>OZ023066.1:8290000-10790000 GCA_963992785.1 Tenthredo livida | reverse complement strand
AATTCTGTTAAAAACAAATTAGTGTATCAAATGGTATGAATATTCATCTCAATATATCGAAATACGCAGGGAGCGAGGTAGGTAATATTCTTTTTTGCAAATACCTTGTATTTTGATAATTTCAAATGAATCGTTGCTATTTTTATTGGAACGGTGACGTTTATTTTCCGAAAATAATGTATTTTCGGCTGAATGTATTTGTCGATTTCATTGAATCAACAAAAAAGAAAAAAATTCGTTCCAAAACCAATTTGAACAGTTCGATAGAAATTGATATATGAGAGCGCCATATAGGTAGGTATACTAACGGATTTAGTAAATCTAAAAAAGATTAGGTGTATTAATGTAACCTAGACTCCTACAGATATAAAAAAATATTGGCAACCATGAGGTCCGCAAGTGTATCGAGGTTTAAACAATTCCCCCATACGTATGCACATACTTAACTTAGTTAGCTAATAATAAAAATGTTGATATTCACCGTGCCAAAACATGTCAAAAACTGTAGCCACTGAACCGCTACGCCGTGCGTTTAAAATAATTCAAAAGTTGTTACGTCGACGTCCGGAACGTTTATGAACAAGCCCAGAGAGTGATAGGCGTCTAATCAAAGCTCACAAATCTGTCAATCAGTCACTGTTCGTCCGTCAGTTAGTAATTTGGTACTGCAGCAGTCTTCGAGCGTGCGCGTGTATCCACATTATATCGAACCCCTCACAAGTCGGAATCGAACATTGAACATTACGCTATGCGTAGGTAACATTAAACGAAATGTTGGCGTGCCAATACCAAAATCACTATAGATATCCTTCGCCCCCGAAACCGTGGATATTTTGCGTTTGAGCGACAGCACATAGACCAGCAAGTCAGCTTGTATAACTTGAAATTGAAACCCATGACGTTATCGTACCTACTGCCACGCAAACACCATTCTCGGAATATGGGCAATCAATCCTTCACTGTATTCAGCACGCCATAATACGCCCCTGTAAATATGCTATACTAATTGGGACTATCGATTACCGCCGAGCATTAATTGTCAAGGAATGGGTTTCGCACTTCTGAGATCTTGACATCTCCCACGCTTTGATCTCCATCCCAGAATCCCCCCCAAATTTCTCCTTGTCTTTTGCCCTTTAGTACTGCGGGGCGATAACGTACAAGGAAAGTTGGTGATTGGGGAAAGGCCTGAGACTCTTTATGATATGGGATGAGTAAGATTGACAATTTCAAGTCAATAAGAAGAGCTGCGGATTTTTGAGGGTGGACTTGAAGTTTCGTTGCTTTCAAAAGGGATAAAATCTTCATCTGCAGTGTCGCTTTCCGTTTAATTGGACTATGATTAGGTCCAAGTAAACTTTAGGTGACTTTACCGAGCTTCTTTAACTTCTCGAATAATTAATAATACGATGAAGGTTTTTTCCCATCGGTTCTTTTTCGCTTTTATTCGCTATTTTTAGAACGGATATAACGGAGTTTGCCCTTGCTCGTCAATTAAACGGTAATTAGACGATATCAATTGATTCGTAAGCCTCGAAGTAGGTATACCGTAACAATTGCAGCTGGGAATTAGGTGTTCGATTAAAAATTCAGTAACACGTTAAACTAACGATTTTTAAAGAGGACAAAGAATCCTCACATGGTCAATAATATGACGTGGAAAAATCAAAACGACATTTTAATTCATTTTCGAATCAATCGATAAACATGGTATAAACAAACTCGCAAGCTCGCCAGCGATACTCAAATCTATCAGCGGCAATAGCGATTCCAACACCTAGTAGCGTGTTCGTGCTTCCATCTAGGTATATCACGGCTGACCAAACGACGCCGTAACTACTGAAAAATGACCGACGACTCGCTTAGCTATCTACTTCTGCACCGACCGTCTGACCACGATATCTTGATTGCCACCTACAATTAAGCACCTGCGTTTAGTTTTAATCGAGCACGCTATGCACAGGCGTCTATTGTGCCGATCGAAGCAAACGCAGTTGTGACGTTTGTTGCCAAAGTTATTATGAGTCTGAGTCACGAATATGTCTGGTGACAAGCGTATTCCCTGCCGGCGTTAAATGGCAAGGAAATTAATATGGAAATTCCTAGGGGGATTCGAAATTATCTACAGTCACTTCAATTCTAGTACCTATTCATACTCTTATTAGGGTCAATGTGCATGTCTGTCACTCCCTTTCTGTTCTTTTCGAATAACTATTTGCTTATAGTCATGTTCGTATTATCATATTATGGCGAGAGATCATTTTTCATCGGGACTGCATGGGGGATTGAAGTTATTAAATGCGATTCAAAAAAGTATATGAAACTGACACAAAAGAGGTTTCGGAGTCGTCGTAATTTTTTAATCTACCCATAGTAGATACATACATACGTCATTTTGTCCGAAATTAAATTTTGTACTGGAGGCAAATCAAGGGAGCTTAATTATACCAGACGTTTCATGCTATTCCAAATTGCATGGGGTAGGAGTGGATTAAAGTATGACCGATTAGAGTGAAACTTAGGCGTCCTCGAAGAGTTTTATATTTGAAATTGCTCCGGTATCGTTCGCATAATCGTAGTCGAGTAACTTATTCTAATTGCTTCGAGGAAAAGTTAATCTTTGTACTTTAAAAGGCACCGCTACTGCAATTAATGGAAGAGGGAAAAAGATGTAAAAAATAATAAAGCTGCAAAGTGACGTAGCGGTAATTGCAGTAACATATTATATGACACGTGGACACGTCATAACGAAGTTCATAACGCACGACGAGATATAACGGGCTGAAAGCATTCTCTCGAAAGATCGCTGACCCCTTTTAAGGAATTTCCTGGATTCCCACGACTCGGACGATCATTTCGTTAGTGCTTTTATATGGTCAACTAGACGGTATCGCCGTTGTTTCTACGTTTTATTACTCTTTCATTACGCGGATTCCAGCAATTCTGATTGAAAAAAAAAAAAAAAAAATTCAAAGGAAATGTATTTCTAGAGACGAAATGCTGGATGTTCATCGAGGTTTTAATTAGCCTGATAACAATGGCAGCCTATATAATTATATAGAAAACTGATCCTTCGTTACGTTACGAACGGAAAATTAGTGGAGCATTATGAGGGAGATACTCGATATATCCCTGTAAGGAGAAACCTGGAATTAACCGACCAACTAACCGAATTTCCAACAGATATGATTGTCATTTCTGTTCGGTTCTGCCATGATTTAGAACTTCGTTGACATTTTTATATTTCGTTTTTAGTGCGAGTCAATTGTAGTATGTACCTACTACTGATGATAGAACGCGATATGAACCACGGCAGAGACAGGTAAATCCAGAATAGTACAATAGAACAATGGGTGAAGATGAGAAGACGTTGCGGGACATTCAACCGTCTCATCCTTGCGCAAACAGTTCAATGCCACCAGATATAGGTACATGTAGGATTATACGAAACAGCGATCCTACGCCATGAACGAGAAACTATACGTGCTTTGAGGCAGGTGTGTTCGATCCAAGTTATTCGGAAGTATCTGCAATAAGCTGACAACCTTTATTGTCGGAGTATTATATGCCCCGAATTCCTCATCTTTTTACGTATTAGTATAATTTCAGTAAAACGAAAGGAAGCCCGGTTCTATACGCCAAGTAATGTCTGAAGTGGAGGATAAGGATAAAATACCCCATCACATCCGCCATAAATTTTTAACAATCGAAGAGAACTTTTTTCAAAGCCATTCTCTTCCTAATGCTTCGATAATATTCAGCATCTGAAAGCAGACTTTGAAGTAAAAACAAGCGACATCTTCTTTTCTCGATGTGAGGACTTCTCTTCTTCCTTTACTATGCCCAGATCTACCTTGGAGTCTGGATCCGTTCACCGATCCCGGATTAATTTTACGAGCGTCTAGTCGCTTGTTCGATTGGTTGGCGCCAACTGTTGCCTCCCTTCCTTTGTCACGGAGGGATGGAAATTGCGAGTCACTCCGTCCGGACATTCAACTTTAAGGGTTTCTCGCAGGACCACAAAAGTCAGCCCACCTTGTACCTTGTACCATTGCGATGCTGGAATTTTCGATCGAAACTCAGTGCCACTGACACTTTAATATATGCAATAATCGATAACGTCTTGTATACACAATCTGTGTGTTATACACGCCTTTGAGTCGAAGCAGATGTCTACCACAAATATCCTGCACATCGACGAGCGTATCGCAATTTTTCTTTTATTTTTTTTCTCAATCGCAGGACTGATCAAACTTCATAAAGTATACATTAAAAAATCAGCGAGCTTTTTCTTCGGCTGTAAATATTAGGTTGCGGTAATCTACTCGGATCCTTCGTCATTTTGTTTAAAATTTCGGTACGAGACGTGACGAGTTTTTGTTTGACTTTTCACCAGTGGAGATTGTTTAGAATGATGAAAACTTTGAAGTTGTAGACTCAGTATGTGCGAACTTTTGGAAGAGAAAGAAAGAGATAGAGATAGAGAAGGAGGAATAGAATTTTCTAATAAATGTAACCAATCGAAATGAAATAAATACTTATCAAGCGAAAGAAAATTTTTGCTATCAATGAAAAGAAGCCGATCATGTTTCGTTGACAAAAATAGCCAGATTAATTTGATACGTATTTCCTCAGTGATCCGGTACCTGCTTCATATAATTACAACGAGAATCGCGTGGAGTGCCTGCAGCTAAATTTTATGTACCCACCTACGTAAGACTTTGGCCTATAGATCATCTCTTAAAACAATGTAAGTTTATTTTTAACTCAAGCTCGAGCCTCTTGATTCCTTTAAACGAGATTCAGAGGGTAAAAGTTGAGTGCATCACGGTAGGTGTGGAGATAAAGTAGAAGAAGTAAGAAGAAGAAGAAAAAAAAAAAAAAAATGGGCACAACAAGTTATAGACAAGGTGCATAGCGGAAGGACGTTGATCCCTGCGAGGGCTTATAGCTTTTGTATCAAATCTATAGATAGGGGTAGTGGGGAAAGAGAGGAGGGAAAAGAAGAGAAGAGGAGAGAAACGAGAGGGAAATACTCATTGATCGATGACGTTACCGCATCTCTACAACAACGTCACTTTCAGGTTCTCACGCAGCCATGTCTACGTCGATAGGTTCGTATACCACGTTCAAAAATTTCTAATCTACAGCTCGCAGATACCATGCGATGATCTTCTTTGACAGACGCCGCGTGCTTCTTGCCTGCCTGTCTCGTGATATACTCAATCATTTACGGCAACACGTTAAACCCGAACTGTTACGAGGGCAAGTCAGTAAACGGAGAATGGAAAAAAAACCCAAAAAAAAAGAAGGGATAGATTAACTACAGACGATGTAATCTAAAACCTATTAGGTATTATACAACCCACTGAGTACATTCAAAATCTCTCTTCACTTACAGAGATGAGAAGCGGATACAGGTGACCTGAACACCACGACTAGGAATTTCGCCCATTTTCTATATATCTATTTGTAGAAATAAAAATAGACGATTCGAGAATTATTGGGACCTCTGAATAAATACCGAATTACGCAGATCATGAGATACCGAAGCAGTGAACTAGCCGAAAGTACATAAATAAATGGAACCATTCAAATCCCTAAAAACGAAATTCCAAACTTGAAAATGAATTTCAATATCAATATTTCTAAAAAAAGTAACCAATTTGTTCACCACTTTGCATGCCGTATAATGAAGTTCCGACCATTATCTCCGCAGCTTTAGGGACCGTTTGAAATTTGTCAAATATTTTCGTCATGTTCCGCGTCATATCATCCAAGGATTTTATGCGATAAAATTCGTCAAGAATTTTGCTGAAATATTCACTTTTACAACCCGAAATACATACTGCGCTCGCTTCGTTTACGACGGTCACCAGACCTGTCGGGTCGTTTACTGCTTGCTGTATTAAATTATGGACTTAATAGAATATATTAAAGGTTTAATAAACCGAATGGATCAGCGAAGACAATGCCGCTCGTTAAAGTGCAACGCGATATGAAACGCACGTCTTATCCTCTAATGCTGTCATTAAATGAGGGAAATAATAATCCAGAGATCTTCCCTTCTGTGATCCAAAGTTTTTATAGATTTATAAATAATTTATTTTAGGCGCTGCAGTTGATACATGGATTATTAATTTACGCGCATCGCAGAGTGGCAATATTCGTAACTGGCGCATGTAAATGTGCGAGAAGTACAATTTCGAGTAGGGTGAGCGAACGAATTTTATCAAACTTCTGCCTGAGCCGTGAGCACAACGGGGCCGTAATATTATTTATGAAATAAATTAGCGTCCTGAAATTGAGCGTCAAATTACAGGTTTGGATGAAAATTCTTCAATTACCTACTCTGTCAGTTAACGAAGCCTGTTCTATTTCGGGACGTCGGTGAACTGAAATCGAATACAGTCTTTGTTCTTCGTTTATATTTTAAGGGAAATCTGGAAAATTATATTTTATTTGTACTAATTTGGTGATTGAATAATGCTACCACATAAATTTTGAACAATAATTCTTTCATGCAGCACTGTAATTGCATCGTGGAAAATTTATACCTGTCATTAAACTTTGTTGAAGAGAAGTTGAAAATAATTTATTTCATGCACGCGGTGTTCGCAAACTGAGCTGCTTTAGAAGTCAATTTGAATACGTCACAAAATTATGTGCATTAAAATTTTTTTCACGTTATACTAAAACCTCATCAAAGTTGTTTGCACCTGATTTTACGCCCGGGCAAACATATCTTCGTTATTATACACTTTAGCTGAAGTTTAAAACGATTTAGTGGCTAACGCACCATGCGGGATATTCTACTGCAATGCCAGTAAACTTTACTCCGTTTGAGCTGATTCACATACAGTACATTAACTTTGTGCATGGTATAAAGTACCAGCTACCGATCGCATATATACAAACTCTATGACCAAGCTAGCCTTTGAAGTCCATAGCAGGAAATGACCCAGCTTAAAGGTCAGCGATTTGTTTTTTAAACATATTTCTAAGTTCAAACTTTAAAGCTTCTATTAGCATTTACTCTATAGTAAATGACTCCGATGTCAGATCGAATCACAACCCAATAGAAGCAGTGGGATACGAAGAAATGGAAATTTACAGCCACTTGGCAGAGTCGCAAGAAAAAGCGAATGTCCCCTCGAGTCTATTATTCTGAAGAGATCTTTTTTTCTGACATATTGCAAAGACTTTTTTATACAGATTAAATGAGATTATCAATTTTATGAGCTTCTATATTCAGCCGGCGTCAAGTTTCGTTCATCAATTTTCTCAAATAATGCAATGTATGTATTGATTGAACAAAGATACATAACGGTATCAAAAAAGTCTCAATTTTATATGATGTCAATCAAGGTTCAGGCCATGGCTCAACCCCCGAAGGAGCTGCCCAGGGTTAAAGGTCGATGAGTCCTTACGGATTAGTAATTTCCTATGCGCTCGCAGCCTGTTTGATTAATAATTTACCAACTTAGCTGGTGAATGAACCGTCAACTACCAATCAGCAAAGTGTAAGCTTTTACGTCTGTAACCTGAGTGTGAATGAACGTAAATATGGTTGTATATCTACGCTCTGCGAATTTTTCTTGAACGACGTTCCCCAGGGCAAGATGAATAAAATGCCTTGAGGTATGTGTGGTATGAGATTCTGATGAAATAATAAAATTCACATGAATTCGGTCTCCGAAACTAACGAACTGGCGACTTTTACCCGTGAGAATTGCCAGTGGAAAAATCAGCCGTCTTTCTTACACGTGGGAGACGCGTGTTCGAGCACATATATATCGTGCTTTCGTACAAGCAAAGGCTTCTTAGGTAAAAAGCTGCGGGGTAGAAATGAGAGAGAGAAAAAAGCTGTAAGTATCGAAAAACGAAATTGACCACGAGTGTAGTTGAAGCAAGACTTTCATCCGATGAAAATTTAACCAATTTTCGTGCAAGCGTGAGAGCAATGATGGAGAACATGTAATTAACTTGGAAAGACCAATATTACCAGCAATGTCTGGCTTGGGTTACGAGGAGGTCTGATCTACCCACCTTTCGTCTTTCTTTTTTCGAGTTCAAATTGGGCGGAAGCTTTCAAGCTCTCTTTCTGTCTGTAGGACTAACGAACTATCCGCTACTGAATTCATGCTGTAGTCCGATAAACGGGTATGTATAATGTAGATACATCCATGTATTGTATCGTCTGATACCTATATGGTCGATATACTACGGGGCTAGTGAACCTTTTCTTTACTACTCCAGCCACGGTTGGGCATTCACCTCGGAAACTCTGGAATGGATTCCAATCAAGAATTTTCTACAAAGAGTCAACAGATGAAAGCAGCAAGTTCAATTACCGAAGGTGTTTACAGGATCTTAAGCGAATAATAATAGCAAGGGACCTTCGGTGCAAATATCATCACTAATTCCGAGCTGTTTTTTGCAGATAGTATAGGAGATTACCGCGAACTAAATTAGCAGTTAGTTATACTTTTCTAGCGCAGAATATCTGCGAGCAGGAAATAAATTGGTCGTCAAAAATGCCCAGCATTTCATTCTTATATAATATGTAAGAAACATGAATCTTTGAATTATTGAACGAACTCGTTGAATGATGCATAGGATCTGCAACGCCATGACTTGATGTGTAAGCAATAAATTTCTGTATCTACAAACTCAGGTGAAAATCACACCGGTTGATAAAAAAAAAATACTTCGATTCCATTGCTGGACCAGACCGATAATTCTAAAAACGCATTTCGGGCCTGGATCCAAAAATAACTTCACCTTTCCGCAATCACGTCACGGTTTTCAGATATACCTCATTAAACGATTTTGCTTATTTTCTCTGAGCACAACTTGGTACAATCTTGTATGCAGAAAGATACTGAAGATTTTTTTTTGCGGATTTCATCCAGGATTATATCCAGCCAGTCTTTCACACTGATTCCAATAATGATCCTCACTTTCTTGCAGCCTCTGTGATTGCTGAAAGTTATCCGAGATTAAACTTGGCAAAAATGGCAAGTGGAAGGCTGCGCGAATTGATAAATTTGCGACATTCAGCTGCATAATTATCGCGAAAGTTAAGCGCGTTGTGCCCAGAAACGCTTCAGAACCGAAATCTAGAATTCGTTTTTCAGACTGGAGACTACTAATACCTTATCAACTTATCAACTACTCTTGCTATGTTTACGGGAGAGATAGGTACTACTGTCAGTGCAGTTACGATAGATGTGATGGCAGCCTGGACCAGAAAATTGCATGGAAACTTCGGGACGAATTGTTGGCTAAATTTTTTGTTTCACATCTACTCAATCCTCGTTCTATAGCCCGGCTAGCTACCACTAAGAAAACGCAATTACGTACTACTTCGCGACCGTTTAAAGTTATAAATAGCACAATATACAGACCGCGAACTTGAACCATGAAATATTTTCATCAGATTTCGAATTTGCGTGCTTGCGTATGTAGTAGCAGCTGCTACGTCTACCCTCGCTAGCCTCATCCGCGGGACTTGTACTACGTACTAGGGGATGCCCATTTTTTTTTTTTTATAGTTCTTCGAAACGTGCAACAGATCAGCTAGCGAAGTGAACAACCAAAAATGAGATCCCAGTTAGGATAACCTTTGATAAGGGCCAAACGGGCTTTTCACCCCATCATCTGAGTCCATGAATGTATGTGATGTACGTTTATGTGTGTGCGCAAGACACACCCACGTATTTTCATTGTGATCTCGTTGAAATTCGCAGTATCGTATCTGCGTCTCTTCTCATTCCTCCCGTCTACGGTATACCTACAACGAGAGATGGAAGGGTGCCCTGCACTGCAGGGCGCGGGGATTCCTAGGCGGGATGAAACAGTAGGGGATGAGAGGTGACGCGCAATCGCAGGCGAAATTTCGCGCGCACTCGAAAATCTCGCGGGCTACTCATCGTACAGTAGTCGGTATCAGTGTCAGTTCAGTATTGCCCGAGCAGTCTTGGTAAACGGATCTTATTTACTTGCGTGTTTAAACTACATGCAAGATCGTACATACGTGCACCCACGCTTTGTTTGCGGTTCGTGGAAATTGATACGTTTACAAAGCAGTGAAATTCACCTCTAAACTCAAATATATGTTCAAGGAGTGATAGCAGGGTATCTGCGAATCTTAAAGCTAATTTACTATACCCATTGTTCCCACGAACGTATGCAATTAAGAGAATTTGCAAACGATTATAATTGCGCTTCTCAGGCTGCTCTTATGGACCGAATTTTTTTCTCGGTTTTATCGAGAGGGTGTATACCTAGTTTGTAACTTCAACGATCAATCACTCGTGTCAAATTATGCGCTTCAATACGCGCGCTGGAATGAGTAGAATCTGAGTGGCATAAGAGTTCGATGTTGAGAAACCAACCGATCGAGATGCAGCATTTTTTGAATCGGTAAAATTCAGCGATCTGGTTACTAGTTTCGCACGTTACGCTGGCGGGGGGTCAATATAAAGTAAGGGAGAAACATCCATGGACATACCATTCGTCTTGGAACGAAAATACAATATCGCTGCTTATGGCAACGTCGGCGTTACCCAGATATCACCAACCCGGCGTTGAAGCTCGGAGATCATCCTCCGGAGTACTTCCGCCGATAACCGCCTGCCCACCAAGTAGTTTTCCGGATAAGTTTCAAGACTTTTTCGCTGCTCTAACCGAAGACGCAGACGACATGCCGAGTATGCTGGAAGATAAGCTGATCCCCAGGTGTGTGATCAGTGTCTACCTATTCTCATTTTTTTATTTTATTTTTTTCAATTTTGGTTTTCAGCTCAAATTGGGAACACAACAATTGTCAGACCTAACTCGTAATTTGCAAGAACTTATTTGCTTTAAATTTGTTCGATATACCTAAATGTTGTCATAATAGCTTGAAGGCTTTGGGCGTCTGATGATCTTTTGTTTACAGCGTCGTATGCTTATTCTCATTCGTTATACAAACCTAGTTAGCTAATGTTGCACGTTTTCTTTTCTCCAGAATCTAGTATTAGAGGAAATTGAATTCCAACACATGGAATGAAATGCTCGAATATCGAAACGATGCCATTCGTTCGACACCAATAATTAATGAACATTATTTTTCATTTTTCATTTTTTTTTTTCTAACATGCGTTATTTTATTCGAACTGAATCTCAAGTGATTTGCCAGGTTGCTGTTGCTTCCAAAGAAGCACATACATTTTTACTTGATTTGAATTTGACATTAAGATATGAAGGGATTCGATGACGAATAGATAGAAAAATCGGTTAATGAATAATGCCGCTATACATTATATACATTTTATAGGGGTGAATTTAATTTCAAAGCTCTACTTAGCTGGAAAAAAGGTTTTAAAATAAATATGTAATTGAATAAGCACACGCCTACGCGTGAAAACTCGCGCTTCGTGGGGACTTTCAAAGCTTTCAGTTATACGTTGGAAAGTTTAGAGATCAACTCAGGAAGATGCATTGTTATTTAAATCTTAACCGCAAACACTATACTCGAGTAAACTCCGTAGGATTTCAGGAGAAAAAATTACAATCTTATAAACGTCAGTCAGGATATGAAAAAATTGTCTCTCTCCTTTTCCTTTATGGATTATTATATACCTATTCGGAAAGAATTACTTATAACGGTTCGGTGAAAGCGTATCATTAGTAGGAATGGATTTTGACACAAAAATCATCTCCAATAAAGACCCGAAATTATGTCGCGAATCGTTCCATCTGATGTTTCCTATAAGGCTGTAAGTAAACGCTTATTTCCGCATTGTTCGATGTCAAACTTGTGACGATCTGTAAGGGTTGTCTATCGCGCTCGGTGCAGTGGCTGTTGACTGAAATGTGATCAACGAACGATTTCAAAGAAGAGTAATAGAGATCCTCGATATTTCTCAGTCTGCCAAACTTGAAAAGTTTCAATTACATGAATGACAAAAATCAGGTTGAATAGAATTTCCACAATGAATGCACAATTGACAATTGCGATTTAGGAACCTTGATAATGGTAACGTCGTAGCTCGTTTGGAACAATAACGAAATGGCTAGACAACTTTTTGACGATGGTAATTCGAGACAATGCTCTTACCTCAATAAGGGGTGAAAAGTTTTCAAACTCTTTGGAGTCCTTAGAAAATAATTCTATTCGATTGTTCCCTTACATTCTATTGTTTATTTGTTCAGTACATGGGTCTATAGTATGGATTCTATACTATGGGCTTAAACATCCTTCCGGTATGATGTTCCTCCTCCAGCTCCTTTCCAGATCAAATACACATATTTACTAATCCCTCTTCTGGTGGTTATAGAAAAACAGATCCGATCAACGCTGACAGTCGCACACGCCGCTGGAGCAAAAGAGCTTTTCAACGACGCAGCAGTGAAGTTGAGGTACGCGCTCATCACGCGTCCTTTACAGGGGGACAAGGTCAAGGATCATCGCTTGACGGACCCAAGTCCCCAACCTCGTCAAGGAGGCGAAGTTCTAGCATCGCCGTCGCTAGGCCAACGCCAGACTTGCACAGGTAAGCGATTACCAATTATTGGCTAGAATTTTATGCATTGGAATATTTCAGAGAACGGTAGGAAGGATTCTCTATCACTAGATATTTTTCGCTTTCATCTCCTCGCTTTTTCCCTTTTATCGTACTTGGGGCGTGACTATAAAAAAAAAATCTCGCGAGTTCGTCGACGCAGACTCTTGACGTTTCAGCATCGCTCACTCCTTCATATTCTCAACCATCACCATCATGCCACTGGAAAATACCTGTCAATCGATCCCTATACATTTTTTTCATTCCTTTTAAAACCGAATACAGATCTACCTTTAAGATTTCTTAGAATATATACTTCGCGGAAATCCACTTACTACGGCGGGTACTCTTTGAGATTGGCAAAAGTCGACTTGTCTTTGTTCATTTTCAACCAACGTGTTCCAAATTCCAGGGGATCGTGCATGAAGCTAGATCGCCGAGTTATACCCAAAGAAAATATGCAATTCATAAATTGGATGTCCATGATTAATAGAAAGGTATACGTTCAACGCTCGAAATATACGTAGAAGTTTTTACTTCCAGGTTTCTTCAGGCGGAAGCCGGTCCATGGGGACACTTATCTCCCTCACCTCGGAGTCCAACCAGAACCACGGCTATTAGTCCCGGCGGAGTGTCTTCGTCGTCACATCTCAGTCCTGGAGCAAGTCCTGGGGGACCAAGTCCAACAAGTCCTGCTGGCCCAGCTTCCGCGTCTCGTGGACCACCGCAGAGACAATATCGTTGCAGAACAAGCAGTATGCCAGCAGTACCGCGTCATAGAGTGAGTGGAAACTGAATATATTCCACTATTTTCTTTAGACTTACCTACACTGAATTTCGCAACATTAAACATCGCGGGTGATCGCAGACAACCCTTAAAGTCTCAAATGGCTGTATTTTATACGGAATGAGATCCGTCTGTTCTTCTCAATTAGTTATTCGAGGCTCCTACAGACCGTAATTAATTATTAATTTCAAAGGTCACACACGGTTTTAACCTTTCGTCAGAAACGCAACGAACCTTCACCTTTGTTTTTAGCACAATGGTGGACCGATTTTTAGGCAAGGCCATTCATAAACTGAGTGCTTTCTACATTCATCATCGTGCAAAAAGCTTGGGATGGCAAAACAATTCTCAAATCAATTTTCGGACACATTTTAACACCTGCAAAGAAATTTTCAAGCATTTTTATCCGTGCATGATTGTGTGCGCGTGGTGCGTGCAGACTGTGATTCGAATTTAACAAAAAAATCAAGAGCTTTTCACACCACTTCTAATTCTGAAACGGTTGGCGTCAAAACTTTACAGGAATTCGTAACTTTCGCATTTTTCAACGTGAACTTTGGGATTGAACTTCCTGATCTTTCAATCCTGATAGTGTCTACGAATTTTTTGCATGCCTGATTCTGGACGAATTGCTCGATGAATTTGACTGAAGTTTTGACAGAAAACCAAATCGGCTAGCTGTTGACGTCGTGCCACTGAATTTTTAAAAAATTGGCTGCCCCCTATAAAACATTTTCGAATTCGGAATAAATTTCAACCAATTCGTATCCCCAGTTTTATTTAACATTCACTCTCACTGAGCGACAAGACAAGTATTTGAGGGTTGCTCGAAGGGGGAAATAAATGAGCTAATATTTGAGAACACTTTCTGTAATTCGTTTTCAAGAAAAACCTAGAGATCTAGCGCATGGGTAGAGGCACTTTACGAAGGGACAAAGAACGTGGCATTTTCGTGATCGTCCAAGTTCTTCTTGTGGTTAATCCACAATTCAGTAACAGTACAAAAACTTATTAACGAACTACCTACCAGGTCTTTGTAACTGATGTATTAAAGTTCTCACAGAATCAGAAACTTCATGACCGAAATATACTCGAGTCTCGAAACTAAGCAACGCATACTTTCCTACCTCCTTCATTTTGGGAGAAACAAGACGGACAATTTTTTTCACAAGACGATACATTGGTTGAAAGATGTCATATTCCATATTTTACATAATATTCGAATATACGTATATCAAGCCTCCATTTCCAGAGCTAGTCCAATTTTGTGCTCTCCTTTCGTCGGGTTCGTACAATCCAAATTCATGGAAAGAGTCAATTTCACACCCTCTCGTATTTTCTGCTCAAGACTTGTTCCCAGCTGGAGATCTTTGTTGAATTTGAATCGAATCGCCGAGTCTGCGTCGAATTTGTACCGTGCACCGACTCCCACAGTCCACAATTCATTGTCACCGTTTGTTGCGTAAATTCCATTCAACGCAGCGTCCCACATAGAGTTGACTGATTGTTCAAATTTGAGTCAATGAATTATTCATGAAATTCTATTCGATTGGTTAGCCTTTTCATTAGTTTTTACCAACCCTCACAGAAATAAGTATGAACTACAGTGATTTTCAATCTTAGTACCAGGATCAAGGATCTCAATACACGAACTCAAAATGCATTACCTACTTTCTTATCATATCGCTTAAATTTTTTACACCTACGTATAAAATGCGCGTATACTCATACGTAGGACGATATCCGTTGAAAAAATTGTAAAGATATTTATACCCCTGTAAAAAACGGAGACGCCGTATTCGTAGGGTACATTATTGCATGCCAGGTGGATTCCGACATCTTCGATATTGAAGGCAAGGCCAACATTGGCGCTTGTCATCTGCCCAGACGCTGAATCATAGCCGGCTTCGCAGCCGATCAAAAACTCCTTGAAACCAGCCACAACAGCACTCAGAACATGAACGGTGGAGTCAAACGCGTTAGCTGCAATGAGGGAGAAAAAAGTCATTCTCACAACCCTCGATGTAATCTTCATCTCATACGGTTGAACATTTTCTTTTTCAATAATCCCTAGACAGTGTGATAAAAGTCACGATCCTATACCCCAAAAGATGAATCTTTGAATCAGAACATCATTTAATCAAACGTAGACTCCATCGTTCCCCTCCCATGAATTTAGAGACAGAGCTTTTCCGGAGACTCTTTTTTCACGACAGCGGAAATGTCGTCCTCCTCAGCTTATCCTTTGTTTCGGAATGGAGCCCCGTGGCTCGTTTATCCCTAAACCCCTAAACCCGAGGGTTTCATTGAAGACATGGAAACTCACTAATTGTTGTTCCGATGTTGAGGCGATCGTTTTTGTATTTGATACCGAGTTTCATGCTTTTGTCGGAATCGACAGGCCTGAATTTGAAGGCAGCATTTATCCCTAATCCAGCTGATGGTTTGTTCTCCACGGCGTATTCTGTGGTCACGGTACCGTCGGTTGACCACCTTTCCGATAAGGATCCGTACTCCTGCGTCTTGTATTTAGACTCCATACTACCACTGGACTGTATTTTAAAAATCCAAAACTGAATTACTATTTGCAATAAAGTTACAAGGATCTTAATACACGAACTCAAAATATACATAATCGACTATGTATAAAACCATTTACAAACAGAAGACATATGAAGAGTGCGAATTGTTCCCTGACCACAGATAATTTTCATCGCAAATGGTTTGAGGGTAATTTTGAATGATAAACTGATATCAATAATTATGAGTAATTTCAATCTGATTTTTATCGATATCACATGATATCATATCATTCGATTAGAATATCGACTGACTCATGACTGGCTAGAAAGGATAGTGTTACATCCCTGTTCAGGAGTGAATAACCCCTCGGTTTGACGTCACGTTTAACCCCATGAGAGTACAAGATTCGTTAACCCCAGCTTGACGGTAATGAAGACTAGCTCGAAAACGATCGATTCGGCACAGCTTTCGCTTCGCATCACCCTATTTCCCAAAATTAGTCACCACCTCGTTGGCAATACCTAATCTTGTTCAAGCCGCAGAGTTTAATAGATAAATTAAACCAAGAATTTTGTCCTATTAGAATTCTAAGTTTCATTCAAGCAGCAGATTCTCAAAATTCGAGTGACAAGTATATTTGTTCCTCTCATAATTTACCTTCGTTTCATCAAAATTCATGGTGAAGTTGCTGCTCACTTCCAGAGCTTTTTCTGTCTTCGTTTTCAGAGCGAGCTTAACCAACCCTTTACCATAGTGGTAGCCCGATTTGAATACATTTTTGGCATTTTTGCCCAAATCACTATACGGGGGCACGTCACCCATCGTCTACAAATTTGAACCTTGTAAAATTTATAGTTTTATTTTTGGTTTTTCTCTTTTACACGTTCTGAAGGATTTTAGTCTCTGAATGAAGCAGTTCTGATATCTTATATGTTATTTATGCCAGACACGTTGCAAGAGATCTTCTTCTTGGGATGTATAGTTATTATGCTGTCTACGCTTTTAAACTATACAGGTTTGAGCTCATCTTGACTTTTCAATTTACAAATATCACTTATACAGTGTGAAGTAATCGGTTTTATTTTTGTTTCTGTACATTTCCGATGTGACTTTTCCCATTCATATGTATGTAAAATCCGACCGCTCGATCAGTAGTCACCGCATAGTGTGTTTCAGACATACGAATTTACCCCTTTCCGGAATTCGTATCCCACTTGATTACTGTGCGACCGAAATCGAAAGAAAATAAACATTAATACGGAAAAGAAATAATAAGGAAGAAAAAGTAATTCAGTTAGCTTTCCAAATGACAGAATCTTATGAAAAGAGTACTCATCGCAGGTATTGAAGTATACATGTAGCGGACTCGTGGAAAAAGCTTATAAATATAAGCTTTTTCAAGGGTGAAAAAATGGTGATTTATTTTTAAGGATAAAATCAGATAGTACCTACGGTGCGGCAAATAAATGAAAAAATCGGTAAAAAAATTAGGCAGGCAGCGTTATATTTCAAAGAGGGACCAAATCCCCGTATTCAGGGTGAAACCGGAAGTTTTCAAAAACTGGCAAATGCCTATAATTGAATAACGTGCAATGAAATTTTCAAAAAAAATTGGCAAAAGAAAAATAAATCGAAGCCTGATGTAGAAAGAAGGATGATTCGATTGTGGCAAACGAAGACACGTGACGTGCCTTCGACCCGTAGTCGTAATCGACAAAAGTAGTCGACGAATCAGTTTACGCCCGTCCTCGGCAAATTGGAACGCTGAGAGGCAGAATGTGGTGGAATGGATGAGGTTGGATGGGTGCTGTTGACCCTAATCCAACGCCACGTAGTACCGAGGCCTTTTCAGTAGACGTCGGGCCAACGACGCGACGTTAGGGGTTGGTTTCAGAGCCAAATAAAGAAATGTTAAAATCGTTGTAAATTTGACGCGTCGATATTACCCTGGCGCTTTTCCAAACATATGTTCCTCGCCGTCCATTGTATACACACCAATTTTCATGTACTTTCTTTATTCGTATGAAAACCACGAGGCCAACCAAAAGATTTCCGGAACTTCGTACATAACAATGCCGATATGAAATATCATAAAATCGGCACAATAGCTGAAAGAATTCGTCGGTTTCAAAAGAAATCTTACGATTTTTTACATTTTCTACAAAAATCCAATCGTCGCTATGTATACGATTGTTCTGCATATTTTGAAATCTACCTTTCCAGCACGTGCGCTGTTTCTGGAAAATTTTATTCCCAGATTTATGAGCCCCATTAGAGTGAGGATATCGTTGAAAATCGTTTCATATTATAGCGAGGAGCCCCTCCGATAACGGAAGTGAAAACTTGATCCTCCGAATCAACTCTGTATTATGCATATATAGATTTAATACCTATATATATATATATATATATAATGTACATATATTATAGGTATATAATATAGGGAAATAAGAAGTAAAAGCGTTGATTAGCAGCTCGTGATCGCGATATTTGCCAGATCTGTTTTTTCACCCATTACATTTGATTGATGGACGTCCAATGCTGAAGTGTGTGCCGTATTCAGAGCTTAAAGTAACCATATGTCGTCCTGAGGACGCCCGTTGCACATATTCTTTTTTTTTTTTGTGGCAAACGTCGACGTGCGCTGATCGGTTTATACGATTAGATAACGTAGGGAATAAAGCAAAGGAAAATCTAGCATATAGAGTAGTTCGAGTATCAACCGGTATCCGAACTAATCTTATCTTTCTTAATTAAATTTATATAGAAGAGCTGTACCCTGATTTTTCTACACCCTAGTTGATTGCTATTTCTGTTCGACCAAATCGAAACAAAAAAAAAAGAAAAAAAAATGGAAATAACGAATCACGTCGACTTAGACATCACACTACACACTTCGACCCCGTTTCTTCGCATTCATCAACCAGCAATAACCGGGATACAACAGAAAATAAATCTGAGATTACCGTAGATGCGACCCTTCGTTATGATATGGCTTCAGAGTTCAAAACCTTTAGGTCAGCTTAAGGGAACCAAGAAGATCACGATTTGCTTAGGCTGAGTTTAGCCATGATCCTAATTTTCCTTTTCACAGCAACGTATATGCATTAATTTTTCTATATACTGTATAGTCAACAAGTCCGAGTACCTGGAGAATGTCGAATCTCTGCCCCACTGAACGGCTAATTCACAGCATGCGGGGCGTAGAATCGATATTACAACATCTGGGTATAACGACGTGTAATTTTGTATACTAAAGCGTATATAATCTGAGGTTTCCCTTGACTGCTGACACCTCATATCCTCGATACCATAAAGGGATTTGGTATTGTCGTTACGTTGCATATTCGTTTTACTAACGCGTATAACAAGGCCGTTCGGTTTTTTTAAATTTCATTTAAAACTGACCCTCAAGAACGTTACTTCATAATATCTTGGTGAAGGGGCTGACACGGTTCCGCAACCTAAGCTGAAAATGCAATTGAGTAAAACTCATTTAATCCAATTATCGTTGGAGGGGATTCCTCGACTAGGATGCGTTTCAAATCAACGCGACACATCGCGACGTGGACGTCCTGCAGTTCGACGTTTAGCGTATCTTATAGTCGGAGTTCATTGTCGAAACTAAATGTACGTCTGGCTACGGAAAATCAGTCATTGGAACTCCGAAGTACTTTCAATGGATTAACTGGACAGCGACGGATTAAAGCATGGCAATGGTATCGCTTCATTAACAGTCATTCGAACAGCCTCGATCACGTATTCACCCTTATATACGTACTGATTCGATCGAGAACTGGGTTTCAAATTCCGTTTAAACGCATTGCTAAACTTTGTATTCGATTAAATATTTTCGAATTAATTATTACTGATTTCTAATTGTTTCTCTTTCTTTCTGTCCGATTCCTAGCCAATGTTAGCAGATACAAGACGCAGCATCGCAAGTGGTGCTGAAGACGCTGACGGAGAAGAGGGTGTAGAATATTACAGACTACGTTCGTTTTCGATAACAGCTAATGGGGTCTTCAACCTCGGCGATTCACTGAGAAGTCGTAGGAGTAAAAGTATCAACAGTGTAACATCTTCTGGGACAAGTTGCAGCAGTACTCGTGATGCCAGACTATTAAGGTAGGGCATATAAAATCTTCATTTGCAAGCGATTCTTTTATACATTTTTGGGTTTTGTACAAGCAGTTGTAGTCGATGACCCATTCGTCATTGTGAAATTTTGTAAAAATTAACAAGAACGTCTCACAGGTATTCTGCCGTATCTTTTGGACAAATTCGCGAAATAAAATTACAATATTTTACTTTTATTTTCTTTATTGCATTAGGGAATCGATTTAATAATCAAAAGCAAGAGATGTTAGAGTGTCCATCTACTTCGCATTCGAACACTGATTTACTCCGTGAATTATGAAATCCATGCGCTTGTTATATGTTTCATAAAAATTGCAACATTGAATATTGTCGCGGACGTGGAATAAAAATTATATCCCATTTTAATGAGCATGAGATTTAATTTCACACGTATAACTTTGCGGCAACCCAATCAGCTAATTATAACTTGCTTGTAAACCGCGAAAGGTTAAATTAAAAAAGGATCAAAGCGCTCTAACGTATGCCCCGATTCGAATGAGACCCTTTTTCCCCAACACGAAGCAATCTCGACTTTAGTATCGTTTCTCCTCACGGCGAAGATCCTGAAATTCTTTCCTGAGAGCAGAGAGAGGCTGCGGAATCCTCTAGTCGTTTTATCGGATTCCATCAAGCGAGGGGAATCCGCGTTCTTGGCCTGTCAGAGAATCGCCTGCACTCTCCGAGCTTTCTGAATCATTATGGCCCGTAGATGTATTACACTATTACGGTAGCGAGGGGTTAAGTTTATGGTACAGGGCTCGTAAACTCGTCGTGAAACGAAGCTCAAGTTTGAGGATATTTTTAGCCATTTTAGCTGTCAGGAAGGCACGACCCTAATTCTGTGTAAAATTAACTTCGCGGAAGAAGCGACGAACAATATTTCACCCTCCCTTTTTTTTTCCCTCAAATTTAATGTATCATTTCTGTGCGGCTGCGAGTGGCAACATACGAACCAGAATCAGAGTTTAATTTATCGCTCATATGGACCGATCGGAAAATTTTATACTCCGGATGGTCTGACCGGATTTTTCTCAGACCAGGCCGCGAAGCTATACCTATAGGAATTCGAAGACTCCCTCGAGAACTTTCCTAATTATTCTTTCAGCATTCTCCTCCGACCTCAAATCTCCTCAATAAATGCTGAGCTGCTTATGATTATGGTCCGAAAGTCTGACCCATCATTTGGTATATATGTAATATAATATTATTTTTCCTCGGAAGAATAGCCGACGATTATCTGCGTAACATGTATTATAAACGTATATTGGCCAAGACACGCGCCGGCCTCTATTTGCTCCCATTTTCACCCCATTATCAAAGTTACGACAACACCCAGACTAGGGCATCTATCAAATTGTCAGCAAGGGTGAGCCCGAGTGAAGAATAAACATTATTTGTAACACATCAAAGTCCGGTTTATTCCTCAATCAGCATATTCATCATCAGTTAGGCAATTTCTTAAAACATTTTATTTCGAATTGGTAATGAAGTTTTTGCGTTTTATTACTTTTTCACGTACCCATAACTCAAGCAGCGTAGGTACTTTTACTTGTAAAAATCTATTTATAATCAAAAACATAAAAATGTTTGAATAATTAGAGAAAGAATAAAATATTATAAGTAATTTTACTTATAATTACCATTTATACAGCTGAAAATTTATAGATTCGACTGGAATAATCAAACGACAAAAAATTTACCCTATTATTTTCGATTTGCGGATATTTAATGATACGAATCGCAAACCAGATCATTTGAATTGTTCAATTTCGTTTTTATCGTTGTAGACTACATTTACTTATACAACATAATTATATAGACTACATTAGGCAGGCTGCGTACCCTTTACGAAAAACTATCACGTATTTATCGACAAGTCTAAGCCATACGTTGTCTGCAGGTCGACGATGCCTATTATTCTATAGCTTCATCTATGCTGTGGCCTGTGGCTTGACTTGAATCGAAAATCTCAAGGTAGACTAGGACCCCATTGGTTTGCTAACTAGCCCGTAATTCGGATTAAAAAAATTTAACCATATCCCCATCTTAACTAAACTTAACTTCTAAATATATATGTTATCGATTTAAGTACATATACTATACATGTCATTTCATAGCTGAAATTTTTCATGGGCATTTCACTTTGCCGCAAGCTCACTGGCGTGTGACAAATTCGATTAGTGTTTGAACACGTTATTTATCATACCCACTCTGCGTTTCATGTAAATGTATAATAGGTAAATACACGTACCTACAGTACGTGAGCATACAAACTACGAATCATGCTGGACATATGTAAGGCAAAATTAATTAATTAAATGTAAACGTGACGTCAAAAGTTGCGTGTATTTTCGAGCTGTTTCATACGGTCTTAAAATTATTTCGGGAATGATCATGTGACTTACGATTTCCGCGATATTTTACATAACGAGCGTAACCTAGTTACACACAAGTTTGTACTTAGTGGTTATTGGACCAGAAGGTCGAGTCTGGTCAAGCCTGCAAAGGGCGTTTGAGGTTGGCCCGAATCCCAGATAGCATTCATTAATCAGTTTAACCTGCGGCTAAAGGCCACGTTTATTTTAGTTTAATTCAGTTCAGCCAAGCCCGTGGAAGTTGAACCGAGCACCGCGTGAATAAAAAAACTAACACGATATTAGCCGGATAAAAATAATTAGCAAATGCCCGAGGAGCATTTTGTTCCTCGTGGAACGTTCACTTTTTTCAACTTCTTCGTCCACCCCTTAGGGGTGCTGGAATATGTACTTCGAAAATTCGAACACATCTTATTAGTCTTAGTATACGAACGCGACATCCATTAGCTAGCCATCCTTTCATCAACTTATGCAGGGATAATGTTGCTCCTACGAAATACCAATACCCACCCTGCACCAGCCGGAGGACATAATCGTTTCATTCACGAAGAACTGCTTGATTAAAAACAGGGGTCTCTTCCGACCCCTGAAATGAGCCAGAAGCTGTATGAATTATGAAGAGCAAGTTAACAACTTTTCCCTTGAATACCTTGAACCCATTTTCAAACTCACTTTTTCATTGCTTATCATAAAAAGTATTCGTATATTCATAGATTTATATCTCAACTTTAATTATGTACCTGAGTTTTCATATTTTTACATTCCAAAGTTCGTTCAAACCAAAAGAATTTTTTCTACATACTTTTGCAATTCATGGTGTCGTGCCTTTTACAGCTCGGCATCTCAGCTGTCAGGAACAGAGGGCGAGGAAGATGACAGTAATGGACGCGTGGCTACCTACAAAGTCGGGATGCTGGGTGCAGCTGGAGTTGGAAAAACTGCTTTAACAGCTCAGTTTACTACCAGCGAATATATCTGCGCGTACGATGCTTCACTTGGTGAGTCTGTCGACTTTGGTTTCATAAAATTACTCGTCGTATGCACATTCGATGTCATGTTAATGTCAGGGATATCGAGTTCGAATTTCCCGAGGAAATTAATCCCTCGCTCGCTCGCAAGCAATTTCTCAAACCTTTCGATCTACCTGTCACACGCAAACCACGAAGGAGATTTAATGTTTAAGCTAAGCAAACTGGAATCAGGAATCAACAATTTTAATTCGAAGGAATTCTGAGATATTATTTTTCAAAATCATGAATCATCTTGGGGAGGCAAATTCTTCTCTTTTGTAACGCTGACTATTTTCATTAATCGTGATTCAAGTATGTGAATGAATTTTGGCGAGGTAGAGGATCTCTCGAGTGGGGATAGAAATGACTTTTTCTCAATCATTTCTGACCAGACGTATATATATCCTGGAGGATAAAAAAAACTAGCTAGATCTGACCAAATTATCCCATTCAGATTATCTTCTTTAAAAACGAAAATCAATGGAGAACAGTGTCTAGACTCTAGTGCATGCATACTGTAATTCCTGGAATGAGTTGATGCCATTTGATCATCGATTTTATACATTTTTGGTATAAATTTTCTTCAATCAAATTCTCGAATAATACCAGGATTCAAAATAAGCTAGCAGGTTATCACTGTGAAAACTTTCAGCATGTGTCATTTTTCTCATGATTCATATCCGTCTGCAGGGCTATATTTTAGGTCCTCATACTTTTCTCCGTATCGATATATGGTTGTATGATGATTCATGTGCGATCAATACCGCAGTATAATTTTATTTAACTGTACAAATTCATTATACAATCACGTAGGTGGGTATAGGTATACATTTCTTCAGCGTGTGATTTGATTGGCGTTACAGTGTCAATCCAAAACTGGTGTTTCACGTAGTACGATATGAATGAAAAAAATATTCGAGATAAGAGAAATCTACGATTCGGGATATAATCGGAATAAAATCACAACTTCGCTGATTGTTATTCGGTTATTCCCATCGTTCTTCTCCTTCCAGATTACTCTCGCGTGAGATTTATACGAGGAATAAATTTGGATGAAAATTCAGCAAAGCGACAAAAAACTCGGCGATTCAAAGAGCTAATATTGTTCGTCGCGTGGAGATAATCAAAAGAATAGCTCAAATATCGTCATATCAATTCCGCCGAAAAGGTGTGACTAATTCATCATTAGAATTGGCTTTGAGCTTGTCAACTTGAAATTCAATGTTTGCTCGTATAAATTTATGCGTCTGTACACGCCTGTCATGCCGTAGAATTACGGAAAATTCAGATTCAACAGCCATAATCAATCACCTGAGCAAACTTACCTATATACGTATGTATAAGTGGTGAAGTAAACGCGAACGCCACTTCGTCGAAGTTCACCTATATTAATATGATTCATTTCTCCCCTACTCATTCAGCCGTGACTTAACAGAATTCTCTGAGCTTTTTTTATATTTGATAATCTGATAATACCGTTCAATATTTTTCACGCTTCGATAACTTCGAAATATTTTCGATACCCAGGTCTACCTATAAAGTTTATACAAACAGACTAGAAGTGGTTTGAATTATTTAAACAGTGCGACGATCTATCACGTGATGAAATATTTTAATTAGTCAATTAACGATCTTTCAATTAATCATCCCTCGGCGTCCGTATAAAATTCCAGATACATTTTCATGTTATCCCTATTACGTGTCTATTTTCTCGAGTACCTAGTCTCTGAGTAGTCGGATCGTCTCAGCGTGACTAAGACAACAAAATAATTAATGATATTTTTCTATTGTATGACATCATGCCTAATGTATGTAATTTGCAGATGTCAATAAATTGTCAATATTTATTGAATGAGTGAATGATATTCAATAAAAGCTCGTTTCAAACACTCAAAGGAGACTCGTAAAGTGTATGATGCGACATATCTATATATATCTAGCATATAGACGGGCTAACTACAGGGTGTAACGAAGAAAGACTATAAGGCTCAAGGATGCTTTTAGTCAGCTTCTGCACTTACGTAACTTAGCACAAAACGACCTTCGGCAACGAATATCGAGAAACGAAGCTATCGAGATCAACGAAACTGCTCCTGAAGCGGGTTGAGTGAAGGGCGGTAGTTCGGTTGATGGTCAACCCCGGCTTTTTGGCAACAATCAATTGTTTTCGGGGCACGCGATAAAAAGCTACATTTCTCAAAGAAATCTTTTCTTCTCTCTTTTCTCCTTTTTTTTCAGCCGTTTCTTTTCTTTTTTTTTTCTTCGGAATCTCTTTTCGTACCTTTGTGCTGAAGCTCTAACCACAAGAGAAAAGTTTTCGAGCAATAGTTACACGTAACACCTCCGAAATAACAATTAACCGATGCTTTACACTTGGTCCCCGTCTTCATTATTTGGTCGTAGCTAGTTACAGGAGTGTGAAAATTCCAGTTGCCTTTATAATTCGCAGAAGCGATACTCACATTTCGTAAAATCACACACGTATACACTCACCTAAATTATTAAATTTAATTACAGAGAAAATGTATAAATATATACTTAGGCTTGTTCGGTACAAACAGCCTGAGGGTCGTCAAACTTCTGTGGGTGGATAAAGTCAACTAAATGATAGACAGAAATGTTTGATAAAAATTCAGAACAGGCGCAATGTCTGAACTGATACTTTTATCGTATTCAAATATCTATATATCCGCACGCTTTTGACGTCTCGTAAATATCGAGATCTTGAAGCACATAAACGTTATACATATACCTACCTGCCTATTATTTATACAGAAGACCCGAACACGCGACTGAGGATTCTGGATTTTACTATAAATATATTCCATTCGGCATTGAAGGCTATGGAGAGAAATCCTTTCGACAAAAGTTTTATCTATATGATTCAAAGACGGAGATTTTGCTAAAAATATAAATATTCATATTTTAAAAGCAATTTAATATCTCTGCCTCGACGTTAAATGCAGATGCTTAGAAACAAAGCGTAGATATTAATTTCGGATGCAGAGTATGAGAATTGTGGAAAAAAAATTCTTATGAGCTAGCAGACGGCCTTTTTTACATACGTATACCACCGCTTTTAAATTAGATATCTAAAGATATTAGTTTTTTTTTTCTTCATACAGACATTCACATTTACATTACAGACATTTACATGTACCCTGTGAATAAATACACAGATATACATCATATCGCAGACATATAGCTCTTTTTGCTGGAAATGTTATAGTCTCTTACTCTTTTGACAAAAGAATCGATGCAATTGCTCGCGAAACACGTTCGTCCCCTTTTATTTTACCTGGAAGCAATATCTTCCGCAATATATCGAACGACAGAAATCGTTCTTAGCTCTTCGTTGGAAATGTGCTTCTATAATAATGGGTCGGGAACAAAAGTGGCAAAGTAACAAGTAAAAGGAACCGGTATATCCTTCGAACATTTCCGGACTGTGTATGACCGTGTGTGCACAGGACAGTCGCCAAATCCTCGGGGGTAAAACCATTCCTCGGAGATTTTGAAAAGCGCTCAAATATTGGAGCAGGATTATCCCAGAAAGCTGTGCACTATCTCAATGAAACTCCAAGCTTACCAACCATTTTGAAAATACTCAAAGCACACCCTCTGTTACAAATTTGAACTGACATCGTGATTCTAATTTTTCGTTCCAAATTTGCATACACATAGAATCTTTATGAGGTTTGACGGCTTCTCGTCTCTCAAGGATCTATATATAGTGTTTCGGAACAGATCGAAAAACATTATAACAATAATTTGCAGAGTAATAACGAAGATGAGTATATTGTGTCACTCGTTACGGTTTCAAGTGCCATTACAATTTACATGTATATAGGTACAGTAATGTTCATCGATGGTGTTCCCGTGGCTCACTATTTTTTCCAGAATCGAGTTTGACTTCTACGAATATTCTATTTGTCCGTGACCAGTGGAACCTTCAGGTCGTTAGGAATATGACAGCTGCGAGGTGGAGCAGTGTCACGAAGTAAGGCACTGGTCATTGGCAAATAAAATATTTGTAGAAGGGAAATTTGATTTGAAAAAAAGCTAGGAAAAATAGTGAGCCACAGGGACACCATCGATGAACATTACTGTACACTTCCAAAGATCATTGCAGATTTTCATAACAAATCTAACGTGATATCTCGCATCTAACTGAACCCGTCTACAATTGAATGACACGATACACATACGGTTGTGTAATTGTAACCGTACTCGAGGTTTAGTTAAATTGTAGCAAAACCGCACAGAGCCCACAGCTCTGGCGAGTAATTAATGTCATCAGTTACCAACTAAACTACATACTAAAAGCTCGGATAAGGCCAGTTTAGGTTTCCATAAGACCGTCTGCTCCGATATACAGTCGGAATTTAACAACAAATCACTTCGCTTAAAAGCTCACAGTCTGCAGGCCAATTCCGGTACTGGAATTGGGATAGTGCATTGAGCCTACGTTCAAAAGCAGGAAAATAATTGCCTGGTGCAACTGACAGCCAGTTAATTGTCTTCTGGCCTCGAGGAAATATCAACCACCACCATTATTGTGCCTCATATTATAGGAATATATATTCCATCCATTCTTGCCTACATTAATTGACCTGAACATTTATTTTTCACCTAATTTTTCCATATGTTCCAAATGAATAGAAGATCTCAACCGGCGCCGATATGAAGAAGTCTCAAAAATTCAAGTCTTAGACGTAGAATATCAGTTTTAATTTTCAAAGGATGTATTCTTTCCGGGGTTGTATTGTTTGTACAAAAAAGAAAACGGGTTCGCAACAAAATTTGATAAAAAATCACAGATGATCTTTTGATATAGTCGGATATAGTATATGAAAAAATACACATATGACACATATGAAAAATGAGATGGAAAAAACAAAATTTCGAGGTAAAATTTGGGCAGAATGGCAGGAAAGCTCCATATATGCATAATTATTATAATTAGCATCCACCATCAGATTTCTACTCCCACAACTCTGGCTGTATTAATTATCTAAAGTATCCAATATACTACATGATATAATTGAAATTTCAAAATCAAAAATCCAGAATCGTGACACTGAATTTCTGAAACGCGAACCTTGCGTGATCGAATAATTTCACAGCTTTGCTAAAATTCACCCTTGAGCTTACAGGGCTTTTAGGGTGAAGCTCGTTTGTCATAGGGATTAAATTGCATCCCCAGGAGACGTGAGTTCTCTGAACTCAAGGGCGGTTCTAAGTCTAATTTGCACAGGAAACAATAATTGCCAGTAGTCTAGATTCAGTCAATACAACCATCTCACTCTCATCGCTGATTCGAAACCAACGACCTACCCCTATCATTTGCT
Organism: Tenthredo livida; assembly: GCA_963992785.1. Lineage (NCBI taxonomy): Eukaryota > Metazoa > Arthropoda > Insecta > Hymenoptera > Tenthredinidae > Tenthredo > Tenthredo livida. The sequence continues at coordinate 10,761,263 of OZ023066.1, read as the reverse complement.
AAGTTCGCAATGCTAATGCTGATTGAAGTCGGAAGAGCAGACAAAAAATCAATCGATCGAAACCACAAATATAAAATGAATACGTAAATAATGCCTAAAAAGCTTTGGGCAGATGCTTTTTTCCCCTTGATACGTACTTACATACGTTTTTACGTGAAAATTTCAGCTCCACCCTGATTTGATTTATTTTTTTGACAAAATTTGATGCACAGAAAGGCCGAAAAATTGATAAAACTTTGTCGAGTACCTATCCACAGTTTAAATATCGACTAGTTCTCGACAATGCAGTTTCCTGTGTATGGGGTGGAACTTTTTCAACGTTCTTTGTCGACGCTGGATTATTGCATTAAAATTATTGAAGTCTAGGTTCGTTGATCGCATCCCTTGCCATGAAAAAGCCAATTACTATAGGGCGTAGACGGTCACCGTTAATACTCGGCAGGGTAGAATTGAAATGTGTCTAGTGGGACCGTAAAATAATACTTTATCTTTGTTCTACAGTCCACTTTGAATAATGTCCTCACGAAGGTCCGCGATTGTGCGAGGAATACTACATCTACCTACACATACAGCCACATATTTTGAAATTCGTTCAATGATTCGCAATAACAAAGATACAATACATTCGACTATCGGTCAATCAGATTTTCTGTACATTACTGACGAGCATTTTCTCTCGAAAGCTTTTCTTCATTTAACAAAATTTCATTACTGAGTGATTTTCCTAATGTAACTCTTGTAAATCTTTGTGTACCTACAATCCTTTTTTATAACATCGATAGTGAGCGATGAGAATCCCGCCGGATTCTCTCGTGTTGACCCTCAGGTCGAGCAGATTCTCTGAAAGACTCGAGCCACAAAGGATGAGATTACGTCTAGCATCCGTTTGGCAAAGTCTCGCACTTTCTGTTTGGAAATCCGGACAGTCTCAGTTCGACCGTACGAAGCGATGGACCGAAAGACGAATCTCTATAACTGCGTCCCGTCCTAGACAATGACAAATGTACTTCGCGTGAAAATTCGATTCTTCAGCGGTCTGACGCTGTTACAAAGCTTGTGAGTCTCGTGGTCGTTAAACAATAGAAAAACTCGTGATTCATGCGAAACTTGAGGATTTTAGCTCAGCGATAAAATTTATTTAAAGAAGTACATTTTTGATACGATAAAACTGAATGGCCATCGCAGACTAACGAATAACGACTTAATTAGACTCAGATTATACCTGTAAGACTAAAAATTTTAATCAGACGAGATTAATTATGAATCATGAATAATCAATTCTACAACAGCGGATAAAAGTCAACCAAAAATTAGTTTAATTTATTCCACTTGTTCGATGCTATTACACGATACTTTATTTTACTTTAGCAGTATATTTCGTGACGATCAGGCTCCGTAGTATCTGGACACTTGATAGTCAGGTTCTTGTTAAAAAATGCTTAGGTTTCAAGATTCAAGCTCCTACTAAGCTGGTAAATGGAGCAGAAGGAAGCTTAAAAAAGTTGTTTTACTTTCAACGACACAAGAGATTATGTGTACATGTATTTTTTTCAGGTATAGAACCATAGGTACTTTAACATGTATATTTATCTACAGAGATTTTATCGTAAACGATGACGAGATTATTGGAATCTTTACGTGTAAACCTCAACGTCACATTCGTCAAGAAATTGAAAACAGTTCAAAGGACGAGAGAAACGAATTCTGAAAAGTCGTAGCTTAGAAACTTTCCCTAAATTGAAGAAAGAAATCATTTTTTAATCTCGGATAGGTAACCCTGGAATTGTCTGATGTATTCGACAAGACAAAGCGAAGAATTTCAAATTTGATATCATACAAATAAAGGCAGAGTTTTGACGGGTTGTATCGATATTTATTGCAGCAAAGTTTCATTTCTTACATTCGCTTGATACATACTCATCTACAGATGTGACTAAAGCCCCTTTTTTACTCCCGAAGTACATGGTAAAAATTTGGCGTTATACCACTGCTACGCGTAAAATTGAATGTATTTCGTCTACAAATCTGTCGATTTTTATTCTTTTTTTTTCTGCTCTTTAGACGAGGAGTACGGCCAGAAGACGGTATCTGTCATGGTCGATGGCCAAGAGACGGAGTTGGAAATCATTGACCATCCAGCCTCAGAAATGTCGGTGAGTATCGCCCTCTTTACCGCTCTTCATCCCTCTTTGTCGCTCTTTGCAGCCTGGTTTGCCCTTCCTATTTTCCCTTCACTCGCTTTTACTTTCCTCTTGTGCCTCTTGAATATATATGGCTTTTTCATAGCCCGGATTTCGCGTCCCTCGCGAAAGCCTTTTTTTTTCCTTTTTCTTTTTATCCATATATATTCCTGTACTTATTTGTTGAGCGAAATTTGCATATCATATCCAGTTCGCACTCCAGCCTCGAGCTTTATTCGTCACATTGATTTACTCCACATTAAAGCATCCCAAATTCCAAACCTGTACACTTAATATGGGTAATAAAACGAAGGCCAATAAATTTCCATCGTTTACATTATGACAAAAAAAAAAAAATAAAAAATCAATGAAACAAAGCTTTATTATAATAATACCTACCTACCTACCATGAGTAATTTTTTGTCCATTTTTCATATTGAAACAGTTGCCAAATTCATAGCAAATCGATACTCATCGGTAGTCTACTAAATAATTCACTCAATGGCGTAAATCGTGTGCGTTTCGTAAAGAATTATACCTTCCTCTATATCAACGTACGAAGTTACGATTTACGAACATACCTAAATCTATCTCTCAAAGATTCGTTAAAGCCTGCGATTTATCAGCCGTAAGTCCGCCTATCTGTCCCTAGACGAGATTCTATATACTTGCTTTTCGTGAACAAGATTCCACTTCTTGCTCGTATTAGGCGGACAGTGAACGCCTACACAGACCTTGTTCATCTGAGGTAGTATCTAAAATACCTTGCCTTTCCCTGTCAGGTCTTGAGAGCCACTTGATGTAGGTTACAGTTGAAATACCGTAGTTAGTACCAGGGTACGTGTACCAAAGTTGCCGAATCAGAGATAACAGGCGACTGGTTGCTTCCAGATCTCTATTGTTTTCTTATTTTATTTTTTCAGGTATTTTTTGTGACTTTTCATTTCGTTCGTGATAACATTGGGGTGGTTACTGCTACGTTATGTATCCGCCTATATGTCTCGGCTTGATAATAGGACAAGGAATGAATTATGGAATATGAAATATGAAATATGAAATAAAATGTATAAAACTCAAGAAATTCAAGAGGGTTACGTAAAATGAGGTAGATATAATTTCATAAATACGGATAGAAAAGTTTTCCTCATATTTTGATTGAGTCTTTATTTTCTTTACGTTAACGTAACGTGGAAGAGGAAGAGCTTCCGTTCATATAAGTTTCACCAAACTAAAGTTATACGTCGACAAATATTCGACTTGGTCCGCAAACCAAGAGCTTAACTTTTGTTTCAGTGTGTTTCGAGTCCACAACAGTAGTATTATACAGGTTGTATGTTAACGGTTCAAATTTCGGGTCGAAAGTTGATTTGCAAGAACAACATACCGATACTGAGTGACTTGGATATAACAAAGCTCGTATGGGTTGTAATTCAGCATCAGAATCGGGGCGTGCAAAAAAAAAAGGGTACACATCACGTGGAATAACAAACCCTGTATCATTGTATCAATTTTTTTAATATGAATAAACCTAATCAACCGCACGTGATTTTCATGCTTGAAAAATAAATCAACAAAGGGCTATAAATCCTTGGACCGATGAATCATTCAATGAACATTTCTTCGCCACGTGAAACTGAACAATCCTTCATTAACTGGAATTGAATGAAACCCGGAATAATATCCAATTAGAATATCGTTTTGACTTTCAATACTCCAAAGAAAGGCTTGTAAGCCGTGACGACAACAGTATTATTCATATTCTATCATTTGCAGAATCATTTTCTGTTGACGTAAGTCATAAAAGCCTTCCAGCGATCTCAGTTGCTATGGTACTTTCCGGGGGTTGATACTGCACACGTGCGGTGGGTTCTCGCTTGACTGTTATTACCCTCTTATACAATACAGCTGCAGGGCGAAGCGGAAGTTTCAATTCGCTTAATGATTGCACGTGAAATTTAAAGTCGATCACAGCCCCCGCGGTATAATAACCGAAGAGAAAAATTTTCCCTGAAATAATCCTGAGCCATCACGCCCAACGGTTCAATATTTCAACAATAAACAAATATGCTATTCGTATTTCGAACGCGTTTGCCATTACTTCTGACTCCCTGTTTATCACCTCTCTGCTGGTGGTTAAAGTTGCCAGTCTGGAAACTGGTACTAAACTGTCGGGGGAAATATATAAATATATAAATATATATATATGATGTTTCAGAGAGCAAAAGTATCAAATGATGTTCAACATAAAATTCAAATAAAGTATGAGCATCGACGTGTTTGAAATTTGCAATATAAAATGCGTATACCGCGTATCGTCAAGGGATTAATATCACGTTACACAAGTGCAAATAGGCAACGTCACCCTACGTTAACATGTAATTATACAGATAGGTACTTCACCACTTCACCTATGGCCACAGATATTTATTGCCAGACGAGAATGCTTCGGACGGTGAGTGGTTTTGACACAGCTTTGAAAATCAGTATTCTACTACCGGCTTACGGAAACTCGTGTAAGACTCTTTGTAATCCGTAGACTTCGGAACGGAAATACTGAAATATTCATGTTCGCTGTTAATTTGCGGAAGAAGCTGTACAAGCCCCAATGCTGCCGTTAACTTTCTGCAAGTACGCCAAAATTGCAGATTCAAGTGAGCCAAATTTCTCTTTATGTGCCAATTCGCCAAGTTTAGAACTCACGTAACTGACTGGAAAATACTCTGAACACGTCCGGTACAAGTTGCTATTAATTCGCGTCAATTCACAACCTAAATTAGTCGCTAATTGCGTAGAACTGACAAAGAACACATTCTCCAATTCATAACTATAATTTAATTACATTTTCTTGTTGCTCAATCTTGTAGGAAATGTTCGTGCACAGATATATACCTATAGTTAAACATCCTGCAGTTAATCGAAGCGGCCAATGGAAACTTAATTTGAACCATCAAGGCCTCGACGATAACGATATTACTATATTAATAACACCGATAGACATGATCTCCGATGAGAAGCTTCAATTAAGTTTAATTGCCATTCGATTAGCCGGCCCTAAACATTTCTCCGTTAGAATTTATTGGCATTTGGCATTAGGCAACGCCTGGATTAATTCGTCAACTAACTACAGTTGATTGCATCGAGTGTTCACATAGTGGTAACGTAAGTAGGTACTACGTTTCAAATAAATCTGTAATTTCGCTCGCGACTACGCTACTATACTATTACAGTAGCAGTTGTCTGACCACACGCGCACCATTTCCCCTGCGACTATCACAGTAGTAGACGTACGTGCTCAGTCGGGCAGACGTGATTGTCATTTTCGTGTTTTTCGGCCCAATATTCTCGTTTGCGAAGCCCCGTGGATGGTCTCGTGACATGATTGTCTCAGATATATCTTGTTTTATCATTTTTCTGTTGTTTCTTCATCTCGCCCGTCTAATCCCTGTTTTTCTTGTATTTTGCTTTTTCACCCTTAGTTTCATCGCTACTATTCATTTAATCGGGAATACTTGCTTACTATTTCGATCACGTTTACCGGACGTGAGTCTCGACGAACGTTCATTAAATCAATGTAGCTAATTGGTAATCAACGGCTAACGCGGATGACCGCGTTGATCATTATATTTCCTGCAGTAGGTAGTGTTCTTACTCTCTCTAGATTCAGGCCTCGAAAATAATTCTGAAATTAACGATACTTCTAGGTATACTATATTATACTATTGTTGATTTATTTATTGTTTTTCCGAGTACTTATCTGTGTTGCAAGGAATCCAGTCTCTAAATCCTGTTCAGCTTTCGAGTATACGAATGAAAATAAAATACGAAGCTATAGTATTTTAGACTGTCCTTTTATTTCGAGTTTCGCCAATTTTTAAAACGTCATTATCTAGATTGGTTATGAATATTACACACTATACTCGATATACCTATACTATACATACTATAATGTGTGAAGAACTTGGCTGATTTAAGTATCGATTTTCGTATAGCTATATGGTTTCAATCCGACCAAACGAGTGAACAAACAAATATGAAAAACACAAACCAAGTGCACTATGTGCTGGGGCGTGAAATCGGCTCGACGAAATGCAAAAAAAAATATCCTATACCAATAGACCTACGATCAAATATCAATACTGTTACGAGTAATGAGTTCACCTTGTCTTTCTATTCCATTTATTATCGGTCACCTTTCAGAGTGTCTTGCGGATCATATCTAATGGGTATTTACTCAACGTGAATCTCACGCAACTCGGTAGGTACGGCTTGAAAATCGATGAAGAGATTTCACTCTTCATTCACTTTATAAAAATGAAGGAAAGCCACTGATGGAGCGATGTGATCTTAAATGGTTATTGTTCAAGGAGCTCGAATCTGTAGCTCGTGGTAAGCCGGATAACGGTGCTAAACTGATATAAAACTGCCGTTATCAGACGACCTGCCACAACCCTATAACGGCAGGTGATAAACTGATAGGTGACATTATAGGGAGCCCAAGGAAGTCCCTTAATATATCAACGAGAATTTTATCCGTGAAGAGAAAATTTCAGAAAAAATTTTCTCCGGGACTTCGAAATGACGTTTTTGATAAGGGAACAATCCATCCCGCTTTGAAAAGGTCGTTGCGGATTATTAGATTTAAACTCCGGATTCACATAAAAGATGAGATTAGAGTGGCACAAAATTTTCTCAGGCAGAATTAAACGGAATCGTGGGCTTACATTGAAAACTGTTAGCGTAGAATGTAATTGGCCGAGGCTCTCCAATTTCCAAGAACATTTTATCCCGCATCAAACCCGTAGATGATATTATACAGACTCTGTACGACTGTATTGGATCCTATATTATGTAGGTAACTATGAGTACCAAAATTTATAGGGGGATCTAGATAATGACTCGAGAAACTCAATCGTTGATATCCTTGTTCGTATTCAAATCACAGATTGAGAGGAGCTGCGACAACACATTATTCTACTTTTAATCGAATGTGAATTTTCTCCTCTTAACGCAACTTTTACACCGCTCTAATTAAGTTATACATTACAACCGCGATTACCTTTATGGAGGGTTAGGCAGGGCCAAGATTCTGCCAGACTTTAATAACGTTATTCAAAATAAGCTTAGCCCACTGGGCTGCACCGCACACTTACCTTTACCCAGCTCACAGGAAATTGGCACTGATTAAGACATCATGCGTGATCAAAGCTGGTAGATCCAAAGAAGGAAAACATTTCACAGAAATGATCCAGCCCGAAATCGCGATTCTATAGGCAGCTTACTTTATTTGCCAGATTTTAATGCCTCTATAACTATCGCATATCTAATCATCGTGACTTGAGTTCAAATTTCGATTGATATTGTTAAAAATAATGAACCTGAATATCTAAGCCTGAAACTCGGGTATGTTTCTCTCTTCATCAGGTCGAGTCATTCTGCTCTACTTACAACCCGGACGTCTACGTTGTGGTCTACTCAGTCGTTGACAGAAGAAGCTTAAAAATGGCTGAAGAAACGTTGCTTTATCTTTGGAAAAGCGACTACATGGCATCGCACGGTGTTATCCTCGTCGGCAACAAGGTTGACCTGGAAAGAAAGCGAGAAGTCCCATTAGTCGGTGAGATTCCCTGCACTCTTAGAACAAGTAGACCTTAAGAGTTAGGGTTTGGCCAGTGGTTTTCCCTAATTGCTTCTTCTAGTGCCTGTTTTATGCCATGCTACACTGTTTATGAATACTTTATTCTATCCAGTTGGTCGTCGTTTGGCAAATAGTTGCGGTTGCAAATTCATCGAAACTTCATCCGGGTTGGCCCACCACGTGGATGAATTACTGGTCGGAATTTTGGCCCAAGTCAAACTCAACCCTCAAAGAGATCGTGACCAAGCGACGAGGAGAAGACGTAGCAAACATCGCAGGCGAATCCTTAAACACTTACTTGGAATAAAGAGGAAGACTAAAAGCTGCGAAAATCTCTTCATATTATAAATCTTAAGGTTTGTATGACAGTGGACCAAATGTTTTATATGGGTCTCGAAATATCAAGTCAAAGAAGTTGAATATTCATATAAGAAAAAAAAAAACAATTCAAGTTCCAAGGTACGATAATATATTTACACTTAATAAGAAGAATGAAGCTCTTAACAATTACTAACATATTATTATAATATCAATCCGTATTAATTATATAGCCATCAATTATCTGAGAGAGAACACCATACTAATAATTTATAAATTTATTGTTGAGGGAACAGTGGAATACTTGATAACTTGTTACTTCCTAAAAATATCATTAAATAATGCGACGTATTTTCGTGACATGTGTAAATATACAATATTATAATATTCATAATAATTATAACTTTATTATATATGTATAATATGATAGGTATCATATTTTTTCGGCCCATGCAGGCATCAGTGTTTTGCAATGCTAGGAATTGTGGAGAATAATATTCATGCGGTTTAATATATATTTGGAGAATGTATTTCAACGGTGAAGGCAGGAGAGAATAGACATTGACGATATACTAAATTTTAATCGATCAAACATTTACAATTCCTATTATGGATATGAATGTACATATACCTAATTGACTATCCAATTGAACGGGTGAATACATAAAGGTTTAAAAATCTACAGGGTATACGTGTATTATAGGGGATTTTTAAATCCAGAAATATACCTTTTCATTTTCAAAAAATACCCTGCGGTCAGGTTTTCGGTTCTCTGAACTAATTTGTATACGTAATGAAAATTGGCGCCCCCAGCTACATTTCGGAAATTAAAAAATAAAAACTTCGAAATTGACTAATGGGTTCTTGATAAACATATAGAAAGAAGATAACACCAATAGCTTTGCTGCTGCACGTATGTAATGAAATTCATAATATGAAGGTGATGTATACATGTCCAAATCCTATGTGACAAACGTACTCATATAACATTATGATAGTTAAGATTAAATATATGTATACAAATGATAGTTTCGTATTTAAATCCAAGCGACAAATATTCGAGTTAAGAAATTCAAAATTAAGACATGTTCGAAATATTGTGAATAGTGGACGCAATCGGTCTTGTAAATATAAAAATAATTAATATAATGATAATTTTGACTTTGATCTAAGGAGTAACAAAAGATTATTGACTTGTTCGTCTGATTGTCATCTGCGTATACGTGTGTGTGTCTGGACCACTATCGTAAATATATACACGTTTTAATACATGCACGAAACTCGAGGTGATAAATGATCATTCATTTTTATAAATCTTCCAAATTAAAGTATTCCAGATAACTTTGGGACGCAACAGAAAATAGGCTGAAAAGTACCAAATAAAATAACTACTCGTAGATTATAATTACTTATTGTATGTATACTATTTATAAGAATTCATTACGAGGAATATGAACAGTCATTTCTCATTAGGCATGTTCGAGATAGATTTGTCACTTCGGCGCTAAATATATAATATTTACTCGATACGGATATACATTTACCTATATATATATATATATATACTGTAAATTATTCGAAAATATTGTGTTGTGATTAGCATACTATCAACATTATGTACTTTTTTTAATAAAGGAAACTAATACAATAAGATACCTAATCATAATTCATTTCTTCGCTGTCTTTTTCCTCATTTATACGGGATCATAATGAGATTCTTACTACCTACGGCCTGTTTATTTTATTAAAATTTACAGACTAATCAGCATACAGCACAAGCATTACGAAAAATCGTCACAATCCCAGGGGACGAAGCCCCTCTACAGGTACAACAAATAAATTAGTAGAATCTGATCAATCAACGGCATTGCGTGCAGAATAAGGTCAGCAATAATTACGCTCGCTGTTTTACGTGATATTCAAAATTTGATCTTCTGCCGGTATACATGAAGTTATTAGCTCGCCAAAGCGAATGATAATTGCAATACACAGTATTATCGTTTCGTGAGAGAGTTTTCTTGCTGTGATTTCAACTGGGACATCCGTGATCTATTATGCAAATGTTATTTCAGTACGCAGACACTCGTGTATCAAGCTTTCCGTTGGTAGCTGAAGGGAAGATGAAAAAAAACATTCAAGCAATTAATTCATTGCTGTATGCTTTATTGTACATTGCAGCCCAAATGCGATTCGTAGATAGTGATTATTGAATAGGGAATCAGGTCAGTTGGGAAACGGCCGAGTATTGGGTAAATGCTTGTCCTTGCCCGGCTAGATTGATAATAGTAGAGGCCTTAGATACTCGCGACCACATCGTTTTCGTGCACCTGTTATTTCTCCACTTTGTGAAGATAAATCAATTTTCGGTATACTGTCAACTCGCGTAGTTGAAAAAAAATCAATTTCTAAAGCGATCCAGACTCCTATTCGGGCAAAAAATGTATTCTTGGATCGCGCGAGTTGACAGCCTCAAAAAGTTGTTACGCAAACAACCACCCAGTGAATTCTAACTACAATTCTCATATCAATTTATCTGCTCGCCAGCTCGCTGGAGCAAACATGGGTGGGTCTTATTGTATGCCACCGCAGGTTGAGAATCACGAAAATGTCATGCGGGTTGTTTGCTATGATAAGTTGTATGCCAGGTAGTAAATACAGGGACTGAATCAATTGCAACAAGTATACATATTTATTTTTAAGAAACAATTACGAATTGTACATTATTTGAACAATGAATATTGTATCTATACTAAAGCAATAAATTCTCATAATATACCTCATAGATTCATAATCAATCATTTTGTTACATATTTCGCACTTTTCCCTTCCTGTGACTCTTTATTTCGAATAAACGATAGGTGAAGCCAGCGTACTACACACGAACAGAGTGTGTGATTATGACCAATGCATTACAGCTACCAAAAATTTGCGACCACTTCCTCGGGTGAGATGTTCTCCTGATACCACGAGCAATATTGGACTTGAAATTTTTACAACTCCGAACAACGCGAATATAAATGAACGAATAGAGAGGTGCATGAAGACACGTATGCATGCCTATATCTATACACTACTCCTTTCCCCCTCCAAAAATTTCAGCACACCTCCTCGGATCAGATGTTTTCCTGATACCAGGAGCAATTTTTGAGTTAATATTTCTAAAACTCTGAAAATCGTTACTAACTTAATTATACATAGAGACGTGCATGAGGACACGTATGCATGCCTATATCTATACACTACTCCTTTCCCCCTCCGAAAATTTCAGCACACCTCCTCGGATCAGATGTTCTCCTGATACCAGGAGCGATTTTTGAGTTAAAATTTCTAAAACTCTGAAAATCGCTACTAACTTAATTATATATAGAGACGTGCATGAGGACACGTATGCATGCCTATATCTATACACTAATCCTTTCCCCCTCCAGAAATTTCAGCACACCTCCTCGGATCATATGCTCTCCTGATACCAGGAGCGATTTTTGAGTTAACATTTCCAAAACTCTGAAAATCGCTACTAACTTAATTATATATAGAGACGTGCATGAGGACACGTATGCATGCCTATACACTACTCCTTTCCCCCTCCAAAAATTTCAGCACACCTCCTCGGATCAGATGTTCTCCTGATACCAGGAGCAATTTTTGAGTTGAAATTTCTAAAACTCTGAAAATCGCTACTAACTTAATTACACATAGAGACGTGCATGAGGACACGTATGCATGCCTATACACTACTCTTTTGCCCCTCCAAAAATTTCAGCACACCTCCTCGGATCAGATGTTCTCCTGACACCAGGAGCAATTTTCGATTTTAAATTGTTCGATTGGTAGAGAAATAGAAATTTTAAGTCGAAAATTGCTCCTGGTATCAGGAGAACATCTGACTCGAGGAGGTGTGCTGAAATTTTTGGCGGGACAGAGGAATAGTATAGAGATATAGGCATGCATACACTGCTTCGGAGGGGTTTTTCTGGCAGTTGATACCTTTTTTTCGGAGTGATTTTTCTGGCAGTTGATACCTTTTTTCGGAGTGATTTTTCTGGCAGTTGATACCTTCTTTTCGTAGCGAAAACAGCTGGTATCAACTGCCAGAAAAATCACTCCGAAAAAAGGTATCAACTGCCAGAAAAACCACTCCGAAAAAAAGGTATCAACTGCCAGAAAAATCACTCCGAAGCAGCGTATGCATACCTATATCAATACGCTATACTCCTTGCCCCCACCAAAAATTTCAGCACACCTCCTCGGGTCAGATGTTCTCCTGATACCAGGAGCAATTTTTGAGTTAAAATTTCTAATATTCTGAAAATCGCTACTAACTTGATTATATATAGCGAGGTACATGAGGACACGTATGCATGCCTATATCTATACACTATTCCTCTCCCCCTCCAAAAATTTCAGCACACCTCCTCGGATCAGATGTTCTCCTGATACCAGGAGCATTTTTCGACTCGGAATTTCTCTAACTCCGAAAATCGCTAATAATTAAGTATATAAAGACGTGCATGAAGCAACGCATGTATGCCTATATCTATACACTACTCCGTTCCCCCTCCAAAAATTTCAGCACACCTCCTCGGGTCAGATGTTCTCCTGATACCAGGCGTATCTTCCGACGTCAGTTTCCAGAAAATCTCAACAACGTTACATCAACGTAGGAAAACAACGACCTACATGAAGCAAGTATCGGAAGAGAGTTTGCTAGGATCGAACGAGCGACTGCTAGATTAATATGCTTTATTATTTACAATTTTGAACGAATTCACCCCACGGCCATTCGATCCCTTGCCTAAAGAGTTCTATAGGAAAGGTAAAGCGTACACTAATGAAGCAATTGATTATAGGTATGTCTGAAAATTTATTGCTGCGGAATAAAAAAAACACATATATATTTTTGATTCACAAATAGGTTTATTGCATATCACTTTCTACATTATTCTTGACGTGTGTACATATACAGTCTTAAAGGCGACTCGGTACTCAGCTTCATTTGAAGTACTTCAAAACATCTGGTAAAGTGTGTTGATGAAAACATATTTCAAGTTTGCACTGTACCAGTGAAATCAACATATGAATTAATTCAACTGATGAACAAAGTGTTCATTGGCGTCCGACATCTATTGATATATTTTTATCCGCAGTCATAGAAATATAATACCTCGTCGTGCTCTATGGACTGAAAAATCCGTATATGTATACCTACCGCTAGGGATGGAGGCAGAAAGAAAAACTTGAATCATTTCAATCAGTACCGAACACCAATTGTAGTCAAGGATATAGTTCTCCTAATTCTTCCAGAACGATAAACAGATGAGTTTTCAGAGTATGTATAGTCACAATCTGATGAGACTTGGTGTGAAAAGACATCTTCTGAAACCGTACTGCTCCCTACCGCTCCCTTGCGCTAATGAGAACAGAGTTCCTAGTGCTCCTATAATATCTCCAGGCGCTGCTTCTGAAAAACTCGTTTTGTGTTAAGTGTTACAGTTCTAAAAATAATCATACTCTTGTAATTCCGTCATGTTTGTTTTTTAGATACAAAATTTGCAATAATTCTTGAATAATTGATACATTACGATGAACGATAGTCATGGATTTTGGATAGTTTACAAAACGGAAGAAATTATTTTTGTCTTTTCAGAAAAAGTTTTTAATTTCACAAATTTTAGAAATATTCCATATATATATATATTTATTCCATAGACCATAGGTCCTTATAACTATATTGTTACTGTGCGAAAATCGCTACGGTCACATAATTGTTCAGATTATAAAACAATTGCCGTTTAACGATTCTGCATCGAGTTACACAAATTTCAGGAAACTCTTACATAATAAATATAATTGGCACATACATACTGCTCGCATAATTATATTTAAAACTTTTATCTGATTTTTATATTCGGTAGCTACAATTGATATATGTATAGGACAGGTTTCAATCAAGCTAATGCAATATTGAATTCATAGATTAGAGAAAATACCTTTTTTCTAATCCTCCATACGAGTATAATTGGTTTACAGTTTAACACCTTAATTCATATACATTGGGCAAAGCCGGGATAATCATATCTCTTTTTCAGTCCGATGCTTCAATAAGAGACAATTCACTGCCTATTGTTTCCACTGTCATTTCATAACTCATGATCTGGTAATATGTGCCGAAATTGAAGTATAAGTACTGCACATTCGATGAGAAGACAATAAATGACGAATAATTCATATCCGCTCATATAATGCTTTATTGGGAATTAAGCATACAGTAGAAACATAATTTTATTATTGCATCTGACTTTTATAGAATATTATGTTATTGTAAAGATTACGAATTTACACTAAAGTATATTATATAATGCATAATATATATGTATATATTATATAGTATATATAATACATATATACAGTATGGATGGATTTTTTTAGTATAGTTTCAGTACACTGATGAACTTCTTTGAATTTGAATTATGTTTGTTCCTTATGCTTGCATATTTTGATTGTTAATATATTGTATCTTACTATATAATCGGATTATGATTAACATTTCTGTTGTTTGCAAAAGTAGGAAAATAGCGTGGAGAGAAGGTTGAATTTTAGAATTAATTTTAATAATACTAAATGTTACGTAATATGTTACACATCGAAATATCCGAAATAGCGTTCATTTAAAAACTCGAACGAGCTTTCAACGTGATCTTTCTTCATGTCCAGAGCAATGTATATAATGTATGTAATTGCATATCTACTATAAATTATGTTTCTCACATGTATATGTAGTTATAACTTCTTGAAGCTTAATATATATATGTATGTGGAGTGAGTTTCAAGTAAAATGAGTAAAAAGCTTATTTGGTAGAAGTCTGTATTTTTAAACCTATTGTCTATAATATATTAAACGTATTTATATAATATGTATACTGTATAGTATGATGGAACTTTTCTAGTTTCTCTCATAGCAAGATTGATCAACGTACACATATTTGGATTTCACAAGTCCGTATAATTAGTACATTGATTTCTTACCTTTGTTATTCGAATTTTAACTAATTCATATATCACACTAATTTATTACAATAAGATATGAGTACCCCTATGGAATAAATTAGTCGATTGTGCTTGAAAAGAAAACCAAAAAAATAATAATGTAGGTAAGTATATATTTTTTAAATTAACAACAAAAAAAAATCTTTCAAATTAATTATTATATGTGTTTATACATATATTTCACCAGAAAAGTCTGCAACCAAATATTCCCTTTGTTACTATATTATGTATTTATGAATGCAGATCATTTATTATATTGTATACTGAAAGTTCTTGACTTCATTCATTCAGATTTTAGGTAATAATCTCTCTAACGATAAGTTAGTGATAGAGGTCTCATGTACGCTATTTAACATACTTCAACTTTCTACAAATTTGTCTCAAATACTCTGACACCAAAATCCAAAATATTTTAGACGGATGAAAATTTCTCTGAAAGAGTCTTCCACCAATTTACAGAAAAAAAATGGTCCACCAAGGATGGGCTATGATTAATTGACTACATACCATTTGCATGAAATTATGTACTATAGTTTATACATATGTATAATATATTACTATATTTCGATTCTCACACGCACTTTGTAACAGATGCTTAGATTACTGACCTTAGACTTAAACTTAAGACCTTAGACCTTAGACTTTAGATTTGCTCGCTGCTTTCATACGTCAATTGTAAGTATTAATTTGAATTTCAATTGACTAATATGTTATATGTTAATTGCTGATATACACATGTTTCAAAATTGTGTTAGATTATGAAATGGATTGTGAGTGGGAAAGATGAATGTTTTAGTCAGTTTCCTTTTTGTTTTCTTCTTTCAAATATCAAATTATTCTTCCCCTCTATTTAGCAATAATATACGATTGCATATAGATACATATCTCATAAATTTTACGAAAATATCCAACAAAATATTTCAACTTTGTAATTTTTCAATATCGTCAAATGAGTCAAATTTCATCCATTCCCTTTATAAACGATGTATACAATTATGAATAATTTATAACTTATGCAGTTGAGCTTCATTTGAACGCTCTTAAATACATTGAGTTTTAACAGATCCATTTGGAAAGATAAGATCTTTGTTAAAACTTATTTATTAATTTATTTCAATCACTGTAAATTCGCTTTCTTCTTCATTCGTTGCTTCAATACTTCACAACCCTCAAGTCTGATCTAAATTTGGGATTTTTTTTTTTCTTTCCTAACACACAAGAGTA
The DNA here is from genome assembly GCA_963992785.1 of Tenthredo livida. Classification (NCBI taxonomy): domain Eukaryota; kingdom Metazoa; phylum Arthropoda; class Insecta; order Hymenoptera; family Tenthredinidae; genus Tenthredo; species Tenthredo livida. Next base: position 10,744,859 of record OZ023066.1, on the reverse strand, counting down.
GAACTACTAAATAGATTGACTGGATTGGGAAATGAAATATTTAAATACCTAATTATTCTATACCAGTTCACTGACATCGTAGACAAATCTAAATGACCATTCATAAATGAATTGACAAACTGTACAGCTATATTTTAATATATAGTATACAAACAACTCCTTGACAACTATATAATTCGAATACTTTTTAATAATCAATTTGAACTAGTTTTCTGAAAACATTCAAGTTAATTTCTACCCAATGACTTAATGACCTCAAAAATCAAATTATTAAAAGCCGACCGAAAATAAACTCTATTATACTCATCTTAAAGCATCTTTGACTTCTCTTTTAAATAAACTAAAACCAAGATGTTACTATATCAAAATATGGTGAACATTCAGTGTTTAATAAGTTTAGTATTTCCTTAATATCTTTAGTAACGACTAGATCCATTGAGTAAAAAACCAAAAATAAAAATCTCATATCAATTGATACTTGCCAAACATTGATCACAGCTGCACAGTCACATAAAAAAAATGAGTAATAGACAACAGTGACTGATGGATATAATAGTACGTAAACGAATCCGAGATATCGCGTCTAATATAAGTCATGAAACTGGAAAATACTGAAAAAATAATTGCACCTCACATACCTACAACGTAGTAATATACACATTAGATGTCAGATTCTTTTTTAGTCACCATAGATGAAAAATAGAATAAAACTGTTCTACAATCTGAATATCGAATACACTATTAATTCTTGTAAGATAGCAGTCATCACTTTACTATACACCACAACTATCTTACAATTTTGACTCTATCAGAACGTTTGAATTAGTATGTTGCAATTTATAACATACTTTTATTGTTGATAGCCGTTGGTGTGGTTGTGAGCATCCTGACTGTCTATACTGTACCCAGTTATGCTGTCTGGACTTTGCAAGGATGCAGCATACAACGGGTTCACCGGCGTAGCACCAGTGTCAAATTGTGTTGAATCGTACACACTGTTATTCTGTGAACAGAAGAATATTCTGTTTTGGAATCAACTGACGATCAGTTTTATCATTTTTAAATACCTACTCTGAATTAGGTATTCCGTTTACAATACCAAGTTTCTGTGCGATATTCAAAAACACAAAAGATCATAAGCTTCAATCAGCTAATAATAAAAAGCCTAACATTTTTGTGTGACTAAGTTTTATATTTCATCTCTATTTGCTCATTGTGTTGAGGACGATATATTACTGTGACATTACATTTTGAGTTAAATTAAATGAAGTAAATTTATATTAAAAAAGGAACAGAATGGGTTCAGGCATCTGTGAATACTGTGTAATGTCCAATGGCGTAAATAATCTATTGGTATAATAACAATATTGAACATTACAATCTACAATAAGCTTGCAATCATATTACGTGATTTATACCATCGCATCATCGAGAAATGTAATACCAAAAAAATCTTTAAAAAGCGAAATAAAATTTGTTAAGTATACGATGTCTTTTCTCTAGCTCTTACCTGCTCAATTTTAAATTCTATATACTACATGTATACATTGAATTGCAAGTATTAGTATGCCTCGGATGCAAAATTAGTATGAATAAATAAAACGAATATGACATCTACAGTAAAACGTTTAATAAAATGAATGTTGCATGCTAAAGATTAATACAGTTGATATCAATAATAAGCGATCCTCTATGTACGTTATTGTGCAACTAATGATCTATGTGGCATGTGAAATCTAGTATGTATCATAAGATTCCTGGTCTACGAGTGATCAATAATTGAATTATTTACAAATTATACTCAAAGTCCAAGCTCTCAGCAAGAAATTATATTTTCTATTTAAGCTTGTATCTGTAATATACAATCAAAGAAATCACCAATGTAACTGATGTTTACATCATTAAACATTGCGAAAAATAATTATATTATGTACAATTATTTATTATAAGCTTTAGGAACGTACCCAACGTACATAATATGTAGTACGGAGTTACAGTATTTACAATACTCAAAAATTACAAAAACTTTTGGTCAACATTTTTGAAAATAAAAATGTTAATCCTTATGTTTTGGGCAATTTGTTAAATAATTTTAGATAATCACCTAAGCCAGATGATTCTCCAGAATTATTATCAGAATTATTAAGACTGTAGAAGGTAGTCGATTGAGAATTTCCCGGAGACAAGCTCAAAGTTTTTTTTCCACTAGTACTACTATCAGATGTATTATTCATAGAAAAAAAGGATAAATCTGTACTTTGAGTTTGCGAAGGAGCCGGAGAACTCGGCTTTGAATTTACTGCTGTTTCTTTGCATGGCGGTTCTGATTCACGCTTAAAATTTCCGGGCCTTAGAAAATGACTCGAACTACTCAGATCCTTAAGGCTGCTCTGTTCAGTTGGAGAAAATTTTTCGAAATCATCATCATCAACTCTACTCAGTAGAGCGCTCGAGCTTTGCATTAGCGTTAACAAGTCCGAATCGTCGGAGGAGGATTCGGACTTTAAACTACTTCTAGGAGATTCGATCTCGACCAAGTTTCTCTGCTCTCTATATTCCGGGAGATTTTGTCCTTTACTAGTTGATGGACCGTTGAATACATCGGAATTCGGCCTTTTGCCTTTATCAAACAGTAGATTTGAATCGGACAAGTTCTCTATGTAATTCGTTAATATCTTCGAGTTACGTTTCTGGTTCCCGACATAATCTAAGCTGCTGTTTAAGGGATGTAATAAAGCATCGGTATTTTCAGATCGCGATATGCCGCTGTTGATAGATAACTTTGAATTAAGTTTTCCATCTTGTTCCAAAAATTCAGATGACCTAGGCGATTTGTCTGCAAATATTCCAGAGATTTGACGAGTATTTTTAGCTATTGATAAATTTGATTCGTCAGACGTTATTTCAACAGAAGATTCAGCCTTCCTTTGCAAATTTCCAACTCCATTATCGTTTAACGGTGAGAACAGGTTGACGTTACTATCGCGGCGTTCGGGTATATATATGAAATTACTTGCTGTCGGCAAAAGTGTGTAATTTGAAACGGTAGTAAAGTCTCGATTCTTCTTTGAATCAGTCATAAAATTCCATACCGGATTATCAATGTTCAAATTCGGTGTACTTAAGGGCGAATATTCTAATCTCTGTAATCTAGTGGAGTTTTTTTTCTGCGAGACTTTCCTGCCTTTTAAAATATTCTGCTGAATATCAAACTCCTTAGAAGTCGAACTGGCATTGAGACTTAGCCGAGAATTAGATCTACACGACCAATCTGTTGTGAGAACTTCTCCAGGAGCTAAGGAATAGAGAGAACTCCTCTGCTTGGATGTGGAAGGATTTTTTAGCAAAAATGGATCGCATAACGGCTTGTGAATAAATGGTGTATGGACCTGGTATATGTAGTCACTGTCGGTTTTCAAAGAAGAAAAACTCTGTTGATGAGGCAACGACACCGTGTCTTCGTCCATAGCATCGTCCACTTGTGCCTTATAGGAGAACATTATAGACGGCTGCGAAACACTGTAAATAAAATACAGAGATGTGTTTATAAAAATGAGACTTTCACTGCAATTCTTACCCAATTTATGTACCAGGAAAAAAAACATGGTAACATACCCGAAGAATTCTGATAGGAATGTGTGATAGACCAACGGTGTAAATAAAGTCAAGTATAGCCCAGCGGTAAGATCGACTACACACAACCCAGCTGGATCTTGTGTATAATTTAAGAGGCCTGCTCCCACCGATTGTATCAGATTAAGTAATGCCAAGGTTCCGACGTAGATGTAAAAACTTTTTCGTGCTAAAACGAATAGTTATAAGATAAGAAATGAGGGAATTTGTAAACTCTTGGTATTTCCTAGCTGTATAAATGTAGGAGAAGTATGACTTGGATGAGATTGAAGAATGAGAGAGTTATCGCTTACTTGGCAAAGCTAGTCTCTCGCGCAATCTCGTCCTTGGCAGTATTAATATAAAGAGGTATATCTGCGAAAGTAAATTTGTGTTATTATTTTTGACCAAATGTATCGACTCGTCATTTATATATGAAGATTTCTGGTTATTGGGAAATCGACTTCAAATCTATAGAAATTCATCTGAGAATAATTTCGATATATACTTTGGGATGATTTATGGAAAGTTATTACTGTCCAGAAACTATTAAATATTTGATTTTTTCCTCACCGTTGTAAATACGAGACTGCTGCAGAACCAGAACATCATTCCTCCGTGACCAAATAAAAAGAAATTTCTACTTGGTATTTCAAATGTGTCATCAGGCAAGACCAATTCTAGCGTACCTTGAGTTATTGTAAAAGTTAGCGCTATGAATGATGTAGCTAACAAAACTCTACGAATACTTGAACGGCTGTCCAAGTGACCTGGAAATACGATAAAATATTATTCAATACAAAAACCAGCAACTTTGTTTGAGTAGATTATTCAAATAGGAGTGATAATTGGTCAAGTTTCCTCAATTCCATAAATAGTTAAGTACAGTGAATAACAATAATAAATTTACCAAAAGCTAAGCCAAATATGACGACGCTCATTTCTGTAGACAGTAGGAAGAATCTGACGGTGACCCATAGAACCTTGTCGGCTAAACCGCCGACTGTTGCTGCTGCGTTAACAGTCATTGATACAACGCAGCGTATCACTGATATTAATACATTACTTACAACCTGTGAGGATCGAAAATTTATATTAGTTATTATTAATTATTGAGATACATAATATCAGGAGAAAATATCCCTGCTTAATGTGCAACTTACAAGACCGTAAAATGCTAAGAATATTGGACTGCTAGTTGCACGTAGCTTCAGTCTTGCTCTGTTAAATCTTGCCGCGATAAATATGAGGAATATTAAGTTCGGTACAAGTATTACAATGTCCCATATTCTCACCCTGTAAATACAAGATTTGTTAGTTGATTTTTATTTTTATTTTTTTATTTGCACTCGATGACGTCTGTAATCTATCTTGTTATGATATTTTTGAAAGGGGATGATGTTCTTACCTAGATTCAGCGATTTCCTTATACAAAATTAATTTGCAGAAATGATCCTCGACATCCATGGGAGAACTGATATTTGGATCAATCGTTGTAGCAAGTAATCGTCGAAAGTGTACTTCGGACACAGTTTCCAATTCAACGTTACCGTACATGATTTTCTTTGTCAATGATATATATGTTTATCTTATACCTTTAGTCGATCATTTTTATTCATTTAATTTATAACAGTGATTAGATGCTGAAAAATGAATAGACTGCCTTAATGCGTGAATGATAAACAATAAGATTTTACGATATTGGAGAAAAAGATTTTCCACATTTTTAGTATCGAATTATCAATACTCTGTCATTGTCGTTGAAATAATTAATGAATATTATTATATGTGTGATAATTTACTCGTAACAATGCAATGAACGAACAAAGAAATGCCAGATACTGCGTAGATGATAGGATTGAGTCAGAGCGTAAACATAACCTCACTGGAAAGCCCCGATGACAAGTTTAAAGCAGGAAATATTTGTTGATTTACAAAGTAGGAAGTTGTTTGTTGATTAAACGGCGATTGTTGGATTATTATGATGAATTATTAAGCAATATACTGAAATATATTGAGTTAAAAGTCGATGAAAAATGTAAAATTTTGTTTCAGCTGTCAAACTCTTTGGTATACTACCTTAAGTTTTAGAGAAAATGGTCTGATAATTTGTTTACGGTAATAGAATTATTTAGTATAATTAACTTACGTAGTGAATAACTCAGATTAGTATCATTATAACTGTAAAGAGATCAATTTCCCCGTATAAACTTAGTCAGATATGACGATTATTATCGTAAGATTTTGTTAACTCCTCAAAAATTGTTCAATGTCCATTTTGTCCTTCGCGTAGCAGACAGCTACCCTACTATATTCGACGAGCAGAAGTAGAAGTCGATCTTTTAGGTGAATTATTAAACGAACCATGGATAAATCTCCATGCGAAGTAACCCCATATCGCGTACTTTCCAGCTAATATTAAAAAGGCAACACTCGTCTCTCGCGGAGTCATTACATTTCGTCGAATTATACTCACAAAGATAACATCGTGTTTATTGGTTCATGGCTCATTCGCGATTTACTATCAGTGGTCAGGTGACGCTGGGTGACGTTATATTGTTATCTCGTATATATCGTACATATACTTAAATATGGTTCGCTCCTTGACTCTCTCGGTTTAGATATTAACAACTAAAATGGCTTTAGATTATTCAAAAGATTTGTTGAAAAACTTGCATCTAGAATTACCACAACCACCGAATTATACAGGTGAAAGTTTTTTGGTTAAAGGAGATTACGAGTACTGGCATTATGGTTGCGATGGTATCGATGACAGAGTAAATAAACAATTTTCTATTATTATACTATTCATACGTCACAATTAACGCAACATACATATTATACAATATATTGTTATCATTAATCTCATTCCAATTCTTATCACACCAGTCTCTGCTATACATATATAGTTTCCGAGAATATCATTACTATAACGCGAACTATTTCAAACGTTGACAAGCATGTATGTTTTCAAATCATAATATCATCATTATTTATCACTCGTGAAACATCGGTCGTATCAAAATTATTCCCTTGCCCATTACAACCGTTTAATATAAGATTCAGGTTTTATACTTACAACAAAATGATGCAGTCTGTAGGTACCTCATGCTTATTTATTACATTATTTTACAATCTGCAATCTTATCACTGCTGAATTTGATAAAATCTAATTGTATAATACAAGATGAAGGTTTTGAAAATTTTTCAATCTCACTTATCACTGATTAAACAAAAATGAAAGAAAAAAGCTCTTCGCCTTATTTTCAGCCCGTTTTAACTAACGTTTGAATGCGTTGTAATAAGCGATAATATCCCAGGTGTTAGAACGACGTACGTACCCGTCTCTTGGTCGAGTTCTAAGACCTGAATGAAACAGTCTGTTTAACAGATTGCTATGCTTGGCAGAGCATGAATCCTCATAAAAGTAGCATGACGATGAATTAATGTACATAACTCAATAAAATTATTATTATATGTATACAATAATATTGTCCAGGGATGGGGCTGCGGATATCGAACACTACAGACTATTTGTTCCTGGGTCAAAAACAATTTGGAAAAACCAGCCAAGCCTGTGCCTAGCTTAAAAAATATCCAAGAAATTCTCGTTAGCTTAGAAGACAAGGAAGCCTCGTTTATCGGCTCTCGAGAATGGATTGGGAGCTTTGAAGTAAGAGCAATGTTTCCTCAACAATGATAGCTCAATTCAAGTTGTCATGAATACGCAAACCCTATGTTGGCTAATTTCAGTTTCTAGCTATTCATCTGTTGTACTTTTTTATTCTATTTTTAGGTGTGTCTGGTCATCGACCAGCGATACAATGTTCTAAGTAAAATAATTCACGTACCTAATGGCAGAGATTTGATCAAGTTTACAGATGCTGTTAAAAATCATTTCATACAATTTGGTAGTCCAATAATGATGGGTGGAGATAGAGATTGCTCAAGCAAGGGAATTATGGGTATACACTATGGTGCCCAGGGGATTATACATTTACTTATTTTAGATCCACATTTTGTTGGGAAAGCGAAAAACTCTGAAAAACTAGTCAATGATTATTGGGTGAAATGGCAGGATTTAACAGATTTTAATGATAGTTCTTTCTATAATCTTTGTTTACCACAAATAAAATATAAATCTTTGGAATAATAGAAACAAGAAGAAAAGAAAAAAAATAGGGGCTTTTATCTATGTTTCCCTATCAATGATTATATCAGTTATTTGTACAAGAATTCCGCATTTTTATATGTGTAATTAATAATTTAACATTATATCATGTTATACATTGTTAATAAAATATCATCAATTATAAGTTAGTCCCTTTCAGTTTTTTGGCCTCTTTGTTTCAATAATTTACCGATTTCTTGCTCGTTTAGCAAAATCGTAATAACTATAACTAACTAAATAAATACAATATACTCGTGCTTATCGAATTGGCTAATGAAACAACTTTGAAAACTACTCTGAGTATAATATTATAGATGCTGATCATCCTGCTAGTTAATACTAAATAAATAAATACCCTTATTTGTTAAAATAATCTTTCGTATCACATATACGGTTCCTCATCATCCTCATCTTCTCTCGTTTATAGCTAGTCCCTTGTATTCGGTATTTTATCAAGAGATACAATAATCTCTAAATTTTCAATCAGAATTCAACAATAGACACACTCCTTGCAATACCCAATGCGAAATATGCTCTGCAGTTGCCAGATCTGCTTCAAACACAAGTCCAACACCCATAGCGTTGCGTCTATTCGAGGTCGTGTATACCGGTGTCTTCAGCGTGTTCTAAGTTGAAAAGACAGTAATTTATAAATGGATTGTGGAGACGAATCTTACATGTTTATAATCATACATACCTGCAACTTTAATCTATGAGCTTCGATTGGTATAACAGTCAACACTGGCAGTTCTTCGATCAGTACTTTTGGATATGAACGTTTTAAACAATGTGTGGCTGTGTCCCAACGCGCACCCTCTAAATACAACCCTTGGATGTAACAACCCTGAAAATAATTCATTTTTCATTGATATATCAGATCAAATAAAGTACCCAAGCTTGCAATCATTTTGCGAAATATTTACAGCATGTTTTATATTTATCTCTATACCTGATCAGGCCTCTCCTCCACCTCTGCTGCGTCTTGGAAATTTGAAACTGCTGTGTAAGTTAACGAGCGATCTAAGGGCCAATTATTTTTTCGACATGCCATTTGCACCAATGCTGCTAAGTACGTTTCCGGAATATGCAATCCTGATAGCCAAATAACTACGGGTTCGTTGCAGCCAGCCTTAAGAATGTTTAAATAATGAATTCAGCGCGAATCCAGTCGACATTTTTGATGGATTAGCGTCTGTAAAAATGACGAATTTACTTTCAGTTAAATGGAAAACTCACCCATGTAGTGTATTGCGATATTCTATTTTCAAAGTGCTCCATCCACCCTGCGAGATTCTTGTTTGTGGCTGGGGCCAGCCGGGTCCATTCCGTTGGTAATAATCCGTTAAAAAGTGCCACAGATACACTGTCCAGTACAGCATCCATACCAATTTCACCTGCAATTGCCTGAAGACGAGAGTTAAAATGAATAATAATTTGGCTTTGGGTTTCGAAACAGTTCTCGGGAATTTGGTTCAAATTTTATACCTTTCGGAGCTGAGTTAGTGTTGCTGTCATTGTTCTTATCAACTTATTGAACCTTTCGAGTTCTTGGAATAGCACAATAGCAGTTGGAGTTATAGCTAAACCAAAGTTTCGCTTAACTTTTATCATGTCGTATTCGGGTGGTATTTTCACCAAAATATCCTTAGCAACGTTGTCTATGAAATCGTCTCTGCTGATACCAGTACTACTTTCGGCTAAAGGAAGTCAAAAAAAAAAAAAAAAACGAACGAAGAATGAAACAAACCGATTTGAAATTCTAATGTCATTCAAACCACAGTTGGAAATGACGATTTAGTCAATCGTATCTGTATAAACTTACACAACTTGACCAAGCAGGCTAAAATAAGATTTTAAAGAAGATTTTTTAAAGTCATTATCCGAAGTAACATCACGAATATAATGCCTCTCTTTAGGTATGATAACGATTATGATCGATACCCTGTGATTTTTGGGTTTACTTTGGCATTACCTGTTTGAGGCTGCAACTCGATCAAGTTCCTCCACATATCTCTGGTAGCTTGGGTAAAATAACCGATTTCAGCATTAGGATGTAGCCCGAATACTTCCGGAGAATTGACTAGTGGCAATTCTTCAATAAATTCACAATAATGATCTTTGTCGCCTGGGGAAGGTATCTGATAATCTACTTCACTGTCACAGTAAAAGTGAAACGGTTGAAAGGTGTCGAATAAGAAATCACCAAAGTATTCATCCATGTAAACTTTCACGACACGTCGGTCGTAATTATCGATTACTCTGCCCCCGTACATGACCTTAGAATGATTATAGAAGTATTGGTAAAATGAATAAAATGCATTGCACATTGAGTTGCTGCAAATTCAAACACCTAACAGTTTCAAACGACACGCGATATTCTTGGAAATTGGATACAAACCTCTCCTACTAAATACTTTAGGCTGTTCCATGGTATTCTGCTCTCATTTGCAACCAATGCTTTGCTTAGATAAGTATCTAATATAATTGTGCAAACGTTAAAATCTGATTCGTTGAAATCGTAGTTTATGTTCCAGCCGATCTTATCATATTTTCTTCGTTCCTGAAAAAAGGGCGAACCTTAATGTCGACTAATTATTACTATTTGCGATTGGAGTGGGAGAACTACAGTAACATACTCTCGTATAAAATTATTTTTCCGACTAATTTCTGCCATTTGGTTTTTGATTTACCTGGACTACAGCGTGGAAGAATGCTAATACATAAATAAGATCTTTGTACATATGATGACCACAGACGTCCAGGGCATGATGATGCATTTTTAAATACGTATTCCGTAGGTTTAACTTCAAACCATTCGGTGGTTCCGTAACGACTGAAACATTTAATTATTCCTTCAGTTAGATAGAGATTCTTATACTATATGTATACTCTCTCGAAAATCGGTGCTCACTTTGTAAATAATGGTACCTTTAAGTGATTGTTGTAAAATTCCAATCGGGAAACTTGGCGTTGGATCCGTAGTTAGCCAAAGACGAAAATCTGGGTGAGGTTTCCGGATATTTTCTAAATGTTTCTCCAAATCCCTCATGAAGCCTAGAAGTAAGTGGCAGTTTTGCAACATTAGCCACTGTCCTCTTGCCACAGCAGTTGTCAAGAATTCTACAGCACTCTGAAAGGATATGTAATAATTAATCCCAGTCTTAGGAATGCCTAGGCAATTTTATATCTACGGTTCCTTCGGTGGGCAAAATTCATCTCCTCGTATTCTGCCAATGAGCAGAAATCATTTCAAGTCTCCTAGACTAGCAGCTGAATGTTACGAACGTATGAATGTTGGAAACAAGGTCAACACACAAGTTTTACAATATTCTATTTTTGAAATTTATGCAAACCTTCTCCTGCCCCTGTCCAAGCGATAAATATCTAAATTTGCCACCACCACAGCCATATCTTTCAGCTAATTTCATCAATTCTGAAGTAGGATCAGATCCAGGGCTCAGGATAAATACAACGGGCATAGTAGCTGTGCTTTGCTCGAATATTCTATCGAAGCTGACATTAGGCGGTGTTATGTATTCCTCCCCCATTATTTCGCTGATGTAATTGATAACACCACGAAAAACACGATCAACACGAAAGCAGCGAATCAACATGAGTTTTTCAAATGGTTGTAAGGTCCGGGAATAATTGCAGGGAAATTCCATAGATTCTGGGTTATCCAGATCAAACCACTGTTGAAAAAAGGAGCAAACGCAAAAGCGCAAATTTGGTATTTAATATCGCGTACTAGTTGCATTATCGTTAATAATTCGATGTTTATTGGTAACGTATAATGACCTGTTTCCACTCGCTCGTTTTCGCCGAAAGTTGGTTTGGCAAATTTGCAAATACTCCAGGAAAATCAAGAGCTAATTTGAGAATGTCCTCCCAGCTGGAAGCAGGTAGCCATTTAGCTGGATTAGGCAAAGGAGATTTATCCAAGGAAACATTTCCCTTTATGAAAAAGTCCAGTTCCAATTGACTGATCTTATCCACACTTTGCTCTATACGTGTAGTGATTTGGAAAGAGTATAACAATTTATGTTTTTCAAAAATTCCCACGCAACCATATTCATACACATTTTTGGTTAGCATAATGATGATATTTTTCAGTCGTTTTAAGAGCGCTGGATCCGGGACAGCTTTTTTCAACGAATATATGAACACTTCCAAATAACTTATCAGCGAATATTGATACATAGAATTAACGGCTGCCATATCTGCTAGGACGAAGAACAAAATTGCGCCTCTTTTTGCAACCGGTCGATATCCTTCTCTAAGTTTGTTTATATCGATCGTAGTCAATTCCGCTAAAAGTAATTTTGCCATAACTTCGGTAGCACTGGATTTTGTGTTCTCTAATGTTTGAACGAGGTCCATATTGTCCAGCATGTTGCCCTGGTTGGTAGCAATTTCCCGCAACAAGCTATCTTCCAATTGTTGCAAAAGATTTTTGTTATCACTAGTTTCTGCTATCAATGTTTCTCGTTGTTCTTCAATATCCGGACGCTCAGTTCTTACGACAACTGACAACAGCTGATCTTCCAGGCCCTTTTCGAAACAATTTAATCATTTTTTGTATCTCGATGATCGACAAACGTTGAACAGAAAATTGTCCAGTTGGATTGTTCAGCTACATACTCACCGACAATGTCACCATGTAATTGATGACCATCGCTTTCGCGTAGATGGCCGGGTTCAACACTGGGTTCGGTATTTTTGTAGTTAAATACAACCGAAACTTTGGATCATAGTCCACCTCCTTGTCTCCAAGTTCAATGAAACTTCGCCCTTGTACATCTGGCAAACACAGAAAATGACACATAGATTCATGTCCAGTGTGCAGATGAAAAATTAGCTGGAAATTGAGGGAAACTTACTTCTTATGTTCTTCATCAGTACATTGTCGAGGACTGGATCTATGTAATCGACATCTTGGAACAAGATCGGAAATCCATACATTATAGCCATTTCTACTTGTTTGATAAAATCTGAGTCGTTGAACGTGACGATTTTCAAATTGTTTTTTCCCTCTCGCTTTTTCACCCAATTAAGCGCTTGCTGTTGGGGATCTATGCAAAGCGGGAATCTTGAAGCTCGTGTTGTAAGGATGCCATTCTGAACGGACAGTTCATCCGGGGGTAGTCCTTGCGAATTCCAACTAAAACGCGGACAGATATTGCGCCTTCATTTTTCGTACGAGCAATTAGGTTTAACAGGGCAGCAAAAAGTAATTGTCAAATAACTCTGAGTCAGGTAGTAAAAAGCGACTAAGTAAATGCGTATTTTCCTTCAACTATGTATTATGATAAATATATCGTACCTACTAATTTCGACATCGTTACTTAATTGCGAGTCTATTTTGTAAGGTTGCGTCAGAGGTATATCTTTTTCGAGTATACTCTTCTGCCAATCGTTGTACACCATTTGTATTCTAAATTCGTAAGAAAACGGTCCGCTGTACGATAGAAATGCGGCAGACAAAAGACAGTTTCCTATAATTTTCTCTAATTCATCACGCAGATTTTCCAGGTCCTTTTGCCATCTAACATTTTCAGATGACAGTCCACTGATGAGCTTGTCAGCAGCCAGCAGACGTCTCTGAAGAATATCCGTTTCTTCTTGTAATCTCTGTCTCTCCCCCATCGCAACATCGTATTTTGCGTTCAATTCGTCCAATTGTTTCTCTATTCGCTGTAATTCTCGCTCCTCTTTCTCCAGCGCCCTTTTAGCCCTTTCTGCCTCGGCTTCTAACATTTGGACTTTATCCATTTTCGGCTTTACCTGTGGGAAATATTGATTACGAATACTAAACTCACTTGAGAGTTCATCAATTTTTTTTTAATATACGAACCTCTTTGAATACGGCACAGTAGTCTAAAACAGCCAGGACAAACTTGTAAAGACCGTAACCAGCTTTGCTGATTGTTTTCATTTGCTCAAGTTTATTAGATTTCTTAAGGTGTTGCCTAATCATTTGCTGCTGCTTCGCGGTAATTAAATCGCAATTCATTTCCTGCAAGATACGCAAGAAACTGGGATCACTCATCATCCCCTTTGCGCCTTTCCAAGAAATCTCTTTGACTCCACGAATTATTGCTACAGCTTCGCAGACTACTTGCACAGGTTCTGGAGGCGTCGCAAAAGATCTGGAAATATCGATTCCGGCTGATTAGATCAAGGCCTGAATATACACGGAGTTTAATGTCGTAAGCTCACCTAATTTCAGTAATGTCCGATTTCTCCAATTCGGCCAGGGCTAATCTTGCAGCTTCCAATGCTGGCTGAGCTTCGCTCAAGACTTCTTTCGCCTCCGCAGCTTCTTTGGCGATTATTTTATTCTGTTCCTCAATTTCCTCTCGCTTTTCTATACCCATGTTCTTTTTCACCAATGCAATATCTGTGCTTTCCCCGATGGTAGACAATAATTTTTCGCAATTTCGTGTCTGCTCCGCCACTTTGACACGCTGAACAGCAAGAATTGCGTTCAAATGTCCCAAAGTCTCAGAAGCTTCTGCGATCTTAAGCAGTCCTATATATCATTCAATAATCCACTGATCAATTCGCCTTCAAATGTATATCTAATAAATTTTATAGTCAGGGACTTTCTTACCTCCAGATAAACGGTCGCACTGGGCCATAATATACTCCTTTTTTTCAACCAGCAAATTCAAATACGTGTTAATAAAGTCCAGATAATGTTTCGGCGTTACGTAATTTCTCCTTCTCAATTTTGTAAGAAATTCGTCAGTGTATTGCCCGATAGACATGTGAACATGAACCACATGTTGCACGATTAAATCTCTATAAGCTTCAGGAATTTTTGGATTCTGAAAATAATTTCCTCAGCGATATAAGCTAGCTCGAATAAGACAATAAAACTGTTTTCACCCTTCTCTCATCACAACCGTATGTGGTACAACTGAAACTTACGTCTCTCAGAACCACATTCGCCACAGCATACAAAGCTTGTTCAGGCCATGGAAAGAGCCAATCTATAGTTGTGCTGTTAACAAGCCCAGGGTAACTTCTGCATCGTCCCCGGAGGACATCTCCCGCGGGACTCATAGACAGGGCTAATCTCAAGTTTGCGATACTTGTGGAGATGAAATAAGACCATACAGATTCTCTGAGAAAATAAAAATGGGTTCAATTAACATTGTTGTAATCGCCGTGCTGGTCGTTGTATGTTTTTATCGTTGACTGAATTCACCTGGTTATACCGTAACCAGCTTCTTTAGCTGAATTCCTACAGCTGTTAACTACCGCGTCTTTTTCTTCGTCGGAGAACAAGGCTGGGACAACTCCGGTCATTAAAATGTTATTTACTAGTTCCAAGAAGCTTTCATCGGCGACGTGTTGTGCGGTAAATAGAAATACCACTTTTTTATTCTCGACTCCTACTATATTGTACATCTTTTTCATGTCCTCTCTAAAAGTCGACTCGTTGTACCCACGACTCAATGTAATTTCAAATATTTCACAACTCGCTGCGAATGATGCTAGACGAATGATACTCTGTTTTCCACTACCTCCTATACCGATTACTAATACATGCCCACGATGCATACGTAGAGCTCGATGGACTCGAGTTAAGTGTTCTAAGGCGTCGTTGAAGAGAACCATATTAATTGGCATATTTTGTGCATTGTAATCTTCTAGAATCTGAAAGGGTCGTTAAAATAGACAACACTCTATCCGGCCCGAACTTCCGCCCTCATTGTAGAGTAATTGACACGCTACCTCCATCAGAAGACTGTATATTGCTTCGTAATCGAGTAAATCTTCGTAGTATCGCGGCTCTTCTTCGTTACAAGCATTTCTGTAGTCACCAAATAGAAGTGGATCTCGTAAAGCGTACTCAATCGCTTCTGGTTCTTCTTCGAAACTTGACTTTATCTCCGATTCTATATGAACACGCATCAATTCTTGATCCTTGTTAAAAAAGAAACACCCAAAAAGTGACATGCTTCTTTCTTTTCTATAAATTGAACAAGTGACCCGGTCAATCCAGCCTTACCGCAGAACTGATTAATCGATCGCAAATAACTCTGTAGAATTCGTTCCTCCAAACTCTGACAAAATGCATGGCGGACGTGTACAAAGTCGGATGAGTTAATAACAAGCCAGCAACGATTCTGGACAAGTCGCGCAAGTTGAAGATGTAGTGAAACTTTGACGGTGTCGGAGGTAATTCTGCAATCAGCATCTGAAGAAAAGAATGGTGAGTATCCCACACGCAAAATTCGTAATCCGGTCAACCTTACCCTGTAAAGATTCAATGTCATGTCTATCAACTTGTTTCCTGTTGCCTGAACATGCTCAGAAAATATTTCCAGGTGTCCACTTAAAATGCTTGAATAAATATGGCTCAGAGTGCCATCGGAAGGGAATGTTACGTTGTAAACAGAAAACATGGAGATGAAACGTGGGTCTACTTCGTTTCTTCCACCACCTGCTTTTCCCATAGCAGCTAAATAGCCTGTGGAATTTTATCGGTCATTCACAAACGACAGAATTGACTGGATTTCAGTCGCAAGATAATTGTTATACATTCGCACTCACATATATCCTTCAGGACCTTCCAATTAAGGTCTTTTCCTCGATCGTAAAGGCCTCCTCTTTCGAACAACAGCTTAAGCAGAGCAATGGGCTGCTGAGTCCCGTAAGTATCTACCAAAGGCATATTCATGTCGTCGATGAAGATGATTAACTTCTTTCCTGGTGGAGGTCCGTACAAATCCTTTGTACGTTTCTCCACGGCGGATTCTATGATCCTTTGAACGTCCATTGAAGTAGTTCTCGATGAAAAGTTAATCAATAGTTGATTCTGTGCGAAATTATACGAGAAGGACAGCGTTGGATGAGATTATAGGAAGTATGATACCCTCTCGATCGTTATGTTTTACTTACAAATTTTTCACCGTCTAATCCTCTCAAGAATTCTTGAATGATAGCGGTTTTTGACGTGCCAGTTTCTCCGACTAGAACGACGGGCCTTTTCAGACTATTCATTAGCTTGACAAACCAAGTTGTTCTCAGGGTGTCAATCGTTGGGACCAATATTTCGCTGAAGTTCTTCTTTCGATCATGAACGTAATCAGGGACGAGCCATTTCCAAGGTTTCCAAATACGATTCTCGATATCCAAGACGTAGTCGAAAAGAGATCGATAATATATCGGGATGTATCCTATGAAAATAATTTACTATGGTGAAAGGAGTGGTGTAACTTCAAATCGAAGTAAAATAATTCTTATAAACTCACGGCAAGTGGCTGGTTTTTCGAGTGTGTCATCAGTCACCATTAACCCTGATATTTTTTTTATGTAATCGTCAAACACCAGCCTGCAGTCGACAATTAACGAAGCACCGAATGAACAGTAGCATGACTGGATATAGATTGCTTCCAATAGCTCGTCTCTGTGGGCCACTTGAACAGCACGTTCCTCTTCCTCTTCAGTATTCGATATTTCTCCAGGTGCTCGAGAAGAAGGTGCATCTTCTTCTTTTGAAGGATACAGACCATCAATCATGTAACATAATTGCGTGACCTGAACAGGGTCGAAGAGAAAAGGAAATTCGATGAATTTTATGTCGTGGGATCGGATTTTATTTTACGAATCAATGTCATTCAAGGCATTTAGTAGCTACCATATTCAGCCCTGTTTGGGGTATGATCATTTTCAATGGTACAACTTGTTGCATGTCCATCATTCCGTCTATTATAAGTCTAAGCGATCCATGGACGTATTTCTCGCACATAGCTGCGAAGAATTCTCTCTCGTTTTGGCACCTGGAGTTTATCCATTTATCCATGAATGGTTGATAACCCAAGTTCTTTGGATCAACGTAGACCATTCCAGCTCTGGATACAGTAGCTGGTGATGCGTATTGCAAATCTCCAACCTACGAGATGATGTGTAAAATCAGCTTTATGGAAAATTAGAAGTAAATTATTATAGGCTACCTCAAATAGCAATGCAGAATGTTTTTGCAATTTTATTCTCTCTTGATTGGCTAGAGTCAGTATCTTGTTGTCGTCCATTACGGAATTCATATTCTCTATCCAAAGAGCATCCACGTCTCCGTCGAATAATATATATTTTCGTTCGTCTTTTTCTGAATCCAGGGGTTTGTTGATTTCTCGGAAAATGTTGCTCAGCAGACCGTCGGTCCAATCTCTTGTTAAAGGATCCAAGATTCCATAAAGCTCAATCACTGTACATGCCTGGAGAAAAACGAACAAGACATTCGAAGAAATGTGTAAATCTGTCCCATAGCAGGGAATATGGAAATTTTAATATTGAACTATTATACCTTTGGATTCAAAATATACAACTTCGTAGGTTTGTCAAGATACGTTTGAGCACTGCACAATGTTCTTATTACAACAGATTTACCGCCTCCAGTCGGACCAACGATCATCGTGGAGTGTCTGGTCATCATGACTTCGTACATTTGTACAACTTTGTCTATCTGCAAGTAAATGATGGAATGAATTTTTAGTAAATTGATCTGATAAACGCTTTGATTTTCAATAATCGTAGAATCTTCCATCAAAAACTTAAGTTACCTGATCCGGTAAGAGAATATATCCGTGTTGTACGAGTGTCCTTTCAACAGCTTCGTTAAAATCTGGATATCCCACCCTCGGACAAGCCAAACCAGGAAATAAATCTTTAATTAATCCCAAAAATAATGGAACATCATCGAATATAAATTTTGGTAAATTCATATCTCTGAGTGCTCTCATCAAGACAACATCCTCCGATAGATCTTCCGAAGTTCTTTTCAGTTGCCCGGCCATATTAAGCACAGACTTCAATGCCCGGAGACCAAAGTCGTAGTGTGTTTGTTTGCTCAATTGCTCTCGAGCGAGAGTGTAAAGAACTGTCATTTTCTTGGCGAGGACTTTGGCGGTCAAAAAACCAGCGGAAAATAGTTTTATCAAACATATCATTTCGTTGTCGGGTACAATGCAAACAACAGGACGAAACAAGGCCTTCACGGACTCTGGCAGTTCAGTTCGTCCTGCGTATCCAGGATTCATGGTAATGAATATCCCCACTTTTGAGTCCAGCAATATATCTTGGCCCTCAAACTGTAAGAAAAGTTGAACTCTCACGTGTTCCCGAAATAAATCAGAGCCTAGAGCAAACTGAGGTATTCACCATAAACTTCGCAACTTTGAGTTGCAAGGCTGATCTGATGGTCTGCAATTGGGTCGAGATTACGGATAGCACAGAAATATCGATTCTGTTGAACTCGTCAAAACATCCCCATGCCCCACACTGAGCTAGACCACCCAAAGTCTTTCCAATGGCAACGTAGTCCATTCCCTCGCCGCAATTAGTTACAAAACAAATTAAACCCAAAGCCTTTGCCAAGTCTTTGGTCGTTTCCGTCTTTCCTGTGCCAGCAGGTCCTAATTATACAGTCAGAGCGAGCTATATCACCGAAACAGTCTACAGCCAATTGTATAAGAAAATAATTAGCTTGCTGAATTGCCAACCTGCCGGTGCTCCACCTAGCTGCATAGATAACGCTTGTGTGATTGTTAGATAAATTCTGTCAGTCAGAGGCGTAACAACTAGTCTTCCATTTAGACCCATGTATTCATAGCCGTATTCGAATGTGCCTGTACATTGGTTTACCCATAAATTGTCCAAATCGTGCACCCAGTAAAATCTATAAATGTTTAGTGATTCATTCAGGTCAACTAGAAATATTATATTCGGTATCTGCGTTCCATGAGAAAAATTATCAGTACCAGATCAGAATAGTTTTTCGTTTATTCAGAGTAAATCCTACCTCAACTGGCTTTCCCACTCAAACTCCATCGCGTCCATAATACTATCGCGGACAAAACTATCAATTATGTCTCGAATGTGCACGTCAATTGTCAAGACAGTATCTAATTTTTTCCTGTCATTACTGGTGAGAGAATTTCCACCCATCAGAGTCACGACATCATCCAGTTGTTGATTGAGTTGTTGCAAATACTGAAACGAATCGACGTAAAAATTTGTTAAATATTAAAACGAAGCCGTCGAATTTTCATATCCCACCTCTTTCATAGCTCGCTTTCTTCCCATCGCGATCTTTTTGAATACGTTCTCGGTCTCTGCAGTCCACCATACTTGATTGGCTGCGAGAATCATCATCCCTTGGAAATCCAGCATCCATTCCGTCCTCGGCCTTCTTACCTATATCATATACGATTAGGGACGATGGATCGGTCGTGTTAGGAAAAATCTTCGTTCGGAGAAATCGTTGTCTTACCTTTCCGTAATTGTAGATAGCTTTTTTGGTCAAATATCTATTCGACTTGCGCATCTCGGCAAGTGCCATAACCATCCATTCCTCAATTTTACCCTCGGCAGGAACCGCCGTTCTAAATTCCATGACTTCACACTCCGCCGATATTAAGGCACTAGCGATTATTCTGTCCTGGTGATTCGGAGTTAGCCTAAATTTGTCCAAGTTATCAAACATTTTGCCAACGTGTTCTTGGATCGCCGAAGGGTCGCTGTTTCCCAGAATACCGAGCAGCTCGTCATCGCTGATGAAATTGAAGCGTGGGAATATGGCTCGTTTACTATTCAAATACTCTGTGAGAGATTTTTGACACCTTTCTAAACCCCAACTTAGAGCTTCAAACTCTTCCTTGCGACCTATAAGGTTGTTCGAAGCAGAAACGGAGACATTATGAAATTCGTTGAACCTCGTACGTATCATGAAGACGTTTTTTCACTTGCCTGGAATCATACAACACTCTAGAACATTGAGTCTTTTAGACGTGTCCATCATGGCTTGTCTGAACGCCTTGTCAATGTCATCAAACTTCCTCGCCTCGTCAGGAAGCTGTAATCTAATATCACCACCAACGAATATCCCTTCAAGATACAACCATTTACGTTGCAAGTCTACCCATGCCTCAACAACTTCGGAAATAGTTTCCATAGACTTTTCCCACTTTTGTACCATGCCTAAAAAAGGCCCGATGAACTGAGACGCCGACATACTCTGCAAATTCATTATGTTGTCCTCTAGAACTAACATAAGATCATCCAATGGGCCCAAGATGTATCCACGATCTTCATTGCCTACAATTTAAACAAGCAAATGATTACGATCCGGGCTTGGAAGTGAATTTCTTGCAGGTGAATAATGATCGAGGAATCTGGAAACGTGAAACACGGTTACCTATGTAGTGTCTGACTACCACAAATTCCATTGTTCTCCAAACATCAACAATCTCTTTAACGCCTCGTTCAATAGCTAATTCTTTAACGGCATTAGTTACTATTTTTTCGGCAATGTCCTGATACTTTGCTAAATCCATAGCGAACATATTTTCCAGTGTAAATCTGTAAGTATGGTTTTGTGACAACAATTTGTCTTCCCGAATAGCAGATTAGACAAATCATGAATAGATGACCAATATACCTGTCCGGAGACATGTCGAAATATTTTCCAGTTTTCTCCATGAGTTCCAGCCAATGGCGATCCCTCATTGCCTCATTTTTTAACTCAACGAAAAGTGGGACAGAACTTTTAAAGCCCTTCATTAGATTGTCTAGTGCTTGACCAACGCCCAGCATCCTAACTGCTCGTGGCATTCGTCTGAACTCTTTCATGAATTGATCCACACCATCAGTGAGTTGGTGGGGATTCAAATTGACCCACAAAGTTTTAGCCCAAACGTCACGCATGATTTTTTGGGCTTTGAAAAGCTTGTATATCATTTCCATTCCCTCGTAATCCTTTTTGACTTTTATAAAGCGAGAATAATCGGCTGGTGGTAAGTCAAAGAGGATTTCGGCATTCACAAGATCAACTCGCTTTGCTTCCATAGCATCGATAAGTTTACCGTATTCCTGTACATGTATAAAGTTACCAATTTTAATTGGTGCGTTTCTATTAAATGTTGAAATTGTCATATTATTCATTAGCGCTTCTTACGTCCATTTTCTTCATGCCGGTCTCCAAGTCATCACCAACACTGCCGGGACCATATTTTTCAAAGTCTTCTGCAAACTTAATAAACTCATCCGTGAAGTCGTGGATTTCGTCTTTAGTCATTTCACAGAATCGGTCTTTCGTGGTTTCCAACGTAGTTCCTCTGTAAAGCGCACCGAGATATAACGATTCCCATTCTTGCCGAAGTTTGTATGACATTTCCTCATCTTCTTCGCTAAATTCTATCTGATGCATCCTCATAGTTCGAAATCTTTCCTAATTGCAATATAATAGTTCTTTGTTTCCGCAAGCGTAAAATAGTACGTGCACACACATGCGATAACAGATAAAAACATTTACCTGATACTCTAAGTATTGCACTTCAGCTTGAACAGACATCTTCTTGATGTCGGCAATCGTTTGCATCACTAGCTTGAAGCGTTCTAATCCGTTGATAACCAACTCGACGTTATGTCGCAGACTACCCATTTTGTCTTTGAACTCTTTCATTGATGACTGAGTGTCGGCAATCAGATGATTACCCAAAATTTGTTTCCACTCTTTACCATGCTCTCTGATACCTACGCAGAGGGGCTTAATGTTGACGCTGAAATTAATGATGGTAATATGAGCTTGCGTATAATCTCACCTAAAGTTCATACTAAATGTGTGAACAAGTTCCCGGACTAACCGTATACTGTTGATATCATAGTAGGGCGTCATCTCATCCACCTCTTCTACAATAGCTCCATAAAATGTGAACTTCTCATCGTATTGCAGCAAGGTAGGGCTTTTCGCGGCAAACTTTTCGCAAGTCTGGCTTTTGTCGTACCTCCATAAATTTCCATATTTCTTCCACTTTTGCACATAACGATAAAGATCTACGGACAATCTATGCGCAGTATCTTGAACTGATATTATCAAGTCGTTTACGATCTGAAATTATTTCACATTAACCGAATTGAGTCAATTTATTCCACCGATAGTTATCAGTAACTTTTTCACTGATTAGATCAGCCAAGGTTCAATCCTCCGACTTATGAAGAGCATTTTTCACCTGGACAGACATTATATCCTCGAAAAAACTGAAGACGACATAGTCATTGGAATTAATCATTCTAAATGGTTTGCATTCAAGGCAACTGCTCTTCATCCACCTAGGAATTGCCTTTATCCTTTCCAGCAAATCCTTGACATCGTGCAATATTATGTTGTACACTTCTCCGGCAGACGGACGGAGGACAACCTCGGATGTAGAAAGAATAGCGTCAACTTGAAAGACGGCGGTTTGGCCATTGAGAATTTTGTTCAAAACTTCAAGATTCCGAATGATACATCTAAAAGTAATCAAAATTGTGCGTTTCACTTCTGATGCTGTGCAACGGAACTGTAAAAGGCTGAGCGATCGAGTTTTCCACACTTCACGTACGTTATGAACGATGTAAACAGGTCGGATTCACATTGCTCGTAATAAAGCTGCATGCTTGGCGATCTGCCCGTACTCGTACCGAGTACTAAGCTTTCCATTTTCATAAGCAATGGTCCGATAGAATTATAGCCCTGTAACATCGAGCAGAACAATTCCGTGCGCACACTTTCCATATCCAGGAAGTATACCTAAAAGAAGATGTCATATTTAAAAAAAGAAGCTGGCGGGTTGAAGCATTTAAATTTCGTGAATTGATCGACAATCGATACCTTGCAGCCTGGCAAAATCACTGATCCTTCTTGAGGCTGCAGTCTAGAAGAGCAGAGATTGTAACACTCGATATCCTTGGCTATTCGGTTATAAAGATCGATTTTTAACTGATTCACTTGTTGAACGACAGAAGCCAAGCTTTTCAACAATTGCTTGCAGCCTTTTGCGTATTCGGCTATTCCCAGGGAATGCCAATTGAATCGAGTTAATCCTGGCTGTATAGCTCGCTCAATATTCAGAAGAGTATTCTTCAGCATTTGAATCTACGATGGTGTACAGGTCTTCTCAATAATAATCCATACGTCTACAATTATTTCGATCCACTTACCTCTGTGGCGCTCAACTTCTCTATTATAGCATTAAAATCATTAATCATTTGCTCCGTAATTTCCATGTCATGTTTTAACCGGTCTCTCTGGACTCCAGCATTTCTTATAGCTGCTGGTAGTTCGAAGCCTAAATTTTCCAGAAGTATTGCCTAAAATTGTGAGTATCAGGACTCAAAAGTCGAAAATATAAAACGAGCAACAAGATATTCATGTCCTATGGATAAACGTCCAGTACCTCGCGAATTATGTCAAAGAGTTTCAGATTAAAATTCATGTCAAATTTCCATTGAAGATCCACTAAAATTGAGTCTTGCATGAACTCTTTCCAAGTTAAATATGCACCACCAGTTCCGGCTTGCTTTTCATTTATCTCTGACAATGATTCAATCGTTATGGTTTGACCACGAAGCAGTCTTCCAACTTTTGAAACCTGTGCGTTAGGTCTAGCACCAGACGGTAGATCTCCGTCTGCGTATCAGAAAAATACAATTAAATCTCAGAATACCAATTGCGATGAAAAACGTCTCTGCTTTGTTATTCCAAGTAGATAAATCAAATGAAAATATTTTGATTAGAGAATGTAGAATATTATCAATCAATTACCACCAATGTTTGACTTTGAAATATTTCTGTCATTACGTTGACCCAAATCGAACGGTCCTTGTTGATGAATAGTGTAGGGGCTTTTGTCTTGTTTCGGTGGCACAATCATCGCACCGAGCAATTTTTTATGGAATTGATTGACTGTATATGCGTTCGTGAAAAGGGAACAAGAATCATTTGGTATTAAAAATCAAATTAGAGCAGTTATCGGTGTGATTGACAAATGATTCAGAACTCACCTTTTTGTCCCTCAGAAGGAACAATAGTCAGGACACTTTTCTTCAACGTATTTTCAACGATGAGTGTAGCAGTCTCGATCCATTGGCTGTACTTCATGTCTTCAAACAATTTCATCTGTTTGGCGATGTTCAAGTACTTTTCAAAAGCAAGAATTTTTAATCCACTATTCTTCAATTCCTTAACGTTTTGGAATTTCAATACGACTCTTTTTAAACGGTGAAATAGTTGTCGTTCCCAAAATATTCCACCGCCAATGGGTGGGTGATACCTGAGAAGAGGTGGGTTGCGTTTCCCTTTGCTGAAAATCTGTCCGACTGCCGATATCTCTTTTGTGAACTGCTGCATCACGATATCGAACTTTGTTAACAGTTGTGCTTGTATTGCATATCGCGTTTTCATGTTCTTGAACTTGAGGAGAGCCTCCATCGCGTCTTCGGCTGATATGAGAACGGTAAAACAATCATTGATGAAGAATTTCGCCTCATTTTCCAGGGATGAGACCTCAGCGTAAAAGGAAGACATTAGAACCTCCCAGTTTTCCTTATTGAATTCCGTGTACAAGTCGAAATCTGCGTTCTGTACCGGAACTACAAGTTGATCGACCCGCTTGATCACTCCGTCTATTTGTTCGGGATTGTTCATGATGGATTTCAACTCGGCACCAAATATATTGTAAAAATCCTGTAGTACACTGCAGATTTTATTCAAGTCTTTGCATACCCTAGCAATATATTCCGTCTCTTTGAACAGACGAACTTTATCAAATTCCCATCGAGCTCCTTTTCCAGATAACTCAATCGTTTCCCTCGTCTTCATGTATGAGATTTTCCACTGCTTCAGCATGTCGTAGGCTTCGTTCGTTTTCCTGAGAACCGACTGTATCGGTTGTCTAAAACATACGGCGCCACATATGTGAAATTTTTGGGATATTCTGATGAAATTTTTTCTCCAACTGTGAAAACAACAAGGATAAGGAATTCACACACAACGTTATATAATTGTTACCTGAACAATCTCTTAACGGCCAAATGCTTCGTGACATTTTGACAAAGTTGCCAAGCTATTCGTTCGAATAAGGGGGACATTTTCTCTTCAGTGCAATAATACCGTGACAATATCCATATCATTTTTAGTCCTTCTATAAGAAGAGGTATCTGATCTGTGATAGACTTGAAGTTATCCGATTCCGCGATAGTCTGATAACGAGGAGAAAAATTTCAACGACGAGTTTGTTAGCGAGAAGAAATGATATTCACTTACCTTGAAATGTCTGGTGATGGTGTATAGGAACTTGACGTTATCCGCAGCTTCGTGAAAAAGCTTCAACAGGTCTGTTCGATAATAATTGAATCCGCTAGGGATTTGTGACCTGGCTTTATTCAATAATAAAAAAATTCGTTTCACCACCAACGTTTTTAATTGTTCTACCAATATCGAGAGCCCGTTCTCTCGATCGAACCAGTAATTATACTCTGCCATCGGACCATTTCCATTAGGATTTTTGCTTGTAAAGCTGTTCATGACCTACGTTTATTGAAATTACTGTTCAGCACCATTAATCTCGTGCAACTTTTTGTCGGTTTATACGTAATATTACCGTCTTCATGTGATTTTCCCATGATATCACTACGTCTTCTAGATGAGTTATAGCCTTCGGATTTGAGCAGAACATTGCATCGGTTACCCCAGGATCCGTTAAATCGGGTATTTTCGGTATTGGCAACAAAATATCACCCTCCGTGTGCTCGAGTGTCCTGATTGCAGGAGGGTTGAAGTTTTATTGGAGAGAATTATCCCGATGAAAGACATGTACAACGGGTAATAAGTTTCGCAATGAATACTCAAGCGCCGGGGTAGCTCGGGAGTGTTTGTCCGAGCTTTTTAGAAGAGAAATGAGAGCACTGAAGTGAATGAAATGAAAAATATTTTGCGTATACAAACCACTGAACGCTGTTGGTAAGACGTTCCAAAGAAGCTAGCAGGTCTTTCTTGCTAGGTTCTTCCTTCGGAACTTCCTTAGGTCTTCCACTGAGAGTTCCCGACGTAATAGACGCTGCGGACTTGTCGGATCTCAAGTCCCCGTCTAAATCGAAACGAGAACTTCTTTGCGAGGTATTTATACCATCCGAGTCCGATTTTCCCTTGGAGATGACCACAGAAATTCTGCGGAAATTCGACGGCTTTGCCGTGGCTGCTCCCTACGAGAAAGACAATCTTCAGACATACTTTAATCTCAATTCTCAATATCATCAGTCAATTCCTACGAGACGTTTTTCTAGTTCTGTGCATTAATTAATTGATGGAAATCAGCGTACTGAAATCATAATAAAATGTCCAACAATCCTTGACTCATTGTTAGTTTAGTATCCTTGATGTCAACCTTACTGGAGATTACTTCACCACCGATTACGGAGAACTCAATGAATTAGGAGATCAAGCTCGAACTTACCGTGGATTTCATGCTTAGCCTTCGAGTTTTTTGGGCAAGTTCTCCGGCCTGAGTGTTGGTGGGTTCAATATCTCTGTGCAGTTCTTCGTCCATTTCTTGTGGTGATGGGGCCATCGGTTCACGGAATTGCTTTACTACAAGTGGCGTGAAAACCTGTTGCGTATACGAAAGAAGTCCGTTTACTCGACTATGTAGTCTGCCGTTTTTATATTATTATACATAAATGATCATTTCTTTCATTCACGCACAGAGAGGACAAATTAATTTGCAACTACTCACATGGACCAGAAGTTTATCCAGACTCGCCAGATATCTACCATTCATCGAACCAATAATTATGTAATCAGGCATTTCAGCCATACACTCGGCAAGGTTTTCGAATGCTGGTACAGCATCCTCGACATTTCTCAGGAAGTACACTATATTTTTATCATGCAGCTCAACGCTGTTTCCATCCAGGTGACCGAAAATTAAGTGAATTTCCGGAATTCGAACGGTTTTCTCCACCATTTTCTGCACGCAGGAACGTCAATCATTATGTCTTTTCGCAGGACGATGGAGAATTAATTCGCTTTGATTTATATCAATTGCCAAAAGAGCCAGTCATCAATCCTTTGATATATTTACATCAAAATTCTCGAGATTTACCACTTCATTCGCACTTTTGAAAGATTACTTACCTTCGTCATGACGTACTTATCCTCTTCGCCTGGCGGTGGCATAAAGAGTGAAGATTCCACTAATTCGAAGACATTAGATTAATATTCATATAACTGATATCCGCGCAATCATCACATTCATTTTTATATTAGACACTATTCAAAGTAGTGACTGTCTGTTCTGTATGTCTAGATCATAATCTTTCAATTCACGAACAGATAGTCGGGTAATTGATCATATAGGAAGGAGATTTACTGACTTGACGATTTGCTCTTTGTGTCTTTGGATTCAGCATCTGCACCAACTTCTGAGGACTTTGCCTTGTCCAAAGATTCTGTTTTGCTAGCATCATCAGCGTTGACACTACTTGTCGATCGATTGAAACCCGTTATCGTAGAATCGGCGAGACTCATTCCAGTGCTACTGTTTTCTTCTATCTTTGTGTCAG
This sequence comes from Tenthredo livida, assembly GCA_963992785.1. NCBI lineage: Eukaryota > Metazoa > Arthropoda > Insecta > Hymenoptera > Tenthredinidae > Tenthredo > Tenthredo livida. The sequence continues at coordinate 10,716,685 of OZ023066.1, read as the reverse complement.
ACTTTGAACGCAGCTTTCGCTTCTTCAGTTTCTTGTCCTTCGACGCTCTTGCTTCTCCAGACTTCCCATTGTCCCCTAATTTATCTGCCTTTGCTAAAAAGAGAGTCAATTAGGGGCCACCCATGAAGGACGTCCGCAACTTTACACAATTTTTCACCCCCCGTCCAAATAAATTCCAATCCTTGAACCCCTCTCTCCTACGAAACGTCCCATTGGAGTTGGAAAAATTGTGACAAAATATAGCAAGAAATGATTATTGAAGTAAAGATTTTTTTCCAAACTCCGAAAATAGGATTCTGGCGATAGACGTCACATTGAGCCATACCCCCTCCCGCCACCCTTGTCGCACATAATCACATTTCGTGAACCCCCTCTCCCCCTATAGGCATGAACGTCCTTTGTGACCCCTTATTCATCGGGTTAAAGAACTGATACTCATCAAGAGAAATCTTTTTTTCATATATTTCTATTCCCAAGAAATTTGATTTTCAGCTTCTTGATCTCGATTCTCCAACTCACCACAAATTGTCCGATGTGTGATGACTGGTTCATTTATTTCTACTAAAAATTGTGCTGTAGAACTTATACATGAAAGCAATGAGACCTACAAAGTGTACATATGTGCTTGTTTAGCAATCATAGTTTTAATAATAACGGCAAGCGTGGAGAAAAGTTTGATGTCGTAAAAAGTGCTTGACCAAACGGAATTTGGAATCTCGTACAAACTGCAATCCCATGCAGGAACACCATGCGTAAATTTGAGAAAAAAGTTATTACAAAAAAAAATACACTTTACCAGGTGCACTTTTTGTCAGCCGTTGAGGTTTCATTCGCGAGCTGAACACCGTAATTGCAGAAATCTTTGCACGATGGCCTGTTATCGCGGTGGAGAAATATCGCTTGTAATTATTAATTTCAGTGAAGTGATTTGACAATAATTGAGGTCAGAATCATGGTTTCTTGAAGGTTGATATTCTTGTTGTTCGATTAACAAGTTGACATAAATAGAATCTAACGTATATGTATGTACGTCGATAATTAATGGTCTCTTACTTTCTTCCCAAACCGTGACCTCCTCTTGGACTATTTCCTCCTGGTATGTCTTGTAGAAGAAGATGACTTTTTTCTCCAGATCCATGATTCCATATAAATTTGTCATAAGAAACGTCAATAATTGATCTTCGAATGATCTGTCATTTTTCTGCCGCGGCGACATGGAATACAATATTCTTATTCGCAAAATTCAATATGATTTAGGGCAGGCAGTGTGAGGAGGAATTTCACTTACGTTTATAAGGGCATCGAATAAAGGACCCCCGTCTTTCAGGCCCAAAAACTTACAGACTTTGTCTCTCATCCAATAAAGTCTGTAAAAACAGAAATTTGACTAGATTTTTTCAAGAAAGAGAATTCATGAAACAACATCCATGAACAATTTCAAGCTATGAAATAGATATTGACCTGTAATCCATAATCTGTGACATCGACCCTGTGTCTTCTGCAACATTTACGGAGGACGCGTACGCCATAAGGGTGGCCCTCGATTGGCGGTTTGAATCCACGACAGGATCCATTCTCCTAGTTGAGTTAAAAATATTGTGTCTTCTTTGAATCACACATAAGTATTATTAAGTGAGTAATAAAAGATGAACCGAAAATCTTCTGTCAGCTATCAGAAGCGCAGTTACATCGACATATAGGAAATAATTGAAAGTCCCAAGATATACACTGGCCTAAAACATTCGCATTACAGCATGTGCACTAGGACATCAGCTGTCGTAAATCCTTCAGGTTAATCTTTCAACTTTTAGTATAAAGTCCGCGATTCTCGTGATAATCAAACCACTAATTGCTGATAATTATTAGACAGTAAAACCGGCAGCATATAAAAAATTCACATAAAGTGGAGCAAGGCACTCACCCTGCCGCGTCTATTAACTTCTTAGTAACCAGCCGAAAGGATAGGCCCTATTCATATGGAGACCGAAATTGTGAAATCGTAGCCGAAATGCCAGTCGCTCAACGTTGCTATGGAGAGAAAACAACACAGGGGTGGTGTGCTGTGGATTATAACACACGCGAGCTTCGCGCACACTGAATAGGCATATCCGTGAATATTCATAATATTCTATAATAAAAATGATAGAATGAGATGAGACCTCATTTCGAGCTAATTATGGGTGAAATTCCAAGCTATCTAGACTCTATACTTATTGAATAAATTTCCATTAGGGAAATCGCACCACCTTACGCATGAATATAAAGCGGTATGATATTTCATTGTAGATTCAAACGTGCACAATTAAAAATCAGTCAATATCAATCGATTTTTAGTCGTACCAAGTATTGAATATTCATTGGCTCTTGAATAAAAGAATATTTGGTAAAATCAATAACATTTTTCTCGGTGTACTTACGATGGTCGCACACGTGGTGCAGCTATGTACTTCTAAAAAATATGTCTGAATCTGAAAAGAACGTGAAATACCTATACACCTACGTGAAAGCTAGTGAATTGCAGAAGTGCGTATTAGTTGATACATATGATATGTCTAGTTCTTTGAATCAAATACTTAGGGGATCAGGGATGACAAGGATGAATAGGAAATCAATAGCAAATTATCATATAAAAATTGATTTTTAAGGTCGATAAAACGTATTTAAAAAAATTTACAACACACACTTATACAATATGTACAAATTCTTACTCAATATAATATAGTTCGAGCATTATAGGTATATGTATACTAAATATATGCATGTAGGCTCCTGCCCCATGTATGCTAAGTCTACTAGGTTTTAGTCGTTTGATTACTTGGCTTTAAATTCTCTCTTGATAGCCTGTAGAAGTTAGCGTCATCCGTCCAGGGATCTACAGGGTGGTTTTCCGTCAGAAGTCCTTGGAGAACCGCGTCTATATATTCCTTGCGTCCGTCATCCGAATCGAAAGAGAAACTTAACGATGGTATGAATTCTGTCTTCACAACTGTCTTGACGGGCTCAAGCGTTATTGCGGATGGCTCCGGTTGCACATGACTAGGCGATTCCGCTGCCTGATTGGGGAAGTGGTCCTTTCCGAGCCTGTATTGCTCTAGATTGGCAAACTGCTGTCCAGCATTGTTATTGATGTTGCGAAAAGCTTCGGGTGAAGCAAAATATTCTTGTGAGCGACTATTGTACAAGGGTAGACCAAAATTCTCAGTTAGCTGCTTCCGAATCTGCTCCTTCGTGAGTGGAGAACTTTCGGGGATCTGTGGTGTCAATTCGAATAGTGACTCGAAGGACCTATTAATATCTGTAGGGTCTAGTTTCAGGTCAGACAAATTTATATTGCCTTGAAACGCTCCATGCTGTACGCTGCTATCCAAGAATGGCGAATTTATTATCGAAGTGTCAGTGAATTTTAGTCCAGCCTGCGAAGCTATGTCCTGGTTATTGCTGAAGAAGAACGGTCGAGCAAGATTGTTAGATGTTCTCGGAGAATCAGTCTCGCTAGCCGTTTGGATCTGTGTACTATGATTTAAATTCTGATTATTGGAGCCATCTTCAGGGTTTTCCGATTTAATTATTTCATATCCTGCGAGACCGTCAAGTCCTAGCGGCGAGTCACCCGCGTGCTGCGCAAGAAGTTTGCTGATAAAATCTTCCGACGGATTGAAGTTCTCGTTAGCGTTAACAGTGAAGTGAACTTCATACGGTGAATCATTGTTGTTAAGCGAAGGCTCTATTCCACTGAAGCCTAATGGCTGATTCGGTCGCAAACCGCTTGTTCCAAAAGCTTGCAACAATTCATTGACCGACGTGTCATGTTTCTCTGCAGGCCTAATGCTCGTTGTGTCAAAGACATTACTCAGTGTGCTAGATTCAAAGCTTTCTTTAGGGAAGTCGAAGTTTTGATAGGAAGACGGTGAAGATATCTGTATAAAGTCATTTCTTACAGAAGTCACTCTGTCGAAGACATTAGGAGTAGTACTTTCCTGATATTCCTTATGGAACGGATTTTCTGAGTATGAACCATCGTCTATATTTGAATCTTTCGCTCCGAAAACCCCTTGTCCAGTAGCACCTGATGGTGAATCGCTACTTTGCGGCAGGTAAGTGGGAGAAACTATCTTGAAAGACGGGGATGGGGTTGTGGTAGGATACGGGAGAGCACCTCTTATTGTGAATTGTTGATCGTCATTAAATTCTGGCGAGTGACCAGGCCCAAAATATTGGGAATTTGGCCTCTGAGGATCTGAAATTGATGAGGTCGCGGGCGAAGCCTCATTGAACAGATTGTAACCGCTCTGACCTTCGTTTGGAATGGGTAGCGTAAACGTTGGACCCTTTACTTCTGTATGAGTGTGTTCATTCACTTTTTGTTCAGTTGGAATGGGGAAATCGCTATGGTTTTTTGGTGGTACTAGAGTCAAAGTCTTACGGGGAAGGTCGGTTATTGATGACTGCTGGTAATCAATCGTTGAAGAATGCGGAACAACTTTAGAAGCCTGGACTGGAGTCTGTATTATGTGATTTGGTGCGGTGTATGACTTCCCGTGAATGCTGACCACACTGGGTGATTCATCAACCGAAGCTATCGAAGGGATTGCACCTGGCAAGTAGGGATTTCTCGGCGTTGACAAAATGCTACTCTGAGTAGAGCAGGGCTCCTGCGTAACTGGGAACTCAGGAACATTTATTCTGAATTCCTTAGTAGTAGAATCAACGAAATCTCTAAATGGGTGGATCGTAGCTGTTTCCGTACTGGGCCTCCACCCAGACGCCACGTTAAAATTGTAAGTAGGTATTTTAGCAGTCGGTGTCGTTACGAATTGATGCTCCGATAACGACGATGGTGTCTGGTGAAGGCCGAATGCCAGTGGCTTCTGATACTGGCCTTGGAATGTAAAATACGATGGTTGTGTTGTACTACTGGGGAAAAAGTTGAAAGAATCAAATACTTTGTGAAACGAGGTGCCAGATGAATGCGCAGGTCTCGGAGCTCCGAAGAACGGAAGTGGTGTCTTATCTGATGAATCTGAATTTTGTTTCTGGCCGAAAATATTCGCGAAATACGTGCCTGGGAACCCAAGAGGTCGCGAAATTTGGGAACTGAACGGTGGTACCTTCGGTGGTATATAAGAATTGATTGTCTGTTCAACAGGCTGCATAGGATGAGCCCCTGATGAGACTATAGGTGGAAAACCTTGCCCATGTGACCCAGTCGACATTTCAGATTGCGAAGTTTCAGGAATCAACAGTGGTTTCCTAGTAGATGATTCGAAAGTTTTCGTTGGATCTGTAACATCTGTCGATCCGAGATATTGTGGGACTATAGAAATCAGCGGTGGTTTTGTGGATGGAGAATCAAATGTCTGATCATCTCCGATAATACTCGGCCCCTGTGGCCCCATTGTTGTTCCAGATTGCGAAGTTTCAGGAATCAGAAGTGGTATCCTAGTAGATGTATCGAAGGTTATCGGTTGATCTCTAACATCCGTCGATCCAGGAGATTTTGGAACTTCAGAAATCACCGGTGGTATTCTGGATGGAGAATCAAACGTCTGATCATCTCCGATACTACTCGGCCCCTGTGGCCCCATTGTTGTTCCAGATTGCGAAGTTTCAGGAATCAGAAGTGGTATCCTAGTAGATGTATCGAGGGTCGTCGGTTGATCTCTAACATCCGTCGATCCAGGAGATTGTGGAACTTCAAAAATCAGCGGTGGTATTCTGGATGGAGAATCAAACGTCTGATCATCTCCGATAATACTCGGCCCCTGTGGCCCAGTCGACGTTTCAGATTGCGAAGTTTCAGGAATCAATGGTGGTATCTCAGTAAGTGATTCAGAAGTTTGCGGTTGATTTCCAGCATCCGTCGATCCAGAAGATTGTGGAATCCCAGAAATCAGTGGAGGTATTCTGGGTGGAGAATCAAATATCCCATCGTCTCCGATAACACTCGGCCTCTGCGGCTCACTTGATGTTCCAAAGAGCGAAGTTTGAGGAATCAACGGTGGTATCCTAGTAGATGATCCGAAACTTTGTGGTTGATCAGCAATATCCGTCGATCCAGAAAATTGTGGAATTTCAGAAATCAGTGGTGGTATTCCGGGCGGAGAATCAAATGTCGCTTTGTCTTCGATAACAGTCGGTGTCTGAGGTCCAGTTGATGTTCCAGATTGCAAAATTTCAGGAATCAACGGTGGTATCCCACTAGATGATTCAAAGGTTTGTGGTTGATCATCAAGATCCGTCGATCCAGAAGATAGTGGAAGATCAGAAATTAGAGGTGGTATTCTGGATGAAGAATCAAATGTCTCTTCGTCTCCGGTCAGCCCGATTGATGTTCCAGATTGTGAAGTTGGAGGAATTAACGGTGGTATCCTAGTAGATGATTCAAAAGTTTGTGGTTGATCAGCAATATCCGTCGATACGGAAGATTGTGGAATTTCAGAAATCAGTGGTGGTATTCCGGATGGAGAATTAAATGTCTCTTCGTCTCCGGTCAGCCCAGTTGATGTTCCAGATTGCGAAGTTGGAGGAAAGAATGATGGTGTCCCAGTAGATGATTCAAAAGTTTGTGGTTGGTCAGCAATGTCCGTCGAACCAGAAGGTTGAGCAATTTCAGAAATCAGTGGTGGTATTCCGGATGGAGAATTAAATGCTTCATCGTCTCCGATAACACTCGGCCTCTGTGTCCCAGTTGATGTTCCAGATTGCGAACTTTGAGGAATCAATAGTGGTATCCCAGTAGTTGATCCAAAAGTTTGCGATTGATCATCAACATCCGTCGATCCAGAAGATAATGGAAGATCAGAACTCAGAGGTGGTATTCTGGATGAAGAATCAAATGTCTCTCCGTCTCCGGTCAGCCCAGTTGATGTTCCAGATTGCGAAGTTGGAGGAAATAATGGTGGTATCCCAGTAGATGATTCAAAAGTTTGTGGCTGATCAGCAATATCCGTCGATCCAGAAGATTGTGGAATTTCAGAGATCAGTGGTGGTACGCTGGGTAGAGGATCAAACGTCTCTTCATCTCCGGTCAGCCCATTTGATGTTCCAGATTGCGAATTTGGCGAAAAGAATGGTGGTATCCCAGTAGGTGATTCAAAAGTTTGTGGTTGATCAGCAATAACCGTCGATCCAGAAGATTGTGGAATTTCAGAGATCAGTGGTGGTATGCTGGGTAGAGGATCAAACGTCTGTTCATCTCCGGTCAGCCCAGTTGATGTTCCAGACTGCGAAATTGGCGGAATCAATAGTGGTATCTCAGTATTTGATCCAACAGTTTGCGGTTGATCATCCACATCCGTCGATCCAAAAGATAGTGAAAGATCAGAAATCAGAGGTGGTATTCTGGATGTAGAATCAAATGTCTCTTCGTCTCCGATCAGCCCGGTTGATGTTCCAGATTGCGAAATCTGAGGAATCAATGGTGGTATTCCAGTAGTTGATCCGGAAGTTTGCGGTATATCATCAACATCCGTCGATCCAGAAGATGGTGGAAGATCAGAAATCAGTGGTGGTATTATGGGCGGAGAATCAAATGTCTCATCGTCTCCGGTGAGCCCAGTTGATGTTCCGAATTGCGAAGTTTGAGGTATCAATGGTGATATACTGGAAGATGGTTCGGGACTCTGTATGCGACTATCCACACTCATAGAGTTTATATTTGGCACTGCGGACTCTGTAGTTTGGGGAGTTGAAGTAGACATATTAACGAATGAGTCGGCAGTGAACAATTGATCAACAATATCAGTCAAAGGCCGGCCCGTTGATCCCGAGGGCCGAGGAATTTGAACAATCAATGGTGGTATCCCGAGGCGAGAATTGATGGAATTTACACTCTTTCCATCTCTTGTGTTTACTGTGCTTTGAGCCTGTGTATCATTGTCTTCTGAAACACTGTCCAAATTTCCGGTGGCTGGAGCAAATTGTTTCATACCCTGATTAAGCAGGTTGGAATAAAAATGTTGATAGTTCTGTTCATTGGCGGATTCATTTGAAATAAAGCTTGTTGGCTTTGTCCCCAATTGCGTCTTCGTGGTTTCAAGGTTTGACTCAGAGTCCGACAAGAATGTATCTTGTTTCGTTGACTCTCCTGTCTGCAGATTGGTACCGGTTTGACTTTCGGCCTCCTCTTCAACGTTGTCTTTGCCTTGATCTGAGCTTGCTCTATAACTTTGAGGGATTCCAATACTTTCTTCAGACTGAACAATCTCCGGAAAATTATATTGGTCTTGTCTCTTATTTGCAGTAGTTTTATCAGCATGATCTGATTGTTGATGTATTTGACGTTGTAAATTATTTGGATGTTCGAAACGTCCATTGTCCACCCTTGTACCAAGATAATCTGGCGTAGATCCTGTTGTCAGGAAGTTCACATCCCTGCCATGAGTGTAGAAATGTTCGGAGCTATCAAAATATTGATCTTCTTTATTATAGGATATGGTTGAAGGTCGGTACGTAGTTGGTACCGTAGGTGAGTATAGTCTTCTCGTTGTGGTGGTAACTGTTGGAACCGTCGGAGCATATGATGGTTGAAATTCATATCTGACGATTTTTTCGTTCTGCTGATAGGAGTTTGGAAAGTTGTTCTCAAGTCTGGACGGTCGCGATGTTGAATAACTATCCTGCGGATTGTAATTGGCATTTTTTTGTATGTAGACTATTGATGAATCCTCACGATCATTCAATCTTAAGTCTTGGCCCTGTCGGTTTACCTCAAAGTCCTTCGGTCGAAGATTGACATTGATAATGTTCTTCTGAGACTGAGTGTTGTCATTGAAAACGGCTTCGTTTCTTCCAAGTTGAAAATTTTTAGGAACTCCGAGCTGTTCCGCAGGGTTATAGCTGTAATACGGTCTTTCGCTAATCTGAGGTTCGCTTTTAATATCATTGCGCTCTGGTATCACCGTCATCGTGTATGCCTTTTGGACCATTTCATTAGTATCCTTAAATGCTCCTTGGCGCGAAGAATAGTAGTTTTCGGTCGATGCGCAGTCTACTTTATTCCACCAATCACAAGTCAGTAATTTTTGTGAAAAAATCGCTCCAACCGGACAAATGAAAGAAGAAACCACCACGTCGTGACAAACATGGAAGGCCTGGCACCCAGCATCCGCGTCAGCATAGTAGCCTGAAAACAAAAATCAGTCAAATAATTTACCATTTTACGCGATAGCAAGGAACTGGAACATTTGTATACCTGAGTGCATTTTTTCAAACAATTACAATTAGTTTAAAAAATAGTCTGTTTCTAAATATAATTTCTCATATCAGATTCAGACATAGCAAATCGTTCAAAGCCCCTCAGATGCTGCGAAAATTACGCAATGCAAGATGTACGTGTTTTTTCTCCGTACAGACTACTGTGGTTTGTAAGTTACGACACTGCGATCTAATCTCATAGCATGATCAACACAAATCTCATCGTAATGCTCATCCACAGTTGGATTAGTGCCGTGTAATTGATGTGAAATATGCGGCACTATATAGTTTTCGAGAACGAACGGCATTGAAGAGATTACGTTAAGATTACTCTAACCGTTACTCCTCTGAAGCGTTTTGTCACCGGAATATGTAAAAATATTTGTTAAGCACTTCTGACGTGATTCGAAGAATCCTTGTTTCCCGTAGCTTTTTAACACGAGTAATAAAATGCTAATTCATAGATATATGTACAGTGTGCTTAGTTTTATTACTTCACAGAGGCTCGGTGAAAGGAACACATCCATTTTGCAGTAAAGCTTATGGCATATAAATTTGCGCATGTTCTTGTGGGCCGAAAAAGTTCCAACCACTTAAATCTGTCAGGAGCGATTCTACTTTCGACTTGCACAATAGGATGTCGCGATGCCTACAGGCGTTTCTATAAACATTTACAACTGATTTTTTGATCCAAACCAAAACTCATACTGTACAAACTGTACTGTACTTTCACTAAAAAGCAATAATCTTAAAATGGTAATCAATAAATCTGCTCGCACGCATATTTGTACACGATCAGACAAAGCATACGTGCAAAAAGTGTGATCACCTTTCTATTTTTATCAGCCATAAAAAAATTTTCGAATTTCTGGTATAGTCCGATGGCTCAACAAGTGTTTCTGAAATTTCGAAAGACTCTAATGAAACAGAGAAAAAATACAACTGTTCGCAGCAAATTGTGGGTTCAGCTTCATCGATACTTTGTCAAAATAACCTGTTTCAACAGGCAGTAATAATAGTATGAACACCAAAAGCGATAATTTGTAGTTGTATTCGGGACACGCCAGAGGGTAATAAATCTCGTTTTCCTCCGCTCACGGTTACAAGACTTGACTTTTTTCACCTTTAGCGTGATGTCAAGGATGCGTCCCTTCCTTTACTTCATAATGTCTCGCGACTCGCGTTAGTATTTATATATCAACGCGCAATTCATGATGCTGCGTTTGCGACCTGTTATATTCTTTGGTTTCCCAATAGGTCGTATGGGAGCTGGGAATATATAAATTCCATAGGAGTGGTCCTCGCCGGCAGAAGAACCGTGAGAATAGATTATTTGAAAAATTCGGTGATTGTTAATATCGCGGAATTGTACATCTTGAGGTTGACCGCTCAAGGAAAGACCTTTGATTACTCAAATGTTTCTATTTATGAATTATTGATTATAATTACCGTGAACCCGACCCTCGCAAGAGAACCTTGTCTTAGGCACCCTCTCGTAGACTGGATAATCTACTCCTGGTTCACCAGGTACGTTACTCTTGATATCCGAATATCCTGATTTCACCTGACTGGAATCATAATAGCCAGCTGCCGAATAGGAGCTATCGTAAGATCCATCGTTGTCGTGATCGAAGTAGTTTCTGTAAAGTAATTACTTCTAGATGATTCGCCCTTGTCAAATGACTGATTAGATTTATGCATTAAATAGTGATCACGTGAAAATCAGATACCTGACTCCCCTGCCATCGATTGCTCTTCGGAAATTGAAACTTTGCTTTACTCTGTCGAAGTTTTCTAGTCTTGGTTGTTCTATGCACAGAACGACTGTCACAAGACCTGCGAAGAAAGGAATATGATTAGAATTTTTATCTGAAGTAGAATGATGTTCACGATAATATATTGTTGATCTACGGAGAATATCATCCGCAATAAATATTTGGCTGGTATTATTGATTCAGTGCGCTTTTAATTAATCCACCTGAATTAATCTCTGACTTGGGATCGGAGCTCTCAATTATAATAAGATAATAAGATGAAGGAAAAATAAGACAAAATGATCAGTTAATGAGGAATGGTAGTCAGACAACAAGGTCAGCGAGTGCTATGGTGGAATTAATTATCCAGTCGTTGAATGATTGCAATCTCTTAACAGTTATATCATTTCTGTTAACCATCGTTATTAAAAATTGCGCGGATATGTATCATCGATAAAGTTTATCGTTAGTTTAAGTCATTAGGTTAAAACAGCTGCAATCTCAGGAGGTAAACGACAGGTGAACAATGATCGCTTGCTCTTCCCGGAAACGCCTCTCCTTTCGCTTTGCAGAAATTGAGAATCGAACAGGCGAAGAAGCGAGGCAAAATAATGGTTTGTTACAAGCGAGAATTTGTTCTAAATTTATTTCTCTATATAGTTCTATTTCTTTGTATAAATCCACGCTGCTTGGCAATATTTCAAATAAGATTAAGAAAAAATGAACTTTCGAATGCCACTTTGTACTTTCGCTAGTTGAAAGTAATTCGCACTAAGCGGTCTACTAATAAAATCGCGTTATCGCTTGCCTCTGAACTCGTTGAAGGCCTTTCGATTTTTCAAACTCCTGATAATATGATGATTTAGAAAAAAAAAAAATACTGCTCCATCTAACGATGAGCTAAATGCAAATAGAAAGCTCCGACATTAGTGCATTCTGAAAATTGTTACAAAACAGTGCTAACTAGTAAAGTTTTGCATCGTAGCTGCAAATCATTTTGCTCACAAAACTAACGTAAGTGCAGTTTTAAATTTTGAACTAATCGTCAAGTTTTTATTATTGAGGAAAATTCTCGAACAAAGATACAAAGATGGTACATCTCTTCGGTAATACCCGAATCTGGAGCACGGGCAATTAAAATCATTTCCAATCAATATTTTCGGCACAGTTCTGCATAAGGAGTTCACTTTCTTTTCAATTACATCACCGATTTCATTCGCGCGGTTTATAGGTGCACACAAGCGAGTGTGCCTATAAAAGTATAAACTATATTTTATCTCATTGATTGACATTATCATATTTATAGCTGGAACTCTTACAGGATATTTTAACAAGAAACCCGAGGAGAATGTCCATCATTGTTTAATGTACTTTCACGGTTTGGCCCGCTGAATAAACTATCCTCAAAATATGGACCCGTCCCCGGCAAAAAGATTACAGGTCGACGACTCCGTACATCAGCGAGATCGAGTCACCGAATTGATGTGCAGTTCTACGATATAAAATTCACATTAACATATCAAAATCGTGTTATTTTTAAACCGAAGTTTATCTTTGAAGATCATGAATCACCTATTAGTTATTTCAGTACTTTTTGCTACGGTATCGGTAAAAAGAAGGGAACAACTTATAGTAAAAGTGATAGTTCTTCTCAATCAATTTACTTCTACAAAGTACTTTTCCACCCATTAGATTTATTGGTAAAATCTCTTTCTCTATAGCATGAGGCCACACGGAAGTCACAACACCGCAGTATGCTCTCGAATTTGAAATGAATGATTTATTTATAAAGAACAGCATGATATCGCTACGCTATACAAAAGTTGCGTAAATCATTTCGGAGCCAAAAACTTAATCAAGCACCGTGTCTGACTCCGTGATTTGCACTGAACGCGCACTACGTTTAATTAATCATTGTCTGCACGAATCTTGATCCAACTAAAAGTAAATAATCTACGATAAACACAGAAACGGTAATGACTCGAAAAAATCCGCTCACACTGACCATCTGCCACGATTTATAACCACGCTCACATCGATCACGAATTAATTACTATTTACGAGCCTAATTTACCTAAAAAGTAAGACTTACACAAATAATGTAGAGTGAACCACATGTTGTTCCGAACTCACATGAGGGATACTACTAAAGTTTCGGCAGCCCACCAGTCGTGGAGTCTGCAATGCACTGTCCTCGATCTGAACTGAAGACCTCTTTGGTTCTTCTCACTCGTCCAGGTCCTCAGAAGGGGAATCAGCTGATTATGAGAGAGTTTACGAATGATTGGCTGACCACTCATCCTCTAGGATCTTCAGATTTAGTCGATAAATACTAAATACTACTCTTAACTATCGTGGGCGATCACTGCAGCCCACATCACAATATGAAGATGTCAAAGATAAATCCGAAGTACAACGTCCCGAGAGTCCGATTTTTTACATTGAAGGGATGCACGAGTCCCGTGAAATGAATTATCTCAGATAATATGATCTACTAAAAATTGAAGAGTGAATGGTCATGTTTGATTCGAATTCAAATTCGTTCAACGCTCATATGTTCATCACACGGCGCCTTGCATAGCATCTTGTTTTAAGTTCAACAAAATTACAGCACCGAGTTATATAACACGAGTGTTGCAAAATATCTCGCATTTTATGGCAGCATTTTGGTGTTGATCACGTAGAAAGATGCAAACTTTATCATAAATCGTACATCCCCAGAATGTCCTTCCTATATTGCGTGTAACTTAGTTTTATAAGACTGATCGCAACGGACATTGACAATGGGTATATGTGTTCCAGCTTTGTAAAATCCATTGTAAAGCAGCACGGATGGGATTTTTTGCGAAATTTTTCGGATGTCCTTTTTCGGAGTTGTGTTTTGTGTGGGTGAGACACGAGGAAAAATAATAACCTGCGTGCATACGGGCCTACTATTTCCGGTTTCGCAATTAATGATTATTCCCACGAAATCCTGTAAAATTAATCTATGAAGTATTATATTCAATTTTAGTATAGCGAACCTCTCACCGCCACATGACAACGAGTCCAGAGATCTTACAATTAAATAATTTAATTACACTTTCTATAAAAGAATCTTATGCATCAAAAGTTAAATTATCAATTACAGAGAGAAAAGATGTTATACAGGTACTCGGACAATATTACTTAATGCATAAAATCATATCTTAATGGGACAGGAACGTATGGGGGTACATTTTATTAACTTTTATCACTTTCACACGATCAGTAGATTGCTCAACAAATTACAACCTGAACTTCTTTTCCTTCTAGATTCATTCGCTAAAATTGGTCCGACGAGGATATAGTGAACTAAAAATTGTCTATCCTGAAACCATTACATGATTAAAAACTGACCAAGTAACGATGTACGTGATAAGAGTATCGAATACTTTTGATGCATTCAGACGCGTATCGTCGACATGAAGATATGTGGCTTTTATGGATGCCTCAATTTGCAGTGAATCTGTGACAAGATATTTTCAAAAACTGTTATACATTTAAACATTTCGAAACCTCTCACACCGTAATCAATTATCCTTCCACCACCGCCCAGATTCCATAAAAAAATGAAATGTTGTAACATTTACAAATTGGATAATACAAGCATATACCGGTATACCTACATATTCTTGGGTATGTATCAGACTACGTGACATACATTCGGGATAAACCAGCCCAACCCAAGGCTATCCAAGGCGTGCTGTACATCCACCTCCGAAAATATCGGCAAAGATTCTCATATGGTTACGAGACTGCAGGTATAATATACAGGACTAGGTCGTGGTGGTAACACTTTCGATTACATAAGTTCGATGACATTTTACCTGAGTTCACCTGAGCGCCGCGTCTTCGGGCCAGTTTCGTATTACGCAACGCAAGAAGCGGTCGAACTCGTTTTGCTCAATGGCATGAGATGAAAAGATGAAACAAAAATGATCATTAGTTTGTCTCAAGTCCCAACTCCTTATGCTTTGCATATATTAGATGAATCAAAGCGCTGAATATGTATCTACGAGACAAACTCTCATCTGGCACCAGTCGAAAACGGATAAATATCATAGTGCTTCGTTATTTGTGCAAAGAAAGTCGAAAATGATTAAAATATATCATAATTACTTCATTCGTTAACCACCTTACGAAGCTGCAGACTGAACCGTGACGAATAGTATAAGAATGAGAAAGCATCATAAAGGAAATTATTGTGTAATATGCATACGAGATCTGATAATCGAGACCGAAACTCACTGAATAATATTCGAAGTCGGAGGAACTCGCGTCCAACAATATGACGAACTGTTCTTAGAAAATATGAAAAAGTATCAAAGATGTGCTAACAGTTAACCGATAGACTCGTTTCGATATAATCTCCACGTACGTAACTACTACCATTTTTTGTTCGACTAATAGCTCTGAGAATACATCTTGAAGTATTCCTAGGCCCTCGGGCATAAGCCTCAGGGAACATTAAAGTTAGATTTTATAGGAAAGTACAAAGTGAGAATTATGATGAGGACATTGACGTGGTCATATCGTGTAATCCTACGCGAATAGCCTGAGTCCAATCCAATTGGGAAGATGTTCCTTTCACGTTTGCCAGTGGCTCAGTCGTCCGACGACTCCTCATGCTCGCATAAAGCCGGTCACTATGTTACATTCTTCCACAAGTGCATAGCTGCTGGCACATACGAGATCTGATGATGACATTCAAAAACGGCCAGCTCATCCAACCTTTCACTGACCGCGGAGCAGATAATCTACGCTGACCGCGCCTAGCATATACGGCGATCGATGTGACGTAAGGTACACGTAACTCAAGGAGTTCAGGATTGATTAATGGCCCGCTTAACAAAATTATGTCGTTTACATTTTGTCATGTTTTAATTCGCGAACGAATTTTCTATGTTATGTTACATCCTCGAAAGCATTTCTGGCTTTCGTTTGCCGAAATGAGAGGACCCGTCAAATACCTAATTAATTATGACATATCCATATGAATGAAACGAATCTCGTGATAACATGAATCGTCTATTCATTCATCTAACACTAATCGTTTTTCATTTCGCCGCATCGTTGATTAAATTCTTCGAGTGTCCTTGAGCCCAAGTTCTTTTTTTAAGGTATAATGCGGTTTAGGTATCTCCACAGCAGGTACTTCTGCTTGAATTCATAGTCGAGAGCCGCAACCTCGACTGAACAGAATTAATATCGAATGAAAATGTGTTGATCGGGAGGGTTTCGTCAGGATTGCGTCCCAGCAATGAAATTCGACGTTTTTTGCCGGCATAATTAAAAAGCGACGTCAATGATATATACCCAAACACACCAGACACCGATTAGATCTATAAGTGGTTAGTCGGTATAGATGAGTGAGGTTTTCTAATTCGTTATGAAATCAAGGCCAAGTTTAATATCTGTTTCAATGCCAATTGGCAATGCTCACAGAGCTAGATGAGGCGACGAATCTATCGGCATTCACAGAATTTGGTGACCAAAAACTATCTTGATTAGGTAACATCTGCGACCCAGAAGGCTTCTCCTCACTCCAGTGAGAGTGTTGAATAAAATCTGATCCTCACCCCAGTGATTAACGTTTTCTCGAACCTTTCCCGACTCGTCAAAATTATACCTATTCCAACTTTTTTCTTGAATTGGTTTATTAAAACGTGGCGAAAATGACCACTGATTATCTGACTATGGTGTGGCTTGGCGGAATCGCAGACTCTCGCTCGAGTTTTGCTAACTGCTTCGGATCGTTCAACATCTCGCTGTATCTCTTTAGTAATGTTTCTTTCCGCATTCTTTCTCATTCTGAACCCCAAAAAAGAACCGCAAAAAAATCTACTTGACCATTTCGTCTTTGATATTAACGTTGAATAGACTTTCAAAGGATTCAATGATACAGGAGATCAGGACCCAGGAAGGGTTTGATCAAAAGGAATTGTAAGGAAGCATATGATGGCTTAATTTTTTACAATTATACATGCTTTTTCACACAAAAATTTCTTCTTTTCTATCAGTTTTTGATAGCTTAAATCTATCACGAATTGCGAGATCTTGCGAAAAATGATTGGGTTAATTTATATTCATATGTGAACAATTTATACCCAACTGGTAAACGGGTCAAGGAAGGTAAAAGTTAGGCCTGCTTCCGAAATTCAGCATAGATACTATCGAGAATAAGGAGAAGCAATAAATTTGTAATAGAGTAGGATTTCGTTACTTAATTAATATCACTGGTATACTATGTATAATGATCACACGGAATGACATTTCTAATGATACATTATATAGCATAAAATCTTACCAGAGTCATGATTATCGGGACTACTTGGGCCATCAGTCAACCGGCGAAATTACTTTCAATTGGATAAAATTAATATCGAAGCTGATATTTGACACCTTTTAAAAAGTCGTTCGAAATGTCGTGATTTGTTTAATTTCGTAATATTGAACTATGCGAATATGAAAGACGGAAGCACTCGTATCTAGGTATTCAGAACCCGAATCGATTAAATGTCTGATTTATTGAAAACGTTGTAATAATTATTATCGTCCGGGTTGAGACAGATTCGTAACTGGAATAAAAAATTATTGACGTAATCGCTAGTCTGAGGAAACATGGCGTATTTCACTGTCTCATATTCATATCAAGACTCGAACTATGGAGCTGGTCCAATTGACAAAGTTATTTTTACTTACCAAATGCGTCGCAGAATCTAAGACGAAAAGATTAAACCAATCAGTCATCGTTATTTAAAATATATTATTTTAAACTCGTTCAAAAGGCATTTTTCTGTAACTATTGTATATCCATTGTGTTAAATATGGGTTTAAAAAATATATAAAACGCGTTTTTGAGTAACAATACCGTATCAAGGATGACCAATTCAGCTCAAATATAATCAGTCGGTTATATCCACAAGAACTTGGAATTACGCATAGCTAATCATAATCCTTGAACTACATAACAGAGCATCAACGAATCGAAACTTATTTCGTTTTACTTTCAGTTGTATACGTATGTATGTATGTCTAGTACTCGATGGAACTCCATGCGTATCGTAGGGCCAATCGCAATAGCACCACCGAAATTTCATAGCAGTGTAAAACACCCGATACCATCGATGAGCAATAAAAAATAATCAGATAAATTCGGAACCGTAGAGGCGCCGCGCCGTTCAGATAAATCCAAACGATTGTCTTTGAACTCATGGCTGCATTGGCACTAATTGGCAGTATATAGCTATGAGTGTGTATCGATATAATAACCCGTGGTTTTTTCCCATTCATATCGCTAAGCTTCCTGTTTAGCGAAAAAAAAGAATAATTTTTTCCGTGATTAAAAATAACGACGTGGTTCTACGTTTTCCCAACTGTGCGGTTTTCCCATACAATTCAACGATTCTGCGAGTGTCAGACTTTCCAGACCATTATTTATTTCTTTTCCTTTCAAGACAGTCTGGAGGATGCCGAATCAGGGTGTACACACTGTACGTGAAAAATAATCCATATGGTAGTATTATAATGAACAAAACGAGGAATGTAATACAGGTGTGAATCGTATTTTGAAATGAATTTTTATAAGGATTTTCGGGAAACCATACCCGAGAATACTATAAAGAGAATACTTGAAGGAACTCTCCTGTTCGAAATGAATGAAATATAATAATAATAATAATAATAATAATAATAATAATACAGAAAATGAATTCGCCCATTATTGAAGTTAATCAATGAAATCTCACCGAAGTGCACGACCATCCACAACAAAATAATAATTTCAGATTAATTTTATACGTCTTATCTTATTCCTTCGTTGAACTTGACTCTTCGAATGCCAAGCGTAATTGTTATAGCACCAACCATTCTAAAATCTCCTTGAGATGTTCATGATCGATATTCGTATCTGTTATTACGAAAAAATAATTTTTCAGCGGTGGACAACTGCAGGTTGTTTAAAAAAATTTTAAACAGGTTTCTCTAAACCAAGGTAACACAAGGTCCTTTTTTGCAATGTAACACAACTTCCGTACTCGATCTGTTGCACAATTATATTTTCTTACTTAAAAACGGGTACAACCCATAATTATCAAACCATTATAATGAGACGATGTCTAGTCTAGCCTGTTTTTTTTTTTTATTCTTAAATGTATAATTATGAATCATTCTTTCAAAGTCATCATACATTGATGGCCAAGGATAGGATCAGTAGAGCAGTGCTTCTTTCGCTAAAATCTATTCTGCGTCGTATTGTTGTTATCTTGTCGACTAAAATTGTAAACATAATTATGCCTGCAAGGCCCTCAAACAATTGACTTTGGCTTTCCAATGTTGTATATCTATCAAATAATTCTTATTTAAATTCAGACAATTTCAAATAAATAAAATATCTTATACGTACGATGAAATGTGAAACTAATTTTTGTCCGCGTTCAGTGAAGGTATAGAAAATATTCTACTGGATATCTTTTTTTCGTTGTTAATCCAACGACCATAATGTCGAGGGTTATCAACTAATGAAAAATTAATATTTTTTAATGTGTTTTATAGACGCAATTGCGTGACTATATAAATATAATAACGGTCGTTGCACGATTGCTTCTAACGAAATAATAAATAAGTAACGTATACTTTCCTCTCATTACCTATATCCTATGTGAGTCTCCAGTCCGCGTATTATTTATTACACAGAAATGACTCATATGCGAAGAAAAAATAAAATGAAAGTTATTTTCATTCATTCATTTACTTCATTATTTTTAATATTTAGATGACAATACATATACATATATTGGGATTTACATTCTTTCAATTCTTCTTCACAATACTTATTTTTCAAAAATAATTTTCTAGCAAATGTCATCAATCAATCATCGAGGCTCATCATGCCGCTGATCTGTTTTTTTTTTCTTTTTTTTTTTTGCTTCATTATTTTTCCAGAAAATTAATACACACATGTCTTCATACCACCTCCATCGACGAATAATTACGCCAAGCTTTTCTATCCCAAGATATATTCGGCGACTAATTTCTTCGCCATGCGTTCAATTTTTGCAAGAAGGGGACCAAATATAGGCAAAACATCTACAACAATAATTATACACATATATAATATATTAATCACGTTATTACGCCTTTTTTCTTTGTTTTAATCAAAATTTTCTCGATTTTATACTAACTAGCCCGTGATTCGCGATGCGAGATTATCAGAAAAATCCAATTGGTTTCTGTGATGCAGTACAGTAGAAAAACCCTCGATATGATTACATTTCTCTATATTAGATTGAGGAAATTATAATTGGACTATATACAGGGTGAATATTCGCCGGGGTCTGATCTGGGAGGAGCTTCGGCGCGTCGAAGCTCCTCCCAGATCAGACAACGGAGAATATTCACCCTGTATATACATACCGTCTTATTTCCCGCTTCCGACGTTCTAGTCCGTGCTGGACTTGCTAAATTGAGGTCCTATGGGAAATCCAAACAATTGGAGTCCAGCAGAGATACGCTCACTTCTACGGGCTGGTTCTCCAAAATTATCCGGTGCTCCTCTGGAACCTGTAGGGAAAGATTTATGGGTAAAACCTCCCTCCCAACAAGGACGCGAACTTGAGCAATGTTTTCTTAGCTGCAGCATACTTATATGACTTTCGTACTTTCCCGTGATATTTTTATTGAATAAAATACAAAAACGTAACGATGATATCAAGTTGATAATATTAAACGTCAAATATGTTACAACACGTTGTAATTTATTATTGCATAAGTGATAGTTGATTACCATCTCCCCCGGGGAAATTTTCTGGGGCTAGATCCCTGGCTTGTGGGATCTCTATGTGCTGTCTTTGTTCCAGTTGTCCGGCAGGAACATGGGCGATTTGTTCTTCATCATCAGCTGCTTTGCCTTTACCAAGGTTGATTGTTATCGACACGGGAGAGTACTCCAACACCGTTGGTTTTACAGGCTCTGAAAAATACGGAATAAAACGATTCCGTATTTGATAGGAGATTAACTAATCGAATATTACGTGGTATATATAGAAATTACAGCGATTCGCAAAAGGCATCAAATCTGCGTGTGAATGCTTGCCAGAATTTCTGTATTTTACCAAGATGTGAATAAAAATAAAATTCATCTCGAATTAGGATTCGATGATATTTATTTATGGGTTTATGATTTATTGCAGGGCGTGGTATATTCTGAGGATTTTTAATTATTTTACAGTTACCTCTGTGCACAGGTTTTTCGCTTGCTTCTTTCACTCGGACATAAGAAAAGTGGGGTCCGCTTGGAATTTCTGCAAACCGAAGGCTTTATAGATCATTTCCAGAGGTAAGTAGAGATGTGAAAATTGATGTGGAAAAAAAGTTGACCCTATTGCATTCGCCCTGCACATCTGCAGGTATGATGTGAACTTTAGTCCATGTCAATTAATTATTTAATAATTCTCGAAATTCCCTTGCACGAAGTTTGATGAATAAAAAGTAAAAGTTTTTCTTCATATTTCTATAGTATTGAAAAAAATAAAAAAATTTTGCTTCAATTTGAATTCCACTGCTTGCGTCTGTGGCTAACGAAATAATCTAGCTGCTCGTTTGAATATCTGTCACCTAGGTATATATATATGAAACAGCGATGACGCTTTGATTGCTTAGATAATATTGTGAGAAAATGAAAGAACAATCGGAACTTTTATTGAACTTTGACCGAATTTTTTGAATGATTTAGACTAAGACAAAACCCTACTGATCCAGTTTGAATGAATGATCCAATCCGGTGGAATTCATTGTACAAAATGAAATTAAACTGGCTTATGAAATACGAATAATCATATTGAAGCAAATAGTAATGCTAAAAACGATAGACCTACCATCGACGTCATCCAGCACATATCTACGGTCGGAGTTCTGGTCTTCTAGTGAACAAACAAATATGGTTTTACCTTTTCTTTTGAAACCGAGTCACAACGATCTATTGATCGTATAAAGAAACCAGCTTACCATTCGCAGACGACATTATAAGCTTCTGGTGTAAAGGATCTAAAAATGATAAAAGAATTTCCGGAACTTAGAGTTATACAGTTTATCCTCTTAAAAACAAAATATTGATACAACTGAAACGAAAATGATAAGAAGATCAGAAGTATGTCCTCAGCGAAGCAGACAGGTTTCCTGAGTTAAAGAAGTCACGTTTTTCGGAGCGTAAAATCTGCCTCATCGAACACTCATTCAATTGTCAAATAAAATGCTTTTGAAATGTTATACACGTATGTAACAGTTCGAACTACTCGATACTTACTCGCTTGACTCACAGAAATGAGTACTAAAACTAAGAGTAACTTCTGAGTCCACATTTTGGTGAATAGAGTTTGAATGCTGTATAGAGTGCAGTTTCGAATCGTAAAGAACTACTGACGACCACGCATAAGACTTGTTGAATTTATAGAGCCGGCTATTACAATCTGCGAGCGTTAATTTTCCGCGACAATGGAATATATTAGATACGGACCATGCCGATAGGAACCCATTACTTTTATTACTAATTCCGGACTTTGATTTATTACTTGTGTTATCATAGATGCAGAATTCGTATACGCTATCACAATGGAATTGTAGATCTAGGCTATTATGCGCTTTGGGACCTCTGTGATCTCTGCCCCCACCTGAGCATCTCTTCCCCTGCAATAGTAAGTCGGCTAATTTGAAAACCGCGGGCCATGTTACATGATTTACATTTTTATAACACATTTATTCACGCTTGGGACGCCAAAAGTCAAGAAACAATGAATTATTTTGCTGGTATTGGCTGACCGAGGGGAAATAACTCAAACCTGGAGTTTGAATTAATTCGCATTAATCTTTTCAATCTAATTTAATTCTTGTAATTCGCATTAATTCTATATAATGCGAATCAATTCACTATAATTGGAATGAATTCCTCTCAATTCAAAATAATTTATTTTAATTCGAATCAATGCATTAATTCTAAATAAATCCCTAATCATTCACGTTAGTTAAAGTTATTTTGCGATGATTCACGCAGAACTTTATGTTAGTACGAAATAAATTGGGCTTGAATTTTGGGTAATTGAAAAAAAAAGAAATGAAAGAAGAAAAGTGACTCGGACACGAATCCAGATTAATTCAGATTAATTATAAATAATTTTTGTTAATGTTGCCTAATCTGAATCAATTCAATCTAATTTCGTTAATTTTATTTAATTTTTTCTAAGTTCTTTTCAATTCGAATTAATTCATGTAATGTAAATTATTTCATGTCGATTCAAAATAACGCTTTTAATTCGCATTAATTCGCATTAATTTCGATTAATTTGTATTGATTCACCGAACATTGCAGGCACGTCAATTCAACGAGTTGTTTTCCCGCTAGTGGCTGACTGCCTGATAGCAATAAATAATTTTATTTTCATCTTCAATAATGTGTTAGAGAAAATAAGAGAAACCAACATTTTTATGGAAGTATGTAACGAGATTTTATAATATCGTGATCATAGCATTATAACTTCACGATACCGCAGAAGTTTGAGTATTAAAATTATTTTTTTCGGGCAGAAAATATTTCTATTATGGAATATTCTCTATATATTATGATAATTAGATTAGATTGATAATTCCAATAGTACGATGAATTTTATCTTTGATACCCATATAGGTATGAATTACTTAAGCGAATTGAAATACAGCTGTTCGAATCGTTGAATCGTTATGGTCTTTATAGACTATATTGAATATTGAATAGCGGATCTAACTGATATAGTTTGCATCGAGCTTCAATACAATCGTCAACTATGCTGTAAAAAATAAATATATAATGAGGACTGGTCGTTCGATCAGAAAACAATTAATTTTTATTCATCTTCGTTTCCGTACAAATTTACGAGCTACAAAGAATTTATTACGCTGATAATATTCATATTAAAACAGCAACGCAAGTACACCAAGAATAGAATGAATTTCTTTTCAATGCGAATCGATGTTAAAGTTGCGTATGAGATACACCAAAATTCTGTACGATTCGAATATTGATGTATGATACGACGGATATTTTTATTATTCAATACGCTTCTCATAGAACCTTGAAAACCCTTTCAATGAATAAACTAAGAAATTTCCTATAAAATACAGAAAACATTTAATCAAAAATGAGATTTCAAATCAAGAGCGTTCAAAATACGCGCAGAATATTATTGCGTGAAATGAATGATGCGCTAGTAGCTAGCGTCATCTATCGACTACAGCGACAACTCAGACATTGAAAATTGTTTAATCTGTCATTTGAAGTCTGAAAAAGGTTATGTTGATACTGGGCGTTTTAACGCTGTTTATTACTTTTATCTCTAAAGCGACGTAATGACAGTGTATTCTCTATAGAATTAATTATAAAATGAAGTTCAACGAAAAAGAACTCGCTGAAGCCAGTAGCGGACCCGCTGATCTTGAAGGACGACTTAATCATAAACGGGCCCACAAGTCAGGTTAGAAAACGCAGTTATCACCAGCCTATCATCGATAAATTTGAAACAATTAGACCTCAGCTTTTGCGTAGTGAATATGTATAAGCCACGTAATTCTCGCGCACTAACAACCTGGCAACGATAATTAAACCGATAAACAAAACGATCAAGGCTCTGTCCACATAACCTAAAATATTTCATTTAATTTAAATAATATTCTACTACTTTGGCGGAGGAAAAAGTTCGGTTTATTCATATGCTCGCATTATTAACCACGCGGAAAGTTACTTTTTTTTTTTTTTTTTTATCAAACTTGCGAGATGAAATGAAAATATTGAATATTTATGAGATTGTGGTTTACAAACAAGGCCAACATTCCTTTATGCTCGGTTTTTAATAATAACCCGACTTTTTACAGGTTTTAAGGAAAAATGGTTCAAGCTGAAATCCAATCTGCTATTCTACTTCACAATCAACGAACTTGGGCAAGTTGAAACAAAGCAACCGTCGGGTGTAATTCTGTTAGAAAACTGCAGTATCAACTTAGACACAACAACAGAAGGGGCTTTCGCGTTTAGCGTATCATTTAGAGATGAGCACGAGAAAAGACACGTATTCACTGCTCAATCTGAGTCCAAAGTTGAACAGTGGGTAACGATATTGAGGCAATCTAGCTACGAGTATTGGAGGTCCAGACTGATCATGTTACAGGAAAGATTGTGCCAGAAGACTGGCAAGGATCCGCTATTGATGTACCCAAGAAATCAAGGGGTAGTCAGAGATCAAGCTTGGGAGAATGTCCCAAGCTTCAGATCTCATGTTAGACATCTGAAAACTTCTGTGGTTACTTCGTCAGGGCTTAATACTATTAACAGAGAAGTTAATCTGATAGAATTTTGACAATACATCAAATACAAAGCATAGATCACAGCCATTTCAATGCTCATACTATTTAAAGGAGAAAAACTAAGAAGATTAAAGAGAAATTTATATTTTTCATTATAATTCCTTGGAATTGCAAAGGCCTTGTGATCTGTGTACTAAATCACAAAATTGTTAGAAAATTTTAGACAAATATTGGGCAAGAGTAACACGCTTGTGTATCTTAGTATTATGAGAATTAGTTTGTCCGCATTGTTATTGTAATAAGTGTATGACAATATGAATATCTATACTGATATGATAGTAAGAAGGGTAATGGGGCAGGTTTTCTTCTGTTGCTCAACTGATACCAGTGCTTGATTATTTTTAAGACTTTGAAATATATTGCTGGAAAAAATGATAATAATCCATTAGTCAATTTGAAGCTGATCTGATCTGATTTGGCTTTATGAGGTATTTTAGAGCGATATATTTCTCTCCTCGAACGTTAGATAAATTATTTTAATCAGGCTACACAATGACTAATTTACGTTTAATATTGAAGATTACGTTTTTTTTTTTTTATTTTTATTCAAGAAAAAGAATCCTATTGATGCTGTGCCTAGTTACTAGTTTTAGCCCTTGATAATCCCGATACCAAATACTCGTTTTATTTATTTTATGCATACATAACTAATATGAAAACTATATACTCACAACAAGCCTGTATAATTTAAGAAAATAAATGTATTTTTCTATAGATTATTGAGTTATTTATAACATATGAATATAATAAGCTTTTGAAATATAGCGGCAAAGCAATGTAAATGGTGAATTTTTTCGAATGGAAGTGCATGCTATATATAAATAATTATATACAAAGTGTTGTTAATATTGTGCAAAGAATTGATCCGATTAATCGAGTGAAGAAGAATCACACGTATGCCTATAGATAAGATAAGATATTATTAATTTTACTCATTATGCAAATAGTTAGTATAAATGGGGAATTGATTTATGTTCCTAGTTATACCGAGTGAAATAATGTGACTCGTTTCTACGCAAGCTCGGGTTATCATATATTGTCTTTTTTGCTCGGAAATAAAGTTCATCCGCATACATCGCATGCGTTAACATTATCGTTTAATAGGAAAATCAATCGATCCATCTATGTATGTTTTTGAAACTGTTCTTAAATTGCTGGGATATAGGGATAGATAAACAACAACAACTAAAATATGGTCAATAATGATTCACCAATAATGGTACTTTATTCAACATTCATAAAACATAAAATTTCGCCACAAAAAAAAATAACGAATGAAAATACAATGAACAAAACACGCGTACGCCTGCCGACCGCAACTTACACTACGTACATGTTTGCTTATAAATCTGCTCAAAGGGTGCCGTGCTTGATATACTATGCCAGATAGGAAATAACGAAATTCTATCGCGTAATATATGTATGTACATTATATTCGCTAATAGCGTTTTAGCTGCGCGATAATAGAGCCGGAAGGAATGCTGTGACACAATTAATAAGAGTAATACTATCGGATATGTACTTATACATACGTTTAAAAAACATTAGTCATTCATAATATACTTAAATGCAATAATCAGTTCTACTGGTTATTGCGCCTTATCTTATGTAAATAAACACATGTCATACTATGTACCTATACACTTATGTACACATACATATCGCCGCGCTTATCATTATTTTTATTACAGATCACTATTTATCGGCTAATTTAACTCTGCGCATTGATAATTATAAACATGATAAATATGGTAATCTTATAACTATACCTATATGGTTCACTGATCATATATCACTGCTTCGGAGTACTGACCTATTCCATGTATTTACGTTATCGCTACTTATTCGTCGCCATGGAGGCCCTAAAAAAATTGGTTTGTTATGTGTTTGAAAATATTCTACCTATATCAGAATTTTAGAATTCACTCATTGAATCAGCCAGATGATGTTTTTTCTCAAATTTTTACAACAGACTCAGGGCTTGGTTGGAACTTGGAACAGGCAAAGTATGATACACCTGATCAGTATTCTAAAAGTTTTATCGTTTAAGCTAAGACTTTTGGTTTTTGTCTGGTAACTTTATCGTTAATAATATAATACCGCATCTATTAAACACGTAGAATATAATTAGCTACGTGAAATTTGTCTGATTTAATTTGACAGCATTGAAGAAAGATGACTCCGAATAACGCGCGTCATTGTCAATAAATATTGGCAGTATATCAACGTTGATGGACGTAAGAGATTAAGTACGTGGTTCATAGTAAACTGAAAACATCTTTTTTGTTAGTTTCTTTTTTTTTCTGTCATCATTATTACTTTGCAATTACATATAGCTTTTGCCATACTGCCACGTAGTTCAAGGGCATAGTACAAAAATATGAAAGAGAAGACATTTCATATGTCTCCGAAGATTGTTGGCTGACATACCTATACGCAAATGAACAAAACATTATGCTATCGCTGGGATCATGGTAATAAAATCAGTATATTTTAACATTTTTATTATTCATATAAAAATACACAAGTTATTTGAAGACATGATAGTGTTGAAAATACATCTGTTCGCTTAAAAAACTGGTACTAGTTCAATGTTGCAATATCCATATGGAACATAAACTAAAACTGCAAACCATGATAGTAAGAGAAACCCGCACACCTGTGTACATAACATACATAAATACAGTCCCAACTTTGCGCTACAATAAACTGGATGAATAGCCACGTGCAAAAGACATTTGGTTTGACGAAGTTTATAACGCGCGGAGAATAAACCTATTCATTTGTACATGTACAGTTTATTCAGTACATAAATAAAACTTTCCGCATTGTATGTCCACCGCTTAAATCTGTCGATTCTGCGTATTACCTACGTGTATATATATATATATATTTTTGCCCCCACACGACCTTAGCCTTGTTAAAAATAATTCCGCTCGATCTATAAAAGCAATACGAAAATTCAAAGTCATCTGAAAATTCGTCATGCCTGATTGCCCGGCGTTAC
Organism: Tenthredo livida; assembly: GCA_963992785.1. Lineage (NCBI taxonomy): Eukaryota > Metazoa > Arthropoda > Insecta > Hymenoptera > Tenthredinidae > Tenthredo > Tenthredo livida. The sequence continues at coordinate 10,688,323 of OZ023066.1, read as the reverse complement.
TTGACGGACAAAATAGACATATTTGTTGTTATCCAGACGAGGTATAATTACCGTAAATAGAAAGAATCAATTATGTGTTTCCCCCCACAGAAGAAATTAGAGTTATTAATACGGTAAAAAACATGCCACTACAATATCAGTCATGTCGAACGTCAAAAACAACCGCCTACAGCCAGGAACGGTACTAACATAAAAGTCGAGCCCACACTGGCAATCTCTTTCTCTCTCATGAGCTGCATGCACTACATGACAACATAATAAATACGTCACGGAACTGGTGATCGTTCCCATGACGTCATAGTTCGCATTTGCCGGTGCCGCCGCCGACACACGTGGACCACCGAACGTTACATCGCATACGATAAAGCGACTATAATCGTCTATTATATCGTGTCATACGTGAGCGTGCAGCTCGTGATTCACGTGGCGGCATTAAGTTTGAACGAATCGTCGATTACTGTGATTCATAGGTTCGTATGAATGAACAATTTGTAGAAAACTGAAAAATGTCATGTGAACGTAGTTCGGGAATCTCGAGCATGATTCGATCGAGTCTCGCGATGGCGATAGTCGAAAGGTAGGTAGATAGAAGCGCCTGCCTCGGTCGAGCCTCGAGGTCTACGGACCCCGGTGAAGGGGAAACAGCGTCGAACACCGAACATAGGTCCGTCGTCGGCACGGTAGCTGTGCCTTCAACAACAGCCTAGGAGCCTACACAACGCCAGTTACATTGGTGCGCGCGCCGGTGGCGCGATTCGGTGCGTCACACCAGTTCCTCCCGTGTCGCCCGGGCGAGTGAGACGTGCATTGGACGGGGCGGTTACTATATGCCACTGACCACCGTTCTAAAATTTTTTTTTTCACCCCTCACGACATCAAAGAAGAAAAAAAACCGCACACCCACTCGTCCCACCTTCTCCTCTAACTCACCTGATATATTAAACACATATATTTATAGCGAGCGACGCTGGTGAGACAGTCGTACGTCTCCGGTGCGATTACAATTTTCAGTGTGTTTACTCGGAGTGGTGGTATCCACCGAAACTAGAGAATACGGTACTAGGAGGGTGCCTTGTGGATCAGTGCTGCGTGTTAAAACCAGAGGGGTGACATGGGGTGGAGTAATATTTTCAGGCTCGTAGTAGCCGTGTTTCCATTTGTTATTGCGTTAATAGCAACTGTCAGCATCGTCGACGCTTTTTCCACCGAAAGTAAGTCAGGTGTTTTCTAAATATTCGATATTAAACTGGATTCCGATGGTGTAGGTGGTTTTGTTGGTACACTTAACACTGTGTCGTGAATTTTTCATGACGATGACTATGATAACTCGATACTCACGCGTGTTTTTACGCTATGAACAAGACCGGCTTACATAATCATACAGTCACGTACTACACACTAAGTCGAAGACAATTAGTAGCTATCTTCCAATCCCTGCTGCAATCATTGGATTCATCGGTCTATTCTATCTATCAATTCTGTCATAATAAAGACTTTGTGGATATTATGTCGTCGTGTAGATAAATTGATGAATATAATACACGGACTTGAATTTGATAGATAAATCTAACTGGGCCAGTGTCAAGATTAAATAACGTTAAATCTCAGCTCGTCTAGGTAGTCGACTTTCAATCGTTCTTAACACGGTCGACAATCTCCTCGATAACTATTATCATCTGTTCTCCCCGATATTTTGCCACGATTAATTCATCGGGTTTTCACGTAGACGCGTCATGGGACGCGCAGCAAACATTTGCTTGGATATAACCATTCGCCTCGCGGTCGTATTATTGACGTGTCATCGTTGCGTGAAATTTTCGAAAGTATCCAATGTCAACATTTCCACGCGCTAGTCGTGGTCATGTGCAGTCGCTTAGACTTTAGAGGATATGCAAAGTGCATCTATACCTACGAGCTATCCTCAACCCTTCGATTCAACTGTAACACAACGCGCAAATTTTAGGAAAGAATTCAAAGAGTAGGACGAAAATTCATCACCTATATCATATAGATAATAATACAACGTTATTAATCAGCCGATTTGTGACTCATAATCCGGTCCATCGATATATTAATAATAAACACGTATACAGATCGTATTATACGCTAAGATCCAGATGTGTTGTCGTCCGGGTATTTCCTCTAAGATATAGTTATTTATCCGCGTGAGTTTCGATTACTTGCGGAATCTTTGTAAGAGTTAATCATTGAGAGATATATTTTATATTTGTCAGTTTTTAAAAATAAACATCACGACATTCCGTGTTTAGTATATACAGACGTAATATATTTCTTCGAAACTTGTGACAGTATGGTAAAGCGAAAGACTTTGCTCTTGAATGGATATGATGGATCGTTGAATAAAGAAACTTCATTTGAGTGAAAGGGGTTCGGCGCGTGAGATGGATTTTTTTTAATCACATTACCGGATACGTCTAGATCCGGAGTCTCAGAGCGGTGGATTGAAAGTCAAAAACATGAATCGCGTTTATTAATATATCAAATTTCGTAACATTTACCCGCTCGTAAAAACAAAACAAAAAAATCCAGTGATTAGTAAGAGACAAAAAGTAGAATAACATAATTAATATTTTACTGTCCAAAGATATACCTATATATATGATAGAAACGTTATGCGTTTCGGGTAATTGACCCCGCAGTGAATAAAATCACTACCGGCAGTTTAAAATAGATAAAAACAAAAAGGTATACTATTTACGTACATTTGTATAATTAAATCAAGGTCACATACGTCAGAACCTAGCTCCGATGATTTCCCGCGGGCGTTGAGATAAACAAACGTTTGGCAAACGTTACCTCCGCAGACGATTCTCAATCGCGCGTAGTATGTTCTTATAGAGATTCGCGCAAGAGACATACTACGTCATACACATTATACGTATAATCAAAGACTCAATCGTTGCCTCGTCTTGCTCGTCGTTTCATTAAATGTGTATAATCTTCATCATTTTTTCTCATTTATCATATATTATACATTACATATTATATCATATGTATAAATCAGCGATGATTTTCGAACAGATACCGACTACGAGCTGGAATTTATGTCAGTCGCGCGCGCGGTTCAATTCACTCTCGCTATTGTAGTATGTAGTACATAATACAAGTTTCAAAGCTTACGGCACATCGGGCTCGCCAAGATTAGACAATTTAAATCTGCCACTTGTCTTCCGCGCGTATAAGAAAATACTCACCCGTATATACTAATAACAACTATATATAGGTATATAATATGTATAATATATATCGTGTACATAATACGCGTAATATAACGTCAACACATCTCCGAGCCAAGATCGTGTTCTCATATTATTCTCGATCTACATACTCACTATAAGAATTATTAAATTTTAAGGTGAAGTCGCTTGTCCCCTTCGACAATATCGGTGCGGTAATGGCAGATGCATCCCAGTTACGTGGGTCTGCGATGGTGACGATGATTGCGGTGACAATTCCGACGAACATCCAGAAGAGTGCAAGTGTGAGTATTATCATTATCATTATCATCATATGAAATAAAATTATTAATATAGTCTATATATAGACATATGCCTAATTCAAACGACTAAGATATTATTCATATCTTTAATATGAGTTACGACTGTTTATCGTCGTGAATAACAGATCGCGCTATAAGAATCTGCGAATAGTATTCATTTCCGCAGAAAAATAGGTACTACCTATATATGCACTCTAGTTCTAGCGATTATACATTTTCGTCAACTAAGTACAGATAGTATAATAATAGGTAGTACTCGTTCGTTTTTATTTTTCTCGTAAATATTTGCTTTTAGTTAACTAAAGCACTCTCTACAAAATTAGTACTTACATATTTGTTCAACATTTACTACAGAACTTGGTACTTGCATATACTAATAGAGTACGCTTTGGCTAACCGTGCAAATTCTACAGGTAATGTATATAACTATATCTGTGCCATAAGTGCAGAACCTGGGGGAATTAACACTCGCGGCAAGAATAAATTGCATACAATTAAATTTTTTCACACCTTTGAGCAAAAAAATTATTATCATTGTTATTGATATATGTATATAAATTGTTTTTTAATTTTTCTCTTACACTCATAGTAAGAAAGAAAAAAACACGGAAAAAAGTCGAATGAAACTCGCTGGTTTTATTAATCTGAGATATTATAGTGAAATGTAGATTATAATTCTTAAATAATCATAAACTTGACCACGTATAACGTTACGCTTATGACACGTTATAGTAGATCGCGTATAGAAAATCGCGAGGATGTAAAACGGTTGCGTATTCATATAGTATGTAATCTGGTGGGTGACTAAATATGTGTAGTATAGCTAATGGTATATTAGGGTGGTCGTTAAATTCCATCTTGAGGTGCGAAGCCCCACAGTTTGAAGGAAAAGGAAAAAGAAAAATTTTGGTCCCAAAACGAAGTTTCTAAAATGAAGTTAACACGTGCCGGTAAAGTCTCAAAGTTTCCCATTTGAAACACATGCATATTTACGGATCTCAATTCGGAAATGCACCGTGAGGCCAATTTTATTTCAAAACATCCTAAACTATGTGAAAGTATCAGATATGTGTTCTACTACATGAGGAAAAATCGAGGATATCATACCGTCGAATGTGATCATGGTTCCACTCCAAACTGAAATTCTCTTTTTCTCTCAATCTTCAATCAATTCAATCAAATCAGAAATCGTAGTATTATAGGTTGTCCGATTTTTTTTTTTTTTCTAATTCCAGTCATTTAAGGTAAATTTTTTCCTAATAATTGAACTGTGAATGCGTTCTTGAGATTAAACTATCAGATAGCTTTGGAGGATTATGGACTTTAGTTAGAATAAGTAATTGTTTATTGGAGCAGATTGAAGCCCGTATAATTTCACTTAACGTACTTGTAGTCGAGAAGTACTTTTTATAAATCGGTGATACTTATCGAAGGTTTCCAGAGAAAAGAATAGAAATAAGAAAAAAATGAAATAGAATAAAATACGACCTGCAAAAGCACATTACAGCCCACTATATATATTGAACAGGTAGATATACGTATATATACTCCTAGATTAAACGCCAGCAGATAGTATAGATACTTTAATGAGAAAAGTTTTTTCTGACTCAAACAGCAGCAACCCGCTTTATCTGAATTCTATAACGACATTGAACGTCGTCTGTACCTATAGAGACTGAGAAACTAAATCTTTTAGTTCGATTAAGCTGTGGGAATAATGTTTTTTTTATTTTCATTTTCTTTATTTTTCATTCCGTTTTACTTTGACTCACAATCAACAGAATACTCTTGAAATTATTTTAGCTTTTTCATTAAATAGGGTATATAAATGTATGAACCTGCCGAGGAGACTTAATTTACTTTTTTCTTTTTTTTCTTTCTATACCTACGTAGGTATAACTAAAATATTCAAGGAGTGATGGAACGAAAACTGTTATTTCCATTTTTAATGAAATTTTCTTTTTTTTTTCTTCTTTGTATTCTGTATTTAAATTTTGCTAAAAAATTTGGCTTTTAAAGTATTTAATACGTTACTTGGATCCATAGGTATACATACACTGTTAAGTTATTAAGTTTAAAAATAACAGCTTTTCCTACAATTCGCTCCTCATTTATTAATCAATCAATTATTCAGACAATTTCTATAAAGCAAGTAAAATTTGCGAGTTTATAATCTAAAGACGTGATTAATCAATTAATATTATGTAGGTCTAGGTATATATAACGATTTATTATACGATTAATCATTAGTCATTCTTATCCCAACTAGAATTTAATATTGAGATTAAAGAGAAAAAAAAAAAAAAACATTTCAGAAACGACAGATGATGTGCTTAAATAATAATTTCGCATCGTCGAAACGTTGACTAATACAAAATTCCGTAAATTCACTTTTTTTCATCTTTTTGTTTTTCTATTATTGAATATATATATATATTATTCACTTATTTCACTGGCTTAGATTGCTGGATTTGGTTGATATTTCAGAAACCAGTTATACAAAATTGTCAAAGTTCTAGGTCGTGGATAGTGTGGTTTGTACGAAAAAAACAAAAAAAAAACAAAAAAAATTTACGTATAAGATAAATACTTCGTATGCATTCTACGCTATACTCGTACGTATATCTAATACATCTAATATAAATATCATACCTATACCACAGTTTCGCTTATCATATTACCTATGCAGGGACATAAAGCTGATGGTATACTATATACATATAGGCATCTATATGTATACGCACACGCATATGACTATAGATTTCGTCTACTACCGCAACACAAAGATAAGGTGGTAAATTTCAAAAGAATGCAAAATAAAGAGTAAAGAGAGAAGAAGTAGAGAAAAAAAAAAAAAGAAAAAAAAATAACTACCCAAACGGGGATATAGCGTCGTGGCGCCCCTCGTATAACACGAGATGCGAACGAATAAGATTGGCAAGAGGCGAAGAACGCGGTCTTATCGATCGCGAGTAGTTGGGTCGGTTGGTTGCCCGGTCTGTCTGACTGACTGACTGACTGTCTATCCGTCTGTCTGTCCCGTCCGTCTGTATGTCTGTCTGTCTCTCGGTCTCTCGGTCGGTCGGTCGGTTGGTCCACGTCTGTACCAACTAGTATATCTATGTACCTACCTGCTCGCTATGTGCTTCGCTTTTAGTACGAATACCGTGCTGTTGTAGAGGCGTTATCTCCAGGCACAAATTCCCAGCGCGAATACCCAAACCCCCTTTTCGTTTTTCATTTTTCATTTTATTTTTTTTTTATATTTTTTTTTTATTCTTTCAATCTTTTTCCAATCGTCCCCCCTCTACAAAGTCTAGACTCCAGATATAGAACGTGTAACTGGGCGTAATAACGTACTTTCGATTTTTCAAACGTCGATTATATCGTAAAATTTTCCCATTAGTTTATTGTTCCCCCTCGAAAGGTCATCTCTCGAGGTAAAAGGGGGAAGAGTAAGGTCGTTAAGGTCATTTGAGAATAGTACGAAGAAGATTGACTCGTTGCTTCATTTATGAACCGAGCCGAATCGGGCATCAATTGGTTCTAATTGGTTGTCTTGGCGACAGACGCGCCCTTGGTCAGATCAGTCCTTCGATCGTTCGGAGAAAAAAAAAAAAAAAAAAAAAAAACTGCAACAGACGAACAAATATATCGTTGATATTATTATATTAGTTTTGATTAGGAAAAAAAAATAATAATAATCAATAAAAAATAAAAAATCAAATCATTCTCACAACCTGTAATATCGTATATATATATATATATATAGATATCTATGAATATATATGTACTTTCAATTTACTTTTCCGATATCTACATAGGTATATGCAGGGGATTAAAACTTCTGTTCGTATTATATAACTCTGCAGCATTTCTTCATCCTCATATATGAATATTTCTATACGTAATATAAAGATGAAAAGGAGGAAAAGGAAAACCGACGAATCGCCAACGAATCGATCTTTGCGACTGGGTTGCGCGGCGTAGAAAACCCTGGAGACGCAGTAACCTCGCAGTTCCTTTTTTTGCAAATTTGTTTTCGTTAATTAGAACTGTGTTTTTTAGCCGTGAAAATCGTTTATTATACGGGCATTTCTAATTAAGCGTACCTGGTGCTGGAATTGTTTTGTCTTTTTTTTTTATTTATTTTTATTTTTCTTCAAGTTTTGTTGATAAGCACACAGGGAAACCTGATGCCAATAGATTAATTGGGATTGGGATAATTTATCTTTAACAGTGTACACGAAATTTGGACTCATCCTTCTTTTAAAACAGCTGCTATTTTCCGAAATTAAATTAAACGAAAAGAAATCACTTGTACACTCATGATCTTTCGAGTCGATGTATCTCCGCTCTGTGAAAAGGTACTGCACCTTGGCAGTTTAGGTCACTTGATTGTCCGCGTGAAAAGACGAAGATTTTAGGCCCCGGTTGGACCTTTTTAGAGAAACGTTATGTTTTAGAAATTCTGTTTCTAAAATCGAGTTCGCATTCTGAAAAATCTAAGAAGAGCGCACTCTCGTGGTTTTCTCACGCTTGTTGTCGGTCAAAAAAGGAAGACTTTGAGCCCTTACACGACCTTTTTTTGAAGCTCAATCGTGTTTGCTACACAGCCTTGAATAAAAGGTTCTCGGCCATTTCCTGCGGAAAACTGTAATTTTCGGCACTTGGACGACCTCTGGTCGATATTTGGCGATCTACGCACTTTCTAAAAAGTGTTATGCCGTCATTTTCTCACGAAGATAAACTACCCCTGAAAATTTGGTGCCAGACAATTAATTGTTATCTGAGAAACCGTTCCTCAGATCCCTAGGTGGGGGAACGCTTAGTTAAAAATGCCCACATGCTAATGTATGTATGTACCTAAACGCAAGTCAGTATTCGCAATATACGCATATCATATACCTGCGTGGGTAAAAAGTGGAAAATTGATTTTTCACAGGTATGTTACTTCGTTCAATTCGAAGTTCTCTCGTACAGCTCCGCTCATCTCCCACATGCGTATATGTATATAACATGTATGTACAAATTTCGTATCAGGAGGGAGATCGATTTTAGCTGTATACCTAATTAGAAAAACCGTTTTCATTAGCGCCACGTTGCCACTTTGCTGACCCTCGTTTATTCGAATATTAAAAGCTTAGTTACTGGTACGAAGAGGGTTTTTAATTTACCTGATTCTCCGTAATATTGTACCATATATATATTAGGGTAGTTCTCAATTCGGTCATACTCGAATTTCAATGCGTCCTGGCCCATATGGAAGCGTTGGGATTCCAAAAAAATGATCAAATTGAAGACCACCCTAACATACGGAGCGATTGTCTGGAAAGTAACGCGCCTAAAAGGTAGGCAAACGCGAGACGCCTGCATGCAGGCGTCTCGCGTTTGCCTACCTTTTAGGCGCGTTACTTTCCAGACAATTGCCCCTAATGTACGTTATTCTACATATTAGATAAATTGACGTCGTGTTCGCCCAACCCGATCAACAGTATGCAACTAGGAAGATAATTGCAATAGTCATTTTGAGGACTGCATATTGCATCCCGCAGCTTAATATAACGAATGAAGAAAAACAAACGAGCTTTTTAATTTTTTCTTTCTTTTTTCTTGTTCTGTTCATTTTTTCCCCGGCTAAATCACTCGAGATCTATACGTACTCTATAAACCGTTCTATCTCTCGCGTTTTACGAACTGAAAATGTACGCTACGGTAAACATATAGTCAATATTGCGCCAGGTAGGTATACGCGTAAGGTACAAGCTAAAACAGACGAAAAGCTCCAGCCTTCAAAGCCCGAGGCACTCGAGGTCGGATTGGATAGACGTTGATTCGTTTTTTATTTATTTTCATTTCATTTTTATCTTATTTTCTTCTTCATTTTTACTGAATCGCATCGTGCGGTTTCATCCCAGGGTTATTTATCCTTGCCTATAGTAGAGATACTGCAGCAGCGCCACAGTGGCGCGCAAGGTTTGCCCGAGTTGCATCAGTCACTGAAAGCCAATTCAGCCTTTGGGTTCGTTGATACCGGATTATTATGGTGAAAGGCTGCCGTTGCAGCAGAGCTCCTCGCAAACTGGGTATAGGGCGTATAACGTCAGACGTTCGTTGTTTCTGGTTGTCACATTGGCGTCGAATTTATTCCACTGCACATACCTGTACCTCTACCATATTAAATCTCTGTAAACTTCATCGTTTTACTCTGAACCCGAAATACGACAAGGGGGATGAAAGAAAGAAAGGAAAAAAAACAATTTCAGCACATAAAAAATTCATTCATTCGCATAATCTGGATTATGAGAGTGGTTCTGTCCCTTTTCTCTCTCTCTCTCTCTCTCTCTCTCTCTCTTTCTATATATGTATATCCGTCTGAAAAGCTCGAAAAGTAGAATTTACCGTGATATTTAATTAATGACGAGTTTCGACGTACATACGAGATTAAATCCCAGTTAAAAACTGGAGGGAAAAGACATTCGCTAAGTCAACTATTGAACGTGTAATATCTGGGGCTTTATATATAAGATGTGGATATAAAGATTGAGAAGGTATTCTTATATGAGTAGGAAGCCCGGTCTGCGACATCAGAGATTGCTATGAAAATCTCTTTGACCCAGCTTCGCATATGCATATAGGTTTGAACCTTCTGGCTCCAATTTGTCACCCTCAGTTGGCTCGTTTCACTTCTTCGTTAGTTCTATTCCGTTTTTTGTTCCTTTTTTCTCGTTCTATTTTCCGAAATTTAATTTAAGGCAACACATTGTACATGCATAGAAGAGATGAAAAAAAAAAGAAGAAAATAGAAAAAAAAAAACTACCAAAAAATGTATGTATAAAAAAACAGGAGGAAATAAAGAAAAAGTAAATAACAACTGATAATTCGAAAAGTTTCGGAATTCTTTTTCCTCACTGGATTTTAGCCGTCACGAACAGAGGTCACGTATGGGTCAAGGGTACGATGAGAATTTCGAACGTTTTAGCAGACGACTTCGACCCTCGTCCTCATCCTCCTCATCCTCCCCATTCTTCTCCTTTTCTCTATCTCTCTCCCACTTTATAGTTTGAACCAACTTTGTGGACAAACATTACTATACGTGCGTGTGTGTAATACATGCACATTATTATACCTTCACAGGAATACACTTCTCCATATAAATGGAACGGGTAGGCCCTTATCAGTTCGAACCGCTGCCAAGTTTGGCTTTTGAATTTGTAGGACAAACGATGGAGATGGGAGACAAAAGTATGTCAGATTCTCGCAAGCAACATGACCTTTCGTCTGCTTGGAATTATATCAAGAGCCTTGAATTCACTTATGTTTAAAAATAATAAGATTTTTTCTTATTCATTTTCTTCATTTTCTTCAACAATGTTCGCTATTCTTCTATATTGATTCATAAAAAAAGAAAAAAAAAAAAAACAGCCAAGTTGATTGAAAAAGTTGGTGATCTAAACTCTGCAAAGATATAATCCTGTATATACTCTGCATCGTCAGAAATCAGCTGCGTCCCCAAAGAGCGGAGCCCCTAGGGTTCGGAGTTGAAAGATTCTAGGACTCTGAGAATGACAATAAGTTGTACCCGCACCGACCCTTGCGGGATAGAAAATCCTCGTTCGCAATCAGTTTTTGCAATATAAGTGCAGCAGTAGCAGCCGAGGGAATAGCAGTGAGGGAGTAGCAGCGAGGTAACTGAGTATAGGTGATAGAAAATAAACTAAAATGAGTAAAGAGTTGGGCTTGGAATTTGATACCAAGCAAACGAAGACCGTCATCTTTGATTCGAACGTTTGACGTCTATGGATCAGACCACCTTCCGTGCTTCCGTGTACCGACATATGTAAAGGCACGGTATAACTCGACTCGAGAAGCGAAGGGAATGGATAAGAGGAGAAGACGGAGGTGGCAGACCAGTGATTATATCAAGCCAGTAGTTTCTGGTCATAAGAATGTTGCTTCCATACGCAAGAGCCAGTGCTGCAGTTCAGACGTACATACATACTTGCTTGTCCGCCAGTCTGTAAGTCGCGGAGTATGGACTGGCTCATTTTCTCGCTCCCTACTCGTCGCCCTTCTGTTCCACTTACTTCGAATCGCCATTTCGTTGCCCCGTTAATATAATATATACTCGTATGTAGTTCTTTTCGTGGCCTCACGACTCGCTAGAATTCCACGAAATATACGAACGTCTGCGTAAACGCGAACGATCAAAAAATTCCATCGCTCTTCGCTGCAGCAGCAAACGGCTATTCATGTACTGTACAATGAAAATTTCACAGCTTTTGCGAGTATTCTTTCGAGCGGAATGAAAAAACCAATAAAAATGATGAGCTTCTTATTTGATCATATATCTATATATATATTTTTTTTTATTTATTATTATTATCGTTCATTTTATTGAACCTATATATTATATATAAAGTCGAACAAAGCCCCGACAGTGAGTAGGGTTCAAATTGATTTACCCATTTTTCAAACAGTCTTCATTTAATTTAGACGTGAATTTTTCTGACCCTGAAACCTCGTCCGTCACTGCAATTCGACGAGTCGGCAAATTTTCTTATGACTTCTTTTACGTCGATTTTTATACATCTCGGATATAATAATAACGAATCAATTCAATGCCATTTAAAACTCCCCCGAATGATAAAAATCGCTCGTCATAATCGCTTGCCCCGCGATTTGTCTCCACGTTATTATCGCCATCCGATATATGGACCCGATTGACCCGTATCGATTCAGATCGGTCCACCGTTCATGGAACATGCATTCTCGTGCTCCAGCCGTCTAGCCTGATAATCGGTCCCTGGATCCGCGGAAGACTGGTATATATAGAGGCGAGTTACCGCCTTCACGAGTTTACAGCATCCGAGACCTGCTCCGCGTGCGGCTCGCCAATTTCGTGAAAGATACTCGCGCGAACGTTGATTCTTTGATCGGTGCAGATCTTTGTCCGTACCGATTGCTGATATAAAATCAATCGATATTTGCCGATAATTATTCTTCTCTCGTTCATACAACATTAAATTAATACGAATATTTTGTCGGGAAATATTTTAGCTGGATAAAGACGAGGGCATAGATTATAATTATGCCGCGAAAGAGAGATTGGCTAATGTTAGAATTGTGGTGTTTGGTGCTGATCTTTAATACGGGTCAGAGTTTGACGGAAAAATCGATTTTTGACGCGGCTGAAAATGTTACAGCGACCAAGGCCTGCACGAGTACGGAGTTAACGTGCACCAACGGACGCTGCATACCCGCACATTGGCATTGCGATGGTGAGACGGACTGTCCTGATGGCTCAGACGAGAATCCCAGCATTTGCAGTGAGTATTTTTTATTTTATTAAATTTCGAGAGTATGGGCGAGGAGCTGGTCTTGTCGGTTCTTTCCCCTTTGTTCAGCATATGGAAATAATGAAGACATAATGAAACTAGTAAAAGAGCATAACCGCGCCTCTCGTCTCCGCTTCACATTGCGAAGAGCACCTAGTAGGTACTCGTCTCTGTTTTCATATATGAATTGAAACAGTAATTCATTTCTCTATGACTTATGAGTGACACAGTTCCTTTGAATTAGACGAAAACTAGAGAAATTCTATATCCTTTCACCTGAAACCCTGAGGATATAGACCTTGGTATTTGGTGGCTCTTCAAACCGCGAGAGTATAAGAGCGAAACTTGTACCGCACCTATACAAATTCATCTTCCTGTTCTTCGCTGAAGAAAAGAAAAGAGCAAAGAACGGATAATATCAGCCATTAAAACTTTTGATTATACAAAAATATAGTGTAATACACCATTTCTTGCCAATTTCTCGTTTGCTTTTACCATAACCATAACCGTAGGAAAAATTTGCACATTCTTATCTTCTCGCGTCTGCAGATGCGATTTGTATTATCGCGAATGTTCCTCCCAACGGGATGCCCCGTTACATATCAGCCGAGATAAGGGGTAATTCCCGAATATCTTGTAGACTAGAAACGATAATGATAATTGGTATGCACGCGATTTCGAACCATGCTGGCATGGAGACGTACGAATTATCAAAGCACTTATAGAGCCTCGGTTTAATCTCGTCTGATGTAACCAAATAGGCGTCTTGTTGAGGGAAATATTCGAGATAATTAAATCAAATGAGACGACGAAGAATTCACGTGTCCTCTAGATCTTTAATTCGATCATCTTGCTGCGACGAAAGCAGTTCGGTAGTAAAAAGTGGTTCGTCTCTATGCTAATACTACCTATAGGTTTTACATAAGTAGGTATTTGGGGTAGTATAAGAAAAGGGAAAAACAAAAAAGTAGAAATAACAGCTGCGAATACTACGATCGTAGCTATATGCAGTTTTTTAATTACCAAATCCAGGTGATGCTATTCAACGACTCAATTAGGTATCTGAAATTGCAAATATTAACAATACTCCAACGGCTTACAACTAAATCACCGATTACGTGATCGTACTTAAACCAGGCGGAAAATAGAAATACCTGAGAGTTCCATGTGTGTAGAGATAGGGGCGCAGTGTGCGAAGATGGACCGCCGAGTCTGAATGAAAAAATTTCTAGTCTTCCCACGCTCGAAAATCTGAAAGCAGTTTACGCAATTTCTTTCTTTCGATATCTCCTAAAAGAGAGAAAGAAAAAAAAAAAAATGGTACTTTGGAATTAAAAGTTTTGTGTTAAATAAATTATGGGGTAGTCGCTAACTTTCGGATGCTAAAGAATAAAAAAAAATTTCCACATCTTGAAGGTCCAGAGGATGTACTAAAAACGAGGTTTGACGAAAAATGTTTTTTCCACTCTATAATTGAAATATATAAAAACTTGTGAAAAATCATGAAATTCTGTAATTTTGATGTAAGAAAAATTTCGCGAAAGTTTGGAGCGAATTTTTCATCCATTATGCGGTTCAATAAATCGTCTGGTCGAATTCTTTTGGTAAGCCGGTCCATCTTCGTCGACTTTATTCCGCACGTAAATAAGTGCCTAGGCGCGAGGGAAATCAATCTTTGAAAGCATCAGCGTAGGTATAAGAAAGGGGTGCAGCAAGAAATGGCTTTACGTTATAATACATCCCTCGTCTTACACCCTGCTGCAGCCTTCTCATCGTCAGCTAATCTACCTACTATCAAAGTTGGTCAATGTTCTGGCGCACGTGCCTAGAAACCGTTATATACCGCTTTGTGTGCAAGGTTTATAATATATTGTTGCCCGTTGCTCGGGTGTTATAATATATGCTGAAACTATTTGCGTCGTGATCGATTGTATCAAGTATAATGCTGACATCGCCGCTCCACCGCGTTGACCTATTATAATTTCATTGAATATACACTCTTGCGCAATTAAGGAAAGAAAATAATTAAAAAAAAAAAAAAGAAGAAAATTGAACGAGATGCGCAATAGATGTTGATATGCGAATTCGCCGACATACATAATGGCTCACGTATGATATGATAATTAAATGATAAAGGAAGTCTATGTATGAGAATCGAGTGCGTATCAATAGATACGACTTTTGCGTTATAGGCGAAGAGACTTTGAACTCGTAATTATATCTAGAAAATATTTAAACGGGTCGAAAAACTCTGACTTGTATATTTAATACTAATTTTATGAAAATATCATATTATCCGAACTCCGACCTTTGGAACTTGTACAATCATTTCACAGAAAAAGTGAAAAGAATTTATGGAGCAATTGAAAACTCCGCAGCCGATGATCGGTGCGATTGATAAATTTTATAGATTTATGTAATCATAAGGATTATTATGCTCTGCTGTGGATTATTAATTCACATCCAGACGTCGAACATTTAAGGGTATATATCCGCAGAACCGTGACATAATCTTACCCAAGTTTTTACGAAACTTAATTTCGTGTATTAACAACGACTGGTTAGTATGGGTACCTACGTCTTACGAGCTCAAACATCTAACCCAAATTTGAAAATTGTTGAACAGCGTTTCGGGGTTGATATATTGATACATAAAAGTAAACGATTGACGCGTATAGAAATATTGTTCGATATTCTATACGCTGAGTTTCAATAAATTTGTAATTCTCCTTTTTCGATAATTGGAAAAAGTTTTTCACCGCTAACCGTATACTGTGCACAAAATTTCGTTATTATATCTTGAAATTGGGTAATAACTTCAGCATGTCAGTGATTTCCTCTTTTTTTTTTTGTTTCTTTTTTTTATCACGATCATATTTATGATTGACGCCTGGTCGTCATTCGATGATATATGTTCGTTGCACTGTTGCAGTTCACAACATTGATCTCTGACAATGGTCACTAGATCATTTGCTAGAAAAGGTTATCACTCGTTTTTTTTTTTATCTTCATCTTTAGATTTAGATTTATTGCTTTAGTTATAAACTTCGAGATTGTTATAGAAATGATAAAATAAAAATGAGAAACTCGGTCACGATTGAAACTTTGTTTTGACGCGTTTACTATTCGCAGAATTGTTGTTTAACTCTTTAATTTAGTTTTTTTTTTTTTTTTTTTTTTAGCGATTTATAATAATCTTTAAAACGCTTTCCATAATAAACTTGCAACAGCTCACGTCGAGTTAGCAAACTATTGAACAAACGGTTCATCTTTAATATAAAGTTGCTCAACAATTTTGATTATTCTCCCCACAGCTACGAAGATCCGGGGATCGAACAGCCCATATTATTAAAAAGTTTCTAACGCAGCTTCTCGAGACACGATTGTAATAAATAATTTAATGATAGTATGACTTTTATTTTTACCAAGATCGATAAGGTACAGGATGAAACCTTTCTGACCTTCCGTTACTATACGATATACCCTCTCACAACTCACACACAGTACTTTACGATTCATCTCTAGTCCTCCGTCTGCGATCCTTCGTCAAGATTTTCTGGTATACTACGTCTCTCTGCAGGCCATCAGACGAACATTTCGATTGATTGGTAGTTTGTCGGTCCGGTTATTGCGGCGAAAATATTTTGAGGTACTAAATTCGTATTCCTGTAGTTTTTTCGAGCATCAATTTTCCGATCGGAAATGAACAGGGTTTATAAACTCATTGTTAGAATTCATATCGAGCAGAAAATATCGCTTAACTCGGACTATATAGTATATCCTCGGCTTTATTGACCCTCGTGACTTCAATGGAGATTCATCTTCAGAGCTGGGAAAAAGTACCGGGGCGAAAAAATGTTGTCAAATTCATCTGAAACGATTTGTTTTTAATTTTATGTATACATGTAACTTGGAAAATCAGGACCAATGAGAAATGTGATTATCGTTAAAAATTGAGTAAACGTTAGAAAGTTATCGAATACGTATAAGTAAATAAAACGGAAACAAAGGATAATTGCTGCAGAGGCCCGAGAAAAGTTTGGGGACAATTTTAGGGCGGTGCTGGATCACGAACTTGTAATTAGGATCGTAGAACCGGTGCAATTAACGACGACGGTCCTCGACCGTAATAATTAGCGACGTAGCTTTTCTCTCGGATCTCTTTTCATTTGAAAAGTATGCTATCCACGTATAACAAACAGTCTGACCTGGCGGACTTAAATTTCGTATATAAGTCCCGGAGTTTACTGCGATGTCTTAATTTTACTCTAGTCGAATAGCCAGGAACTTTATATCAATTCAAAGCGAAAAGATCGAGTATAAAGAAAGACCGGCATCCTTGACTCGATCTCTCACCAGAATCAAATTCATCGTTCTAGGTGCTCTTATCGGAGATTATCTCAAAGTTTGAATGTCTGACCTCCGAGAAGAACGTGATACTTGACCTATAACATCCGAGAAAGGATAGGCCATTCACCGTAAGGGCTATAGAAGATCTTGAAGATTCCTCGAAGAACGTTTTCGGCAAACTGACCACGCGCACTATAGATTATCTCGAAGTTGAAATGATCAATTTTGAAGAAAAACGCGACGTTCAAATCCTTGTTCAGAACTGCGTTCACCGGGATTTCGAAATAAGGATTCTTACAATTTTCGTTATTGAATCTTCTTGGGCAAGTCTGACGCCCGGTTCTTAAATTAAACGATAAATTCAGAAATTTCGATGTAAAGATTCTATACATATAAGATATCCAATAAATAAAATCTTGATCGCATATCTGCGAGTTTTTTTGAGACGGTAGAACTTTCGGCGATCGACCAAGCCGAGTTATCTGTACCCCGAGAGTAATTTGATCGGCCACCCCACTGAGTCCTTCGCTTCTGACGGTCTGTTATTCTCAAAGGCGTTGAATCTAGGACTCGATCAAATTACCGAGCCACCGAGGTCCTCGTCGCCTTGGAATAGCTTCAATCGTCCGCAGCTCGATGAAATTGTAGAGATTCACATAAGGGTTGATATTGATGTGGTAGGCGTTAGAATGTGTCGGCAGCTATTTCATGCCATTGTGTATAGGTTTCCAAAAGAATAACATCTTCCACCCATCCATCAACGTTACTATGGTTATACGCGCAACACTATTGAAGCCATTTCTACATAGGCTATTCCATGACACAGAACGAAATACGAGGCAGAAATTGTCGCAGCTAATAAGAAAAAGAAAAAGAAAAAAAAAAAACCGATGAATGAATTCGATCTGTACATTGGCCAGTATCAAGGAACACGTGCTACATCGCTTACCGAACTAATTGGCACTTATTATATGGTGATTAATCAGCAAGCTTTATCAGGGGCTTTTTGTCTACTTTGTTTAATTGCTTGAACAAAGAGTTGGTCTGAAATCACAGTTACGAGTGGCTATAGCTCGGGATTTGTGATTAATTAATTACCTGCCGAGTAGTTGGCGAAAATATATTGTAAGGGTCTTGGTGGATTTTTGATAAATTTTAATATATAGAGAGCTCGGATTTAAGTGGATTGAAATTTTACCCCGGTCAAGCTTGATAGTTTAATATTAATATATTCTTCGGTTTCGACCGACCAGGAAAGGCACCGATGTCTACCATTTCTGTTCGCTTATTACAGTGATTTGCACTGAGTAACAGACGTGTCAATTATTTCAATTATATGGTCATGCTCCGGTAGTTAAGGGGCGCCAGTTTGACCGACTTTCTTGCGTAACCAATTTGCCTTAGAAAATCATTTTTCACTACCTATCATGGCATCGGTGCATAATCAATCATTCGCTTTTATATACCTAGTCGCCAGACTATCGCGTGTGAAAATATGTCGCTCAAAATCACATTGTTCTTAAACAAAGGTGCTTGATCGCGTCACAATTATACTTCTCGTCATTGCATATTTATTGAGAGAATAAAATCGGCAGGGTTTATGTGATGAAATGGCAATAAGTTTATCGCTATACTCATCGGGATTGAGCGACTTTATTTTGAAGAAATATTTTCACAGTATGTACAGAAAATTTTCGGCTGCAATTGAAATATATGAAATACTCGTTTGGGGTGTTTTGCAACGAATAATTGCCATTTATAATAAACTAGGTTTTAGATTGATAGGTATAATTTTTTTGTTTTTTCTTTTCCTCTCTTTTTACTTATAGTTCGTATCGTTAGCATCTAGAACGAACCACTCAAATAAAAACTTGAAGATACACGTTCTCTAGAGAATTCATCACACTATATTATTGTAGAAAAGTTTTCTTGGGATAAAGAAATGAAGAAACGAAACAACCGAGTTTATATCCATTAGCGAATAAGTTATTTCCAACATTACAGCGTGCTGTATATTTCTATGTGTGGTTTCTTTCAAACTATGTGAAACGATCTATGAGCATTCTTTTGGCGTAGATATTCACTAATAAAAATGAATAAGTCTTCGATTACTCACCCACGATCTACTCGTGGCGTGATGTACAGACTTTCTTGCTCAAAGGAATGCTCCATCGTTATTTAAATAACCGTTCAACCGAATACCCGATTAATAAATGTCATGAAAAGGGGCTCGACCATGCACCGCATCGGAGTTTCAATGCAGTCCTGGAACCTGTATAACAAACGCATGGGTTTGCGATAAGCACGAAGACTGTGTCAATGGATTGGATGAGAAAAATTGTAAAAGTAAGTTTTCATACAGGTTTTATTTCGAGGATCTATGGCACATTTCGAGAAGCAGTGAAACTGGCGTGAAAAGAGGACAACGGTGACCATCGCAGGAATCGGAAGGAGATAATTTGGAGAATGAAAGATATGCATAGACTGCGTTCGTCCGTGTGCTGCCCGTTCATTTAGATAATAGATTGCATATTTCTACGCAATTTAATTATCATCTGTTATGTTGATACTCGGACTCATTCGTCATGAATATCGACGATATTTGAAAAAAAAAAATTGTCCTCCCTGGTGTGAAGATCATCATGAATTGATTGAATTTCGTATTAAAATGCAATCTACGAATCTTCACGTGACTTTAGATGTAGAATCATGTATCATCGTCAGATCTACGGACCTGCATGAATACCTACCTGCATATTATAAACATATGGTTTTAAAACATACCTATCTCATCTCCCTACGCTCTCGGCGTTTTAGGCAGCAAGAATTGCACTGCTGAACAATTCACGTGTCGCGGTGGAATCGGGGAGTGTGTGCCGTTGACCTGGATGTGCGACGAAAACCCGGACTGCTTCGATCATTCGGATGAGACTGACTGCAGTAAGCTTAATCCTGAGACATGGTGGATGAGCATGCCCAAGTATCCTAGTAAATCACATATCACAAGTCACATTATTCCTTTAGAAACTAATCCAGCTACAACCTCAGCCATGCATTTTCTCACGTAAGCAACGATCGACTTCCCGCACGCCACTTAGTATTATCAAAAACTGTGCTTTTTATTTATTTATTTTTTATCACTACGTTACAACTGCTTTACTTTTGGTCTTATTATTGTATATATGTATGTGTCCTCCGCACGGATCTGGAAAACTTCGGTGATATGTAATGAACAACTTGGGGGCTATTTTTGATCCTATTATAAAAGTTAATTTATTTCTATTTTTTTTTTCTCACTTAAAACATTAGGTGAGTAAAATTGGGTTCATAATTGAATATTCAATGTCTCCTGATCAATTATACGTTAGCTTGCTCATATTAACGTTCTTCGTATGCATAATTTACGCAAATGGATCGCCTGGGGAATTCGACTAACTATAAAATAGGTGACTATTGGATTCAGAGTTCACCATCGGATTATACATATAATATATATAGTATATATATAAATTATAATTATGTACATCATATATAGTATAATGTAGTATATGTGTAACGGGCAGACCAGACGAGCAGATCTTTCGTTCTGAAATTATACTCTTCTTATACTTTTTTTTTTCTGCATCGTGTTACCGTTGTCGTCGTTATCTTTCGTTTTCTGATTGTGAGTTTGTATTATGCTGTTTTTTTCCTGCCTCGAGAAATGACGCCTGATTCTTTTTCGCTATCATGCACTGTGCTCTATTATTGTTTCAAACATCACTGACATATTTCTTTTGCAGCTTTACTATATGCTTCTAAGACGTCGTCCAGCAGTTTATGCGCTCCTTCTCTTCCTATTTGCACTTTTAATTCTTAATCTTTCTCTCAGCCTCGAAATCCCAAAACTGTTATCCTACTAGTCTTGGCCTTCCTTCTTCACACGATCAAACACTATACATACCCACTCTTCCCGATTCCTTACACGTAGTCGATACATGGGACTATGTTTCGGTGTACAGATATATAATATTTATTTATTTATTTATGCAAAGACGTTTTGTCCACCTTTTAAATAATGCATCATCTATCCGAGTCTTCCATTTCCCCGCATACACGTGACAAGGGTCGAGAGGGATTTTCCAATAAATATTTCAGACCTAAGAAATCGTCCTGCATCTTTGAACTTGGACAAATTTTATACTGTAACGTCTTATCTCTCTGTGTAACGTAATACGGCTGTAAGTAGTGTATAGAGATCGATCTTCGGTTCCCAATTTATTTTTCATAGTGGATCAAAGCGACGTAAAATTATTTTTTATACCTGCATCAGATACGTTTCAAATATTTATATTATCCCCTCTACTTGTTTCATTGTTTATTTATATCATCTGCACGAGCTCGCAGTTTTTTTTTTTTTCATTTTTATATAAACAGAAAGGCGTTAACGTGTTAAGAATCAAACTTCGACAAGAATAAGTTCAGAATGTGCAGGGTGCTGTCCAGTTTGTTGAAACTTTTCAAAAGATAAAAGTAACAAAAGTATATTTATATATATATATGTCTCTTTTGAAACACAGCTGCTGTGCACTTCTATAACTTTTTCTTTGCTGCTTTGAACGGATAAAATTTTCGACAACTTTATTCTTTGTGATACCCACCTACTGGCACCGTTAAGATTTTATCCTACGTTATAATTCATCTGTTTATCATATCCTATACCGTTATTACAGTACACATATAAGACCCTTGTCAAGTAAAATACTACCAAAAATTTGAGGGTGGACATTTTCGTTATTTTTTTCACTAAGCTAAAAAATTCTCGAGCTTTTAGCCGCGACGTTTTGAAGAGCATAACTTCTCAGAGAAATATATGTATAGAGCATGATGAGTAGATAAATATTCGCAAGAGTCATACATACTCTCGAGAGATGATCGTGGACGTTCTAAACGGATAATTGAATGGAGAGCCTGCAGGATGTTCGTGTCTTTTTTGTATGAATATAAGATCAGTTGAATGAGCCTTTCGCGAAAGTTAGCCATCAGCAAAGAATTTATTGGGCTGAAGAAGCTGGTTGATAATATTTTAGCTCTTGAGAAGTTATAATTTTTTCTATACGTCTGTCTTGAGCACAGATTCTTAGCTGTTCGACATCAACGTTGTTATAAATGTTGTTTCGAAATATATAATTAATTAAATTCAATCCGAAGCTATTATAGTTATTAGTTGAAACCGGATATCTTCACACAGTCCAAACTCTCCTGACCACAATTTTCCACAAATACTTGAAAGCATGCAATATTCTAAAACTGCACTATGAACTACAGCTGATACATTCATGTCTACAAACTGCTACTTATTGAGTCTGATAAAAATGGTTCTTCCAAAGTTCATCATACATTAAACTAATGAACAAATATCAGCACTCAAATACGATTGCAAGTTATTTTCTCACTCAACTAAATATACCTGATTTAAAAAAAAAAAACTACCCGCTTTTAATCTCAGATGATACCTGTCGCGCTGATGAATTCACATGCGAAAACAAACACTGTATACAACGGGGCTGGGTATGCGATCATGACGATGACTGCGGGGATAATAGCGACGAGAAAGATTGTCCACCAACCACATGTCAGCCTGGCACTGAGTTTGCCTGTTCTCAAAATTCCTGCATCACATCTAGGTGGCGATGTGATGGAGATGCGGACTGTCCAGATGGTTCTGACGAAGTGGGCTGTAAGGATCGACCGCCTGGAGGAAAATTAAATCACTGTGCCGCTCATGAATTTTCATGTGGTGATCACATCACTTGTATACATCAGAGTTGGGTATGCGACGGTGATAAAGATTGCCCTGATGGGGCTGATGAATCAACGAGTAAATGTCGCACAGGAACTTGCAGACCAGACCAGTTTCAATGCTCAGATGGAAGCTGCATATCAGGTAATTATTGTTGATGAAAATTTGATGATTGTTTGAAGGTATATTTGTATTCGATGCAATTTTTATGCAATTTTCTTTTTCGCAGGACATTTGTACTGCAATAAGGTAAAAAATTGTCCAGACGGAGGAGATGAGAAGAACTGTACAGCTGCAGACATCGTTTGTGATCTATTTAAACAATTTGACTGTGGTCATGGGTCTTGCATTCCTCTCAGCAGCGTATGCGACACAAAACCTGATTGTCTTGGTTGGGAAGACGAGCAGCCTCATCTTTGCGGAAAGGATGAATGCAAAATAAACAACGGCGGCTGTTCACAGATCTGCGTTGATCTTCCAATCGGTTTTCGATGTGAATGTAGAAATGGTTTTGAATTGATAAATAATCAAACTTGCGACGGTAAGTTGACCATTAAATGATTATAATTGAACAAACTTCAATATTATTCTTCGTACTGATGGAAACAATTTTATTTTCTTTACGAAATTTAGATATCAACGAATGCATGGAACCAGGCAGTTGTTCGCAGTTATGTTTGAATGAAAAAGGTGGCTTCAAGTGCGATTGCATTGATGGCTACAGAAGAGATCCTCGAGACTTAACACGCTGCAAAGCCACCGAGGGTCATGCAAGTTTATTATTTGCAAGACGTCACGAC
Source organism: Tenthredo livida (assembly GCA_963992785.1). NCBI lineage: Eukaryota > Metazoa > Arthropoda > Insecta > Hymenoptera > Tenthredinidae > Tenthredo > Tenthredo livida. The sequence goes on along the minus strand of OZ023066.1, from coordinate 10,664,532 downwards.
ATTCGTAAGGTAGCTCTCGACCGTCAGGAGATGACGGCGATTGTAAACAATACTAAAATGGCCACAGCTCTAGATTTTGTCTTCAGAACTGGTATGATTTTCTGGAGTGACGTTAGCGAGAAGAAGATATACAAGTGAGTAAAATCAATTGCTTCGATAGCTTAATTTGAATAACGAATATTGAAGACGCACATCGCTGACCTAAATCTATTCCATTATCTATTTTTCAGAGCCCCTATTGACGAGGGAAACGATCGAACTGTTGTGATTGATCGTGATCTAACAACGTCAGATGGACTCGCTGTAGACTGGATCTACAATCACATATATTGGACAGATGCGGAAAAAAATACTATAGAATTAGCAAACTTTGAAGGTAACATGAGGAAAACTCTCATAAAAGATGGCGTTCAAGAACCAAGAGCAATTGCTGTCAATCCACTCGAAGGCTGGATGTTTTGGACAGACTGGGGTGACAATGCTCGAATTGAAAGGGCTGGCATGGACGGTTCGCATCGTTCGGTAAGATTCGAAGTAGATCTGCACGCTGCACTGTCCTACCAGAAACATAAAACCAGTTTCTTATCATCTTTCTACTTTTGTTCACAGATAATCATCAGTACTGACGTACGATGGCCAAATGGATTGACACTGGATTTAGTTGGGAAAAAATTGTATTGGGTTGATGCGAAACTTAATTGGATTGCTTCTTGTAACTACAACGGATCTGGTCGGCGAACTATCTTGTATTCACCCGATCTTCTCCGACATCCATTCAGCATAACAACCTTTGAAGATCACATTTATTGGACCGATTGGGACAAGGAGGCCATTTTCAAAGCGAATAAATTCACTGGCAAGGATGTTGAGGCGATAACATCTCTCAAATCCGTTCAACACCCTATGGCTGTTCACGTATATCATCCGTACAGACAACCAGATGGTAAAAATCAGTGCCAGGCAGTAAATGGTCATTGCAGTCATCTCTGCTTACCCGCACCAAATATTACTGCAAAATCTCCTCTACTTAGTTGCGCCTGCCCAGATGGACTGAGGCTTTTACCAGACGGTCTGATGTGTGTAGAAAACGGTGAGTCAGAATGAAAAATTTAGAAACGAGTAGCTGGCAGCAACTAATTGCTTGGGAATGCTACTGTGTGTTTTATCTGGTAAAATTTCATACCAAATTAGGTGTTGCTACAGTTTTAGTTTAGTCACAGTTTTTTTCTTTCCAATTTCAACTATGTATTTGGTTTATCACTTTCCTTATTTTTTGATATAATGAACGTGACTGGTCTGAATATTATCTCTAGATTGAAGATTCTCTATTTGTTTTTTCTCTTTCATTATCGAATTATGAATTTATTATTTAAACCTAATTTCGCAATTAGTTTTAGAAAGTTTTATATTTATTTGAATATTTTTTACACCTGTATTATTCAATATTTACGTTTGCATCGATGTTGCATGAAATCGGGGTATTCCAGTAACGACAACGGTTGCACCAACTACCCAAGAGGTCACTGTGCCATTCACCAAGCTTGAACGGCCCAAGATACAAGTTAATGACACTAGTAAGTATCAAGTTGTGCACTGGTGAGAATGCTGTCTAGTAAACTATCAGAAATCTTATTTTCTTCACCATTATCATTTGGAAATGGTATTAAGCAATCTTTAGTAATGAATTTGAGAGCTATTGAACTGATTCTATGTCTTTGAATTCTTCTATGGAGATGAACTGTATCTTAATTAATTGAGCCATAAGTCCTTTCAACTGTAGCGACAGAAGTGGACATTAAACTTCAACTGAAATCAGTTTTTAGGATCAATCCTCAACTCTTTCTAAATTTCATCATTTAATGCATGAATAAGGTTGTTTTTTGATCACCATAATGCATGAATAAGGTTGATCCAGTCTTGGGCTATAAAGCCGCAGCATGATGCATGTCACGATTTATTCAAATACACCATCTCAAGCCTCTACTCAGAATGTACTATGTACAACTGAATAACATTTACATTCATAGAAATGAATACTCTCAATGAAAACTTTCCAATATTCATTATTTTGTAAATATAGGAATGGAAGCCAACTGCTATAATCAACAGCGAAGCAGTCTGTACCTACTTATACCCTTAAATCTTCGAATACAATCGAAATATTGTAACACGTCTCCTCATTGTTCCCAGAGAATATCGATCAATAATTTATGCAATTACCTGAAAACTGATTTTTGCTATAATATCTCAGACAATGTATGTTAATGCTCTATATTTATGGAACTAAGACTTAATCATCTTGATATCTTATAACAGGGCCAATAAATGAGACAGAAGGCAGCAAAAGAAGTAGCATTACCGAACAGGCAACGGATAGCGGTATAGTGGCAGGAATTGTGATAGGAGTAGTAACGTTGGGCCTTATTCTTCTCGCTCTCGTCGCCTTCTTATGCTACAGGCATTATCTCCATCGCAATGTCACAAGCATGAACTTTGATAATCCGGTGTACAGGAAAACGACTGAAGATCAATTCAGTCTGGAGAAGAACCGATTTCCGCTTCCTGCTGCTACTGTTGGCGAAGAGGTAAGTTCTAGGCTTAAAGCTATGAAACCATATCAAATAATTCGATGAAAATACAATCACGAATTTAGGACAATTTATATCAAACCAATAATTTCTATGATGATCATTGCAATTCTATATCAAATAAGTGTTCTGATAATTCTTGTATAATAATTGATCACCGTTTGCCATCGGGCCATAGTATTCTTTTGCCATATTTATCAAACTATAAATTTATGGCTTTTGCAATATTTTAAGGCCCAGGAACCGTTAACGAGCCCTGGAACCAATGACTACGTTTAAGATTCACTCGGCCTGCCACAGGGCTTTACAGCAGGTCAAGAAGCAAGCAAAAATCATTGAAAAATCAAAAATAATCATCAAAATCTAAATGCGATTGTGCAAATTAACACGCCTGCCCAAAATGCCCAAATGCCCGCCCGCCCACCTGCCTGCCTGCCAACTCAGCTGTGATTATGTTTACTTTTTGTACTGTGTTTGTTCATTTGAAAATTGATAAAAAATCTTGCGCCATTTGACATAATTCGTACGCATCAGTTCCACTTTTCCTGTTGAATGTAAAAGGAGAAAATAACTATGGCGAAAAGGAATCTTGTGTAATTGATTTACACGAAGATTATCCCATATTCGTTTGCCGTCAAATACTGCAGTTAATTAGTATCTAATAATATACACTTCAAAATCATCTCTTAGATAACAACATACTATGATAATGAACAATCGTTGAGTTCCATGTGGGTAATTTTTGAATCTTCAAAGTTACTTGGATTCTCGATAATAAACATTTCTTAATTGTTCGAATTGTATAAGATAAAGATGCTTAAATTTACGGTTGTTCAAACTTATTGTTCATCTGAGGTAAACTACCTACTAATTGTGATTATTTACTAAGTTATTAATTTTATGCCCAGTTGAATATTTATTTCTTACGAATAGTCGATGAATTAAATAGTATGTGATGAATCTGTAAAGAGATGAACATCTTCTGCAGTATAAAGCAAACGGTTTTCTCCTTTTAACTTTTTTGCGAGGAGGGAACGAGCGGTACTTGGCACGTCCAAAACATATACTTAGCGACTGCTCATTTTGTGATGAGTAGCTCATATCACGAATAAAAAAAAAAAAAAAAAAGAAACCATTCTAATTAGAATCTTTTAGTTAATTGTCGTAACGATTACGTATTAGAATTAATTAAAAAGCAAGATAGATGTAATAAGAGCGGCTCAATGACACTAAGTGTGACTGTACGTTTGTTAGTTAATCGAAGCTATGGTAAGGTTCTCGACCCTACTAAAAGTCAGTGTACGAGTATGTGTATAGAAATAAAATCTCGAAATAAGAATTATACTTATTATTATTAATATTATTAATTATTATATTATTATTATATTAAATACTATTGTATGTGGGACTTTTGTGTTTAACTGATAATTTTTAGATATATCTCAAGATATTAGTCAACATTAGAAGTCCGACGAGTATAGTTGCACGATAGTATAAAACATTGGCAACATTTTTTCATTATATTGAAAAAGAAAATAAAATATAATTCATAAATTTGCTTTGTAAGTATAAAGTGATACAAGTAATGAGAAAAATGATGAAAAAAATAAGAAGAAAAAAAAAAAAAAAAACTACGTGATTGACAGAAATATTGGAGTTTGTTTCAGCCAAAGAATTTATCAATATTATAGCTATTGAAATTAACTTAAAACATTATGTTTTTATTATTATTTAAAGAGAAAGAAAAGAAACAATTAACATATTATTCATTCCCATATAATTAACACGAGATATTCTATAAATTCATCAATCAATAATTCTCATTCTAATATAAGTACATATGTTAAATTTATTTTACCCCAATTATATATTATATATTACCTAGGATATTCCTAGTAAGTACATACATACATACGAAAAACGATATGACAAGCTCTTTATACTCTGTTTGAATAATTAAGAATCAAAGCATATATTTCTATAGTATACGCTGGCACCAGCACTTTAAAGTGCAAATTTATCTTTGATATTATAGTTGAAGCATTAATTCTGCAAGATGCGATCAAACGAACGAAAGTAAATGCGTTGGGCATAGTTATTGAGTATTCAAAAAATGTGCACCCAGTGAATGAAGGTGGAGTCAAATTATAGCTTATAGCTATAACAATTGATGCTCAAAATTTGGTTTTTGCCTGTAGCGCATCGTGTCTATAATTGTTTTGAAAAGTAAAATAACTGTGTTATATGCAGTTGTTTGCCTGTTAGTTGTTATTTTAATGCATTATATATAATATTAATGGTATTTGGCAAATTGGATAAATGCGTGAGAATGAAAAGTAGCGAATAACGAAATTTAGCTACTCAATTTTAATCGATTTAATTGAGTAAATGTATGCGTGAATGATTGAATTTTTTTTTTTTGTATTTTTTTCTTTTTGTGTGTGTTGTATGAATGATACGGCATATCCTAGCCATTTTACCCGCCAAAATCGTGTCAAACATTATTATCACTACCTACGCATGGGTATGTATGTATATACACACACAAACCTGTATTTATATATATATATACACATATACATATTATTATTATATATAAATAAATACATAATAAATCATACTATTGTAATTGTCATAACTATATTATTATCGTAACTATTGTAAAATGTAAAATTTGTAAATAAGTGAAGAAAAATATATGTATAATGAAATACAACGCAGGTATAATAGATAATATTTATTATATGCTTGAAAACCATTACATTGTTATATATGTATATAATAATGCTGTAAATATCATCAATTTTTCATATCATCGACGATGAATTTACCTATATCGTAAAATACTATTCGTCAAGGCTGTTAATTACAATATTTACGCTACGCATACATATGCATATAATATAGTATACTCGAGACTTCGACTGTTGTTTCATAAAAATATAAAAACTACAACGAACTCCATAATAATGTAAAATTGTGGAATATTTATATTTGGGCAATTGGGAATAATAATCAACTAAGGTTATCGATGAGCTCATCAATTCGTAACTAAAAGATCGTAAATATTATTATGCGTTTAGAATATGGCATATGTAGTATTATATGAAACTATCCAATACGCGGCATTCCGTAAAGTAAATAAGTTTCTTTTTTCGTAAAATCGAATTTGCATTGCGAACATCATAGCTTGTAGTATTATCATCATTCATCTATCTTCTTTTTAATTAGAAAAATAACTACAAGATGCATTAGAATGATTGACATATACGAAATACGATTTATACTAGTAAATAATCTGCGTCTGAAACGTGAAGCATAATAAGCACATGGAGTAAAGTAACAGTCAAAGGTCTCCGTGTTTCGTTTCTTTATATTGTCGAATAAATTAACAGAGTTCGAGAGTTTGAATATTGAATAAACGATTTACGGTCGCTCAAAGGTCGAATCGTTAATGACTGTTCTTTGGTTTTGTAAAATATAATTTATTCAAATAAAAACGCTTTCGAGTGGACCTTTTTTATTTTTATTTTTTACTACGTCGTAATCGCGCTCACAGTATCGACCAATAGTGGTTAGACTGGATTTACATGTGCAGTAAATTGCTGCAGCTGCAAAATTTTGGTGTAACACTATTCGTTGTTGATCACGTGGTTGCGCGCAACAAGGTGATCAACAACGAATAGTGTTACACCAAAATTTTGCAACAACAGCAATTTACTGCGCATGTAAATCTAACCTTACTGCGCATGAAAATCCAGCCTTAGACGACCACTGCGCCACTCGACAATAATATCAAGAAGCTATATCCTCAATGAGCTGAGTCAGCGCGATCGGAACTGACTCTGGTTGTTTTAGAGCCGAGTGCCGACTGCCGACAGTTTATTCTGGAATCGACGCAATGGAGGTAAGTAGTTGATAATATAAATATTATAAAATTTTACTAAAGTCACTGAATTACTATCTGTATTGCTTATTATGCTCGATTTTTAGATCGAAGTAGTAAGCGCTGGTAGTTCGAAGTCGATATCGACGGTGAACGTAAGTAAGAATATAATATATTTGTATAGAATTAATGAATAAATAAATGAAAAAATCTACGATAAGAAGCCCGCAAAACATACTAAAACCAATTCATTATGAATGAAACCCAAAGGTTACACCCGACACTACAATAGCAGAGATCAAACAGCAGTTATACAAGTTGAAAAAGGCACCTTACCCAGGACGGCAAACTCTAAGACCAGAATCTAAGGGCAAATCCATAGCCGATACAGAGACTGTGAAATCACTAAGTCTTAGGGCTGGTAGTAGGTTGTACTTCAAGGATCTTGGGCCACAGATTGGCTGGAGAACTGTTTTCCTGGTAGAATACGCAGGGCCTATTTTTGTCTATTTATGGCTGTACCAGCGCCCTTGGTTATTCTACGGCAATGTTTTAACATCCAAAGTCGAACCAGTCGTGGAGTGAGTATTTAAATGAAAAAATTGAGATGGAACCTGGGATTTTGATTAAACAAGCTTTGTACGTTCGACCTTGATAATAAATGTAATTTTTTTTTTGTTATCGTTAAATTTAGCTGGGCGGCGATCTGTTGGACGATACATTACGCAAAGCGGCTTTTTGAGACAATTTTTGTACACCGTTTCAGCCATGGTACAATGCCGCTGCGTAATTTATTCAAGAATTGCTCGTACTATTGGCTGTTCGCTATGTACGTAGCTTATCACATCAATCATCCATTATATACTGCGCCGGACCTATCCCTCTCTTATGTTGGACTTGCCATATTTGCTGTATCTGAATTGGGCAATTTGAGCATACATCTAGCTTTGAGAAATCTTAGACCTGCTGGAACTACTGTTAGAAAAATTCCAGTCGCTACTGGAAACCCGCTGACCGCTTTGTTCAACTTTGTATCTTGCCCTAACTACACTTACGAGTTTGGAAGCTGGGTCGGCTTCACTATGATGACTAAATGTCTTCCAGGTTTGTTGGAAGCTAATTCTATTATCTCTTATCTAATTTAGTCTATATGTATGTATATGATCATTGAAATCCAGATTGAATTTAACAATGATCTTGAAAACTGTATAATTGACTCACTTCAACTTTTAGGAAATTTAATAAAATCGCTTTCTTTATGTTTCAGCCGGAATATTCGCGTTAGCTGGAATGTACCAGATGTCAATGTGGGCACTGGGAAAGCATAGAGCATACAAGAAGGAGTTTCCCAATTATCCACGCAGTCGGAAAGCCATTCTACCTTTAGTTCTCTAATGAATAACAACACCGCGAAATTTTACATAATAGATGCTTGAAAGATGATAACATTCACACAAACATCTTATATTGTTTCTTTTTTTTTTTTTTAATTTTTTTTAATTTTACTATTACCTTGACGATCTCTTGTGTCATAATGCATTCCTCAGAACTTAGTTACCGTTACTGTTTTTGGTAAATAAAATATTTTGCAATATTGATTAAACCGATTTTGTTAGCTATTTAATTAATTAATATTATTATTATTATTGTATTTATTTTACTTAATTAGGTATAGCCTTCTAAATGTTGACGTTCACTTTCCTAATTCTAATCACTAACATGATTGTGTTCCCTCAAGTTTATCACAGGAATAATCATAGTTTCAAATATCTAATTCTGACTTATTATTATTCAGAGATATACAATCTGGTCGAGTTACGTACTGTGATTGGTTGCGTGAAAATTGTTTACCTCGTCTGATAGAGCTCAAATAAACGCTTCTGCCATTTCATTATGCAGTCTATACTCAGCTACACGATGTGATTGATCAGAACGATAGATTGTTTATATTCAAAACGGCTTTCTAGACACCTCAGGACTATCAGATGGTAATTTGGCTAGAAGTCTCTTGATATCATCTTTCAATACTTGTACCATTTTTTCACAATCTCGCATTTGAGATTTATAGTTGTTTTGCAGCAGGACGTGACCGTGACAAGCCTGTGCTAGCTTGTTTCTTGCTTCTTTTGGATTCAGCTCTTTCCCTGTTAATCCCAATAAACTCTCCATGTCCGAAATGTGCTTCTGGGCCCCATCAAGCTCTTTTCTCAAAGCATTCAGCTCTACTATCAACACCACGTTTTCTCCCATTATTTTATCTACATTTTTGTTCCCACCTCCGTCGTCGTGATGAACTTGTTTCTGCAGAGATTTTACTGTTTTTTCTAAATGTTCTCTTTGCCTCATGAATTCACACTGTGCTTCTAAATCTGCTGCACGATTACGCAGAAATTCTTCGTTGTCGCTGTATCTATGGTATAGATTTTTTACAGCTATTTTTAAAGCGTTAGGCTCCTGTATCAGATTCGCTGTATCAAGTAGATCGATTCGTATCCTTCTCAACAGTAGTTGAGATTTTCTGTTTCGTTGAACCTCGGCTTGAATTTCATTCTTTGCACTGGATAGCTTTTCTCTCAATTCATACAATTGCAGTTCTAAACTAACGTTAGTCTTGTGAAGGTTTACCAGTTCCGTTTCCATATCTTGTATTTTTTCTTTTAGATCTCTGATTTCTTTGTCTCTAGGTTCTATTTGGTTCTTCAATTCGCTAATCTTATAGTCCAATACAAATTTGAACTTCTCTAACTCCTGATTGTTACGTTTGAGTTCAGAAATCTGTCGTTCTTTATCTTGAATCGTTATGTCTCTCTCAGCGATCTCTTTCTTCAGATCAATGACATCTTTTTCAAGGCTTTGTATTACTGTTTGGAATTGAACAAGCTCACTCTGCAAATGGGTCACATGTCTCTTCAACTCATCAATTTCTTTCTGGCTAGCGGTAAGCTTGTTTCGCTGTACCCCGATTTCTCCAGTCAATTTCAAATTGTTTTGTCTCTCCTCATGCAGCAGGGCTTCATAATTAGTGCGAACTTCAACTATCTCACGATCTGCATCGTCCTCTATTTGTCGTTTAAGCTGCTCATGTATTCGAACTTGATGTACCATCTCCTCGTGTGCTTCTTCAAGTTGTATCCCTTTCTCATGGAGTTGGGCCTCATACGATGTAGTTAATTTTTCTAATCCAGTAACCCGATAGTGCTCGAGTTCTTCCAGACGTTTTTCATAATCTTTCCTCATCTTATTGTTACGTTCTTCGAAGGTGTGGTACTTATCATATTCGGTAATCAATTTAAAGTCATAGCTAATCTCCATCTGCTGCATGGCTTCTTCGTGTGCGGCCTTCATTCTAACTATCTCCACGTTGATATTGTTCAACTCATTGGTGTGATCTTCCTGCAGCTTATCAATCTTCTCCTTTAGTTCCTCTATAGCTTCGCAATATCCTTGATGAACATCTCGCAACGTGTCATTGTGTTGAACTTCTGTTTGTCTCATATGATAGGCGTGTTCTGTTTCTAGCTCTCTCATTCTTGTCGAAAGGTCTTTTATTGTTTGTATTTTTGTCTCTAGATCACCTCGGCTGATTAGTACCTCTCTACTGTACTTGAAATCTTTTTTTATTTGAATTGTTTTTCCTTCGGTAAATGATATCTTCCAAATACACAAGGTCCCATCGATTCCAGTAGAGACCATCATTTGTTCGTCGTAGGAAAGAGCCATCTGTAAAGTATACAGCGCATAAGTACATTATTGTTTTAATTTGCTATTACAGTCTTGCTCAATCATACCTTGGTAATATTATTGCAGTGAACACGAAAGTCTGCGTATTCCATTCGATCTTGTAGTGGACATTTCAGTGAGAGAATCACTCCTCCAGGGCAGGTAATGAACATCAGTAGATCTGCCTTTCCCAATACTATAAACATGATCTGTTGTCCTGGTATATTGTATTCACGCACCACCTTTGCCAGTAAAACATATTTGGTAGTTATTCAATAATCGAATGTAATGCTAATGTTTCTCAACTTTTTAGCATTCTAATTTAAAGCACAGTTGTTGTATTACCGTGCTGTCTTTGATCTCTCGTAATTGATTATCACTGCCGATGCAAAATGAAGTTATTCCATCGGCAGTATTAACTACGCTGCTTAAAACAATGCCTTTCAAAATAACTTCAGCACATCGCTGGCCCGTAGTCATATCCCATTCGTAAATGGCTCCTTCTGATCCGACGCTTATTAACTTCAGGTCTGATTGGCTCCACGTCATAGCTTCGATTCTTCCTGTGTGACCTTTCAGAACAAAGGAGTTTCTGAATCCAATTGTAGTATAAACTTGTATGATATTTCCGTTGACAGCAGCAAAAAGATGTCCATTGTAGCTGAATGCTACATCTTTGCAGTTTCGTATAGGAAATTCTTGCATTGGAACAAGATCGTCGATGAGTATAATCATGAATCTAAGTTTGTCGCTAAAACCAACAAGACAAAAATGACCCGTAGGGTGTATAGCTACACTATAAATATCTTCCATGTACTGCTTCATCATGACTAAGCTTTCATTTTCATAATCCCACATCCGGACAGTACGATCCGATTCACCGCAAGTCATGAAGATTGGCTTCCAGCTACACATCGATAATCCAACAATTGGTCCATGATGAAGCTGCTGCCCTAATGACTTCAAAGCTTGTGGTTCAGGATCGACGTTTATATCAGGACCCCATAACTGCGCTCTAAATAACTGTGACCATCCGGTAGTTACGACCAAGCGATCGCAACTTACATTTACATTAATGCTATTGATCTGATAAAGGTCTGCGTTATCTTCTCTTGATACTTGTGCTGGTACAACGTAGATGTTTCTTTTCTTGTACTTGTGAGGTCCTTCCTTTTCAAAGAGAATTATGGTGCCGGAACCAAACCCAAAAGCGAATCCTTTTGCAAATGCCACTAAGCAACGGACGTCATGCTCCCAAACCCCGTCATCTCCACCTTCTAAGCTGGTCTGAGATCCTGAGACTTGCATGACGTATTCTTCTCGAATCTTTAAATTCATGGTCACAGTCTCAACCATTTTGTAGATGTTTTTCAAGTCACCATTTTCCAGGTAAAGTATTCTGCCATCTCGAGTACCAGCGAGAAGTCTATCGATGTTCAACCAGGCCATTGAACATATCAATAAATTGTCAGCCTTTGCAAAGCCATAAGGACGCCACACACTCTCTGATACAGTTAAAAATTTGAAGCAGTATGGACCACCAACGGCTACAACTCCAAGTTCCCCGGGATTGCAACTAATTACTTTGACAATAGCTGCAGGATTCTGAGGATTCCCAACTTTAACGCTGGTTTCTACTTTGCCTTTATCCCAATTGTAAAAAAGCATTGTTTGATCTGGTTCACCAGTTACAGCTGCTAAATACTTGCTGTCGAAGGTGAACGAGACACTTGTAAATTTTGCAACGCCTGGAGCATCGTAGGGGATTCCCAGAGTTTTTCTTCTCTTCAACGAAGCAATGTCGTATACAGAGATACTTGGCTTCTCTCCTGTTTCGCATACCGCGACAAATTTTCTTTGGAATAGAAACCAATTAGTTTTCCATTGCTTTTAAGCGTAGCGTTTCGCTAATTGCAGCAGTAAACGTTTTAGTACTTACTTATTTGGAGCAAGGGCAATGATATTCACCTGACGCTTGTCTGGTAAACGAATGAGCCTTTGTTTTTTTTGATTAAAATTATGGACAGCAAGTGCGCTGCCCACAGGGTACAAAACTTCAGCATCTGAAATATACTGTGCATTGCCATATATGTCTGTCCTCAAGCCGTAAAAGACTTTAGATTGCAGAAGTGGTATTGCCATATTGATAACTAACAAGTTTTCCTTTCTTTTTATAAATCAACCAAGTCAAAATCGCAGGAATATTTTCATTTTAAATGATATCCTGGCAATCAACTAGCAGATAGTTATTGTTGATCGTGGTTCCTAAGCAACCAATACATCCCAAGGAACACAAATTAATCAAAGTAGAGTATATATATGATAGTATTCTCGCTTGAGTTTGAAATACATATTCAATTCCCAACATTTCAGTATGATGTAAAAAAATGTTTCATCCAAATTCATAACGATATAAACTTCGCGGGCGTATTCGGCTGCGACGTCATCCGACGTGTATGTCTAGTGGTCGCATTGCAGGCGCCCGATTTGATACCGATAGGCACTCCGTTAGCGCTATACGAGCCAGACAAGAAAGAGCACTGACCCAGGGTAAAAACAAAGAGTATGTAGGGGTGAAAGCACCTGTCGTGGAGTCTGTATTGAACTCGGCCTTTGTAAAATTAGTAAGATTAAATCTAGTATATTTTTTTTAAGTACGAATGTAGTTTACACTATGATAAGTTGTATACCAGGAAGTAAATAAAGGGACTCAATCAATTGCAACAAGTATACATATTTATTTTTAAGAGACAATTACGAATTGTACATTACATGAACAATGAATATTGTATCTGTGCTGAAGCAATAAATTCTCATGTATACCTCATAATCAATCATTTTGTTACACATTTTGCACTTTTCCCTTCCTGAATGACTCTTTATTTCAAATAAACTATGGGTGCAACAGCGTATGGCACACGAACAGAGTAGGTAATTATGATCAATGCATTTACAGCTACCAAAAAATTTTCGACACTTTCCTCGTGTGACACGTTCTCCTGATATAATGAGCAGTTTTAGACTTCAATTTTTTCCAACTCCGAAAGCCGCAAATATAAATGTACGAATGAAGACGTGCATGAAGACACGTATGCATGCCTATATCTATACGCTACTCCTTTCCTCCTTCAAAAATTTCAGCACACCTCCTCGGGTCAGATGTTCTCCTGATACCAGGAGCAATTTTTGAATTAAAATTTCTAAAACTCCGAAAATCGCTCATAATTGATTATAGTATACAGACGTGCATGAAGATACGCATGCATGCTTATATCTATACACTACTCCTTTCCCCCTCCAGAAATTTCAGCACACCTCCTCGGGTCAGATGTTCTCCTGATACCAGGAGCAATTTTCGACTTGAAATTTCTTTAACTCTAAAAATCGCTAGTATTAACTAAATATAAGACGTGCATGAAGACACGTGTGCATGCCTATATCGAACACTATACGATAACAATTTTTCGGAAAACTAATAGAAAAAAAATTTAGAAAAAAAGGCGAAAAAAAACTTCCAATTTGGTACTAAATTTACTGCTAAATTTGAAGATTTTTTCGACTTTTTTTTTTACCTTTTTTCTAAATTTTTTTCTATGATTTTTTTCTCTTCAAAGAGGAATGTACAAAGGCGTGCATGAACACACGTATGCATGCCTATATCAATACACTATACTCCTTTCCCCCGCCAAAAATGTTAGCACACCTCCTCGGGTCAGATGTTCTCCTGATACGAGAAGTAATTTTCGATTTAAAATTGTTCGATTGTTAGAGTTGTCGAAATTTTATCAATCATTTATTCAACAATTTTATTTATTGAGCATAAATAAAAATAACTAATAATAATAATAATAATTTTAAATAACTTTACTTCATAATTACTTTTACTAATTAAATAAAAATTTAAGTATACACTACATTTAGAATAGGGTAAGCCTAAGGGACGAATGCTGCGCCCTATTACACGCAACCCGCGGATCATTATATTATTCTGCTCATCTTAGTTCCGTAGTTCGTCACCCGGTGGCGCCACCGGTGTAAACTGACCTACACAACGGCGTCCTTGCCCCTCTCGCCCCACTCAAGGCCGCTCAAGGCCGTCAAGGATGGGGAGCCCAAGCAAACCGGTCTAACCGGTTTCAGTGGCCTTCGTGGCGCCGACGAGTGAACAGGTTTGTGACGTAGTAGACGTGCTTGGGAAAACTTACGCGCCGAGTTGACCAACGTGCGAGAAAATGCTTGACAGGAGGTACGCCACGTCGTTACGAGTTTACAACAGTAGTAAGAGCTTGATGAATCTCAAGAAAATTGTTCACTTGATTTGGATATAAATTTGCCTTGTAGTAGAGAAATATTTGAATAATGAGGATCAAGGATTGAAGGTTTTTAAATAAATACAGCTATAAATTAACATCTTACAGACTTCAATATTAGTAATAAATTACTTTACAGTCCCATTTTTTGGTTCTTAGTTGAGCATGTTCGCTTGAACAATACATTGAGTTAATTTATCCCATGTAACATATATTAATCTACTTTTTATTTTCACAGGGGTTGTTCGTGGAGGGAAAAAACATAGTCCTGCCTATCTACAAGAAAACCTCTTGAAAGTTCTTCATTACAACGATTCACGCCAGACAGTGGAGCAGTCCAAATACCAGGGGAATGGCTATTATTGATGGGGACTAATGGCTTCAAACGGCTATTATTGTGTATAAAGTAGCATAGGAGTATAGTTTTATGCTGAGTTCGCAATTACAGTTCCTTTGGAATCAGTTTTTAATGTCTAATCTTGTCTAATTAGATTGGACCAGATTATTCCAAATTGATTGTAGAAACTATAAGCGATACTATATATTCACTCGTGATTATACAGCACGCTATACCTGAAAAGTTCATACGGTAATGTTATAATCAAACGAGGAAAAAACTTGTGATATTACGGAAGAGATGAGAATTTGTAATAGATTATGATATGATATTGATATAATTCAATAGTTGAAACATTTCTGAATATCTCGGCCAATAATGTTTTTTATTAGCCGAATAACTTCATTGTACTTGAAAGAGGAGAGCAGTAGACATTGAAATAGTTGGATTAGCCATTACCGTATGAAATATTCGCAATATCTATGCAGGTAACTGCGCGTAATACATGCATATACGATATACGTACGTGAATACACTTCACTCATTTGTGAAATTGTCCTCAATGGATAGAGAGTAGACAATTCAGAGATCCACGAATTGGAGACTCTCATTAGTATCTATTGAGAACAACTATATTTATAGAGTAATGAATTATTCTACTGTTCTCGTGGCGAAATTACGTTGTTAAAGTATTATCGTTAACGAAAACCATGGTGAGAATAATGACTCTGTTCTCTATTCGTATGGTGGTCTGAAAAATAAAAATAAACAGCTCGCTGTTCTCAACAAGACCGATGTAAAAACTATCTGCTACAAACATTGTACTTGGCATTCTGTAAAATATACCTTCGTACGTATATGCATGTATTATCGTCGCAACGATTAGTTGAGAGTATAATACTAGTTTTATTATTTCCTAATTATAGTTCTAGCTAATCTCGGAACTTAAAAAGTGCCAAATATGTAGTTTTCAGTGATACACGTGATATATTATACAAATTACGATCACATCTACAATTTGTCCAATCAAATATTCAGTGTTGTAAAAATTGTAAGCCAATTCCTTTTCAAGTGAAGTTTATTACTTTTAAATAACTATTTTATAATTAATTGAAATCACTTCAAATTTGTGAATTTATTTCTGGACAGTACCTGGGCATTTAAAAGTATAATATATTTTTTTGTCAAAATTTATTGAATGTTCCTATATTATAATAATTATAGCTACTATCGATGATCCGTAAAACAAAGGAAGGGAAAGAGAGTATTATATTATATTATATTATATTAAAAATGAAAAAAATGTGTATAAGTCTATTTATATTTAAATGCATATAATATGTATTATAGTTTCATTGACACAGTGGCATCATAACATTCGTTTATTAATTATCATAATCTATTCAATAATCTATCAAACGTTTTTCAATCCTTGGGATTCATTCGCATTCCGTTTAATTAATTAATTAATTAATTATTGCTAGAATAAGGTGAACCGGTTGAATCTAAGGGTAAACGGTGCGCCTTGTTACCTGTAGAACATTTTATTATTACGCTCTTCTTAGTTCTATATTTTTCCGCCTAGTAGCGCCACTAGCATGAACTGACCTACGACAACTAGTCCTCGCCCCTCCCGTTCCTCGCGCACTGGGTCAAGGCCGTTGAAGGCCGTCAAGGGTGGGGATGTGGAAACAAACCGGTCTAACCGGTTTAACAAACCGGTTTGACCACTTTCGTTTTCGCTGTCTCTTTCACTCTTCAGAGCACTTCAGAGTTCAGTGGCCTTCGTGGCGCCAACGAGTAAACATGTGTGTGGTGTGGCGAGAGGCTCCTGCGACAGGGAGAAATCTAAGCGGCAAATTAAATAAAACCTGTGAGGAAAATACGATGGACAATTAATACGCTGCGTCGTTACGCGTTCGAGGAGATTTACAGTCCAAAGAGAGTTATACCAACGATAGAACGATGGATATAAGTGAGTTTAGATTATTTCAGTCACTATTTTATCATAACCGTGAATAATCTATCCTGACCCGCGAATAACTGTCTGAAAATCTGAATTTCTTACGAACATAACCTCTTGGACCTATTTTAAACACAATTCAAATGAGCGAGGGAGTTTCCATGTAGTATAACCTCACAATAATGATCACCCTATCGTATTAATAATCGTATGATTCCATGTTCCTCGTACTCTAGTATCGTTTGCTCTACGAGCATATTTTGCGCCTCCGAGGTTAAACTAATGCCTCGTGTTATTTTGAGTTTCTAAATGTTTTCTGGGAGAAGACTTGTTCCCCGATTTATTCTTTCATTCGATTTTCTGACAGCGTTATCGATCAACGGACATGAACAAGCATCGCAGATAATTGAGAAGCGTAGATCCTGTATACCACTTGGTCGGAGATGGATGCTACCCAAAACTATCCAGCTAGTCCTGGATTAATAGTCAACCAACACAATGGTAGGCTTCATATCATGTCAGCCAAAGATCCTGTGTAACTATAAATGTATATCGATAGAACAACGAATACAGAAACGCATTTATCTAGCGATACTCTGCATCTGATGCTCACCTTGTATCTTCAGCTGACTATGGGTGCTCCTCACTTGCCTCTATCATCACTGTACACTAGACACTCTCATGGCGTCTTGGTTCTACTCAGATGCGAGGAAAACTCTACTGATGCAACATTAATATACCCCAAGCCAACATATTGACGTGATTCGTGTCATACTTGGGAATCTTATTATAGGGTAAGTCTCGGAGAGACTGGTCATTCAATTCTTTGAATTATAACTTGTTTCCTTTTCACAAAAAACTTGAATCTTTATGTTGTACTGACAACAGTAAAAAAAAATTGAGGAATCTCTAGAAAATATGTTTACTTTATTTGTCTATAGACTTACCTCGTGGTAGAGAAATATTTGGAGAATAAGGATCGAAATTTAAAGGCTTGAAAATAAATACAAGAGTGGATTACTGTAGAATTAATTAGGTATCACATTTATTTTTTAAACATGGAACATAATCCGATATTGGTTGTAAATTACTTTCGAGTCCCAATTGTAAGGATTGAGTAACAATTGAAAGATCGAAAAATCTATTAATGCATGCACTATTGATACTAGCTTATCGACTTTCTTGATTCTGTTGAAAATAGTTGGTAGTTTATATTACGTTTGAAAATGGTTTAGACAGGCTTACAAAAATAATCATAAGAAATATATTATAATAAATTTTATACAGATTAGCAACGATATTACCGGCCATGAGTCAGATGTATGATCACAATTAAAAACTCTTTGGTACTTGGTTGAGAATGTTTGCTTGAAAAACACATTTAGTTCATTTATTCCGTGTACCGTATGCTTATCCAGTTTTCATCTTCACAGGTGTTGTTCATCGAGGGAAACGAAGTCCTGCCCATCTTCGACAAAACTTCTATGAAATTCTTCAAAACAGCGATTCACACCAGGCAGTGGAGCAATTCAAGCACCGAGGGAATGACCACAAGACAACTCTGCACTGCAAAGTGTTGATAAAGTAGCATAAGCATATAGTTTTAGGCTGTGTTGTATCGAGTTCGTAATTATAGTCCCTTTGGGATCAGTTTTAGTGAAATCTCGCATCTCGTCTAATAATCAATTCCGTTCGAAACGTTGTGCATTAAACAAGCTAAGCTGGTTGCCACTAATTTTCAGTCAGCAGACTCTTGGACATAGTATATGTGTGATAAATAATGAGACCTAATTTTAATATTATCTACGATTAGTGACAACCACAAGCATTATTGCCATAGCATCTTGCCGTAGCCCATTAAAAACATATCAGATAATAATTTAGATTCATGAATAACTTTAAACCAGGCGTTTGCGTAACTTAGGGAAATTGTTGTTCAGGTGAAGAGACATAAACACATGCTGTTGGTTCTCCATCATGGTAACGTTTTTTTATAGTAGCCTAAATATTAGCAATTAGCAAACCTTTGTATGTTTCGTTAGTCTTTTCGTTTCTTTATATCTCTACAAATTTAAATAACAAATACGTAATGCAAGAGAGAACTATTACATACCTATCATTTGTAGAAGCTATGAGTAGTAACAGAAAAACTATTTACTGTACAGCAAGCTATACTTGACTAATTCATACGGTGATATTATAATCGTACAAGGAAAAGACTTGTGATATCACAGAATAGATGAGAATTCGTGATGTTATATTATTAACAATATGTTATTTCAGTCATTACCGTATGAAATATTCGTAAGATCTATGTATTACATGCAGGTAACAGCGCATACTACATGTATATACGATATACATTCGTGAAGTATACCTCACTCTTATGTAAAATTGTCCTTTATGAATAGAAAGGAGATAATCTAGAGATCCATGAATTGAAGAGTCTCATTCATTAGTATCTTTTGAGAACAACTATATTTATAAAGTTATGAATTATTTTACTTTTCACTTGGCGAAATTACGCCGTGGAGGTATTATTGTTAACGAAAACCATGATAAAAATAATGACTCTGTTCTCTATTCGTAAGACGGTCTGAAAAATAAAAATAAACAGCTCGCTGTTCTTGACTAGACCAATATAGAAATTTCATGCTTCAAACATTGCACTTGACATCCTGTAAAATATACCCTCGTATGTATATAACGATTAGTTTGAAGTATAATAATAGTTTTACTAAAGCCTAATTATAGTTTTAACTAATCTCCGAACTTGAAAAGTGTCAAGTATGTAGTTTTCAGTGATATACGTAATATATTATACGTATTCACGATCGCATCTACAATTTTCCAATCAAATATTCAGTGTTGTAAAAATTGTAAGTCAATTTTTTTTCACGTGGAGTTTATTACTTTTAAATAATTATTTTATAATTAGTTGAAATAATTTTACTTTATAATTCGTTTTAATAGCTTTACTTTATAATAAAATAAATATCAAACTAAATTTTAACATTTCAATTTATAAGGTGTGGTTCTTGTATAGGAATCATGTTATATAAGAGACATAATTTCTCTGTTCAGAGATGATAATTATTAATTCAAATGATAATTAAATGCCATCCCTAGCAAAGGATTGCAGTGATGCCTTTTATTTTTGAAGATACCACGAAATTATTTTCAATGTATTTCGATCTTGCGAATCCAATTGTAATGAGATTATAATTCATCGCGCCGTAATGCATGCAACCCGCGGATCATTTCATCAATGAGTTCATTCGAGTTTCATAGTTTTCCGCTCAGTGGCGCTACCAGCGTGAACTGACCTACGACAACGGCGTCCCCGCCACTCTCGCTGCACCGACCACTGCTCAAAGCCGTCGAAGGAGGGGTGCAGACGCAAACCGGTCTCACCGGTTTCAGTAAATTTTCAGTGTCCCTCGTGGCGTCAACGGGAGAACAGGGGAAAGACTTGCGCGGCAAATTAAATTGACATTTCGAAGCGTTATTAATTATTTAAGTGTTTTCGCGGTGAAATTACGTTGTTGAAGTATTGTTTTTAACGAAAACCATGATGAAGGCAATAATTGTATTCTTTATTCGTATCGCGGTGGGATAAATAAAATAAATAGCTCATAGAATATGTATATGTATTATCGCGGAAAAGATTAGTTAGAAGTTTAATCATAGTTTTAGTATAGCCTAGTTATAAATTTCCTCTACTATAAGAATGGAATTATCATCCTTGCCGTATCCCATCCGAAAAATATCGGATAATAATTTCAATTGATAGCAATAATTTTAAACCAGGCGTTCGCATAATTTATTAGAGAAAATTGCTGTACAGATGAAGAAACGTAAAAAAAAGGGTGTAGGTATTCCAACATAGTAACGTTTTTTTCAGTAGACTAATAAATTAGCGAACCCCTGTATGTTTCATTAGTTTTATCGATTGTTTATATCTTTATAAATTTGAACAACAAATACAGCGTGGCACTGTGATGCAATAGATTATTATTACATATCATTTGTAGAAACTATAAGTAGTAATAGATGAACTCTCCGCAGTACAGCAAGCTATGCTTGATTAGTTCATACGGTAATATTATAGTCGCACAAGGAAAAGACTTGTGATTACAGAATAGATGAGAATTCGGGATGATACATTATTAACAATGATATGTTCTTTCGCATATATTATGTTGTATTCAGCCTCTGGGTACTGGCCTGGTCTTAATGTTCTTTATTAGTTTGAACTCGTTGTATAATAGAAAACTAGTAGAGATTGGAATAGATGCGGATTACCCACTACCGTATGAAATATTCGCCATATCTATGCAGGTAACGGCGCATAATACATACATATACGATATACGTTCGTAAAGTATACTTCACTTCATTGTAAAATTGTCCCTAATGAATGAATTGTAGTTAATTTGCAGACCCAAGAATTAAAGAGTCTCTTTAATATCTTTTGGAAAAAAAATATGTAGATTTATGAATTATCTTATTGTTCTCACGGCGAAATTACGTTATTGAAGTATTATTATTAACGAAAACCGTGATGAAAATAATGACTCTGTTCTATTCGTAAGACGGTCTGAAAAATAAAAATAAACAGCTCGCTGTTCTTGACTAGACCAGTATAGAAATGACATGCTTCAAACGTTGCACTTGACATTCTGTAAAATATACCCCCGTATGTATATCACGATTAGTTTGAAGCATAATAATAGTTTTACTAAAGCCTAATTATAGTTTTAACTAATCTCCGAACTTGAAAAGTGTCAAATATGTAGTTTTCAGTGATATACGTAATATATTATACGTATTCACGATCACATCTACAATTTTCCAATCAAATATTCAGTGTTTTAAAAATTGTGAGTCAATTTTTTTTCAAGTGAAGTTTATTACTTTTGAATAACTATTTTATAATTGGTTGAAATAGCTTCACTTTATGATTCGTTTCAATAGCTTCACTTTATAATTAGTTTTGATGGCTTTACTTTATAATTAGTTTTAATAGCTTGACTTTATAATTAGGTTTAATAACTTTACTTCATAATTAGTTTTCATAGCTATACTTTATAATTAGTTTTGATGGCTTGACTTTATAATTAGGTTTAATAACTTGACTTCATAATTAGTTTCCATAGCTTTACTTTATAATTAGTTTTGATGGCTTTACTTTATAATTAGTTTTAATAGCTTGCCTTTATAATTAGGTTTAATAACTTTACTTCATAATTACTTCAAATAACTTTGCTTTATACTTACTTTAAATAACTCTGCTTCATAATTACGCTGAACAACTTTACTTTATAATTACTTTTACTAATTGAATCGAGTTTAATTACGCATCACCAAAGTAATGGGTAATTAAATAAGTAATTTCATTACAAACAGACGTCGTAAATACAGATCTTCCGTCCCATTCTAGACATTTCCCTTTAGCAAATTATAACGACTCTAGGTATTATTGCATAATTCAGCCAACTTAATTAATTCTCTCGACTAATTGCTACAGACTTATATATTTTCAAGGACCAATTGACAATTGTACATAACTGTCTACGTAGGTATGTTAATATTGCTTGTATGGATGGCTTCAATCTTAAATGTTGATAATAAACTTAATTTATGATTAATCATTTGCTGCATATTTTTTTCTCCTATCTCCTATCCAACTCCTAATCCCGGCGCATCAATTTAGGAGCTAAATTGAATTCAAAATGAATTCAAATCGAATTCAAATCAAATCGAAAATATCACTCAAAAATTAGGTATCAACTGCCAGGATTTTAGGAGTGAATTTTCTGGCAGTTGATACCTTTTTTTAAGGAGCCGATTTTCTGGCAGTTGATACCTCATGGTGTCAAAAACGACTCCTTGAAAAAGGTATCAACTGCCAGAAAATCGACTCCTTAAAAAGGTTTCAACTGCCAGAAAATTGACTCCTAAAATCAGGTATCAACTGCCAGAAAATCGATAGGTACGTGGAGCTCTCAATGCCTAAATTTCCCCTGGGGCAGAGTCTCAGCCAATCAGGAATAAGAATTGAAGAGAAATTGCCTATTTTCTTCTCGACTCTCGCTCCTGATTGGCTGAGCTCGGCTCCAGGGGAAACGTAGGCATTTAGAGCTCCATGTACCTATCGATTTTCTGGCGGTTGATACTTTATTTAAGGAGTCGACTTTCTGGCAGTTGATACCTGATTTTAGGAGTCGATTTTCTGGCAGTTGAAACCTTTTTAAGGAGTCGATTTTCTGGCAGTTGATACCTTTTTCAAGGAGTCGTTTTTGACACCATGAGGTATCAACTGCCAGAAAATTGACTCCTTAAAAAAAAGGTATCAACTGCCAGAAAATTCACTCCTTAAAAAAAAGGTATGAACTGCCAGAAAATTCACTCCTAAAATTCTGGCAGTTGATACCTAATTTTTAGTATAGGCAAGGAAAGGACAGGGGGAAATGATTCAACGATTGATTATTTACAATTTCAAGAGATATTTATTCAAGAATGTGGTAATTTACTATAATGATACATGTTCATTGCATAAGCAATTTTATTATTACATGAATATTTGCAGTGTTGCGAGTCACTAATTACATTTTTGATGAAACTACTCATTTAATTACCCATTACTTTGGCAATGTGTAATTAAACTCGATTCAATTAGTAAAAGTAATTATAAAGTAAAGTTATTCAGCGCAATTATGAAGTAGAGTTATTTAAAGTAAGTATAAAGCAAAGTTATTTTAACTAATTATAAAGTAAAGCTATGAAAACTAATGATAAAGTAAAGCTATTGAAACGAATTATAAAGTAAAGATATTAAAACTAATTATAAAGTCAAGTTATTTCAACTAATTATAAAATAGTTATTCAAAAGTAATAAACTTCACTTGAAAAAAAATTGACTTACAATTTTTACAACACTGAATATTTGATTGGACAAATTGTAGATGTTATCGTAATATGTATAATCTATCACGTATATCACTGAAAACTACATATTGGGCACTTTTTAAGTTCCGAGATTAGCTAGAACTATAATTAGGAAATAATAAAACTAGTATTATACTCTCAACTAATCGTTGCGACGATAATACATGCATATACGTACGAAGGTATATTTTACAGAATGCCAAGTACAATGTTTGTAGCAGATAGTTTTTATATCGGTCTTGTTGAGAACAGCGAGCTGTTTATTTTTATTTTTCAGACCACCATACGAATAGAGAACAGAGTCATTATTCTCACCATGGTTTTCGTTAACGATAATACTTTAACAACGTAATTTCGCCACGAGAACAGTAGAATAATTCATTACTCCATAAATATAGTTGTTCTCAATAGATACTAATGAGAGTCTCCAATTCGTGGATCTCTGAATTGTCTACTCTCTATCCATTGAGGACAATTTCACAAATGAGTGAAGTATATTCACGTACGTATATCGTATATGCATGTATTACGCGCAGTTACCTGCATAGATATTGCGAATATTTCATACGGTAATGGCTAATCCAACTATTGCAATGTCTACTGCTCTCCTCTTTCAAGTACAATGAAGTTATTAGGCTAATAAAAAATATTATTGGCCGAGATATTCAGAAATGTTTCAGCTATTAAATTATATCAATATCATATCATAATCTATTACAAATTCTCATCTCTTCCGTAATGTTACAAGTTTTTTCCTCGTTTGATTATAACATTACCGTATGAACTTGTCAGGTATAGCGTGCTGTATAATCACGAGTGAATATATAGTATCGCTTATAGTTTCTACAATCAATTTGGAATAATCTGGTCCAATCTAATTAGACAAGATTAGACATTAAAAACTTATTCCAAAGGAACTGTAATTGCGAACTCAGCATAAAACTATACTCCTATGCTACTTTATAAATAATAATAGCCATTTGAAGCCATTAGTCCCCATCAATAATAGCCATTCCCCTGGTATTTGGACTGCTCCACTGTTTGGCGTTAATCGTTGTAATGAAGAATGTTGAAGAGGTTTTTTTGTAGATAGGCAGGACTATGTTTTTTCCCCTCCGCGAACAACCCCTGTGAAAATAAAAACTAGATTAATATATGTCACATGGTATAAATCAACTCAATGTATTGTTCAAGCGAACATGCTCAATAAGGAACCAGAGAATGGGACTGTAAAGTAATTTATTACCAATATTGAAGTCTGTTAGATGTTTGAAAAATAAATGTGACGCCTATAATTAATTCTACAGTAATTTATAGCTGTATTTATTTAAAAACCTTCAATCCTTGATCCTCATTATTCAGATATTTCTCTACTACAAGGTAAATTTATATTCAAATCAAGTGAACAATTTTCTTGACATTCATCAAGCTCTAACTACTGTTGTGAATACAAAAGAAAGATTCGAGTTTGCCATTGAAAAGAAGCAAGTTATAATTGCTTAAAAAAATTGAGTGTTCCTCGTCTTCTGGACTTACCCTTTAATAAGATATCCAAGTATCACACGAATTGCGTCAATATGTTGCCTTTGGGTAGATCCCAGGTGTTTCCCTCGCAGAAGAATAAATCGGGGATCAAGCATTCTCCAGGAAAACATTTGTATACTCAAAATAACACTAATAACATTAGTTCAGCCTCGGAGTGGCAAAATATGCTCGTAGAGCAAACGATTGAAGAGGAGAAACTCGGAATTATATGATTGCTAATATGACAGGATGATAATTAATTATCGCGAGGTTATCAATGAATCTCCCTTACCTAGTATTTTCGTATTAAAAATAAATCGGAGAGGTTTTGTTCGCAAGAAATGTAGGTTTTCACAGAGTTATTCGCGGGTAGGGATAGAATATACTTGAAAATGAACGATTCCCTACTTCCCTGAATAATAATCAAAGGCCAATCGTCACTTACTTCGCTGATTGAAATACGCGACACTTTGTAATACGCGAAAATTCATAATTATTTATGGTTATGGTAAAATGGTGATCGGAATATTAAAAACTTACGCCTCCTCAACTCGTAACGACGCGGCGTACCTCCTGTCAAGCATTTTCTCGCACGTTGGTCAACTCGGCGCGTAAGTTTTCCCAAGCACGTCTACTACGTCACAAACCTGTTCACTCGTCGGCGCCACGAAGGCCACTGAAACCGGTTAGACCGGTTTGCTTGGGCTCCCCATCCTTGACGGCCTTCAGCGGCCTTGAGTGGGGCGAGAGGGGCAAGGACGCCGTTGAGTAGGTCAGTTCACGCCGGTGGCGCTACCGGGCGACGAACTACGGAACTAAGAAGAGCAGAATATTATAATGATTCGCGGGTTGCGTGTAATAGGGCGCAGCATTCGTCCCTTAGGCTTACCCTATTCTAAATGTAGTGTATATTTAAATTTTTATTTAATTAGTAAAAGTAATTATGAAGTAAAGTTATTTAAAATTATTATTATTATTATTATTATTTATTTTTATTTATGCTTAATAAATAAAATTGTTGAATAAATGATTGAATGGTTATCCTTATTGAAAATGATTTATGCGTTGGATGTAGGTTATGTAGGTTGACGTCTTGATGTTTTGACGTTTTGACAGATTGAATTTTTAATTCGTCTTAGGGGCTCGAGTCAGCTATTGCCCATAAAATAGAAATCTACTATTGCCTAGGGTATTGCCAACTCAAAAGAAGATGTTGCCTCGGTTGCATATCATCGGGCGGGACACTTATCGCTATGGTTTGTGTACATCATCGATACAGTATTCATTGTGAAAGCAATATAAAGTTTGTCTTAAACATATATAAAATATAAACTAAATTAGTATTGAAATAATAATACTATCCCTAATATAACTAATTTTACAAAGATTGAGTCCAATATACACTCGTTCGTTGCAATTGAACAAAATCCTTGCTGCACGGAGATGTTTGTACAGTCGGACCTCCCGTAATGTGGTACCTCGGTTTGAGAGAGTCTCGCGATCAATGTGAATTTTCAAGAATTCCCCCGTCGCCCCGACCATTCCTCTTGCGCCTATACTTCATCTATGTTCGTTATAGCTAAACCGGTTTCGGTGACGTTCACCTCTCTTCGCACCCCTCTACAGCCTATGAGCTCACGACCTCCCAGAATGTGGAAATCGCCCAAGTTGAGCGAAATTCTGAGAATTATTTCCACGTTACGGGAAGTTCGACTGTACTGTGATCCGAACTGAGAATCAACTGTAACATAATATAAGAACAAGTCGATACCTCCGCGGAATAACCGGCTATCTCAGAAGTTGCTTGAAAAAGCAGCTATCTCAGATTTTGCTTGAAAAAGCGGCTATCTCAGATTTTGCTCGAAAAAGCGGCTATCTTCAAATCATGCTAGCGAAATTTTGCGTCAAAAACTTAAAATTATGATTCAAAAGCTGAAAAAACAGGTTGGAGCAGACATTATAATGTCTGGGCTTTTGCTCCAACCTGTTTTTTCAGCTTTTGAATCATAATTTTAAGTTTTTGACGCAAAATTTCGCTAGCATGATTTGAAGATAGCCGCTTTTTCGAGCAAAATCTGAGATAGCCGCTTTTTCAAGCAAAATCTGAGATAGCTGCTTTTTCAAGCAACTTCTGAGATAGCCGGTTATTCCGCGGAGGTATCGAAGTGTTATAATATCTCCACCATTCAATAAATTATTTAAAAAATTAGACTATTTTTGTGAACGAGTACATTGTCAATCTGCGTTCGAAGTATTTCTATCACGATGTAATACGCGCGTTAATGTAGCCCTCACGCGAACTCCTTCACGCCACAAGGGCCACTGACCCTACGACAGGTGTTCTTATCCCAGGTCAAGGCTCCTCCGTCGACAGAGTATCAAATGGTATCGCCATCTCACGGTTGAATTGCGGAACCATTTTTTCCGCAAACATCTGTACACCTTAGCATACGCAATCTCGGCTTAGAGCTCACAAGCATGTCATGCAGGTTGCATACAATCAGACGTTCGAATCTATTGAGAAACGACGTCACACCAACAATATATGGCGTCCGGCACATGGCAATGATACTTGTGGTGGATGTTGGTGGTTTATCCTAGGTGGTGACAAATTGAATAGCTACTTCACATTCAATTATGCAGTTATTTGCTGATCTCAACTCCATTCAATTACTAGTTGACTATCAAAAACCCTTTTAAAGAATACAAATAGTTGATAGTATTTCCCGATCAAATGAAGATGTCGGAAACAGCAGATGAAGAGGTTACGGTAAAAGCTGAATCCGATGTAACAGAACCAGAGAAATGTAAAACTTGTAAAGATTCATGTGACCCTTACGAAAAGCCTGCACTGAGTTGCTCAGGAGTTTGTGACGGAAAAGTACACGTGCGATGTTTAAAACGTGGTGGAGTACCGGGGCCGTGTATAGGTGATGTATTCTTCCAATTTATTTGTTCAAACTGCAGTACATCAGGAGAGGAGATTCTCACGAGAGATAAAATGTCGTGGTTGAATATCATCGTTCTAACACTGTATAATTTACGAGAAAAATCAAACGGCATAAGCAAGAGAGGATATTTTCATTGGAAGTCAGATATCAGCACATTCGTCGATCGGAACTGGGAGTATTTGTTCAAAAGAACTGTGTAAGTTTTCTTATACCCACCTTTTTCTATATCTGATAAAAATGACGAGATTCTATTTCAGAAAGCGAAAAAAAAATTGGATAGGAACAATATCTGGTACCTTATCTCACTACAGCGGAGTATTCTTCAAGTCAGGCACAGCAGAACTGAATGAATCAGGCTGGTGGAGGCTCATAGACAATGATCCTCCTCAGGTACTTATTGCCAAGAGTAAGTCGCTATGAAGGTCTAAGAATAGAGAAATCAAGCTCTTGGATGACCTGCGAACCTTTTCCTTCCAAAGTCGCATTCAAACTGGATGAGGGATGGACTTTTGATGTACAAAAGTAGCCCCCGTCTCTGCTCCAAACTTTTTGACCTCAAGACCGTTTGATTACAGATGGCAAACTCGTCATGGAACGTAAAAAGCCGTTAAGCGGTCAGTCCAAGGCAGTGGCTAAACAACGAAGTAGCCCAACACTTTCTGAATCAAGTATTTCTGTTGGTGAGGACAGCAATTATGGCGGTGAATCATCCAGAAGTCAAGGACCTTCCATGTACTCTAGAGCCTATGTTCAACCCAGTGAAACATTATCAGATTTTTTACTGGCTGAAGACGATGTGCATGGTGAAAATTGATTATATTCATTATTAAGGGAACAGAGGTGGAAATGAAATGACTATTCCTTATTCATTATGTTGTATGATTCATGTTTCACAGATATGGACATGCTGGACGTTGACGATGGAATAGAATTGAATGTCCGCCGGGAACCACCGTCATTGACTGATTTAATGAGAGATTTTCAGTACCAAAGCTATCAACCTTACCAATCTAACAATAATCACCTCACACTTATGGATAGCTTCGCTCCAGATTGGGGAATGAACATAGTTTCCTCTTCTGATATTCTCGGAAATCATCATAACGTTAACGACAACGAAAATGATGATAATAAAGAAGAAGATGAACCATACGAAGAAGATAGTAATGATAGCCTTAGCTCTTCTCAAGAGCAGCCACTAGCATCTCTCTTCAATGTTTCAGAAAAACGAGAATGGCCTTGGAAAAGAAACAACGTCCCCGGTATAGGATCTGAACAATAGAGATTTCTCCAGATTCATTCAATTTTAAACAAAAATGCTGAATTGTTTCAGCCGACTGTGAAAAGAAGATTCGAATGAGTGAACAGGAAGAGGCTTACATTTTGCAAAAAGTGGATAAACGTCACCTAGAGTCGGCGCCACCTGCGATAAGACGTTTGTACAGAAAACTTGCGGTACGAAAGTTGAAAAGGGAGCATGGTCTGCCTATATTTGACGTGGACAGTTTTGGTTGCAAACCAGATTCATCCCAGAAAAGTCGTAAAGGAAATAACAGAGTTTTGGACCGTTTCGTTAATGAAAACTTAGGAGGAGTTTACGAACAAAGGCTGCAAGGCTATAACGAACCGACCGCAGTTCATAGCCCGTACACAAATCGTATCTTGAAACCTTTCATCAGAAGAGACACGTCCTGCCGACCTCAATGGCTTAAATTAATGGAAGAACTCCAAGTTAAGGCCAATAAAAATAATCCAGGATGGAAACCTCAGAGTTTAGCACCCATAGACTATTCTTATGTAAGACCGCAGCATATTCCTGCGATAAACAGCTTGTGCAGTCAATTTTTCTGGCCTGGTATTGACTGTGAGTGTTTACCTCAATAATTCAACAATTCTGAACATACCTTCATAAATAATATAAGAGAAATAACAAGAAGGTGTGTAATTAACATGATAAAAAATCGAAATGTTGTTTGTTCCAGTAACCGAATGTCTGCAGTATCCAGATTTCAGCTGTGTTGTACTTTACAAGAAGCTGGTTATCGGATTTGCAGTCTTAGTACCAGATGTAGGATACAACGAGGCTTATATATCGTTTTTTGTCACAAGACCGGAATGGCGAAGAGCTGGAATTGGTACATTCATGTTATATCATCTGATCCAAACGTGCATGGGTAAAGATGTTACTCTACACGTGTCTGCGACAAATTCGGCATTAATATTATACCAAAAATTTGGCTTCAAGGTTGAAGAATTTCTACAAGATTTTTACGATAAATACATTCCCCCAAACTCCCGTGACTGTCGTCATGCTCTCTTTTTACGATTAAGTAGATGATTCAAAAAAAATATCTAGATTTTATAACAAAGGCTCTAAATGTTATTACAGCTATTAAGCCAGTTGATACAAAGCAGTATCGATCTACTACGCCTATATTGATTCAGGAAATTGCAATCATCATGTTTCCTAGTTTCAATATAGTTTTATTTAAGACTGATTATTCTGTTATATTATTTCTAAAATTCGTTTATCAAACTGTATACCTAGATAATTTTTAATGCAAATGAATAAAATGAATATTTACAACGCTTGTTTCATTTTTTAATATCATCGAACTAGGCAATATGTGTAGCAGAGTATAAATACCCTTTAATCGTTAAAGATAGTGAAAATTATTGTCAGCCGCACGAGCTGGTCGTATTGCGTTCAAAACTGCAAATCGTAAATGTGATATT
This sequence comes from Tenthredo livida, assembly GCA_963992785.1. Classification (NCBI taxonomy): domain Eukaryota; kingdom Metazoa; phylum Arthropoda; class Insecta; order Hymenoptera; family Tenthredinidae; genus Tenthredo; species Tenthredo livida. The sequence continues at coordinate 10,633,566 of OZ023066.1, read as the reverse complement.
GTTGCTCATTGTTAAATACGATCTAAAATCTTGTTATTGAAAAAGATGAGTAAGTCGGAATGAGCGTGAGAATTATTTTTTTTTTCTCTTATTTCTTATTCGCAATAAAATGACGATAACATTGTAATTAGATGTGAGTGCGTCATACGCATATTAAACGTATAATTATTTGTTTTGACGTTAATAGGTTATGTTCATTCTATCAGTCACCTGTCAGATCTTGACATGTCAAATTTTCAGTCGCAAAGCAAGGATAGAATAATATAGAAAACTATTTCGAAAGAAATATATACAAATAAAATAATAATAATCGCGTAAATGATATAAATGAGAAAATTAGCGGTGATTATTTTCTGTCAACGAACGACGTTGTGAGGTACGGAAGTTGATGGAAGGTTGGCTGGCTGGCTTCGAGCCATTTCTCGAAAGTTCCGGAAAGTACTAGACGGAACGTTTGTATATATTCGCCGCGCAGCCTACGCCATACTTTAGTGCATCACAAGACGTGAGACGTACAATACGAGCGTTACATACATCTGCAAGATATTCGAGTTTATTGAAATTACTACCCAAAGCTAGTTAAGTGATTCAAGTGTATTTGGATATTCGATAGAATCAACACAATCAGGATATATTAATCCGAAAAGTAAGTTATCGATGAAATTATTTATATAAATTTTGATGTAAAAATTGAAAATTGAAAATAGCTTCGCATCTATATATTCTATCTCGTGCATATATACACGACCTGAAAAGAAAAAAAAAAAGAAAAAAAAAATAGGAGAGGCCCGTGATGATCGTATACATATATACGAGAATGGCAATGGCAAAGATTCTCAATCCACTTCGATCGTCGAGTTTATTTTTGAGTTGTTTGGAATCGCTATACACTCTTCGATGCTATAGGTTTCATCATATCCAGAAATAGACCGTATAATACGTGGGTGTGTAGGGCCCGCTGTGTCCCCTCTGTGGTCTGCATGTAGTGTATCGTCTGTACCAAGGCACGGACGACCGTAGAAACTGTGTTTCAAAATTCGCAGACTCGATGTACCGTTATCACGTTAATACGTTCTAATTAAGACTGAATAAATGTAATGATCAACAATATTAATTTTTATTGACAAATCTTCTATTTTTAAACACTTCTTTTTTCATTTTTCTTTTTCTTTTCTTTCTTTTTATTAATAACTCGCGTCTGGTTACAGCTACTGTAAAAATTCTCTCGAAACCGTATCCTTGATCGAACGGTTCTCGTAGCAAGGTCGTAAATTTAATCCGAGGTTATAATTTTGCTGCTCAATTGAACGGTTTACTTTCTGTGAGCTTAAGCCATGATTTGAGCTCTCTTTATAAGGCTCTGCAGATTTTTATGACATTGAATTATTCATACTTGAATTAAATAACTCGTTTCTCTCACTCAATTATTATTCTCGTATTGATCACTTGAAAATTAACAAACTTCCTTTATCATATTATAAATACTTGTAAGCTATGTTGCCTTGATGAATTTATTCACTATCTTGGTTCTAATTGTTGTCCTTCATTCGTAGATAGTCATACTTCACGATCTGCTCCAAAGCCATTGTCATTCTCAATTGTTGAATTAAAAAAGCGATTACTTCCTGTTGGCCTGAATAAATCCAGTATCAACAATATCAGATTTAATTTCTTTACTTCCTTGATGTAATACACTAAAGAAAAAGAAAAAATTCAACAACTTGATAGTCTTGAATTTTCGTGATGCAGATGAACTTTGGAATTCATTATAAATCAACAATCCTAACTTTGAGTTTGAACAATTTGTTACAGATCCACAAAAGATGGGAAAAGACTACTACAAAATGTTGGGTATAGCCCGCGGAGCAACCGACGATGAAATAAAGAAAGCATATCGTAAATTGGCATTGAAATACCATCCAGATAAAAACAAAACCGCAGGCGCTGAAGAGAAGTTCAAAGAAATAGCAGAAGCCTACGAAGTTTTATCGGACAAAAAGAAACGAGATATCTTTGACAAATATGGTGAAGAAGGTCTGAAGGGTGGCTCCCAGTCATCAGGAGGTACATCAGGTCCCAACGATCCGGGATTCACTTCCTACACTTTCCACGGGAATCCACAAGCCACCTTTGCTCAATTCTTCGGCTCTGCTTCGCCGTTCCAAACATTCTTTGACTTTGATGGTCAGGGAAGTAATCGCATATTTGGTTTCCACGGCGACGATATGGACGTAGACGATCCCTTCAATCTGGGAATGGGTCCTGCCAGACCTGGTGGTCCAGGAGGAGCGTTCAGATCTCATTCGTTTAACTTTGCTGGGTCAAACCCTAACAGAGGAGGTAATAAAGATCGTGCGCAAGATCCACCGATAGAACACGACCTCTACGTCACCTTGGAAGACATAACAAAGGGTTGTACAAAGAAGATGAAAATATCTAGGAGAGTTGTGCAGCCTGATGGTTTGATCAAAAAGGAAGATAAAGTTCTGACTATTAATGTTAAACCAGGCTGGAAGGCTGGTACTAAGATAACTTTCCAGAAAGAGGGTGATCAAGGACGTGGAAAAGTACCTGCCGACATCGTATTCATTATCAGAGACAAACCACATCCTCTTTTCAGGAGAGAAGGCAGCGACGTTAGATATACTTGCAAGTTATCATTGAAACAGGCCTTGTGTGGTACTGTTATTGAGGTGCCGACACTAGCTGGGGATAAAATCACTTTAGATTTATCGAGGGAAATAATCAAGCCTAATCTGGTAAAGAGAATCCAAGGTCACGGATTACCTTTCCCTAAGGAGCCTTCGCGCAAAGGAGATCTATTAGTAGCATTTGATATAAAGTTTCCTGAAACGTTAACGCAAAGTGCCAAGGACATACTTTACGATACTTTACCTAATTGATTGATCAACGTCTATGATCAATAAATAATATCAGCTAACAAGTAAACTAAATACTGCTGTGTAAATCCGTAATCGATCGATCCTAGAGACTATACAGAGACTCTTGTGCGTTCCAGAAGTACAATAACTATATATTAAAGTTTTAGCACTTTTATTTAGCATCTAGGATACACGTGATCGACAATCTTGACTACGGCAAGTTTACTTTGGAATAGAAGCCGGCTCGTTTGAAATAAGAAATAAGAAATAGTTAATATTAGATGGAATGTTCCTCAATGTATTTTGGTGATGGTTTAGGGGAACTTTTAAATATCCCTTGAATCACGCTTTAATACATACCGGATACAAAAGGCCTGTAGAAATGTTCTCTTTACCTCATCATTTGGCGAGCAGCTTCCGTAAAATTCATCTATATTCTGTGTATAAAACATGCGAATGTGTTTTTGCTAAATGCTAAGTTATGTGATTACGTTGCGAATGTCCTATGGGTATGAGTCTGTATTTACTACGCTATTTATGTAATTATATTATTGTGTTCGTACTGTGGAACTGTTGGTATGTATGAATGTGTTTATGTGTGTGTGTGTGTATGCGCGCCTCTATGTGAGAATGAATTGGAAGTGAGATATTACAAATATAAACTGCTCTGTACTGTCGATATACAGATACGATATAAATATCAAACAGTTATTGTATGTGAATAAAGGCTACCTATTTGTAATATTAAAAACTATTAATATTCTTTACTTATGTATAATTTAAATTCTAATTATTTTCATTTCTTAAGTTTTAATTTTAAAAGTTGGTTAATTATTTGTACACTAAATAAAAAAAAAAAATCATATGTCATATTATGTTAAGTTATTTGATATCCATGTGTTGTCGCATACGCATATTTCTTCCTATGTATATCCTATATTCCTATATTCCTTAAGTCTCACTTTTCAAACTCGCATACATCTGTGTCTGTGTCCGTTTTAAGATTTTCTCTATGAAGGTGTGTCTGTTGGTGAGGATAGCAGCGAGACACTCCTAAAATAGTCAGCCGCGACGATGACATCATCCGCCTACCATTCAAGATGCCCCTCACCTCCCCCCCCAACTCAACGCTCGCACTGTGGCACAGATATTTGTATATTGGGAAGCTGGACCTTAATATGTATTCCTGTATCTCTTCATTTATTGGGATCACTGTACACATATTCGACTGACATGGAGGATAATAATAGCGATAAATTACATAAAAATAGCTGGAGGTCGGCAGTTGAGGTATCTGGCCCACTCAGGGAGATTCTGAGAACATCGTGTCGAGGTCAAACAGCTTTTTAGCACGAGGTTCAGAGACTTGTGCTTCTAATAATTCTTCTTTAACAGGCTGTGGCAGTTCAATATAATCTTTGTCTGTCCACGCGTCTTCGTCCAGACGAAGATTGGTATCTGGGGACAAGGTTGTTAGTAGTGGCAAACCATCGGGACCCAAACTCAAATATTTGATCAATTCTTCCGAAAGTATGTCCTTGTCAGGGCGAGCATTCTGGGGTCCTAAGTTTAGATCTTCGTCCATCTTGTGTTTACCCAATCCTTTTCCAAAGTGAAAACTGTCTGGAAGGCAGTGGTGTCGACGGCAGAAATAATTAGCACCCTGTTCAGAGTGGCACCACGTACCATCTGGAAAATACGGGTCAAGGCCAAGATCGTTCAATTCTACACGTGGGGTATAATAAGCGGTGCCATCCTTGCGGCGACAAAATATTGCGCACGCCATCCATGGTCTTTCTGGTTCATGAGGAGCCTGTAATCCGCTACCTTGGCCGTCTAGTTCTGGTAATCGTTCGCTAAATATACTGCATCTCATCGATCCATACTCTGTCGCACTCTTTCGCTTCTTCTTGCAAAGACCCTCATCTTTGCAGAGTAGAACGTCGTAGCCAAATCCTTCGCAGCCAGATGCTGTATTTTTTGGTACAGGATTATTACATATTCGTCTTCTGGCTTGAGCTCCTTTTGCACCCTCGATACACCCACTGTGACATGATTCAGTCTTCCATGCGCTCCACCCGCCTTTTATTACCGTTGAGCTTTCTCCTGGCAGAGAAATTTGTAATTTTGAAATACACTCCCCACCTTGACATTCTCTTCCCTCTGCACAGTAAGTTCCATCCAGCGCAGGCCCAGCGAAGTAGTAGCCACTGCGATGTGGACTCTTGCATTGCAGAGATTGGCAAGCTTGGGATAACGTAACTACTACCGCGTCCTTGTCTCTCAAGAGAACTTCGCATTGTTTCTTTGCAGTCCAATGCCTACCAGGTAAACCAAGGTATTTCTTGTGATTCAAAGCTTTGTCGTTGTTCGGTTCTGGTACATCCAAAAGACAGTTTTTTGTGTCAATGAGTGTTCGGGCAACGTCACGGCTGCATTCAGACCAAATAGTTTCTCCTTGTGTACCCCTGCTGGGCGACATAATGTATCCATCCTTTGGACACGAATTTCCCGTTGAGTCATGATGCATTCCCAAGCTTTCAGTGAAACAACAATGTTTAGTGTATTACAATACTGTTCACATTATTATATAATTAAACGTGGAAAAAGAAAAGAGTAATTTATATTTTTGGAGCTCGAGAGGTCTTAATAAAAAGATACTGAAGAGTTACAGATCAATAAAATCCAGTATATATACTAACTTGTGCCCAATTTCGTGAGCAGCGATGTAAACAGAAGTAAATCCTGCAGAAGGGTAAGGTTTTCCAAACACGTTGGTGGTACCCAATTCAGCGATAACACAGGCATATTTGTCGATACAAATTCCCCCGACTGTAGCCAGACCCATTGTTACGCCACTTTTTTTGCCATCTTCAATAGCGTAAAAATCTAGCCCAGATACGTAGAGACCCATATCCCAGTGATTTGGGTGGTCATCCCCAGATGGATTATGAATTTTAGCATAATTACAAAACGAGTCCAATATACTGCCTCGTTCTCCGTTATAATGGGGAAGATCAGTTGGCTGCCTTTGCATAAGGTCTAAACGAACTAGTGCTAGGTCGATTTTAGCACCTAAAGAAGGATGATGGTAAAGTGCTTGAACCCCATTTACATAGGCTAGTAACATGTCGCGCATCTTTTCCTCGTCTCTATCCATGTATGGTGAGAATAGTTTGTAACCAGCTTCGTCAAAGAATACTGCTAATTCTAATGTCAAGGATTTGCCGACCCTGCCTCTCTCTGGTCTGAAGAATAGGTCGTAATCTGAGGCAACATTGTTGTTGTTGAAATTCGAAAATGCAGTTGGTCGATCCAGAATGTCTTTGTGTAGCGCTATGGGAGATGAGACAAAAGCTCTTCTGACAATATGTGGTTCTTTAAAAAGTTCTCCGGAACGACCTTTGATAGGATGATCATCGAACGACCACGGATTCTCTGTGTGCAACGGCGTTATCTCGAGTGTAACATTTTCCAAAAAGACAAGTCCGTGCTATCGCAAAATTATTATCAAATAGAATAACGGAATACAGTATGTATCTTGATCAGCAATAAAAGTCTAATCTCATCCATTGATATATATCACTTTGATATGAATAAGTATAATCTTATATTCGCTTGGTGGGTATCAATAAGTGATTGTCACCTGACCTTCCAAATTGGATACTGACCATAGTACGTCGATGACAGACACTGATGGCAGCAGAAATTAGATTATCTCTATGAAGATAATGACAAGGAGCCGGTGCGCTCAACTCTGGTACTTCTTCCAGTATTTTGTCTTCTCCATGCCTCCAAACTTGGAAGCCTGGGGCCAAGAGTTTATCATTTTTGCGTAATGTTAATTCCACTTTACGTCCAAATACTGTGAAAGTCATGGGAACCTAAACGCAATGATTTATCACTGTTAGCTTCTCTTTGCGTATCTATGTACAGTAACCAAAATTGGTACTCGAAACGAAAAGCACTTAACATCTTTGCGTACATTGATACAGGCAATAGACGAACATTCTTAAGTACGTTGAGATTTGCTATTCTGCAGATTAATTGAGAAATGCAGTAGTTTTGCAATATTTGTTACATATTAATAAGAATTTCAAATTTTGTTGTACTACAGTAAATAAGGCGGCTCACCTGAGCTTCAGTGTATGAATTCCAAACTGGTAAGAGAATAACTTCCACATCTTCTGGGATACTATCTCCCGAAACAGTTATTGACAAAATAACTAATAGAATACTAAATTTTATGATCATCTTGCTCGATGTTGATTTCAAGTTCAAGTGTCTATCGAAGTGACGGAGCTATATATTTATGTGGAATTATGGTGAGCCCGCAGGTTTAATCATTGTCATGGATACCATTAGGATGCAAAATGCATGCTGGTGCCTCCATTAATGAGACAGTGACCCCAAGTTATGAATAATCGACTTGTTCTACAAATTTCCTGAAACTTAAAATATAATAAAAAAGTTGAAGCGAACTATTGTTGACGTTTTGTAATCGAATCTCTTTCAGTTTTTCAATAAATTCGTACTAGACGATATAGAATTCTAAATCTAAATTCGAATAATTAAATAATATTTGTTAAGTTGTATAACAATAGAAATTCGCCTAATTGTTAAAACTTAAATTACTATTGTAATATATACAGATATTGTTGTGTGATACTATTCTGTGAAATACGTATAATACTCGTCTATTCAAGCCAGTATACGAAATTACGGTATATCTATTGATATATTCGTTCTAATTAATTCACCCGCACAAAGTATGCGACTTCCGTTAGAATGAATAACGGCACCGATAAGGCACCCGACATTATGCTTATGCAAGCCATATAAATCAAAGATTATAAAAGATTTGGTAATATTGTACTGAAATCATCCAGTTTTTATACCAATTTAAATTAGGCTCACATGTGTATACAAATTTCTTGCTGCCTATTATATATGTGTATATATTATATACATATATTTTTATGTATTTATGTATAACTATGTGAATGAATTTGTACATAGAATAAAGTATTTATAAAGCTGGTATCAAATATCTAGGTCGATTTTACTTAGTAAATCTCGTATACCTATGTAGTATGAATTGATGATTAATAATAGTTGTTATATTATATATGTATATATATATATATATATATATATGAAGAAGATGAAGGGGTAATAGATAAAGAATCGACGTTTTGCTTGTTACAAAAACCTTAGTATTAAAATATTCCAATAAAAACAATAAATAATAATCATGATCAATAGTAATAAAATTAATCAATAGATTTCGGCAGTGTATGTAACATGCTACAGTCGGCAGGTGACTACATTACAATAACTATATATGTACTGTTGTATAGGGGGGTTATTAAATAATCATTCGTTAATTACAACTATACGTTACAAATGAAGCGCTTTTTACATTCATTGGATATACAATTTTCCATTTTTTTTTTATATCTTTTTGTTTTTTTTTCCATCTTTTTTTTTATCACACTTAGAGTTACTTTACAGTATCGAAATGGGAGTTGGATTCTCTCATAAATCATTTTACTTCATCTTTGCAGATTCGGTGCACTCATTGTAAAATTTTCTGATTTAATCAAATGAGTGTCGAAAAAAAGTAAAATAAAATTGAAAATAAATATCGATATTGTATAACTGAAAGAAAGAAATTAAGAAGAGAAAAAAAAAAAAGTACGAGCTTATCGATATGTCAATAACTATAGTACACTGTATAAACATAGATATTATTAAATTATTGCCAGAAGATTTTACGTAATTGAATGATCGCAAATATAAGCATCATCCAAAAAACCAACACATTATTTCTTACATTATTACCTATATTTCACATAACTAATAAATAGCATCTCTCGTGATCACGCTTAGACCAGCTTTGCGAACATCAATTTTTTCTTTTTTTCTTTTTAATCGTTTCAAATTATTTATACGACATACTTTCTGTGCCGACATAGCTGATATCTTCAGAAGATATTTAAGTGAAGTTTTTATGTTCAATATCATTAACTACTAGTAGCCATGAGGCTTACCTTAATAATTCAATCATTAGCATAGAGAAAAACAAAAAAAAATACTACTACTACTACTATTAAGAATAGAAAATAAAAAAGATTTTCATCAGCTATGTCAACGCAACAGTGTAAACATATCGAGCATACGCAGTGTTATACAAAGTCCTGGGTCTTACCTATAACTTATAGATTATAATATGAATATACACTGTTTTTTAGTCTTTTTTTAATAGAAATACGGTTCATAGATACAGGGTAAAAAATTTGAAAATCTAACAAAGACACCGTCGGCTTGAAGTAAAATATTTGTCAAGAAACCAGTCTACTTTTGCATACTTTAATTTCTGATTGTATTATAAAAAGCACTTCAGTTGTAATAGGTGGGCTGATTAGGGATGGGTTAGGATTGATCACCGTTAGGAGGCCATTGTCCAGAACTATGCCAATCCCAGTCTTTTCCCTTAGGGCGAAACTTGCTAGTTCCACCCGAGTTATTCCAATCCCTATGGAAAAACTTCTTTTTGAAATGGTGCCGCTCGGGATCGGGTTGTTGACGTTGGTACTTTAGAGGTACCGAAGAACTGTTATTATTAGCTGGTGGATTTGGGGGACGCGGACTGGTTGGTGAAGGGGTTCGAGGAGGACCTAGAGCCTCATCAGGGGAGGGTACTACAGGGGGGGGACCAGTCACTGTACTATCCGAGCCCAAACCACTATCTGGACTCGTATTTACTCCTTCCGTTGATCTCCTGCGTTTGTCCAATTCGGTCGATGCAAATGCAACTAGTCGGTCGAACCCCGAGGTGATTCGGTCCTGCCAGTCAGCCTCTCCATCTGTAAGGCGAACCTAGCTCAACCAGTGACACCTAACTCGGTCTACGATGATCTTTCATATTTTCATAAAAATAAGCCAATGCCAAAATATATCTCCACCACCTTGGAAGCATTGTCCCATGAAGTTTGCTCAATCGTTACTACGCAAAAGCTTTACTTTTTCATGCAATTATTTATATTCATGGTAGTAAATAAAGAGACTAATTCAACTTTAGTCATTTCCACCAGTCACTGACTCGTTTTATTCGTTTTCATAAATGAAAATAAGGAAAATTCATCTCAATCATATGTAGATTTTGGAAATAGCAGTTTTAGTAGTTAGTAGTAGCTTAGTTGGTTGTTTATTAATGATGAAAATTTGACTATTCTTCAAGTTGATTCGACGATGTGAGAATTAACTTCAGACATCAATAATTACCAGCTCTAACAACGACAAACTCTATCTGGAATATTACAGACATTAGGATGAATAAGAGAAAAGTATTTTGTTCTATGTTCTATGTTCCTATGTTCTATGTAGTTCTACTACCTATGATACGACGTTACTTGTGCGTTCTTCAAGTATTCGGCTAACAAATTTCCTCTAATTATATGGCTTATTTTCATGCGAATATAAATGATCAAATATTGATGTGAAAATGAATACCGAATAATTATAACATGTGCTATAAGCTAAGTGCAATAAATAGTAAGTGCAAGAAATAAGAGACCAAGTACTCAGATGTAATAATAAAGGTTTGGAACAACCCCTGCGGGAGACAACTCACCGGCAACCACGCACCAACCCAAAGGCAGCCATTCTTTCTGATTTCTCCCTCTGTTCTGTGCGTCTCAATCTCTAACAAAACAAGCTTCAGGGGTTGTGAGTGAGATTGAGTGTGTGACAGACAGAGCTAACCAACATACAGCTACAGTGCATCTAACAAATACATCAAACAACAACAAAAATAAATATAAATAAAGATTAGATACCAGCTCCATAAGTGATACTTAGATACGTACTTCAACGTAGATTATCATTATTGTAAATAATAAGTGTGCAAAAATAAAAATAAATAAGAAATGTAGAACAATGCGCAGCAGAAAGGAAATACAATTCAGTCTACCAAGATTAGAGCAGAGTGTTTAGTATAGAGTTATCGATACAACAGACCAGTGATAAGCTAAGTAGAGATGAAATTCTTAATTCAGATTAAACAGTCGAGAAGTTTAGTCTGATCGAAATACGACCAGATAAGATTTACTTTTAAAATTACCTTCTACATGCACCCTACTCGTATAATATTTAATACTTCCGGTCTGTTGCTTCCAAATTAATTCACATACAAGGTATCCCAAAATCTTTTGGCGTGCAAATTGGTGTAGACTTTTAGGTGGTTGTTTCTTTAATAGAGTGAAAATCAAAGGTCAGTTTATCTTATCTCAAGCCTTCCACAAAGGCACTTAAATTTACAGATTAGATATCCATGTGATACTGCACTAATCACAGTCTCGGATAGCAAAGACTTCGTGCTTTGATTAATGCATCATTAGCTAGATATCTTTCGGTAAATGTAATTTGAATTTATCTAATTTCAAAGCAACATTTATTCCCGAAAAAAATAAAATAAAACCTTGATATCCAACCCGTTAGCTTTTAATACTCTTCACTCTTCAATATTATATTAAACACCAGTCATTACACAGTCTCCACTGTTGTTGCAGCAACGACCGGGACACCATGTACATTTAAAAAAATTTTATAGGATAAATTGATTCCAAATAATCACTCACCGTCATCCCCTGCTGCGTTTCTTTGACGATGAGTTGTCATTTGTGGTTCGTCAACAAGGGGTGTCGAAGTATTTGAATGGGGTTCTACCGAAGGACTTAAAGGCGCACCACTTGTGCTTACAGATGAAACTGGCGTTTCTGTTTTTATCGTTACCACTGAATGCGATTGCGAAGGAGTACCGCTACCGTTGCTACTGCTATTCCCACTTGCGTAACGTGGGTACGGTTGATACCTACTGATAAACGAATCTTACATTGAAACCCATAATATTTACATCCAAAGATTGTTCATTCCTGGTTTTATCTCAGTCATAGATATTGTAATATAAACAAGTAACTTTCTTATTATGTAATTCTGAATTTTCGCAAGCTGTATAAACTTGCGATTGATTTAAAGGTAGAATCGAATGATTTAATGAATTAAATAATTGCAATATACCTTCTACTACTAACAACAGATGGTTCACTTTTGATACTACTCGTTGTGGTATTATGATTATTGAGTATCCGTGCGTGAAGAGAAGCAGCGAGTCCTTCCACAGGTAGCAATTCTCCATTGGCTGATTGAGAAGTTTGTACAGAAAGTGAAGGATGGGATTGCGTGGGAATTTGGGATGGATTGTCGGTAAAGTAAGACTCATGATAAGGCTTGATATCAGCTCGAGGTAGCTGGACTGGTGTATACCTGAAAAATGTACAAACCATTGAATAAACCCGAAAGATTTCATGAATACAAAACATATTAGAATGAAATTATTCTAAGTCTTCTGCAAGATAGCAAAATTGGACATTACCTCTGCGGTTGCGTTGTAGGTGTGTATAGTACAGATGATCGTGTGGCAGTTATTGGAGTAGAACTTGTAGTTGGAGTCGGAGTAGGTGCGTAGCTAGCCACATGTGCCAAAGTTGCTAGACCAGCGTCTCCTTCCGCACTAGCAGGTCTACTAATAGGTGAATATACCGCCTCTGCTCGAACCATAACGCTCATATCAACCGCAGCGTTTATAATCGTTTGATTTGAGATCTCGAGTGTTCGCTCAATTTCACCGCTTACTAAATCACCAATCGTTCGGGTACCGAGCATTCCTCCATTTCCTCCTCCTCCACCACCTCCACCTGGGCCACCACTGCTACCGCTACCGCCACTGCTACCGCCTACTGCGCCAGTACTTCCTCCATTTCCGTTTCCGTTTCCATTTCCATTTCCACTTCCATTACCACCCCCGCCTCCACTTCCATTTCCGCCTCCTGGTGGAGCAGGGCCGCTACCTCCTCCAGTTGTTGCTGGTGCCGTACCTCCTGCTATTCGACCATCATGCGTCGATTGTCGACTATCAATCGTAGATCGTTCTGATGTGGTTAAATGAGAGGAGAGACGTTCCTGTGAAAGATGTCTCCGAAGTGCAAGTTTTGCTGGAGAGACCTGGAACACGTGTTATAATGATGTTATTTTATTGCGGTAGACTGTTTGATAGGAATGATTTAGTACCCTGAGTATTAGTTGAATTATTACCTAATTTATAACTGATTTGATATAGTATGTTGGAAATGAAGTTTCCAATAAAACAAGTAGATCTTACCTGTGTATAATCGGGAGTAGTTACATTTTGTGGGAGTGCAATTCTTTTCCTGTCTGGTTCAGCTTGTTGCTGTTGCTGTTGCTGTTGTTGTTGTTGTTGTTGTTGTTGTTGTTGTTGCTGCTGCTGTTGCTGCTGCTGCTGCATCTGTTGTACCTGCAACTGCATTTGTTTACTTCTATTCTGTTGATCCTCGTTCAGAACACTTGTGATGATACTTTTTAATCTATCTTCAAAATTAGCTACTCTCGGTGGTTCTTGCCCTTTGTTTGACGATTCTCTGTTGCTATTAACTTGAGATTGTACGGAAGAAGATGGGGAAGAGAAGCTGAGCGTAGCTTGAGGCAATCTAGCCCTGGCAGTGGTAGCTGTAGTTGCATTCGATCTATTTGGTATCCTACCAGCTTCTATCTGTCTTCCTGTTTCTAAGATTTTTTGGGCTAATATTTCGGGATTATTTTCCTGAATCTTTGCTATATCAGGAACGTCCGGCCACTCCTGGGACCTCGAACGTCCTTCTCTACTTTTACGCGATGATCCACTTTTACTCTGTAACGGTTGATGCTGATTTTGTTGGTGTTTAGAGCCAGCCGCTTCACGCTGCTGTTGCTGAACTATTGCAACTGCTTGTTTCTCGCTGCTTACTCGCTCTAACACATTCAGCTCATGCTCCAACTTTGAAACCTGTTACAAAATGCAAAGAGAACATGTAGATCGAAACTTAGAACCAGTAGAATCGGATTCGATCCTTGATTTGCAATGTTGATATCCAATGAAACCTAATGAATAATTTCACGTATATTTAAGGATGAATGAATGCAGAAATTGAGCCATAGAGTACCTGGGAATGTAGCCTCTTGCGCTGAGACAACGTAGCAGATATTTCTTTCAATATATAGTCTTGAGTCAGAGATTGCGGTGGGTTTGAAACACTATTGGTGTTAGCATGATTGTTGTACTTTTCTTGTAGTTCCTGATGTCTAATAGCTGTAAGTCTAGATTGTTCTGCTTCCATAGAAGAAACCTGGGCTTGAAGTTTGCTGGCTTTAGCTTGCAGTTGCTTATGCCTCAAGACAATCTCCTTGGCCTTAGCCAGAAGATCACCTGGAGAAGTGGCATTTATTCCCAATTCCGTCATCCTAGCTTTTAACAATGCTACACTGTCGTCAATCAATACTTTTATCTGTTTCTCAAGTTGTGCAGCTCTCGATTGAAGCTTTGAATTTCTCTCACGTTCCTTAGCGATGTCTGTATTCACAGATATCCTATACGCCGGTGTTCTCATCGATTCTAACATTACCATAAATTGGTCCCTGGAATACCCGAAAATTTCAAACATTGTATTACAATCTCATTCCAACGAGTTAAAATCTCCAAATAAATATCAGTTGCATACCTATAAAGATCAAGAAGAATCTGAAGAGCATAAGGAGTAGCGGATGGGGCAGCGGGTATACTGAGTTCTTCATGAACCGAGGTAGAATGTGGCTGGAGAGCAAGAGAAAGTGAAGAAAGATGTTGATCGACGCATCCCGGTGCTGGAGGTGGTTTTTTTCCAAGTGCTTGAGGGGAAGTGCTGAGTAAAGTTTGACTGTGAAGTAAATCAAGTCCCGAAATATTTATAGCCTTCTTAGGCTTAGCTTTCTTCACGCCTCTACCTCTCTGTCGACCTCTAGCCGGAGGTCTAGGAACTCCATTGGTGGGTTTTCGGTTTAATTTTCTACGTAGTTTAGAAGGCTGTCGACGATTCTTCAAGTTATTTTCTTCTAAATCAGAATCACTGTTTGTACCTAATTGCTCCGAGTGATTAGGGCTGTCGAGTTGCCTGGAAAGATCTCTCTTGGCCCTGTCACCCCTCTCATTGCCTCTACTTGACGTTCTATTACTATGGCTGGCAGTGATAGTTATCACAGAATCAGACTGTTCCATGTCTATTATCCCTGTCTTATTATTCTTTAGCCGATGAAAATATCTCTCAAGTTTCGTTCTATCGATAACGTGAAGATAATACGACACAGGCTTGCCGGTCCATGACACGGATCCTTTCAACGGGGACATCTCAGACACGTGCATTATTGTACCTATATCTGAAATTTCAATTTCATTAATATATTGGCGCGCATGGTAGGTCTGAAGACAAAGTTTTCACTTAGGTAATACAAGTTTACACACTTCGTACATTCTTTCAGTTTTGTTCAGTTCAGACCGCCGTTCTACCTACCACTAAGATTACGGTCAGTAATGCGGAAGTTTAACGGACAAAAAGACTTTGATGAAACGATCCTTGCGCCGTCCCGCAAATCAGCAAAACGTTCTTTAAGCTGATGATCTACTGTTGGTCCGAACGCAAAATTGTTCACAAAAACAATTGTCGCTCCTGTTATACTCTCCCGGTGTTCGTCGGCCAGAAAGTCTCCCTTGACGAGACGATATTCTCCGCAACGTTTTCCGTACCAGCTCAACCATTTCCGGAAATTATGCTCCATGCTCTGAATAGAATTGATGGAAGAGATAAGATACATGTTCAAATGATGTATCTTTACAGAAAGTGAATTTGAATATTTTTAAGAAACAATTACACAGTGTAGAAGATTATACCTGAGCATATTTCGACGGTACATCAGCTCTTTCAACACCGATGCAAATTTTACATGCAGTAGCGGCAGCCATTTGAAGAACTACCTGGCCAACGCCAGAACCTAAGTCAACAAATACATCATCGTCCGTAACATCGATTTGATCAATCATTTGGCAGACAAGTTCGTAGCTTGTTTCTCCATAGACTTCTGGCGAGAATGGTTCGTACTGATTTAATTTGTCTGGTTCCACTACCGCTTGATTATAAGTCTGCTGAAGTATGTGACGAAGCAAGCCTCGGCTCGGTCTTTTATTCAGTCTTTGCATTGGTAGACTAGTACCTTTTTCCTGGAAATTATGGTATTACTATGTGGCCTTTTTAACAAGATTTAATACCATAGCATAGAACGTAAAGTTTCCTTCGAAATTGAGATTATTTAGTTTATCAATTATCACTTTTTCATGTTTATTGTCTACACAATTTTTGAATATTTTTTCTTCAAGTACAAGTAAGTCGTTATATGAATGTTAAAGTCAAGGCATGTTTAAAGGTAAGGTAAGTTTGAAGTTAAAGTTCATGTGTTAGTCATTCTATGAATGAAATAATTGCATAAGCGGTTGGATAGCGAAGGCTCAGAAGCTTAACTTGCGTTAAATAAATAATATAATACAATGGGAAGAGAGTGATAGATATACAGTGAAATCCTGATTCAAGTTCCCATATGAAGGGCCTTCTCTTTTAGTTCCTGGAGAAAAAGTGCCATATTTTACTTACAGATTTGAAATCCGCTTAGTCTGTAACTCGAGGAGATACATTAAAAGTCTGATATCAATCTGCAATGTCGAACTGCGTCATTATTTCTTTTTTGCAGACTGGTTCGATCTTAGACCTTATGCAGCTCGTAGGCGCATAAAATACTTGCAGAATTGATACGAGTTGCACATTTATCAGTAGGTAATCACGGGGTCTGAGATAACTAGCATACCATTTTTCTACTATCGCATAATTTTATATGCCTCGAGAAATAAACCCTTCTCCAAAATAGCTTGAAGAAATGTTCTCGAGAAGTGATAGAAGATTGTTATGTTATTGTTTTTTAAAGAAATCTGTACAATTTATTGCTAGCAAGCTAGAATGAATCCAGCTTTGATTAGCAAACTATTAGTTCAGTGAATGATTGAGATCGTGATATCTTACTTCTAAAGTTACAAAATCCAAGTTGTTATAATACGTTGCCTTACTGATTTTTGATATGTATCTTGAATCGATGAAAATAAATTCACAGTTTTCTCGACTCATAATGAGCATGAAACAAAAGCTTATTCTCCAGAGAAACGTCAAATAGGGATTTTTCTGTTTAACTTTTCTATCAAGAGATGAACTGAACTCACCAATTGAACCCGACTATCAATAGCTCTGTTAAATTTGTCGCATAAATTTTTCATGCTCTCATAATTATGCGTATCATAATTGCAAAGAATATTATTTTCCAGAGGCATTTTTAGGTCCGGTAGATCTTCGCATACCCATCGCATTGTTTCCACAACATCTAATGCTCCGTCGTGACGATCCTGTTATAAAAAGCGTCCAAATTAATAAAGTACTTTATCAAAGAAGAAAAAAGAAAAAAAAAAAACAACAACAATAAACAATGGGATTGCAGAATATTCAATTCGTCTTAAGATACAGCGCCGTTTTAATAATTAGCAAACAAAAATATGTTTACAGTCTTATTTGTATGTACGAGCTTGTTCAGCAGATATAAAGAATAACTCAGATTGTAAAATGAGAAAATATTTATTTCAAACTTTCAAAATGGCAAAAGAAGTAAAATGACTCCATTCGCTATAGTTTTTTTTTTTTTTTTTTGACTATTGCAAAAGATAATTTGTCACTCATCATGCGACAGATTTATATTCATTGTGATAAAAACTAACTGTAGTTGAAAATATTTTAGTTTTACAGTTGTTTTTTTTTTCTTTCTTTCGTTCTTCTCCTCAGCTCAACAGTTAGTAAATATAAGGATTCAGGTATGTTAGAACAGTTCAGGAAAGAAGACTGTAGAAATATTGTGATTTATTTTGGGCAATAAAGACTGCCAGGTTTATTGACACCGTCATATTTCAGTGAAAATTCAAATACATTGAAGAACTTACAGCCAGTCCTATCGTTCAGATATAAGTATTTCTGTTGTATTATGCTAATAAAGAATTTCCAAAAATTTATTTACTCCAAAATTTAAGCTTGAAATAACTGTAAACGTGTATCGAAGTCAAATGGAGTAAATAGGGTTTCTTTATGAGGGAAATATCTCCATTAATAATCTTAATAAATAATAAATTCTTTGTCAATCGTTTCTAGTACAACAAGAAAAATAGTCACGATTAACTACTAAGAATGATTTTACTGCCTAACGCACAATGATAGCTGCAGCTATAGCTCTATAAGTAATCCAATGTCATTGTGTGCGAGACTGACCTACATTTAGCTTACTTGTTTACAAATGCATGTGCATATCATGGCTAATCTTAGAGCGAGTCGTAGTAAATGATAAATACATAAGAAAAAAACACACACACAACAATGTGGGCATATCGAAAACGAATAACTACGCTAAATCTGATTGACCGATGAGTTTAGGACGGCAAAAATAATAAAAATTATATAATTGCTGTGTTTATTATTGTGAATAAAAATATTCAAAATATATTTTACCAAACCAAAATTATTATCTTTGTTAATTTTCTAACCTATGCGTAGAAAGAGTTAAAGCATTTTGTATACAACGAGGTGGCAAGCGGTGTGTTGCGATTGATAATAAAAATGAAGTTATGTTGATTGATTGAAAATAGAAAAAAAAAATAAAAAATTGATAGCACGAAATTGTGAGAATGTGTAAATTGAAATGAACCGTGATTTGACAGGTGTACAGGTTAATTATATTTATAATAGAGTTTATCTATACCTATATGCATACATATCAAGGATCCAAACAAATGAAATTTTTTTATTGAATTAAAACAATGAGATAAGAAGAAATATGGTAAATAAAAATAATGGGTAAAAATTGTGGTAATTTAAGGCAGTTATAGAAACAAGATAATTGTATAATTATCGAATACTTACCGATCCTGACCCGGAGGTAAGAGGCCACTGATAAACTATGGGTTCAGCTCCGGCTGGAGAGTGTAATCGTAATTCCATTTTCTGTCAATCGAGTAAATTTGATAATGTAAAAATGCTTGTTACGTGACGTAACCGCCCAGAGTCCCGTTGGCGCGCGAGCACTAGGACACCAAGACCACGTAGAAGACGCTCGCGGAGCCTCTCCGCTTCTCGACTTTTTTCCCGTACATTAAGGAAAGAGGATGATGAGCAACGCTTCGAGCGTGCAAATGCACGCGAACTATGCCGATTTTGGAATCGCATGCAATTCCAAATGCGGAGAGGACCAGCAAAAAATAAACTACTACCTATACACGACACAGTGCACGGGTCCCGCGACAGAAAACACAAGTGGAATGGAGCGGAGCGGAGTGGAGTGCGTTTGGGGGGGGATGACGACATCAAAACATGGCGTCATGCCTTCCCGTCCGTCCGCGACTGTGTATCTTTCATCTCTTTCTCGCTCGAGTTCTCCTTGTCTTTTATTATCCCTCTCTCTCACTCTCACGTATACAGATATGCGAGAGTCTCTTTAGCCTCTCTTTTCTGGACGACGACCCATTTGGATTCGTAAGCCTAGGCCATAATCCGAAGCCAGCCTCTACGCATGCGGGATAAACTCGAGTCAAACGAATCAAACTCTACAAGACTTCTCGAGCTCTTAGGGGGCGAAGATTTTACTTTTCTACTACTATTATTTTTGTCAACAAATATAGATTTCTATACTTTATTATGATAGAATATATATAAAGGTTTATAATACAATATATTTCAGATTTTCATATTATTTAGATTTTCATTATTATAATATTATTATTCTAACATACTACATCGTTCATTTGTTTATCGTCAATACATATTATATACATATCACTGACGATAAATTATCCTCGCTTTGTTATTGTGAAGTATTTCTTAACCTCAGTTCAGTCTAGCCTGGCTGTCATTATAAAATAAAAGACCAGCTGCCATGGGGAGGAGGCAACTGCATTGGCATGGCTCTTGTCACGTAGGCACCCTTACTACTAGTGTCATCTTTCAGGTAATTTCTCAACCTAGTGGTTTCTCGCGTAAATTTTTTAATTCAACAATATATATTTTATTCAAAGGACCGGACGCACGAAACTAAACGCGCTTCTTCACTTTTTTATATATATATCTTATAAGTGAGGATACATTTCATTTTCAACTTTGTTCAAATCTGTTTTACAATTTATACGCAATCACACCTAACCGCTCTCGTTTCATTATAAGTTAACTAATGTATTTGTGTGAATTATATTAGTAAATAAAAGACGAAAGTCGACGTCGAAATAAACTGAAAGAAAATAAACGAAAAAAGAATTTCGCACCTCGCGGAAACTATGCACACTATTAAGTTACGGTATAGCTGCGTGACGTGTGCCTATCTGTGTGTTCCTTAAAAATTAAATTTGTAAATAAATTTTATTAGGTTAATTAGAATTCTAATATTATAACACGATGTCGGATGAACTGAAGTTAGATCACCGAGCTAAAAAACGGATTAAAGAAGTAAAGCGAAAAGCTAGACCAGGTATGCATGCATCATAACCTAATTTATAACCTATTTTATTTAGAAACACGATATGGGCGTGTAAATCATTTTAATTACAACTAGGTGAATTTCTAGCATTTTAAGATCACAATTATCATATTTTCGTATAAAACTGCATCAGTGTGTCAAGTTTTAAAAAAATAATAATGATTATATTTTCGCGAAGCGCGTGGGTCGCATAAAATCTATGAAAAAACAAACTAAAAAAACAAATCTGTTTTTTTTTCTTTCACTTCCTTATCATCTGTGCAGAACTTGGCGATAAAATCGCCTGGTCTCACCATGGTTATCACAAAAGATTTGCCACCTTTTGGGAATTTAACGACAACGTTGACCGTATCGACGAGACTTCGGTAACACCGTCAGAATTTATAGAGAAATATGAAAAGCCTTATAAACCTGTAGTGATACGAGGAACTCAACGCGATTGGAAAGCACAGCACAAATGGACCATCGAGGTAAATTAAAAAGCCATTTTTCTTTTTTTTTTTTCAAATATTATCGGAGTTATTCAATCCTTTAATCAAATGATTTCATTTCATGTTCGATGTACAGAGGCTGGCCAAAAAGTATCGTAATCAGAAGTTCAAATGCGGAGAAGACAATGAAGGATATAGCGTTAAAATGAAGATGAAATACTATGTGCGTTATATGTTGAATAATGAAGACGATTCCCCACTTTATATCTTCGATAGTTCATTCGGGGAACATCCACGCCGTAGAAAATTACTAGAAGATTATTCAATTCCATTATATTTTCGAGACGACCTTTTCCAGCATGCTGGAGAGCACAGGAGACCACCGTATCGATGGTTTGTCATGGGACCTGCGAGATCAGGTGAGAATTTACACGGAAAGAAATTTAAATAATAACTTGTAAGTTATGACTAAGCATTTTGCGAATAAACTTAACGGATATTTATGTGACTGTGTATATAGCGTTACTGAATCACATTAGGTAAATTATATTCAGAGTTATTCACGCCAGATTTCCCTAGGGTTCATAGTACAGATTTTTATTGAAGTCATAAGTTTGGTGGACTTTGAATGAATAAGCAAATAACATGAATTATGGCTGTTATTCAAACGATTTGAAGCCTTTACTACTCTCATGTCTATTTGAAACGAATGGTTTTTTCAATAATTCGTATTCACGTATGTAATGTTGGAACAGGTACAGGTATCCACATAGATCCTCTGGGGACCAGTGCTTGGAATGCGTTAATTTCAGGCCACAAACGGTGGTGTTTATTTCCCACTCATACCCCGCGTGAACTTCTTAAAGTTAGCGCGATGGAAGGTGGTAAACAAAGAGACGAAGCTGTTACTTGGTTTTCCACCATATATCAGCGAACCAAACTGCCCTCATGGCCAAAAGACTGTCAACCGACTGAAATATTACAAGGCCCGGGAGACACTGTATTCGTTCCGGGCGGATGGTGGCACGTTGTATTGAATCTTGATGATACAATAGCTGTGACACAAAATTTTTGTTCGCGAACAAACTTCTCTGTTGTATGGCATAAAACGGTAAGATTCGACTACTCACGGTGGACCGTTTGTACTTATGAGTAAAATTCTTTCTACAAAGCTTGTTAACTTTGTATTAAGATTTCGATATTCGTTATGCCAAACATCTCATATCATTGTAGAATTAATATAAGACATTAAAATCAACAGTGTCATTGAACCACGTCAAATACATTATCGAATATTTAGGTAATATTTGCATGTGATGACACAATGATGATAAGAGAAAGGCGTTTTGATGTTTTCAACAAGCTTCATTATTTATTTGTCATATTTTTGGTGTTTCTTTAACAACTTAAGAATTGGTATTCCTAAATCAATATTTGCGATAATAAATGTTCCTACGGGAATAATTAACTCGGTACAGTTTAAAACACGGCGTAAATTCATCAGATTTATAATTTGTATCTGTTTATATCTACTATCCATTATCTTATATCAGTTTTTTTTTATTCTATTAATCAAGGCTGCTGTAGTGTGTTGCTAGACTGTAGGTGAAACGCCGTATCTATAGAATCAATGGAATTGCCAAAACCTATTATGACATGGTCTGCTATTTAATTATCCTAACATTTAAAGTAGTAGTTGAATATTCAGTAATTGATTTCACTGTTTCAAAGTTTTTCACCTTGAACTGCCGTACGTAGAAAATCACTATTCCTTTTTTCATAAATTTCCATAATCTAAATATCAAAAACATTTGTCCCTCTGATGTTGCGCTTCACCTACATATTATATCAGAAATTACGAGCAAGTAAATTAAATCTATTAAATGATTGAAACTACTCGTTTATAATATCATATTAATATTTATAGGTGAGGGGTAGACCGAAATTGTCACGTAAGTGGCACAGAGTGCTGAGGGAAAAAGAGCCAGAGTTAGGAGCTTTAGCTGATACAATTGACGTTAAAGAAGATACTGGAGTAGCGAGTGATTCTTCAAGTGGATCATCTAGTAGTTCTTCAAGCAGCAGTAGCAGTAGCCAATCAGAAGACAGTGCTGATGACAGTGGGCAAGAATCACTCACCGCGCACAAGAAAAAGAAGCGGTATATAAAAAATATTCTAGATTTTTAAACCGTTTCTCTATTTCCTGTATTCTAGTTAATAAAATCATTGATAAATCATCTTCGTTCAACTGTATGAAGGCTTACTCGTTGTACCGGGGATATAGAAATGAGTATTTTTATTTATTTATTTCAGAAGAAAACTAAACAGCTGCCAACCCTGACAATATCGTATCCTTGGGACCTCCAGAGACCTCAGACTGTACAGTATTATGCAGCAATTATTGTTTGTACCAAGAGTAAATATTGTAATTATTATTATTACCGTATCCCTGTTCATAATAAAATAAATGCTAGATAATACCAAAACTGTTTTAATATTTTTGAATAATTTTATACTTAGTATTTATTAGCATTAGGCGCAGTACTTAGGTAATGAGTACCTCATTTCAACGTAACTGATACTACATTGTGTGGTCTATCGTCTAATTTATTAATGACAATTCAACTAAAATCTTAAATACGTATTTGATAAGAAAATACTGTCGTTAATTGCAATACTAAAATCTATTTGATGTTCGATAGCTGCTCCGGGCTATGAACTAAAAAAATTTGTTCGATACTCATGATTATTGAATAAAATTACGTATACATTGCATAACATCGCAATATTCTATCGATCGAATATATAAAAAATAATTGACTACAAATTTACAATTAATTAAAGAGTAGCTTCGCTTCAGCGCCTCAAGGAGTTGCTTCGTTGTCGTTGATCTCGCTTGTAGTAGTGCCATAGTTTCACAGTACCATCACTTCAGGTTCGTAGTATCGTTTGGTAGCCATGCAAAGCATTAAACGTAAAAGTAAACAACACATATGCAAAATAAAAATGATTTTCATAAAATTATTATGAGGATGAAGTCATTTGAATAACACTCAATGAATATTCATATAATTAGCTTGAAATACTGTAAAGATTTTTGGCTTGATAATAATCCAGCTGACAAACTATCAGCCGTTATCAAATAAGTTTAGTAAATATAATTGCTTATAATTTATACGTCAATTAAATTTTTTGTAACGTGTTGATAATTCATCGCCGCTAATATATACTTGTGAATTCGACTCTAAGGAGATCAAAATATAGTATATATACTTATTGAAGAATTTAACGCGACCCCTGATCCAACGAGAGAAATTTATGAATTTTGAATATTAAATTCAGCTTCATTCAAAAGCTATTCAATTCTTTATTTAAAGAGTCATTATCATATGGATAATAGTTATATTGAAAGCCGTAGCGTAGCAATAACCGTTCATCAGTTAAGCTATTGGATAGATTCAATTCTTATTATAATAATACAATAAAAATATGTAGTATTTTTTTCTTCGATTCAACATTTTGGTACGAGAAAGCGAACAACATGCAGATCACGAGATAATAATAAAACTGAAAAAGGCGTAAAAAAATAACGAAATACCACATGTAAATAAAATAAGTTAAAGCGAGACTGTGGACACAGACATTGTAAGCGAAGAATCAGGTATTCGCCACAGCTTCACCTCGCCGGAACTGTAATCAACATCCCGCACCACGTTAATCTAATTCTTAAGTAAAATATCCTTGTGAGATTGTGTCCAAAGTGAATACCATCATGTGTTAAAAGATCATAGGACCATGTTCTCTTTCATTTTCGTTTACAATTTTACTTCGTATCAAGTAAACCTTGGAAACAATCCACAGTGAGATATAAAATACATTACGGTAACTCACTTGCAGGCTGTGAAGACGTGCTGTTGATTCGTAACAACTGCATTGATGGCGGAACTGTGCGCCCTCACTTCTCCCAAGAGACTGCATTCTCCAGATTGATCACGTGGAACTGACCATGCTCTCAATAAACCACCACGACAACCAGAGACCAAAACTGAGCCATGATTCACAGTGCATAATCCCAGAACCCAATCTTTGTGGGCATTGTTCAATGATTGAACCAATTCCATTCTTTCAAGATCCCATCGTTTGATGCACATATCTCGAGAGCCTGTAGAATAAAGTTAGAATCAAATTTCTATGAATAAAAAAATAGCAAGGATGTTTAGTCCGAATGAAATTTGCATACCAGAGAATAACGTCGAGCCATATGTAGCTAAGCATTGTACTCCATCATAGTGAGGTGGCGCAAGGCTGACGGATTGTCCAGATGTATTAGGCTCAACGAGCGCAATCAGGTGATCTTTGCTCCCTGTGATTACCCTGCCATCAGCAGCAACGGCCAAACACATTACTGCAGCGGTATGAGCAGTACTTAATCTCCCGGTGTAAGTCAGCTTTCGTAAATCCCATATTCTAACTTTGTCACTAGTAGCTGTGTACAGTTCTTTCTCATCCAGACTGAGCGCTACGTCGTTGATTGTTGTCTCGCCAACAGGAAGTTGTAGGGTTCTAGAAGGCGTAGATAGAGCCAATGGACCACTCTGAGCTTGGCCGGATGAAAATAACGTTTTTATACACGAATTTCCAGATCTTAGATCCCACACTTTTACATAAGCTGCAGAAATACTGAAGAGCAGGCGATGATCCAGGGAGTATTTCACCGCCACAACGTTATTTGGATGTCCGCTAAGGGTCAGACTTTCCAGTCCAGTTTCCAAGTCCCAAACTTTTACAGTTCTATCTGTGATTTAAAATCGTTCATAAATTAGCTATGTATCTAGAGTTTGCAGTTTCACCTTATTCAACAAACTTCCAATCCTCTACCTTTAGAACCACTGAAGAGTCGATCATTAGTAGCGCATATGGTAAGAACAGCCTTACTGTGTCCTTCGGCAACGTGACTACATTGCAAAACTGCCCTTGGTTGTGCCTACAGAATGAAAAGAGGACTCAATTATTTTCTCAAAGTACTCGTATATTCTTTCTGAATATTTGGGGTACTAGCTTCCGTTAGTTATTTGCGAGAATTATACTCGCCTTCCCCTGGTATTGCGAGATGACTCCTCTAGTAGGCTGAGGGTCAGAAGGCAAGGGCTGCCTACTGGCAGTCAACCTTGAGAATACATTTTCCTCTCGACTATTGAATCTTCGATAAGCAGTCGGCGAACCAGGAGGTGATGATACATCGGTCAGTCCTACCTGTTCCCTGGTTAGGTTGTTTGTTATGTTAGCGCGTTAGTTAGTCAGATTAGACGCATCCCAGGCTGATTACCATGCTTTTCTAGATCAGGGTTACTACTCATGCAAGTGCAAACGATTCAGTTTAAACCACGGACGAATTCCTTTTACGAGAATTGCACATTTCTTGTCTTTTTGCCAACTGCAGATAGAGAGATATGATATAAATTAAATTGATCTACATCTTAATACAGATAAATATAAATTCCATGTAATTGTGTGATGAGATTTGGTGTCGATCGTGTATTTATTAGATTTGTGTAAAAGTTCAATAAAGAAGAAATTGTTGACGTAAAGTGTTTATTGTTGTGTATTGATTAGCTACAGTCTACGAATTTATTTCATGTTAAATGATGTTGAATTTTTTTTGGGATAATCTTAATATTGCACAAACAAAACATTAAATTGTATTAGAGATTACCGAGTACCAAGGTTCTCTGTAAGATATTAGATTGGATATTATATTATGGGAGAGTGATGAATTTTCAAAGTTATTTTATTGTAGGTGTGTGTTAATTACGTTAGTTTTTTTTTTTTTCTTCGGGCAAACTACTGTATTACAAATCAGGTTTGACAATAAATTCAATTCTCAATAAAAGATATTTGTCCGTGAGTGTGACTGGGTAGTTTATTGGTACAAGTCTTTTTTTTTTTTTTTTTTGTAGCATATGAAAACTGTATGCTTAATGCTTATACTATATGTATATTTATTATTGTAATGGCAGAAATTAATAGAATATTAAAAAATTTGAATAAAAAAAAAATAAAAAATAAGAAGTTAAACTAGTACTTTTTACAAGAAGGATAATCGACCATAGATACAGGCCCTTTTAACGATACATATTTTTACGTGTAATATATGTTATATATATATTTATATATGTATATATAAATCTATAGAGAATAAATATGTACGTTTAATGTTACTCTATTTTGTAATTTTTTATAATTTTATACTTATTCATTTTCTGAAGGAAATACAGTTGGAATCAGTGCATTATACAAGGCATTTAAACAGAGATATACAAGGAGTGCAAGGGCAAAGACGTGTTGAACCATTGACACTCACATGGAGCCACCTCCTGGATGGAGGGGTCGTCGCAGAGGCCTTGGTGAGGTACTATCACGACGGGCCAACGTCGGTGAACCTCCCACCATTCCGACTCCGTATTGACTCCTAGTCAGCACCAATCCCCTGGTTTGCATAATAACATATTAAACATTTATTTCTGATGCAAAATTGCCTCCAATAAAATCAAATTAATAATTACAGGACCAGACGTTTGAGTGAATGATAATAAACAAGGTTTTCTTTCAACTAATTTTGATCGACGATACTTACTTCAGACTACCAGGAGCACTGGGAACTCTTGTGAGCGGGTGATTATGATTTTGGTTTTGATCCTCGTCTATTTTCGTTGTATCCGAACTCATCCCAACACCATATAGTAATTCCTGTGGTTGTGTTGTTCGTCGTCTAACTTTGTTGCTTCTCTGTTGTTTTTCATCACTACCAGATATTACTTGGTTGTAACTATCGTTGCTGGAATAAAATAAATTTCGATGAATAATCACTGACAGGAAAATTTTTTAAGACTTATTTATAGTTTTATGTGTAGCGAGATCATAAGCTGTTAACTTTATAAATGTGCCTCTATTCATATTTGAGACTCACTTGTCCGGAGAAGAACTTCTTGAACTAGGAGGGCTGTAAACTGCCGAATTATTTTGATGATTGTTCGTCAGTGAAAGGAGATCTCTATCCCGAAGCACGTGTTCAAGTAGTTGATGTTGGACATCGCTTTCCTGTGCAACTTGGTTCAATCGAGTTTCCATATCACGAACTTCTGACTGCCTTTGCGCAGCCATACAACTCTGTTCAACAGTAAATGCTAACATTCTTTCTAACAAGTAGCGTGCTTCGTCTACAGATTTAATCGTCGAAACTAATGCCTCAGCACCTGGTTCCGTTTCACCCTCAACTTCTCCCATTTCCACCATGTCGTGTTGGCATTCAGCTATGCTATCCTGTAATGATATTCTTCATTAGTAAATAGTTGGAATTAAAAACTGCAGTCTTATCCTAAACTGTTCACACTTACCTGAAGATAACTTATCTTGCTTTTGATGTTATCAATCTCTTCGTCAATGTCAACCGTGTCACCATTTGTACCAGCCGCAATAGCCCTTCGTTTTTGAAGCCTTTCTAAATCTCTACCCAATTCTTCCCTCTCTTGTAACAGTCTCTCCATCTCTCTTTCAGTTTCAGCAGCAGCCTGTTTTGCCAATGCCTGTTTAGTGATGGTTCTCTCAAAAGTTTGCCATCTTTGTTTAAGAGCCTTTGGACTTTTTTCTTTTTGCGTTGTTCTCCCAGCTGCCTTTTGGCTCAAGCCTCTATCGCGTTTCCTTAACGCTGTTACCTCTTCTTGCTTCCTTCGTAGCACAACTTCTTTCATCTTTTTATCCGCTTCCAAGCTTCTGATCATATTTGCGTTCTTACGGCTTTCTTTACGGAGCTGGGCTATCTCCCTGTTACGTCTCAGCTCGTTTTCTTTATGTCTCTGCGCCTCTTCCCTCATTTTGTTCAACAGCTTTACCTTGGCTCTCTTCATCTCAGCCAGCTCATTCCTTAATCCTCTGAGCCTGTTCTCGCTCTGGGATTGGCTGCGCAATAATCTTGCGTGTTCTTTTTTGGCTGATTGAAGCAGGCGAACCTCTTTTTGCATCGACGATAACTTTCGCTCGTATTCGTCTCGCAATTTTTTCACCTTCTCAGTTGGAGGTGCCGGATGTTGCTGCAATGATGACAAAACCTTGTCTCTTTCTTCAGTTGTATTTCTAATACGAGCTTGTAATTGAGTCAGTTTATCCTCGTAATGTTGTTTCATTGTGTGTAGCCTCCTCTGAGATAATTCTAGCTCCTGAATTAAACGCTGCTTAACGTCTATGTCCGAAGTAAGTGCTTCTAGCTCTCGTCCCATGGCTTCTTCCTCCTCGTCCTCTTCTATAAAACATAAACAAAAACTTTTAACAACACAGCAGCTAGCCACTTTCCAAGAATCACAAAACTTTTATAAAATCCACCTAATCTTACCTTTTCGGTCCGAATCATCCTCAGATTCATCTTCACTCATTGATTCTTGGACATTATCATTCTCCTCTTGATCTTCATCTTCTCCTTCTACTCTGGGACTCGTTTTAGAGTTAGGTCCGTGTTGCCCCTTCAGTGCCGCCAAAGTATTTATTTCCTTCTGTAGTTCCTTCTTAGCATCTGCGAGAACTGAAGAAGACTCGCTATGAAAGACATAGGACGGTTCTCCGTACGGAGTAGCTGCGTTAACCTGTGGAGGAAAACACCCGTTAGAATAAAAACAAACCATGTACTATTCAAATTCACGATCTTTATCAGAGATTTCTGAATATTTTACCTGAAGTTGTCGCTTCTTTAGCTGCTGATACATTGCCTCTGCTTCCAGCAGCCGGGCTCGTAGCTCTTCAATCTCTTGCAGATAGCCTTGAACCAGGCTGGTAAGATCGTCACTCCCACTGCCTCCAGCTGCTAGCCAATGACCTGCTGCCTTTTCTGCTAATAGCAGAGCGTTTTTAGCTGTAAGAGCTTCTATGGTCTCGGAAAGAGCTTTGACTCTTGTTCTAAGGCTGCCTAACTCACTGGTTAGCATCTGATTCTCATGCCAAGCATCGTTCATACCATCTTCACCGACTACCCTCTTGCCTGTAAAAAGTTTATCGAATTTATTGAGTTGGAGGAAGTGACGGGCTTCATTGGATATCGATGTATCGATTGGGTCTACTCACCCTGCCTGTATTCCATTAGTTCAAGTTGAAGCTGTTGTATTTCTCTACGTAGTGAAGCAATCGTTCTAGAGCTTTTGTCTTGATTGATTGTCACCTTGTTCTTGATGTTCCTGGCTCTGTTTGCATATTTTAAGGTACTGAGTGTTTCCATGAAATCACGATCGCTTGGAGATACGCATGCGATCATAACGGTCTGACTATTTCCTCCCAATGAATCCTGCAGTAGTCTGGTCAGTTTTGAATCCCTATATGGAACGTGAAGAGCCTTTTTTGTCTTGTCACCAAGCGCTGAGATGACGTTACCAAGAGCCAACTGTTAACGAATTAATTAATAAGTATTCGGATTTTTGGATTTCTTCCCATCATTATCGAGGAAAATTATTTCATCTTACTTCCTAGTGTCATAGTTTTTATTTTATTCTATATTTACCAATCCGCAGTTGATAGAAATTCCTTCTTTAGCTCTATCCCCAGTAGCTCCAGTTCTCTTCAGTCTTTCAGATCCCGCCAAGTCAACGAAATGAAACTTAGCTGTCAGGGTTTCAAACTCGCTAGCAGGCTCCGTCCCACTCGTATCAACATCTGCATCAGGATCTTCGACCTTAACGCATCTTTGCTGTTTAACGTGGAGGGTAAATATAGCATGCGATCTTGAAGACTGCGTGTTCATCTGTGTCGAACCAGTCGTTCGGGACAATGCTCCAAGCCGAAGACACTCCAATGCATCTTCGGGACTAGTAACATTCCTCGGCTCTACACCAGCCAAATGAATACTTCCTGTTGTATCCTCGTGGATGCGAGCCCCTCCCCTTGGACCACCTGGTTCTAACAAGTCTTTCAACTCTTCGTTATATAATTCAAGGAATTGTGCCGTCACCTGTAATAATCATTGAAGTTTTGGTCTTTAGTACAAAAAATTATACAAATTAGAGACGACTGGGTTTGCTTAAAGCCCGTGGATCATGTAATCATAATAAATTCAATAAGATATCATCTAATCTTGATATTAGTATATAAATTTACGCCATTTTACCTTAAACTCAGGCGGCATTTGCCCACGCTCTCTGGCCCGCTCTTGTTTTTCTAATATCCCGTTGTACAAGTGCGCTATAGCTCTGGGAATAATGCCTATCACAGTTTCGTCGACTTCAACATCAAAACCTGTTCCCATGGTGTAAGTTTTACCAGAGCCAGTTTGACCGTAGGCAAGAACAGTCGCGTTATAACCATCTAGAGCACCGTCAACAAGACGTGCGACACATGCCTCATATATGGTGTTCTGTCCAACGCCAGTATCGAACACATGGTCGTATGTAAACGCTTTGTCTGGTCCAAGGAAGACCTGAGGCTCTCCTGGAGGCACCTGAGTACATACTCTGCACATGTCGATAACCTCGCGAGCAACCTGAGGCCGTATCCTAAATAAATAATTACAGGGTTCTTTTTATCATCTGGAAGCTAGTGTTTGATGATAATGTTCATTGTTCGGATAAGTGGATCGAACTGTATCCTTATGATTGCATATTGAGTTCAACTAAGTAGGAGTTTAATTTCTTGGCCTATAAATCAGAGGGGAGAGACGATTTCCATTCATTCTTAGATCAGGAATTTATTACGCATAACTGAGGTAGCGGCTAAGCCTACACACCCGTGTCTTAAAAGGAGAGATTATACCAAGTAACGTAAACACGACAGAGAGACCGAGTATAAAAGGTGATGATGAAATCATGAGATTATGCAATTAGTATATGACGGAAACTGATAGTAAACACTACAGCCAGATGATATTAGATGCTAATTATATTGTCTATAGAACTTTCATCGAGTTGGAATAAAACTACATACTAATTGATATTAGGCAATTGAAAAATGAGAGTTTGTTTGTTCTTTGCAATCACCTCTGTTTCGTAATTTAGATATGTTTGGGTATGTATAAGGTAATCGCAGTTCTTGGTAGCTTGTTATTTTGGAAACTGTGTATTGTGAAAGAAAAAAGAAGTGCATAATGAAATATATCAGTATTTTAAACCGGTTTTTAGAAATGATGAGTGTTTTTTTTTTCTTTTTTTTTTTTTTTTTTAATACTACATGAGAAGAATAGAAAATATGTATTGTTATTTGTAGCAGATGATGTGTTCGGTTGAAAAGGAGTATGCTGTCCTTGAGTAGTAGGTAATTACAGAATCTTTCGCTTTATTGAATGAACAGTTGGCGGGCCTTGAATTTTAAGTAAGACTAGAATATTTATGTATGTGGAAACCATGGGGGAGATGCCGAAAATGGATAATCTTCATTATTATTCAGATCTTATTAAAATTAGGTGAATATTTAATTTTTTTTAGTTTTTGATGAGATCAGAAACCGTCTTTTTGTAATATGCAGTGCGACGATTTATGTGTCTATACGACCATACTAAAAAAAAGATGAGATCGAAGATTTCATACTTTCGTAATATCAAGCTTTTTCATTGATACTTCCACGGCGATATTTAATTATGCTGAAATATCGGGACTCGGGTCGTCGTAGATGAATACGCGCATTTCGAAAATAGAAATAAATGAAAAAAACCATTTCGAAAATGGGAATAAATAAAAAAAAAGCATTTCGAAACTAAACACATTGCGAATAAAAAAATTTCCTTTTAAAGAACCTACGTTAGTTTCCGACCCCCCACGCAGTTCCGAAAGTTATCTCCATTTATGCGGTAGGTACAGTGTGAAAAAAATAATTGATTGCCATTCAACCAGACCAAAACAATATCCCGATAGTATTTAAAAAAAATTTTTAATAAACATACCTTACGGCCACTCGTACGCTGGAATCATCACACATGTTGTATAAATTATTGTTGTCGGATATCCGACCACTGACAGAAATTAGAAATTAGAAACAACTACTATACACTTTCCTAGGAGATTTCGGTAGAAATCGAACCTCCGATGTGTGTACCCTATTCGACGCGTATTTCTTCTTTTCTTTTTTTCTACTACTACTACTCTCGTCGTTTTTTATTAGCACAAAATAGTCGCCCGATTATTGGGACTTTCGTTTCAGGACAATTTGCGCATTTTCTTTCTTCTTCTTTTTCTTCTATTCAGCCTTGACCAATTGATTATTAGCCCTTATAATTAACTAACGTCTTCTCCATTGCTTGGACAAAACTCGCTTATCGTGCATCGCGCCACTTCGACGCATCAACTGATTTTACTGCTATGCTACTAGTTCTCCAATGCAAGGCAGACATCTTCGGCTACGGCATATACGAGTGGCGCCACCTGGCTATTCGATGTTATACTACGCTGACATCATGTTCGCGCGTGTACTGACTCATTTGTTTTCGAGACTTGCGATGCTAACGAATAACGACAAATTTACTAACCTTTAATTACCGCGTTATACTTCAGCGTTTCGGTCTCGCAAATATTATGAATAAACCGCGTCGTAAGTCAGCTAAAAGTCGTCGAAGTTCTAGCCGTAGTGTGACAAGTAATTTAGTAGAATCAGGAAATAATCGAGAAGTTGGAATAACGAGAATTACGATCGCACCACCGTCAGATATTCCGGCGGTCAAATGGCGCGAGATTATCGACGATGAAGAACAATATTTTATAGTGAATTCAATTCGGGATGAAATAATTCGCAGTGCAATGAACGAAATGTATAATAAATACCTAGAAAAAACGTCATACGATTTTGTCGTGCACTGTTCACATCGTGCATGGGTGAAATTTTTCAACGTAAGCCAAGCCAGTTTAAATTTCATTTATTTTTATTTTATTTTATTTTTTTCCCGGTACGAAATAAGAGGCAGCAGTATAACAAATAGCATATTTTTCTCATACAATTACATAATCATATCGTGTGACAATCTCGAGCATATTTATCTCCCTCACTGCAGTTCATAAATTTGAAACATGATTCCGGCGAGAATGTGCAGACGATCGCCGAACATTGGTCATATGACGAGGCGCCGGATCCGGTGCCTCAAGACCCATGGGGATGCCGTAGAATGAACGTGCATAAAGAAAAAATACCATCTCAAGAATCTAAACCTTGTACAGCTCCTTGTTCGACAAAAATTAACGTCGAGCCTGTACCAACAGTCCCTTCTTTCACCTACCCATTCCCCGAAGTTCAGATTAGACATGAGTCATCAGTTAGTAGCCTGAAATATTATCAGTTTCTATTAATTCGAGATGAAAATTTCGAACAGCTGTTTTTCCCCCGCTAAAATAAGTCAGTGGTTCTCATTGCGCCTCGATGCTCAAGAGAAATAGTAAAGACCTGCATTATCGACGCGTCGATAACCGGTCGGTAATCTTACCGCGACATACCTCACTTACCTTCGGATCAGTTACCTACCGGCCGTACGCGGTCTACAGTTTTTATGTTACCATAACCGCGCGGCGTCGTGTTGTGGCGGTTGAAAAAAATGAGCATCGCTATGATTGAAAACCGGTACATGATCCGCTGATGTTATTGCCGAGTGTTTGTTTCAACGGTGTTACTAGTTTTCACACCAGTGTTAGGCTTTTTCTGATCTATTATCAATCGTAGAAGGGTGAGAAGTAAATTGAATAGTTATTAAATTTTGGAAATACATAGATAGATATGAAGTGTTGGTTAACAGCGTGAAAAAAATCCTTTGTCCGCAAGTTAACCTCACAATGATACATTTCGAACGTTTTGACTTCGTTCTTTTCTTCCCTTTGCATACTGTATATGGATTAAACGTTTTTGTTTCATCGAACTAACATCGAACAAAGATAAATAGTGTAACGTCAAATAAATGTCGATTAAATTCAGGTAATAGGCGAAACGTGATGTAAAATTAAAAAAATTATTGGTTAGGGTTCGGTATAGTTCGCGAAACAATCTTTCTCCTGAATAAGTTTTATCCAACCTTTGTGAACCTAGAATTTGGAGGAATTGACCGAAAAAGAAGAAAGCTCAAAACCGGATATAATCACGGAGAGGCCTTTGTCAAGTCTCGGTGATAGGACTTCGTTAGCTTCGTTAAGCCAACGACAACGATCTATATTCACACGTACCATCTCCATGGCCAAGGCTAATCTACCGGTAATAATACCCAATGGTCTCATACAGTTGTTATAATTAAGTCAGACAAAAGATGGTTAGATAGGATTTTTTTAGAAAAGAAAATAAAGACGCACAGACATACACACTTTTTTTTTCTTTTTTCTAGTATATATAATTAACATAGAACTTTTTCGAACTATATGTTTGTGTCAGTGAATTTGTGAGTGAAATAAGAGTGAGCGGTTTTTTTTTTTTTCTTTTTTTTCTATATCTGACTTCAAAACCAAATTTTCTTTCATTTCAAAGTATATATAATTTTATATATATATACACAAGTGGATTACATCAAGAAATGTGTAAATATGCAATTACAAGGTGACGACATCGCAGTGTCAACGAAAATTCAAAGACACCACCCACGTGAAAGAAAAAAAGTTCCATACAACACCGGAAGCGGTTCAACTTCCCGAAAGACTTGACCCCGAAACATTACCGCCAGATAGGTGAGTTTTTGGAAGATTTTTATCTAACGTCGTTCTAAAGCAACGACAATTTTTACTGTTCATATATTTTGTCGAAAAGTAGAAGAAAAAAAAGAATAGACAAAAAAAAAGAAAGAAAAAAAGATAGAATAGGTAGGAAATAATCGAATCTGTGTCAGTCCGTAGAGTGAATGGAGAGAATGCGTATTGTTGTATTTAATATAATATTATATCGCAATGTGCGGAACTGCAGTGTATAGATTAGAGCTTAATTGATCGCACTGCATCAACCCTCGGTAGTTATTTAATTAATTATTAGATGGATACTGTGATGTTATGAGTACGGAAAAACGGGTGACGACAAAGAAGAGTTAATGATTAGCGTTCTCTGTCGCAATTATGTAATTACATAATACGCGTGTAGTCCGCGTTCGGAGTAATAAACAGGGGGGTAAACGACCTGTGAAGTTTTATAAACGTTAGACTAGATGGCGCCGTGGTTTAGTTTTCTTCTTATGAATTAACTATACACATTCTTATGTACTTAATATGAGTTTATAGAATTTCGTATGACATAACTATACATACCGGCGAATATCGGATATTATGAAATATATATTTACATATATCTATACGCCCGGTATATAGACGACGTTAACCGAGTTTTTAGACACTTGTACCATACATATCTATGCATATCGTAGCCAGAAACAACTAAACTAATGCGAATTATGTGTCAGAAAATTAACACAGCGGTTGGCTCATAGTCGAGCCAAAAACTTTATTGTATCTCGTAAACTGAGATGATAGTACGAGGTTGAAAGTTTCTCATCTCTGGTACAGAAACTACGAAAGCTGGTTTCGAAAAAAAAAGAAAAAAAGAACAAAATTATTCTATATTTAGTTGGCACTGTAAAAATATATTTATGCACAATACCTACCATAAAATTTCTTTTTAATCTTAGAATGTGTCTGCCTAGGCATATACATATAGTTACACCTCTTAAACATCTCATATCTAATTCACTTATCTCTCAATGAAAAATATCATAATTTTTATCAAGAATACGAGCTTAGAGCAAGGTTGTCTGCGGGAATCTATAGGTACGACTGGTATTGCATCACCTGTGTCTTACACGTGCCCAGCTGAATATGTAATTTTTCTGATTTTTTTTTCCTTTTTTTTCGCGTCGAAATTTAACAAGCTAAGAAAAAGTTTAAAGCTTCAAAAATACTCGAATCTCTGTATACCTTCGTATGCGGTAAAGGAACGTTGCTCTTATCGAATTTTTCTTCGTAATAATGAGGCTGGGACTCGGACCGCATATATCCTGCAATTAATTACGAGTATATATTATAGGGAAACATTGCAGTCTTGAATTTCTGTGGTGCAAACAAACGCGATTATAAAAGGTTGGGCGTAAGGGAAGGGGATGCGATAACATGTGCTGTGTGTAGAATCTGAGCTGTGCGATATGAACGAATGTATATACATATACATATATATATATATATATATATATATATATATATATATATATATATATATATATATATATATATTCATCATCTCGTTACTGTTTGTTTTTCACAATCGTCAATTTATATATACCTACATATCCATATAGGCATATAGTATGTACTATATTCAGAATTTATTTATCGCAAGTGAACGACCTTCAATCTCCGTTCATAGATAGTAGCAGCCAGCTTTATCAGCGCCTCTACGTCTGGCAAATAATTTTAACTCTACACACAGTGTCACTTCCCTGCACGATAATATCTTCCTCGCCTCAGCTATATTACATATATCGTATAGGTATAATATGCTTGTTGCTACTGCACAGTCTCGCAAACACGTATGACGTAAACGTCCCTCGGGTACATGTGCATATTCGCTGCATATGTAGGTACATACATACGAGCAATATGTCTACCTCTCCAATTCTAATATATTAACATAGGTATAATAGCAATCAGCTATCACTGCCTATATGCATTATACATACGTAGGTACAGATTTGCAATACTTCGCGACAATTGCGGCGATATATATATTATATACATAGGTAGCTATGTGTATTATTATTATCGCATTTCTATATCTTCAATCAAGTTCATGTATTTATCACGATTTACTGCGGCGTGGCTCACAAATAACTTGTTATTCAATAATTAATTAGAATGAACGGCGCTCGCTCGGTTTTATTGACGAAACTGTATACAGATATATGCGCTTAACCGCGATATTTACTCGCCTGGTGTAGGTAGGTAGCTAGGTAAGTTAAGGTATATAAGATGTTTGTCTTTGATATACATTTATACATGAAAGTGTGTGTTCAACTCCCTACTGCATACATAGGTAGATATCACAGTTGTCTTAATTTTGGCGCAAGAGTTAAACGGCGTCGAGACACCTCCTCTCCTCTCCTCTCATCTCCCTTCGTCATACCTCACACTTTTTCATCGAGCCAAAAATATATTTGCAAAAACAACGTCGCGCGACGTGTTATATAGAATACGTATGTTATTTTATACATATATGTTATATGTTATAATTTATACATACACCTGTAGCTGTATACAGAAATTTACCTAATTCTTACGTCAGCTTATTTTCCTTAATTTTTTTCTTACGAAATATATATACGATGTTTCAATCGTAGCATACCTGTACACGAAACCGTTATTTAATTGTTAATTCTGCGGTGGTAACAGCTGTAGGAACTCCTCGCGAATGTTCACTTCGAACTCGTAATATCTATATAACTATGTGTATATGATACACGTGCCGAGACATGCTTTGAAAAAATTTGCCTTCAACGTTGATATATTTTTAGAAATATAATGTAAAAATATTCGAGGAAATGGTCGGTGTTAAAATTAAAGATCCTTTCGTGTTGGCAATAATTCAGGTTTTGAACACACACACACACACACGCCATTTGATGCGTGTAATTTTTGTGAAAATTTGAGAAATAGGTATGTCGAGGAAAGAAATTTATCTTGAAACCTGAATGATTTGATTGTAGAATAAACGTTATATACGCTCAGTTTTATGCACACCATTGAATGCCACGTGACATCCGTTGCCCTTGGTATAGTTTTGTATCAATCGTTAATTCAGATAACGAACCGCGTCTTGAAAGAATCATTGCCTAAAAGAGAACAAAGCCCCGGTTGCCGCACGTCCGCAAACACAACTAGATGCACAATAATACTTCGCGCGTGCGACGAGCTTACCTGTCCGATACGCATCTTCTTGTGTCACGTATATGGAGTCACGTGGCACAATTCTTTACCATATGATTCAGGCACGGAAAAATAATCTGAACTTTAAACTATCCAAAGGTAGCAAGAAATTTACGAACGAAAATAAATGTATAAAGAATACGAGAGCGGGGTGGAGGCAAAGAGATGTAAAAACGGTTAATGCGAAGCTATACAGTCCGTTTTGATCAGATTAGATATTCATTGAAATTGGAAAAAAAGTTTCTTCATAAAGTATCATTGCCTCGTGTGACTTCAACGAGATATACAGTGAGAGACACGCATTTTTACATTCATAACAAAATTGAGAAATATTAATATCAGCCTCGAACAGGTGACTTGATAAAAAAAAAAATCTGTAGTTGTCTGCTATTGATCTCTAAACATTTTTCTTATTTTTAAAATCCAATCGATATACCTTTATCGCTATATTATATCTCGAGTTGCGCTGTTCTGTATAACATAAATCGGTGAATCTCATCGTGAGATAAAAAGGTGATTCAGTATCTTGATTATTCAATAAACTGCAACTTCGATTATAGGTATGAACAATTCGGAGTTTCACCTCAAATAAGAGTGACACGACATTCTTTCGGGAACAATTCGTCATATTATGTTCGTATAGATAGTACCTCGATTCCTCTAAAAAGGTCTAACATTGAGCTCAGTTTATTGTGTAAGAGCTAGGTCCTAGGAGGTACCTACGTAGTACGTAATGTAATAAGTGATTGTTATCTCATCACGAAGCAGCCATTCGTCACTCACGTGCTTCATCATCCGACTCGATCTTTCTTTACGCGGAGGTCTTGGGCCGTTTTATCGGTGTTGTATGTAGCAGAACGTAGGAAGGTAGATAGGTAGCTATAGTATAGGTAGACGGGTACCTATATGCACCTCGCCTACTCGAGATTGACTTAATCACTAGCCGCACCGGAGTTTGCAAATAGCATTTGATTGGAACGATTGAGTGAGCTCTGAGGGTTAATACACTGCAGATCCCTGTGCTGCAGGCTTTTGGTGAATTAAAAAAATTTCAATCAACTTTTATCTTTTTATATATATATACGACGTTAGGTAAAGCTACCCGGAAACCGGATGACCGGATTAAGATCAGAGCGAGTAACCGAGCCGCGCAGGAATGATGGATATAATAAATCCCGCAGAATCTCTGACGTTGATTTTTTCGAATCTTGTTTTTCGCGAGATTTACCTCTTTAACTTTCGTCTATATGTGGGTAAATCTGAACCTCGTTTCTTCTTCAACTTTCTAACCGTGAATAATTATCACCTTGTCAGCAGTAGCGAGCCGAGTTACGAACCACGCTGAAAATTATTGACCCCTCAACTGTCGAAGAACACGCTATACTATCACAAAAGATCAGATTGAATTCGAGAGTTTTATTCGTTCGGACGAAGAAGGAATAAAAAATAAAAAATAAAAAATAAAAAAATCGACCAATTAATTTCACTTCTCGCTCGGAGATTGAAAGGAAAACGAACTGCACGGTTACATGTTCAATTTATAGCTCTTAAAGAAATGTAAATTATACACGTAGGTATATATAGAGATATATCTCTCTTATATATAATATAAGTTGAAACTTCGTTTTTGCAAGTTCATTTTCTATTGTAAATATCGTCCGGCCCTACCGCGCTCTTTCCTTTTTACCCCCACCGTCAGATTTATCGCGATGGCCTGAATTCGCTGACACGTTTCAAACTTTGACGGATGAATCTGAGGTGGTAGCTACATTAAACTGGGATCAGTTACACTCCGAAGCTTCTGTACCGATCGAATGCCGATCACCAGTCGAAGCTTATATCTATATAATATATATGTATTCCGTGTCCATATACACTATACACAGTATACATACTATACTCTATAGTTCGATACAGGAAGATTTACCCCTGGTTCGGGATTGATGCGCAGAAAAATTACTGACAGCGTTTACAAAGAGCTCCCATCAATCTACCCCTAAAAACCAGATCGTAGATTGCCATAGTTTATCGGGGCTTGTGACTGCCGGACCTCCGCTCAGCGCGGAAATGTACAATCGTATAACTCCCCTCGTTTCCCCCCCTTCATCCCGCGACATTCCAATCGAGCTCTTCCCCAGTACAGTCTTTTTCCTCTAATTTCTCAATCAAAGTGACGTGATCCGCTCGAAATGCGAATCTATCAATCCTGCGCTACAGGGGGATTAATGCCTACACGAATAGGTCGTTTGCTGATACTCGGCGTTTCGGAACTTTCACGGATTTGCGGAAATGGGAAGTTTGTTTTACTGAAAATAGTGAACAAGCCCCCGACCACGGTAAGCTCTGCTGCACCGATCTTCCGAAGAGATTTAGCAAATATTTAACAGGGAAAATGTGCATAAAGCCACCCCTGCGCCGAGGTTGAATCTTTGCCAGGAATTCGTAAAAGTGCAGATTTCTAGGAAACCATTTATACATGCATAAGTATACTTGAGCTATAGCTCACGCATAGATACATCTATACGCACACATACCCCATCTGTGTAACCTACACCAATCATTGGCCCTCGGAAGCTGTTCTTATACAGTTACAGAACCGTCTTACCTATAATAGAATGGAATAGAATGAATCTAATCCGTTCCCCATTGCGGTAGTCTTTTGAATTTAGGCGGAACCGCCGCTCAGCATCTTTCCGCCACGGACGTAATATAATGAGATTTAAATACGGCTCGTCTCTGATTTTCTGAAAATATTCTCAATTATTCATTCGAATATCGGCAGCCACCATTATACCAAATGACTAAAGTCGATAGGGTGTATAATATAAAGGTAGATAATTACACCCTTTACGATCTTCGATACTCAGCTGTCCGCTCATCAATTAAACATTTCTTTCCGATAAGTTTCGGAAAATCTTCTACAGTCGTTCAATTTTCTTCCCCCTATAGCTACTATCCTCATTTTTCGTTAAAAGGATTGAATTGACGTCGTGTCTCGAGGTACATAAAGTGATTGAAATATATGTGTCTGTAGAGTGTGGAGGACGTCGTTACCTGCCCGTTATAGTTATAGTCCGTTCGTTCGTTCTTTCGTTCTTTCGTTCTTTCGTTCGTTCGTTCGTTCCCTACAGGTCTGGTATATTCAGTGTTCTATTTAAGTCCTCTACTTCTTTGAAGTCGCGGGCGTGTCTATACTTGAGTCTTGGACGGTAACCTGTAGAGTAGAGATCCGAACAACCATTCGTCCCTGTCCCTGATCATCGCGGCCACGTCCATTTCTGTCGCGTAAGGTAATTTGTGAATGAAGTCTTCGCAGGTTGACACTGGCTAACTATAGATTTACGACGATATACACAGTTACGTTAAGCCGGCTCATCGCTGCTGCAACCCTGCAGTAGGAAATAATTATTATGCCGCACCTCGCACTAAATCGTCTCTGACCATAGCCAATATTATAGTCTCGGTCTCTCCCTACTTCGAATTCTTTCATTATTCACGGTGTGATGTTATCAAGTTGGGATTCGAAGAACAAAAATTTCATCAATTTCACAGAAATTATCGGATCTCCGAATGTGCTATCGATAAATGGTCGAGTTGCAGTTATTTTTTACAATAATTAAGAAACTTCGTTTCCGAAGATATTAATTCTCCTCTCAAGCCACATTTTTCTCATCCCCCTTCGCAAACACCTCGATCAATCTATATCCAGAATGAAAAATTGTTCGATTTATTTCCGTACCAAATTCCTGACTAGAAATAATATATAAGTTGAGAATTGGCAAAAGTGTCCCACTTCTTCATACGATCAAAAATAAAAATAAAATAAAATAAGAAAACCTACACGAACAGATATTGGGTATGTAAAATGATAATTCCAGATCAAGTCTGATATACGGGGTATTCGCGATGTTTTTTGGCGATGTGATAAACCGACTGATGTCTGCATCACGTCAGTACACCTATATCGTAAATCAACTGTCTGTACGTGTGTGTGTGTGTGTGTGTGTGAAAAAAAAAACTTCACAATACTTACCGATAAATATACTCAGATATACCTATATACCTACTAGGTATATACGCGTGTATGAATAAAAGTATAAATATACCTCCTCACACCAAGCCACGAATTTATCAGTGTCAATTTTTCCCGGCCCCTTGTAACCCGATATACTTAATTTTCAACCCATTTATGGTATTAATGTAAAAGCTAATTAATCGAAGTTATCTCATTCATGATCGTCAGGCTTGTTTGTTGTACACAGACTATGAAGGGTGGGGGGTAGGGGGGTGACAGTACATGATCAACCCACCCCACCAGCGCGCGTACCGCGGAAGATCAATTGACACTTGCGTTATCA
This sequence comes from Tenthredo livida, assembly GCA_963992785.1. Classification (NCBI taxonomy): domain Eukaryota; kingdom Metazoa; phylum Arthropoda; class Insecta; order Hymenoptera; family Tenthredinidae; genus Tenthredo; species Tenthredo livida. Next base: position 10,590,486 of record OZ023066.1, on the reverse strand, counting down.
CTGGCTAGTGTCACGTGCGCTCGATCTATTCAGCCGGTTCGCTTGCCTCCTTATCTGATTTATAGACCGAGCATGAGAGCGAGGCAGCAAACAAGCCGTGACGTAATTGTTACTGAATTATCCTTGGGCTGCATATATATACTCTCTTCTACCCAGCGTTAGCCGGTCTTCTCTGGATCTTCATCCTGCCTGCCTCCCTGATATAATATACCATGGGTCTCGCTGTAGCACCAGTGATGATTATCCGCTCGCGCTACCGGCACCGTACAACAAACCGAACAGATTTATGGATAAATAAATACCTACACCTTGAACACGCCCTTTCTGATCCGAGCTCGACGCCCTCGAAACCAAACCGCAGCTAAAAATAGGTGAAGGCCTCAGGCCGATCATCGTACTTATACATATACCTACCCGCAATCTGGATCGCTACAAGAACCGAGGCTTTGCAGAGCCGGTAGATTACACTGTATATACTTACGTGTATGTCACAGAATGTTACGAGATGATATATAGCGACGCGCTCTGCGGCTCCAAAGGATCGTCGATCTCTGATGATGAGTTGAAAATATCGCATATGATAGCAGAGAGGATCCAAGCAACGTTTATACGCACATCGAGGTACAATGCAGACGAGAAAACATATGATCTTGGATTTTTTTTTTCGCGGAGAAGGATTGATGAAAATTTGTAAAAAGAAAACCTTAAAATACTTTTTTCTAAAACCCTCGCGTCTTAGTCCTTCGAGTTTATGCTCAAACTTACATAGGCACCTGCAGATCTATAGAGGGACATGGGGCAGCTATACTTATGCGGGATAATGGCTGGTTTTGTATACCGTAATTTTTCAACTGCTCTCTTGTGAGTCTTGTCCCTTGGTTGAGTTAGCTGCGACGTCTGTTAGAGGGCTTAACTTTTGGGTCGTCCTCACAAAAGACCCGCAGCTCTTTTAGACCGTGAAAATGTCTTTTGCCTGAGTAACTTAAAGCATGCGATTAGCGTGATAATTACCAACATAGGTATGTATATGAATATATGCGGAGAAAAAATAAGAAATTAAAGTTGTTTAACATTTACGAACGACTCAACGATCAATCTTGTAATCCGCTTTTCACATCATGTAATTTATATTTCTACGCAAATTCGTTAAACGAAATACGCAGCCCAAGGCACTTTGTGCGATAGGATGTAGATGATGCGAATCAAGCCACTATACGGCAAATATAAGCTTTTAAGTGGTTTAATAACTATTCGGACGTTCAATGCTTTCGGTAAGTGCCAGCTGGCAACTTTGAGGCTTATTGGGAAATAGATATTAGCAAATCTCGTATGCTTTGAACTCGACGATGAAAATACACCCGAGTAAGTTTCTCGGCCGTATAAAGCAGCGATTGCGCGATTGTCGCTTATAAGCTATACGTGGTGTGTTTTGCTTCGTTTTCCTTTGTTTAGTTCCGTTTTGCTTCGCTTTGCTCCGTTATCGGTTTCTGTGAACTGCAAAAGGTGTTTACAATCTTACCTTACCGCGGCTTACGCTCACGCCGCTCCTCTCTCTCTCTCTCCATCTATCTCTCTCTGTTTCCCTCGCCTGTCGTTTCACAAATTTATTCATTTTCTCTGAATCCTTATACCTCAGCAGTTACGCCGCTCAATTTTTCCTTGAACTCCTCTATAATAACACCCTACGGGCTCAGCCACCCGCGACTCTGGGTATATTTTCGAAGCGTTGAAACGCGAGCGTTCCTTGAATCACAAACCTCACACTTCCCTCTGTATACATATGTATACGTCTACTTGTTTAGATCAACGCATATATATGTATATATATTTATATATAATCATTTCCTCAGCTACTTTATGATTGTTCAAATTAGTAAAGCTAGAGAAACACGTACCTACTTATATTACAAAAAATATATACCTATACCTAATATATCCCATGCTGGTATTATTATGTGAACTACATTTAATTGTCAGAACTCTGCACAAGGTCGTCGTAGGTATAATAATCTACACCAGTCACTAGTTCACTAGTTTATCCTTAAGGTATATATACCTAATAATTATTTCAAGGTTTTCACGAAACAGATTAACAAATAATAAAAAAGAAAAAAAGTAAAAAAAAAAGGCTGAAACATTGTAAACTAACGACTTTCCGAGAGGAAGCATGATTTCTGTCACGTAAGCCAACTCGATTATTTTCTATATATATTATACGTATATATACAGAATAATATATAAATTATCAGCGAAATGATAATTCGTTCGAATAATGGCGGACTGAATGCATAAAAGGTGAGAAAAAACGGATGAAAAATGTAATAATTAAATATATTATTACGCCAGATGCATTCTGCTCCTAACTATGTGGATATTTATGTATATATCTAAGCGTATATACCTAAATGCGGTATATACATTCACAAAGACATTTTAGGTAGGTATATGTATATAATTGAGGCAATTATCGCATTTACGGTTCAGGCGACGCTCTTACAATCAGCGACATAGAACCCATTCAATTATTATAATCTTCTGCTGCTGCCAGAACGTGGGAGACCGCGATCTCAGATAAAGAATTATAAATGTCAGCCTACTTCTATAGAACGAACGTGCAGAAAGAAAGAGAAGGAGATGAAGAGAGACGAGCAGCGTGCCAACTGCAAACGAAAGTTAAGAATTGTTTTTTGCCATTTACGAGGATGAACTCCGGAATGGAACGGATCGTAAATTCGTTGGACGTTATACCGTGTATATAGATATACGGAATGATATAAATATACCGGTGTGTATTCACGTTGGAGCGTATCAACCACGAGACTGTATATAGATATATTTAGGTATATATAGGTATGCGTGTGATACGAAGAGACTTGTGAAAGTATAAGGAAGGAAGAAAGCAAGGAAGAAAGAAAGAAAGAAAAATTTTGACGACGATCTCGGAGGGGCTCTAAAAATTTCGTTGGATTGTTTCATCTCGCATTTCCATATACCCGTATTGTATACCTACCTATACCCATACGCGGGGATCAAGAACCGCGAAAATAAGAGGAAGGAATATTATATAGCTTCGAAAGAATATGCCCATGTCCTCGAGCTATCGGAAGATGTGTACGAGATTACGATTATATTTGAACAGAAAAAGATGATGATAAAAAAGAAGAAGGAGAAGAAGAAGAAAAAAGACAAAAAATCTAGGTCAACTGGGTTGCGAGACTATTAATGAAGAATTATCATCTGATAGATATAGTATATATGTATATAAAAGCCTCGAGTCTTTCGTCGTAGAACGTGACATCGACTTCCGGTTATTGCGCAGAGTAATGTCGAAGTGCTGTGAAAGACTGAAACGAATTGAATTCATCGTTTCCACTCCACTCCACTCAACTCCACTCTTTTCTTCTCTTTAATTATTCTCATTATAATTTGTTTTATTTTCATCGTATTATCATTAAAATGAATGATCGTAGCCCGCAGCAGTAACTTTGTGCGAAAAAAAGAGAAGAAAAAAACGAAAAAGCCAAACAATGTTCATTTTATTTAAAAAGACGTAAAAATATATAAGTTCCGGTTTGGTGGTGAGATTGAAAATCTGTCGGAAACAAAGACAGGGTTTTGGCGAGCAGCAGTTGTAGTCCTTTCGTCCTTTGTGCTGTACCTACTCTAGGCCCGCGATCGTGATGGTATATACGAAGAGGGCGAGTCACACAGTTGCAGCCCCTCATCGCGCGTATACTTTTCGTGGCCCACGTTACCAATGGGAAATAAAAGTTTATCCTGCCCAATAAAAAGCTAAGCACCAAACCATTTTTTTTTTCTTTCTTTCTTTTTTCAAACATCTCTCGGCCAGGGATCCCGCTGCAGGGGTGAGAACTGAAATTATTATCATTATCATTATTTTTCCCAATTTTTTTTTCTTTTCTTTCTTTCCATTCCTTCTTTCATTATTTCCCCTTTTACACAAAGAGCAAGTCCACACAAAGCGGCCATCCTAAATGTAATTACAACTTGATCCAAGATTTGATCCGAGATCAACGGAGATGATGAGCTACGGAAGCTGCTTATACGCTGCGCAGGAATTAAAAAACAAAAAAATAATTATCATATACATATTATATGCAATGTAATGTAATGTATATATAGTATATATTATATAGTATATGTAAATATATAGAAGAATTGTAATTGTTTTATGTAGCTGAGTTAATAACGTGTTTAAATTTATTTTATTTTATTTTTTATATTATTTTTTTTCTTCTTCCTGAAAAGCGGAGAATATCGTTCGATTACTGTCCGCTCGCGAGTTATCCACCACATAATTATATAGGTAGGTAGGTACCATACTCTGCCGTACTATACGGTTGTTTGGTTAATTTGGGTTAGGATAACGAGTATAACGGCGTCTTGCTCGCTCTCCGAGTGCAGACCGTTCGAAAATACGACGAGAGTCATATATAAGAGAGATTTCTGACACGCGATATGTATATATGCGTACAGTATGTAGTATACGTATGTATATATACATGTACCTATAGGTAAATAAATTTACGCGAATGCAACCGTCCATACATACATACATATATAATGTATATATACCTATATATATATGTATACACCTATACGATTTATATACAGCCGCACACAAACCGTAGCAGGGCAAACCAATTTTAATTCAATTCGGAAGCTCCGTTTACTGTGCGAATCCGTATACATATATGTATACCTATATAGACCTATAAATACTTCAACCCATATATATATAACATACGTATGTTTTTTTGTTTTTCCACGTAATATATAGGTATATAATACGCCTTCTTATCTATATCCGTACATAAATTTCGAATATATATAAATAACGAATATGTATTGTTATATATGTATAACTCCAGGTTGGTAGGGCGATCGGAGTTTGGGAGAGAGAGAGGGGCAGGGGGGGGGGGGGGTAAAATTTATAATATATTGGTATAGTTCGTATCGTTCCCCGTGACTAAGAGGACAGGTAAATCATTTTTTATTAATGATTATGTGGCTTCTAAGCCCCCTCACCTTGTTGCTCCTAGCTCGGAGCCGTCTCCACTATTTCGACCTCTCGGCGCTGTTACCAAGGGATAGAAGAGGACAGCGATTTAAATGCACCGGGAAAAGGAGAAACGGATCGTAACTTAGCGCGGTGGGAAGCGAGAACGAGTATCAATGCTATAGGTTTATCGTCGTCCCTCTTTACTGTCGGAGAAAGAACGATCTATAGAGAAGCACTTGGCCGAGACGAGGATACAACTATTATGGGGCATTGGGGGACGTCTGCTCTAACAGTGGGGCAGAAGAGAGAAACGAGATGTAGAGAGAGAGATGGGAAATAGAGAAAGAGAAGGAGAGCGTGAGAGAGATAGAGATTGAGAGAGAGAGGGAGAGAGAGAGAAAGAGGCGAGAGGGCTTGGAGCCTGTTTCAGGCAGGGGCGACGCTACTAGACCAGCTTTCGTGCGCCTCTACGTTTGTATGTATAGCATCCGAGGCTCGGAGCTGACGCAGCCTTTGTGTATGGGACTCTAAACCCAACCTAACCCTAACCCTAATCCATAGATCGCCAAATACTCGCGATTCCTTTTTTTTTTTTTTTTTCTTTTTTTTTTTTCCTGCTCGTAGGTTTCAATGTGACGCGGTGATTAATCGCTCGTCGGTAGTTCCGCGCTTTTGAAATACCAATTTTATACTTTGAAAGAAGATGGAATAGTTTTACGATGCTGAAAATATCTGATCCCCTTTGATTCCGATCTCTTTTGAAAATGACGATTTCTCGTTCTTTGAAAATAGGTATACCTACCGTTGATTAATTCAACTTTTTTTCTTCTTCTTCTCTTTCTCTATTATTCGCTGCGGTAATTATTGCGCGGCTATATCTTGGTTGGATTATCATGGATGTAGAAAGTAATATGGAGAAAAGTTATGGGGGAGGGGAAATCTCTATACGTCTTCTCGAATATTAATTAATTGTATGTAATCAGGGACGGGGAAATTGGTTTATTGAAAAGGTTCTTTATCGCAGTAAAATGACAATAGTTCCCTTTGTCTCTTATTCTGTTTGACCGGTTAATTAGAAGAGACAAAGTTTAACGGAGACGACCCCGCTTTAACTCCCTATATAACGAAAATTCTTGACAAGTAATAATCACCGAGAAACTTCAACTTTTTATACATATATATATATACCAATTTACAAATACATGTATACACGTTCAACCAGCAAAGTCGTTAATCACGAGACAATGATTATTTATAGAATCGCGTCATTAGTCAACTAACAAAATTAGTTTGAGCGACATATTTCATATATCCTTAAATATATTAACGCACTACCGAGGAAACCTCAGGTCAATCTATTAAATTATGTACATATATATTTTCATTTTTTTTTTATACTTCGCTAAAGAACAAAAAAGAATAAAAAAACTTCGCTTCGTTCTCATTTTTATTCAAAATTATCTTAACGATGTTGTTTAGCAAGTTACAATAACACCGAGATAATCCAAACGTCAATTCAGTTCATCGTGAATCAATCATATATGTATATATATTATACAAACTAAGGATAATGTCGATATATCGACCGAACAGCATAATTTTGATAAAAACAACAACAATAAGTAGAAAAAATAATAATAATAGTCTCCCTTCTGTGGGAATAATAATTCCATTCATTTCACTCGAACACCATTCCCTGTGTTAAATGGAAAACCGTTAACACCCAATTTTATCATAAAAGGAACTATTACCTTAGCCATAGAACCATAGGCATAGTAACTCTCCACGGTATACCATCAGCTGTTCTCTCATTCCGGCGCAGTAGCCGTTAGACTCGGGCAGGTATATCTGTCAAAATCAGCTGATCGGTATAGCCAGGCATGCGCGTTGCGCTCGTAGTTACCGTGCAGTTCTATAGCTATAGTATTAGAACTCGAACTCAATCCGTTTGAATAAATATATGAATTGAAGTTACAGCTTCAAGTATAATCTATTAGAAATAATAAAAAATAAATAAAAAATCTCTATACTCGTATGAATAGAATGTATTATAAATGATATAACCAATTAATAATAAATCGCGATGGATAATAGCTCGCGTATATAAATTACTCTTACAATATTATTACCCATATATATATACATATAGAAGAAATAAGAAGAAGAAGAAGAAATAAATTGATGAAACAGTAAGGGTACAATAATCGCCACGTTCTTTGACGTTAATTAACGTGTCAGTATAATATACTTATTCGCAGCGTAACACTAGCAGCAGTTCTCCTCATTTCTATCAATTTTTTTTCTGTTCTCGTCTTTTTTATTAATATTTTCGTCGTCAAATGATAAATTAATTCAATTTTCCTTTTTTCTGTTTTTTCTGTTTTTTTTTTCATCTCTGTTTCTTTGTCTCTTTTTTTCTGCTCGCCTGCAGGTTTTTCTATACTTACTCGCTGTACAGTTTCGTAGTTCAGTTATACTACTTTCAAGCGATTGTTTGACCGTGTCAATGACCCCTTGGACAACGAGGCGGGTTTTGACGGGACTAAAATGTATATCAAGTTATAATGCCTGTATATGTATTATAACGTACGTAGGTTGGACTTATATCTGGCAAATTATTGGGCCCTGGTACCTCCTCTCGACGCTCCTGCGATCCCTCGAACCTCCTCAACAACTCGCTGTGCGCGCGGCGCGGCGAACGAACGAACGAACGAACGAACGGACTAACGAAAGAGAGAGATACCATGAAGCTCTGAAAGAGAGAGAGAGAGAAAGAGAGAGAGAAAGAATCAGAGATAGTGTCGGAGAGAGAGAGAGAGAGAAAGCGATACCCAGCTACCCGGCTACCCAAACCTACGGGGGTCTCTTTGCCCGTGTAGGTGAGATCCCGCGGCAGGAAAGACCGTAGAATTTCGTGTAAGTGCGAGTAGCTCCTACCGATCGTTGGGCGGCGGGCTAAAGCGAGAGGGCAAATCTCATCCATGGAATATTCCGCTGAACTCTGTCAGCGACGAGGGGGGAAATGTAGCGACGTGAAGAGAGAAAGAGAGAAATACTCGGTATATGCAGGAGCGGGGCTCGCGATGGGGGGGAGGAATATACCCGACACACATACAACCGCGAATTTCAACCGTGAGGAGAGGTATAGGAAACGTGTGTTACACCGTCCGTCCACGTGCGTGTGAATTGAATGGGTAACAAAAACTATATAAAAGAGATACATACAAACACTTGGATACATGGTGACGGTCCCCACGACGTGTAATGGGACTTGAGATTCGCAGGCTTAGGGTTGTCGGTCTTATGTTAGTGACGGTCTTGTTGTCCTTCCATACCTACCGAACCTACTGCAGGATAGTGTAAGCTCGAACTTCCACAGTATCGAATTTGTTCGTACTCATCCAGCCAGCATTATGTCGCTACAGAAGAAACAATGAATTGGAAAATCGCGTATATTTTTAAGAACGAGTTTTCACACGGTGAAATCCTTTTAATTTCGACGAACGGAGATCGTATGATAAAAAAATTAAAAAAAAAAGAACATTTCAAGTTTTTGGTTTTTCTCTCTTTTTTTCACACATCTTTTTATCGCCCTATCTTCGTTCTTTAAAATATTCCTGCCGATTAAAAAGCACGAGTATATAGATATACACGGCATTACGTTGATCTAAGCTGAAAATCAAATCGTTATCATTACCTATGTAACCTTATATAGGTATTTCTCGTCTCTGGTGTAATTTGGCCTAGCTGGCTCCTCGCCAATTGACAATTTCCTAGTACTTTTTTGAAGTTTCGCTAAGCTTTTACCTATAGATGTACGCATACCACCACCACCACCACCACCACCACCACTACTACTGCTACTGTTACACGTAGTAACGTAGACGGTTTGTTGCGGTCGGTTGATTTGTTACAGTATCGCGCGCAACTGGTCCGGCAGCGTTCCAAACCCGGAGGGACAATCAGTGGTGATTGATGTATGTACAGGCGTCTATGTCAATATCGTGAAATCAAGGTCAAATTATTTAAATCTAAGGGTTGACGTATTTGTTTATAATTTTTAAATCCGCACCGATTGGATTATTGAATAAAGGTTATTTTTTTTGTTTTCTCTTCTTCGATATTCTGCACACAAGCATATGCCTACAATACCCATATGCATATGCATGCATTGTATGAACTCATAGATTGACGTTCACGTCCATGCAGCATCGGTTATATCAATTCCTCGCTGCGCTAGTCTTATGCAATCTTGTTAACCGATTACCGAAGACTAGTGTCGTCGACCAAACCTGAAAACGTATTCGATCGATACTCAACTAGGTATATCTACCAGTCGTCTAAACTCTAAGCTGATAAAAAGAGAGAGATCGTGATCCGCGAGTAGGTGTAGGTATATAGGTGTAGGTATATACTAGACAGATAAACTTATATAGGAACGCAATACAATATAACAAGATCTCGCATCGACCACAAGGAAGACTTATAATTGTCTAGAATTATTATTATATCTAAAAAGAAACTTATCTAGTTAACGTTCGTAACTAATTATCGTCCGATTTATTTTCACAAACTACAATAATAATAAGAAGAACAAGAAAACTGAAAAAAAAAGTAAGAGAAGAAAAAAATACATATATATATATCAACGAGACGTGCGAGGTCCGGCAGTAAGTCAGTGGTAACAATTCGCTGGCCGCATCTCTTTAGTTCCGCAATAGTCCTTTTCGTTTATTATACGAAAAAAAAAAAGAGAACAGTTCCTCGTTTATAATTTATCGCATTGCTCAGCACTAATTCACCTTACGATTACAATACAGTACAGTCAATAAATAGTTGTATTGGTCTAACCCAAGAAACTCCTTGCCATATATGTATATGCAGCATATAGGTATACATGTATTCCTTTGTGTTCCACTGGCTTACTTGTCATCGTTTAGTAGCGCAACGAGTGAATAATGAATCGATACACGTTGTGTTAAATCAGATCTATATATCTACGTGTATGTAAGTTGAAAAAAAAAAAAAAACAGAAAAAAACAGAAAAAAGAAAAAAAAAGATTAAAAAACTTGACGAGAAACTGGCTCAGATTCATCGATGCTTTTCCATTTGATTTTCTCGTTTGACAAGCAAGGAGGGGGTTTGATGTCGCATATATATGTATACAGGAACGGGCAGGATTAGTCCTCGGAACCGGCACTTCAATTGAGTCGAATGAATTGAATCGGGTTTAGTGTATAGTATACGTATATGCGTGTATGTATAAAGAGGAGGTGCGCCATTCGCAACACGCAATTGCCGCGGTCGTATAGCTCACGCATAATAATTTGAGTGAATATCACACACTGTGTGCAAGGGAACATAGTCGCTCTTTGTGTTCGGGCCTCTGGCATAGTGTATGGTATGGTAGATGGTATATTCCGTATACTATACTGTACCCTCTTTCTCTCTCTCTCTCTCTATTTCTCTCTCATGTCTCTCTTACTCCACGCACATGCGTGCTACTAGCTTCTTTGTCCGTCCTGTTCGTTCGTTCGTTCCCTGGCGTATATTTTCAGAGGCAGAACTTCTCCTCTTTTCCTCTTCACCTCTTCAGCTCTTCTCCTCTTCTATTTTCCTCTCTCACTCCCCTGCCATAAGACCCTTCTCCATTTTTCTCCCTCCGCTTCTCCGTGTACTTATGCTACTACCACATCGAAATTCCACCTAAAACTCCCCTCCTATTCTACAAACTGATATCTTCTCTGCCACCGGAACAGTGTTTTCTTTGTTTATAGAATCAGTCGACGAAGCAATGGTTTTTGATCGACGTGAATCGAAAAGCTGTTTGAAGAGGATGGATGCCGTTCCCAAAAGTCCCGATGCTCAAACCGAACCTTTAACCCGGACGATACCCACTACGTGGGGTAGAATGTTCTTTGTCTTTGTGGTTTAACAAGGGATGATCACAGAGTGGAAATACTTCATGCATTGAAAATTTAGCGAATTTATATATTCACCGATCTATTGTCACGTATGATATTATAGCAGATTTATAGAACTTTATAGATTTCTACAAGTCATTACTATACTACCTATACCTACTTCCTGTGTGAAACCAGACTTTTGGCAACTTGAAACCCCTTCGGTTTAGATACGTTTACAGACCCCCTCCTCGCGCCACCTTTCGATCGACACCCTTCCTCCTAGTCGAGCTACGTAATATCCAGTTAACTGAGCGACTGCACAAGTTGGAGGAAACTTTTATATGGTTCTTAGTCGTACGAGTATAGACGAAATTTCTAGTTCATAGATCTGATGTAGGTAATTGCAGCAGGGTAAAATTTTCAGAAACAAAAGATTCTTCCGTTTTTGGAAAGGCCCTTTAAATTTCATTTTTTTTTCTTCCTTTTTTCTTTTGTCATTTTTTTTTGGGGTGAAAATGATCATCGTACCCGGTATATCCGTTTTATATGTATTTAGATAAATAAGACGCTCTCGTGGGTCTCGTTTTAAAGCTTTTAAAACCCGAGAGCCTCGACGTACGCGGGTAGAAACGAAAGCATATCAGCGTCGACCTGTTGACGACCAGACATAGGCGTCTACCCATAGATCGAGCGTGTCGAGTTTTATAAGGACAGTTGACACACATCGTAACACATTGTGAAAAAAAATTTGCGAGCTTCTTTTAGCCAGTAGGGGGGGGGGGGGGCTTTCTTAAACCATTATAAAATTTCGGTGTTCTATAAACTTCAGGTAGATATACGTCTCTGCTGCACGTAGAGGCATATCGTTCTCGAGTTATCGATCTGTTGCCCACGTAACAAAGCTCGGGGCGAGGAGCTGTTTCGCATCGAGATCACGTTTCGTATCTTGTTTCCCCGATTATAGTTTGATACGCTTAAAGAAACTGATCGCGGAATTCGAGGAAGAAAAGGACTACCTACCTGTATCGTCGATCTACGATATCGTACTTTCGAAGAAGCAAAGCGTCGTACTTATAACTTAAAAATTTTCGACAATTTTTCTTTCCTCTCATTGTAGTACCTATTTTCATATCTATGAAGTGATATGAAATCTCGCTATATTTATACAAATATATTCCAAAATTAACGCATACCGACGTATGTATACAAGGGTTGGTTTCTTTGTGTCAAACCGAGTGAAGACTGGGAAGAGGCGCATATTATACCGATGTGTGGAGAGACCTGCCGCGAAGATGGGGGATAAAGGGAAGATTTAGCTGTGTTTACGAAGCGGAAGTCTTTGCTTGTTTTTTCAAAAATATATTTCGGGTGTCGTTAATCATATACATAATTTTTGGACTATATCAAAAGCCCGTTTTTCTCTGGCGGTTCACTGTAAATATACACATATGATACGTTCATATATTTTTTCTTCACAGCAGCTTATAATTTTCATTCTTTCTATTTACCAGTTTATTTCCACACACCCATATACGTATATCTACATTCTATACATCCTACTATACAACCGGGGTACAAAACTGCACCCTGCAACCTTCAAACTAAACTTCCCCCATGCATTACATCCGATGCGTCACAGAGCTACGCGTCGCATCTATTTGCTTCACTCGAATTTCGCTTCCTTTGTCTTATATTGTACCGTAAAGAAATTGGCCCGTGTCCCGCGGTTACAATCCTTCTATATGTAGATGCCGAATGGGTTACTGGAGCAAAAACTATAATAGCAAAGATTTTTATCTCTCGGTATATAAAAATCCGCGTGACATTTAATGGAAATTTAAAAAATCCCACGTTTTATGTAATATATGATCTATACCCAGATTTACGCAGTAATATACTTACATACCCAGTGGCTAACGAGAATGGCAATAGTTAAGCGCGTAACTAAACATAACATGAAGGTATACATATTATATATACATATATATATAACACAAAAGAAAACGCAGTCGAAGCGCGCGGTGGCGCGTAGATTAATCGATAGGACCGCACCGCACCGTCGCTATATACCAGAGGGTGAAATTTTCCGCTGATATCGGGAACCAGCTGCCCTCCTGCATGCCTGCGGGACTGAGCTATCGATTATTCCATAAAGCCCACTTATCGTTCTATACCAAAGCCTCGAAAAGCGTTGGCTATAGTTTAAGTCTGTACTGAACGAAATTCGCTGCTATACCTATATATGTGTACATACATACATACATATATATATAAGTCTCTAGGTATTGGTATAGGTGTAGGGGTACCTACCTTTACGAACAACGGGACACCCGGTACGCGCGCATTTATGTTCCCTTTATACATATGTATATTTACTTACAATATATTTACTCATACATCTGGGACACGCGCGGTTATACATATATATTTATAACTTGGCTATATATATATTCACATTTCACACGTATAGGTATATCGTTACCGTATACACGCTCTATACCTTTATGCCTATACTGTGGTAGGTATAGGAATATAGACGCGCTATGTGTGCGGTACAAATGTGCGTAACACGCAAGGACCTTCCTGACCTAGTCTTTCATCTCTTCCGTTGAGCCCAGCGTGTGCATTTATTACACGTACACTGGAGTTGCAGGCTCACATCCGTTTCTGCTCGAACTTTACTTTTTTTCTCCTTATTCTTCTTCCTTTTCGTTCTCTTCTATATAGGTACTCGTTTTCGTTTCGTTTTAATCAACGTCTTTTGTACGTAATAAATCTCCTGCCTCGGCTAATTTTCTGCATCTCTAAAATCGTCCTTCTATTATATTATGCACATAATTCAGACTCTTAAATTGACGACAATTACCGTATTTCTTGGTGAAGAGTATTTAGCCTTATCCTACCTACGCGTGGTGTCAAAAGCACAGACTGCACTGGTGTTAAGGCTGGGGTATAAGTAAGGCTTCTTTGCAAGTAGGTATATGGCTGGTGCAAGAATACATATATATAAGGTATAAATAAACTGTAAGTAATTTTGTCCGGGCGATAGTCATCGAGGTTTACCTCCTCTTCTCTCCTCCTCTCGCCTCTCTTCTCATTCTCCTCTCCCACTTTTACGTTCGTCTTAGCTTTTTGCAAAGCCTCGCTTTATTCTTCTTTCTTTAATCTTAGCCCATCCGCGTCAGTCCTTTGTCCCACGGGCAGAGAAGTACCTACTTCCAATTCCAATTTCCACTCTGCCACTTCTAAGTTCACCCTTATAAACGTCACTGCGCATGTTCACGGAGATTCTATACCTCCGTACATCTGTATACTCATACATATACTTATATATATTTATATATATATGTAATAGGGATAGATATATATACAGTGGCGAACCAAGTTCCCTGGCTTTGTTACCTGATCCGGAAGTCAACTCGAAATGCCTCCTGCACGTCCGCCCATTCGTCCCGTTGTCAGCTGTCGAATGCTAATTACGCGTTACAGTATAAACCTACTATATACCCTACTTTACGTGGAAGGTAGACCGTGCAGTTGTAGAATTGTTGACAAAATGTATGTATTACCCGGTAATTCAGGAAATAACTGTTGCACATCATGTGTCATGACCATCCCGACGATCCGGGCTATATAGATATACCTATATACATTATACCTACATAAAGAGCTTTGTAATCGCCGAGGGGTGACCGAAGAGCTTTTTGCTTCTTGGTTGTTGAAACATTTTCATACCTTTTTTTCTCTCCTCGATAATGAGGTCTTCATATTATCACAATTATTTGCACACGATATACGTTCAATTGACCCGGGTGCGGGGAAAATTCTGCATTTCAATACTACCGACGTACCCTGCACAGTTATTAGAAAGGATGGGTATTCCTTCGATAGTCTATACCTACACAACCGATATCTAAAATTTTTAAACGAAGAACACCCAAGGATCGAAATTCCGAAAGCTAAAGATACAATTTGAAATTAATCACGTCGAAGATATCGATTGAAATAGATGGAATGGGTTTCTGTAATGAGGGTCTCGATTAGAATGAGCTATTTTTTGTCTTCACATCTTGAAAAATATATACGGAAATTTTCGGTCTAGACTTTCGGTTTTTCCAAACCGTTCGAAAGTCTCAAAATTCGGAACTTTGACCCGGCCTCAAAGGAAACTAGTAATACTGTATGGATATAAGAACAAGAAATAAGAATAAAAATGAAAATAAACCTAGGCCGTGTGGTTTAACTCGGGAATTCTAAGGATGGTTTTAATCAACGGCGAAGGAAAAAAAAACACAAAAAAAAAAAAAAAATTCACCCCATCCTTCGTTATTTGTCTCGGTTTTCCAATTTTGCGACATTTCAATGCGAAGGGTTTGGCGAAGGGTCTGGCGAAGGGTTTAGCGAACGGGCTAAAATTCTCGGAGGTATAGAGTGCAGAGGACCGAATAGTGATTACACGTTTGTTAATTGATCGAATCGACCAATTCCACGTTAGCAATTACCAGTTCTACGCGGGGTATACGCAGACAATATACCTTATACTGGTATTTATTGGCCGTCGTTGAGGTTGAAGCAAAAAGGTGTTGTAAAAATGATGTGGGGAGGAAATAAAATAAACGGTCGCGAAACAAGAGGAAAAAGACAAAGTAGAGAGAGAGAGAGAGAGAGAGAGAGAGAGAGAATAATAATAATAATTTGTTCACATGAATTGAAACCTCTTGACAAAACAAAAGCACGCCGGATAAATCTCCCTGACAATAGAACGAGCTGGCAATTCAGTTTTATTTTAAACTCCCTGGCGCTTGCCTGCGTTCCGCAATCCCGTTCCCCAGCCCTGACCTTACACTACCGAAAATTTGTTAGGGATGAAAAGGCGAGATTAAGACCCGTTTTTAACCCTTTTAACATTCAATCGTCATTTGCTAAACTAAATTCTTGGGAAACATGCATTTGATTTTGGGGTGCAACGAGAATGGTTAGATATTTTGTGGAAGAGTGGTTTTTTCCAAACGCAGATCGAAGCGAGCTTCGAAGAGTTGATAAAATGGAAATGAAAATAGCTACCGAATTTATCAAGCGAATTATACCTATTTTATTTATTTATTTATTTATTTATTTCGTTTTTATCCTCGAAGTTGTAATTGATATTCCTCGAGATGTGTGGAGTTAGTTGAGTGACTGAGAGCCCTGCAAGGTGTTCAAGACCTTGGGCTAAGAAGTTTACCAAGTCTTGGTTTCCCTCCTGTTTCTCCACCGCCTCTTCCTTCTTGGTTTAGGATCACCTGCCAAAGTTCCCACGTCTCGAAGATATATTCGTTGCACAGTGGCCGTTGCTAACCGTCGATCCGAGCCCCTGCACGTCACATTGGCGATGCACTTGCATTTCTGTAGGAGGTAGCTTGGGACCGGTCACAAAGGGCTCGGAAAGATGATGGTGAAAAACGCCATATGTATTGTGTTTCGCGTGTATATAGAAAAACATAAAGGCACACTTGTCTCACGCGCGATTTAGGCACGCTTTAGACACGTTCCGGGATCTTCCCTATACCTATTACAAACTTCGTACCTACTCTGTTATTCTTGCTACAAATATATATTCCTCCAATTAATAACTCGCGTATAATTTAACCGTAATGAACAGTATAAAGCTCAGGGTCTGTACAAGTATATACCTACACATACAGACATCAACCAACATTTCCATACAATTCTAATTGAATTTGATTAGATTTGACTTGACTTGATTTTCGCATAGTATATTCAAGACCTGCGGGAACAGAATATTGGAGTAAATTTGAAATGAATTGAACCAACAGTGTCTAAGACACCCTTGGTTTCATGATATTTGCAAAGCCTGATGCATCGGATTTCAAAATCCTCCTAGTATTACAAAAGTCAAGACATTCAGTCCGAATACTCTTACCGATTTATGGGTGTGATTATTTTTTCCCTCAACTTTTCGCTTCTAGTTTATAATTATTGTTCTCATCTTACAACTTTTACTCCAGACCCAGTATTCGGTCAAATTAGAAAAAAAAAGAAAAGAAAAGAAACAATTTGCCAAAATTTCAGGCTGCTTTATCACTGGGATAAAAACTCTGCGTAATATTCTGAACTAAGTACCTATCCGTAAACGGGGAGAAAAAAAAAAAAAAAAAAAAAAAAAAAACTTTAGTGTCGCATATACCGACCGAAATTATAACCCAAGAAACTTTTTGAATACGTAAAAAATTCAGTTGCGTAAAAACCGCGGGTGAAGTATGGGGTGACTATAAAAGTTGTGGAACTGTTTAAAGTACAATATGATGCAAAAGACTAAAAAATCTATCATTACTCCGCGCTGCGAATTTGTACAAATCGTCTGTTCACGCGGCCTTTAAATTCCGCCCTTAGTTTTCGTCCAATTTTTCTTACAGAAGTAAAAAGAAAAGAAAAAAAAAAAAAGAAAAAGAAAAAAAAACCTTTTCGGGAGGGCAGATGCGAAGGCAGATCTTCGGTGGTCTCCCGTGGTGCCAGAAAAGATATTTTTATCATTTACTATTCAACATGTGTAAACGAATACGTGTGCCTCACTCGCATATTGTATGTAGTACCAAAAAGTTTCCAAACTTGAGAAGCTATTCCTTTTTTTCTTCTCGTATTCTATTTATTTCTTTACCTATAGCTAGTCGAGTAGATACTTTCCTGAAACACTTAAATACTTTTCGAGACGCCTGCCTCTTATACCTCCGGACGGTAGACTTTAGTTATATTATTACGTGACTTATAATAATTATAGATCTGCCAGTCAATCAAAAACAGACGCTCGCCAGCGCCAGCCACAGTAATTCTGTTATAGAACACAGCCGATGGATAGGATAGTTTATTTTTATTCGTTTCTCGTTTCTCTCGTTTCTCTCGTTCCGATATTAGCGTTGCAGACCGTCAATTATATTGCATGTCACGAAAAATCTCGGATCATTAACTTCACCCGTAGGTATACCAATTAACCGGCGTTACATCAGATATCGCGATGCGACGTATGTACTATCCCTCATTTTTCGCTTTCTATGATATCAGCGATAAAAAGGAAAGTATGAATTTCCCCTCGGTATAAAAATTGGTAAGTAGGTAAGATAGTGGGTAGGTACATTACTATAATATAATACCTACATGTATGCAGGGAAGAATAACAAAACAATCAATTCAAGGATAACCGCAACCGAGTTATACACACAAAATCATAAACCAGCAAACACGACTGACTTCATTTCCCTCTCGACAATAGAAATCCATAATAGGTAAAAGCAAGCTGGCCAGCAGTTGATGCAAACAAATATTTGCCTCTGGATAGCAGAGATAAGAAGGCGCGAGGGGTTGGGCCGATAGTTTCCTACGTAAATACGTGGGTGAATATAACCTATATATACATGTGTGTATGTGTGGTATACGACGCATATATATATACCTAAAGGGATGCATGAAAAGGTTCCTTCTATACCTGCAACTTACAAGGCTTCCACATTACGTCCCACCCAACGTCCCAGACGTCGTATATATACGCGGTCGTCCCCAAGAGTTTCCTTTCTCTATTTTCCCTGCGGGAGGGTTGGCGACGAAGCCACAGATTTGGTAAAATATTTGACAAGGACAAGGGTCTGGTGACGTCATTGCATAGTAGGTATAAGGTAGTAGGTTATACCTGCATAGCCTAGCAGCCCAGCATCCTTAGTTCTCTTATACAAACCGGAGGAAAAAATTCTGGCTAAATATGTATATGTATATATACGATATATACGAGGAGTTCTCTGCGAAGAAGGCAAAACTCCTTGTATAGTATACGTAGCTAGAAATTTGAGGGGATTTCTAAGAACTTGATGAAACAGGTTTTCGTGGGTGCGCCTCTACACAACAAGGGTCAGGTCAGTGCTATGTAGAAACTTTTAAACTCTTTCTCCCGAGGATGGAGCTTGGACCACTGTATATACTCCGGGTTTTATTATAGCCACAAATAGAATGAAAAAAAAGGAAAAAGAATAAGAAGAAGAAAAAAAAAAAAATGATCGCTTGTTAATTTTTTTTTTTTTTTTCTTCAAATTGCGCGCGTGTGTGTGTGTGTGTGTTTTTTTTTCATCCTCTTCTTTCTTCCTTCTTTTTGTTCTGAGCCAATGAATTATTAAATTGACTAATTATTCTCTTGACAATAATTAACGAACGAAGGTATTTACATCTGAAATTTATATAATTATGTACATTATATTATATACACATACCTACATACTACGTTACGTATAAGTAACGTGTGTAGATTTCTATCGACGGGCTATTATACATGTGTCAAGTTTTTCACGGTATACTAGGATAAGTGGGAAGGTTACGTATATTACACGCACGTATGTGATGTATGGATGTATGTATGTATCACGTTACATGGGGTCTACATAATTAACCGGTTGTGCATTCGAGGTATAGAGATTTATTTTTAAAACCGAGAACCGAGACCTTCGAATTATTATACCAGACGGGAGCGAGTCTATAAGATTATTTTAGTGGACAATCATTCGCATTTCATACGTACGTATGGATATGGATATGGATATGTAATTCATGTGGGTGTTTGCCCAACCGCAAAATGATATCGAGAAAACGAATAAAGAAAGTGCGAAGAATGTAAGAAAGGAAAAAAAGGAGCTTAAATTATTGAATAAATGATTAAATTAATGATTGAGGGTGACAGTAATTGTATTTTGCCGTATGAATTAGGCAGATTCAACATTCGTGTAAATCTGTCCTTCTGTATCGAAGATGTCAAAAGTTTAGAAAATTTATATTTTTATCGTAAAAACTGCTGTCTTCATTCACGTCTTTATTCATAACCCACACTGTTATATTACAATCAGATTCTAAACGCACTTCTGTTTTTAACTTAATTTTTAAGCGATAATTTTCACTGACATCAATTCACCGCGAACCAAATTTTCCATAAATACTGCACCTAGTGTATATTATTTACAAAATATTCTTGAAGTTATAGAAGAAAACATTTTCCATGTATGTAGGTACCTTATGATTCATGTAATAACTTAGTTAGATTTATACGGTAAGATTCTCAATTCGTTGTTATAATATAACTTCAACCGAATATAATGTATGGGATATCATTAAAGAAACGTCAATCAATATTGATAAACATGTTAGCGGGGGGTTAACGAAAAACTGATCTATTAATAACTTGTATGAATTAATTTTTTATATGGCGATGGACAAGTCAGAGGTCGAATACTGACGCATATAGGTATGTTTCTTGACTCCGAAAGAGTTTCTCTTTGTCGACTATACATAAGTTATTAAAATTCGTATACCTATAGGTACATAATGTAATATATAACGTGAAGTGAAATATAAAATGAAAAGAAAAAAGACAGAATCTTTTCACATCCTCGTCGTTTGAAAGACTTATAGATTATCGTATCGTATATATATATATATAGTATATGTATTCGGAGATTAAAGTCTGTATCAAATGACAAATAATATCAACCGCAAAACTTACGATCGTAAAAGGATTCCGTTGTTACTGTGCAGCCTGTCTCACGATTGTACAAATATACACATATCGTCTTTGGTATAAGTCCTATGATATAGAATATATGTATCTGGACACTAATGGTACACTAGAAGGTATAACGAAGCGCGATTAGTTTACAAAATCCATAAATCCCTCCTAGCTGTATTTATATACGATTCCAAATGGAGAGACGAGCCTATGACCTCTTAGTCTTGGATTCAAGTCACGATGCAGCAAGCTAGAAATCCGTCTTAAACTCAAACTGGTTCATAGGAAGCATAAACTTAGAAGTAGTAGACGACAGTAAAAGAGCTCATATGAAAATGATGATCGTCTCTCGTTCCTAATTCACCGCTACCACACTTCACGCTAGTGTTATCTACACCTAGATACGTATACAAAAATTTAACAGTTTATATGCAATTAAAGGAAGTCACACGCGATGTCGTACGCGCCGATGCATAGACATATATATGCACTTCTCTGACGGTATTATGCAAGTCTTGTTACTTATCGTTAACGAGATATCCTATACGTTCCCCATGTCACGTAGGCCTTGGCCTCATCTTCTCAACGCCAAGGTTCCTCAAGGTTGCTTTAATGGGTTTATATAGTTTAGAGAAATAGAGCCGCGGAAGTAAGACGGGAAACGAATCGAAACACAATGCTGGGTATGGTATATAAATGATAATAAATAAAAAAAGTAAAAAAAAAAAATAAAAAAAAACGTTAATACGAAAAAAAAGTGTGTAATATATGAAGGTACAAGACGATAGGTATTATGTATATTGGAGTACAGAACAGCACCGTGGATATAGTTCTTGTTCGTGTTTATGGCTACGGGCGCCAGTCTTCGGCTCAGTATAGGTAATTTTTTTTATTTTTCATTTTTTTTTATTTTTAATGTGTTACGTGTGTGTGCGTGTGTGTGTGTGTGTATGAGTATGAGTATGAGTATGAGTATGAGTATAGGCGTCTCCGTACATGAATTTCAGGCTTCGTCCAATCGGGTTTTATATTGTGTAATACATTTGGGTGGCTCAGGTGACCGTGAGCGTAAATCGTTTTGGCCTCGAGATACACGCATAAACGATCCTGTTTCTCGTTTCGTGCAAAGTATGTACGTACACGCGGTATGGGTAGGACACGACATACATAGAGCTATACACACTCGTGAGACTCTTTCATGCGTGAAAATATACAGCTTAAAAACTAAACCCTGAACTTAACAACAACAAAAAAGAGAATAAAAAAAAAGAAAAAAAAAGCAGAAAAATTAACTTACACTTTTACGTGGATATACCTATATCGGAGTTTGACACACTTTTCGTGAAATGAAAAGTTGCTCGGTATTTTAGTATCTGAAAAATGTTAAGATATACACATATAACTTATCGTTAGAAGTAACACAGTCTTTTTTAGATTACTTTTTTTTTTTTGTTTTTTTATTTTTTTTTTTAGCGTTATGGCAATCGGCTCGCGATCTTTAACGACTATGTAGGAATTCTGCTCACACATACACGAGATACATGGATAAAGTTAAATAATAAATACCCGAGCCTAAAGTCCAAAGGGTAAACCTTTTCGGTCGACTTTGAACACGGTTTAACCAGAGGGGTGCAACACTTAATTATTTCTAATCTCTTCCGGTTTTCACTCTAGTTTACTGGCGGTTTTAACGATAGAAATAAATGGTGTTCACCTAATGGAGTTAGGGTAGGTATGTACCTATGTAACCTCCTGGCTGCATTAGAGCCAGAGATTTAGGCTTTGGATTTAACTCTAATGACGGCAAGTTTAAGGTTTTGTTTTAAAACGAAAGATGAAATGGAAGATGGAGAAGGAGATGGAGATGGAGAAGGAGGCAGTACCTAAAACTCTTTTCGCTGCGGTAACAGTGCGCGTCTACGTATTTGACGGTAAAAAGTTTCAGGCTAATTCCATAGAACGTATCAGCCAGCCCTAATTGTACCAATCTTGGTAATTGTCGACGTACATACGTACTACGCTCGAGTTAATGATGCCTCCACCGACAACACCAACCAACCGTATCACGTAGAGCCTTACGGAACCGGTCAAATGTCCGGAGGGACGTACGCGGAGCAGAGGCAAGTTCTAATTCTTCCTCTAGTATAATTATGGTCTTAGTTTGCCGCGAACAAGTCGCCTGTTTTATGGCTTTTATACAGCTTTTACAGCCTCGATACTTCACAGCGTTTACAGCCGGGAATATACGTGCGGCGAGACATCGTCTATGGAATATTTAATTCCTTTAACGTATGGTATGGTATATATATGGTATGGTATACGGCATATGGCATATGGTATAAAATGACAGTTTGTCAAGTTGGAACTATTTTTAAATCATTATCACCTTCGACAAATTCATTGGCAATATTTACACGACTCTCTTAGTTGACGTGTGACGATATCACGCATCGCGTACTGCCTTCCTAATCATCGAGAAAGAAGACTATAAGACCTGTAAATTAATACTATACCGCATATGTCCGCACTCCCATGGACAAAACTCTTATATCCATAAGTACCCATATAAAATGAAAATCATTCGGGTATACGCCGAAGTAGTTAACGGGGTGGTTTATTACACTCGTGCAGTAGCTATTTAACATTTTTCATTTTTACTATGAAATAAGAGTGGTTAGTGGGACAAGTGTGAGTATACAAACACACCTACTTCGCTTCTTTCACAGCGTCTGGGCATCGGTGTATAATCTTCTTCGCTATAGGTATATATGCGCAAAAGGAAATGTGTGAATGTATCGCGTTTTCCACCCACGAAAAAAAATCCAAAAGAAAAAAAAAATGCGTCGAGTTCTCTCATTGAATATAAATATATTATAACATAGCGTGGCAAATCTCGCGAATTAAATTTACGCTAATTAATTCCTGTACATACATATAAAAGCACGAGACAAACAAAACTTGAAAATTATCGACCGTCTGGTTTATATTAGCTTGTATATAAGATTTGCGAGTGAAAAGTAAGAAAGTAAATAGCCACCGGTTATAGACGTTGCTTTTTTGATTATACTTCAAATTAGAACCTTCGTCAATTTACTTTATTTATCGCCATCTACCTAAGGCTACGAGATGTGAAATTAAGGTTTATACATCTCACCGTTTATGTATAATATAATCAGTGCATATATGCACTGGCAAGAATTATTATAATTTATATTATTCTATTTTTTAACTTTTTTTTTCTAATTTCTTTTTATTCACTGCAGTCGTCAATACTGCAGAGTGCGAATAATAATTGTGTTGGTGCAGGTACGTACCTATATAGAGTAGCTTGATATTAGTTTAAGTTTCATTGGCCTAACGAGGTGGTATACCACCGTGTTGTTTGTGACTTGAGTTATAAGTCAAAAGAGACTTACTCCCGAGTAGAATTTTAATTTATATATCTCGTTTGTATGGGAGTGTGGCACTTGCATTTGTTTTTCTTTCGGTGCTGTGCGTGTCTTTCGTGTTGCGTGCATCCGTGCGTATTATAGTGCGTTCACTTAGTTGTTCAGGTACATACATACATATGCACGCATATTTCTTTACAGTATTGATAAATATAGGCACGCGTATATTATGTATACCCGACGTTATCCATGTACATATAATACATACCACATATGTATAACTGTGTGGGAATGTGAAATTAACAATTAAATTACAATTGTCAGGAAAATAAACTCGCAGCCTTTCTCTTTTTGCCTTAATTGGATCGTAAATATTATCGACCCTTCCGCGAACCTGAAACGATATCCCTTTATTTAACATCTCTTGGCATTAATGAGCCTTAAATTTGGAGGGAATAAATTTTCGCAATTGCCACAAAAAAAAGAAGAAGAAGGAGAAGAAGAAAAAGAAAAAAAAAGGAAACCACGTGTTGTATATCACAAATGTAAAATTACACAGCGACGTAAACATATAATGTTATAAGGTAACTCGATACTGCGGTAAAGTTTAAAGTTTAAGCGGAAGGATGCCGTGATGGTTCCCCTCACCGAAATGTATAGCTGTACCTATACCTATACGCTTCTCTCGTTTGAAATTTGAATAAAATTACAAGGACGTGTGGTCTCTTGATGACGCGGAGCAAGAGGATAGCATCTTGGTGTAGGTATAGGTATTCAACGCTGCGCGAACTCGTTATGATTAAATCTTAGAGAGAATCTATTAGGCTAACTTGACTATGAGTATAGAATTAATCTGATCCTCTATCTCATGCATGGTGCTGCACCGCCGTATAGATATAAAGATAATAGAAGAATCCCCTCTTTAACGCGACTGAAGGAAATTGTTTGTCTTCGGGTTTCTACCACCTGTTGAACTTCTACTCGAAGATCACGGGCCTAAACGTAAGAAATTGATGCTACCGTGTCTCCGTCATGGTCTGTTGTTCGCCACTCTAATCTACGACGAAACACGCAATCATACTGCCGTAAAGCCTCACAGCTCGTTTTATGGCATAAAATACTTGGAGAATCCATTTCGAGTGCGATTTCGAAAAGTGGAACAAATTAGTTGTTTATTTCTCGCGTATAATGGTGGAGTGAAACGTTTCTAGCGAAGAAATTAATCCGATTATCGTATAGTATAGTATAGTATATTACGATCCGGGCCTAACCCCGCGGGAAACATGTTGATGAAAACATATAAACAGCTGAGAGGCCTCGAGAGAAAGTCAAGCAAACAAGTATTCAGGCGTTATTATACTACAGCTTCAATCTTTAGGTCAGAAAAGCTCTGGGAAAGTTTTTGTTTATTCCCTTTTCCCTTTTTTCAGTATTTTTGTTTTTCTTTTTTTTTTCCAAGATTGGATATCTTTTTGGACAATTTCAAAAGTTTGGTACACAATTTAACCCGATACTTCCCTTCAGTGAACACTCTAATCAACAAAAACGAGAATCTTGGAACGTAGGTATAGGATCATTGAAATTCATATAAAGAAAAACAGCCCGGAATTAAGTCCCAGATCCTGCAGAAAAGCTATCGCGAAACTTTTTCTTCTTAAACTCGCAGTAATCCTCCTCGACAATTTCAAACTACTTGAAGCGGACTAATATACCTAGACGAGATTGCTAATGAACAAGAATAGTACAACGTTTGCGAAGAATAAATTTTGACATTTTTTTTTCTTTCTCCTATATCTTTTTTTCTTTTCCTTAAACAATTACATTGAATACCTAAAAAGAATTGACCCACTACCGAATCACCCATTGTTGGTCAATTTCAGAATTTTTGTTCCGATCCCTGAAATCGTTTGGAAACGCGACAAAAAAAAACATTCCAAACCCTCTTTGGGGATGAAAACGCAGAGTTTCCCCCTCTCTCGTCTATTTTATGTATATTTTCTACTCGATTAACGGTCCCCTGGTTTGGGCCTTACCCCTTACCTTGCTGTACGGCCTACCTGACAACACGAACTCGCGCTTACAGGAGTATCACGATTTGATTCCTTATCATTATGCCATTAGTGTACTCCGCTCGCATACATCGAGGAGGCTAACCAACCAACGAAGCAGGCGGGCAGGCAGGCAGGCAAGCAGTGATTCGTCTTCGCGGTTACGGCCAGGGTATAGTAGTACGGTACGAACGTGCGCCCCCACGTCTTTGTGTTGCCCGGGCACGTTTGCTTATGAAAACAAGTTAACTGGTGTGTTACATGCGTCGAGATCCGTATGCCCACCTCTTCTGCAGTTAGCGTGTATATTATCTAGCTACATGTTGTATAGGCTCGCGGGGATACGGTATGGGTTATAGGTATACTAAACGTAAACCATACGTACATACATACCCATATATATGTATATACATATACATATGGGCTAACGTATACCAATATAAACTTAAATCTATCTATGCGTATATATTTGGTTCACGCGTGTTTGTTTATATACAATCTACTATATCCTAGGCATATACTGTGCCAAGATATCTATCCATCTATCTATACCCCGAGCAGACAGAAACTTACGTGTAAATACAGGCGGGGAGCTGGATATTCATGCGTATATACGCACAGCTAAGAGACACGAAGAAACTCACGCACGTATATATATATGTATGTATATTATATACGTATGTATCTGTATCTGTATATATACACACCTACTACGAGTATAGGTCGGTGTCACGTGTTGTTTATGCGTTCTACACACGCTCCGCCCCATCGCCTGATCTCTATAGAGATTCTCAAGTAGTATATTGGGCTCGGGAGATCGCGATGAAAAATACAGTTATTAGAAGAACCGCTAGAGTTTCATATAGTTCCAAAATTTTCGCTCTAAATTTCGTTTTGAAATAAAATGAAATTGAAATTAGCACAAACCTTTTATGGCAATTTAAGAAAGAAAAAAAACTAATGGGAAAAGCTCGAGCCAAATCTGATAATGCATTTAACTTCGATGAGAAAGAGGTACGTAATTTGACGATATACTGCAGCTTCCGTTTAATGCCGAAGTAGCAAGCAGGATCGTAAAGATCCTCCCGTTTACTCCCGGCTGGTCTTCGATCGGAGAGCCACTGCGCCGGAGTACATAGGCTGTACGGTGTTTTATTTAGCCGAAGTGTCCGCGATGAAGCCAGAGGCCAGCCAACCAGCTAACCAACCCAGCAAAACCTTCTCTCCTACATTCGATGAACGTATAGCGCAACCAGCTCTAGTGTTTATACTTGTGTTGCGTGGGCTTGCGCGTGTGTAAGTCATCCCCCTTTTATTCCCTCTCTTTCTCTCCATCTCTCCTCCCTTACACCCATGATCATTGCCTCGCGCTCTCTCTTCGCGTATCCCTACTCTTTTTACAGAGGAGTATAATACCGTCCTTTTTGCTCTCCCGTTTAAATAGGCATTTCCTCTTTTCTTATTTCCTTAACATATACGCGATCACCCACACAATCTGAAAACTCTCTTGGAACGAGTATACGAAGTACCTAACTCACACAGGTCTCTATTCTGACACGTATACCTATGTATTATCTATATATGTATATGTACGTATGTGTATGTGTATGTGTACGTGTATGTATATGTATAAACGTTGGGCTTGTTTTGTTTCGCCGCTTAGCGTTTTACCCTCTAGCTTCGCTTCGCTTCGTTATTCTGGCTTCGTGCTGCATTGACTTGCACCAACTTTCATGCTTCATCGTATTTTCGACAATTTTTTTTTTCTTTTCTTTCTTTCTTTTTTCTTTTTTCTCTTACCAAGACCAGCCGCTGGCCAGATATACTATGAAAGTTAAACTCTACATCAAGATCCTTTCATTATACCGCTTCTCCTCTCTTATCATCAATTACTTTTTCAATCGATATCAGTTTCCTTTTCATTCGCTATATCCCATCAGTTTTTCAATGAATGTACTACACAACTTTATCACGGTGTTAAAGATTCACTTTAATTTTAATCTACAATTCAAAATCTGCGGATTCATAAAAGTTCAGAAACGACGGAAGCAAAAGAAAAAAGAAAGGAATAAAAAAATTAAAAATTATAAAAGAAAAAAAATGCTGACCACACCTGGGCAGGTAGAGATTAATTCTTAAGTGCTTAGCAAAAAGCAGTATCCTTCGGTACGACTCCCCCTGGTATATATTGGGCGTCTGAGTACGCGGCTGTCAAGTGGTTTAACCACTCGACGATCGGCTGACAACAAGCGAAAATCCCCACGTTTCTGACTGCACCACCACCGCTAGCAGCAGCAGCAGCAGCAGCAGTAGCAGCAGCATCAGAAGAGACGCGAGCGAAACCGCACCGCGGATGTATTACCGCTGAGATGGGTGCCTACATCGAGACCCGTTTTTCGATTTACGACTGTCAAGATAATGGCCGTGTCTCTGCAAACAATCGCGAGAAGCAGACGGAACGAAGCACGAGTAGGTACAAAGGCGACTCCGAAGGCAGGCCTGAAGAGTAAAGACGTACAGATAACTCGTTGGAGATCAAAGAGTTCCGCTCAGCAATCTGGGATCAGTCAGAATTTCAGATTACCACACCAGATAGGCGAGGTACTACATAAGTGCAAACTCGTGGACGCCTTAACAACACGCAACTTGCACTACGCTCAGTACACACGAATCGTTTTTACTTTTATTTCATTCAGATTTCACTTCTGTTTTCAAAGATTTTTTTCAACAATCAATTCATGCTCATAATTAAATTTCCAAACGCAATTAGAGAAAAATTATGAAAAAAAATTTATCCGACAGTTATCGAATGAACTGTGCCACGATGAAATTTCAAACTATTATACCTCCCACAATATTCATTTCGAAACCGTGTTATATTTTACCAAAAATCTTGTTCATACCGTGATAATCAGGTGAAACCGAATGGACCGATCCTCCACCCGGCGGATGATTCGTATTTTTATGGGGATAGCCACTCGTTGCACTGAAAATCCTCAGGGTGTTTTGTTGCATCGACCTCGCGGCCAAATCACCTTAGAAATTTTTCAGCGCAACGAGTGGCTAACCCCATAAAAATACGTAATATCCGCCGGCCGGGGAATCGGACCATTCGGTTTCACCTGATTGTCACGGTATACAAATTTCAGAGATATAATTGATACTTCATCGAAATCGCGTCTTTCTCTCCCTCTATAATACGAAACGAGAATCCCTCGATCGATTTTGCTTGATTTTGTTCGATTTAATTTCTTCCGTTTTCTCCTATCTGCACTAGATTCAAAATCGCGGAAAAAACATCGATCCATTGGGCATGGGTGAATAAAATTAGATTTGAAAGAACTAAACGATGTGATTCGTAACGAGTAAATAACATGATGTAGGTACATAGTTTGACGTATATAGGTACACGGAATTAGTAGTGTATGTAATTGTTTCAGATAAATAAGTTTCTGAGTGCGTTGTTGTTAGACGTATAAATATAACACGTTAATATACGAACAACGCGTTGCTATTGGTCGATAGAAAAGCTAAAGCCCGGGTCTGGTCAAGGTCTTTGAAATTAATTATCGTCATTAGCGGACAGTGGTATAAGTACGCCCACAATGTGAATATACTGAATTGAAACGGTATATATAATATATACCCATGTATATCTATAATATATATATTCATTTGTAGTATATACCTATGTATAAACTCAACTCTCTGAAATGCGCTGAAACATTTTCCAGAATCCTGCACCAGCAACACGAATGCTTCGTTATCGATGCAATTAGCTGCGGGCAAACGAGTCTCGATCATTAAACACGTCATTGGTTCGTTGATTCGTTGTGTACGTTCCCTGAAATACGTATATTCTTTGATTATACATATGTATGTTCAGCCTGCGTGTGACATGCGTATATGCGCATATATATATTGTCATATGTTGTGAATGTGCTCGCCGGCGATACTTATGATGATAATGATGATGGTAATAATAATTCGCTGTTTCGTCCCCGAATTCCCGAAGGCAAATTTCCGGGTAAACTGTTTGGAGAAATGCGATAGGATCGAGAAATTCGAAAATATGATGTGGCTAAGTTTAGATTGACTCTAAAGCGGAGCACGAACCTAGGCGATCGGAGCTGTATAGGAGTTCGTTCAGCGTTAAGACCGCCTAGCTCAGGACACGCTCGCGCGTCGGTATAAAGTTTATTCGAAGATGTTTTTCCAAGACCTTTTGCTGCCCATCGGTTGAAAATTTTTCAAACAGAAGGGAAGTAAGAAAATGAATACGAAAAAAGACACGAATCCTATCCCACGGAATAGTGAAAAGAACTCGCCTTTGTACTCTGCATCGTCTTTTATTATACCATACGTTACATACGTATATTATCGTAGAAATCAAAGTTTAAACTAGACGATGCATGTACGAAGAGAAGACGAAGAAGGAGAAGAAAAAGAAGAAAAAAAAAACAGAAAAATGTTGACATTGTTTCATCATACCTTACGCGTGTATCTCAGTCTTGATCTAGCTCTGTTATTCAGATTATGGTGTAGGAATAATATATAAGAAATTATAAAGAGCGTTGAAAGTTCGTGAGAACATGTGTGCCGATTTGTTGCGTGTTAGTTGTAAATTATACACCTAGTTCATATATACCGGTATCGAAAAACGTAGTTAATTAGATATACCTGCCTCGAATTTATCGGCTTTTGTATCAGCTTACAATTAGGGCAATTAACGATGCTTTAACATCGGGGTTTTAGAACGAGCGAAGCAGGCTAATTGGTAGATTAATCGATGCCCTCCAGGGTTGCGTAATCTTCTAGGAAAGGCGTGTCTTCCTATCTCTTTGTTTACCTGTCACTTGCTTATTGATCTATAATCAAGTATATTATATTAGAACTTCTCGGCTACAGAGTTATCCACCCGTTTACGCGCGTTCGTCATTTCATGGTAGGTATAGATCTTAGAAAATGAAAATATGAGAAATTTTTTTTTTTCTTATAATGATCAAGGATTTCCGCGGGGGTTAGAGGTAATATTATGGATAGTAAACAGTCTGTGGGCGATCTACTATCGCCGGTTTCCACGCATCGAGCTCCCATATAGATACGTATGTACATACATACGCGCTTACACCAGCTCCATACGCACGTGTTTATTTTCTATGCTCCTCACACTCGGCCTCATACGCTAGCGAGAGAGGCGTGCGCCCACGTTCGCATTTGTTTTCCTTTCGTATTTTTACTCGCCATGTGCCTTGCTCGTGGCACCGGCGTATAACCTGCTGTTCATTCCTACTACTGGGTGCTACTGCTGATGCTGATGCTGATGCTGATGCTGATGCTGATGCTGATGTTCACATCAGTTAAGTATATGTATAATATGATTCGAACCACATTTACCTCTCTCTCCGAATAGAATTAGAGAGAAAAATAGATATAGAGATGAAATTCAGGTTACGCTCTACAATTTGAAATTTTTCTAGAGTTATAGTATCACCTCGTATATTAAGAAAATAGAACAGAAGAGATATGGAAATGGAAATGAGCTTCTGATTAAATCACACTTTATGTATTAGTAGTTTTTCTTTTTTTTTTTTTTTTGTTTAATTCTACGTATAGGTGTTGGTGTAATTGAGACATAAGCTCACAATCAGTGTAAATATGAACTATGTTGCGTAACGTGTAAATGATAATCAGTTAATTAACAGACACGAAACGTGCAGCGGTGTTAGAAAAAAAAAAAGAAAAAAAAAAATTTCGTATGCCTCCGCCTCCTCCACCTCCGCCACTTTACTACTTCTTTTTCGGTAGATAGCGCGGTGTAAACAACGCGGTTCGATGTTTGCGATCTGAGTTTACCGACAAAACATTGATAAAAATGTTTTATTAAATCCTTAGTCTTCAGCAAACATAAATCACGGCTATATAAGTATACGCACAGCTATATGCGGATCCCTTTGTTTCGATACAGAAAATTGTATAAAACACCCGAATTAAACCACGGCAATATATATAATATACCTACATGTATATACCTGTGTGTATATACCTATATAACATTCGGAAAAATCATCGGGCAGTGCTGCCTCCAAGCGGTAGTTCACTAAACACGATACCAGCTATTTGTGGAACGAGGCTTGAACATAGTGAATGAAAAATTAGAAAATAAAAAAAAAAACGATGATAAGTTGACCCTTCGGATGTCAGTCTTTCTTTTTTCAAAGGTTCCTACTTATAGAATACCTTTAAAGATTCATTTAAATTTCTTCTTCTTCTTATTTTTTCTTCGCCTTCCCATACACCCTCGAGTTCTTTAACGTCGGCTTGGAAAGCACGTCTCGAAACGCGTGGGTGTCGGAGAGGCGTGTATTATTTTTATTAAACATTAATTGTTATCACTGCTATGGAGCGAGAGAGAGAGAGAGAGAGAGAGAGAGAGAGAGCAAGAGAGAAAGAGAGAAAGAGAGAAAGAGGGCTGTCTCACTCGGTGGTCACTTGTCAGATAGTTATAAGATGCATCCTGTTGTAGAAATATCGTTGACCTCTGCTCAGGGAATCTTGCATATTATAATATGTTCGTATGGCAGTGCGGACGTAGGAAGTTGATAAAATAAAATAAAATGAATTATACATACATATATTATATATATATCGCGAGAAATAATTTTATATATGATATTTTAATATCATATTCATTTACGTGCATTTGACTCTTATGTGACTTTATTTATTTATTCATTTATTTACATTCATTATTTGGCAGTATGTGTGTACGATAAATCTTGATATTACGATTTATATTATCGCGAGAAAAATTTGATTGGCTTTTAATCCGTTCTTACGATTTCAATGAATATACATACTATCTATCATAATAGGATATATGTATATATATATAAATATGCGTATGAGTATAAAATGATTAAATAAATATATATGCAAGATTTGCCTATGGCGCCTATAATGCCGCGTGTCCCACTTTGCATATTTCATCAACATGCGTATTTCGCTTCTATATAAAACGGGAGACGCGAAATAAATAAATAAATAAATCTCATCGCCCACCATTTTACCGCGAGACTGCGGCCTGCCAATTTAACCGGTTTATTCAACTATATATAAACAATTAATAGCACAGGAGGCATTAGACACGTGGCGCACCTATTTTCTATCTCCACGTGTAGTTTATACAAGTAAACATATGCGTATACGTATAGTATGTAAATATCTATTATATGTGTACAGACACACGGTAAATACGAGAGAAGAAACTATACGAAAGGTTTCGTTCGCTTCACTGGTTGACGAACATACGGCGACGCAACAAGGACAACTACTTTTTCCCAGCATCCATTATTTCAGGACCAATATAATAATTTTCTACGTTATTATGACCTAATACATATAACAATGAAAATGAAGCGATTTAAAAAAATGAGGGAAAAATTTTAACTTTCCCTAACTTTTTTTTTTTTTTATTATAGTTACATATCCGACGCCCTTTATATACCTTATACTTCACGAAAATATATTTTACTCGGTCTTCTTTCCTCCTATACGTAAATTTGTTCTTAGTTTTATTTTTCTCTCTATTTCTTTTCCTCCCGACGAAATCTAGCCCGAAAATTCGTATAGCGCCGTACCGGACATGATCAACAGGCGAGATTTCCCTCAGGCCGACTTCTAGAGTCGTAAAACGAAGTAATACTATGGCTGTACAGAATTTAGACATTTGAAATACAAGACAGCCTAGCTCTCTATGATCGTTAGGTAGTCCCCCGACCCTACGTTACACTTATACTCACCTATATATTTGCACGTACATCTACCAACACCCTTACAATAAACTCGAAGAAGCTGCACCGACGTAGCTAGAAAAATTCGCGCCCTGAAAAATTCAATTTCAATTCTCCGCTCGTACCTATACATATAATATATGATCATTGATCGCGAATCGTTTATTTCTTATCAGATTGAAAGATTCCGGTGTGATTATCGAAATAAAATCCAAAATCCACCCCTCTTTCAAACTCAGATCTCTGGTAGATGGATAGAGCTATTAATCCAACATTTTTCATTGTCTTACAATCATTTTAAGCTCCGCTTGACGCACAAACATCAGAATTACAAATTTGTATCCAATTATCAATTTGCTGGAGAACTGAGTTGAAAAATAAGCTAATTCACTAATTTTTACTCCGTTAGTGCAGGTTGAAGAAAAAATGCTTTTAGAAAGCGAAGATTTTTTTGCGAAATTTTTCCCAAGAGTCTCGTAAAGAAAAAAAAAAAACGAAAAAAATTAGAAACGGCGTTCTATACCGCTTAATATATACGCTACTGTTAGGAAGCGTGGGTTTTATGTAATAAATGAATATATATCGAAGTATTAGTAAGTTTGCATTTGTGGTGCGAACGGCGCGTCCACGCGAACGTAACAGGCCTAATGTTCTTTCGATATCAATCCCTAGGCTGTCAACCGATCTTATATGGTATCTTTGCGTCAGCGTTAACCTTCGTTTATGGTGTCGTCACGAGCCTAGCCACAACTAATTTTGATTGATTTAGTATCGAATGTGCATGTGTGATGTATAATTGCGTTAAAAGAAGAAAAAAAATCAATCAAAACTATCGCTGTTTTCGTGTTACATACGTCAAATACGAGAGTTTTTTTTATTTTTTTTTTATTTTCTTAAAGTTGTGTCATATATAGTTAATCAACTTAAGTATTCGTTACTGATTTGCGAAAATGACTTTGACAAAATTCCTCGCTGTTTGTCCCGATCGGAGAAAAATATATTTTTCATATTGCTGACGTGCGAGAAATATAAATTCTCTGTTTTTCGTTTACAAATATATCAAACGCCGCACGCAAGGAGTTGTTGCCAATTTTTAGAGAAATCCATATGGTATTAGCTTACCGTTATATATATATATTAATATCATGTATCGCACAGGTAGGTATTATTGGATTTAGAGATTTACATCCGAAGCGTGATGATCATCATATAACGTTTACTTTTTTATTACACTTTATTTTACCGATACAATATTTTCAAACAATTTATTAGACCTCGGTATCCCTATATGCGTATACATATAACATATATTATATACATACATGCGTACCTGCATACCATTTGTTGAAGATATTTGAACGGGTGATGTTACTCAAAAATCTGAAATTGAAGGAAAATCAAAGAAAATTTGTTGTTCAATGATAATTTTATCTATTTTTTCTCCTTTATTTTTGTTCTCATTCCTTTTTCCTTAGCCCTGTAAATAGTAGGTATGTAGCACATATACTTTCTTTCACGCGCGCAGTCGCAATTATCTTCATCTTCGATCGGCCAACGAAGCGTATAGAATTGAATCAATTCGCATCAAGGCGTTTGTGCCACGCTATTTTTAAAGCCAACAATGACTAGGTCAATTACCAGCAGCAGCTGTCACCCAACGATATCTTCGATTCTCTATATCTATCAAGGCATTCATCTCCGATCAATAAAGTCATTATTACAAGTGGTGACAAAAATGGTTATCGAATTATCGCCGGTACGTACATAAGGTGAAGCAAAAAGTCTCCAAATTTTCACATTCAACGATAAAATATGAAGAAATAAGAACAAAGAAGAACATCTGGTCAAACAGAGTCGTCGAAAAAACACTCCAATACGGACGATATATTATTCTCGTGTACCGGATTCCGCGGTGACACAACCTATGTACCCCATCTGTTGTGCGATACTCTTCACTTTTCTTAAAATAAAGCTAAATGCGAGTGATTTTTCACGCCTGGAGTATATGCAGCGAATGCTAACTAATTTCTTCCTTCCTTGGGCTGCAATCTTATCGTTTAATTAATTACTTTTACTTATACGACGAGCAAAGATTTACTTGAGCTAATAATAATACAATCATACGAGTTTTCAGTCTTATCATTTGTTAAATGCACGTCATACTAATCTGTGATGTTCATTATCAGAAGGGAAAGAGACCTTATCCTTACGCTGCGATTATTTCGCAATCTCCGAGTTCTGCCTTCCGGTCGATTGCATGCACATTTTATTCAAATGGGAATTGGCGAAATTTTCATTGCATGATTATCATATGGCTGTGTTGTTGAGGCGTCAATCTTCAATCTTTAATCTTGAATCTTGGATCTTGATCCTAAAAATAGTCTTATCGAGCCTAAGGGCTCCGTGTACTTAAGTCAATTCAAGGTTCGGCCAGACACGATACGATCGTCATGGTCGTAAAACAGTCAGTTGTTATTCCTAACAAACAAACTATATACTTGAATGTCTTCAGCGACGCGTATCGTGAGTATAATGTATAAATATGTACCCACTATACATACGTGTCCATGTACATATATACACATATGCACAACACACGTGTAAGTAGTTATGCTTATATACACGCATTATTGTATTCGTGGATCGAATAGCTGGCGAGGCGCCTGAGAACTTGCGAGAACCTTACAACTGCGAAGTGCCAAGAGAAAACAATGGGGAGCAATCAAGACGCGAATTTTCAAACGTATTAATACAGCGAATAGAACGAAAGAGCTGAAGCGAGGGACCGACCTTACACGTCAAAATTCTCCATTCTCTCAACTTTTCATTTAAATGAATATACATGAGAGTTCCTATGAAGTATTCCTCCATTTCCGAACGTCCATGAAGTCTCATTGAAAAAATGAAATGAAAAAAAATCGATCCTTTTTCCAAAGTTCTGCGGCTTTATTCATAACAGTTATGACAGAAATGATGTTCAAGCCCAGTGAGACTGATGATAGTTATCACAATCTGAATTTTGAGAATAACAATGGTAATTCTGGACTCAAGGATGGAGGTAGGAAATGGCATCGAAATTCAATGAAGATTCGTCGATAGTGTTTCGAATCTTTGAATTTGAAAATCTAACTTGAAAATCACATGTAGGCTACGGCTCGAAACCGTTGCTACTAGAACCCAGACGGAATATGAACATTGAACAAAGGCAGGTGTGAAAGGGTCAGAAATTTTACCTGAAAACGGCGCTCTGAAGATATGACGAAGAATCTTTTGTTGGTCGCGGGTTTCCCGCCTCCTAGGCGACACCGAAAATCCGCATTTGAAATCGATACCTATCCCTAATAAGCCTGGAGGCATCGATTCATATTATATGCGGAACAGGTACTCTTCTTCCGCGTGCAGGTTAAGACCCGAAAATTCGGGGTATATATATATAGGTATAGCCTTAGACAGGTGGATGTATTGTTAAACACACCGGGATATTTATATACCAGTCCCGGTTTTCATCCCTTAACATATCTGGATGAAATTGGTGTTTTGAAATTTTCGAAAATTTAATTAGCCCGCAATTATAATTTGGAAACAAACCATCCACGCAAAGAGAAAAAATAAAAAAAAATAAAAAAAAAACGAAGAAAAGGAATTGTCGCTTTTTAGTGGAACGAGAAATTCAAATAGATTCACAGCCGTCGTCGGGTGCTCTGCGGAGTTTCGAAGCGATAAGAGTCGTCCCCGCTTCTCTCCACCTCTTCAGAACTGACGGTGTCGTGTAGCTAGCTGCAGCGGCTATACTTGTTTGTGGCTTATTCTAAAAATAGTATCAAGGGTG
This sequence comes from Tenthredo livida, assembly GCA_963992785.1. Classification (NCBI taxonomy): domain Eukaryota; kingdom Metazoa; phylum Arthropoda; class Insecta; order Hymenoptera; family Tenthredinidae; genus Tenthredo; species Tenthredo livida. The sequence goes on along the minus strand of OZ023066.1, from coordinate 10,552,962 downwards.
GAAAGAATTGTGGTAATATGAATAAGCAATTTTTTCTTTTCTTTATTTTTTCGATTTTTTATCACCGTTATTAATTTAAATGCAGATATAGCATAATCAGATATCTAATTAAATCAATGCATAACGTCATCCGCGTGTATATATACGTTGTACCCCTTTACCACTGAATTACACGCGGGTTAAACAGCCGAGACGAATAAAATGATAACGATTGCAACGTTACGTACGTTTATACGTACGTTGTCTTACGTGGCCTTCCATGGCCTTGTCTCAGACAAATAATAATATACCCTATCGTTATCCGCGGGACGCTGAGACGTTGGATAGATTATCATTTATCTCGGTGCTCAAATTACTGATATAGGTACGTATATGTTGGGATATAAGTGTTGTTGAGAAAACATGATCGTTATTATTATCATCATCATTAATAACATTTCTTATCTTTGGATAGTGCGAGTTCTATACTAAACAGTGAATTGTTCATTTTCGATATTTTTCGCCTCGTTGTTTAATACCGAGAAATTAGAACCCGATTCATCATATAGAACTCCTAATTACTACGAGAATTAGTAAATAAAGATTATCGATCTACGAACCTGTATCTCATACACACACATATATTTATATATAAATATATAGATATACATATAGGTAAACGTGACGGAATACACGCTCCGAGAAAAGCGTGAGCACTGTCACGTTTGCCAGAGTTCGACTACGCTCTTTACTGTAAGTCGATAATATCTTGTTTTGTTAGCAGTGTAGAGCCAGAAATATATATTTAAATATATAGCATATGTACATGGGGAGAAAAGAAACAGGGTCGCCGTAAGGTCTATTATATCTGCGCGCGACCAGTTATCGGAATCATGACTAATTTTCTGTGATTAACTCATTACCCCTTATCTCTAGGCGCCTGCAGTATGTATGTAGGTATGTGTGTGTGTAAAAGTAATATTACGAAAGTTATTTTTCACCAAACGATAACACCCCCCCCCCCCGTCACTCTTCACGTTTATTATGTATCTACATACGCGGTATAAATATACTATAATAAATTATTATCATAACGAATATATTCAATTAAATTGCTGTCAATGAGAGGAGACGAGATGAGTTCGCGACTCGAACTCGACCCAGCGGGTGCAAACCGACGTCAATTGATTCAACGTCGATAAATAAGCTGTTGTTATATTAGTCTTTTTTCATAAAATCGGTTTTTTTAAAAAACATTTTTTATTAGAATAATTTTAGACTTTGAGACTTTACACATCAGTGATCGATCGTTCTCGCTTATCATTTCTTTAATTCAAAGATTTATTATGAAATATAATGTATGCCTAAGACAATTTCTTCAGCAATGATTTAATCCGGCGTTAATCTGACGCCTTAAAGTATTACAGATCGCCTAGGCGACGACACTATATGCCACCTTTTACACGTGTTGAAACGTTAATCTTTAGCTGCTGCTGCTGTTGCTGTTGCTGTTGCTGTTGCTGTTGCTGTTGCTGACATTCGGTAAACACTGATTAATATGATAATGTAATCGACCGGTAGCAGCATGCTCTGATGATGAACACAGATGCACCACGGGCGTACCCACAAATCTGTTTTTCTTCTGCCCGCGCAGAAAGTTACATTTTCACACAAGAGCGAGCTGGGGTCAATTCCGATGTCCTTATTAATTATAAGTGACTTTTAATTCGCGCACCCCTTTAGCTTTAATCGCGAAAAATAAATATAAATGAGGATTATCTTTGAAGAAAGTGAAAAAAATTGAGTAAACACTTTTTGCCCAGAAAAGAGCTCATCATTATTATTCTCTTTCATATCACTTTATTCAATTATCATTATTCTCATCTTCGTATTTTATTACTCATCAACGCATGTTTTTCCTTTTTTTTTTCTTATTCCTTTCTTGCTTCTGTATAGAAGAATAAAAGCTGTATAATTTACTCGTGCTCTTGTTTCAACTTTCATGCGATTTCGCGGTACATACATCTTCCTTGCCAAAGACTCGGAGGAGAGTGTGTGAATATGTGGTAGATACGCAGGTACACATAATGGGTTAAAAATTGATAATATTAACATGAATAAAATTGGTATGAAATGACTGGGAACGAATTTAACCACTGGGGTATATATGACTCGAGGCTGGAATCGGACGAGGGGCCGGGGGATGATTCTAACTTTTCTCTTTTCTTACGGTTTTGTCAACAACGATGTTTGCCAGGTATTCACGAGACGGTGAGTCCACTCGTCGCAAAACGAATATCTGTGAAACTGAACGGAGCTTTTCACCTGGTTAACCTCTGCGAGTTATATCTATACATCTATATAGGTACATGGGTATGTATACCCATGTATATACACAAATAATGTATAAATGTGTTTGTACGTATATACCTATGTACTCAAAGGCTACCAAGAACTCGTTCGTTCAATGGATGCGGACGACCGAATACTCGTGAAAAGGATCTCTTGACCAAGAGGGAATAAAATCTCTCTCTTTCTCTCTCGCTCTCTCTCTCTCGCCAGTTTCCGAGAAAAGGATCCATCCCGAAGCTTTTTCCAGGTCGGAGCGTTTTCTTATCACGTCAAATATTTTTTTTTTTTTTCGTTTTTTTCACCTCGTTTCGCTGTTTTCACAACTGCGGTAACCATACACGCGGGTAAACTGAAAAAGATTCAAGAAACATAATGAGTTTCTATGATCCATCGTATCGAAAAAGAATCCATTAAATAAAAAAATTTGAAAAAAAAAAACAAAAACCAAAAAGACGGATCTATATGTTCATTCTGAAATCTAAAAGCACAGAGACAGGCTGGGTAAGAGCTTCCACGAATTCTAATAAACATCTGCCTAAAATCATCACAGCGCAACGCAGCGAAGAGGTTAAGCTAGGCTAGGCTAGATTAGGTTAGGTTAGTACTCCAATTATCCTTGGCAAGAGAGCGTAACTACAGGCAAGCTCGAAATAGCATTGGTTGGTTGGTTGGTTCTCGGTGGCTGTTCGGTTGGCTTGGCGTACACGCTGGGTGCTAAACGTTAAGCATTCAGCGGTAAGGCATATGATGTGGTGCGTCAACTTTATACCGCATATTTGTAATTATTAATTATGAATCGGTTGTACTTTGTTATTCCGTGGGTCGCGGAGCGTGAAATCAGGAAGTAGGCACTTCTTAGTTCTATGTAGGTAAAGATTTTCTTATACTTCGCGGCTCCGTGATTTCAACTCACATTATATTACTTAATGCCGCCTTTTAAATTATTCCTTCATTTTATTGTCAGGCTATAATTGACTGACGCAAACTTCTTACAACTTATTTAACTGGCGTAACCCAGCGAGTGGTCGACTTTCAATCAATTAATATATACCGAGCGGTTAAACACTCTTCAAGTCAGGTGTACATCTGGCTGAGAACTCAGTTGAAGCCAGTTGAAGTCAGGTGAAGTCAGTTAGTCAGTTGAAATGGTTGAAATCAGCTAAAGTCACTTGAAGTCAACTGAAGTCACTTGAAGTCAACTGAAGTCACTTGAAGTCAACTGAAGTCACTTGAAGTCAACTGAAGTCACTTGAAGTCAACTGAAGTCACTTGAAGTCTGCTGAAGTCAGTCGAAGTCACTTGAAGCCACTAGAAGTTAGGTGAAATCAGTTGAAGTCACTAAAAGTCAGCTGAAGTGTCTTGAAGTCAGCTGAAGTCAGTTGAAGTCACCTGGAGTTACTTGAACTCAGTTGAAGTCAGTCGAACTCAGTTGAAGTCAGTCGACTTCATGAAGTCTTGAAGTCAGTTGAAGTCAGTCGACTTCATGAAGTCTTGAAGTCTTGAATTCAGGTGTGGTCAATCGACGAGTGGTTGAGCCCTCGGCATATTTACCGTTTGATATAGTCTAGAAAAATTGAAGCTACGAAGTACGAGCTTAAACAACTAAAACAGTTCATTTTCCCAAACGCGTTGTTACCATATTCCATTTTTCAACAAACTCCCACACCGGTGAGAAAAACAATCTTTGCTTCATTGAGTGATGAGTCTTCGTTTTTTTCTTTCCTTTTTTTTTCGAAACCCTATTAGTGACTTCATTGAACGTATCCTGGTCCTTGACCTCCTATATACAGCTCATAAATCCTTAGATCCGAAGGTGTTTGTCGTCGCGGTTTCGCACACACACACACACACACACACACACACACACACACACACACACACACACACACACACACACACACACACACACACACACACACACACACACACACACACACACACACACACACACACACACACACACATAAACATGCAAAAAAAAAAAATTCAATTTCTATTGCATTTCTCATGCTCGGTAATATTGTATTTTATGTAGGTACACTTACCGCTACCGAGAGGTCAACAACTCTTAAGTTTTTGTGCATATCAGACTCTTCAATATTTCAAAATCACAAATGATTTGTCGAGATTTCAAAAGATTTTATCCTATTTGATAATACTATTTCGAAAATTTTATAAAATCTCAAGTACATCGAGGATTTTATATATACAACTGTGTAACACCCGCAGATTTCAAGAGTGGTTAAACCCCCTCGAGGATACGATTAAAATTGAAGAGGCGACAAATGTTAAATCCAATTCTACTCACGTTACTCGAATAAATTCGAATGTACATTAAAAGTAATCTACGTCGCTACTATACAGAGAATGGAACTGGGGTTGAAGTAATAGAAAAGATAATTCACCCCTTGGGACAATTATTTGCCCTGATGAATTTTTTTTTTTTTTTCTCATCCCCCTCCACCCCCGCAAATCCAGGGTGAAGACAATTATGTGTACATATATGTGTAATATTATTTATCACAAACCGTTGCGTAATTTGATATTACCGCATCAATCTACCAACTGAGCTTGAATATTCTCCGTATATAGATTATATTATAATATACACACGCTATATACATATAGTTATGTACGACAAATTGACATACGAACAGACGGGCGCAGTCAGCTCTCTTTTATACATCATATACCGTTACCTCGGTTACCGTTTGCAATGGTTAAGCGTTCGCAATGGTTCGTTGGTCCGGTGGTCCAGTGATCCAGTGGTTCAGCTACAGCGATTGCGTGGGCGAGTGCAAGCTGTAGGTACCTATACTATCCGCGGCTTGCTCTACGCACGCACGAGCGCGCTTGCTCTTACGAATAAACCAGATTTCAGTCGACCGACTTGATTGAGGATCAAATGACAGCCAAGGACAAATCTATCGGGCTTATTAGTGCCGCCCTGTTTAGTTGTATATGGTATACATAAGTTATAGACTTTTAAAATCATAGAACCCTGCGCGGCTGAATAACATCGATTAATTTTAGTATTCATCAAGTGTATTGCCGAATTTTTGAAAAATATATATCAAAATTCTATAGTTATGAAATTCTATACGGTATAGATTTGTTCACGTCTGACGAATAATAGAGAGGTGATAGGCTAATTTCCTGAGGGATCGTCGAAAATGATATTTTTTTCAGAAAACTCCTGGGTTTTTTGGTTAATTAGTTCGCAGATATCGCGTTAAGTTCCTTTAATTAACGGAACGATGTGTAATTCTGGAGTAGGATTTCAGTCGACCTTCGAATAAGACAAAGTAATTAGAATAGTGTATACAGCGGACGTTGACAAGCGAACGTAATTCAATTTCTTCTTCTCTTTGAATTTATATTTCATCTACTTTATACTTTTAATTAGTCTAATTGGCGAAACGAATTCGTGTAGTAATATATCAAACAGGTTTTACTTTCTGTTGTTTACTCCGTCGTAAAAAAAATATACCTACATGCTATACATACTCGTTATAAAAATTCTGATGTTAGATATTAAACTTCCGCAGTCTCAGATCTGATAAATTCATCTGTCGCTGCAGTGAAAATGATGGAAGATATCGTGGGTACCTATACTGAACGGTTCTCGATACCGATATTCTTCCAAGGCTGTAAAATCGTCAAGCATGAAATGAATTTTGCTCATTTTGCTCATTTTCCACATATTCATATGTACCTACTGACTTAAAATAATACAAATATAAGAATGTCTATCAAGGAAATTTATTGCTTCGTATACATGTATTATTATCTTTAAATGGCCTTTATCAGGAGTAGGTATACTAGAGTTGTTCCTATCACTGAAAGAGTACATAACAGAAATGTCAGAGATCATCTCTTTGCATAGATATATATACATATTCCACACGTATGTATTATTTGTATAACTAGATATTTTTTTTTTATTTTTTTTTCTTACACACTGCAGATAGTTGGTTTAATGAAAAATACTAGTCCAGAGTAACATATTTATGACGTTATTTATCAGCAAGACATTGACAACGTTATACACACTGTGTAATATATGAGCGTGTATAGAGTGGTTATACTACTGACGAAGGAATTGAATAAAATGATGTGCCAACTTGACCTAGCATAAATTCTGTTACATAATGAACGTGTAACATATGAATAAATTTGTGCTGCAGTTCACTTTAATTGATGTCGTTTTTAAAGGTCGTATAATAAGTTGTTGACCACTGCCAAAATAGAAGCTTTTAAAAAGGTTGAAAGTTTTTAGAAATCCTATTCGCGGTTTAAATATACATATGTATACGGTTAAACTTATCTATTAGAATCTCGAATGCTTGTGGAAAACATAGCGAGACGTCGGACATCGGGAGTAACAGCAGTCAGTCTGTCCGGCTGTCTACTTCGTTGTACGATTACGTAATACTGGATTGTCCCACGATTTTCGAGCCAACTTCCACGTATTTATATCGATGCCGAAATATGCAGCTCACTCTAAGATCATGCTTTAAATTCACCCTCGAGAAACGTTGTATTACGGTACCACGATATATGTACATACATGTAGGTATGGTACTGTAGAAAAACCGAAATTTTATATATGATGAAATTTTTCAACATCATTTCAGATTATGTACATATATCCGAAGATAAATGATCTTCGGAAGTAAATAATTATGTAATATCAGCGGCAGTTTAGAGAAAAAAATCAGTGCCAAAATGAGGAGCTGTTTCGAACCGGGTATAATATACGAAGTATATAGCAGTACATAGTTAGACCATAAGAATAATGAGTAATTTAATCAATTCTGTAAATGTATATTGTGACGAACTTATATGATAACCTATTGATCGTGTTGTTGAATATTCTACTATAAAGTATAAACATCATGATGATAAAATAAGGCCTTATCGTATCGCACTATAGTTGCTGACGCAAATTCCATTAATCGCGCAAAGCAGGACTCCTAATTATTGTCGTGTTTAATTAAACGTCTCTAAGATATAATCGCGATCGATTTCTTATTTTCTTGAGATTGTTGAAGCTTCTGGAAGCAAAGCTGTATCACTCTTTAGATAAATTTCGCTAATTCTGCACCCTCGTTACGAAATAGCTCTTGATACAAAATCGAATCATGAAATGACGTGGGTATTGGTCACTGAATAATCTCAACAACTGAGATATCGATTACGATAAAAAAAAAATAAAAAAAAATTAAAAAAAAAAAGAAAGAAATGGATGTTGAACAGGCACGAGGATGAAATTAGAATTACGTGGAAGGTCCGTGACTGTGTATTAAATTCGTTGAAAAAAAAAAGCCAACAAACTTTATGCCTGTGTCTGCGTAAATCTCGCAGAGCCAGGTAATAAATGGTTAAATATAATAATCGGGAGATTGTCTAATTACTTGTAACTTTTGGCGTATTATTATCAGCCAGTGTATGCAGCACATCTAATTTTACAAAACGAGTTCATGTTAAGCTGCTCCAGGGGGACGAGAGTCTCTCCGCCCAAAGGTAATTATCGAGTCAATTTTGTTTACGAAATCGCTGATTACATACTTCGAAGGTGTCAGCCTCAAGTTGTTAGCGCCGTACGATCTGATTATTAATAATAACGGCGGTGTACGAGCGAAGGGCCGAATAAGAGAGCAACTCAAGCTCCAGGGTACGTCGTATCCCTTGGACGCTGATTTCCGGCCTGTCAATATTTCATTGAAAATTATGTGTGTATAGCTGCACTCTGTTTCTATACTCGCTTAGGGTATATACATAAGTATACAACGTATCCCGAACCGACTTATACTGCAGCAGGCCGAGACGCGGGGAGAAAGGTAAAATGCCCGGAAGGTAATTAACTCCTTAATTACATCGTATAATTACAGCGTTGAGATGTCAGTATAACGTAAGGGGCGATTAAAGGGCGCAGGTCACGCACGAAATGAACCTTAAATCAAGCAACACTAGACTTTGTAGCCTCGAGTGTTTTCCGAAATTTTTTTTACTGTCTTGAAAATAATAAAAACCAATCAGCTCGAACGCGTATTTGCAATCATATACCTAGTTTCTTCTCGAATTTCTAGACCGCTCTATGTTCTCTTTCTAGTTTCAAGTCAGAATACCCTTGTGATATTTAGGTAATACTTTCTATCAGAGAATGAAATAACGTTTCCATATATTTTTCTTTTTTTCGAGTCCTGCAGCGTAAACGTCGGATAAAATGAATATCAGAATCGCCACGTGTATAAGACTTATTTACCCTGGGCAGCGAATAGTATATACGTTGACGATGAGATACCGAGGTGAAATAGATAGGTATTAGAATTCGATTCCGATTTCAATTTCAATTTATTCCAATGCATGCTTCGCACCTTTATCGAATGCCAACGAAACTTCTAGTTCGGTCGTGTCCCTGGGCGATATAGCTGACGGAACAACGTCAAACCAAAGTCCGCGAAATTTCAGTAAACGATTCCAAGTATTTCGCACCAGATACGTCAGAACTTTTAGCGCGGAAATCTCAGGGGCTATCATCTCTGTCTTTTATCGAATAAATTTATTGAAATTCTCTCGTGGTTTTATAGTAGGTATAGTTTTAAGTGTAATACAAGCTCGACCGTGTTCACTGCTTACTTGCAATGACCTAATCTCGCGGTTTTATATTCGTTATATTATAATCAATAATGGCGTGATTCAATATCAACGACAATAATTGCGTTTATCGATTATTTTCCAGTTTTATCATTCATATGAAATCTAAAAAAAAAGAATTTCCCATTTTTTCATGATTCTCTTCTTCCGTTCAAACTCGAAGCTTCATGAAATTAACTCCTAATAATGTAACAATAGCTGTAATGAATGAAATTGCGATTTCAATTGAAAGTTTTAAGGTCACCTAGATATCAATATTATTAAACGAAACACCCTCTGTGCGATATACGTGCATTACACATGTAATGTCAGTACGTGTAGTACGACAGTGGTGCAGTTCGAGCAATTGGTAATTGGGTAAGAATATGAGTGAACAAAAGACTGACGTTATAGTACGAGATGAATCGAACCATGACGCGTTTAAAATGACGATATTTTTGCACCGCATTAAGCCACCAGCATGTATCTAACTTGTAGCTAGCTAGCTAGCGATTGCGTAATCTCTCGCCGTTAGCTTACTATAATTTGCTTACTAGAGCATTTGGTGAAGCCGGCTCTGACGCAACTCTGGTACCTCATTACGAGAAAATTTGTTTACCGTATAACAGCGAGGATATAATCGTAATGTAGCGGAAAATTCGGCAAAATATCATGCCCATCGTATTTTACGGCACAAACACGAAACAAGATGAAAAGAGTAAAATACCATCGAGGTAAACGCAGACACGTGTGCTTTTGCATACGAGGGTCAGTACATCTTTGCTGACAATAATTGCTGGCCAATAAATTATTCGTTAAAAATAATCTGGGATAAAGAAAAACGACAGACAGGCACTTGGCAGTACCTGGTCATTTTTTTTTTTTTTTTTTCTCCCCTAAAGTGCTTATTGCCACCTGCAGAAATATAAATGGTTTTTAAACGTATAGGCGAAATATACATCGACCATCGATCATCTCTGCATTCGTAAGAACAAGAGAATATCCTCCTCATTTATTCGTTCACCTTTTCTTTCCTAATCCGTGCGGAATCGAACTCGTTCTTTTATCACTAAAGATTTCTTACGTCTCGGTCTTGGAAAAGTTGAAGATGAAGAAAATTAATGAACACGGATCGGGTGTGACGAACACAAAAATCTACCCACACGTAATGGGTGCATGCATGTGGGGTATTCCGTCCCAATTCGACCACAATTCATCCTCATTTCTTTTTCTTACTTATACTTCGGAGCTTTGAGTTCTTCGTAATTATGTAACCACGCTGAATTAGCGGCGAGGAAATTCGGTCGTTAAGAATAAAACCGAGTTCCTCGAAGCCGGGGTTAGCTTGCTTACGCGGTTCCTCCCACGTGCAGGAGTGAATGAAATTGTGACAGACGTCGAGTCTGCCAACGATTGCAGGCCGGTAATCATCAGGAAGGTAAATTGGTCGGTGATCGCGCGACGTCGACGTGAAGAAGAGGAGCAACCCGGAGCCTAGAGTTGACCGGGACTTTGGGCTAAGAGCTAGTGGAGGGCGTGTGGCACGACACGCACATGGACACGGACACGGTTTAGAGAAACCAGCAACGCTTGAGCAAATGGTGCTTTGCCAGGTCTAAAAATTGTTGGAAAAATCCACGACTTGGCTGGGTGACAGACCAGAGTCAGTAACCCCCAGCAGAGAGAGAGAGAGGGAGAGAGAAAAAGAGAGGGGAGGGAAAAAGAGAGTATCAAGACGAGCGCGCAGCGTCTCCGGGAACAGGTATAGCACCAGCTTGCGTATACCTATTTTACTTTTTTTACGCCTCGCGATTCTCACCGGGAAATCCGCACTTCGTCGGCAATGAACGAGAATACATTGTGGACATGTATTCGAGGAATTCTCCGCTCTTTGGTATGTCGGTTTGTCGGTTATCGCATTTTTCTTTTTTTTTCCCTTCCGATTCGTACGAGTGTCGGTCCGTAATGCGGAAAGATTCATGAAAAAGCTTAGATAATTCCAAGCTGTATAAAGTTACGCAATGTATAGCAACGTATGGTTACATAATTCTTGACGATTTTTTAAAAACGATCATTTATTGTAAACGCAAAGACCTCGGACTATGACGAACAAGATAAAAATTGACTAATCGCTTTGATTGGTAGAATTGGGGATTTTGGGGGACTGGTTTAATGCCATTAAAAGATCGTTTTATTTTCATACGATGTAGCGAGGAATTTGTGGACTCGCGTTTATTGAGATCGAAAAAATACATCCATAAATCAAAACCTGAATGTTTTCTGATAGTCAATTTATACAGTCGGTCAAGTTTGCGTGTACGTACATATTCTTGATTTTAAATCTCGACAGGTGAATAATGATATTTTCTGATTAACTTTCTTTCTTTCTTTCTTTCTTCAACGCTCGATATTTTCCGTCGTCAACTTTTTCTCTTATATATTATTACACCTATATACCTATGTGTATAAATTCGCGACCTAGAATAGAATCGATGTTCAAAAAATGCGGAGAAATGTGAACGTGGAATAAATAAAATGAAAACCGGATAAGCAATTGAATGAAGGAGTGTTTTTCTTATCAGAAAAAGTGGAAAATAAGAAGCGTAGGCGTCGATCCGACGTTCATATATGTATACGTATGTATATTGTATACATATATGTACGTATGTATTTGCAAATAGGAAACCAACACCTGTAGGAATATAACAAGACAAGACAAGACAAACAATTCGCATGTCGCCTCGATTATTTTGCCTCTGGGCTAGAACGCGCGGCTTGAACGTTTCAGATCTGCGAGGATATACTGACACGTGTCTGTATGTGTATTTATATATCTATCCGAGCGAATTTGTACAATCGAGCGAATTCTTTTTTGCTTAAATATATATGTATAATACAGGGAAAAAATTCCGAGCCGTCATTGCTGCAGGCGTAGGTACCTACATATTTGAATTTGAACAATCGTCAACCCCCGCTCTTATAAAAAATCACTCGAAAAACTTTTCGCCGAATTAATTAGGCATTTTGGCAATATTCCACGTGCTCTAAAACCGCGTAACTTATTCGCTTAGCTAGCGTAACGAGCACCTGGTGAATCCTTGTTATTCCGAGTCTGCCGGTCGCCAATCGACAAGCCTTTTACGTAATCGAACCGGTTGGGTATGGCTAAAAAACAATTTTTCGCCGAGGGAGTGGATAGACATATAGATAACTATAACTATACACGACTGTTATTCCCTGCTTTGCCCGCTTTATATACCTATACATCGAAGCATCAGAAAAAGAGGAGATTTATTTCGCGAGCCGGTTACATAAATTATTACACAAGTCGAGGAAGCTGGGATCAGGAATGTAGGGAAGGAAAGAGCCAGATCAAGGTCAAGGGGATGAGAAGAAAAGAGGCGAAATCAGAATCGCGATTAAAGTGCCAAATTTTATGATCCCAACTCCAGGCATTCAGATTTTATTTCATCGATATCGATTACTCGCCTACCTATGAATGTACTATATTATGATAAACTTATTGCATGCGTTACTTATTGGAGTAATATTTCTTCTTGTTTTTTTTTTTTTTTTTTTTTATCCGCCCAGCCTCGTATTATACCTTTGAGAAGTCTCCAGTATAGGTATAACGTTACGGTTTATCTCCGAAATAACTTTTTTTTATCTTTCTTTTGGACGTTTTTTTTTTCTTCTTTTTCTTCTTCTTCTTCTTCTTCTTCTTCTTTTTCTTATTTTCTTTTATTTTACGCAAGATCATTTTATTGCGCTGTTTACGTGTCTCCGAGGGAATTGGGTTTCGAAAATCACGACACCTCGTCGAAGTCCAATCCCTCCACGTATAGGTATGTGAACGACTACGGTATATGTATATCTTTCCGATGTATCTATATAATATACGGGTCACACCTAACGTCGTAAAATTGGTAGTTTTAACGTTGCTATAAATCCTCGATGATGAAACGATCTTTAATTCTTTTCTTTCACTCCCTTTCGGTGAATTAGAAAGGTCCGAAATACACCGATTCGTACTGGCGTAGGTATAAGCCGCGAATAAAACTTCGCCTATTATCTAGAAAAATCTTCTACACTAGATGACGCGCGTTTTATTTCCCAATTATTTTACCTCAATTTACCAAATCCTCCTACTATAGATCACCTGCGATACCGCTACGCAAACCGTCACGAGATTCTCAGTTTGAAAAAAATTAAATAAAATACTCTGCACGCGATAACCGCGGTGTAGTAGGTATAGGTATACGAAATAATGACGATAACAACGTCTAAATTACACCCGGTTAATTACATCGGAAAGTTAACCTGTACAATAAATGCATTATACATGTGTCGTATATAGGCGCTAGAATATATATATATACCTATATAGTAGGCGAAAAATGAAGCCAAAGACTCGGTTGAAAGAGATATCGTAAAGACGGCCTAGATATATGCTCGTAGCCGCAAATTTCAACTAAGTAGGAAACCTGCAAAGTGTTCCGCTATAAACACTATAAACATAATTAATAATTGCACGTAATTGCGCTTACATATCATTGCAGCGAACGTTGCAAACTTATATCTATATATACATATATGTATAAAAGTAATCTATGAGTCACGATCGCGTCCTCGCTTTCCCCCGCTAGGCGAGGCTTGCATTATAAAAATTATAGATAACGGTGCGGCTCGGATGCGGTCTTTCTCGGATAAGCGGAAAAGCGGTTAGATTTAACGATAAACGACTCATGGCTATATACCACAGACTTTGGAACGTTTCAACGTATACGATGACGGGACAGATGTTGGCTCATTTCTGCATATATTTACAACTTATCGCTTTATTCTGCGGTTCTATAAACTCTTGGAGAATTGATTTCCGAGACTAGTACATAGCCACGATGGGAAATAGGAAATTGTATAAGTTGTGAAATATCTAGACGTATGCGGCACCACTTTAGTCGGAGTCATATATGTAGCTCATAATTGACACGTCTTATACTCGCAGCTAGAGTGAAAATGGAATTGATACCAAATTTGGTATAATCACTGATAGCGAGTATAGACACAGTCTCAAACGGCCAAATTTAACGCTCTCTTATCTCAGAGACGACACTTTTGTTCAGTTAACTGAACGCCAGACCCACTCTTGCAGGAAAGCATGACAAAAGTTTGAGAAAAGGTCTATTAAGGAACCCTAGCCGTGTCTTTTACCTAATTATAGGCCACCACCTGAGACTCGCGAGTTTTCCGTGTCGCAAGAAGTTCTACGGGCCTCCATAACTTCCCCGGACGTTAATGAACCTCCTTGAAGAGGATTCCCGAAATTGTACTTCTACCGCAGCTATGGGGCGCGTTGTGTCTCGTGCAGAAAACCAGCTCGGGGATAATAATCCCCTGCCTCGTGACTCACGGGCTCGCATCACTTGTGTCTAAATCTCTGAAACTGTATGAGATCCGATTCCAACTGTACCTACAAACTGATCCATGTGAAAGTACCCACCATAGAGGCTTCCTCACTGACTGACTGGTCCAAGTCCTGGGGCATTTTCTGTGAGAAAACGGAGGCGAGGAGGATAGGTAAAGGATAGGTGTGGGTCCGCTGTAGACAGCAGTGTGTGCCTTGAGCCTTCGTCTTGTCGTATCTTAAAAGCTAAAACAGAAAACTCGAGTCTCGAGGCGAAGAGCACTGCACTGCAGTACGAGATGAGAGAAAGACGGTATACCTAGGAGGCCAAGCTAGCAAAGGCAGGAAAGGAGTCGGATGGACAGGCAGAGAGAGAGATAAAGATTGGAGTGAGAATGCAGGAGAGAGAGATTTATTGGACTCTAGAAGCCAGGACCCTCGAGAGTAAAGAATATACAAGTACGTAATGAGATAGGATATAAAGATTAAAAATAGACCGAGAAGAGAGACGCGAACTAATTGTGATACTGTAAAGTAAATAGGAAAAATAGGACGGAGTAAAATGAGGCAAAGATAGATGGATATAGACAATGGCGTAGCTGGCAATTGCGTTACAACAGTACTTGTAACAGAGTTCCAAGCTATATACCTGCGTAAGGACTGTTTCATCATTGGAGTAATAATTTTAAATATTTATAATACAACTGGTGACACTAACAACTTGCGGTCTTACTCTTTGACGTAAAGGAGATTATCGGATGGCAGGACCTCAGATTTATCTCTACAGACAAGACTGAAGAAGCATTTCTGATGGTATGGAGCAAGAAGATCAGTCGGAGAGAGACAAAGAAGACTGAAACAAAAAGAAGGAAGAAGAAAGACTCGTTTACCTTCGTTCTCGTAACGAAGCCCTGCTTCAAGGAATCATGACTCGTGCCCGAGTAATCATGCGAGGCCAATGGTACCATTGTCCGAGCCCATTACCTGGGGGTACCTTTGGGGCCCGTTTGCAATCCTTTCCAACATAATCGGGCCCCCTACTCAACCACATTGGTCATAAACTAGATCTGGTGCAATTGGAGATGAAATACTCTTATGGTATTATAAGTAAACGGAAATATTTTTCGAATAAAATAACGATGTAGGTGATGTCGTACATTCATACAGAGACAAAAGAATCTGTGTCTCATATTTCGTATAGACGTACTTTTCTTGTTATAGCAGATGGATCTCGTTCGCGAAAATTTAGGTTCCAATTTTATTCGCTACGATACAATGCGTCTGGTGTAAAAAATTTGAAACAGTGAATCCGAGAGAAATTTGCAAAGCTATAGTTAAAACAGAAAAAAAAAACAAAAAATACAAAAAAAAACTGGTCTCACTCTCTGGCTGCGATCCAGTACCTGGTCAGGAGGTTCGCAACGGCTAGATCTCTCCAGGAAGTCCGGACCGATGCCCGTTTCTGTGTCTCCATTTCCGGAGGTACTTCCACAGCTATACTTTGAATTTCTCTGACATTAACCATGTTTTTTTTATTTTTTTTTATCATTATTCGTGCTTTCTTCTTCGTCGTTTTATTCTTCATCGCAAGGTACCTATTTTGGAAGAATCTTGGCTATTACGAAACACGAGTGAAATTTTTATCTGTCACTAAAATTATCTTTTGTTTAGTGCAAAAGTCTCGTATGTACATTTTGCGGTTATTCAGAGATATATATCAGGTTTGTATGTAATATGTAATACGTGTTGAAATTGGGAAACTTTGCGTATCTTTTACTGGAAACGAATCATATCCTTGAATAAGAATTCTAAGAATATACATATTATATTACACAAGAATATACATATTTCTCATTGAACAGGAAATTGTGACGTTGTAATAGTCCGTTTTTTCGACGGGACTTACCATTTCATATTTCCTTACAATTAATCTACAGTCTCTTAGGACTTGGACGATGATATTAAACTGAACCGGACAGTTCCTAATACCTAAACATCAACTTTTCAGAACCTTGCCTATAGGTATACCAAGAAATTTAACACAAGCATTCGGCGCGTTATAATTATCATCCAAGACGTAAGTCAGCTGATCACAGATATAATGACGATAATCTCATGCCTGAGAGCTTAAACTGTGGGTATGACGTGGGGCAGATACGTAGGCTGCAAAACTTGATACTCTAATTGTTCCAATAATCGGAATATGGCATCATAGTAATTTCCAGAATTACGTTCACTGTGTCAGCAAGGTTATTCTGATCATTTTTCCGGCCTCTTTATGACTTATCCGATTCTCGATCTTTCCACTTTCATCGCCCTGCGGACTTTCGTGCAATTTCAAACAAATTGAATTTTTTTTTTTTTTCCCTCTTTCTTTCTTTATCTTGACTTAAACTTCTTCCGCACACGTTATTGCGGTCATACTGTTTCGAAGAAAACCCATCTAAGAATTTGCTGTGAGATATAAACTATAGACTCATATGTTGGGATAACTCGCTTCCTTCGTGTGTGTTAATATTCCCACAACTTTTCCGTCTTCTTTTTTCCGTCAAAACGTCAGGGATTCTTACTAACTGACGATCCTCGATTAAGGTTCGACGCCAACCCTATTCCAGTAAATTTTCGTTTCCAAAGTTGTCTGACGGTCTAGTAGGCCGAGGTAAAGGGAGATGGGAAGGAGCCTCATAGTCAAAGATTTGTGTCAGATTCCCTGAGGGGCCTGGGTGGATTTGGGGCCTCGCAATCAAACTGTCTGAGCAAATTTATGCGGTTGGGCCTTGCTTATAATAGTAGGTTTATCTCCTAACCAATTGCTACCAGCATTCGTGAGTCCCCCAGCTTCGGGCCAGTCCGCGAGTTACAACTTACAGTCGGTAGCACGTACCGGGGTCTTATGCCACTTCTATCCTCTCCCTTTTGCCGTCCCTTTCCCCACTGCGTCTGGACCTCTCTCGTTCCTCTCTCTTCTCTCTTCTCTCTTCTCGCTTCCCTTTGCTGCTGATGGTCCAGGGAATAAGAAGTCACGACCAGTTTCCTGCCTGGTCGACCAACTTTGAATATGATTTATGCTAATTTGGTAATTACAGTTTCGTTTCGAATATAAATATGATGGGTGTCAATTTATGAGGGACAATGTTTTCATTTTATTTCTCATTTCGCCGTTTCTTATTGCCGGGTTTTACTGTTTTCCATCAGTATTACGAGGCTGTGAGGCTCTTGGTACTGCGATAAGAATCTATACGCGTAAAAACGATCGGTTAGCGTTACGAGACGTATTTAGTATAAGTCTAACGCACGAGAATTCCGTACTGAATAAAATATACACACATCGCGAAATATGTATGGTCATGTTGACTCAAGCCACGTGGAGTTTCAAGACCTTAACGTACGACAAAAACATGTTTTTGCACTAGTTTATATAATTTCTTATACCCAATAGTCACCTGCGAGTATACATTTTTTTTTCTTTTTTACAGTTTATCGTCGTTTTTTTTCGCCTTGACGGTTTGGTGACGATACAAAATGAGTCACCGAATCCTCCACGTGTCTCAATAATTAAAACAGCACAGTTCCTCGACTTTGACTCATCGTTCTGCAATATTGACTTTGAAACGAACCACCGTTTCTAACCCACATATATATATATATATATATATATATATATCATCAAATGAATATTTACATTACGCTTTGCTAACATAATTCTATGTCTATAATCTACATCGTCAATTAATTCAGCCATCTGACAACCAGCGAATTGATATTACTTTTGTAAACTCTATTTTTCAATCCATCGCATACCTATATCGCGTGTCAACGACATATGCATGGCGTACATACATACGTATTGAAAAACGGCACGTGCGTCTCTAGTCTCATGTTTTGCAAATACATACATATAATTTTTGTTTTCGAGAACGATAGGCGAGGAACGAGAATAAAAATTGCTAATACGATTAGAGGCGATTCCATTTTCTAACCCAGTAATCTCTTTCTTCTTATTTTGTTGTTTGTTTTTTGACAATTGATGCGGTTCACGCTTACGAAACAAGAAAACTACGGCGGCTAATGTAGCAGTGGCCTCCTATAGTTGGACGCTGTGGTTTTCTATGGAGGATAAAAAGAAAAGCGAAGAAAAAAAAAGGCTATAGGAAAGGAGACTACAACGCTTTCCCGTTTACTACAAACCAGAGCTACGTAGTGTAACTCGAAAATCGAATACCGTAAAGAACGAAACTTTCTCCGTCTCCGAAACGTGAGACGAGGTTGAAAAAATCTTTCTAATAGGATTATAAAATAGTATAAATCTCGTAAAGATCGAGAATGGGCATTACTATGGGCCACAGAGCCTCGACTAGTCTATAGAAACGATCTTGGGTGCAGCACGAGCGATCCGGCCCCGCCTCTTATCTCGGATCTGTGTTGCGGTCCTCCGCGAGCGAGGCCCAATAAAAAGGAAAAAGAAGAAGAAGAAGAAGAAGACGAAGAAGCAGAAGAAGAAAACGAAGAAGAGGAAGAAGAGCGGGCAAGAAAGGGACGTGAAGAAAAATGAAGAATAAAAGAGAAACGAAAAAAGAAATAAAGAAAAAGGTCAAAAAAGATCTGGCCCGTAGCTACCGGGCATTGGCCCCCTTCCACAGCTAGTTCCCCGTACCTCTCTCCGTTCCCCTTTTCACCATCTTCGTGGTCCACCCGTAGATCGTGGATCCCCAGACCTGGAGGCTAGAGGCCGGAGATCGAGACTCGACCCGAACCTGGAATACAAATCTGCACGTGAAGTAAATAATTAATAAGATGATCTCAAACGTGGCACCGGAGTATCAGATTACTCGTCTTATTTCAGAGTAACGATTTCAATCGCGTACCCTACCAGCTGCAATTGAATTTCTTCTCTTCTTCCATGCAATGTGTTGTTTCCCTTCTTTTTCTTTTTATACATTTTTTTAATTTAATTCAATTTTAATTCATTTTATTTTCTTTACGCAACGTTCAATTAAGGGCAAATGGGCGGAGAGGCAGATCACTCAGTTTCAGTTCCAGACAAACGAGAACATAGAAGGTATAGAGTAATTGGCAAGCGCGAGGGAGACTGCAGACAGGAGATTGAAGAACCGAGAGAAAGAGAGGTGTACCTATGATAAAATCACGGAAATCTATGCGTGCGATGATCCAACCTGAACGGATGAGTCAACCCGGAGGCTGGACTGACAAGACCAAAAGTTGAACCTATTATTTTCAAATTTTTCTCCCAAATTGAGTAAAGTCATGCCGTTCGTTGCACGTGTTATAAACTGACCTCAAAACCATATATGAGTATAACTATACATACTACGGTGAAAAGACCGTGGCATGGTATTATACATTACAAAACGAAGGGACAGTATCTATTCTGTTCAACGTTGCATCAAGATTTCGATGTACCGGTTTGGGAACACCGAGTCTCTCCGGGTCTGACGATCAGATCGGGAGATGATATTTACTGGTTTAGCTTCCGTGACAATCTTTCCCCTTCCTATACATACATACATACATACATATATATGCAGGTATAAGCCATGCTTCATATATAGGTAGGTATATGTATATTCTTTTTTTTTTCCTTTCTCAGCGTTGTATTTAATCGCATTAGCTGACAAAGTAGGTACCTTATACATGTCGACGTTATCGAGATGTAGGGATATTATAGTACCGGTACATACTGCTATGCAGGGTCCGGGGGAATGGCAGCAAGTGTTTCGTGATGAAAAGAAATTAAAATGTCTGGTTATACTCGTTCGTAATTCTTGAAGCGTTTAAAATGAATATAGACGGATGATTTTAATCGTGGAATAATTTGGCGAGGAACCTTTTGAGCTGGTTGATTATAAGAAATGGTTACGGTCGGAGCGAATGACTCATCGCGCTTTTACTGCAGCCTACAGACCGTAGTATTAACTACGTCAGATAGTTCTATAATCGTAAAAAAAGATAGTTGCGGTTTGAGTCTTGTACATTAGTCAGTGTCTAAACTTGCAAAAATTATCAGCACCCACTTCTTTTCAAACTTTTTTCTTTCTTTTTCTTCTTAATTTTTTTGTTATTTATTTTGTTATTATTTCACTTGTGGCAATCGACGGTCGTTAAGTTATGCCTCGCAAGTTACGTAAAAGTATGAAGACTTGCTTTTGAACTCATCAACGCTTACATCACCCGGCAAAACAACCGCGGCAAAAAAAAAAAAAACGAGTCTTGCGCGTTTCCAGAAAAATAATCGAATCTGAAATCTGAATATTCGTATAAATGACGGTACGGTTCGAAGGGGTGGAACGAAAGAAAAAAAATACTATATGAATACATTTGGAACAAAGTCAAACGAAACGAAAAGAGGAACAGGAAAAAGGAACACAAACATGAAGAAGATGAAGAAGCAAAAAAAAAGAAGAAGGAGAAGAGGAAAAAGAAAAAGGAATAGAAAAAGTAAAAGGAATAGAATAAGTAAAAAAATACACAAAAAGAAAAAGAAAAAGAAGAAGGGGTCGGCTGGTTCTGGACTGTTGTAGTATTGGTCCCAGTACCATCACGAACACTGCCACAAAATAGGCTCGGACGAGATGGGACGGGACGGGACGAAGTTGTTGTGATCCAAACCTGTTATGGCTGCCCGTGCACGTGGGCGTTTTGAACAAGGAGAAGCAAGAGAGAAATAGAGAGAGAAAAAGAGAGAAAAAGAGAAAAAGACCAGCTAATAACTGGTTTTGCCGAAGACAAGACCGAGCCAGAGGCTGAAGGGTTAGAGCTGTGGAGAGGCAGAGAGAAAGAAGGGTAGGAGGTTTCTAATGTTCTTCTTTTCACTACACGTCATGACGAGCAAGAAGAAAAAAGAAAAAAAGAAACATGAAAGAACCTGAAGATTGGTCGCTGCTCAGAAAAAACTATTAGCTACATGAGATATAGAGTTACGTGTATATATATATATGCACAAAACCTCAAGCGCCCAATTTTCTTTGGTAAATCTTGACTAAGGTCGTGATGAAGTGTAATCATGCTCTTTTCCATCAAATTCGGAAACCATTATCATACCATATGATTCGGCAATTCATTGTCTTAGAAACAAAAAAGAAACAAAAAAAACTGAAAACTCGTGCTGATGAATATGTACTTCCTGCTGTAGCATGATTTTTCAATTGGTTGGAAAAGCAGGAGTGGGTATGGCATCGCCTAAACTGCATATAGGTATATATTATATAAGATATCATCTTCTCGTTTGAAAGAAAAAAAGAAATTCTCGAGTGAAATTAACGTGCGAAATCTGACCGTATAGTATACTATACTAAACCCGTGATCCCCATCTCCGTCCGGTTGGCAGAGAAGAGAAAAAAAAGAAAAATGGGTGGAGAAAAAAAGTAGAAAAGAAACTGAACAAATAATTACTTTAAAGTAATTTCAATCAAGACTGTGCGGACTAATGAAAACGAGCAACAGAGTAGCGGGGGTACAATCCTCTCGGGAAGTTTCAAATTTCGAGTATGTATATCTTTTGATATGAAAATATGAAAATAGACCTGTCTATACGTATATATCGAAACGTACTGTAACACAATTGCCAGCTGTAGCAAAGAGTGATTCTTTTCATCAATTTTCACTGCTGCACATATCCCACATGTGACGATAAAAAATTATAACGAGGTTCGAGGTGCGTATTGAACGTTGAACGTCAAACCCGGTTTTAACGCTGCAGGGCGGCTGTACCGACTCTGAAATGTACACGTGTGTCATATTGCAGCTCTCATATATCATACATGATATATTACCTACATTTTTATAGAAAAGTTGTACTCTCCGGCACAAGGTCCTGCAACTACTCTTGCAGTAGAGGTGCAGCGTCAAAAAATAAAAAAATTAAAAATAAAAACATGCTATACATGCACATTGATAGTAGGTAAAATTTCTTTTTGCTATAAACTGCAGTAAGGAACTGTTTCCCCCCTAATTTCATCTCTCGATTAGTATAGTCAGGTATATGCGTTGATCGAAATTCGCGTATGGGGTGGTTGGCACGGTTCTATTTCTGCCCTACGTTTCTGGCAAGTTCAACGTTTCACCTAGAAAAAAATAAGAGAGCAAAGTACATAAATATATGTATATCTATGTACGCGGAGGATGAAGCGATAAAAAACAATAAAAAAAAAAAAAAAACGGAAAGGAAAAAAATGAAAAAAAAAAATAAAGGATTTACCGTTATTTCCAGGAAACCGCTTATACCGCTGTTGATTATAACGAGTAACGACCGACGCTTTTCACTCCGTATAAAGGAAAATCTACTCGATAAAAGATTCACTCGATAGGAATCTTACAGAGGTAAGATTTGATTCGGTGCTTAGATATGACTTCCGTGCAGCTAACATTTGCTTCTCTTCTTCTTCGCTGCATCGTATACTAAAAGTGGGACTCAAGAGACACCGAGCTCCCGTTTGATGTCACAGCTTGTCCGCCCACTTCTTCTCTTCTTCTTCTTCTTCTTCTTCTTCTTCTTCGTCTTCGTCTTCTTCTTTACGGCGTACAAATATATTGAAAAACCTTCGGCTCACGCGATATTTTGTTATTCATACTTGGTCGACGGCTTCTGTATATTAATTGCGGAACGAAGAGTTGCATATTAATCAATCTCGTTTTCGGCTTATTCTTATTGTGTGTTTTCAACGCCAGAGGATCTGGACTGCACACCCCGTGCATATTGCAGTATCGCATCGTGGATATATATACCTATAAGTGCGGTGGAGAGTTCAAACCTGTCAGATAAATTATCTAACAACCGACTACCGATCGTTTCCAAGCGAATATCCTTTCTCGTGCAAACTAGTTTTCTTTAATGGGCAATCCCCCATTGGTCAGATTCCGTTCTACGGCGAAATACGATTGGTTGATTTCGCGAGACATCGGGAATCACCAAATCCTCCTGGTGCAGATACAACTCCTCGAACGAACCGAGGAGTCACGTTGAACTCCTTCAACCGGTTTACTCTCTGTCTCTCCGTTCTTAATGCATATCGTTGTCTCTTTTCATCGGCTCCTTTTTCTTCTCTAAATCCAATAAATAAATCCCGCCTCTCTCTTTCTATCTTTCTCTTTTTCCCTTTTTCTCTTTTTCTCTTTTTCTCTCTCCTCATCTCACGTGCAGTACCCCATACACTATCTTCGGCTTAAATCATACCTTATGTCCCATGGTCCTTTCGTTTGTTCCCTCCTCTCTCCTCCCTTTAACCACCTCATCCACCCCAGCTATCCTGTTCTTGGGACCGGGCCGAATCGGGCTCATAAACACCGTGGCCCTTTGAAAAGATATCTTGATGCGAGGAATATGTGTATATACCTATATGTGTGGACCAGAGTCGGTCAGGGGCGGCGTGGAGGGATATTATAGGTAGAAAGAGCCAGGGTCCAGAGAAGTGGATGGCACCCACATCGCGGGTTCCACCTGTACGTACTCACCCACACATGAAGATAATATACCTATACGCATATGCACATGGTAAACGAGTGTGTAACCTCTTCGCAACCCCCGGGACAACCGACCGCGACGTGTCTGTTGTCGGTGTGAAATCTGCCTCGCAGTGGCGTGTTCCATGGGCATGGGCTATGGGTACGATTTATACGTATGGATCTGGAGATTCTCTACGAGAGGTTTACCTATCTGTATACATACATGGTGTTCGGGGAAATAGATTTCACTGCGTTTAAAATTCAATTATAAATTCTATGATCGTCAGTACAAACGCTGTGAAGATGAATCGAGTATACCTACCCCCGTATACTGTTGAACGTACATAGTTTATTCGTCACGTTAAATAACGACTATTGATGCACAATGATAGGTTACTAGAAAGGCGACAACCCCCCATGTTCAACAATCGTTTTTCATTCCGTTAGAACTCTATTTCTCGTTATAGAGATTTAATTCATTTGTTTCCTATAGCTGACTTAATTTGTGCGCACACCTTGTAGACTCGTATGGGAAGTTTGGCCTTTTCAACGAGTTGAAGGAGTGAGTGGAAACGGCCTTATGCAGAAGTGTGAAACGCGGCAGTGTGTAAAATCTGTTATTTTATTCTAATCCTTTCATGGTTTTTTTCGTTTTTTTTTCTTCTTTTCTCAAATAAAAGAAGGACAAATTTTAATATTATCGTATCTTCAATATACCCACACGAAGTCTGTGGGATGAAGCTAAACCATAATATGGAACTTAAAAACTGTCCATCATTCACGGAAGTGACAGCGAAATGGCTAAGAACTTTGCTATTTTAATGGCGACACCCGCATTTGCAAAGTACGTCGTAAACAAGTGGAAATTAATTGTCCATTCAAGGTTCATTCAAATTTGGCTGACTGAATAAATTTCGCTTAGAGATATTGTTGAGCGATTAATCTCCGTTTATATATATATATACATACATACATAAGCTTGGTATATACTATAGCATTGCGTAACGATCATACCAACCGACAATAATAACAAACCCTTTTTTGATTTGCTAATCTCAACTTTGTGCTAATTTTCTGCGACCGAGATATCGCCCGATATATCTTCGCTGACTCTTCGATCAACTCTAGTTTGTACATCGAACAGCCGTTCTGTTTTTTTCTCCCTTTTTTCGATTTTCACTAAAAGCCAATTACTATTTGCAACAAAAGCAACACCTATCTACTTGTGCAACATGCTCGGATACTTGTTCTTTATAATTGAAAAGAAAGTCGTTCAGACGGGTGTAAATTGATTTTCATTTACTGTGTGAATGATTTTTATCTTTTTTTTCTCTCTCTCTTCTTATTTTCTTGTGAAAGATTAATCAACTGTGAATATTTCCGTTTGCATGATCGTCGCAGTATATCATTGATCAACCTTATTATATCATTTCCTATATCGATGTAGAAATGAATCGAGAAAAATTGTACCGTAAATAGTGTATATATATATATATATATATATATATAGTATACATATGCATGCATCGATCTAACGGCGCAAGCCTATAAGCTTGCTTTGATCCTACCTCTCTTTGACGAGTGAAGTGTGTAAATTGACATCCGGTGAGAGTTCGTCGCACCTAGATAAGCGCTATCGACGTTGAACCTAGAAACCTGCAAGTTTCACAGACTCGAATCTGCATTCGAATTGAATATCTGAAACCTCGATCGTCGTTATTCTGTATCTCAGGAAGTGCTACCCGCAACGATCGTGGAAACTTTCGACTATTCTATACGCATACCCATATACTTTATATAAAATATATTTATACATTTATATATATATATACAGCTGCCAATATGGCAGCGAAATATCCCCTCCGTGAAAACTAACAATAAGTCAATGACCAGCGATCAAGCGTTCTAGCGGAATCAACTTTCGTCGATCTGATATGTTTTCTGCCGCCAATGGCGCACTCGCCACTTTTAAAGGCACTGACTTACGTCGATTTGACTCAACTCAACTTTCTATATATCTACGAACCATCGAACGGTTCGTATCGCGTCCAGAAAATATGTACATACAAACGTCATCCGCCAGTTGAATTTCTATAAACAAATTACAGCCTCTGGTTTTTTTTTTTCTTTCTTTTTTTTAGCTTCATTTTACAGGTTCGTTGACCTGATACGAACATCTTTATTTATTTAAGAAATAACAAAAATTTTCAGCTGCTTTCAACTTGATGTTTCATTGAATCATTCGACCTGACTTATACACGTATAGAATTATACTTTTATTATACGTACCGCTGGTTATATTATCTTGTAAATGTTGCACTAAAACTACTTTCGATTAACCACAAGTCAGAACTGTTAGCAAATATCAAGTAGAATTTGTAATCATTTAATTAATTAACTACCAAGACTTGAATTTTTCTGTTTTCAGACTCGACATAAAGTACCTTATCATCCCAGAGCACGGTACGAATTCTGCGAGTCATAAGAAGAGTAAAACTCGTCCGTCGTCGTCGTTTAAAAAATGAATGATAAAATATGTAGGAGCCCTCGCGGGAAGAGGTAAGGTAAATCAATTCAATTTATAGCTTATGTCTTTGTTACGACATAGAATCAGCCCACGTATTGCTGTTAGTCTTAGTTAACGATCTTTATAAATCTTTAATAACGTCGATAAGTTATACATATATAGCATACATGGATGTATTATATATATATATATATTCTGGTTGATAAAAGCCTTGGATCGTAGTTTTTATAACAATAAAATCCGGGAACGTTGATTGAATAATAAAATAATGGAAAAAAAGAAAACTTGCGTAACTTTTTCCATAACGATTCCATCCAATGCCCTTGTCACATACACAAATGATCCAATCCTAAAATTCATATCGTTTCGTCTAACTTTCGATCGATCGTTTACGATACGCAATATATTGCATTACCAGTTCGAAACAAGAGCAGTTTATCCTTTGCTCATTGTGTCAAGCGTTTTCCTGGATGTATCGTTCGGCTGCAAGTACATCCCTACGTACAATGAGATGTTTTTTTTCTCTCTCTCTTTTTCTCCGCTTTCATTAGCCATTCTCCGAACTATTATTATTGAAATTATTCCCGTTTACCAAACGTTCCTAACTAATGGAGGTACCCCAACACCGTGGGTAAGCTTACTTGAGACAATTCCACTGTGTATAGAACTCTAGAATACACAGTTTAACACAACAGGCATAAATCATCGTACTATTACTTACATACCTACCAGCTATCTCTGTGTATATATTGTAGTATATTACACACATTTATTGACGTCCATTAAGACCTCGTACCAGCGCACGTTTCTGTATACGACAATAGTATACCAGTGCCTTGAGTCATCGGTATAACGCAAATTTCACATTATAAATTAAAACGTTTACCGGAAATATATGCCAATATATGCCACACCAATGAAATACTAAATTGGAATTGGGATTAGCGAATTTGAATAAATAATTCCGCAAGTATTTTACAACCTGTCCTATACCAACTCGAGTATGCCAATACCGCAGTACCTTGCAGGCCTTGCAATTAGTATGACGTCTTCATAATATAGGCTCGGTTGGGTTTGCGTATACATACAGGGTGATCATTTAATGTGCAACGGTTTAGAAAATTTGGAAAAATATGTACTAAAAAGTTCTAGCCGATTAGTATGAGAACAAGAAAGTTAAACCAAAATGTTGACCGTTGTTAACAAAATCGGGGTTTCACTATGCGTGGGCGTAAGACCCAAAAGTTAAATTTTTTAGATGAGTTCAAAAACGACCATCCTGTATATATATCTTGTCGTTTCATTTTCTTTTACCTGACTCAGGCAAAAATTTGACCGAACACGTGTTTGGGGATAGTGTACCTATAGCTTTTGTCCGACTTTTTCGACCATATCTATTCAGCTTTCGAAAAAATTTTCCATCCTACATGATTGACCGTGGACACCTAACTTCTTCACGGTTTAATTTCCACCTGAAAGCACAACGAAATCGCATGTGCCTCTGCATTTAATTATTCGCTCTACTTACCTGCGTTACTATATCTATATATATATCAATCAGTCTAGCTGTCTGTCTATGCCGATATCTCGATACTTATTTTAAGTTTAGATTTATCTTTTCTGTGTAAACAGGTAAACGGATTATGCGACTAGAATACAACGAAAAAAAATATATACATATATACATTTATAGAAAAGCAACACAGCCTGCGATCTCAAGATTAGATTCGGATTCAATATATATCTATATATTATATAAACAAAGTGCGCTATACGATTACAACGATAAGTGATAAATTTTATTTATAGAAGATCGGTAAATTTCCTGTATTTATATATTATAGTATCTGTTAATAATTCTGAACGATAAATCGTCCTGGGTACCTATGGCTATGTTTAATGGTTGAGAAATAATAGAAAGATACCGTTGATAAGTTACCAGACAGACGTTAGCGTCGACATATTGTCCGATGTCGGTTGGTTCGAAGGGTTCTTCAAGCTCGGATTTAACTCAAGGCTTTCAACTCTGCATCTTCCTTGTTCTCACCGACATTTCCAATATGCCTCGACCTGCCAGCGATAATAATTTACCAATTTTTCTTATTATTATCAATTGAAAACCGTTCCACCTTTAGAAATAGTCTGGAAGCAATAAGAACTAACAATCTAAATTCATTTGGCCTTTTCACACTATCGTTTAACAAGCATTACATGTCATAAATCAATTGTTCAAAATTGACTACAACTTGACTTCATACGTCACAAGGTTCGACAGTGTAAATTTATTCCTCGACTATTAATACCTGCTAGGTTTATATTTAAATCTGATCTATCAATGAGCTTAATTTTCACTAAGAGACATAAGAGTTTGCACTCCGTTGGTTGTCAGTGTAGCTCGAAGACGAGCCATCTTCATTATATAGTTTACTGTAATGGGATGATAAAGCGAAAACTCATTACCGCATGAAAAAAGAAAAAAGAAGAAAAGAAAAATAATTGCGTGAAAGAACTCGTTGCAGGGATTTTCAGTACCATAATCTGCAACGGCCGGGTCTGTAAATGTATGCAAAAATTTAATCACCGCGCTGTATGCACACTCCATGTCTTATCGAAGGAGTATATACCGGGCATTACGACCTTCTGGGTTTAACGCGTCGATTTCATTTGTTTGCCAGAGATAAGTAGTTAATAAGTTTCTATTGTTTCTTATCGCGGTTGAGCAACGTCATGCCCTCCTCTTCTACTCGATTGCTCTATGTCTTTTATGTATCAGTGTATATAGGTACGAGGAGAATATACATGTACGAATTTATACTATTAGCCGAGTTCTCTGCGGTCCATCCCGCAGAAACTGATCATACGAGTCTGCAGTTTCAGCAATTAGAGAAGAATCGCGAGTCACGAAATTAAAGAATAGGTATATACTACGGGTATAGACGCAGGTATGGGTATATAAAACGCGGATTGGGAGCGTATTTTCAGATTTCTTTCATCTCTTGTTTTCACAATTATTTTTGTTCCGTTCTTTTTTCTCCATCCGCGTCATACTCGGCCCCAGATTTGTCGTGGGCCTCAGGTCCCAAAGAGCTCTGAGTGCTCCGTTCCAAATGATCTCAAGCAGAAACTTCGCTTTCCAAACATTAACCGGCGAGGCGAGCGGTTCTTAAGTCTAAGGTCAGCACAGGCTGTAAAAAGTCAAGTGAGGCTAGGTTAAAGAAACGAGAACACTGCCCTGCCTCTATCTCCATCTTCATCTCCATCTCCATCCTCGTATCTTTTTCATTCCTATATATATATATATATATATATACCTCTTTCTCTATATTATTATTTCGCTAATATAATTCCTTCATACGGTCAAAGATACGATACGTATACAGGTATACATATATTCGTATGTATTGGAACTTTGAATTTAAAAATCGAACAATCTGATTAGAAGTTAGACGCGCGATCGTCGTCGACGAAACGTCTCGCAAATCACCAACCGCGACTAGTAGCTGACTCATTCAGTTGTTTGCGTAACGCAAATATATACCTACACGTATTATACGTCTGCGTATGCCTAGTCATATTAATGTTAAAGAAATATTCCCATACATTCCCATACATATATATATCTTAACATATAATAAGAGTATGTATGCATGTGTGTATGTATGTTCATACATACGGACGTATCTCTACCTATAACATGAAAGAGAGCAGCGCGCGCACGATTATATACTTATGTACCTCGGTATAGGTATATGTGTACTAAAACAGTAGTCACTTTCAAATGCGCGAACGAATAATTATGACTCTACTTAACGATTCTAGAAGCATCGCGCGATGCTCGACCATTGCGAAAGGGTGGAATAATTTATAAAAAAAAAAAACATGTTTCAATTTCAGATTATTTTTTATTTTTTTTTCTTCTTAAATTTATTCAAAATTCATTTCCTCTCTATATAAATTATGTGATAATCTTTATTATTTTATTCCTAAATAATTAATTTGAGAACAGATTATATTTTGTTCAGAATTATAGTGAATACATATATTAGCAAAAAGTGAAAGGCGTTTAGGTATAATATTCAGATTTAAAATATAATCGAAGTTCCCATTTAATGAAATCTCTGGACATCAAAAGTCCTGGAAGACGTCGTATCGTATTTCGCCATCAATATTGCCCTAGAGTCATAATAACTTAGTAGTACGATTTCACAAAGGTGCATGCAATAATGCACATGTTTTTAAATCATTGAAATCAAGTCGATGAAAAGTTGGGCAAAAATGTTCTTCAACTTGTGGTACACATATAGGTACCTATATACCTATAACGCAGGTATGGGCATCTGGTATAGGAGCGTTGACTGCCTGGCCGTGACCCACATCTATGGGCTTACCCTTCTATGCTATGATCCTCTATCAGCTATCCTCCACGCTCTACCAGTAGCACGAGTTGCAAAGGCTAAGTAATCCCAGATCGTTGCGGCAGCTCAGGCTTACCGTAAGTAACGTAAGTATAGCACAGGGCAGGCGCTCTCCGTGCTTGATCGCTGCGCGAGTCTTCCGCAATAAGAAGAGGTTCCTTCAAGCTTACGTATCAGTATAGACGTACTTACGTTTGAGCACCTAGGTGTGTTCTTCTCTCTATCTCGCCTTTCCGCCTACCTATACTCCCCGCCCTTGGCCCTCGCGGTTATTCTCGATCTGTAGCTGTGGGTATACCGCGAGTTAACTTTCGAATGGTATATGCAGTACATATATATACCCGTTAAATAAATGATAAATATACAATACAGGCGAGAGGTAGTGATTAAGGGTATACCTATATAAGCTATGAAACTGTAAAAGGACGGGAAAGAAACTAGCGTAAATATTAACTGAGGTTTATTGCTTTCAGAAACGCGACGTGGGCAAAGATTTTATTGCATTTTATTTTATTTTATTTTATTTTATTCCGCCTTTATGTTACTCGCCGAACCTTTTTGCTATTAGTTTCGCAACGCCGAAGCCCGCGAGTTCCCTGGCAGTAGTCAAAACACCGCTATCATACATATATACGCACAGTTTTATACCTACATTTATCGCATATAGTATGTAGAATGTTTGTCGATAACTATAAACATATATATATATATATGATACGTATATATGTATATGTGTATAATATAGCGTAACTGAGATTGTTGACAAAGCATTATTTCCGAATGTATATAAATATGTATAATATCCGAGTTTACTACGAGCGTTTGAATTCATTCCAAAAATTATTAAAATATACTAGTAGTTGGTTTTTAATACCTATACCTACTAGCTGCAACGAGAATTTCAAAGTGGAAAAATGTCGATGCAACGAGAACTTTGAGTGGAAAAATTCACTCGATTACGAACCACTTCTCGGGATCTTTACTCGCGGGCTCAAAGAACAGGTATATATATATATATATATATATATATATCTTCGGTTGTTTGCGCAAACGAAATATATATAATCTAAGAATAGCTAACTATCTGTACCGAGATGCTTGTCGCAAGTGTATTTGTTCGGGTGTTATTGTGTGCGCTGACCACTGCTACGTGACGTATTCGGACTATGAGATGTTCGGCAAATTTAACAAATCATTATTTATCGCTCATTGTTGAAAAATTTCCACCGTCGTAA
Source organism: Tenthredo livida (assembly GCA_963992785.1). Taxonomy (NCBI): domain Eukaryota; kingdom Metazoa; phylum Arthropoda; class Insecta; order Hymenoptera; family Tenthredinidae; genus Tenthredo; species Tenthredo livida. The sequence continues at coordinate 10,520,952 of OZ023066.1, read as the reverse complement.
TCAACGGATATTTTTTAGATGCTGATCCGATTAGAATCAAGCATAGGTATAAGGTATGACGCCTTATAGCTATGGGACTATCGCATTCTACCTGTATATTAGGTCAATTTATTATAGTTTTCAATGTTTTATACATCAACGCTTTTATTCATCCAAAATTTATACAGATATAACTGCCCAATGAAATCGCCTGATGAGATTAACAATTATTCAATCAAGATTAGCTTATTGAAACGATCTTTTATTTCCAAGGGATAACCATCTCAACGACTCCACGGTCTCCCACGCCTTGCGCGGAAACCTTGAGCCTATACAGAGATGAGAAGACTCCCAGTCTTCACACTCTTATTACCCTTCTGTACAATTGCGGGATAGATATATGCGGTAGATATTATTCACTCTTTATTACGACACGTAATCGTCGTTAATTTGCCAAATCTTAACCGCAATCGTGGGCATTGCGAAGCGATCTGCATGCGGTTCCTTAAGATCGTGATTACGTACCCTTTCGACATTTCTTTGGGTAAACATTTTCAAAGGGTTTCCAGGCATTGAAGCTTCGCAGTATTTGATAAGGCATTGCGTAGGTATTCTTTCTAATCATCAAAACTAAGGAGAACGACAAGGCAAAAGCATACACATGCATTTACGTGATTAATCCCGAATTTATCACCCTTTCATGTCGTTAAAAGACTCTTTTTATTACAAATTGCAAAAGGCACAGCTAGTGTGAAAAGTTTACGAATTTCATCGTTATTTTATAACGACTTTAACACAATGCTATATATGGGTATTTCGTTCGAATCTATTGGTTTAAGTAATTCCAATGCTTTTCTCTCTCTCCCTCCCTCTCTCTCTCTCTCTCTCTCCACGTGCGTAAGGTAGAAATTGGCATTGAGGTACCGAGCCGGCGATTCTTTGTGAAATAGAAGTCGCGGCTTAGAATCAACAAACAACTACTATATACATATACATACACGTATTGCTCACCGCCTCGTGCCGATTTCACGATAAGGATTTGATCTCAGTAAAGGAATGCTAAGGTGTGGATGAGTGTGTATGTATAGGTATAAAACGTGTAACGTACAGAGCTTGAAATATATCAATAGAAAAGTCAAAACTCGAGAATCGTGACATCAGTTAGATGTCAGCATTAGCTTAGAACTCCGAAGTATACCTGGGTACTAGTTTAGAGATAGGTATACCTGCCGATCTGCGAACCAGTTTTCGTGACAGTCACTTCATCAATCACTCGACAAAGATATAATTAATGATACGATTAAAAGTTGAAAAACCGAATTTTTTACATCGCCAATTACCTCGAACGATTTCAAACCGTTGCACGTGGCTTATACAATACTTAAATTCGTCCTATACTTACACATACCCATATACAACTAAGATGTGTCGTCATCTTAGTCAAATTTGCATCTATATTAGTCAGGGCGATTATCCCGAGTGCAGAAAAGGGGAGTGAATGTTTCTAGCCGCAAAAACCACCTCAGCATTCACCTTTCAGATATAAATGGCTAAACTTCATCAAAAGCTAGGAAAACCATTGAGCCTAGGTATAGAATACCAGTATATGTACTTGTACGGTTGTGTGTAGAATCAAATGTACGATTGCGGATTAGACTTTTACATTTTTTAGAATTGAGTAGATTTCCTGTTTCCGGTTCACTGAGAACAATAGGTCACCGCGTCTACGTTTGCATTGTCTCTACAGAGAATTCTGCTTCGATCGCGATTTTACAACTCGACAATCTCCATTGTATAAACACTCGTGTCCCTTCTCTGTTGTTGTGCACTCTGTGGTATAAATAGGTACATATATATGTGTATATATGATAAATATATATATATATATATTTATATTTCACAGTTATATATTTACTGCACAACCATATAGCACATTCTACACATGCCCTATATACCTATACCTTCGTATATGTAGAGTTTTATTCCTCTGTCATGAAACCGAAGAAGGATCGCGATTTTCATGCGAGGTATATTCATGGTTTTTGCGAGTCAAAAATCGCGAAGACTAATGTGAGGTGTTATGACAAGGTACTTTATATTTGAAGAGCAATATAGAGATTACACACGTGTTCCGGTATAAAGACGTGTATAGGTGTAGGTATAGCAGTCCTGCATATTATGAAATCATATATATTATGTGATACATTTATACAGAGGAGAGGGATGAGACGTTGAAAGGGTCTCGGAGGACAAGAGATGCGATAAATTTCAACGAATTTCAAATATTAAAAAGCCTCAGGCGAGTGCAGATCACAAAAGGTTGTTATACTACGCCAGTGACATTATACAGTTTCATAAGTTACAAGAACAACGTTAGTATATTTCAGACGGTGTATTATTTCCGAGACGTTTAATTTATTAAAATCTATTCAAACTGTTCGTAGGCTGGTATATAAGATAATCTCAACAAGGTAACCGCATCGTATACTATATATCTATAAACCGTTTCCCACTTCACCTTATATACCTACCTACCCGACTTTCTGTGTTATTCTTCTTCTATGCAGCACACATGGGTATACGTGCATAGAAAATCCTCTATTTAATGCGAAAAACAAAAATCGTCTTAAATCTATTGGCTGACGTCAATTTTTACAATTTTTACAATTCTTCCATTCGATTTGGCCGATATCCTCCTCCGTCCGTGACCCTGGGCCTTCGTAAAGTCATTCCTGTAACTGGCTCACGTAATTCTTTAAGCTAGCTCGTGCGGTAATCGCGATTGAACGCTTTGTTCGGCTGATCAAAAAAAAAAAAAAAAAAAAAAAAAAAAGAAGAAAACAAAACTAAAAAAAAAAAGAAATGAACAAATTTCTCGACTCTGCGTGACTGTTATATTACGAAACAGGTCGAGTAATATTCGAGGTGGGTAAACAAAATAAATGGAATAAAAAAATATATATATTTTTCGCTAAAAGCACGCCTTAGACACAGTATAAACGTGAACATGATGCCGTCATCGGAATAAAAGAGAGTTTTAATCCAGTAGGTAGGTGTAGAGACTGTATAGGGAAGAAGGAAGTTTGCTCAAAGAACTATAACGAATAATGAAACTATAATATATAGTGTAACTAGTATAATATGAATTTGAAGAGTTAATGCACTCGAACTATTGAGCTTAATATATGCGTAACAATTATTTTTAGACACCGGTGTACAAGTTGCAAGACCTCATCAATTATGCAATGGAAAAACCTATCGTAACTTTTACAATGTACCTTCGCACATGCATTATTTATTTATAGTTATATATAGAAGCTGTAATGCAACGAGGTGTCCTTAATAATTGTTAAAAATAAAAGTATAGTGGAAAATAATTGCGATGAATATTATAGGTGCGGAAAGCAGAGGTGAGGTAAGGTAAGATAAGAGGGTTGGTTGATAAATCGTTTTGATTATTATTAAACTTTGTTTATTTTTGTCACTCCTACTGTAAATATTACAAATTAGAAATAACATCACATATATAATATATATAGTGTATTATAGTACTAAATACGAAAGATATTGCGAAGAGTCAAGTGATACTAGACCTATATGTTTAGAAAATTGGATGCGATCGGATAACACCAAATCGGAAAATTTCACCGGTTTCAACCGACGACAACATTTATTTTAATATTAGATATTATTGTGGCCCGCGTTAGCTCTACCTATTATTTTCTCCCATCTTTTATTCATATTATATTGATAGGCATGAGATCGTGTTGTCTCTTTGGTGTTTTCGCGAAATACTTTTGTATTTGCCCTGAAGGGGGTCGGGGTGAGTGTAAGAAATGTTCATTTCTATAAAACACCTCTAACTTATGTTTTATTCTTTCTTTTTTTTTTTCGAAATAGAACCAGAAATTTGGTTACGATACAATACTGTCATGAATTGTGTTATCTATTATTCTAGTACCAATACTTTGAGATATTCATCGAAGTAAAAAAAAAAAAAAAAAAAAACAAATTGTGTAAATAATATATACGTATTTACATAAGTTAGAAGTGCAACAGCGAAATTATGCTTCCGAGTCTTTAGTTGACAATACAATTGTCGATAAAAAGAAATGAAAAAAAAATATAACAATAATAAAAAACCACGGAACCACATAATTTCGACAGTAAACTTATCGAAGAGCCTGCAATGCATACAAGAAGTTCGCATTACAAAATCCAGCTTATTTTCTCTGGGCTTTTACATAGATTCGATTCTGTCGATTTTAATATCCGTAAATCTTACCGAAGGTTTTACGGATATACGTCAATCCACATCAGTTGTGTTCATAATATAGGCGAAGCCTGAAATCGTATCTTAATATACGCGCAGAGATGTAATGTCTGGACGTTGCTATTGCAAACCTCGCATATCGCGCCTGTGCGTGCCTATGCAGATATAAATACTTTATCGTAATATCGTTGTGTGAAAAATTAAATATTTTACATATATGTATATATAATATATATATATATACTTAAATATATATATACATATATTCATTATAATTTCTTGTATTCTTTTTTATTAATATTATTTTTATTTTATTCATTTTTATTTTTTTTTGTTATTTTTATTTTTTTATAGAATTTTTAACTCAGTATAAAATATAGACAATAGCATTCTATAATCTGTTTCCAGATAATCATCATAATGATATAAGATCACATTTATTGAAATATCGGTGGCAATCGGTTTGATTTTTACCAATTTTAGGTCTTGACAAATCAAATCGACGATGCACACCGACAACAAACTGCTTAGAATCATGTACGTGTTTTTCTATAATTTAAGTGGACATATTAATTGTTTGACTTTGATTTAAAAAATTTAACATCTAACTTCCACTTCTACGTATGTAGAATAAAAATTGTTGTGGAAAACGACAACTTTTTTGTTTTTATTTCTTTCTTTTTTCGTTATTGCTTTTTCAAATGGACTGAGTGAGTGAAAAGCCGCACATTCATCGGACAGCTTTGAGAAGAAAAAAAAAGTATAAAAAGAAAAGAAGACAAGAATAAGAGAAAAAAAAATTAAAAAAAAAAAAATTAGAAAATTTTTTGACAATTAAACAGAGAAGAAAAGAAAAACTTAAAACTTATATTAATCACACTTGCTTTTTTTAATATCACAATACCAGCAGCGGGTCCGTCTGTATTATTAACTTTTCCCAACGGCAGATAATTATATAAAAAAAAATCCGAGATTATCGTACTAAATGTAAAAAAAATTGGAAAAAAAATTTAAAAAAAATTAAAAAAAAAAAAAAACAAAAAAACATCTAACCAAAGCATTCGTTCGTTCGTTACTTCGTTCGTTCGCTTGCTTGCTCACTCGCTAACTATCTAACTAACTAACTCGCTCGCTCGCTCGATCGATCGAACACCCCGAAATTGTTTCTTTCCGTTTTTTTTTTCTTTCTTTTTTTTTTTTTTTTTGACACTGGTTCGTTTTATTGAATCCACAGGTACGGTTTTAAAAACTACGCTAAGGACAGTCGGCTACACATATAATAATAATAATAATAACAATAATGACGTTTAATCATTATCAATTGGAAAACGAAAAATGAATTGACACTCTACGTTTATACGAATGTCTGATTTTATGTATCAAGGAAAAAAAAAAAAAAAAAAAACCAATAGAAATTTCATCGCGATGAATCGATAATTTCGTAAATTTGAATGACATCAATTATATGTATATTAATGCGGGATTCGTAGCAGCCGTTATAAAATATTCGTAAACTTTTTATATATGAGAATGAACGATAGATATTATATCAATGGTCCACGACCTGCACTTGAAGTAACTAAACCTATACCTACTTATACGACTAAATATAATATATATATATATATATATATATATATATATTTATATATATATGTATATATATTTATATATATATATATGTATATATATAATAAAACATCACTTTTACACTACATATCACGTGAAATTTGTTAAAAAGTCTTAATGATGCATCTTCCTTAACGAAGACATTATTATTTTATACCTCTCTTCTCAGAAGAGCTGCTACTACTATAATTTGTATTCTCTATCACAATATTATACTCCTAAATATTAGATTAAATATGTTTTCCGAATAGAATGCAGCTGATTCGTCGTCCTTGGTTCTAATTGGTTAAATTAACGGCTATTAAAGATATATTTATAAACCTGTTGAGTGTGACGATTACCGGTTTATTTATATTTGTATATATATATTTTTTTTTTTTTACTTTTTCATTTTCGTTCCTTTTTCCTTCATTTTCTAACCCTTACTAAAATATTATTATATATATTTATATATATATATGAGACTTTTTTTTTCTTTGTTTTGCAAAAATGTTTACGTGTTTTTTTTTTGTTTTTTGTTTTCATATTATTACCATTAAATTTTCAGCTGCAGTCTCTCTCCTCTCTGGATTTCCGTAGATTATCCTCATTCCTCTTCTTCCTCTTCTTCTTCTTTTTTTTTTACATTTTCACTTTTTTCTTTTTTCATGGACCTCTCCTCTTATTTTTTATTTTGTTTTTTTCTTCTTCTTTATTAAGCGCTGCTCGTAGCGATGAGAAAAATCTTCAAATGGTTGAGACGTGTTTACGATGAGCTTCAAATAGCTTGCACACAAATAGCTGGCACATGTTCTTCAAAGTTTCTGTATCCATCATGTTGATATTTCTCAATCATTGAGTAGTGGGGTCATTTTTTTTAAATCGATCTCAAATAATTAAATGACGCTCAATGATCCTGCTGGTAAGATCGGTAAAGTTTTTTCTTTTCCAAAGTGAAATCCCTGCTTATCATTATAGTTCCACCTCTGGTAAGGTTTCTGTAAATAGAAAAAAAAGACATTCCTTTATTAGATAATACATTTACAAAAACTCCAAATTCTTTTTGTACTCCAATTTTATTTCAGCTATCGCAATAGACTTGGATTCAAGTAGAAATAATACTTACTTAAGAAATTGCGGCAGTAGAATATGCCACGCTGTATGATCTTGTTTTAATGTTAGGTATAACTCAAAGGTGGAAACTGCGCTGGGATCACACTGGACTCTGGAAAGCCTTCGGCAAAGATTGTCTGTTTCGAAGCTTATGAACAGTGTGCAACCTCTGCAATAAAGATAAACAAAAAAAAATTATTCATTAGAATAAATTGAAAAGAATCTGGGAGCGATTTAAATGTTGGAACGATTCCTGGTTGTTGAAAGAAAAAACAAAAAAAAAAAAAAAACCAAAAAAAAGAAAATCAAATCTGAATAATCACCTAAGACCACATGGCTCGTTTTCAGCCATGGCGAGAACGTCCTCTGCAATTCTTGGTAGGAGATCTGCGGGTAGTAATACTTCGCCGCAAGCAAGCTGAGCATGTTTGGCTGCCCTGAGTTCAACTTCTAATCTTCTCGCCAGAGCTTGGCAAGCACCGTCCAACTCTTCGGTTGCATATCCAGCTGTAAATAAAGAGAATAACAAATTTTATAAAGCTACTAAAAAAAAAGTGAGGAATTTCTTTTTTTTTTTTTCGTAACATGATAAACCAGGAAGTGATTCTAGTTTTATACATCAATATTCAATTAGTCGGTGAGGAAATATGATAAATAATGTATGTTTATCAATCTTTTATAAAATACGAAGACAGCTAGAGATTATTACGTAGATTATTCAACTTGGGTTGTTGAACTTTGACAAATAAGTTTTTTAAAACAAGTTTCGACACGTTTCCGTGTTCATATATTCCGAATCAATGAATTCTATTTTATTTTATTTTATATAATTAAAGAAAAATTATTATAATTATTATTCATTTTTTTCTCTCTCTCTCTCTCTCTTTTTTCTCTTTAATATTATTCTGTTTGTGCTTTTATAATGAAAACTGGGTCTAATATTATTTCGATTAGTAAATATTTGAATATACGTTTATACGTGTGTACGAATATAGGCCGGTTAGCCGGGACACCAGAAGGTCAAATTAACATGATGCAACACAACCCGCGAGTGTACACAGATAGCTAAGGTATAACGCGTAATAGCGAGTTGATAACCAAAAGTTTTCAAAAAATCGATGAAACATTTATTCAAGTTCAAACGAAATGGCTGAAAAAATGTTTGATTCGAAACTATTGTGAAGGTGTTCGATCAAGTTCATGTGCCACAGCTGATCTCGAAGATCAGCTGTGTGCGCCGGCCGGGCAAAAATCCCCCCTGCTAAGAACCGGGCGCACAAAAGAAAGGAGAATTTCATTTCACAGTATGTTTCGAGACTGGAGTTTTTACAATTCAAAAAATTAATTATGAAGATGATGATGATGATTCTCATTATTATAATGACGATGATGGGATTGACCGTAGAAAAGGGAAACTAAGGCGTCGACGATTGCCTGTGATAACGTACCTCTATTGTTGCTGAAATTTACGTTTACCGGACACGGTAGCACCTCCATATTAATAAAATATTACTTCTTTTACAAACACTTTTATAAAAGAAAATCCACAATGATCGGTTTTAACTGCCGATAGAAAAAAAATACAATATTCTGGTATGTTCAACGGAACAAAAGATTACGTTATATGAGCCGGCGAAGCTTTTAAAGAAGCTACACAACCATCACTCACTCGTCTTTCAAACAACTGATTCGCCGGCACAGATGACGCGGTTTATATACCCGACGTTCCCCCTCTGCCGTCCCCCCACCAAATCGCCTAGCAACACCGGCTACGTGATGTCGCGCTCGCCTCGCACTTACTTCCCTTCGAGAAATGTCGTTCGTTCTCGGTTATACTCGGCTTTCAGGAAGGCTCGCCCATGCCCATCGCCCTACTAGTTTTCTGACACAAACGAAATACATACGTACTACATACATCGTTCTTTCATTCGATTTACAATTATCTCTGAAAAATTTCTCTTCGATTAAGCCAGAGCGTATGAGTGAATGTTCATAAGCCGAAGTAGTAGAGCTAAAAATCATCAACCCGCGAAATATTACGAATCAGTTTAAACACTAGAACTAACATCACAGCTGAGATAGACGACCAAGTCATGGTTAGACACCTGAAAGTGACGATGTATATCATTTTCTCGTCCGTACATTGCTAGTTTCTTTGTTTCGTATACATAGGTATAGCGCGACCTGCGATACATGCACGAGGCTACATTTACCTCCGCTCGCACGTTGCTGCTCGATGGTAGAAAATTGCCAGTGCAATAATGATTTAGTGCATTACCTACTGTCCAACTTTGTCTTAGTGTTCAGCTTGTATAACGAGAAATAGATCGATTGTTGGCGGGAAGAAATAAAAATAAAAACAAAACAAAAATAAAGAACAAGGAAACGATCGCGCTAACGATGAGTACATTATACATACAGCTGCTGTGTTCTATACACCTTGTTCGATGTATAATGTGTTCAGTGATTGCGGACTGTTTCATTGTCCGATTCGTACATACATAAATACATATCACGCATAAATGCATTATACGAAAGCTGTTCTACGGTAAATACTTATGCATTCTGATTTCTGCTGTAGAATCTATACATAGGTTTACGGCCGGCTCCTTAAATTCAAGCGCCGATTCTGACTAATCGTGAAACTCTGATGTAAAATACAATTGAAAATCTCTTAAGTTTCGCTTAACATATAGGTATACGAACTGGTGCCTCGTCATCAAATATATACATATGAGTGTAAGCCAATATAGGTTTATTACCATACCGGTGTGTCTCATATCGACCAGTAGGTAAATACAAATGAAGTGATACTCCGTTTGTCGAAAGTTGGGAAAACAATTCTTATTCCTGAATTGATAAAGAGTCTGAAAATCTTAGGGGCAAACTGAACCAGCTATAAGCATGATTTTTCTTATGGGGGTTTCGGCCCGTCTCTGTATATGCTATAATAGCAGCTTCTAGCTCCGAAACACTCTCCCTCCCAGGAAGTCGTCGTATTCGGCAACAAGTCCGGACCGGTCTCAGCATGCGGTGATCTCGTTTGTGCTCAGAGCACTCTGGTAGGTCTTGCCTCGGTCGGGAATATAACAATAATAATCATAATAATGATAATATTAACGGAATCTATCGCCTTTGCACGTGTAGCTCATATCTATGTGGGATTTAATCAAGCAAAAGTAATATTTTGAATGTTTCGTGGATGAACATTTTTCGAACCATATGAAACGCGGTAGGTTGAACTGAGGCAACTATATAGTACCTATATATATACCTACACGTTCATATAATAACGTATCCATATACCAGATCTCTAATCTCTGTGTGGTTATTGATTTTCTTTTGTATATAAGACCTTGGCGTTTACGCGTTGTTTAAAATCATTTTCTTATAAATAACAGAATGATCGTTATTCAAACAATACTTAAACGTAGAGATACGATCTGTATCATTAGTATATCGAAACGCGTGTAGATTGCCACACTTTTTTTTTTCTTTTATTTTTCTTTTTTTTCTTTTTCTCTCTTTGTAATTTGTCATTCGTACATGATGTTACTATAATGAAGATTTTGCACCCCAGAAGAATAAAGATATCCAATTTCATCCGTACCAACAAAGATCCGTCGTCGAACAAAGGGACAAAAAAGAAGCCTATAAAAATGCGCCTCGAATGTTGCGTAAGATCCTCTAAAAACCTTTTCCAAACTAATGTACCTATATACCTACCTAAGTTATATCTATACGATAAGCGGGATAGCCGAGCGGAGCGACGTTATTAAACTGATCGTTATGTTGCATCAGATTTCGCTCTTTCTTATACCACAAGCGTGCACCTTCCGCGAGCTGGCCATGACTCACGCACAGTAGTAACACGCCACTATTGAGTATATATCGTAATAATTTTGATAATCAGCGGAAGTTGCGGTTTTTAATTGCCGCGTAAACATATTTCGAATCAACTACACGTCGTCTTACGACGTTGTGTGTTTCACCTAATCACAGAACAGGCATTCGTGCGTATCTATACACAAATGACACATGATATATAGAATTTTCTCGAAGACATATAGCTGGAAAGATCGATGACACTTTCACAAACAGGCTAAGAAAAACATTTCTAAACGACAATAGAGAATCTCATAATCTTTTATCTCTCGTTCCATTCAACCTGTGGGTGGGTAGAGTTGGTATAGGTACCTATATATTTGATAGAAAATCGAGAGGTCAGATATAAACCACGCAAGGTGAGGTCAGCGACTGTACGAAATGATGCAATATGCAAAAGTTGGGAAACCAGAACTAGTCGTAACTGTAACTATAGTATTAGATGATTCTGGTTCAAAATGCCGCTATATACATAATATGGCATGATACCGTAGGTACATAGATGTATGTATATATATATTTACGTATGTGTATATGATACGTACATTTGCGTTGGTCTCGTGAGTCTACGAGATATAAATATCATTTGCTATCAAGTGTTCGTTATAAAAATAATTACCATTTAATTCTGTCAAGTGTGACCGCGCTAACTGAACGCGCTTTCATGCAGATATTCGCCTTGACAAGTATAAATAACAATTTTAAACGTACTACTAGATTATATTATAACAAGGTTAATTAAGTCCTATGATCGTTCTGTACAAGCATTAGCATATTTATAAGAGATTCTAATCGTATACATATGCGCATGTGTAGTATACGTCTATCGTATGTATCTGCTGCAGAAGTTACAAGCAGCGATTCCAAAATTACAAATATTATATGTTATTATGCAAGAACGTAAAATGGAGAATTCAACGAAGCGCTCGATAATTACCATATACATACACTTGCTTTTTTTTTTCTTCCATTTTCGTAAAACCTTGTCTGCACTAGGAAAATAAAAGACTTGACTAGTTACCACGTCGAGAACTCCGCAAAACAAAAGTGGCTATAAAATTATAAATTATTACGTATGAACTATTATGCATACGTGAACACACGTATATGTTATACTTAAAGCTTGAAGAAAATTTTCGATAGTTATGTTAACAATGGTTCAATAAATAGAGAAGCAAATATATACGAGTAGCTAGGTAGAATTGAGGGGAGTAATAAATTAGCGACTTCGTTTTTTAAACTAAAAAGAAGTAATAACGATTATAGCGATAAATAATAAGCAAATATAATTAGCATGATCAATATAAGCCCACAAAGTCCAGCCTCTGATAATTCTAATTTTTAAAAACACCTTGACAAACGAGAAGAATCATATATTTATTGTATTCTGGATGTAATCATTTGACATATTGGTGCGATAAATCGTCATTGTGTTTGGACAAGTGTCAATCAACGTAGACACCGCTACGTTCAAACATTGCGTATACCACTGACAGGTTGAATATTATCAATAATAATATAATAATAATAATATTAATATTAATCTGTCATCCCCAGGGAAATATTACTTTGATAGGTTCGAATGAGAATATAAATAAAGGCTAATGCCTAAACGATTGAAAAATTATTCGTTTATCGGTCCGAATTTATTTCTATTTATTTTACGGCTTTGTCTCAGAATCTCTACCACAAAGGTCTAGTAGGTATTGAGTGTCGACAGAATCATGCATCAGCTGGGGAAGCAGCTGTGAATTCAGCTGATCGGCTAACATAAAACTAACCGAGACTGCTAACGACATCACGTAACATTTTTCTGAAGTAAAATCTTCCGTACCTTATGATGAACCTTACGATGGTACAATAGTATCTTCGAAAAAATGTTCGAAATACTTTTTTTTTTATTTTCAACGACGTAATCGACAGACAAGCATTTTATTATCAAATTTCATCCCAAAGTAGTTATTTGTTACTGTAAACAGTAAACTACATAGTTTGCTATATATCTTCGAACTCTATCGATAAAAACGATAAACAAGATTGTTTTTTGACCAACCGAGCCGATTACAGTGGTTCTCAAATAAATATAGTTCGAGCGCTCTGACTTTGGGAGAAAATACATTACGTGCCATCTATTGATTGGTCGGCTACTGAACCGTGGCACTCACAGCATTCAGTCGATGAAACAGACCGTCATCATAGAACACACAATGTTATCTAAGATCCAATCTTTCAAAATGTCGCCGCGGTGTGACGTGTAGTTTACTTTGAACGATCCAGAAATTAAAAAAAAATATGGAATATTTCAAAAGCGGACTAAAGTCCGTTCTCGGGGCACCTCCACCCGGGAACCAACCCTCTGGTGCTGATACTGTAAGCATTTTATAAATTATCATAAAACCCCATAATGTGGGATAGGCAACCAATATGTGCTGTCAAAATGACATATTTTATCATTCTGAAATTCCTCTTTCGTTTTTCTAACCCTTTCTTATACGTCATGTGATCTTACGCTCGAAAATAAACATTCTCTCTCCATGTAATTCTCCCAATCAATGTACACTATGATCCTCTTCGCATGTAGGTAAAGAGCTTGGAATGTTTGATACAGGATTTGAGCGCCTCTATGTGCTGCAGCGAATGTTCTATTTCATTTTCTAGATTTAAGTACTTAGTCGCGTTTCAAATACAGGTAGAACGTCTTGTCGATCGTTTACAATCGTCAAGTTTGTTGGACGATAGAAGAGACGCGTGTCGTGCACTGAAAGCACTTTCAAGAACTTATCGTGTCGAGGTTGGAGCACAAGCTATGGATGCTCTTAGGCAAGTGCTTGAGATGGATAGAACGGATTGCGAGATAGTCGGACTGGCTATGGATACTTTGTGCAATATTACAAGCCCCGAAACATTTGAAGCCGAAGGTGAGAGACGGAAGTGAATTTAAAGATTGATTGGATTTCAGGGTTTCAGGTTTTATCGGATTGGATGATATCCCAATGTCCCTGACTTTAAACGATTCTTCTTTCAGTCGAGAAACATGGGCCGAAGAATAAGATCGGAGAACAATTTACAGAAATATTTATAAAACAACCAGACAGTGTCAGTCAGGTTTTGGCTTTCTTAGAGGAATTTGACTTTAGAGTTAGATGGCCAGCGCTGAAATTAATGACGCATTTATTAGGTAATAGGCCTAAAGATATTCAGGAAATAATTCTTGTCAGTCCAATGGGAGTTTCTAAATTAATGGATCTTCTCAGCGACAGTAGAGAAGTGATTCGTAATGATGTAGGTGTATTCATATACTTCTGCGATGAATATTTCATCCCAGTATTTACTACAGCGTAAACTCAATTCTCATTTCCAGGCATTGCTATTGCTTATACAATTGACTAAAGGGAATGCAAATATCCAAAAAATAGTTGCATTTGAAAACGCATTTGATCGTATCTTCGACGTTATATCACAAGAAGGTTCCGCAGATGGTGGTATAGTTGTAGAAGATTGTTTGTTGCTGATGTTAAATTTACTCAGAGGAAACATCAGTAATCAAAACTTTTTCAAGGAAGGTAAGATTTTACTTTTATATCTCTAATATTCGTGTATACACAGTTTTTAGCTAATCTTTTATGTTGTTATAGCATTCAGGGTCTAATCACTGGTCTGAATAGTAGTTTTTCAAATAATTGTTATTTTTTCTCCTTAGAGTTATGTTTTACTTACTTATGAAAAGACCTAAAAACTTTTATGCAACACAAATGTTTATCATCATTCAACTAATCGTCATTGCTCCAACAGGAAGTTATATACAAAGGCTAACACCTATGTTTGAATTGCCACCTGAAGTCGATGAGAATCCGCTGGGTGGTTGGAGTCCACAGAAAGTCTGTAATGTCCACTGTATGGTACAAGTTATCAGAGCACTAGTTGCACCTGGTGGTCCAGCACAGGTATAACATCTTATGATAACACATTAAATAGTCATTTAAGAGAGCATACCTTCAGGAGAATATAAAGTAATTATATCTATTCAAGGATTATATTAAAAGAATATTTTTGTATTTTTGCAGGCAACAGCAGCTTGTCAACGAACGATGAGAGCTTGTGGACTATTGCAGGCCTTATGCGATATATTAATGGCAAGTGGAGTTCCCGCTGATGTCTTAACAGAAACTATAAGCGCAGTTGCTGAAGTTATTAGAGGAAATGCGAGCAATCAGGAATTCTTAGCTGGCGTTATGGCACCTAGCAGCCCTCCGAGGTAAATAGCAAGTAATAATTAAACATAGAAAGTTAATTATTGAGCTACATTTTATGTGAAAAAAACTGGTTCTTGTCAGAATGCTTGTTCTTTAATTGTTGTGACCAGAATTTATGCATGAGATATATGCAAATATGATGTAAAAAAATGTGTTATTCAATTGAAACATCTTTTTATTCATTTTTAGTACATGCAAGGTCAATTTTCTGTTACAATAGGCCAGCGATAGTGGTCTTACTGATGTCTATGGTTAATGAAAAGCAGCCATTTGTTCTACGCTGCTCTGTACTCTATTGCTTCCAATGCTTTTTATACAAAAACGAAGTAGGACAAACGCAACTTATACAGACCCTCTTGCCACAGGGTAATGAAGCACCGTCGCTTACAACAGGTGGGTGTAGCTCAAAATCATATAGAAAATATTTTGAAACAAACAAATTTGCCCCTCCCTTTATTTTTCAGTCTCTTTTCTCCAGCTAATTTATCACTCGTTTTTCAACAGGACAACTACTATGCGGTGGCTTATTCTCATCAGATCCATTATCGAATTGGTTTTCTTCAGTTGCACTATCCCACGCCCTAATCAATAATTCTATCCAAAAGGAGCAACTGCTGAGGGTGCTTCTTGCTACAAACATTGGCAAACCTCCAGTCACGTTGATGCAGCAATGCGTGATGCTTCTTCAACAAGGAAATAAAACTCAGTGTAAGCTGGGACTATTGATGCTGCTTTGCAGATGGGTTTCACATTGTCCGCCTGCTGTTAAAGCCTTTTTAACTATGGAATCGTCGGTTGCTTACCTAACTGCCCTTTTATCATCTCAAGAAAACACAGACGATTTGCAGGAAACGTTACTTCAAAGCATGTGTGCTTTACTACTCGGTTTATGCGTACACTTCAATGACGACAGTGTGCCTAATTATACAAAGGTGCGTTTATATCGAGGCATCTTCTCCCCTTTGAATTATCATTTAAAATTTCAACCATTTGAATAACACAGAGACCTTCTATGTTACAGGAAAAATTGTGCCATTTGATAGAAAACCGACTTGGATTAGAAAGATTTCAAGATGCTATTGGTGGAATAGCTAGACACGAAGTTTATTCTAGAACTTTGAAACACCCCCAACCATCGGCGAAAGATCCAAACGAATTGCTATTAGACCACGAGTTCTGCAGATTATTGAAAGTCTTAGAAGGTAGTATGATTATAGATGCAATTTTTTTTTGCTGTATGTGTATCAATCTGCGACCATTATTTAATCCAATATGATACGAATAGGTGTGATAATAAAATCCGTATTGGACGGTAGCAATCCACAAGAAGGCAAAGATTCCATTTCAACATTGTCGCCTTCTGATTCTGCCCTCGTATCACAGTACAAGGAACTTATCAGGGAGCAGGATGCACAAATTCACAGGCTTAGTCAGACAAATGAAATTTTAACACGAGAAAAACGAGAATTGGAGGTATCTATTGCAGTCCTATGAAATGCTCAGATAAATTTTGTTGATTATTAAATGTTGTTACTGATTGACTGTCTCATTCTCGTTTACAGTCTCAAGTATACGAACTGCAGGCTTCTATTAGTCACTTGAAAGATCAAAATCTAGTTCTACGTGCAGCTCAGACGAATTTAACGGAAGCCAAAGAGCTTGTACCACACGCAAACAATATTGATTCTACAAATGTAGAACTGGAAAAGTACAAGAATACAGTTAGGGATCTGGAAAACAGACTAGCCGAATGTACTTTGAGTTTACAAGAGCATGAGCGAAAAGAACGTAGTTCGAATAATAATGAATATGAAAGACTGTTGAAAGAAAAATCACTGGAACTTGATAAATTGAGAAAAGATCAAGAGGCTCTGTTAGAACTATTAACGGACTTAGACAGTAAACTGACACAGTATAAGGAGAAACTTGTTGCATTGGGTGAAAAAGTAAGTTCGAAGTAGGCCTTCTGAATATTTATTGAGCCCAAAAAAAAAAAGCTATAGTTAAATAAATTCAGTTGCACTACAAAGCTTTGAAGATGTAACAAGCCACTTTTTACATCTTCTAAAAAATTTTTATTATCATTACTGAAGTTTATCGTTGGCATAGATATTTACTTATACTGAATAAACTGATGATAACAGATTATTTATTGACTTACAATTGATATAGTATATTTTTTTTCTTTTTAGATTGAATCAGACGAAAGTTCAGGGGAACTCGATACGGATGAACAACCAGAATCCAGCAACTAGCATGCCATTAATAATTGTTGAACTTGATCGTGGGAATAAATTTAAAACCTTAAAAAAAAATGAAAACAAACGAATCATTATTTACTATACCGACGCTTTTCTCATCGATATACTAAGTATATTTAATTAGGATTACGTTAAATGCACTATACACAGTGATTCTGTTATATTTTCAGGATTGATTCTTCATTAAGAACCGAGACTCAATATTCTTTATCATTATTATGCCCTGTTGTATGGTCTAATTGCTGTCTGGCATATAAATTATCAATTTCAGAGTATTTATACTTTAAATTACGGCAAGGTGGTCAAAGGGTTCGTGAGGGGGATGCGTTAGCGGTAGACGACTGTACCACGCATCCTATCATGTAACTATTCCGAAACTGCTCACCTGTATGCCACGAAGCAAATGTTCTGGTCTATGTTTGAAAGAAGAAAACTTTCTTACATTGTTTATTAATTTTAATAAATTTCAGATTTTACAACAGCACTTTATATTTATATTCACTAAAGTTTCATGTTCCGAGATTTCTAACGCTCACTAAACTCTGTTTTGCATGATTCAAAGACAATTTATATACTATAAATGATTGAAACATGCAATGCATTAATTTTGTAGCCAAACAAATCTTGGATTCATGCAGTACTGTTTTACATATACATACTCATGTATATAGTTGTAGATATTTTTTACTTCATCTATAATAAAGTAATTAATAATAACTTATTAGCCTATGATACAATTATCTCAAACTATCGGGATGCCTGGCGTAGAATTCTGTTACAATCATATCCACATTTTTTTTTTTCATGCGACCTTCTTTATTCCCATACGAAGTTTTGTTACAGTAATTAGAAGACGGATCCACATGGTAATTGGTTTTATTATAACAGAATCCTATACTATGTACATAAATAAGTCAACTCAAGTATACTATAACTGTGCCTGACGTTGCTTTATAACGGCCTGCACGCATTTAGCCATTGTTGGCGATGCCCGAGACACTACATCGGTCATGAAAAATTCGTCCAATGACTTCTGCTTTACTTCTAGTGGATTTGATGCGAAATTTCCAGATTTCTGAAAAAACATTCAATGCGTGTTATATATCATGTTATAAATTTTTTGTTAACTCTTATCACTCTTAATTCATAACTACACGGAGAGAAATTTCGGCGTATTTCAAGTAGGGTACTGCGAGCTATAATACATCGAAACTTTGTCGAGGTAATAAGAGTTGAGAAATTGGCATATTTTAAGACAAAAATCGGCTTGTAACACCTCGAATATCAAGCGAGGTAAATTAAAACAAAGATTGACTTGAAACAAGTCGATAAACGACGTATAATATGCCGGCCGAGCATCGAGGTGCTACGAGTCGAACTTCGGTGTATATTACCTCGCCGGAACGGCATAAAACACGCCGTTCGGCCGAGAGACGAGCGAGCCTCCTTCCCCTACCGCTCCACGCTCGCTCGTCTCTCGGCCGAACGGCGTGTTTTATGCCGTTCCGGCGAGGTAATATACACCGAAGTTCGACTCGTAGCACCTCGACGCTCGGCCGGCATATTATACGTCGTTTATCGACTTGTTTCAAGTCAATCTTTGTTTTAATTTACCTCGCTTGATATTCGAGGTGTTACAAGCCGACTTTTGACTTATAACACCTCAATCTACGACTTAAAATACCTCGAGTAGCATCCGGAATATTTTGTGTCAATTTCGATCGAGGTAAAATACGCCGAAATTTCTCTCCGTGTAACAGTAATCGATGAAGATACCTGGGATAATTCAAGGGCCTGAGCGAAGAAGTTTGCTGGTTCAGTATCTCCGTATCTAACAAGGTGTGGGGCTACCTCCTCTAGTCTGTTGCGTACATCGTGGATATCATCGTACGGTAGTCGGGCTCCAATGAACTATTGATATTAGAAGGCATTGAGGACCTGTTCCATGTATCATAAATCGCATATATGAATGATCAGATTACTACCTCAGATAAGGCTCGAACAATTTTCCAATCTGGACGCGCCATTCCTGGTGGAGTAACTGCAGTTCCAGTTTGTTGAGCTCGACCCTCTGTGTTTACATAACTTGCGTTCTTTTCTGTGTAAGCAGCTCCTGGCAGAACAACATCTGCGATAGATGCTCCCTGGTCACCGTGGCTTCCTGGAAAAACAAAACAGCCGTTAAACTTTTGCCAATTTTTTTAGAATACGAGTCTTATTGAGTCAATAAATCAGCCAGAAACCAAGATAGATGATGAACGTGTTGGGAAAGTCTTCTCTCTTTATATCGGCATCATCTGCTCCCAACAAGAATAGAACTTGTGGTTGTTGGTCCTTGATTTCTGCCAGACTGGATCCATAGCCAAGATCTAAGGCAGCAACTTGCGAAGCATTGCTGTGAAGCACATTCAGCACTTTCCAATCTTCCGGGGCCTGTAATGTGTTTAGAAATTATTATCCCAATATTGATTTTCAGAAGTCTGGGGGCAGAAATAAGTTCGATAATTAATATACCTTAACGGTTTTTCCCAAAGCAGCAGCCAAAGCTTGTGTTTCACCAAGAATTTTACCACCGTCGCTACGGCTCAACTGTTCTGCGCCTAAGATAATAAGTGGAGCCTTTGCATTCTTAAGAGTTGCAGAGAATGGATGTGTGCCGTTTTTCAACTGCGTTATAACTTCAGCAGAATCTCCAAGGTGCTGAAATTAGTGATATGGGTATAATTTCATTTGGGAAATAATAAAGATTCATAATATTCTTGAATTAATTTTGGATAACGATGACTGCGAAAGTTTGATGTATAATTTTTATACCTCATACTCGTATGTTAAATCAACTTCAGGTCCAATCAGAGCAATAGTTTGTTCGCGATGAAGGTAAGCTTTTCTGAGGCGAGTGTTTATCAGAGGTGCTTCGAATCTGGGATTGGTACCAATCAGCACTACAACATCAGCTTCTTCAATGCCAGCGATTTTGTTATTCAGTAGATAGCTGCTTCTGAGATCAATCCCTGCTCCGTCTTTCGGGAAAGCTTGTTCTGTAGCCAAAGTTTCGCTACCAAGTCTATTCAGTAAGTCTTTTACTGAAATCAGAGCCTCTGCATCGGCGAGTTTTCCAGCTACCGCAGCAATCTTTCCACCAGAAGCTTGTTGTAGAGATCTGCTTGCTGTTTTTTTTTCGAGAATCAATAATATCAGATTATATATTCACAAGCTATCGATACATTGAATGCAGGTTTTTAACATAAAAATAACTCATTTACAGACTGTAATTGTTCGTTCGATTTTCTTGTACAATATCAACACGTGACTGAAAAATCTCACTTACTCACCAGCGATTAGAGCATCTTCCCATTCAACGGGTTGTAATTTGCAGTCTATTTTAAGCATGGGAGTAAGCAGACGTTGACGCTTAAGACCGTCACATGCAAAACGAGACTTATCCGATAGCCATTCCTCGTTAATTTCCTGAAAAAATGGAATTAATTGAAGAATTGATTACATAATTACATAAAAATCAGAATCAGATAGCGCACAGCCACTTCATCTAGTAAGAATTATTCCTCCGAACCTCATTGAGCCTTGGAAGAACTCGGAGAACTTCACCGCTCCTTGTAGACACAACAATATTGCTGCCTACGGCATCTAGCACATCGATACTATCTGTACGACGAGTCTCCCAAGGACGTGCCACAAAAGCATAAGGTTTACTGGTCAGGGCTCCAACGGGACATAGATCAATGATGTTACCAGATAGCTCGGACAAGAACATCTTCTCGACGTAAGTTCCCACCTGTTATTGTATTGCAATATATAATGTTAGCAGATACACAATTATAAATTATTTAAAAGTATTATTGTTATTTTCGGTTTGTTGTTTGTATTTCTAACTGGGGAAATCTTGCCTGCATATCAGAGCCGCGTCCAGTTGTTCCTAAATCATCGACGCCGGCAACTTCAGAAGCAAAACGAATACAGCGAGTGCAATGAATGCAGCGAGTCATGACTGTTTTTATCAAAGGACCTACGTCTTTATCTTCAACCGCTCGCTTTCCGCTGAAATTAATGTCGACAAAACGGCTTCTGTCATTGCCAAAAGCCATGCTCTGATCTTGTAGATCACATTCACCACCCTGATCACAAATTGGACAATCCAATGGGTGATTTACCAATAAAAATTCCATTACACCTTCTCGAGCCTTGCGTGTTAAATCAGAATTCGTCTTTACTCGCCAGCCTTTCATCACCGGCATAGCACAAGCAGCTACTGGCTGAAAGTAGATAAAATTTATCAATTTGGTAATAGATTAGCTCGGTATACATCAAAATTGTTCATCATCATCATCAGGGAATTGACAAAGTCACCTTAATTTGCTTCTCAATCTCCACCAAACACATTCTGCAATTTCCAGCCACTGCGAGACGCTCATGATAACAGAATCTCGGAATCTCAACTCCGATTTTAGCCGCAGCCTAAGAAAGGGAATCAAGTATGTATCTTTTTTCTGTAAAATTCACAATTTCCATCTGTGAGCGACCAAATGCCAAATTCTATAAACGATATTGACGCAAAGTGTTCTACTCATTCCTTAGAAGCTAAAAGACATGAGATAGACCCAAATCTGAAGAATGAAAGAGAACGTTGTTACGTAACCAAAAGTTTATCGAACATCTCAGAATGTAATTAAAAAAATCCTGGATATTTTTTCCTGCAAATAGATATTTGGAAAAAGAAGACATGTATCGTTGACATGAGTTTAGACCAGTTCGGCACAATTTAGGCTTAGATCGCTTAAATACTGACTTAAGTGCTGGACTAAAAATGATCATAATGTTTGTGAATATAAAAACATTATTCTGAAAATAATAATTGGGGTATATCTATACCTGAAGTACGGTAGTTCCTGGATCAACTAGAACAGGTACATCGTCGATGAAAACTTCGATCTGTTCAGGTGGGGCTTGGAGCTTAGTAGCTGTAGTGTGAATTCCAGCTGTGGCTAGTCTGGATCCGGACAGACCCGCCGCTCTGATTAACGGAAGCCTCAACATTTTCTAAAAGAGAATCAACAAATCATTTTCGTTTTTGTTATATAATAAACAGCAGTTTCATAGGTATGGTAGGTGAGCTGGTATTGGGCTCTGATGTGTTAACCTAACTCGATATGTTGTAACCACCAAATCGATGTAATGAGTTAATGATTTATTTTATGTGAGAGGTGAACCGCGTTGATGAGCAGCAACGTATAGTTTTATTTAATCGTTAATCGGGTAATGAATGACATAAAAATTATTAAACAATTAACTAAATTTGGAGAAACGGAGACCCCTACCTTTAGGTGTCAGGACTGTCGCCTACTCAGAGCAGACGGCTTACGATCATTGAGTTGAAATGGGGAGAATATAAATTTTTCAAAACGATTATAAAATGGGATAAAAGTTGATGGGATGTAAAATCAATAGGGAATAGAGGTCGAATGAAGAAACTTAATTAATAGGAATTTATTTATTTATATATATGAGTATAAACTGCGCAGAATAAAAAGGTCGAGAATATATAAAGTAACGCAGAAGTCGATTGGTATATTTATTGTCGGACAAAATTTGTCCAATATTATATTCACTCCAAGTGCGCATGAGATAGATACATACATATAGGTACTATAATGATTTTTATAATATTTCAACAAATCGGGAATAAATTTTCTCCGATAAGGTTAATTATTAGTCTGTAAATTCTACATTAAATAATTGACGTGGTAGCGTGTGACCAGTAGCGAACGATCTTTACACTTGGCCTTTGAGAAGCCGCGATCTCATTGGTAAATGGTGAAGATTTAACCGGAAATACACTGTGTATAACTCGTCAAGTATTCTCCGAGTGAGATAGGACCCTTTTGATCCGCAGCTCTCTCTTCCGGCGAATAGACTAGACGGATTGACTGCCGAAAATTTTCGTATAATATTTATTAATAAAATATACGCTCGCAATGGCCATTGGTGATCTTAAGACTGACAAGGGTTTAAAGGAACTTGACCGTTTCTTAGCCGACCGTAGCTACGTCGAAGGGTTAGTCCATTATACATTATTTTTACACATATTTTAATACACGTGTTCCACTTGTCGGCATGTTAACACCAACCTATCATTTCTCGGCATTTCATTTTACCGTCATTTCTCTTCGTTTATAATCTTTCGCCGAAAATACACACGTATTTTAGATTTTTTATTCTCATATTGACGTATGTGTCACGTAACGTCGTCTGCCAGATCATCTCGTTGACAATGTCAAAGCCTTATATTTATTTCGACGTAACAATGAACACGCATATTCGAACGTTATCATATGTTCGTTATCTCAATCCGCGGCGAAAGAAAATACATATTTTTTTTGTCTTTTTTTTGGGGTTATTTCACGCCCAAATTTAACTTTCGTATATTGATGCAGATGGCAACCTTCGCAAGCTGATGTAGCGGTATTCGAAGCTTTGGGAAAAGCTCCGGCGGCGTCAAACCCCCACGTCCAGAGATGGTACAATCACATTAAATCCCACGACCTTAAGTCTCTTCCAGGCGTTAAAAAAGTACCCACAATATTTGGCGAGAGTGAAGCGGTTGCACCTGCTAAGGCTGCGCCAGCTAAGACTGCAAAGTCTGCTGCTGACGACGACGACGACGATGTAGATTTGTTCGGTTCTGATGATGAGGAGGACGCGGATGCTGCTAAAGTTAGGGAAGAGAGGGTGAAGGCATATACAGAAAAGAAATCTAAGAAACCCACCATTATTGCCAAATCTAGTATAGTTTTGGACGTTAAGCCGTGGGACGACGAAACTGATATGAAAGAAATGGAAAAACATGTGAGATCGATTTCTATGGATGGTCTTGTCTGGGGAGCTTGTAAGTATCCAAACTTTTTCTCCTTATGTTTCATTTCCTATGTCTATCGGCTTTTGTTATTGAGATTATTTGTATTTTCAGCAAAACTGGTCCCCGTGGGATACGGAATAAACAAACTACAGGTCATGTGCGTTGTAGAGGATGACAAAGTTTCTGTTGATTTATTAGTCGAGGAAATCCAGAACTTCGAAGACTTTGTACAATCTGTTGACATCGCAGCTTTCAATAAGATTTAAATATATCTTCCCTCTACTTTCTTCGATATTGAATTAATAAATATTAATTGTTTGTAAATACAAGTCGTTAATTTATATACACCTGTAGTTATATTCCATAATCAATGTTTCCTATTCCTATACACATTAAATTTTACTTTGTTCGAAATAATAGGAATAATAATAATTTAGTAACAACTCGTTACTTCCAAAATATCAGTTTTTTTTTTTTATTTTATTTTTTTTTCCATTTTTATTATTTGGAAACTCTCAATATCATTTGAGCGAACTTATATATATACGAAGTTTTATTTTTTATTTCGGAGGTATAAGGAAGGTGACTTCAATATTTATACTAATGATAAAATTCAAATGATTTCTGCAACTACAGTATGTCGTAGGTGTACTATTGATTAGCAGTTTAGAGGGACATCAAATATTTAAATGTAGTGCCAAGCCAGGATGGTTATACAATCTATGACACACATTGATATGTGACGATATCTTGCGTGTTACCAGATATATGTATTATTGAATTAATAATTACTTTCGCGGAATAGTATGTCTATAGGTATACAGTATGTTTATGTATTACTAAAATGGCAAAATTTTATAAAAATTGATTACTCTCTGGGAATGAAATGACAATACTATAGACTTCGGAATATTTTATTGATCATATTATACAAGAATAAATTCTAGCGGATAATCCGCGACATTTGTGGTACTCTCGAAATAGATAATTGTTATGCGACTCATAGTCGCTTGCAGATCTGACCACGAGGAATAAATTGAGTTACCGTAATAATAAAGCTAGATATTGATTGCACGGTAATCTGTCTCATAATCCGTTATTCCATTTCCATGACGTTGACAAGTTTTCTACATTGTCATAAAATGATAATTATTGCGAAACTATACGTATATGTATATATTATCTCAACTGATTCCTAAATATAGGCTTGTGTGTAATTATTTACGAATATATCTACTCGCCAAAATTAAATCTCAACTAGGTAGTGCTGCAGCGTTAGAGGATAATGAAAGTTCGTCGACCCCTGAACCTCGCTATTCTCGATGATATAGGTACTATACATTCGAATCATATTGGCTATTATGGCATCTTGATAAATGCTTCGTACGAAACCTTTCTACCAACAAAGTTCATTCTCTGGTTAGAAGCGGCAACCTCAACGGAATCTTTCGGAGTAGGGATACAGAATAGAACGTATAGCCTATAGGTGTACACCCATGTGGTGGGGATGGGATATGATGTCGAGCGACGTGCGCGGGGCGGGTGACTCGTGTTGAGAGCAGTTTGCCCCGGGGGGTTTGGGAGGACAGGCGAATGATCAATGATGATTTGAATAAGCGTATGGCCTGATTGAATAGCAGAGAGGTAGTAGTAAACTAGTGAGGGGAGGAAACCGTTGAACGTTTACGGGAAATCGGAATTTCCTTGTATCGTTAAATAAATAATCTAACGTGTTAATATCGCGATGGGTTATAAAATAAAGATAAACTAGTTTTATTCATTGTTATAACATTAATTCATTTTTCATTATTAGGTTATAGTAATAAAAGTATAAGAATACAAAGAGAAAAAAAAGAAGAGAATTTCTCACAAGCTGCGAGAATTGATTCATAAGAAATGAATACGCTAACAGGTGTTCGAATTATGACGACGATTTAAACATAATGTATGAAATAAATCGAGGTCAACATATGCAGTCGTCGAAAACTAAATTAATCAATTCTACTAGATATTATAGCGCGGTAAAATGGACCGATTCGAATTTGACGCGTGTGACGTGAGAAAATACCAGTCGAGTCGCATAACCTCCTGGTTGGCCGATTGGTTTCTAGTTTCTCCTAACCGGCGCAGTTGGATCCCCTCCCGTTTGCGCAGTAGCCCCGCGATCAGCCATCTTTGTCAAGTGGGTAACCTTTGTTGATTTGTGAAATGTGACGCTGTTTTACTAAATAATTAGTGTTTGTGATATCGTGGTATTTAAGTTTTGGTGATTAAATAAATATCGGATTACACATGGGCAATAATTGAGAGGTAATATACACTTGAACATAGTTTTAAATCACGCTAATACACGCAGAATTTGTTTCCGACGCATACAGGACAGCGGGGACAGCTATCTCGTCCCGTACGCAAAGTGTCCACGTTTAATTCCCGACTCTTTCACAACCTTATCGAAATACCTGCGTCATCGGTTGAGAAATAAAACCAAACTACGAACTATACGGGTTTAGAATATGCGCTCAAATTTTACAATACTCGTTAAATATTATTAGAAAATAGTGTCTAAAGATAAATCGTAACAGTATGCCCAAGATGGCTGCCCGTCGGGCTTCGAGAATGTTGTTCACATGCCTAACTACAGTCGTAATTGCATTGTTAAACACATCCAACATTGTCGCAAGGTCGTTCAGACCTACTCGACACATATCGTATATAGTTTCGATTGATTTTAAAGCCTCCAAATAAGTTCAAACCTAGCGCATCTCGATCTGAAAATTTTGGTAAGCGACGGGCGGCGGTTTACACCGTCCCGGTCAGGTCGGGGCTCGCCGCGCGGCAGCTGCACCTTGGGTGAGAGCCTGAGAGGGGCCAAACACCCGGCCTGTCTTACCGGACGGACGGAGAGACAGACAGACAGACAGACAGACAGACGTTCAGCCAGTATTTTATTTTACTTAATAAGCTAAGCGTTCAGAACTCAGACTTTATTGTCGTTCTTACTTACTATACCCGAAGCGTTTGCGCGCCACTTTCAATCCTAGGTCAAGGTGGATATATACGGTTAGTCATATCGCGTATCAAACCATCACGTTCAAATGATCATTAGGTATATTAACTTATTAGCATAATCCTTGTCGTCGAGTCGTTAAATTAGTGAATGTTATTATATCATATTACGCGTTAAGGAGAGATTTCATGAATTTTAATACATGTGTTCGTAGCGTAAACAACATTGCGGTGAAAAAGATAATATCATACTCTTTGACTATTCGGCGCAAAAAGAAATAATCATTTTCGTTATAATTAACAAAAACTTCACACGTATACTCTCTTTTTCTTTTCTCTCTCTCTCTCCTTTGCTCATTGTCACCGTGTTCGCATTTCGTCGCATGTCTTTTATTTTGACGTCGGTATGAATTTTTTTTTGGCGGGAAAACTTACGTCTATATCTATTATCGTACATTCAATCGAATTGTTATCGCGATAATCTCATTCCCGATAACATTAATGAACTATTAATTTTTAACACTAGTAAATATATTTCGCAATTTTTTTCTTTCTTTTTTTTTTAAACTCCAGTAAAATGAATAAATTTTTGTCTTGTTTTATTCTTGATTTTTCTCTGAATGCATTCATCAATTTATTCGTCGAAGGTGAAAATTAAAATTTTTAATCCCTGGTTACTACCATGGCCACCCCATTCATATACAGATGTTTTATATTTACCCATACGCTTCCTGTTATATCCGCGACTACCTACTACTACTACTACTACTAGAGTATTTTCGAATTATACTCTATACGCTATACATATTAACCGGACTGAAATACACAATATATCTAGGCGGCGATCTATTAATATTCATACTATCTGGATTATTTAACGAAACGTAATATAACTTGCAATCCTTCGGCACATTTCGCTCAGATTTTATTAGATCGTGAATTTTTCCGTTACTCAAATTCGACGCTTACTAAAAATGAAAAAATAATACGATCTTTTAATATTTCGTTTTATCGAATTAAGGAAAAATCACTATCGTAGAATCCGAGTAGCCGATATAGAGATTAAAAAATGATCTCTGAACGTCAGACTGACTTATTCTTGGGTAGATATCGACATCGGTATCTCTTTCACAATACGATTGACGAAACTTACTCCGAAACAACGAGATGCTATAATTATGTATGTGCGTCGCTGTGCGAAACAGAATCAATGAATCTGGGATAAAATGATTTTCGGAAAATTCTAAAATAATATAGTCATTCAAAAGGTTCGATCGATGAGTGATATTTTCATCAAATTTCGTCACTCAATCGTGCGATCGTATAGCTTATAGTGGGACTTGAAACGAGTTATTCAAATCTTGATCGGCAACTACAAACACACACATACATACATGCATGCATGCATGTATAGAGTAATATCATATGCGTTAGAATTAAACGAAGTTTATCACACGCGTAAGCCGGATGGATTAGCGAAATAATATATTATTAAAAAGTTGGTAAAAATATAACTAAAAGATTGTCCTTCTTATTCTCTTTCCCACAGTTATTCCGCCTGGGAAAAGGAAAAGAAAAAGAAAAAGAAAAAAGTAGAAAGAAAAAGTAAAGATAAAAAAAAGGTTAGCGCGTGTTGGAGTAAGAAAATAAGAATTAAATAATCGAGGAACGTTGCGGAGAGACGAATGGTTCGAGGTGGTAAAAGAGAACTGGTTTGACATAATGTGAATAAGATTGAGTGAATGCGGGACCGGTGGTCAATAAGAGCCGAGTCAATTGAATCGCGAATAATTCGCGACTCATTGCAGTCAGTACGGAGATATGGGGGAGCCTGAGTCCGCGGACACGTGGTCGGCGTGGTTTCTTGACGCAATAAGAAAGATACGCAGTCAGAAACAGCGGCCAAGTGTCGAGCGGATTTGTCACGCTATACGTCAACACCATAATTATCACGAAGAAGAAATCGGCGAGCATCTAGAAGTCGCTGTTAAACGTGGCGATGTTCTCAAGGTGTTCAACAAGGGACAATCATCGTACAAAGATCCGGGTGGTTTACAGTCACGTCCGCTTAAAGTATCCAAGTCAACCGACTTGAGCAAAGTATTTGGCAAAGCCGTCAGGGAACTGGGAGAACGGGAGGGTTCGACTTTGAAAAATATCGAAAAATATATCAGACAAAGTCACACAGTAGAAGAAGATAACGATGGGGATCTTAGAACGGCGCTAAGATTATCAGCTAAACGTGCCGTTGACCGGGGCTTCGTCCTGCAGGACGGGAGGCTGTTCCGGCAACCGGATAGACCGCCGAACACAGGGAAACGACTCAGCGAATCTGCCGCTCATAATTCATCGTTAGATTCGCCGGTTAAAGTGAGTAACTCTTCCTTCTTCTTTTTTTATTTTATAATTATATAATCTTAATTGTAGCATTATAATAATATATATATATATATATCTATGTAGAGATTAAGTAATGGGATAAATAACAATTAATGCGCAATTCTTTTATCGATACTATAATTGGCTTCGACTGAGAAAACCTTTGGCGTTATTTAGTTTTCATTTTCTTTCTCGACATTTTTTACTTCCTACTCCAAAACTTGAACTTACATATACATATAGGTATAGGTATATAGCTGGTTATACGTCACGAATATAAACCGAACAAATATCTCCAGTTTATAATATATGTATTAGACTATTACAGTGTGGTACACGACTAGGTATGCTCATAATCTGCGATCGTATTTGTAGCTATTAAACTACTCTATACCACAATAGTTAAACTACCGTTGCCAAGCCGGTGGTAGGTACCAGCTCGCTTTCTATCGTCGTTTTATTACGGGTCAAATCTATAGAAGAACTATACAAATATGCGGTTTCAGTATTATTATTATTATTACTATTGTCGCATTAGAATGAATTTATTAAAATTCGGAAAACAATACAATACGTCTTTTATTTTCTTCATTTTCTTCATTTTTTTCTTTTTTTTTTTTTACCGGCATTAAAACCGCTAAAACGAAAACAGTGTATACATTACAACACAACAAAAAAGAGAGAGGAAAAAAATGATATAATTGTACGTAAATTTTCGGGATAAATTTTTTTTTTTTTTATCCGTTTTGTGAAATGATTCATTCATTATTAAAATATGGTAATTAATTGCGTTGATTCTGGTTTCACGAAGTAAAATTTTCAAACTATTGAGTAAGTGTTATTTAGAAAAGTGTTTGAAGAACGCATGAGAATATTATAATCTTGGAGTATAGTACTACTAGTACAGCGTTTATTCTCTTCTTGTGGTTAGTTGTGTTGTAAGGTAACAAGACGATACGGGCAAGTGATCACCCCATAAGTATGTAGCGTGGCAGTCGCTCTTGCACCTTCCGTTAGCCTTTTTTGATGTTATCGCGTTTCTTTCGTCTATAAGAACCCTGTTTTTTTTCTTTTTCTTTTTTCTTTTTCTTTTTTTATCTTCACTTATAATTTATATTCTTACGAGGGAAATCTTTAGCTGTTAGGAATACTCGTTGCCTGCCTTCGGGATCGTCGTATGTTCGTGTATCCATGACGGATACGAGATACCAAATTGACCGGATTATTTATGCGGGTTATATGTAGTATGTTCCACGAAGTATGTAAAACTTACGTCATTTTTTTTTATGTTTTTTTCTTTTTTCTCAGACTTTTTCGAATCCTATATTTAAAAGTTTTCCATGGTATCATGGGTATCATTCATATCAGTGTACCATGATACTATAGTATTTTTATTATTATTAAGTTGTTTTTTTTCAGTCTTTCTTTAGGCACAATTGCTTTTCTTCTTCTTCATTCATCCTATTCATTACCGCTATACATATGTAACCATATACCTGTCTATACATGAGTCGAAAGAAAGATTATGTATGTATGTATACATAGACAAAAAAAAAGGGTAGCGTAGTAGTGTTTTTTTTTTTTTTTTTTTTTTTCGGCCACACTCAATTCATTATAAATGCGCCGCTTTCTTTCATTATTTTTTTGTTTAGGCAAAAGTTTTTCCTGGAATTTATTTTCAACGCCCTTATTATCATCATCATCATCATCGTCCTTACGATTATTATTATTATTATTTCTATTTTCTCTTTTCTATTTCCTTTCTGTATAAGTACGTATAACTACGACGAGCGCTGCTCTAATTATCAATGAAGTAGTTTTCGACGCAAGGGAGTGTTTATTATACACATATATAGGAGGTACTTTAGCGATGTGAAGAAACGAACGAACAAATAAATAAGAATAAATTATTCTTATAATTATGTACTATATACCCATAGATAGCTATATGGGGTACGGGATAAAGAATAAAAAAATATAAAAAATAAGGAGAATAATGAGTGGATAGTAAGATATAACAATGAATGAATTATCGTATGTTTGATTATAATTATTGTATCCCAAATTCGTGTCTTCCGTGTACATATATATATCTATATACTAACATATAAAATTGGAATATGAGCTAACGCTGCGCGATTGCTATCTCCCGCTGTTGCTCTCATTCGCGTACTTATATGATTAGCACGAAAGGCAGCTACTATAGTAATTCGCATTACTTATAGTATTCAGGTTAAATGCTACCGTCTTCTCGTAACAGTTTGAGAATTGAATAATATCAACTATTTAACAGGTTACGTACCAAGGATAATAATGACGGATTTTATTTCTTGATTTAACTTTAATTTTACTACAACTCTGATTTATAGATTTATATTACATTATACTAATTAATTTCAAACTACATGTTATTATATTCCTTATTTACTGACTCGTATACTATATACTAGAAACGATTGACTAAATTTTCATTTCATTTCGTTACGTTAGTTACATTCAGACACTAATTTTTTAAACCAATTTCTTTTTTTTTTTCTTCTTCTTTACTCTCTACGTGATAACTGTAGAGTAAAATTAAACTCGACATCCATAACCACATGTTATACCATCATTCTCGTTTATTTCGGAGCGATATGAGGTAAAAAAAAATTCGAAACAGATCAGTACGTACACACATTCGTTCCCTTATCCGTTTATTATATAAGTTATATCCATTACATATATTCATATAATATGATATAATTTTTCTGAGTTCAAATATTAGCAGGAATCAAATTTAGAGCGAAGATCCTTAACAATCAAATGTTTTATGTATTTTCGCTTATTTGATTGAATACTGCACCGCGATGTAACGATTCCTTCCTTCCTTATATTGCACTTGCTAACGCTTACATTATACCAGAAAGCCAGACTTCGTATTAATTGATTAGCTTAGAGTCTCTCGCTTCCGCTCACTTTCCCGGAATTACGCGTCTAACAGCGTTCATATAAGTATATATACATATTATGTATATTTACAGATTAAGTTTCAACGTAAATAAATTGTATAATCATTTGATTCAGAAACCGCAACAAATATATTTATTCCCAATTCATAGTAAATTACATACGTAACACCTATGTATATAAATTTTTATTCAACTTTCGTAAATTCTTCATCATCCTCTTATACATATTTCTCAAATAAATTGTAGTAATTTTGACAACGTTTTTATTTCCGCGTATAATTTCAGCGGGGAAATATAATACCTACTCGCTCGAGTATAGGAGTAGGTATTTGTACGGAATAAGGTATAGCGAGGAGGAGGAGGAGGGGTGTCGGACTGTTACGGCGTGATCGATTACCTCCCGACTCTGTATATTACGCATATAACATATCGCGCGTAACAGTATGTGTTATAATCAATTATTACGAGCTTTCAAGCATTTTATACGCATATATTTCACGTTTTACATAAACCCATACTATATTGTATGTGCGCAGAGTTTTTCTAAATTACAAAATTAATTCTTTTTATTCATTTTTTATTTTGTAT
Organism: Tenthredo livida; assembly: GCA_963992785.1. Taxonomy (NCBI): domain Eukaryota; kingdom Metazoa; phylum Arthropoda; class Insecta; order Hymenoptera; family Tenthredinidae; genus Tenthredo; species Tenthredo livida. Next base: position 10,487,788 of record OZ023066.1, on the reverse strand, counting down.
TTTCAATTTTCAATTTTGTGTTTATCTACTAGAAACAATTTTTCTTTTTTCTTTTTTTCCCAACATCTATAGTTCTTTCTCACACATTATCCTCGTCTATGATAAATATCCTTGATAATCTAAAACAAAAAAAATCTAAAAAAATCTAAAAAAAAAAAACAACAAAGGAAATCCATCACCCATCTACTGTTAGCATTATTGTTGTAAACTTTTTTTTTCCTTTTCTTTTTTCCTCTTCTTTCTTGTTTTTCAAGAGCGTCAGGTCTCTAGAGTCACACCAAGTCACGCCGACTGCCCACGCCTCGATGGGCCGAGGGTATCTCGGCCGACTTCCGGTGCCTCATTTACATATCGTTCCTTTTATTGATCCGTCCTGCTGTTGCATTTGCAAACAGAACGTATTTTTTTTTTTTCAAATTTTTTTTTTTTTATTTCCTTTATTCATTCATTTATTTGTTTATTTATTTGACCATGTCACACGCAGCGTGTGACCAATACTTATTCAGTAACGCGGCGGCTGAACGACGTCGGGCGTCGCGTCGCGTGCGTCTCGAACTATACCTATACGTTCTGCAACTCCCCTCAACTCTATATTATTATGATAGAGTCAGAAATTTATTAAAGCTATTTTTTTTATTCAATTTATTCAAATGAATTAAACCGATGTAATATTATCAAATGAAAACTGGTTCTCGCAACTTGAACCGATATCTAAACTTCTAAACATATACGTGAAGTAAAATTGAAAGATTTCTCACGCACGAGGGGAAAGTGCGTGCGCGAGTTTCCCGAGACTCGAAAGCTCGTTTTTATCATTGCTTTTTTTTTTCATATATAATAACGTGTATATCACCGAATCAGGAATCAGAATCAAGCAACAAGTTGTACAATTCAAATTCCAAATGATCGAGAATATGATTTCATAAAAAAAAAAGGATAACTATGATCCCGAAGCGCGTCATATACGATTGACAATTAACTATAGTACACATATAATATCGTTTGAATCAATTTTTTTTTTAGAAAGTTATTCCTCTTTTTTATATTCTTAGTTATACATACCGCGTTCGTATAATATACTACAGCTTAGTATAGATCGCCAAACAAAAATAACAAACATTAGTCTTTCGTTGTACATATTATAGCTCATCTCATCTCATCTCATCTTCTTTATTCTTAATTCTTAGGTCTTATAGAAATAGGTTGTATATGAGTGCTATACGCACAACTTTCTAAGAAATAATTTCAACCTAAACGCATATATTATGATAATAATAGAAGAAGTACCATTCGCTGACATTTTAAAGCTACCACTATACGATGCTGTTTTAACACTTGTATGTACAAGTGAAAGCTGTACTGTAGGTACTGCGCTTTATCGCTAAAATCTATCGACGAACAAGATTGTGTATAATAATAATCTTTCACTGATCAAATCGGATTCGTATTCTATACGGTTATTTTCGAACCCTGCAGTAATTTGAATTGAATATTTTTCAGATTACTTAATTAATTGAGCATTTTAATTCATTAATATTGATTCGTACTATAATCATTGAATTTTATGAATCTTAAATCCGCAGTTTATAATTGAAGTAAATTAATTAAACATATATACGTATGTAAAGACTTTATTTTTAGTCAGTAAGGCGTAAACGTAATGCAACAACAGTATCACGTTTAGAAATGAATGAAGAGTTGAAAGAAGATAGCCGAAAGATGTGTAGTATTATAATATCTAGTCATCGTATTCATTATATGTATGTATGCATGTATGTATGACTGGCTACTGATAAGATAAGACTAACTTAATAAAAATCCAGCTGTTCAGCTTTCTCGTCTGACAAACGTGTCAGAAATAAACACAAGATATTCATGACATCTTCCTCTAGTTTTCAAATTATTCTACCCCGATTATACTATATACATAAAATGTATTTTTATTACGTGACCGATTTATTTTAAACACACAAAAATTCTTCTGTCTGTTTATATCTCGCCGTTTCGTTAAACGATACGTCTCCCTCGACTAGCTAGTCTTTCTTATTTCTTTTTCATTTTTATTACATTTTTCCTTAAATCACTCATAGCTATACGTCGGACACGAATTATTTTCAGAATTCACGATCTTGACTCGCTCATGTCGCACGAACAACATTTTTTAGCGCATATTTAAGAACTAGTAATTTAGTGAACAATTTTTACCGATTTTTTAAATACATATTTATTTATTTTGATTTTTGAATTAATTTCTTCTTCTTCAGCCTCCCGCGCCTCTACCAATCTGCAAAGAGTGTCTTGGAACAACGACGCCTGGTAATAATAACAACAGTAAACGTAACGCTGCAGAAAAATTGAGCAGATGTAGTATATGCGGTGCGGCGCTTCACAACTCCTGTGCACCTTCAGAATTGTCGATTCTTGTCGATCGAGGTACGACGTGGTGCTGTGATGATTGTTCTCCAACATGCGCTGGCTGCAAATTGGAACAAGAGTCTCAGAACTACTTAGTTAAGTGTGCTGGATGCGTTAAGTGTTATCATCCAACGTGTCTGGATCCTGTGTTGGACAAGAAAAATAAAGCACCCTGGAGGTGTCGGCATTGTCAAACAGCTCATGCTCCAAACACACCAAAGGAAGATAGTAGAAAACAAAAAACACATGATGCATCTACTCCTGGAACCGGTACACCCACTAGCACTAGGAAAAAACTCAGCAAGATTCGTGAGAATAGAAAGTAAGTTCAATTTTTTCATTCAATTAAAACACATAGAGTTATAAAATTCTTACCAAATGTGTAGGTGACTATTATTATGATACCTACGATACTGATTGCACTTATTTTTTGTCGGATTCACAGTTTTAATTGTTCAAAGACTTCTTGGATCACAACTTTCAGATGTAAAACCTGATTTAAATGAAACCGGGTGGTTCTTTTAGAGTTTTAAACATTTTATAGACTAATATATAAAGCATTTGGTTTAATTACAGATTAGAAGTGTCGCGGAAGAGCTTGGCAGGTGCAACTCCAGCAAAGAAGAGCACTGCGGCTGCAGCTCTGGTGGAGAGCTGCTCGGACGGTAATGCGGGTGTTGTCTCTCCCTGTCAACCAACCCAAACTCCTTCTCCATTACCACAACCCCCCACCCCACTCGCAGGCCAGGGTAGGCTGCTTGAAGAAAAGAACGACAGGATCTCTAAAGAGAAGCAAAAGTTCTTTAGATCGAGCGCGTTCAACGCGGATCACAATAAGCTGAAGCGGGTGGGGGGCGGTGATAAGTCTAGGTCCTCTCAAAGTCTAAGTCCTAAATCGTCTCAGAGCAACGTTAGCCCTAAAAAATTCACCCCAAATAGAAGGGTGCCACCTGTGTCTAGCAGCAGCGGCAGCGGCAGCGAGGTTAGCGAAAGCGATAGTTCTGATGATACGGATAGCTCTGATGACCAAGATAACGATGACGCAGAAGGTAGTTCGAGTAGTTCGAGCGAATCTAGCGATTCGTCTTCCTCTGACGACGAAGAGGAAGAACAGGAAGAACCCCAAAAATCATCGGGACCTTTCTCTTGTGATCTTAACGAAGATAAACCTTGGGGCTTTGCTGCAGCTGCTGCTAAACTTAACGTTGAATCACCGTTTTTTAGCAACATAACAAATACCTTTGGCGCTTCGTTGCCTAAACTCGATTTGAGTAGTAAGCCTACTTTCGGATTGAACATACAACCAGCTGCAAGTCCTTCGGATAGCAAAAAGAAGCTTAAAACTACCCATGACAACTCGAGTTTTACCTCTGACAATAAAATCAAACCGGGTGTAGGTCAATTGAAAGGGTTATTCGACGGGCTTAGTCACTTCTTTTCAGCTCCAACAAATAGCAGGGCGAGATCAGGTGCCCAGGCTCCAAATTATGCCCCTGATAGAAGAAAAAGGCCTATGCCTGAGGAGCGAAGCAGTTCTAACGCTAATATAAAATTGAATAAAATCTCTAAAGGGAGTCAGAAATGTAAAGAAGAAGAGCCAATGGGTAGCGCGGGGAAAACTGAAAGGAAAAAGACTGAAGAGGTGGGAGAAATTCTCAGAGTACCTAGACCCGGTATATTCACACCTTCCGACGAGTGTTTCTTTCGATCCGATTCACAAGATTCCCAAGATTCGCAAGATATGCAAAAGCAGCCAAAAATGACACCCTCGAATTTAGTGAAAACTGCTGTTAATAGCAAACGACATGAACAGGATAGAAAAAAACTGTTGAAAGGTGTCGACGAGTCTCGATATCTAAAATATGGCAGCATGGTATCGCCTTGTTCGTCGCCTTCAAGTCTAACGAAGAACGAGCAGCACTTGCGAAAGAAACAACTGATCACGGAGGCCACCCAGACTCGCCACCCTGAGCCCGCTATCCTAAAATATTCACCTGGCAGCAATCCCAGCCCAAAACCAAATCCAAAACCCAACCCTCGAGCCTGTACTAGCGCCACCACCACCAACACCACCACGACACCCCGCGCGACACCCTGCTCCACCAAGAAGGGTAAGAGTCTACCCCACCCAATCACTATCCAAACCTGAAAAATGCACCCATTCGCGACTTCCCTTAATCTAATCCTCGCTCACCACCGTGGATGTGTTGGCGGTGTGGTGTGGTGTGATGTGTGTGTGAGATACTCTCTTTTAGGATAACGTGATTGTTCTAGGGTTGAATTGGATGAATATATTAGATAATCTGCTTTCAAAAAAAAAAAAAAAAAAAAAAAAAACATTAGTAACAAAGCTCTCAGTTATTAATAATTGTCAATAACTTTAAAAGTAGAGATGTTCTTATAATATTGAACAATCATGTTCTTACATACGCTTAACAAATCCATGGTGTAATTTGAGTAGAGGTATACAAATCAAACATTATTTTCATTATAAAATTCAGATCAAACTTACGAGTTAAATATAATTCAATAGATCATAACACAAGTCTTCAAATTAAATTAACATATTGTTATGCCTCCACTTATTTTACATTGTGAAAGAACATTCCACATTTACCGCATGTTACTTACTCTATTATACTTTGGCACTATGGTTTCTGAATATAATTATTGTTATTTGTCTCGTAGAAAGTGTAGCATGTATTATTGCTTTAGGCGCAATAGCTGACAGTGAAGATTGTCTTTTGCTAAATATATATGCGCACTTATTACGGCAACATTGAGTGAAAATATTTATTTTTATTTCTCTAAAGGAAAAATTTCGTGTATCAAACACAACTACTCGTCTCTATTCAATTTAAACATTACGATACAAGGTTTAATATGTTTTCAAAAAAACAATCTATCACCTTAACTCGGCACTCTCCCTAATGCGCGAGCCATTTTTCCTTGTCTATAAAAGAAAAAGCTCCCTTTCCTTCCCGTTCCATTTAACAATGCATCAAAATAAAAGGCACTGGGTGGCATTTCACTCATTTCTACCACCATCACCCATTCTTCATCAACAGGGCTACCTACCTGCGGTTGTTGATATCTACCAGGCATAATTTATCGCTCCTTAGCATTTTTCCTACGCTCATGGCCCCCGAGTACTCTAAACATTCTGCCAACACATTTCACCATCCCTAAAGCTTAGCTTTGTTACTCACCATTAACACCGTTATCTTTTATTATTATTATTTGCACCCTGTTTATTTAACATTATATTTTCACACATAGTAACAGTATTTATTTTATGAATGATATGTTTGTCATATAACATGTTGCACAATACCGTAAATTAATGTGAAATCTCTTTGTCTGATATAAAGGGAAAATCAATTCGTATATCACCCAAAAAAAACATTTTTGCTTTTTTCACTAGTTTATCTTCTTATCTGATGCAATTTAAATTACGCTGCAGCTAAAGGTTGATTTTTAAAAGACAATTTTATTCTTTGACTTTGAGCAGCAGTGTCTTGAAAGTTTTTGTGTAAAATAATAATTTGCGCATTATAGAGCATTAAAGAAACGCTAAATAAAAACTTTTAAATTCCTACACATTTTTGAAAACATTCATTTATATTTTGCAGACGAAGCTATCACTATCCAGACACTACCTCCGGGTGTTACACAGAAAGACGTCGACCTATTTAAAGAGGCTAGAGAACGCGCTAATGGTCTCACCGTTGTGTCTGATGAAGGAACAGACTCTTCTGTGAGTCCTGGTGGCACAGGACCTGGCGTTGGCAGCAGAAATCCTGCAGCAATTGTCTTTGGAAGATACGAAGTAGAGACGTGGTATTCCAGTCCGTTTCCGCAAGAATATGCAAGATTACCTAAGCTCTTTTTCTGCGAATTTTGTTTGAAGTATACCAAGAGCCGAGCAGTGTTAGATAGGCATATGGATAAATGTCAATGGAGACATCCACCTGCTACAGAAATATACCGATGTAACGGTTTATCTGTGTTCGAGGTGAGTTTGACCATATTTTTCTATCATCAATAATTGTAATCTGAGGATGAGAGCTCGGTCTCCTATTGAATCGCATTTATCTTATTTGGTATTGTAAAAATAATTCGGTCACAGTCTTCTTTCCTAAACTCTGGTTAAATTTTTGTTTCAGATTGACGGTAACGTGAATAAAATTTACTGTCAAAATTTATGTCTACTAGCTAAGCTATTCTTGGATCATAAAACGCTCTACTATGATGTTGAACCATTTTTATTCTACGCAGTCACAAAGAATGATAAATACGGTTGTCATTTGGTGGGATATTTCAGTAAAGAAAAACACTGTCCCGCGCAAAGGTACAATGTTTCGTGCATAATGACTCTGCCTCAGTATCAGAGACAAGGATTTGGCAGATTTCTTATAGAATTTAGTTATCTTTTATCAAAGGTCGAGGGCATTCCAGGTACTCCTGAAAAACCGTTGTCAGATCTAGGCAGAGTGTCTTATCACTCTTTCTGGAAAAGTGTTGTATTAGAGTACCTGGATTCACATAGAAAAGATAAAGATATAAAGCTGGGAGATATCACTAAAGAAACTGGGGTATCAGCTCACGACATCGCCATGGCAATGCAGCTGCTTGGTTTTATCAGAACGGTCAATTCACCTAAAGAGGAAAAACCAAAGGTAGTAATTGTGGTGGATTGGCATAAAGTCGACGTTCACATGGCTAAGGTCCGCAAGAGTTCTCGAATAAGTTTGGATCCAGAATGCTTAAGGTGGATTCCATTACTCAGTCAAATTCCTAATCCCTACCAAAGTCCCGAAGAAGGTGGAGAAACCGGTTCAGAAGGTTCGCCGATTCTGGAGCCTAAGCCCATACCAACAATTGTGGAGAAAATTCAGAGGGTGAAAATCAAAAAGAAGCCACGTGGGAGGAGATCGGGACATCGAAGAGCATCGCCCTTGAAACCTAAGTCTGCACAAAAAGCAGTTCATCATAAAGAGAAAGAAAAGGACAAACCAGTAGTCAAAGATAGACGGAAAGTTGTGGAAGTCGAAGAATCGAAGATGAATATGGAGGTGGATATTAAAGAAATCTCGGTGACACCAAAGAATACGAAGAATACTCCGGCAGTGAAAAATTCTCCAGTTATAAACACTCCCAAGGCTACTCCGATATCAACTTCGAGAAGAAGAATCAGAGCTCCAAAAACACTCGCAGTTGAATCACCAGTCTCAACTCCTTTGAGAAAACGAAAACATTCCGAAAAGACTGAACCCGAGGAAAAAGAGGAAAAGGTTGAAAGTAGCAGAAAACGTACTCGTGAATCTATAAGGGAAAAGGAAAAAGAAAAGGAGAAGGAAAGGGAAAAGGAAAGAGAGAGGGAGAGGGAAAGGGAAAGAGAAAGGGACAAGGAGAAAGAAAAAGAGAAGGAAAAGGAACAGAAAAAGGAAAAGGAAAGGGAAAGGGAAAGGGAAAAGGAAACGGAAAAGGAAGAAGAAAAAGAAGTTCCAACAAATGAAACAGCGATAGAAGTTCCAAAAAGTCCTCCTAAAGCTGCGACACCGCCTTCACCAGTGCCCGCTCCAAAGCCTTCAAAGAAACAGAGTAAACTAGATGATATTCTGTTGAAAGTAACCAGTAGACAAACGAAAAACCTCCAAGCTAAACAAGCGAGAGAGAAGAAAGCATTAGAAGATGCCCAGTGTAACGGAAAGGAGGAAGTTCGGGACGTCAAATGTTCGCCAATGTCGAGACGCAGTAGAGCCAAAGCTACAGTAGCTGAAAGCTTGAAAATGCCAGAGCTAAAGCCCGAAGCTCCTACGAAGGGCAGACCAGAAAGTCCTATCATACTTCCACCTCCGCTATCGCCTCCTCCTGAGGAAGTACAAACTAAAGCAGCCAGCAAGCAGATGACGATTCCTGAAATGTTTCCATCCAGGCCAAGCAGCGTGAAGGATGATAAGACGGATCAAGTCGAAACACCAACAGCTACAGATCAGCCTGAAAGTGAAGTACCAACCGGCAGTCCTGGTGAATATGAGGGAGGGGACGAGGACGAGGGAGAAGAAGAAGAACCTCCACCAAGGCCAAAGTCAATTCCGCAACAACCGCCTTTAACGCCGCCTAGTCCAACGAAGGAAAAGATTGAGAAGCTAGAGAAAATTGTTGAGAAAGAAATCGTAAAGGATAAAGTAAGTAAAGAAAAGGAGAAGCAGAGTCCAAGAAAAACTGAACCAGAGCGGCCTACTAGTGAAGAATCAAATGACACACCTGTAGAGTCCCACAAGAATTCCGAGACAATTGCCAAAGTCCCAGAGGTCACAACTGCGGCTCAAGCTCTATCTCCGATAAAGGAAAAGGTTCCAGAAAAAGTAGAAAAAGTAGATCAAGAACAATCTATTCCTCAACAACATAATATGTGGGAGAAACCCAAAGAACTAAAGGATAGTCTTGCACAGGGTAAAGCTGATACAACGCTTCCCGAAAAGAAGGATGTTTCTAATAGCAATGTAGTTGTAATGGAAACACAACCACCTACACCTCAAGAAAAAGTTATACCTGTCTGTGAACAGGATACAACACACCATCTTCATACACACCAAGAAGAAAAACAGCATTCACCTGAAAGTGGGAAGACCACACCACATTTGGAAAATCCTGGATCCGTCAAGAGGACACCTCCTTCTCAACCTGATCTGCCCTCGATGGGTGTCTATACTCCAGATTCCACGACTAATTCCGTTCATTCGCTGCACTACGGACAATGCGACTTGGACGTTAGTCAGCTTGGATTAGAATCTCCTACATCAATAGCTAGCGATTTAGCATCTCAAAACAGTGTAGAAAGGCCTCCAAGTGCACTTCCATCTATGCCTCCATCTGCCCCAGCCGCTATTCCAACGCCTGTGCAAATCACTGCACCACCAGTGTCAGTTAATATTCCGCCACAAGTCCAGTACTCGGATTGTTCAATGCCTCAACATACACCGCCGGCACATGTGGCAATACATCCTATGCATCAACCTCATACACCACAGCCTTTGCAGCAGCCGCGTACACCTCAGTCACATACTCCCCAAAGTATTCCAACCCAGAGTCCTCAACCAATAACTCAAAGCCACACCCCGCAACCTCATTCACAATCTCATACACCACAGCCATTGTCCCATACGGCGCAAAGTATACCTATACAAAGTCCACAGCCTATGCCACAAAGTCATACTCCTCAACCGCTACCTTTACCTCCATCGCATACGCCTCAGCCAATGCAATTGTCTCTTGGAGGACAACAGCAGGGACAAAATCAGAGCATGGCACATAGCCAATCGCAACAACAACAGCAATCTGCGCACCAGCAACAACCTCAACCACATAGCAGTAAGAGAGCAAGCGGATCACAGACTCATAGATCGAGATCCACTCAACAGAGATCTCATCGTGCTACTCCGCCAACTTCTCACACTCAGAGTTCTCAACATTCTTCGGCCCATGTTAGTCATAATACTATTGCCCACACACATGGATCACATTTACCTCCGCAATATCAACAGACTTCAATGACTGTACCGCCGATGCCGCATCCACACTCGCATACACACGCGACGCATTCACATAACATGGCTGTTATTTCTCAAGGAAATTATATGGCCGTAGCATCGCAGGCTTTTCCTACACAAAATACATATGTTATCCAACATCGTGGCGGCAGATCTGGTGCTCCCACGCCCTGTACAACGGCAACGAATTTTTATATTCAAGCTAGCACAATGCCTCCACATTCGCATACACCTGCTCCACCGTCCCTGGCGGGATCCGGTAATCATCAAACTACTAACTCTTGTAATTTAGGTAGTTTAGCAAAGTTACAACAGCTTACAAATGGCCTGGAGATGATACCTCCCACACCTCCACCAGCTATGAACTTAACACCACCTCCACCTATCCCTCATACTATGACACCACCACAAAATTCGAGACAGCTACCTACTCCGCCTCAAGTACCCATAGGGTATGGTACGAATTATTATAATGTAAATAAAGCCCCACCCGGTACTCCTGGACCTTCGAGCAGATCTGCTTCAAGACCATCGGCTAATTCAAACATGGGATCTTTGAGCCAAGCTTATGGAAGCGATAGCCTTTATCGACAACCATTGAACCCTAGCGGTACTTGCCCACAAATGCAGAGCGCTGCTTCTAGAGTTAGTCCAAATGTTTCATTGGATCCAAATTTGTATGGCTACAGAGTACAACCAACTACCGGTTACATGAACCAAGCGGCACCACTCGGTGGGTTTATGAATCAGGCGAGTCAGTTACCAGTAGGCGTGGTAAACGTGCCTGCGCCATATTCTCAAGACCCGCACCAACAAAACCCAGCAGCGGTATACACGACGTATCACAGCTACATAAATGGGGGCCTTATGCAACCCCTTAATGGCACAATGAGACCACGCTAGCCTTAGTTTTAACTTCTGGCTTTTTGTTATAATAATTGGAACGAAAAAACACAAAAAGAAATAAGAAAAAAAAACAGATAATTTGTAATATTCAAAGCTTATGACAAATGACAAATTAAGTGACGAGTATTGATGATTATTTTCATCACAAAACTTTTGATGTGTATACATATAAAAAAAAAAGAAATTGAATAATCGGAAATACTTGGACTTGAAAGAGTCCTATTTTGATTGAAATTGACCAAATTGTGAATTTGTAGAAAGAAAGAAATGAAATTTCGGGAACTAAATTTGTCTAGTATTTTTCTGAATAAACTTTGAATATTATAAGAAAATAGCCGAGGGAGACCCCACGACAAAGTGAATACATATTTTTAGTAGGGCATTTTTCTCAAGGTGTTACGTTTGTGTATCATAATATTTATATATAAATAATTATGAATAATATTCTGTTTGATATTATCGATTGTTGAGCATTGTTGTTTACGTTTCATGGGTGGGGTGGGGGGAGGGGGGGGGGGGGGCACGCACGCTGTACTTTATGTATCATAAACTACTTATTATTATTAATACCTACACACAACAATTAGACACACATACCTAATTATATTTTATTCTTATCAACACGTTCACTCACTCACAACCGCTATTGTATATGTAATATTATTAATTAGAATTTCGAGGGCACACTAGTTCCGAAAGGATTGTGACTGTATAGTTAGGGCTATTCTGAAAATCGTCCTAAACCTGATGTGGAAATTATTTTTTGTATTATTATTGTGAAAAGTATATTTCATATTTTAAACTTTGAATGTGTATGGTGCTCGTCCATGTATTTTAAATTTATATTATTTCCATTGATAATTTTCAGAATAGCTCGACAAATATATTTATAATATGTATACATATTCAAGTTAATTTTTTCAGACAACGGACAGCGAAATACAAATCGCTAGTGTTAGTGTAACTTTAAGTAATACGGAAGGTCTTTAAAATATAGTGTAAAGATACATCAATATTTATTGTACATAGATATAAAGAAAAAAAAAACAAAAAAAAAACAAAAAATACTAACAAATAAAACTAAAATCGTAAATAGTTTACACAGAGTATTTGATTTATTCTTTATTAAATTACTTATCTTCACTATTAAGTATACCTATTCTAATAATTCAACAAATTCAAAAGTGGCTATAAAGATCAAAGTATAGAAATATAATATAGATCGATTGTGAAGTTTCAAATTGTGATACTTAATATTAATCCGCGTTTGATGAATTTTCTACATCATATTTTGTGAATCCTAATTATCAGTATACTTTTATAAAATTATAAAAGACGCCAGGACTAATGATCAAAGTGAGAAGGAGAAATGAATTTTTAGATTAATCACACATTCTTTTAATATGAATGAGTTGGACATTTGTAAAATGATAAATTGCACAAGGTGTATTTTCACTTAAAAATTGTTAAAATCAGTTTTCAATCTGTTATTTAATTAATGCTTGGTGCATTTTTTAGCATTTCTTTTTGCTTCTTTTCGTTTTTTCTCAGCTTGTGCTAATTCAATGTATTTCCTTCTCTGAGTGATTGACATTTGACACCATAATTTTCCAGCTTTTCTGGCAACTTCTACCACCGGCTTCTTTGGCCTTTTTCTTTGCATTCGCAGGTAGAAGAGAATGAATGGATTTGTTGAGCGGCCTAGTCTGGAAATATCAGCACAGTGTCTTTTCTTATTTTTCTTGAGACACCTACGGCCACGCTTTTTTGATGAGTTTTCATCTGTGCTGAAAACCGATATTGTAAATGACGTTTTTTTTTAACTACAAACCCTGACCTTACCCATGACGTCCTTTTCTGTCAACTTTACATGGCGTAGATACTTGACCACCCATTTTATTTCAGTATTTACCCAAGTATCAAAATTGTTGTAAAAAGATTTACTTCACTAGATAATTTTGGCAAAATATGATTATGACATTTATATGAAAAACGATTTTCTCTTTGCTATTTTATTTTTAACAAAAGGCAAAACATTTGCTATTTGGTTTCTATGTGGTAAAAAATTTTCTACCTACTCTCTCATTTTCGACAGACATAATACATACACACCAGGCGCGTAACTAGAAGACATCTTTGGGGGGGGCTGAGATCCGAGCGGGGTGTTTAGAGAGATGAAAAAATACCGGACAATGTGTTTAAATACCTAACTTTATTAGAATTTCTTTCGGCTGGGGGGGGCCCAGGCCCCCTGAGTTTACTATATCAGTGTTTCGTCAAGCCCTTATAAAATAAGTATCAATAGGTGAATGGTAAAAAATGAATAATAACAAATCCGGTTAATTAATATTCGAGGTAATTATATTTAGCTTGATAAATTACAATCTTAAATTTGTCTATTCAGATGAGTATAATCAAAATACTTCAAGTTTAATACTAGTGTGAAAGAAAGTTACAGTTCATAGTCAATCCTTTCTTACAGTAAAAAACATATTATGATACTCTCACCGGCACTTAGGAACGAAATTTTTTTACAAGTAATTAAATACTAATACCAATTCTTATCAAATAATAATTTGATAATATTAAACACACGCTAATGCTTACTCAATTATTATAACTAGTATGAATTCGAGGAATACCGTTTCATTTTCATTTTCATTTCATACTTTCAAAATCGTAATTCTAATACTACTAATCAATCACATTTTTAATTTTAGAACCGTTACAGTCCTACTGGATTATACATCAAATGAAAAAAAATAATGATAAACAACTCAAGTTTCTTTCTACAAAAAAATAAAAATTTGCCCAAATTATCGTAAGAATCCTTTATTGTCAAATTTTCTAGTAAGTGATCAATTCATCCGCCGGCTTGAGCGTCTCTTTTCGATTCTTTATACTTGTTATTCTTTCGATCAGTACAATAACACGCGTTTTTTTGAGCATCTAGATAACTTTTACAACCCAACGTCGTAGTGCCTGAGAAGAAGAGTTTAGCTGCTGTTCGGCAAGCTTTTACAACGCTTAAGCTAGTTGATTCAAAACTATCGCAATACTTATAAAGACAGCGTTTGAATTCTAAATCACATTTTTCTTTATCTGAATTACAGGTGTCGTAACATATATCGTGCGCGTTGCAACAGATTGTGATTTCGGGAGTTTCGAAGAATTCTTGCCACACTTTCTGCAAGAAAAATTATAGTAAACATACATATAAATGAAAAAATTGGAGTCAATTATAAATCTAAGAAAATTTTTCTCTACTAAATGCGCATGGATGAATAGTATTCGTTATCATTTCAATTTGTCAACGTCACTCAAACTATAGTATGTATATCGTAAATACAACGAGGATTAAAAACTCTTTGCTTAGAGTCTTGCGAATAGTACCTCTAATCCCAGAGAACCACATCCATTGCTTTGTGGTTTATGACTCCAATTTTCTTTCGGTTTTCCTCCTGCAAAAATTATACGTGAAGAAATATGGAATATCTTAAATATCGCATAGCCAAAATCGTTGCTGATAGTGATTAAACTTTCGGTAAAGATCTCGATAACGATTGATTTATTTCTATGCATGTATCAATGTATGTAAATTTTATAGGTTAGAATCGCGGTGAAGGTGACTTTAATACGTTTAAAAAGATATTTATTACACGTTACGTAAATACTACCTCCAGGACAGGTAAAAGAGCATGAATCTTCAGCTGCTGCATCAATAACTTCGTGGACGTCTTTAAATTTCCTTGCAACTCTAAGTGCGTCTTGAAAAAAATCACCGAATACTGTTTCCGCGGCCAAAACCGCGTCGCGAACATTTCCCAAGAAATCAGCCCCATAACCAGACCACGCATAAGTTAGAAAAGTCAAAACGTATACAAAGATTTTTCTGTACTTTGAGAAACGCATTTTTTTTATCGATAATCACAAATTCAGACCGATATCATTCTCCCTATTTATACAGAATTTACGGACTATTTTTAGCTGGCCACTTGTCAAAACGTGGAATATTACAATTACGGATATATTACAGTATTGGTCTGTCTTTCATTTCGCTGCCAAAACCATTGGCTCCGTATTTCTCTAAAACTATAATTATTTTCATTGAATTCAATTATCATCTACATAAATTTCATATTACAGGAAAAAAATTGGTCACTAGTATACAGTGACTAAGCGATTGGTCATAACTTCATAAGATTGCATGAGATGTTGCAACATGTTCATTTCCTGTGTAAAAAAAGCGTAAAAAGAGGGAAAGCGAAAAAGGTACAAAAATTACAGGGAGAAGTTTTTTTTCTTTCCAGAAAAATGATTGAACAATTGATATTAAAATCTTGGATAAATCGCTTTTTTTTTATTAATCTTCACAATGATTGAATACACGTATTTGAGCACATAACATTTATATAAATTCTGAAATTTTTTTTTTTACATGAGTAGATAATTGTTCGATATAATTGGGCTCAAGTTAGAGTTTCTTAACAAGTTCACCAGTTTCAAACAATTTCTTAACGTCCGAACCTCCTCCCAGACATTCACCCTTGACAAAAACTCTAGGTACTGTTCTAGCGCCAGTTATTTCACCAAGAATTGTTTGAATGTCATCTGCGTCATTTCGTGAGTCTAACTCAATCGCGGTGTACTTTTGCTTGAGCTTGTCGAACACCTAGAAATTTGTACATGATTGTTAAAATGAATATACCTACCCAGTTGATAAAAATATTGAATCTAATTTATGAAAACACGTTGCGTGTGTACCTCCTTTGCCATTTTACAGTAAGGGCAGTAGGTCTTTGAGAATATCACAACACCGTCAGAGGCGATGAGCTCGTCAACAAGTTCGCGTGTTGCAGGCATGATTTCAGATTTGCTGGAACCTAAACCCATTGCAATGAGCTAGAGAAATTTTAATTGTCAACTAAGTACCGTATTTCTATACTCCTGATTTTACTTTTCAAAGGTTGTAATTGGAAATGAGAGATCATTAGTATTTCTTTATGATTATTGTTTAAATAAGGAAGTAACTCATTTCGAGTACCTAAATCGTCCATATCGTCGTACACGTAATTTGGACTATCTAAATCTAAGTCTGTGTCAATATCCCCCATCTTAGTTGATAAATTATATGAAAAATAATATATTTAGAATTTTTTTTAACCACGAAGAATACGTGTATGTATTGATATTGTGTTATATTTTAGATTAATTTAAAACATGAATTTATAAAAAGAAAACAATTAGCAATCGCGATCCGTCAATAGCTGAAAGTCACATAATTCGAATACCATTCTTATCGGTAAAATGAATTTTAATTTGAAAACATTACAAGATTCTTATGGTGTTTAATATATTATGTTGTAAATGGTTCGATTCTTACCTATAAAGATTCGAAATATACGTCGCAAAATTTCGGCGTTATCAGAATCTTCAATAGCTCAATGATTTCAAGTATAGGTGTGTAGATACGGATCGTTGAACCAGTGTGTCTGAAACTCAACAAACTCTGAGATGATAATTTGTAATAAAAATTTGTAATAAATTTCCCACTCGTCGATTTCTGACTTGTCGAATGCGCAATATGACCTTGCGCAAGCGTATATGCAATATGGTATATAATATAGCATACACGCACATACTATAGCTTTGATGGTCAATTTCTTCAAACATTTTCTCTAAATAGTGAAGATGGCGCTACGGTCGTTTAAATCGAATTTCATATGTCATTGACTTTCTACACAATACTATTTGCTCCTGTATATCGTGTTGGAAGTCTTGACATTTGGCGTTATCTTATCGAGTTATGTGTGAGAGAAGATTTTTCTTAAAAATGATGTAAATCCTGATTTAAACCGCGAAGATGAACATCGGGAAGATGGGCTGCCCAGGAGGTGGCATTTACGTGGTTGAGGGTGAGGTCAGCCTCCTTATGACAGCGATGAAACGTGGTGCTCGATGGTCTTCGCATTCCCATCAGGTTAGACAAGTCACGTCAGCTGATCCACCTTTTTAATTATCTCATATTTAACTTAACCAATTCAATCTTCAACAAATATCACACTACATTCCATATTCATCAATGCACGAAAATATCAGATTAAATCATACAATTATCGCCAAAGTTTTTCTTGTCCAATTCATTTCTTATCTAAAAAAATATCCGTTTCGTAAATAAACAGGAAATTTATATTTATTTCAAAATATTTCAATCAGATGTTGCTTCATCGATTTTAATAATAAGTTATAAGTAATGTGCTTATTATTATCATCATCTTGATGGAATTATTGAAGTCCCTTGAATTCCTGCATAATCTATAGGACGAAGATCAGGATACTTTGATGAAAGGTCTAGCAAGTCTGAAGGAAGTGTTAAACGATACAGAAAATTTGTCGCAGCTTGATCCCGGCGTGTTTCTTGCCCCATTTCTTGAAGTCATTAGATCAGAAGAGACAACCGGCCCTGTTACGAGTCTTGCATTATCTGCAGTTAACAAGATTATATCATATGGCCTCATTGGTAAGCGTGTATCTTATATGTAGCATAGATACTATATTTTATCCATCGAAATACGATATTATAAGTTTTTGCTTCAAGTTTAAAGTCTGGAGGATTCAGATTCCCACTTATTTACATTCGCATTCACATTTCAGATCCTGATCATAGCGCAGTTGCTACTTGCGTCGAATCTGTAGCTGATGCTGTAACTCATGCAAGATTTGTGGGAACAGATGCGTCGGGAGACGGGGTTGTTCTCATGCGCATTCTCCAGGTTTTACGGGGTCTCATGCTCTCACCTGCAGGCAACTTTCTCTCAAATGAAAGTGTCTGTGAGATTATGTTGAGCTGTTTCAGGATATGTTTCGAAACAAGGCTCAGCGGTAATTTGAGTACTTATTTGAACCCAGAAATAGGCATTTCTTTTATGTATAATTAAATAATATCATTTCAAATGATGAACATGTTATTTTAGAGCTGCTCAGAAGAACTGCCGAACACTGCTTGCGAGATATGGTTCAGCATCTATTCATCAGATTACCACAATTCGCAGATGATACGAGGGTTCTATTGAATATGAAAGTTAGTGTCTGAGTATACGAGATGTTGATGAAATTACTGTATTTTTTTTGTATTATCTTTGCATGCCGAAGGCTAAAGTTGAAGATTTCTTTATACATGTATTCTCTGTTTGACTTGATTTCAGAAAATGAGAACAAACGGCATGGAAAGTACCCGCACTAAGAATAGGAAGAATAAAACTCATGTTAAACAGAAGTCAAAATTATCTCCTGAGGAGGAGGAAACAGATGCTCAACTTCTTAGCCCTGTTGAAAGAGTCAGAGTTGGTCATTTGGCTACGACGCCAATTACGCCGGCTAGTAATATAGTTGATATGCAAGGATCTCTTGATCGGGGTACCCCGGAAAGAGGAGAAGATGAGAAGGGCGAAAATAAAATAAACGTAACTAAAACTGAGGGGAAAAGCGAAGAACCTGATAATAATCAAGCTAATACAGAAACTAGTAACGAGCAGGATAGTCTGAAGGATTCAGTCAAAAGTGATGAGTCTGCTAATATTGAAAATAAGGAAGGTCTAGAAACTGAAAAGGGATCGCCGACTGATGAAACACAAAGCATAGATAAAGCTGATGGTACAAAAATCGATTCTAATGAACCAGAAGATAAAAGTTCTACCCAACAGAGCCCAAATGATGACCAGGGTACATAATTATCATCATTAGTATGCATTTGAAATTGTCCTTATGTTCTAGCAAATACTAAAATCGATAATTTGCAATTTCAGCAGTTAGTCCAGTTGAGGAAGGAGAGAAATCTGGGAATTTTGTACAATCGCCAGTCGGAAGTGTGGAAGACTTGTCTGTAGATGATAATGGTAATACGAATAGAGAGACGGGATTACCAAAGATAAAAGTCGAGGTAGAACCACCGGAAGATTACGTAAATACTCAGGGAGTGAGATTTACGCCTCTTCAGCAACTAGCACCGTACGGAGCTCTGTGTGTTCGAGAACTCTTTAGATTTTTAGCCTCCCTTTGCAGTCCCCTCGATAAACAGAACACCGAAGTCATGATGCATCTGGGGCTTAGTCTGCTTCAAGTAGCACTTGAGGTGTCGGCAGATGCTCTAGCAAATTTTCCCTCTTTACTATCACTCGTTAAAGATGATCTATGCAGAAATTTGATTCTGGTAATTGAGCGCATAATTCAATCATTTTCATATTCAGTAAGTGAAATTTGTTTTCAATCAATGCAGATTCACTTAGAAATGTTTTTTCCAATTTTATCCAGCTCCTAGGATCGGACAGACTCTCAATACTTGCGGCAGATCTTCACGTTTCGTTTTTGTTGTTCGAATCATTGAGAGAATATCTCAAATTTCAAATGGAATATTACTTCACCAAGTTGATGGACCTTGTGAATTCAGATTCAAATAGAATAACTTACGAACAGCGAGAGTTAGCTTTGGGTAAGTTTTCTCTCAGTTCAAACATTAGCAACCCAAATAGAGCCACTAATTTATTTTATCTAAACGAACTTATATTTGCAGAAGCTATAGTAAGATTGTGGCGGATACCTGGCCTACCAGCAGAATTATATCTCAATTTTGATTGTGGATTGTATGCTACAAATCTTTACGAAGATCTAACAAAACTTCTTTCAAAAGTAAAGCAAATCTTCTGTTTAATTTAAACTTTAAGTTTTTTATTATCAACATTCTGCATATTCATATTCATATTCATATTATATTCATATTCCTTTGATTCAATTTAGAATGCGTCTGCAGTCTCAGCCGGTATGCACAGTATGCAATTGATATCCTTGGACGCATTGATAATGTTGTTTGAAGGAATCGAATCCAGATGCAAGGGAGTTGAGGAACAAAGAAGAGCCCCACGTCATTTACCGTCTCAAAATTTACCCACCAGAGAGGAGTTGCTTGTTACCAAAGCTAACAAAAGAGTAAGTTTCATCTCCATCTAAGTATAATCAGTAAAAATTCATCGATATCATAACACAGCAAGCTTTTACAATTTTTTACAGTGGCTAGTCCTTGGGACGGAACAGTTCAACGAGAAACCAAGATCTGGAATAAACGTGCTAGCAGAACGAGGCTTGTTAGGTGGTACACCCGGGCACCCAGACCCGCAAAAGATCGCTAAACTTTTGCGAGAGAACCCAGGCCTAGATAAGAAAGAAATAGGAGAGTACATAAGCAGGAGAGACAACAGAGCAGTTCTGGAATGCTTCGTAAAGAGTTTTGATCTTCGACAAACCCGCGTTGATCAGGCTCTAAGGCTTTATCTAGAGTCATTCAGATTACCAGGAGAAGCACCTCTCATATCGCTGCTGCTAGAGCATTTCGCCGAACATTGGCATGTGGGTGTAATCTATTTTCAGTAAATTTCACATTGGAATTTTGTCCTGGAGAACTTGGTACCTGTTCTTTTTTTTCCATGCATATTTTAATCAATTAATTGATCAAGATCGTACATCTATTCGTTTCAGACTAGCAATGGAGAACCGTTTGCATCTGCTGATGCAGCATTCACATTAGCCTATGCCGTAATAATGTTGAACGTTGATCAGCATAACTATAATGTCAAACGTCAGAACAATCCCATGACACCGGAGGAATTCAAAAAAAATTTAAAGAAAGTTAACGGCGGTGCTGATTTCGACCAAGACATGCTCGATGAAATGTATACCGCTATTAAGTGAGTGTAAACGAAATTTGACTTGACAATTTTCTGCTAATCTCACATTCGACTAGTTTCACAAATTATTTAACATGACGAACTTTCAGAAGCGAAGAAATAGTCATGCCAGCTGAACAAACTGGGCTGGTGAAGGAAAACTACTTGTGGAAAGTCCTACTGCGTAGAGGTGGCGGGCCGGAAAGTACCTATTTAAAAGTCGGCCGTGGAGGTGAACTTGTTGATAGAGATTTGGCTCTACATGCTTGGGCTCCTGTCGTTACTGCCCTTTGTAGAGCTTATGATAAAGCACCGGACAGGCGTTTACAGCACAGAGTAGCTCAAGCATTTCTGAGGCGAGTTGATACAGCTCTGATAATTTCGTCTCGATAAAATCTCGATTATTTTAACAATTATTCTAATTAGGAATACTTTTATGTCCATACAGATGTGCTGCAATTAGTGCTCATTATGGAATGAGCAGTGATCTGGATACCTTAGTAGTCAGCCTATGTAAATTCACGGGTCTTGCTACTGGCGGTGAGCTTGAACAGCTTGTTCTCCAGCTAGGGGGCAGTGGTCGAAGCCAATTAGCTGCACGGACACTATTTGAAGTAACACATCGGCATGGAGATGCATTGAGAGCGTCTTGGAAAAATGTGGTCGATTGTTTGCAAGCCGTGTACAGAGCCAGGCTACTGCCAAGAATCCTTACCGAAGGAGAGGACTTCCTTGATTTATCAGGAAAAGTATCGCTAATTCGAGAGCCTACTACACCTAGAGCACCTCCAGCTGAACAGGGACTATTCTCGAGTCTATACTCGTACATTGCGCTAGATGCTCCTAGAGTTCCACATCCTGCAGAGGCTACTGCTAGAAAAAGAGCCACGCAATGTGTAACTGATTGTCGTCTTGAATTGATTATTGCAGAAAGCAAGTTTTTACAGGTAAATATAAGTCTTTTGTTCCAATATATTTGCTTGGATCAGTGTAACATTGATTAAAGCATTAAATCTCGTATAAACTTTACAATATTTGGTCTTCTTCTCTCGCCAGGTTGAATCACTTCGGTCGTTGGTGGGAGCGCTAGTTGCGGCGAATCCTCCCGACGAGGATCTTTCAGTTTTTTTACTCGAACTTCTCTTAAAAGTTACAATCCAAAACCGGGATAGAGTAATGTGTATTTGGCCGATCGTACAAGCGCATATCGAAGGATTGCTGACAACGGCAGCTCGAGAGAATCACGCTTACCTGCTCGAAAGAGTCGCTGTTGGAATGTTGAGATTAGCCATTAGGCTGTTACGCGGAGAAGAATTAGCTGGTGCTGTCTTACCACCCCTGACACCATTGACTCATTTACCCTCCGCAACCACTGCAACTTTAGCGAGACAGCTTGCTTACGGATTATTTGAACTCCTGAAAACAGGAGCTGCTAATATACATACGACCGAAGATTGGAAAGTCGTATTCAGCTTGCTAGAATGTGCAGGCGCCGGAGCTTTGGCTCCAAAACATTCAAATACAGTCTTAGACGACGTTCCCAGTAGAACGTCAGTTCTGGATCCAAGACCTGTTAGTCCGGTACCAGAATGGGTATTAGTTTCTCCGACTGGCACAGAAGCTCCTTTACCAGTCACTGCCGATACCATAATCTTGGATCGGGATCTCCACGATCACGATCCTGCAGCTCTTGTCAAATGTTGTGAAAGTCTTGCATTTTTAGTAAGAGATGTAGCGCACGTTACTCCATTCAACTTCGAGCTGTGCGTCCGCTGTGTAAGAACATTTGCAGAGGCTGTTTTGATTGGTCCAGGAAAACGACACAAGGCTCAAACTACCCAGGAAGAACCAGCTGGGTACCAGCAAACACCTATTCAATTATTGGACCTAATGCATACGCTGCACACAAGAACTGCCCAAGTATTTCGTTGGTGGGCTGAAGAAGGCGGCGCTGCAGAAGGAGTTTCTTTGTGGCCACAGGGTTGGCGACCACTGTTGCAAGGGATAGCAAGACTATGTTGCGACGCTCGTAGATCTGTTCGCACATCCGCCGTAACTTATCTCCAAAGAGCTCTGTTGGCTCATGATTTGGCACAGCTGGCCGCAGCGGAATGGTCCCAATGCCTTGAACACGTCTTGTTTCCATTACTGGCTCAGCTCCTGGGTCCAATTTCACCAAAAGATCCTATAGGTGTAGAAGAGACTCGAGTACGGGCAGCAACGTTACTTTCAAAAGTGTTTTTGCATCATTTAACTCCCTTGCTTACACTACCTGGATTCTTACCATTATGGTTAACAGTCTTGGATCTCTTAAAGGCATACATGTATGCCGATAATAGTGAGCTACTTTTCGAAGCTATTCCAGAATCATTGAAGAATATGTTACTGGTTATGGCTTCAGCAGGCGTATTAGCTCCCAGCTCAAATCTATGGTCTCCTACATGGCGAGCAATCGACGCTTTCCTACCCAATTTGAAAGCTGAACTTTTCCCAGAGCCGGCGCCCCAAACACAGCAACATTCTAAACCGCAAGTTGTAAATTTGGTTGGCCAGCAGCAGCCTTCTTTCCCCAGTCCTATTGCACCACAACCGGACATGTCTTCTCCAACACATTCCCCACCCCAAGTTGAAGCCGTTAACGAAATTGTCGTCAATCCAGTATCGCCAGAACCTGATAAATTGATATCTGCTAGTACGGTTCCGATCCCAGTGCCATTACCATCTTTTGTTATTGAAAACAAGGAGCCCCAGCAAGTTATTACCCTCGTTAATCAACCAGCTCCTAGCGTAGCTAGTCCAGTAGCTGTTCAACCGATGGCACAACAGGGATTTGATTTCACTCACACGCTATCTCAGCAGCATAGTTTCGAACATCAACAACAACAACAACAACAACAACAACAACAGCAACAGATTGATTTTGAACATCAGTCTCAACAGCTACACTATCAACATTCAAAACCAGAATCAGAGCAGCAATATTCTTCCTTGATTCAAACGAATGATGATAACGATAAATCTGAAGAACTTAACGACCAGCATCAGATCATTAAACAGCATACTGAACTCCAGTTCCCTGTGATTCAGCCACCACAGCCACAACCACAGCCACAATATCTAAATTTACAACAAAAACAGCAACAAATTCGTCAACAATTCCAATACCCTGGAACAGCCAGTCCAATCCATCAAGTGCATCAGGGTTCTCCTCCTGTTGTAAGAAATATTTTCATATCTTAATATTGATTAGGTTTTGAAATCTGCATTTCACGACAATTTTGATTCAATAAATGATATGATTGTAGATATCTGCAGATGGACCCTCGTCGGCTACTGTCTTTAATTCGGCAGCATATTTTACAGAAGATCCCGCGGCGGATCGTCTATTTGCAGTCACCACACCGTGACCGTCTGTACATTATTTATGTATATTGTATCATATAAATGTTACCTCGTAAGTTTTATCATATATCCTCGATAAGAAGAAATTTACAGGTATTAAAGAAAATTAATTAGACAATTATCTCAGTATCTTTGGCTTGTATATTTGGCACAGCGATATATTATAATAATAACAATATTAATAATACAATAATTATTATTTGTATATATATAAATGTTCTCTTTGTCATGGCACTTGGTGAGTAATATATAATTATACAGAACGTGATTATAACATACATATACAACTTGAAATATATATAAATATATATGTATAAAATATTGAAAAATACGAATTTATACAGATTAAGTGACCCGCGGACTGGACATAGTTTATACAGAACACATTTATCCGCGGGATATAGGCTTCACTCCATGGATCTCACCTCTGACATTAATTTTATAATTTATCATCAATTTCTCTTTGGGATATCAGCCTGCAGGAGAGACAAATTGGAAGGAACAACAAAAGCTGATTAAAGGATCTTTCAATCTTTTCGAAAATACTATTTAATGCGAATGGATTCTAAGAGCTGGTATTCATCTTTGAAGAATAATTCAAAATTTTCTAATACATGTATATTGTATACCAATGATATTTTTAGATTATTGGAAATGTTGTAGGTACACAATTGGTTCCTTCCTATTTGATACGATCCAGTCATACGTAAATAGCTTACCGAAGCACCTTGCCTCCTCTCGGGAGTTACTATATGGCTCTCTAAACTTAGCCAGGCTATGAATAGTGTGAGAAACAACAAATATAAGATCAACCGCCCCTTATTACACTATGTTTCAGTTAAGCGTAAATTTATAAGTTATGAGTAAAAGGGATAGGTAACTCATATATATACCTACATATATATATATGTAGGTATGATGGAAAGGATGTTATTTTCTCTTCACTGTTCAATAAACGAGATAGAAAATTTTAAATAGGTACAGCTTGCGTTTTTCAGTTTTAATTCTTACCTCAGGCATTTTTCATTCTCAATTATATGTAAATTGATATCTTTAGTTATCTATCCCTTATAAGTATAGCAATTCATGGTTTAAGTACACGATCGTTAATGTACGAATGTGTAAAAAAAAAAAGAAAAAAAATTATAATAATGCGTAAATAATTATTGCACACGTCTGCAATAATATCCTAGTGTCTTGCATTTTTCACAAAGATGTTGCGGGTGTACCTTGCTTTGATCGGACACGTCCAAGCCATCTGGTTTTTCCAGTGGGCGCTAGAAATAAAATTATTTCTTTTATCGGCTCCGTTAAAATTCGGATCTATTCGTTATTAAAAAGCTCACAAAGAGAAAAAAAAAAAAATATATATATATACATATATATACCATATATGTATACACAGAACCGTGTGTGTATTTGAGTAACTCTAAGAATTGAGCACGATATATAATTAGCCAGCATTTGCCAGTTTACTCAGCACTTAACGCGTGCGGGTAAACGCTTCGGCTATATAGGATGATAATTTTTAGCCTTTGTGTCTCGCGAATCGCGATGTCTTCGTTTAATTATAAATAAATGAAAAAAAAGCCCGGTTTCAATCTCTTTCTCGGAAGCTTAGTACAATTAGCTGAATTAAGATTTCTTTCATGTTACACAGGAAAAAAATTTGTTGGCCCAAGAAAATTTTCTGCAAACCAATTGAAAACCGAAATTATCTTGAATCAAGACAAAATTTTTTCGAACCAAGAAAACTTTCTTCGATCCAAGAGAGTTTTCTTGGTTCGAGAACATTTCTGACTTGATTCAGGATGATTTCGGTTTCCAATGTGTTTGCAGAAAATTTTCTTGGGACAAAGAAATTTTTCTTGGGACATAAACATTTATTTTGGACCAATTCAAATTGGTACAACTCGTTCTGTGTGCGCGACACTTATTCTATATATCTATTCGGGATAATCTTGATCAGTGTTCACCGTTATCAACGAATGTTATATAAAACTTTAAGTGCTCTTTTTTCCTGCTTGGAGAGTTAGCGAGCTATAAGGGAGATTCGTGTGGAAGCGAAAGTATGATAAAATGACTCAGATTTAACTTGATTCAAATATCGTACGCATGCAAACAACAATTTTATACATCGACACATACACCAATAGTTGATATTAAAATATGTATAATAAGCGCCGAATTAACGAGACAAATAACGAAAAATTTGATGCAGATTATTCGTTAATTAATTCGTTATTCGAGATATTGGAATACCAGAGACTTATTGAATAGATGTGTTAATAATAATTATAAGTTAAATGGGGATGTTTCGAAACTTACATATAGGGAGGGCGAGGGTGAGAGCAGCACGTGAGACGGGGATGTAGCTGCAGATGCGACCCCGAGACTCACCTGCTTGTGTGGATAGACGTTAATGTGACACTTGATGCATTCTTGTCCCATATTGGCCCAACTGTTTCCAGACATCCACTTGCGCTTACATTTTGGGCACTTGTACTCCCCGAAACACCTTTTCTTGCCCTGATACGGCGTTAGACCCTCGCCCTTAGGACGTGCCTGCAACAACAATTCGAACCAATACTAACAGTTCATGTGAGTATGAAGCACAAATTTTTAACACATTTTAATTTATTGCATTTATCAATCATTACTTTCAAAATTGTATCAAAACATACGATTGATTTGCCGAAGGGAAAAAATAGATCATTTAGGAAAAAGCCATAGTTCTTATGGAAACAGTATGTATGTATATTAGATCGTGGCGATGGTAGAAGAGAAATGATAAAAGACCAGAGGGAAAACGAATGAATCATAGTCACGGTTGTTTTTCCTAAAAGTAGAGAGGCGTGAAAAATAAACTTGGCTCAAGAACCTAGCTGGCGAGATGTTTTAATCCAGCCAAATCGAATTTAGGAGATACGTGTTCGAACGGATTGGTACCTACTGTAACGCTTTTCGCGCAAAGAAGTTATAGTACGGCTCCCAAATAACTTGCCAAATACTATAATCTGGGTAATACTTGAAAATAAATTTTATTCAAATTTTCGGAAGTCTCAATGACTATTTTGATCACTGGTCATTCAATGATCACAATACCATATAATACGTGTATAGTGTGCTGAAAATGAACTCCGGGTTCAAAAAGGATCGCGCGTATAATTTTCCCAAAGCCTTTCGCTGAACGCGTTTCTTCAAAATTATCACTTCGTCCGAAAAACTTCCATAGGAGATAGAACATAGAATTTGAATGATTGCTTCGGTCGTATTTGCTGAAAATTATGCAGTAAATGCTGTTTTTACATACACAGAAAAAAAAATTCGTTGGCCCAAGAAAATTTTCTGCAAACCCATTGGAAACTGAAATTATCTTGAATCAAGACAAAATTTTCTCGAACCAAGAAAACTTTCTTCGATCCAAGAGAGTTTTCTTGGTTCGAGAACATTTTTGACTTGATTCAAGATAATTTCGGTTTCCAATGCGTTTGCAGAAAATTTTCTTGGGACAAAGAAATTTTTCTCGGGACAAGAAAATTTTTCTTGGAACAAAAACATTTTTCTTGGACCAATTCAAATTGGTACAACTCGTTTTTTCTGTGTAATACACCCGATCGTTTGATTTAAAATAGTGAAATGACCGTGCATATTGATCTTACGAGACGAAAGCGCGCTGCAATTGCAGCATTCTGCATTATGTATAGTAAAGCCACAGAAGATTGACCATTGAATCATTACCGCAAACCCGCATATCGCGATTACTGCCTATTCGAAGACGTGGGTGTAAGGCAAAGCTATAGAGAAATATATACCCACACCAATTTGCGACAAACTGGTTTAACTGGGAACGGCCAGACCTTTTATTGTACATATTATATATATATAATTTATTTGTATGTATTTACGGTAATTTATATTGACACTGTAGTTGTGCGTAATGAATGTGGTCGGTGCGTCCGGCTGGCGCGTGTTCGTAACTATATAGGATATCTCGAGCTAAACGCGTGTCCAGGGTGTACACACATAGTGTAATACTGTAATATAATGTATCGGGTCAACGTTTTACTTTAGACTTTAAAGGCTCGAGATATGTGTTGAGTCGTCATCAAACCAGTCGCGAGATGTTTTGCTCAATTAAGCGGTAATTTGAACGACAAACAATATCACCCCGGAGTATCATGCGTGACGTAATACGCGTCACACTCACATATATAATTCTTAATCGGTATGGTATGCTCCGTCGAGCGTGTTCACTTTACAAATGAAATAGTCTAATTCCTTTGCCTCTCTGCACTCGAATAATTCTACATATATATGTTTAATAATTTCTATGCACCACGCGATGAGATGAAAATTGAATTTCATCTACCAAAACTTGATGCCGCTGCTTCCTGTTTACATTCAAATATAGTATATAGGTAAAACAATATTTGACGGAAGTTTAGGTTTACATACTTGAGGGCAATCTTTGATGTAGTGTCCCTTCTTGAAACACAGATGACACAAATAGGTGGATGGTGGCCTTTTTGTAGGCTTTCTTTCCAACAGACCAAGTTCTGTGAAATGTTCAGCTAGATCCCCGATGCTGTCTGCTAAGCTTCCGGGTCCTATGGGTGCCGCTGGGCTGACTGCATTTTGGTGCAAATAGGTTTGGGACGTAGCAGTTGGAAAGTTTCCCCATACTGCGGGAAGAAGTTTATTCTAAAAGACGAAAAATAGTTATCCTCATTTTTTCGCCGCGTCTTATTATAGTATACGGTAAAAAATCAAATCTTAGGAGACTAGTAAATTCTACCTGCAAGGCGTCTTTGGGACTAATCAATAATTGTCATCGAATCTCTTAAGAAAAATCTGTTCAGGTTTACACGCTCCTAAATATTGGCAGATCAATTAAAAATCAAAAGACAGACGAGGACTGATGACTGTAAAGTTGAATTTGCTTTATAAATTTAAGTGATTGGAAGATATGGCGTCTGGAACGCGCGTGTCAGCCAAAAGATACAGATATCATATCTATATTGTGGAAGATGATCTCACCTCTTCTCACACCTATATGTAGGTATAGAAGGAGAGATCTTATCTCTACGAATATTGTGTATGTACGTAGTATGCGGATGATGATGTGATTGGCAGTTGTATACATTCACCCACACAAGTGAAAAGAAATTGAAGAAGCATAAAGGGCTTGGTACAAGATGAGCGAAAACATTAGGCGGATGACGAGCTGGGAGCATTTGCGACTGTGTGCTTACTCGAGCCAAGAATCCAAGACTTTGGCCAACTTATTTTTACCACCTTTATCCGAGTCTACTGCGTCTAACGTGAAACGTACGCGATACTCACAATCAATGTCTTTCGCTGATTTGATCTTACGTTTGTGTAATTCATTTTTCAAGGAAGTCCTCATACCTGCTATTTCTACTTATTATCACACTATTCCTGTCGTTTCGTATATATTCCCGATTGCTGTCTTTGCATGAGAGAATAGCCACGCAATATGCTTTGAAAACACAGAATTAAAAGTGCAGATCTAAACCGTATAAGGATATGGATACAGAGAATTGTAAAAGTACTCTTAAATCCTTCATAAATCTGAAAAGAGCTTACACTTCTTGCCTGATCCTGTGGCTGCGGAGGATTCTGATCGGCAATCGCCAAGTAAACCCAGTTAAGAAGATGGGGTGGATAGTGAGGCTGTTGGGACGTCACCTGGGACTGAGTACTAATATTTCCTAGGCCAAGGCCCACACCAACGCCAAGACCGTTCGCCTCCTGCAGCTGAGGATGCTGCAAGTGTTGAAGAGGCGGTCGGGGATGGCAGGCGGCCATAGTTCTTCAGCCGTTCAAGGCCGAGGCAATCGTTGCCGGTGATTAAGTAAAGTCAAAATGTTATATTGACTGACGGGCATTTCCTCACTATAAAAAGTCCACCAATACCCCAATGCCAAAATCTTATTCTGATATAGTTTCTTCAGATTAAAAGCCACACAAAAGAAGCACGTGCAACACCACTTCCTAGATAACTCGCCACCCGACAGCCTGCCGGGAGCGAAATGATCCCGTTGCTCTCGGAACACGCAGCACCTACACATGCACTCGTACACACACGTGGATATCCATCCGCGTCACCTCGTGCGTGCACGAGTGCGTGCTTCTGTGTTCTTATACACGAAACGCAACTTCGGCCAAGCTACGGTTCGACCGCGATGAGATACCCCGTATTCGAGCCCTTACCAAGTGCCCAAGTACACTTCAAAAACTGGACAAAACCACTCGACGTGTTCAACTGCATGAGTTATCGTCCGGCCTTTTACCTCCGTCGAACGATCTAGGAGGATCTATTTCCCATCATATGCAACGCGCAGTCTGATATTCGAAAAGTCATGTTCTCGTGCAGATTTGAAATTACTCAAATTTTCGATGCTGGTGCTTGTCTGCATTCGAGAAATTTATCGACTGTGAGAAAGATGCTTCTATGGATTGGGAATGGGGAAAAAATGTTAAGCTCCACTCCCACGGTACAATACTGTACGATATTATACCCGGGGATTTTTTTGTCACGGTCAAACTGTAGCCTGGGTTTGGTGTGAGAGCGAGTAAAGATCCCCGCCATGTGGTACGTCTATTTCAGTGCCTGCTCGCCGACAGGCATACCGTCGCAGATCCTATGTCCCGTTCAACGGTCCTCTGACGTTGCATTCAGACGGAGTTCCCCGTTTTCATAACGCGCGAACACCAACAGCATCCGACCCCCGTCTTAATGTATGTACGTAACATGACTTTGTCAATCGTCATTTCCTCTCTAGATCCAGATGCAGGTTTTAGCATTCTGCATTCATCTACAGACTCCGTACTGAATCAGTGCGATGACTCTACTAGGAATGATATTTAGATCACGAATTTTTATTATCGGTCGGAACTAGGGGTGAAGTATTACCCAGCTTCATCAGTCGCTGAAGAAAACCATTAATTATAGTTAACAGGAATAGGGAATCAGCTCCCTAGCATGCCCCGATGTAACTGCTCTGACCATAGTGATGCAACAACGATTCAATTGAACTTGATTGATTGTTTGTTGCGGTGAAAACGCTACGTCATTTTTATCATCGTTATACATATTGGTCTCACATTCTTTTCATTATTGTTCCTATTTTTATCCTTGATAGTAGCTTCGTTAATTTGGGAATCAGCTTCTCATAGATTTTTGATAAATCGATGAAGAGCGGATGCATGCAAAAATAATTGTGCATATAGGGCTGTATTATACGGTCAAGCATTACAATCATGAATAATATCAGTTTCCGTAGTTCAATTTATTGATTTCGTAACTCAAGAAGCGATTAATTTCTGGACAACTAAAGCCGACTTGGCACTAGCTCGAATGTTCATGTAAGAAAACTATTTCGCCAGACTTGGACGGCTAGCGATCACGTGTTTCGTTATTACATATCATTGAGGCGTAATCCTTAATCCAAATGAATAAAATAGTCGGAAATCTTGGCTACTGCACCAACTATCGTCTAGGTAGAACAACTTTTCGACATCTTCCATTCAACAATGTAAATTTGCCGTGGAAGGGAACGCGAATATAATTCTGCGAAGTTGCCATTCTGCAATCGCCTTTCGTAAAAGCTTAATATGATTCCTGGATGACGCGAACATCGGCGAACACCCTATAACTTTGATATGTTAAAGAAGCTTTGACAGCCACAAGGTCAAGGTATTGGATCGAATCTTTTGATTCCGCGAATGACGTCACATCGCATTCTCCCTGTCGCAAAAGAAACGTTATAGGTATAGAAAATTTCCTCGCTATATTATACCTATTTAATTAAAGTCGGTGAACTCAATCTATAAATATCATACTTCCGAGCATACTTCTCACGATCGATTAATGATGTAGTATGAAAAACCAAAGAGGATGTGAAAAACCTTCTTGCCCTACCGGCCCGTTGAAGTTGGAGCAAACTTCAGAGCTAGAAGATTTTCGGCATGATTTTAAAGACGTGAATTATCTGTCGCGTAATTTTCGACGAAATAGCCCCGATATAATCTTTACAGGTAAATCTATGCCTGTAGAAAGTCATTTCCAGAGTAATTGAACATCACTCTAAGTGGAATTTGATAATTATCGTTCAGTCAAAATCATGTACCTACTACAACATCATTGCACAGAATTGAAACGGAAATTATGAACAATGATGATCGATATTGGTGGGAAAATGAGGAAGAAAAAAGTACCTATTCCACCAAAAGTAATACAATTATGATTTACGCAGCTAAGAATTAATGGTACCAGCCAACGGATTGACGACGTAGTCGTAGGTCGCGACTAATTCGTCTGTCAGTCGGTGCAGGTTCCAGAAAGTCGTGGTACAACCTTCCTCTGCGACCGTAATTTGCAGAACATCCCCCTATATACTTATCCGGGTACGGGGTTGAATTCGCAGTGGTAATTATGCCGATATATCTGATATGCCTATAAGAAATTCTGGTGGATCGCATTCTAAGCTCTTAATCCTCAAGCAATAGATCAAGAAGTCGAAACGTGGTCATTAATCTCGATGAGAATTGCTTTCACAATTTCTCTCTGATTCGGTCCCGACCCTCTGGTCCCGGTAGCGGTTGGTCGCGACATACCCGACGAGGAAACCTAGGCTTCTTAATTAACCACAGAATCGATAGCTATCGATGGAAGTCGCATGGCGTTTGTTGTATAAAATCCAACGTCGACGGAGCAAGCAGGCTTGGCGAGCTCCTCTTTCCCCGTTCTTTATAGCTCTAACTAACCTGTTTACAATCGATAAATTTATTTTGGTGACGTGCGCGTGACTCTACAGCTCGCCTGTTATTCTTTGGAGAACGAAGGTGGTGCACCCTGACCACATCACCGCAGAGTTCGGGATCAAATCCGAAGAGCGCGTTCGATCTGGGCTACATTTCGCCGTTCGCCGAACGCCGCAGTTCAACTTTGACTTTTGCCAATAATTGGTGACCTTGATAAAGTAGCAGGTGGCAGTTCGTTATTTTATCTACGATATTGCGGTACTAGAGTAGAGGCAGCGTGAGCTTTGCGCTGATGTACCGATATCGAATGTACATGGAGTGAGTGTGTTAAATTGGATACGAATTTTGGGACGAAGTATTTTCTCGTATCCTTGACCTTCCAGCTTTGAGAAAAGTGATCACGCTTTCGAAGAACACGTGTCAACACTATATCCGATCGTAAAAGGGTCCTGAGGAGTGTTCGGTGAAACCGCGATATCGTTTGATTCGGGATGCAGGAGGATGTTGGAATGAATTTGCGAGATAAGCTCTCGTTTTTCAATTCAGCCTGCGATTTTTCTAGTTGCGAATGCTGATAGTTCTGGGAGATCCGCATAAGCTGAAATTGTTAATGTTTCAAGTTTTTTTATTCTCGTACATGAGAAGATGTAGCGCGAGTATAAATATTCAGTTCCGAAA
The DNA here is from genome assembly GCA_963992785.1 of Tenthredo livida. Taxonomy (NCBI): domain Eukaryota; kingdom Metazoa; phylum Arthropoda; class Insecta; order Hymenoptera; family Tenthredinidae; genus Tenthredo; species Tenthredo livida. The sequence continues at coordinate 10,454,325 of OZ023066.1, read as the reverse complement.
TGTAAGATCTTTCGCGGCTGAACCATACATCGAACGTCACGAGTCACCGGCGAAATATGAACTCGAGAAGAAATTATTTCTGTTGCATCACCTTAGAGATGTGAGATTTTTAGATGTCTAATTATAAGTCGAACATAGCAACACGGATTACAAGCGGAATGGAAAAGTACGAAAGCTTGGAAGTTGTCGGCGAAGGGAGCTACGGCGTTGTTATGAAATGCAAGCACAGGGATACGGGGCAGATTGTAGCGATAAAGAAATTCTTGGAAACCGAAGAGGATGTTCACGTACGCAAAATGGCACTACGAGAAATTCGAATGCTGAAGGTAATTATAATGCCGCTAATTCAATTCGCTCATAATTATATAACGATCAGAACTCCTGAAACAATACATATGGCATATAATCACCGCGGGAACTATAATAAGTTATGATCTTATTAACGAACTCTATTATACTGATTGCGCGTGTTTTGCGAAAGAGGCCAGTTTATAAATGATTACTGAATAGTAATGTATCCGCTACTTCTCATTTCCCTCCTCGGTCTTTTATTGCATGCTGAGCTTTTATTGCATGTTTATTGGTGATCCAGTGTGGCTCAAATTACCCTGATACTTTAAGCTCAGACTTTCTAGGGGACGGTTTATTTGTAATCGATTACCGATAGGCCAAGCGTATTAGGTCTTATCTGCGGTTCCTAATCTGACTAATCTTTTAGTTTGTTTTCCTTCGAAACTGCAAACTTCTATCATGAAATAATATTCTTCATCACTTTTCGACACCCTGTATGTAGATACGTATAAAAAACTGTACGTACGCATCAACCACGCGAAAGGATGACATCGGCCAGAAGACGATAAAATTTTTAGATCAATGTGAACTAATAAACAGCTCATAACTCGATCACTCTAATAACAGCACCACTTATGTTCATTATTTGAACCAGATCAAAGTCAAGATGCAAAAATATTAGTCAAAAACTTAAATGTATTGATTTTTCCTGAATGTCGCCACAGAAATTGCGTCATGAAAATCTGGTGAACATGATCGAGGTGTTTCGTCGTCGGAAGCGATTTTACCTGGTTTTCGAATACCTGGATCACACTTTGCTAGATGAATTGGAGGCTGTAGGAACCGGCCTTGGAATAGATGTATCTCGTCGTCACATCTTCCAAGTTCTTCGCGGGCTGAACTACTGTCATATAAACCACGTGAGTCTTGAACTCCATACCACATTGTAGACATAGGGTCGTCACGTAACCGGACGTAATAATAATCAAATAACAAACAGCAAACAGATGTTCTAGATTCGTCATGCAGAGAGACGCGTGGCTTTTTGTTATTTCCAAAAGAAAACCCATATTGAAACGAGAATCCCATTTAATATGCTTGAAAAATGACACGTTTTTATCTTCATTCAAAATTCCGGAGATGAAATGGTCTATAAATGGCCGTTCGATTAAATTAAACCTAATATCTTCATAGGGTCAGCTCATGCTTCAATTTTTCAAAGTTCAGATAGTTTCATTCAACGTTCCATCCCCATACGTAATAATTATTTGTTGTGCGACACTCATTATTATTGAAAGATTTCATGGAAGGTGTATAGATATATTATCAACTATACCAGTGGGATATGGGTGCTGTAGTGAAAATAAATACTTTTATTTGTAACATCGTAGGGTGTATAGCTTGGTTTACATCTTCATCCCACGCTATTAAACAGGCACGAGATGGTTTAACATGGGTTAAGATGTTTCCGCCTCAAATCTCTGCAGCTAGCAATACAAGTTAACGCGTAGGCTCGGATTAAAATTACACATGCGCGAGTCAAGTCGAATATGGTTTTGTATTTAGCTTGCATACTACACAGGCGACGTATGTATGTAGTGCTAGAAACGAGAATAAAGGCCTCGTTGTGGCCGAATGATGTAAGAATGCTTGGAAGAGCTGTTCTTCGAAAAGAAATTATGATACGGCCAACGCAACGCATAGCCGATACTTTAGCGCGAACCACGCTCTCATATGTTAGTTTTCAACCGCAACAACGACCGATTGTATGTATATCGGTTATCAGGATAAAACTATCGCCAAGAACTAGCAATCTATTTTATTTATCTGAATTTAAATTACCCATTTTATTTCCGCTTCGTATATTAAATTGAATAAGAATTATATGTGTAATATTATCAAATAAGGAATGACAGTTAACACATGCATAGTACCAGCCATCAGATTTGTTTATCTCATATCGTCATCCATCCTGCGCTATATTCTTATTCGTTGATTCGATGTGATCTGAAAAATATTCATCGTCCTATATATGTCCGAATCATTTATACGGTATATATTCATGCGCGTGCGATAAGAGTCAGTTTTCTCCTTCATCTTTGCATACATACTTGAATTCAAGAAGTGTGCAGATATTTGGGAGATGAGAAATTACATTCATGCTCGAATCACGAATGGAGGGTTCATTTCATTCAAAATTACAACAGATCATGCATCGAGATGTGAAACCGGAAAACGTCCTGGTCTCTCCAAACGGAATTGTAAAACTATGCGATTTTGGTTTCGCCCGAATGTTGCCTGGGTCGAACGAATCCTGTACGGATTACGTTGCGACGAGGTGGTACCGAGCCCCGGAACTCCTCGTCGGCGATTCTCGGTATGGTAAAGGCGTCGATGTTTGGGCTGTCGGATGTCTCTACGCTGAGGCTATAACTGGGGACCCCTTATTCCCAGGGGATAGCGATATTGATCAGCTGTATCAAATCATGAAGCTTTTGGGTGAGCCAGACTTTGTTTAAAAAGTCTTTTGCAAAGTAGGAAACTTCGGTGTAGTATGTGCTGATAATTAATTGAGCATTGCAGCGCTACCGATATAACATGTACTTGATACAAATCATCGAAGTACCTTACAAGGTATTAACTTTCGTATCTTGCCGTGCAGGCAATCTTTGTCAAAGGCATCAGACAATCATGTCTCGAAGTAACAATATGCGTGGTATGAGACGTGCAACAGCCGACATCGGTGCGATTGGTAGCGTCCGATCACTCCGATCAGCTTTTCCATCTTGGCCAACGACAACGATAGACTTCCTCTCGCAGTGTTTGAGAATGGATCCCGATACGCGCCCGATGTGTGCTACGCTACTGGACCATCCCTTATTTACGCAAGATTCTTTTGCCGAACGGTTTTTAGCCGATCTTAAAGAGACTATAGCTAAGGAGATTATGGAGTCTCCTTTTACTCAACAGCGGCTTGAATCTCGGAGATTGACTGCTCTACCGCCCGAAAGACCGGCCAGAATTTGCCATAGCAGCACTGGAAGGTAGGCAATCTCTTTTCCTTGTAATCGGTTTTTGACTGGTTCAAAAAATCAATTTTTCTGTGCCGAGTAAAAATCGGATACCCCGCAACCAGCTGGTAATGAAATTCTGAATACATCCGAATTTCAATTCAGGTGGAAAATGACCTTGATACGCGGCGGAGGCACGTGCAACACAATGTGCCAACCGGAAGTTGAACAAGCGAGGGAATCCGTTGCCTCGATTGAAAGGCCGCCGCTTCTTGCGGTAAATCGTGCCCGAGAGCCTTGTTATTTCGGACCAGTTTCCGTAGTTCCGAATACGACTTATATACGACGATTAGAACATCGGGGTATCCTGGTCCCAGGTACGAAGGGATGTTCTCTGCCTGCTCTAGCTTCGCGAGAATCTAGCCATGCGAAAGAAAACACGAAAAGGAAGAGAGTAGATCTGCCGCACGTGGACCGCTGACATCACTAACGACGAAACGCAATTATAATTTATAATTCGCGTTATCGTACGACGTATGGTATACTGCAGCCTTGACGACATCGGACAGTTTGCCATCGATTGGATAAACGTGATTCGCACGATTTTTTTTTATATCACGTATAGGTATATATCACTGGAACAAATACATATACCGTCTATGCTATGATGCTAAACGTTTTCGCGAAGGTCGTACCTGAACACGTGTGTGTATAGGTATATTTAAGTGCGAAACGTTTCATCGCGCATTCCAATTATACTATTATTTTTTGTTTATTTATTTTTTCTATACTATATGGCGGTAGTTATATATTGAGTAATATTCTCGAACACGAAGCGTGTGCGTATTAGAATGTTCCAGAAAATTTACCCAATTTTTTTCACCTCCCAATTCTGAAATCTTTTTTCTTTCTTCTTGTAGCCGAATTTTACTACCTCAGAATCGACTCGCATTTTTTTATTTTGTAAATACTCCTGAATGTATAATATATCATCGACGCGCTTATAATACATTATGCGCTATTATGCAAGTTTAGACAAACTGCAGGAAGTAAGTATTTGCTCTTTAAATAAATCGCAAATAACTAATTTGTAAATAGGTATAAATTTTATCATCTCTTGTAAATCACGATCTGGGGAGATCCGGGTGCTAATTGATATCTCCGAAATTATATCCTAACGATAAAACTAATATGATACATAACGTATTCATAATTATAATAGTAATCGCATTCTTTATTAATTTCATTTGTCATCGTCGTATTCTAACTAAAGTTATGTAATTCTTTTGTATCTTTCATATAAAATATAATCGTATTTATTTCTCGATCATTAATATGTATAATAAATTAATTCGTTTTATTTTCACATTGAATATGATTCGTGAAAAAAAAACGTAAAAATAAAATTAGTAGTAAAAATTAGTTAACGTACGTTAACAAGTTACGGGTTGTGGCTATAACGATAAGATAAATTTTTTCTTTTCTTTTTTGAACGTATAAAACTATATTGAGTTATGTACCTATATGATTTTTAGAAAAAATTCTATAAAGACGCGCCTATACAATACGTAACTTATAGTATACGTAACTTATATTATTATGTATGTATGTACAAGCCATCGAATGATAGACTGAACGAGTTAAATAAATAAATAAATATTATATACCTACTATGTATAAATCAATTGTTTATTATTTTACAATCTATAGTATCTATATAAATATGCGTTATTAGAACGCGATTACGATACTATACTATTGAAGATATAAATAGTGTATAATACAAGTGAGAGTTCGTGTGTAAGTATACGCATGTTTAGCGCTCTTAGTTTTTCTACAAATCGATAATTAGGATGAAATATTGATGTTTCCCGTACGCGTACACACACATACACAAACTACGTGAAAATATGCAAATACTATAATTCTATAAATATAACGCTCGTTATATTATATCCGGTATTCCGTTGCTGTGTATAAACATTGTATTTTGTCTCATCGATCTAACATTTTAAACAGCGACGCTATCGCCACACATTATATTACCACCTAGTGGCGACCACACCAACTCACTCACCTCCGCGGTCTCCCATTTTTAAATATCGTTCAATAATCGCGAATAAAAAAATTTTGAATCTAAACAGGTCCATATGATATTCCACGTGTCGCCATAACCATATGTGCGACTCTACTTCGATAAAGGTAAGAAGTATTTTATTCACATGCTGCTATTCTTCGAGTTTTATCTCATATAATTGAAGAAAAAGCGCTGTATAGGATATACTCGATTATATACATACATACTATGTCGTATGTATACAATCATATGTTTACTCAGCTCGTAAGTTACTTGTTTTAGAACAGCCGCACATATTGTATATTATTCGATTATTATTACGCTAAATAATACTTCGCAGAATTCCGTATCAACTGTATATCATATAACAGGTGGACTGGTCAGGAATTGCTGCATATATTATAACCATAGGAAGCCTCGATACATTCATTCATATAGAATATAATACAGGGTTAAGATGTTCAAGCGTTTTGTCTCATCCTTAAATAGAAGCTTAAATATCAACCGGAATTTTCATTCCTCAAGAACGCTGTATGTATACATATCATATCAATCAGTTATAATTTATGAGTGTATATCATCGTATAATCACCCCGTTACGCTGGGTTGTAATAATCTATTAATTATAACTCATCATTTGTGTAGAAATGAAGCTGAGATAATAGACGGCAAAAAAATAGCTGGTGAAATTTTACAGGAAGTTAAACAGTCCGTTGATTATTGGGTAAAATCTGGTAATCGAAGACCAAAATTGATCGCAATACTTGTCGGTGAAAACCCTGCGAGCAAAACTTATGTGAACAATAAAATTAAGGCAGCAAAGTCTGTTGGTTAGTATAAAAAACTGTTGTTGTAGAGAAGAAACGAACAATGAAAATGTTTGTTACCACGATTTCACTGGGACTCAGAAAATACGAAATTGAATCATACATGTGTTGAAATTTTCCAGGAATAGATAGCGAAACGATATTGTGTCCACCGGACGTTTCGCAAGCTGAATTAATAAGGAAGATTCAATCTTACAACGCTGACTCGTCGGTAGATGGGGTATTGGTGCAATTACCTTTACCAAAGGGTCTGAATGAAAAGGAAATTTGTCACGCTGTAATACCGTCCAAAGACGTAGATGGATTTCATTCTGAAAATATAGGAAATTTGAGCTCGGATAGAAGCGGTATTGTCCCAGCCACAGCGTTAGGTGTTAAAGAGTTAATAGTCAGAACAAAGATAGATACTTTTGGAAAGAACGCTGTTGTTATTGGAAGATCTAAGCACGTAGGACTACCGATAGCTCTATTGCTTCATGCCGATGGAAATGGTATTGATTTGAATTGATTTGAAAAGAAATTTGCAACCTTTTCCAAGGCTGAATAGATTGAAATTATTCTCTCTCTTCCAGGTGAAACGGGCGCCTTGGATATGACGACAACAATTTGTCACCGGCACACTTCTCACGTAGAATTACAAAAATTTACATTACTAGCTGACGTATTAATAGCCGCAGCGGGCGTGCCGGGTTTAGTGACTAAAGAAATGGTCAAGCCTGGAGCTTGTGTAATAGATGTAGGAATAACTAGAGTTAAAGATTCTAAGGGAAATTTTAAACTAACTGGTGACGTTGATTTCAAAGGTGTTAAAGAAGTAGCCGGACACATTACCCCTGTGCCAGGTGGTGTTGGTCCTATGACTGTAGCTACTTTAATGAAAAATACTCTATTCGCAGCTGAGCGCAATCAAAAAAGTACACAGTAATATTCTTTTAATTCAAAATTCAAATTTGTACTTAAATCACTTTGATAGTCATCAACTTGTAACTTCTTATGCTCTATAATATCTATGGGATATGAAAGATCACAGTGATCACAAGATCTAGATTTTATAATGTATTGTTATAGCCAAGGCCTGAGATTTTTTATAAGTTATGGGAACTAATGTAAGATATAATACGAGTATGGTGAAATTTATTTTATATATGGATTGGACTATTCAGTCTACCTATACTAAGATACAATATAGTATTTAATATCTAAAATTAATTATAGAGCAGTTGATTATTCGTCAACTGTAATACAGTATTGTTTTTTGCAAGTATTGTCCAATTGTTTTACAATATTGAATAATTAAATAATATTCATTGAAGCTAATGAAAATGGAAATGAAAATGAACAATGTCAATACCACAGTGGTTTGTGAACTCGTGGCTCTCTACGTCTTAAAAACATATTCAACTTTCCCTCTCTTTCTCTCTCTCTCTCTCTATGGTTCTCAAACATGTTATATCCCTAATTCTAGTCAAGGTTGCATTATAATGCATGAATTCATAAGTCATAGTCTCAAAAACTGGTTCTAACGCTTGAGAACCACTGTTCACGAGATTATCTCTGGGTCAATACCCCACCATCGAAGTCAAGTGTAGAATTATGTCCTTGATAGATTAGAAATGGGAAGATCGACAATATCGCTAGTCGTATTGCGAAGATTCTTTCGTGAAGAACCGAAGCTGTCCTATACAATATCGAAATCGACAATGTCTACCTCTACCGAATCAAGTGTAGAAAATAAAAAACCAAAAGTGTTTATTACAAGGCCTGATATACCTGCTGTGGGGTTAGAGCTTCTAAAAAAAAAGTTAGCGACTAAACAGTTCCGAATTATCAAATTTAATATTATTATATATTTGGAACTGAACTATTCTTCAATTATTTTCAGATGCTCTTTAGTCACTTGGGAAAAAGCGATGCCAATTCCTCGAGAAACATTGTTACAAAAAATTGTCGGAGTAGACGGAGTATTTTGTACCCTTTCCGATAAGATAGACGAAGAAGTCTTGGCCGCGGCTGGACCTCAGCTTAAAGTAGTCGCTACAATGTCCGTTGGCTATGATCACCTAGATATCAAGGCTTTAAAGAAGCGAAATATCAAAGTCGGATATACTCCTGGTATTCTAACTGACGCTACTGCGGAATTGACCGTCGCACTGCTCTTAGCAACTTCGAGAAGACTTTTGGAGTCGAATAAAGCTATACTGAGGTACGAATACCAGAATACATTGATTGAAACTCTGAAACAACGAAACTGACTACCCGCTCAATAAATTTTCCCAAAAATTGTACAATTCAATTTCAAATGACCTAATTGATTAACAAGTTCTCAACAAAGTCGTTTACAGAGGTGAATGGACATCCTGGGCTCCAACTTGGATGTGTGGACCAGGATTGCGCGACTCTACAATCGGAGTAGTTGGGCTTGGTCGAATCGGTATCCAAGTAGCTAAATGCCTCAAGGGTTTCAACGTTGCTAATATTCTCTACACTAGTAGAACAGAGAAGAAAGAAGCGGCGGAATTTGGGGGTAGAAAAGTTCAGATAGACGAACTAGTCGCTAAAAGTGACTTTGTTATAGTCACATGCGCCCTCACTCCAGAGACTAAGGGATTGTTTGATGAAAAAATGTTTGAAAGGATGAAGAAAACAGCCATATTTGTCAACACCAGTCGAGGTCCCATAGTCGATCAACCAGCTCTGATTAAAGCATTGAAAAACGGTAGTATCAGAGCCGCTGGACTCGACGTTATGACTCCTGAGCCTATACCATTAGACAGTGAACTTTTGAAACTGGATAACTGTGGTGAGAAGTTCATTCTAATTCGCCTCATTACTACTTCATCTATTATAATTTCAATCTGAATTTTCTATTTCTTTTTCAGTCATCTTGCCACATATAGGGAGTGCTAGCTCTGAGACTAGAGATGAAATGGCTAAAGTTACAGCGTTGAATATTTTGGCTGTTTTTGAAAACACGAAAATGCCTTTACCCCTTGATCTGTAGTAGTCTTACTATATTTAATTATAATCAATAATCGTACATAGTATTTTGAATAAAGGTTTAATAATGTTATTATATTAAGAATATAATATAAGGAAATAAAAACATTCATCTTATTTTATTGTATTTTTGCTACTTGATAGCGTTCGCATAATATTCGTAGTAGTTGAGAACCACTGTAGATTTATCAATGGCTGATGCGCATTCGTTCATGCGCAGTAAATTGCTGCAATGCTGCTGCTGAAGCAGAAATTTAACGCGCAAGAAAATCCAGCCTATGTGTAAAAACTGAACATAAACAATACGATTACTTCGTGTCTTGTAATGACATAAACAATTCTAGTATTGAAAATGAATAGCGACATTCCTTGATTTAAAAACCATCAGGGTTTTAAATAATTGAAAGATATAACTGTGTCTGTCAAAAGGTGACGAACATTTTTTAGGTTATAAGTAAATATTTGCGATAAAATGTTTAAATTATTTATTATACTAGGTACGTATCGTAGTTTTTGTATATTTATCTATTATATAACGAGAAATAAATCATTTCCTATATCGTTATAGTAAAGATTATTTCAATTAACCTATTTCATATTTTTCTTTCTTATTCTCATTACAGCTGTGATAATATGCGTTGTAAAAGCCCAAGAAATATCGACAGAATCACAGCTTACAGATATTATTGCTAACGAACAAGAAAACGAAATTATTCAAGCTGATACTTATGCGGAAAAAACAGACGAAGATGCCGTAGATATTATAGATGAAAATGGCCAAGATATTGTCACGTCTCTTAGCGAGGTTGATGATCAACTAAAAGTTAACGTAACGACCGAATCTGCTACCCCAAATACAACAAAGGTCAATTGTCTATCAAACAAGGAGTATGGACCAGTTGAGGTATATAAATCAATAAAATATGCTCAGAATCTTGATTTTAAATTTTTATTTTATCACGTCTTTGAATCCTTCAAAAGCTTCGGTAAAATTGATTTTGGAATTTTTTATTCATTCCTCCTGGATTATAATTCTCTTCGTTTGCAGATGGTGAATGCTAGCAGGCTCATGGAATTATTGATTCTCGAACCCGGACCAGGCAATAAGACGAGAAGTGCAAAAGAAGGAAAACAGCTACCCGGTGTCTGTATACTCGTTCTTTTCTACGCTCGTTGGTGCGTTTTCAGCAGTCAAGCAGCGCCCCATTTCAATGCTATGCCGAGGGTATTCCCACATTTGAAAATGGTCGCAGTAGATGCAATTAAGTATCAAAGGTGGGCTCGGGTGTTCAAAGCTTTTCGTTTTAGTCTGACTAAAAATTCTTGTTAATCATTGACTAATAATTCTTATTTTTACAGTTTTAATACACAATATGGAATAGTCGGTGTACCAACACTGATGCTTGTTCACAATGGAAAGCCTGTGTCAAAATTCAACGGGACAGAGTATACGGTGGAAAAGTTTCACAAATTTATTCTCCATTTAACTAATCTAGAATCAACTGGTTCTCTCTATCTTACGTCTGCTGAATTCGCCGGTCCAGTACCAAGCACACCGTCAAATGAGACTGATTACTGTCTTTTATTATCATGGACATTCATCGCTGCATGTTCGTTGTATTTTACATCGAAAAGCCGATGGTGGCGTCAGTTTGTTGAATTGGTACAAAATACATGGCGTGAAAGTAACGCTCAACATGAACACACCGACTAGTAGTTTTATATCAATGAAAATAATGTATAATAGGTACGAATAACGGGTATTTTTTATCTCAATGGACTGTTTGGATTGAGAAAAAGTGAAGTTGAAATTGTTTTGAAAAAGCGAAGCATCGAAAATTTATAATATTATTTATTATTATTATATTATAGGATATGTGATATCCTGTATTTAGACATTGATACCTTTCTTCTAATGTAAGATAGATTCTTCGCCTAGAGATAAATGTTTATAGTTTGTTATACGCTAATAGTAAGTGTGAAAGTGAAAATTTGAGAATAATATGTGAACTGGAATGTGGGTTGAAAAAGTATCCATTAATGTTTTAACAAAATATATAGAATTGCATTGAATGATTCAGAATTTTAGATAGCAATAGTAATCTCTTTATTGAAAAATGATGATGATCTATAAAAATGTACAAAAATTTTCTAAATATAGTTTCATTAGATTAAATCATAATTATTTACTGCATTGATTAAACATTCAGTAATAAGTTTAGTGTGTCTCATTTTATTCATATTTTTTTGAATGAGTTTGACAAGCCCGCCACGCGCAGTAATAGCATAAGTACTACGTAGATCGTTTCGTGTTCAAATTTCGATGTAATAATAGCGACATGATTTTCCGCTGGAGATATATTGCGGTTTAATATAGCAACGAGATATCTGTATAATTATTTATGTACGATTTGTTGATATTCAATGAAAAATTGAAACTAAAAAACTGTAATTTGACTTTATTGTGTCCGTGACAAATCTCGCAGTGCAATGGCAGACTTCGGAGTTCACTTATCATTTCCCTAACTTCATGATTGTTGTGTTCGTCATTTGTTCGTGCTGAAGTTTGTCTCCTATGAAGAGAGAGAGTAACATTTATATCGTTGCGTTGCGATAAATCGGTGATATTTTAAAATAAATATATCATAACCCGTGAATAACGCGCCCTTTAAAAGAGCCTTGTTTTCAAACAATATTTTTCATCACACTAGATCGACCAAGATGACAGAATTCGGTACGTCGACACGTTCACTAAACTATAAAGATTTTATAATATCCTAACGCAACCTCAGGTTAGAAATTACAATCGAAATAATTTAAACTAAGATAAATATTCGGATTAGGTTATCCAAAGAAGACAGGTTAGGTTAGAAACCGTCGAACCCCTTCTTCAGATAAAATTAAAATAAGTTATGGGATCGATCAGTCTAATATGTCCGATGTGCTGCGGGGAAACATTCAACAATCCCCAGTCCTTAAAGTATCATTTATTAAGTATTACGGACAATCTATATTGTCCGAGTTGTTCAGACCGATTCGATTCCGTATTAGCATTGATTCAACATTTGGATCGTTGCGGTCAGTCGCCAGAACCAGATACAGAAACAGAAGTTTTAATGGTGAGTGATTCAAGAAAGGGGGGAAATAGAGGAGAATATACAATTTCTTTTTTGTTTTCATATTTATCAGTTTTTGTTTTTTTTCATCCCCGCCTATCACAGGAAGCAAACGTTGAACAAATCAATCAGAGTTTTCTGGACGGTGTCAAGGACGGAGATATCATGATTGTCGGAGAACCGCGTGCTATTCAAGTCGGAGATAACGGTGAGAAATTTTATTCAATTATTTGGGCATAAAAAGTTGTTGTTGTTTTCAGTTTTTTGGAGAAAAATTTCATCCTTTTCTTTCACTGTTTCATAACAGGAGAGATCAATGTGGTGGAGAAGATGGACGTTGATAAAATAAAGGCTGATACTATTGCGTCGGTTTTGGAGGATGAAAGTCGATCTCTTTCCTCTGTAGCCGATGAATCTAATCCTAAATCTCCGAACGGACAAGCATTGGTAGAACTGAAGGTAGTCGAAGAGGACACTAGGACAGTGAATGAAAAAAATATCATCACTATTTTACCCGGGGGTTCTGAACTCCTCGATAATGATGATAGTAATCTGATGGGTGATGGTCATTCCCTTATGGAAGACGACGACACGGAAGATACTAACGATGGAGGAATTCTACAAGTTAAGCAAGAAGTCTGCGAGGTAAAACTTGAAGAGGTAACACTTAATTTTTCATTTATAATGCACGTACGTCAACACATTGACTGACTCCCCTATGAACCTATCGGTACCTTTAGTATCTTTGTTTTCTTGGCAAGACATGCGAATAAGTACACTGACGTCAGAATTTTATTTATGTAAGTAAAAAACCATCGTATTCATATTTATACTTCTGACAATTTTATGGATCGACTGTAGTTTGATTCACTGCATTACTCTTATGAATAATTCAATCCATATTTCACATTATTTTTGATAGACTCAATTTGGTACAGAAATGCTAGAATTTCGTGGTTTTCGTTAGTTGAATGTAAAAAAAAAAAAGAATAACTAAATTTGGTCAACTATATATTTCAATAATCCGATATTCACTTTAAACACAAAATTCAACTTATATTTATCCGTTATTCTCTTTCCTAGTTAGAGGCTGAGGCATTGTACAGCTGTAGTAGTTGCGGCATGAGCTTCAACTCAGTTTTAGAACATATCAAAGAGTTTCACGATGGTCAAGAGGTAGTGTTAGAAATGGCAGAGCAACAGTTGGATGAGCTGCCTGCACCAGCTTTGATTACACCGCCTGAAGAGCCGACATCTTTGATAGCGAATCGTCAGCGTCAAATGATGAATACTTTAAGAACAGAGGAATGTGTGGATAGCGAGGGCAGACTGTACACCAGAAAAGTTGTTCAGATTGAAAGATTTTGGGATCGTCCAACGTCTTCGCACCCACCTGCTAAGGCGCCTATGATTGAGAAATTTTTTTCGAATGTGGAAGGTGTGAAGGTAATTCAAAAAGTTGATATAAAAGCTAATTAGCTATTCGTATTCACAATTTCTTTAATTCGTTGGGGCATTTATAACTTCCAGGTCAGAGACAAGAACTTGCCTACAGGTCCAACACGGATGTACCGTTGCAACCAGTGCCTTGAACATTTTCCAAAGTTGGGAGACTTTAGAGTTCATGTATGTCTCCATGGTAATAATCAATGCGGCCACTGCAATCAAGCGTTTGCAACAGCCAGGGCATTGCAGCTACACATGAAGGTACATGATAGCGAATCTGATGGGGTCCAGCGTATGTTTGTCTGTTCAACTTGTGGCACAGAATTTTCATCTCACAAAAGCCTACGATTACACTCTCGAATGCATGCACCTGTGAGGGCGAGGCATGTTGACGCTCCCGAAGGCACTCACAGTGCCACCTTTACTTGTCCTGAATGTGGTATGATTATTGAATTTTATCAAACTCTACTTTCATCGTACCTTGATTTTCAAATGTTCGTTACAACTGCATTCAAGATTATGTATTAACGATAGTACCGAATTCTGATTACAGGACTAGTTCTATCTGAATCTTATCGAGTCGCACACATGGCTCGACATTCGGGTGGTTCGGTGACCTGCAGTGTTTGCAATCGAAAGTTTGATTCTGCAGATAGTTTGGCAATGCATGCAGCAGTTCATACAGAGTCGAATCATTCCCATTCACCGACACCACCACGAGGCGAGGGAAGCGATAGTACAGATGCCCAGAAACCTTATCAGTGCCAGCATTGTGGACGCCGATTCGCTAGACCGCATGAAAAAGTTAAACACGAACGCATACATACTGGGGAGAAACCGCATGCTTGTGAGGTGCGTTTCAATAATCCAAGGGATTTGAATTCATTTTGGTTCGTCTTTTTTTTTTCTCCAATCTTGCTCTTGCTATACTTGAAATTCTGGTCTTCGTACGAATTTATATGAGTTTATTTTGTAACGATAAATAGATTATTGAAAATAAATATCAATTGTTTTTACAGGTATGCGGCAAGACGTTTCGCGTCTCTTATTGTCTGACTTTACATATGCGAACTCATACCGGAGTTCGTCCATACGTTTGTCAGCATTGTGGCAAGAGGTTCAAAGCATCTTCTGTTTACAATCATCACTTGCTTACTCACGGAGAAGAGAGAGCATACACATGTCCGTACTGTCCAAAGACTTTCAAAACTCGAGTACAACTTGCCGGGCATAAAAATAGCCACACAAAGCCGTTCAGATGTACGGAATGCTCGAGACCGTTTGCCTCTTTATATGCAGCTAGAGCGCATATACAAACTCATAAGAAAGACAATAATCTTAAATTCAGTTGTTATATCTGTGGAGCTTCTTACGGCAGAGCATTTGCCCTTAAAGATCATTTAAAGCAACATGGCCAGGACGTACTAGCCCCTCCTGAACCTGCTAGAGAAGAAGAAGTTCCCGAAGGAGATGATTTTCTTCTTGCCGAAGAGGAAGTAGAAGATGACGAGCTCGTTATTCCTTCACCTTTGCCAGTTGCTCAATCCTCAGAGGCAGAAGATTCAGATTAGGGATATTGTAGCTAGTGAAAAGTTAATTTATGTTTATTTTGTCTAAGATGCCAGGTAATAGTCAGGTAACAACAAAGTTCAAAATTTGTGATCTACTTTGACCTACGTCTTTGTAATAACGTTGAACTTGATTACTTAATCACCTAGACTAGTATCTGGCAGTACTGGACGTTAAAAATAGAAAAAAAAAAGAAAAAAAAATCTTACATCGCTAAGTTGATACTTTGATTTTATCACAAAATAGCTAATTTAATGTGATGAGCTTCGTTGACGTCGACAAAAACGTTCTATATTAATTCTATTGAAAATAAGAAATTATTTAACTTTTTATTGATTATAAGTTATTATTTTGCCGTTTTTCAAAAAACTTTACTAACAGTGCCGAACATTTTTAACTTATTGAGCACAGATTAATTTGTTAAAATGCAGTCGTATTTTTTTTTTTATTTGCGTTTATTGTTTTTGCGTTTCATTATTATTATTTTTTTTTTTTTTATTCTAGTTTCAATTTTTTCACTCTGAGTGGACAGTTAGAAATGATCGAGCCATGTTTTCACACAAAATTGGGTGGTTTTAAATACAAGCTGTTTTTTTTTTTTTTTCAAATCCAACATCAACTTTGTATTAATTTCTGAAAAATTCAATGCAACTTTTAGTATAAACTTTTTATAAAATCTATAAATAATAATTGGCCTTTGAAAAATTTCTGCATTGAACAACCATTACGAATGACTAATAGTCGTACATACATTATTTGTATATTTGATTTGCTTAAAACTCTTCAAGGATTAACTAGTTGAAAGTTTAGAAATGGTGAACTATTTGACCTTAAAATATAAGTCCGACTGATTAAGGAGTAATCTTATAAGTACAAAAGGTACTGCTATAATAGTGCAATGATAGGAATTAATATTATTTATTATGAATAAAAACATGTTCTGTGAGTACTATATTAATTAATTTATTAATTTAAAGAGATCAATATATAGAAACGAAAATACTATAATAACAAGCTTTATTATATAGGTCAATCTGAGGGAAGAGTACCTTAGACTGTGTACATGTACATAAAAGTATATCTGTAATTATCTATTTAAATACATGTATACTGGAACCTAACGTACCTTAAAATGTACCCACTAACTCTGCCAAATAAAATACTCTAGTAATTTATATTGCCACTGAGAGTGAAGTATGCATAGTAGATACACCTTGCGATACAGTACTATTAGCTAAAGATTAAAAAAGATCAGTTTCCATTCAAATGTTCTCAAGTGGGTCTGAGAATACAACATTGTACGAAAAGTAATACGTACCACATAGCTTTAATACGTCATTTAATTTTTTCAGACTCCTGTTTATATTTGAGAATAAAAAATGAGCCTACGCAACATGATGAGACATCGTATCCTCTTTGAAATCGAGTGGTGAATACATCAAGTATCACGATAAAGCATATGTTATACACCTTTTATTCAACACATCTAGCCAGAGAGCACTGCAAACAATCACTCTATCAATGGCTAAAGTGCCACATGCTCCAATCTGATAGATCCTCTGAGATTCATTATTCAAAATATTCCAGTTTTCTTGGTAGTGAGGTCGCAAGTGCAGCGCAGTGACTTGAACTCAATCCACGCAGAATTTAATTACACTAAGGTGTTAGCGAAATGTGGAATACCACAGCATATCATCTCGTGCATCGATGGAATCTTGAAGGTCCTGGAACCAATGGCACTGATGGAATCTTAAATGTGAGATTAATTTCATGTTTTTAATTGTAAATCTGCATTTAGGATCTTTGACTTTGATATTTGTTGAGATTTCTAAGTCAAAAGTAAATCATCTCATTTAGAATCTGAGTAAATCACTTGCTTTTTCAGTACTACGGCATTGACACATCGCAGTATTTGTTTCCTAATGAAATTTGGAACGTGAAACCAGCTTGGGAAATAACAGTTAAACTAGTGACTTTACTTCCTGTTGTATTCTTTGGAATACTAGGAAATGGTAGTCTCATATACGTGATACTAAGTACACGTTCTTTCAAAACTAGCACTAATCTTCTTGTTGCAAATATGGCATTTGCTGATCTGGGAACTCTCCTCCTGTCCCCATGGATGCTTCTCGGCGATGATTTCTTCCAGAATTATATCTTCGGATCTATAGGCTGTCATCTGGAAGGATTGCTATCAAATGCTACAACATTAGTTGCCGTATTCAACTTGAGTGTCATCAGCTACGACCGGGTGTCTGCCATTGTGTTAAGCTGTTCTGGGAAACTATCCAAAAGGTAGTTTATTCCAGATATCGTTATCCCTCATTGTGTAATCACTAATCAGCTATCTTCGATAAACCGACAAACTTTCTACAATCACTGAACTAAAAATTTTATTCTATTTTTCAAAGGGCAGTCTACGCGTTGATATGCATGACCTGGTTGGCCGGACTAATTGTCACTACACCCTTAGCTTTCTTTCGGCACTATAAAACCCAGCAGTGGCTCAACTTTTTACAATTATACTGTACCGAAGACCACGAAACCCTTGCAACATACTGGAATATATTTGTCGGTGTTAGCGTATGCGCTCCTTTGGCTATTATGGCAGTGTGTTATTCAGTCATTCTTGTACAGGTGGGTGTTTCCGTATTATTTATTCTCTGTATACATAGGTATACTAATTATACTTATCCCAATAAAACTAAATTATTGTTAGGAAGAAACGTGTTTCATCAATAGATAAATATAAAACTTTTATTTTACAGCTGGATAAATATGAAACTATGGCTCTGAAAAGTAAACATCCCATCGCAGTAAAGTATAAAGGAAAAGTAGCTGCAATGTTAGGACTAGTTGTTCTAGTATTCATAATATGCCGAGTACCATTCACGGTTTTCATTCTACAGCGAAGGAGGCTGTTGGAGGGAATAACTGATATGGAATTTGTAGAAACAATACATCAATTATGGTGAACAGTCTTGTTTATCAAAGACTTCTTATATCTTTATTCTTAGCTTCTATATGAATCCGAATACTCAATTATCGCTATCATATTACTGGCTTTTACGCATATAGGTACGCAAGCCGTTATTTGCTGTTGTTTAACGCAGCTGTTGATCCAGTCTTGTATGGTTGTACTATCAGTTCATTAAGAAGAGCTCTATTATCGTGTCCAACCATAGCTTGGATTTTACGAAACAGAAAAATGAACTGTGGGAAAAGATGCGGATCCAATTGGCAAAGTATGCCTAATAAATACGGAATCTTAATTCCTCGATCACCGTGTTTCTGCCAAGATAATCAACAAGAACCGCTACCTAACATTTCCTCAAAATTTGAAATCTAAATTTATATACTATATACATTATTCATTACGTGAATTAATGGTGAAAAATTCGGTTTAAATAATGGAAAAAAAATAAAATAATATACTAGGAGTAATGAAATACAGATCTGTGTTATAATTTATTATAATGGTATAGCGATGATGCAGTGAACAGTATATTGATGAATTATATTATTGGGAATACGAACTGGTAGGTAAATAAATGATTAACAAATAATATTTTTTAAACTACATATTATTGATTTATTCATTTTTCGCTGACCGGAAATATATACCTACGAATGTTTAAATTTTCCCGTTCACACGGGAATCCCCATAGTTTCGAGATTTTCATGGGCGCTGCTGCTGCTGCTGAAAACTTTTGCTGTAACGCTATTCGTTGTTGATCACGTGGTTGCGCGCAACCACGTGATCAACAACGAATAGCGTTACAGAAAAATTTTGTAGCAGCAGTAATTAACTGCTCATGAAAATCGAGCCTCAACTTTTATGCATGTGGAACTACGTGCATCAAGTGTTATAGGCGTGTGAGAAACATAAGAAAAGTATAGGTAGAATAAGAGGCAAGGTATTCTTTAAAAATAAATTACCTTTATTTTCATTATATTTGAATAAAAATTAGATTCGGAATAGGTAATACGATAATATAATATCGTTTCATCATTCCCAGAATATATTACATATAAAAAAAAATTAAAAAAAAATAAACAGCGCTCAATATCGCGGGGTGAAAGTCCCGCAATTTTAAAGATATAGGTTATGTTTAAATAAACTGTGATTATTACCTATAAATTAAACTACACGATGGCTGTTGTTATCGAAACAACAGTAGGTGACTTTACAGTTGATTTGTTTACCGATCAACGTCCACAAAGTAAGTCGTGTAACAGTTTCATTTACATAATATAACTTTAACTTGAATTTTATTCCTTAACCTAAAAAAACTTAATGAAACATACGATATTATACAACGATCTTTATCCGCCTAAATAATATTGGAAAAATTTCTCTTTACAGCATGTCTAAATTTTTTGAAACTCTGCAAGCTAAAATACTACAATTGGAGTCTGTTCCATTCAGTCCAAAGCAGCTTTATAGCACAAACTGGAGACCCAACTGGGACAGGAAAAGGCGGAGAAAGTGTATACGGCATTGTTTTAGGAGAGAAAGCTCGGTATTATGAAGCAGAACAAATGCCTAAGATAAAACACGACAGAATGGGATTAATATCGATGGTTAATTGCGGCAATAATATGCTCGGATCGCAATTTTTTATCACCCTTGGTTCTGAGCTCCAATCATTAGACGGAGAGCATTGTGTTTTTGGTGAAATCACCGAAGGATTAGAAGTTGTTTTGAAATTTAACGAAGCAATTTGCGATGGAGATTTCAGACCCTATCAAGATATTAGAATTTCACATACCATCGTCTTAGAAGATCCTTACGACGATCCAAAGGGATTAATTATACCAGATAGAAGTCCTGAACGTACAAAGGAAGCCTTATTGGTAAAATTGACGTCTTTATTTTCGTATATATCTAACGGCATTTATCACTGTCATAGTTTTTTTATAAATAATGTTTTCAGAGCGATAGAATCGGCGCCGACGAAGCTATCGACGATACTGCAGGCATGACTGCCGAGGAGATAATAGAGATGCGTAAGGATAGAGAGGCGAAGGCACGGGCTACTATTTTGGAAATTGTAGGAGATTTGCCTGATGCTGAAATGGCACCGCCTGAAAATGTCCTATTCGTTTGCAAACTAAATCCCGTAACGGGAGACGATGACTTGGAGATTATTTTCAGTAGATTTGGAAAGATTGTCGGGTTCGTTACACCGATTTCCCATTTGATGATATTTATGTGATTATAAAAATGCGAATTCTTTTAATTTATACATTTTATTGATTGTTTTTCAGATGCGAGGTAATAAGAGATCGACAAAGTGGAGATTCACTGCAATATGCGTTCATTGAATTTGCGGAGAGAAAGAGTTGCGAAGAGGCTTATTTCAAGATGGATAATGTACTGATTGATGATCGTCGAATACACGTGGATTTCTCCCAGTCAGTATCTAAGATGCGTTGGCGAGGTAAAGGGAAGGGAATTCAATACTTTGATGATAAAGATAAGGTGAATCAGAACTACGGTAACTCTAAAGAAGCTCACAGTAAGAATGGCAAAGGAAAAAGGGGCCAAGATCAAGTTAGAGACAGGGAAAGGAAGTGCTCACTAAGAGAGGAGAGTGAGAGAAAACGACATCAGCAGGATCATAGAAAAGAAGCAACTGTGGATGAAAATTATAGAAAAAATTATAGAAACAACGAGAGACGATCTCGGGATAGAGAGACGAATCGTAATTTCGTAAAAGGACGAAACGATTCGCGAGAAACAGGGAAAAATTTCTACCAGAAAGGCAGAATGGAAATTGATAGAAGGAGGAAAGAAGAATTCGACAAAGATAGATGGGAGAGAAATGTTAAACGAGATGATAACTGGAGAGGCAGAGATCGGAGGGATGATAACAGGTATAATAACAACGAAGAAAGAGGAGGTGGCAGAGACAGAAGGTATAGAGAAGAAATTGAAAGGAATAGAAGGATACCTAATATGAGAAGAAACGAGGAAAGAAGAGACCGAACTAACGATAGATGGGAAGAAAATCAGAGGAGGAAAATGGAGAACGATCGTAGATACAGAAGCGGTGTTGACGGACAAGCTAGATTCCGAAATGAAGATGCAAGGAATAAAAACGGTCGAGAGCATACGATTGATGATAGGAAAAAATTCGTTGACGAAGGCTTGAGAGATCGGCCGAAAGAATCCGCGGTTAAAGAAGTTCAGAAGAATATTAAAAACAAGGAAAAAGAAGTGATAGCAGAAAAGCACGGATCAAAATCACGAAAAACTAAGAGTAGCTCGTCGTCTGAGGACTCGTCGAGCGACTCGGAATCAGATTCGAGTTCTGAGTCTGATCAGAAGCGACGTAATTCAAAAAAAAAGTTGAAGAAAAGAAGGCACGATACATCGTCAGATGATTCTTCGGATTCTGATGAACCTAGCAGTAAAATTAAGAAGAAAAAGAGACATAAGGATTCATCTGATTCGGAGGATACCGAAGACAAGAAAGCAGCGAAGAAAAAGGTGGATGTTCAAGACAAGAGGAAACAAAAGTTGAAGAAAAAACCAACGAACATTGAAAATCATAAGAAGAAGCTTAAGCTAAGGGACAAAAAGGTCGAAGATATTAAGAAGAAGACTAAAACTAAGAAGGGAAAAAAGACGAGAGTCACCTCGTCTTCCGAAAGTGAATCTTCGAGTTCAAGCTCAGATAGTTCGGAATCGGATTCTCACAAGAAGAAGCGAAAATCTACGTCTGGAAAATCCAAGAAAATTGAGAAGAAAAAATCAAAGAAACCGAGAAAACAAAGCGAATCAAGCTCAAGTTCCGAATGACGGTGATGAAAAATAGGCGCTAGGTAGTTAATCATCAGATTGATTCTACCCTATCATTATATCTCGGCATGTTTAATAACAGTGGGGAAAATTGTACGTAATATATTAAATAACAGGGTATTGCAATGGACTTTTACACCGTAGGTACTGATTCCCGTTATTTCGCAGACTACTTAATTGATTGGACATTGGACATACACATACACACACACACCCTGTATACCCTGTATACCCTGAATAACAATAGATATCAAGATTATGTAATATTTTTATGCAAAATACTATAATATTATTAAGAGAAAAATAAAAGAAACATTTTTTATTCTTAATTGAATATCGTCATATTTTTTATTCATTTTTCGGAATAACAGCATCGCTGTATTATACAATGTGAGAGTATATACAGAGTGAATTGGAATCACCTGCATAATGAATACATAAGAATCCTATGAAGCATAAATAATTCGGTGAAAGAATTCGAAGGAGAAAAAGGACGAGGAAATATTCCTCGATCCCACCCCCGTTGAACCCGTTTCATGAATGAAACCATCCCTTCGCATCAACAGGCGTTACTACGACGCTTCGTCGATCGATCCGGACTACCGGGAACTCCCACTCCGAAACCCCGGTTGCGGACTAGAGCTAGGTATGTATGTATAACATCGAGCATCCTTTTCAAGAATCAACCGATGACGTCAACGCCGCGGATTGCTGCATCCCCGCACACGCCCCAAACCCAAATACGTTTAGAGATTCAGGAATTTGAACAGCCCGTAAATCAGACCTATAACAATTCGTAACTTAAGTCGAATATTTTTTGTTGATTTTTACTATCTAAGCGTGATAAGAATTGGTAATAATTTTATAATCGATTCGTACAACGATTATCATTATATTTACGAAAATCATATACGCATACCTATAGGTATACGCGATTCTTTTTCATATCTTGGAATAATGGGCGAAAATTTCTTTTCGCACAAATTATTTCCGGTATCAGAATCACGTAGGGTATTGTATGTACTATAGATAAAGAACTAAAGAAATCTGAACAAAAGACGATCTTGTCTTTGACCCATGCTTCATCAGTTCGGTGAAAAGAATCTGAAAAAGTCTGACTTATCTCGCGTTAGAAACACGAACACTATGATCAACGTTCCTATACCATTACTATAATGGTATACATAGGTGTATCGCAATTTGCGACCCTCCTTTTTTTTCTGTACTTCGATTTTGGCTCGGCGCTAAAATAAATTTCATATATATATATATATATACATATACATATATATTATATATATGTATATATGCGAGAGGAGAGAAATACTCTACGGCATCTCAAGATAGGAGTTTCGTTCATCCCTTGCGATGACGCGTGGGCGTCGCGGGCGTCGTGGGCGTCATGGGGCAACCTGGGTGGGGATGGGTTTGCGGGGGTGGCTGATCGACCGCCTCGCGGTCCTGCGGCCGTGGCTCCCGCGCCAAGCCCTGCCAACTACCACTGCTTCCCGGACCGTCAAAGCTTCAGGTGGTTCGGCTCTCTGATACAAGCAACCCTTAACGAGAGACAACTCTTAAGATAGTCTAAAGAAGACTACTCACTATCAGCAAGGCGGCTGCGTCGAGATACGAGATAACACTTCTACGAAGGTAAAATTCGATTTTGATTCTTTTATTTTATTTATAAAGATATGGTTTATCATTCATTTTTCATTACATAATTAACATCTTCAAAGTATTGTCTGACTTCGTTTCGAATTCAGTCTCTTTCTCCTTAGTACATAGTATAAATTTATACGATATGGAATAAAATTCGTAAGTTGATGATGTTGATTAAAAAATTGATTTCTAGTCAATATATAATGAGTAGGTAGCACCTAGTTGACGATAAGGGTTGAATTGTCGAAAGATTCATATTTCAAATCTGGGAATAAGAAATTGCTGCAGAACATCATGTGAGATTAGAGAATTTTTTCTAATATTCTAATACTTCTGCAAAGCATTCATTTATGTTCTTTTACTGTATAATTTTGCACGACGGAATAACGGAGTAGATATAAGTACGGATATAGGTACTTGAAAGTAGGATTGATGTGTGGGCTGTGGTGCTCGCACGTCGTATTGCATAATTATTATGAAATTGTATAAATTGTTGAATTGCAGTGCAGTTGCACGTTTTATGCGTATAGCTATATATATACAGCAGAAAGACGGGGCTAACAGATTTATGCTCTGCACTTGTAATCTTATACTTCTTAAAGCCACTTCTTATAAAGGGTCATAAATTTCCACCTGAATACTTGATTGCTTATTACAATTTCTACGGTATGAATTATGATATCCCCATCAAATATGCAGAGGATCAGGGAGGGATTTACATACCAATCAAAACAGTCGGAAAATTTCTCGAACTCGTTATCAAAGAATTTTTATATTTTTTAGCTGTTGTATCGTGGAGCAATTCCAAAGGTATGGTCTGAAATGAATATATGAATTCATAAAAATTGTTCCTACTAAAATCTAAATTAGAGGCCACCGAAATTACACGGCGCATAAAAACGGGTAATAGACAATCAGCGGTTGAACAATTTATTAGGGGCTTTACAGAATTTAATAACTCTGACAATAATTAATCCTACGAGATAATAATCAGCCAAAGGTTGTGACATTCGCAGCCGAACTTTATTATGGGAAATTTCGTCTTTTGTATTATTCATTTCGAGTGCTATTTTGAGAGCCTAATTCTGACGCAGGCATAACACAGGTATATACGTCACGTCACGGTTTATCGATCAATTCACTTTTTTTTTTTTGTTTTTCTATACAACTATAGTCGCATGTTCTATAAATCTATATACATATCTATAGATTAGAGATATATTAGCACACATTGTAGTATATATGTATACAGAGAGGTATACGCACACACATTTGGTATACATACAAATTTGATATAACTTATAGTATATGCGATTACGTTATGAGTGGTTTGTGTGCCTATCTCATATAATCCTGATAAAACCATAAAAATGAAATTCTAATTCATCAAAGCAAACAAATTTCGTAGTTTTAAAAGTAATTGTTTTTTTGAGTTCGAAAAATCAAAATCTCCGATAATGCGCGAAACCATACTTTTTCTAGCTCTAACATAATAATTGAATCTGGCATTATTTCCAATCACAAGATTGCATAACAAAGTTATATACGCCTATATATATTACATATTTGCGGATCGAAAACAAATCGTAACATCAAGAACTGGCAAAGGCCCGTCGATAGACAGATTCGATTATACAGGATATTTCAGTCACGAAACCGTAATTCAAGGTACAACATCAAAGAGATCAAAGCGATATGAGTTCAGAATGTACAAATGCTTTGATGTAGGTACAGCCCTTGAATACGAGATGTCGAGGTGCATCCCGGCGCTTTTGCTCGCCCGCAGATCGGCTGGGGCTGACTAAACAGTGCTTGTACTACTGCCAGTGTGTTTTACAACAACTGATTTAACTACTCGCTATTTATTTCAATGCACATTGTTACATTGAAGTACCAATACATGTGTAAGACTAAACGAAATCCATTTCTAGGACTTATGGTCCTTATGGTAAAGGTAAACCGAGAAGTTAACTATTGCCAGTAGTACAAGCAGCCGTATGGTCAGCCACGGGTGGCGCACGGGCGATTAATGGCATAGATGAATGCATATCTCACGAAAAGAAACTATGCAGCATATGACATTCTGTTACAGAAATTCTTAGTTATTGATTATATTCATACATATTCGACATGTTTCTTCTGAGATCTTGCATATCGATGTAAATTATCAATTTGTTAGCGGCCTGCGTCTCTTTGAATATATGCTGCAGTGAATTGGAGAAGAGTATACTCTTTTATATAAAACTAATCACATCGGTCGTGATATAATAGTTTACAGAGTAATATAAATAGGGAATTTGTTCCTAAACGAGCAAGTCGTCTGCCTCGGTTTATCGCTCGGAATCGGACAATAAAAATGACATAAAATAAGACCCGCAGGTAATTGACAAACGGGTGCTTATATTCACGAGTAATAGATCTTTGAGCGGTGTATAACGATATAATGTTCGCATCGTTAACTTGGCAACACAAATTCCCTTGACTAATTAATATTTAAATAAGCCACACCCTGTGCAACCAAGTTGACGTTGTCAGCTACCGACAAGCACGTATACCTCCTTCTCCGAACCTATATAGTAGCGATCAGAAACCTATGGCAAGCATCCAATTAATTTTTCACTTCATCGCCCAGCATTTATCTCAAACTTTGTTTACTCTTGGTTTACTCTATATTCCAAAACGGTTTAACGATATTTCTTGCCTCAACTTGAATGAGTTCATCGTACAGTAAAATTACTCTACCTATCCTCAATCCTCATAGCCGTAGGAACTTAATTATAGGAACCATAAAAGTCTCGTCAGAAAACCACCTATAGGCTATAACGTCTGATACATTTCATTATCTGAACTGACAATAAATTAGTTATCATCAGTTTCTTCTATCACATATAGGGCGGTCTATTGATCATTTGAACATTGTGAACGTGCAGGAGATAAAGCGAAGGATTCGGTTCTTTTCGTCTCATTTGGCTTAGATCGTGCCAATCCAGATGAATTTCTTTTTTTCTGCAGATATGGTTTCAGCGTGGCTTGGAATTTTGGCCATCGGCCTTTCGACATTGATGGCTGACGCACTGTCCACAACATTGATGGAAGATGTTCAACGTGCAGATCAGGCCTTACGACCAAAAGGTGAGTGGAGTCTTAACAGCGCAGCGAGATATAATTATATAGTTCATCGACTGTGAAACTGAGAGATCTAGTGATACTAATTCTATTGTAATAAAATTTAGCGAAACGTGCTCAAGAGTTACTTATGTTTGGAAATCAGCAAAATCGTCAAGCTGAGAACGTGCCGGCAAACCTGTTCTCGCCAACTGCTGAGAAACGTAATTTACCTTCGATTTTATTATTAGCGTAATAACTTTGCTAACTTTTGCGCCTCGACGCATCCCCCTTCCCTGCGTTATCAAAAAGTTTTCAAAATTACTCAGGAACACTAGGCTCGTCTGGATTAGAAGAAATGAAGAGCTCTTTTCCTGCTACGGATAAATTCAGCCGTACTAAGCCGCTTGGAAGTGTAATGCACGAGGCATACGAAGAGAAACATTTACCATCTTACTACAAGGGTTATCAGTGAGTAAAATTCATCTTATTTTAATCGCAATTTGTAAAGTGCTTTACTATTACCTATACTACGTGCATATATATATATAGGTACGGAAAAATACTAGACAACCAGTTGGAAGATAACGCGCGTAACTGGCTCGAGGACAACACCCGCACCTGGGACGTTCCTGCTTATCCTCGATATTACAGCGTCGGGGATGACCGTCGCAAAAGGTCTGATAGCAGCTCTTTCCCAACTGTATCGACACACGCCCCAGTATCAACTTCAGCTCCTGTAGTTACCGAAATTCCCCAGCTACCCGTAGCTCAGATCAAACGAAGGTAAGTTATCAGTTTTTTCATGCATACAATTTTGGATTTTTCGGTTTCAGGACAGAACTGAATGTATTCTATTTCGTTCCGCCACTTACGTTAGTATAAATTATAAATCAACGATCTTATAACGTGTAACGATGGTGTGTAGGAAATTTACGAAAGATTCTACCGTATTCATTTTTACATGCTGACCTTACACCTTGTCATTTTCTATTTTTTATATGAGCTTGAAATATCGGTTTTTAAGATTAACGGCTTCGATATAGTTGTAGAACTTTGCAATTTACATCAATAGAGCTTTCAACGTAGCTTTCTCCCTGTGCCCTTCGTAACTCTGTCTGTCACTATAGAGAAAGTTTTACCATGTAATTTACCCCTTCGCAACTTTTGGCGATTTGATTTCCGAGGCGAGAATCCCAAGGTTTTATCATTCAAACGGAGCTTTTCGTGGCAACTATATTCCGATCATTAAACGTAGCTGAGTTTCTAACTGAATCTTAATTGTCCCAGCTAGCGCGCTAACGAGTGAATAAGGTCGAGATAGATGAGCATATGAACACGTACAATAAAGCCCATGAATGCGAGACAAGAAATGGTCCAGAACCCCAGACGACGACTTATGTATACATACATATGTATATGTAACATCAAATCGTCTATAAAATACCACCAGAAATACTATACGACACTATTTCAATGTAAATTCTTGCCTCACTCGAATCTCATTAGGCAGATAGGAAGAAGAGGGAAAATGTAGCCGAGGAAAAAGCTATTCTGGTAATAAGCGTGGACGTGACAAGCACTAGCAAAGTACCAGCGATAAACGAATCATTTGCATGTATACGAAGTTAGGAAACCCTTTATATATTGAGTTACAACCCTCGTGAGCCGGCACTTGATGTATGTATACCATACATACATATACTGTGCATATCTTCATTTTTTAAATGAAATTCAAATGAATTCAGAAAAGCTCTTGAGAGAATTCCTGAATTCCGGACCATCAAACTCCGTCGGTTTTTTTTCTTTTTTTTGTTTAAAATTTCAACCTCCCTCGTGGCTTTTGACATTTTAAGTCACGTCATAGCAAGAGCTGACATGGCGTTTTTTCTTTCCTTATCAACTCGATAGTCAAGAAGTTCGTCGTTCTTCGCGAAGATCGTAATATTCGCCTGCAGGAAAAGAGACCTTCTCAGTATAGCTGCGTTCAAATTGGTAACATTATCAGGCAATGAACACCTCGTGAATGATAAATATGTGCTTGTAGCATACGTCAGAACCCGCGTTGCTCCCAGAATACGTTCACCTATTATAAAATGTTTTGGACGCTTTAGCGCGATGCTATCGCACGATGAGAGTTTTGCCGCAGGTTACCAGGCCACCTGTAGCGTGGGTGCGGGGGGCAAAATGGATCGATGTGTTTTGTTATCTGGATAGGGTCGTCGCTTGCGCTTGCGAAATGGTTGGCATGACGGTTGCCAGGCAACGTTGATCGAGGGGGAGAGAGAGAGAGAAAACTGCGAAGGAGAAGGGTGTTTGTGTAAGACGTAGAACCGGTGAGCTTTCGTTGCCTATAGTAGGGGCGAGGCTGTTGCACTTCCGACAAAGATTGAAGATGTAACATTCATACATACATCAGAGTCTTATCGGAAATAGAAATACAGCCCTTACATATCTATAGCCCCGACGCAACTCCCTCCAACGAATTTATGAATCTTAAGAAAGCCGATTGACTGCGTGAAATTTTCCTTCACCCCCTTTATTACGTCACATTCTATATACTTATAGCCCCGTACTCCCTTGCCTCTCAAGTCCCAGCCCCAACCCCCTCATAGAAACAAGGACGTCGATCAATGTTTGTTCAAGCAAACCGATCCCATTGCCAAACCAATCATAATCTTATTAGTCGGAAAGTTTTCTATAGTAGGATAAACTAGCAGATGTGTGTCAGCTCATTCAGAAGTTGGTATCTACCGATGAGCAATTCGTACCCTGAACCGTAACCCAA
The DNA here is from genome assembly GCA_963992785.1 of Tenthredo livida. Classification (NCBI taxonomy): domain Eukaryota; kingdom Metazoa; phylum Arthropoda; class Insecta; order Hymenoptera; family Tenthredinidae; genus Tenthredo; species Tenthredo livida. The sequence continues at coordinate 10,424,631 of OZ023066.1, read as the reverse complement.
AGTCGTTTGAATGGGTCGTTACGTTAGAGTACCTCTTGAAATTAATGTTTGCTAAACTATATAGATGTTTAATACTTGCGGATGGTCCGCACAAATGCTGCGGCTGGGGTGGTATGGCGCCAGTCTACACCCTATACATATATGTTACCTATACATATAACAATGCGGATGGGAATGGAACGGTCGATATTCGTCCTGAATGTACGATTTCGAGTTTTCCAAAGACCGAAGGGGTTTGGGAGAGGTTCCTGTTAGGGATGGGAAAAAGGTGAATGGATGTCCCACCCCCGAACTGGGTCATCTACTTTGCGGGGCTTATACTGTTTTGGCAAATATCCAAAGAGCGAGTCAATGCGTCACCAGGACGACCGCAAGGACGACCCTAAAGCTGGGGTAGGCTTGTATATTGACCGGCCATAACAATTTCCCAATTTTTCATACAGCTATATGGCTCCCCTGAGTTAATATGAATTTTTCGAGAGGGATCAGGGGTTTAACAGTATGATCGTTACTCTTGGTTTTACGAATATCTCACACGAACGAGTTCAGCATAGCTGAATTGATCGTCCGCCCACATACTATACCACAGTTTCATAATTTACGGAAACTAATTATAATATTGCCATATCTACTTACGCTTATAAGTTTTACCTACAACCTACGTGTTGCTAGGTGAAACTATTATACGTGTTCGTAACACGCGATGATAAAGGTCACGTCGATATTCATTCCTGATGAAAATCTTTTTTTTTTTCCCTACACATAGGTTCACCTACTACAGAATAAAAACTATAATAATTCTATACAGGCGCGGAGGCTAATTGCGTTAGGAGGCTAATTGCGTTAGGAATTATTATATTAATCGATGCAACAGATTGATGGCATTGATTTCACATACTTGAAGTGAAGATAATTTATTTACGTAAATTTTTCGGCTTCTCTTTTACCTCGCAGCCTTCCGCTGTACCAGGAACCTCGCTACAAACGCGATCTAGACCCTCAGGATGTTCTGGCACTTCTTTCTCTCTGGGAGGCTGAGCGTCGAGAAGGGTAACGATCATATTTAACAAGATATAAAAAGTTTATCTTACTTTCTCAAAGACTTACCTTATACCTACTTACTTACTTACCTCGACAAACTTACAATTACTTTACATGGACATTTTCACGACTACAGCAGCTGGCCTGGATACGACGCAGACGAATATGATAACGGCGATGACGACAACAGCATCGTTGATGTTGACGATGAAGACCCTAGGAATGGTAAGACTAAAGATTTATCATATCAAAAAGTCCAACAGTCGTCATATAATTTCTCAAATTTGCGCCGAATAAAACAGGAGCCGCGTGGTTAGAGGGCCCTGTTTACACACCCCGACACTTTAGCGTGGGAGGTGACTCCCTTGCATCTTCTGATATCGGAATACCTCGCTCACGTCCTACAAATTATTACGACCGATACGGTACTCAGTTTGGACAACAATATGGCAGTGCTCTTTACGGCGCCCCTCAATACGGGGCTGGTTACGGCCGGAACGATTATGCCCCGGAGAAGAGGTTCATGGTTTCAAAGAAGCGATCGCAGGTCAGTCGGGAAAGAACAATAGATATATTTTTTTTTTTTAAAACTTTTATATTACCTGACGCGTTATAAATGTTGTGTGAATGATTAGGTTTGCCGATTCATTATAGCGGAGAAAGGAGCGCCGGGTGTTGCACTATACAGTTGTCTTTGAATAGATATTTTTGTTTTTTCGTTTCAAATCTTGCATTGTTCTCGGTTTGAAAATGGGTAATTATCTGTTTGGTACAGGCTTATAGACCTTACGACGGAAGGAATGCCATGGTTGATCTTGCTGAGCTGTTGAGGACCCGTGCACAACAGAATTATGGTAATTACCCGAACGAAAGAGCCGAGGCCAACTACTATCATCGTCTCAATTTGTAATCTAATTAATTTCATCTGAATCTTACGATAATCCAATGAGACGAACCGATTATTTCAGGTTCATATACGTAAAGGTAATTATTTAACTTGGTAATATATCAGGTGAATAAAACTTCGGTTGATATAAAAATGAATAAAATTTTTCGTTTCAAGCATCTATATCTTGTGTATCTATATATTTCCTGTTATATATATACCGTCAGACAGATTCTTTCATCAACGGTATACTTGCTGCTGAATAGCTATGAAATTGCAATCGATATTTTGTGAAAAAAAAAGAAATACAAAATAATAATAATCGTCATTGCAAAGCCTGTGGTACTTAGACGAATTTGCACTGTGCAATATAAATGACCAACAGATAAATTGTGATACCGTATTCCATTTCATAGAAATTTAATCCATAAAACGTTAAGGATTTTTCTTTTCTCTTCATTTTTTACTTCAAATGAACATAAATTTATGCTTTTCGAACCTGCAGCAGCGAATAATGTAAAGTCAGCAAGATACTGGAGAAATAGATTGAGGTATAATATACATACATCGTTTTAATAATTGTCTTTTTAATCTGTGCTAAAGGAGAATTTTATTTCAAATATGAAAATGACCGGTTCGACTCTGTACTGGAATTGAAAAGAAAAAAAAAAGAAAAAAAAAAAAGAATGAAAAACCGCCTTGTTTCAAGTCAAAGTCAAGCAACTAACATATCTTACCAAATCACTGTGCTAAAAACGCCTACAAAACCATTAAATTGAAAGTTTGTATTATAAATATCTACGAGATTTGCGGTAATCGTATACAAGACTACATACATATATATATCTACATAATATTATAACGAGATGAACGTGTGTATTTAATCTATATATGGTTGTATCGTTATGAGCTATGGTTAACTGGAGATCTGCTACAGTCAGACTTATATGAAAAAAATAAAAAATAAAAAATTCATCTACCTCGCAAAAACACGGACAACAGTCTATGAAATTTTTTTATTTCATTTCACGGAAAAGACCGAATGTTATAATAAAATCCATACGATCGAGCGAAGTATTTGAAATAATAATAAATGGTAAATGGACATCGGAAAAATATAAAGAATTTTTGAAATGGAATTGATCTAGTGGGAGATTGTTATAAACGCGATAGGAAATTATTCTTGATTTATATTTCACTCGCTCGCTGGCCAATTTTGGTGATAAGCTTTTGATACTGATATGTGAATCGCAGCTGATGAAGATTTTTTTAGAATTTAAACGCCTATATTATATTCTCCAGTTAACCATGGGGTAGGGAATTATGATAGTGTACCAAATAGTATACCTATATTTGTATCATCCAAATGCGTACATAGTGTTTATGTCAGAGTGAATTTCGTTATAACGCTGGAATTGGAACCATTGCAGGAAAATAACATGATTAAATTTTTGCAATCAATTATACGTTTAAGTCAATGTGCTTAGCTGTGCGACGATGCGGTCCATCAATTATGTAAGTTAATGATTAATTATTGTAAATTGCTCACTGACAGGACGATATAGTCAAATTTTATAGCCCTGGAGTTTCAATTGGTTGGTGAGACAGATTATCTTACGTAAACTATATCGCCTTCAAGAATCTGTCAAGTTTGAAATTTTATTTGGAAAATTTGGAACTCAATGAACCTAATTCATTGGCAAGTTTTTACACGAAAAATGAATACGTGTAGGTATACTTTACTAAAGTCTTTTGAATAAATTGATGAAGCGTTTAAAAATCTTGTAAACTTTATTCTGAATTTTCTAGCACGATGACGAGTAGCTCACGTTGCATTATGAGTACTAAACTCGACTATTCGAATAAGATATGTAATCATATTGACGCGAGCAGAATAAATTCTCATTTCTGTAAGCCGAGAAATTTGACAATTTAAAGTAACTCTTAATCAAGATTGAAAGATCAAGTTTTTAAATTATTCTATGGGAGTATGTATGAGGGATCGTTCGATCTTCGATGGCTAAAATGCAATTGAAGGCTAAGGAAGATCTTGAGGAAGTTGTTCTAATACGGCTAGGACTTGTTTTAAATGTGCTTTCGATCCTAATTCTAATTACCTTATATGAACGCTATGTATCTTTAATCAGATTGCGAATTTTTGATCGATGCGAATAATTGATTGCGTCCTAAAAGTGAGAGATGCGTGGTGATGCGGTATTCCAAGGTGCTACATACTCGGATTGTCATTTTTCAGTACGGGAATAACGTGGATAATTTGATCGGGGCCAGTGAGCAAAACCGAGATAAACAATAATGTACGGACAAATTTCAAGCATATAAATTGAATTTAATAAGAAAGTTAAAAGGATGTGTCTATACCTTGGTTGAATATAACGAAATCATTACTTATCGAATTCAATTACGTAGCCAGTGGTTGTCCTACATTAACTATGATAATCTACTTAGTCAGATATATGGTCATTTATATATAAATATATATTAATACATTCATTTATGTATACCTATATTATATAACATAATGTTACAATATAATATATTACAACATAATATATAACTTTATCTCGAAAATATTTTTCAATCGGTGGTGCTTTCGTTCGATCAATGTATGATTAAAGTGTAAAGAGGATGAGAGACAAACAATAAATGATTATATTCTATGCATGCACTCTCCGACTTTCCCTGTATTCATATTTAATTTATTTCCAATATTAGGGACTCTCTAATATGGGATTATTTTATTTACATTCAACATCAAGGAATTACTGAGAAACCATATTAATACGGATTTGTCACGATGTTGAACAATTTTTGATGCACCACAGTTAACAGTAGGTACCTGAAAATCATTTTGAAAATAATTTCGCAGATGATTCGATGTATTTTTCGATACAGTAGGCGTAGAATTGCAATTTACGCACACTGTGTCGAAAAATATCGTATGAAACTCTCGCGTAAAATTTTTACGCACTTGTTGCATAATATACTATTGTGCTGTCAGGAAACACAGTCCCAGTACACAATAAATAAACCAATTGAAATTATTATTATAGAAGGGGTAGGAGAATATATATATAAATAAACTTTCGGCCGGTTCAGCAATAAATATTATGATTATTTTTTCTGTTCTGGCTGATGGTCCTTTTGTTACGTGTTGTGTGAATTTGATTGAGGAAAAAAGAAACGCTCAGACTCTCGCCAACATTCACCGACAAACTTCACTGTGGGTTGTATGATTCCTGCAAATGTAATCCTTAATCTTTTATTGTAATCAAACGCATCTCATAATACATAGCACTTTTACTTCAATCATTAAAAAAAAAATAAAAAAATAAAAAAAAACGTAATAGCAGTGAAGGCAATGAACAGTACCACCGACACAGTCGAGGAAGTGGCCTCGCCTAATCCTTCGACATCGCAATCAAACAGAAAACTTATGCTCGCCTGCACGAATCGTGATGTCACGATGGCTAAACAGGCTCTTATGCAAGGTGCGAATATCAATCATCGGACATCTAACGACATCACGCCACTTCTTGTAGCCGCTGAACACGGTGACGTCGACATAATCGTCTTATTGTGTAGTCAGCCCAATCGCATCATCGATCTGCAAGACATATCCTTATACGGTTGAATGAGAAATATCTCACTTGAACTTTAATAAAGGCTTAAATTCGATGGCGGTTATCCGTGTATTATACATTGACCACGATAATGACTGATGTTACACAGGGTCTACTCCTTTACATTTGGCTGTTCTCTTCGGGCACAAAGAAGCAATGATAGAGCTATTGAATAGGGGAGCGTTGACGAACTGTTGTGATAATCTTGGTCGTTATCCTCTCCATTTCGCAGCCATGCATAGAGACGTAGGGTCAGCGAGAATTCTTATTAAATTTGGCGCATGGGTCAATATCTATGATGCATTTTCCGAGAGTCCGCTCTACTATAGTGTTATGAGAAGGCCTTCCGTGGCCATGGCAAGACTTCTACTGGCAAATCGGTACCCAAAACTACCTCATCGGATGATTCATTCAAATCTAGATACAATATTTTGGGAAAATACACATCGTGTTATTTTCTAACTAACAGGGCGTCCTCGGATCCACCACCAAGGAGTCTGGGCATGGGACTACTCTTGGAGGCAGTTTTGAGCGTTCACGTTAATTGCGACTTAGAGGCGATCAAGGTTTTGATTTGGTTCGGAGGAAATGTGAACGTTACAGACCCCGTAGCCTGGAGAACGCCTCTTCATTTAGTAGCGATTAACGGGAATTTCGAATTGGCTGAGTAAGTTCTCAAATCGCGGATAGGTTTTGGGATAGTATAAAAAGGATTTTGAGTCTCACTTAATTTGCTATAAACTTATGTTCCGAAATCAACCGCTTACTTATAGTATGCGCATATATTATGACTTTCAGAGCCTAACAGAGCGTTATGTGTTATTTCAAGGATGAATGCGCAAAGCCTCCAACGAACTGTTAAATTGTGGAATTAAGTCAATATTAATTACGATTTGACGGAGGATTTTGCGTTAATTTAACTTGTTGGGTTCCAACATTCGCAGGTATTTAATCCGACATGGAGCAGACTTATATGCGAAGAATCGAGCCGGACAAACCCCATTAGAAGTTGCATTCAACTATCATAATCTGAAGATCGCTTACTTGATCGAGGAAAGCCGTAAAATACAGGCAACTAGCTATACAAGTCAAATCCTTGAATCTACTGAAGGTTCTGACGAGATGCGCAATCGCATAAGATAGAGAACGAAGTCTTCGGTATAATTACCGCTGCTCTGGTCATAGCCGATAGCGTGATAATAAAGTAAGCAATCGTAGCATGAAATCATACGTATAAATCTTGGCATTTTTACGAGATATTAAGAAGTCTGATTTGAGCGTAGTTACATATTGCACTATAAATTGAAATGCAATTATATAGGTTCAATTCATACATCGATAACCACCGTGTGGTATAAAATATTTATTGGAATAAATGTTAAGTCTCTTTGTTTGCTTCGTGGCAGGTGAGCAAATTCAGAATATTCATAATGAGATAGCTGACGCAGTTATATTTCGTTGACGCACCCTTCGTACAAACCCTTTACCATACATATATTTACAAGTACATATTTATTTTTAAGAGCCATTTATAAATTGTAAATTCGTTCAACAATGAATATTTCTGAAAATCATTTCTTCCGTTATTTTACACCTTCCCTTTCCTACGATTCTTCATTTCAAATGAGCAATAGGTGAAACAGCCTATGACACACCAGAGAAGTAGGTAATTGTAATTCATGCATTTTCAGCTACTAAAAAATTTGTAACCACCTCCTCGGGTCAGATGCTCTCCTAATACCAGGTGTAATTTTCGACTCAAAATTTTTTGAACTCCGGAAAACACCTGGTATCAGGAGAACATCTGACTCGAGGAGGTGTGCTGAAATTTTTGGAGGGGGAACGGAGTAGTGTATAGATATAGGCATACATGCGTTGCTTTATGCACGTCTCTATATATGATTAAGTTAGTAGCGATTTTCAGAGTTTTAGAAACTTTAACTCGAAAATTGCACCTGGTATCAGGAGAACATCTGACCCGAGGAGGTGTGCTGAAATTTTTGGAGGGGGAAAGGAGGAGTGTATAGATATAGGCATGCATACGTGTCCTCATGCACGTCTCTATATATAATTAAGTTAGTAGCGATTTTCAGAGTATTAGAAATTTTAACTCAAAAATTGCTCCTGGTATCAGGAGAACATCTGACCCGAGGAGGTGTGCTAAAATTTTTGGTGGGGGCAAGGAGTATAGCGTATTGATATAGGCATGCATACGCTGCTTCGGAGGGATTTTTCTGGCAGTTGATACCTTTTTTTCGGAGTGATTTTTCTGGCAGTTGATACCTTTTTTCGGAGTGATTTTTCTGGCAGTTGATACCTTTTTTCGGAGTGATTTTTCTGGCAGTTGATACCAGCTGTTTTCGCTACGAAAAGAAGGTATCAACTGCCAGAAAAATCACTCCGAAAAAAGGTATCAACTGCCAGAAAAATCACTCCGAAAAAAAGGTATCAACTGCCAGAAAAATCACTCCGAAAAAAAGGTATCAACTGCCAGAAAAATCACTCCGAAAAAAGGTATCAACTGCCAGAAAAATCACTCCGAAAAAAAGGTATCAACTGCCAGAAAAATCACTCCGAAAAAAGGTATCAACTGCCAGAAAAATCACTCCGAAAAAAAGGTATCAACTGCCAGAAAAACCCCTCCGAAGCAGTGTATGCATGCCTATATCTCTATACTATTCCTCTGTCCCGCCAAAAATTTCAGCACACCTCCTCGAGTCAGATGTTGTCCTGATACCAGGAGCAATTTTCGACTTAAAATTTCTATAACTCTAACAATCGAACAATTTTAAATCGACAATCACTTTTCGTATCAGGAGAACATCTGACCCGAGGAGGTGTGCTAAAATTTTTGGCGGGGGAAAGGAGTAATAGTGTATTGATATAGGCATGCATACGTGTGTTCATGCACGTCTTCTACATTCCTCTTTGAAGAGACAAAAATTTAGAAAAAAGGTCAAAAAAAAGTCGAAAAAAATCTTCAAATTTAGCAGTAAATTTAGTACCAAATTGGAAGTTTTTTTTCGACTTTTTTTTCGACTTTTTTTCCAAATTTTTTTTCTATTAGTTTTCCGAAAAATTGTTATCGTATAGTGTTCGATATAGGCATGCACACGTGTCTTCATGCACGTCTTATATTCAGTTAATACTAGCGATTTTTAGAGTTAAAGAAATTTCAAGTCGAAAATCGCTCCTGGTATCAGGAGAACATCTGACCCGAGGAGGTGTGCTGAAATTTTTAGAGGGGGAAGGGAGTAGTATATAGATATAGACATGCATGCGTTGCTTCATGCACGTCTCTAAATATAATTTAGTTAGTAGAGATTTTCAGAGTTTTAGAAATTTCAAGTCGAAAATCGCTCCTGGTATCAGGAGAACATCTGACCCGAGGAGGTGTGCTGAAATTTTTAGAGGGGGAAAGGAGTAGTGTATAGATATAGGCATGCATACGTGTCCTCATGCACGTCTCTATATATAATTAAGTTAGTAGAGATTTTCAGAGTTTTAGAAATTTTAACTCAAAAATTGCACCTGGTATCAGGAGAACATCTGACCCGAATAATGCATTAATTATAATTACCTACACCTCTCTTGTGTCCACCTATCGCTCATCTGAAATAAAAAGAGGTAGGAAGGGGAAAGTGCAGAATAGCAAAATCATTGATTGTTAGGTATTTATGAGAATAAATTTATTGCAACAGAATCATACATCATTTATTGTTGAAATACTTGGTTAAAGGTATAGACGATTGTATGTTCAGTACAAAATATTTATTAAATATAAATTCAATATTCTCAACGTATAAAAATGAATGAATTAATAGTAAAAAAAGTACAGAATAATAACATAGTTTTCGTACGGACACTTTAGGAAATTAATATTCCATTATCAATACCGACTACGTTATGATTTAGTACTGACAGATATATGAAAGTTATTTAAACCATAGTATTCGCTTGAGTAAGAAAAAAACGTCAGTCTGCGCTTTGGTATCACAAGGACTTGGTTTGAAGTCAAGGTAGGTTTTATCAGTGGCGAAATATTTCCCAGGAATAATTTCCTGCAGGGTCTTTCCCTAAGTGTGAATAGTAGTTCAATAACTCTCGTCAATTCGTTCAATGCATTCGGCTCGTTCTCTGTGGTACCTTTCCGTGATAAAGAGTTACATTCATTTCATTTCTGCACTGCTCTATCTATCTTCTTTTTCTTGTAGAAAGTTAACTTTTCCTACTGTAACACAAATACCATTCAAATCCAGATACAACATAGGAGTGTGAAGGAATAGGACGTGATTGGCGACGTTCGTCAAGCTAAAATGAAACAATTTCATTGAATATGCTATAATACAATTATAATACTGTTACCTCATAAATCATAGATGAGTATTTTCAATAATTGTCTTCATTAACAACTGGATAGACTAGCGCACTGATATGAGTTATCGAAATTTACTCAACAGACACGGACTGTTAGCTGATTTTATTTCACCATATTCAAAATACACAAAAAAAAGTTGTAAATAAAATAAAAATATTTTTTTGTTATTAAACTTATTCAGACTTCATGTATACCCACTACAAAAGATTAATTATATGTATACCAGCTCTATTGAAGTTAGAGTTTTTGGTCAGTGATCTTAACAAAAGAAAAGAATATGAGTGATTATATTATATTTTATATTATATTTTCGCAAGCGTATCCAGGATATATAATTGGAATACTGAACACTGCATCTCTATCCCAGAAAATCCTAATGGAGTGTAGTCAAATATAGTATCAACTGATGCGTAAAGATCTGTCAGCATTACAACTGCCATAGCCAACTCGCTGCAGGGTCTTTTTACAATTTGGAACAATATCTCAATCAATTTCGTTACTTCTCTCAAGATATCTGGCACGTTTTCTGACGCGCCTTTATTTATGAAGCCCTGAAATGTAGTGGAAAATTCCACCAGGGCGTCATCAAGTTTCTTCCTACTTTCTAGACCAAACTTTAATTGTCTCTGCAATATAAATAACATTTATACCTATCAAGATACAATACAGAAATACATTATCAATGAACATATTATGTGATGCAAGAATTAATCAGCTAATGGTGAATGCAAACTTTTCATAAGATGAGACAGATTCAGATTTTATCTAAAATAGCTGTCTATGATCTTAATTGTTACCTTATAACTGGGAATGACGGATAATAGAGGCCAATCTTCTATGCAAGGGATACATTTACAGTCGATGATGTCTCGGCGTTCGAGATATTCATGTCTCTCCTTCTTTGTCATGGTAATATAACGTAGTCCGTTGTTATACAATATCTAACATCAGATTTCGTATAATCGTAGATTAATATTATGTGAAGGATGTTTGGAAAGTCATAAATAGCTGGCAGCATTATTTCCTGCTAAGTTAAGACATGAGTGATATGTTTTCCTGCTGATGATTCTCTGATTTTTAAATCATGGCCTTGAGTTAAATATAACATTGCAAAGCATTGGTTATTATTACCTCTTCTCCCTTCTCAATGGGATAGGCAGAATATAAGGCCAAGCGGTCTGCATACCATTGTCTAATTGTGTTTGGATCACATGAATGATTAATTAGACCACAAAGAGCCATCAGTGCCTGTCCATGTTCATAAGCACTGGAACGTTGAGATGCTCCATACTATAAAATCATATTACGTTGAGTTCGTATGAATTTATGAAACGGACAACACATTACAATAAAAACAAGACAATAAAAGAAAGTCAAAAACATTATGCTAGGTGAAAAATGTTTTAGGTATCAAGAGGAGTCGCTTGCTGCACATTCTGAGGCCTGAATACCTAGAAAATTCTGAAGACTTTCTTCTAAACGATAATTTGGCTTTTTCATCTTACACAGTGTGTTTTTATCCAACCAATATGCACATGTTTTAACATCAGCTTCCCTACAAATATGACGTCTGAATTTTTGGCCAACGTATTTAACGCCAGTTTTTCTCCAAAGATTGTGCTCTCTCTTGCCAGAGCGCAAATTACTAAAGCTGCCCACAATCCTCCAGCAAGTCGCTGCTGCGCACCAGAGGTATCAGCATTATTTCGCAGACTGCAAATGCTGCGGTACTGATCACTATGCAATTTTTTATCATCAGAAAACCCCTTGGTACGTGGATCTGAGAATTCACATTACAAAGTTGAATTAGTCTGCCGCTATGAAAAATTTGGTGAGATACAGATTCTGCTCATTCATACCGATGTTATAATCCATGTCTACAAGTTCTTGTCTTAATGCATTTAGCTCGTTTCCATTCTTCGTTGCCATTATAGTCATTCTCATACTGACCCAAAGTGAATCACTGACTGCAAAACAGCGCAGCATTCCCACAACGGGGCACTCCATCTCATGGTATTCATTCCAGGCTTTATCTTTACAAGTATCTGAACAGAACGCTGCGTGAACGCAATATTCACATGGTATCATATTCCATGAAACTTGTAGACAATATTCGCAGTGTGTATGAACACATTTGGGAAGTAGTTTTAAGCAGTATGCTTTTTCCACAACAAGAATTTCCCCAGGTCTAATTTTCCGAGTAGCAACAAGGTGCCGACCACGTTCCGTCGAATACTCAAGTGCAACTGCATCGGAAGCACAGAGAAGTTCTGTGTTCGGAGTATGTATCTCTGGCACTGGATGTTGAATTAATTTTTTTTTGGGTTTAAGATCTGTCTGTGGATCTGAGATCAATTTAGTCAACTCCCTTTCGCTTTCGTCGATCTTATCTTTGCTCAGAGTCATTTTGTCGAGCCATACCAAAGCCTCCTGGAACGTAGAATCAGCACCAGGTAGGCCTAGTATCGTCAAACATAATCCTTTTCGTTTGTATAATTTGCTTTTCAATTTATCTGGGTATTTTGTTGTAAGGGCTCTGTCGATATCCGCAATACACTCTTCGTATTTTTCTACTTTAAATAACGCAGCAGATCTATTTGCATATGCCAGAGCGATGTCTTCTGACGAATCAGCAGCGTACAGAATACTTTCTGTGTAATCTTGCAGAGCATCGTAATAGAGACTTTCCATAAAGCTCTTATTTCCCTGCTTACGCATTCTTGCAGAATGTTCAGGGAATTTGTGTTTGCACACAGTGTCAAATAATGTGGCTGAATTTTCGACTATGAGATCCAAAACGAGTTTGAAACGTTCTTCGTCATTTTGTAAATTATTATACTGATGCAGTAGACTTTTATTCAGAAGAAGGCCAGATAGGAATAATTGCCTTTGCTCACTTGAATTTACGTTCATCTTGAACATACATCGAGTGTTATGGGATTAAAAGCACGCAATAGTAGATCAAAAATAACGAAAATATGAAGAAAAAAAAACTCTTTGCTCGTAAAACTTACTTAGGCAGCAAGAAATAAAAGACGCATTTTGTCACTGATGAAATTCACAGTATTCAATAATAATCAAAAAATTTCACGATGTGTAGAGTAGTTAATCAAAACACAATTATTTTACGTCGAGAGTTTACTCTGTATAATCGCGGATTACACGGATATTTATGGATACGAAAAATGAAACTTTCAACTAACTAAGTCTAGCCTAGGGTAGACAGCCCTTTCCAAATCAGCAGTGAGCCTGATTCACCGATAATTCTCTGAATATGATTGCTAATTGCTATTACAGTTTCATCAGAATATTTTGACATAATAAATCAGATATAGTCTTACCTCTGGTTTTTTTCGATCCATTTTCGAAAAGCAGATTCACAATCAGATGTTCCTGTGAATTATAAAAGGAACTTACAGCGCGATAGTGCACAATCACGTTGTGTACGGCATCACCACTTTGTGTAATGTGCTGCTACGTACGTACCGGTGATTCCCGGATGAACCAGCAAGCACGTGTAACCAGGCTGTGACGTCATCTTATCATCAGCAATCGTACGGAGCGGGTAATATGAATATTATCGGGAGACAAAATGCATTAGTTTAACCTGAATTCTTCATTTATATCAGATCGAATAGGCAGGCTAAATCAGTTTTTATTCAGTCTGCGAGTAAAAGACTGATTATTCCAAGTTTGAATAATCAATTGTTTTAATCATTCACAGTACTAAGTTTAGCTTCATATTTACATAATCTATAAGGTTTTCTGGATAATGCATATGAGCGATGTAATTTTTGAATATTATCTACAGTCATCAATAGGATCGTTCTAATACTTGTAGATTAATTTTTTTTACCATGATTTCCATTTGTCATAAACAAATTATGAATAATTTTATTTTGTTAAATGTTAAAAAGTTTTATTTTTTCAAGCACAAATACAAAAACACGTTATAATGATATAAAAAGTACCCTGTTTTATATTTCCTCTCTTCCATGCATGAAAATATGCTTCAAATAAGTGATGTATCAATCCTGACTAAGTATAGTTAGGAATATAGAAGAATATAGGTACTATAAAGGATCAATCTTTTCAAATCCAATTCTCAAAGAATGAGAACGACAGTAAATACTGTTTTTCTGAATTTGATGGATTGGTTTGTATGTAGTCAAAGATGGCTTCAGCTAGGCCAAACAAGTCTTCCAGCATTGCGACTGCTGATACCAATTCTTTGCAGGGTCTCTGTGCAAGTTGCGACAGTGTTTCAATTAGTTTCAGTAATTGTTTCAACATATTCGGCACGTTTTCTTTGATGCCTAGCTGTATGAAGTGTATGTGCGTTATTGCAAACTCTTGTAAAACTGCACTGATTTTTTCTTTATTTTCTGAACTTATAGCCTGGCTCTAGAACAGAAATAATACATATTTTATTTACTATAATGTAATTTAGATTTCGGGAACTTATGAAGGTATGAACTTTGTTGTTGATGAAATAATTCTATCATGGTTTAAAACTCTATGACAAACTAGGCACGTGATATTTATAATCAGTGTATCTATATTGTCACCTTGTAGCTGGGTAAATACTCTAACAGGGGCCAATTTGCTATGCAAGGAATGCAGTTGCAGTTGAAGTTCCAAGTACTCAAACCTATCTCTCTTTCGCTCTTCGTCTTTATAATATAATGAGGTCCATAGTTGTCAAATATCTGAAATTGAGAATTAAATAACTGTATATCATCACCATATTTTGTTTATATGAACTGCTGATATAGCTCATAAATTTAGCTAAACTAAATAGCTATAAATACGTCATTATACATCGTCTGATTACCTGTTCACCTTCTTCAATGGGATAGGCAGCATATAAAACCATGGTATCAGAGAGCCATTGTCTTAATGTGTTTGGATCGCAGGAATGATTCAGGAGACTACAACCAGCCATTAGTGTATCTCCATGTTCGAAAGAGTTATTGCTACGAGCAGCTCCAAACTATGAATCAAAAAGATCACAATAACTTAATATTAGTTGAACCATTACAGACAAATCTAAACATTGTACTTAGTGGCAAAAATAATAATGATCTTGAACAGGATAATAATAATAGGTAAAATAAGACCTAATATCGGAATTCAAGTTTCCAAACAAAACATATCACAAATATAAAATACGTACACTATGTACGTTCATGTAGATAATATATGTGTGTTTCAACATTAGCCCTCCGAGAAATATGACTTTGGGATTTTTTGCCAATGTATCCAGTTCAAGCCTTTCCCCAAATATCTCAGTCTCTCGTGCCAAAATGCACGTTGTTAAGGCCACCCAGAGTGCTCCAGAAAATAGCTTTTCCATGTGATATTTGTCGACATTACATGCCAGAGTGTAAATGCTACGGTATTTGTCACTATGAAATTTTCCTTCAGAGCAAAACCCCTTGGTACGTGGATCTGGAAATTGAAATTATGGATTGTGATCATAGGAAGCTGCTGGGAAATTTTTGATTGAAAAAAAAAATGTAATAATTCAAAGCATGTATACGTATTCAAATAAATACACAGATACCACATATTCTTACCCATGTTGGAATCAATGTCTGTCAGCTCCTGTTTCAAAGCATCAATCTTTAGTCCCTTTTCTGTAGCCAATATTCCCAACCTCAGACTCAGCCATAGCTGATTAACGGCATTGAAACCAAGCAAGGGTCCCACAACAGGGCATTCTATCTCATGGTATTCATTCCAGGCTTTTGTTTTACAAGCATCTGAACAGTAAGCCACGTTAACACATAGTTTGCATGGAATCAAAGTCCATGATACTTGCAAGCAGTATGAACAGTGTGTATAAATATTCTCAGAGAAAAGTCTCATGCAGTATGGTCTTTCAACAGCAAGAATTTCGCCTGGTTCAATTTTTCGAGTAGCAACAAAGTGTCTGCCAAATTTCTTTGAATACTTGAGTGCAACCGCATCAGAGGCACAGGGAAGTTCTGAATTTGATGAAAGTATCTTCGGTTCTGGAAACTGCGCTACTTTATTTGCTGATGGCTTCAAAGCTTGTGTCCGTGAGGCTGAAATCAATCTTTTCAGTTCACTCTCAATTCGATCAATTTCACATTGACTCAAATTGACTCTGTGCAGCCAAATTAATGCTTGCTGGAACGATGAGTCGGCGCCAGGCCTTCCCAGTTCAGTTAGACACAATCCCTTTCGTTTATACAATTTGGTTCTCAATTTTTCCGGATAGTTTAGATCGAGGGATTTGTCAATATCTTCAACACATTCAGCATGCTTTTTTAATACAAATAAGGCTGCAGATCTGTTTCCATATGCTAGAGCTAGTTCTTCAGATGAATCAGGCGCATATAGAATACTTTCAGTGTATTCTTGCAAAGCTTTGTAGCAATGACGATCAGCAAAGCTCTTATTACCATTTTTACGCGATTGTATGGAGTGTGCAGAATCTTTCTGTTTGCACTCATTGTCGAAGAGAAAAGTAGAAAATTTCACTACTGTTTCCAATGCAAGGAGGAAATGTTCCTCGTCAGTTTTGAGACTTGCATATTTGTTTAAGAGGTCTTTGTCTATGAGAAGCCCGGAAAGAAAGAACTGTCGTATAACATTCAAATCTTTCATCTAAAATGAAAAAGTCGAGTGTTGGTAAACTAAATATGAGAATTAAGTTTACTAGATAATCCTATTCTAGCTCGTATGTACGAAATAAATATACAGGAATCGGGTAACGAAAAGAATGTGTCGAGTCAGAGAAATAAATGAGAGGGTATCAACAATGTAATCGGAAAAATGTTAAGTTCAAACGGAATCTAAAACTCGGCATAATCTTGATATATGAAGAATAAACCTGCTGTTTAGTGGCGTTAGAGTTCAGTCTGGTAAATAACCGCCCTTAGATTGCCGGTTAGAACGTGTTAACGATAAATCTCTGAATACCGGGAATGCTAGTAGTTTTGCTAAAATATCGCGATACATGATCAAAATATGGAAATAATCTCACCTCTGGTTCTAGTCTGTTCATTTTGAAGAATCTGATTCAGATATTCTTGAGAACAAAGACGGGTGCGACTGCAAGCAAGGAAGTTTTCAGTTCAATTTGCACAGAAGGATGTTACGTATTGATGATTTCCGGACGAAGATACAAGAAGTGTCATGTCAACTCGATGACGTCATAATATCACCACACTACGACCATCAGTGGCGCGGCGGCTAATTTGAATTCGGACAGAAATGAGACAAATGAACACAACATTCTAATAATTAGATCAATTGATAGGAAAGACTTTTATTTATATAAATTCATTTATTAGGTTGATTATTTTATGTCTAATGAATCTGCAATTGGTCTTTTAGGTCAGGGCACTAAATTATAATTCTGTTTTGCAGAATATTTTTATACTTGAATCGATATGTTACATAATACGTGTTTTATTAGTCACATTTCAGTAATACAGTATTAAGAAGTATTATTATTGATTACAATAACATATTATTTCAATTATAACAGATATCTATTTACTCAGAGTATAAAAATTTAATTGTTGTGTACTAATATACGATATTCGTAATATAAAAGTATTTATAAAAAAATGTTCAGTAATTATGTCTCTCTTTTTTTTTTATCTCTTTATACGTAGAATATATAATATTGATTTGAATACTAATGTAAGGCACAATGATTAAGTTATTCATATATCAATATTGGCAAAGTCGGATTTCAGATAAAAACTTAATATATAGAAAGATAAATGATCGATGTTTCATTTTTGCAATAGCATGTATTCAAGGGTTGAGTAAAATATTGAATGTAGTCTATTTGTCAAAGATGGACGGACTGTTTCGTAGTTAAATATGATATTGGCTGACTGATAAAATTCTCTTAGCATCATAATAGTTTCGACCAATTCTTTGCATGGTCTCTGCACCAGATTACAGAGCATTTCGATACTTTCAAACAACCTTTCTAGCATGGTTAGCGTGATCTCTATGGTCGCTTTGCGCAACGAGTATCCGCTGGCAAGGTACAGAATGTCCAAAGTCAAGCATATTTTGTTCTTACTCATTTGAGATATTGGTTGTTCCTGAAACATAAATAACATTGGAAATATCACTAAAAATGCGACACAGAAAACGAGAGAAAATGATCAGGTTTCATAAATTTCAATATCAAGATCAGTCTAGGTAGAAATTGAACTGCAGCATATCATCCGTGAATGTTACCTTATAGCTGGGTAAATCATTCAATAGAGCCCAATTTTTTTTGCAAGGAATACATTCACAGTTGAAATTCCAATATTGAATAAGTTTCGCTCTATCAGCCTTCGGCATATCATAATAACGTGGTCCATAAGTGTCAAATATCTGAAATGAAAATTATAAGATTGCATATTCACCATATTTATCATATTGGTTCCATGAATTCTGCAAATATCTCCCTTACAACTAAAATAAGACTAGATATGCCGTTGCTTCAACTTACTACAGTGATCATGCTGGTAAAACTAGGAAAAATATCTGAATGATGATGTGAAACATATTGTTTCATTACCTGTTCGCCTTGCTCAATAGGATACATAGCAAACAACACCATGTGGCCAGAATACCACTGTCTAAATACGTTTGGATCACAAGAATGATTTAAAAGGCTACAAAGAGCCATAAGTGCATTTCCATGCTCAGTGATGCTTTCGGAACGGGCTGATCCAAACTAAAAGATCATAACATCACCTTAAGCTCATATGAGGGGATAAAGAATGGTGCAGCAATATAAGAAATAGTAAAATGAATGAAAAATATCGTCCAATACATACACTGTGCATGTTTACGCAACCAATATGAAGTTGCTTCAAAATAAGACCCCCAACAAATACTACGTCTGGATTTTTAGCTAATGTATCCAGTGGTAGTCTCTTTCCGAACATATTGCTTTCTCTGGCTAGAATAGCAATTGTTAACGCCACCCAGTATGCTCTGCCGAGTATTTGTTCTGGATATTTCTTGTCAATATTATCCGCAAGACTGTAAACACTGCGATATTTATCGCTGTAGAATCTTCCATCGTCAGAGAATCCCTTGGTACGCGGATCTGCAGGAAATGCATGTACATATTCAATTATTCATATTTTCAGAGCTCAGTTGTTGAGAAATTAAGTCAGGATTCAAAATATTCAGATTGTATTCTATTGCCACAAGTGAAATAATAAATATTAGTGTTTTTTTCAAATTAAATCCTAGCAAACAGAATTATGTGATAAATCCTATACATTCACACCTTTGTTGAAATCAGCTTGCCTCACTTCTTGTTTTAAAGAATCTATAGTCTTTCCTTTATCTGTTGCCATTATGACCGTATTTAAGGCAGATCGCAGCATCTCATTTAGTTCGAAACTATGCAAAAATCCGATAACAGGGCACTCGATTTCATGGCATTTTTCCCAGGCTTCATTTCTACAGGCTTCTGAACAGTACGCAACGTTAATGCAAAATTTGCATGGGATCAGACTCCATGATACTTGCAGACAATGTGAGCAGTATTTATAAAGATACTGAGGAATTAGTCCTATACAATATGGTTTTTCTACAGCCAGAATCTCTCCTGGTTTTATTTTGCGCGTAGCAACAAGGTGTCTGCCAAATTTATTGGTATACTTGATTGCCACTGCATCAGAAGCACAGGGAACTTCCGTGCTTGGCGTAGCTGTTTTTGGCAATTGATGCTGTTTTACTTTTGCTGGTTGTTCGATAAGCGGATATGGAGTTAATATTAATTTGGCCAGTTCATTCCTACTTTTACTCATTGTAGCTTGGTTCAGATCCATTTTATTGAGCCATGATAAAGCCTCTTTGAATGCAGAATCAGCGCCTGGCCTACCAAGCTTCGATAGACATAATCCGCTTCTCTGATATAACTTTGCTTTCAATTTGTCTGGGAATTTGAGACTCAACGCTCTGTCAATGTCGTCAATACAGTCCTCATATTTCTCTAGTTTCAACAAAGCTGCAGATCTATTTGCATATGCTAGAGTCAGTTCTTCTGATTGCTCAACTGCGTACACAATGCTTTCAGTATATTCTTCCACGGCTTTGTAATACTGGCCGATTTTAAAACTCTTATTTCCATCCTCACGGGATTTTATTGCGTGATTAGAATCCTTCTGTTTACATTCTGGATCAAATAAGGTGGCTGAGTGTTCAACTACTGTTTCCAAAGCAAGTAAAAAACGCTGTTCGTCAGTTTTAAGCAGCCTAAGCTTGTCGAGGACCTCATTGTTCGATATCAATGTTAACTTGACTGCCTGCCTACAAAGGTCTAAATAATCACTCATCTAAAACACGTAAAACGCATATGTTTAATGAAAAAAAGTTATAGAAATTGAGATTTAGAACAATGAAAGCACTGTATGGCTGATTGTTATGCAATCTAAAACCTGATCAAGAAGTAGTGTATACGTAAAACAATGCGACAATGCAACAATGTATCAATTTCACCCTATGTATGAGCACAATGAATAAATAAACTCTGGCTTGTGGGCAAAGTGTATTCAAGTACTTATTAATTGCTTTCGCGCTGTAAATCATGCAGTAAAAACGATTTCGCATAATATTTCTAAATACATGTATTATTAGTTCTAATATAGATGTATCGTTATAATGGGAGGTAAACAGTCTTACGATTTCTTTCCTTGCGTTCTTGTTTAACGACTAGTTCTGTGAAGCCAGGGATTCCCATTTCTGATGTGACGGAAGATAACCAGCTGCCTAGTCAAATTCGCGATTATGGAAGAGTATTATCTTTGATATTGTACATTTGGTGCAGTATAATATACGAATTTGAATCTAAAATGATTTATGAAATGAAATAAACTACCAACTATTCGCTTCGTTGTTGTTACATTCAGACTATGATGTCTAACGCAGTGCGTACCATATATCTGAAAAAAAAAAGTCGAGAAAAATGCAATGTGTATTCTGTTTCATTCTTTATTCCTATTTTATTCCTATTTTATTCTATTTATTTGTAATCATTGGCTATATGTATATTATTCGTTTTCTTCATTTCATATTTAATCCTTATGATTTTATCGTTGAATAACTTGAGTTTGAGTAGTTCTTTTAATTGTTTGTTCGTTTCTTTACATCGCTAGTTAAGTTACCCCTTCGCGCATAAACTATCTCATTGACTAATGCAGAGCGCTCGTCACGGGCCTAAATAATGAATGAACGATAGTGGTTCGTCAAAAGAATGCGGCAATGCTGAGGGAGGTATGAATGGAGAGATAGTGGTTTGTCGAAAGAATGAGGGGGGGAGCCAAAGAAAAGATGAATGAAAATATAGTGATGACGAATGAGAATGAATGAGAAAGAATGCGCAGAACCCGAAAAAGAATAATTATGAATGAAAGGATAATGGTTAGTTAAAAAAATGCGGAGAAGCTAAATAAACATTATACATGTCTGAATAATGGATGAAAAGATAGCGGTTAGGCAAAAGAATAAGGAAAAGCTAGGAAAAAAAAAACATAACCTGTTACTACATCAATGATCGCATCAAATCTGAATCGAAAGAGAATAAATTCAAGCACAGAATGAATGAAATGGATATATAAACATTCATTGAAGTAGAGTAGCTGAAAAAAAACCGATATCCCTTATATTGTCCTTTTTTCCGTTCCATTCCGAATACAATATTATTAGAATACAAATATAGAGGGTAAAAATAAATCAACTTCTATATAATTAATTATAATATTATATTTATTGTATTGTTAATAAAATGTTTGAATAAAGAGTATTTAATCATAATTTGTTGTTTCTTTTAACCGTAAAGAGAAAAGGCTGCAACATTCATAAAACAAGCTATAATAAATTCACGGAGGAAAAGTTTGAAATTTTTTTTTTCATTAAATATATAAATGATTTTATGAAGAATATAGTATAAAAAATATGTTACTTTTATGTACGCTACGGCATACGTATTGTGAATTGAAAGAGTTAGGATTCGGTTAATAAATGTAAAGTAAAGATAATATATCATTGTTGAGAGAACTTTCTCTGCCTATTTCGATAATACTTCGAACGCGATTCTACCAATTCAGAGAAACTGACTGGTTTATAGTCAAACATTGCATCTGCTGCCTCGTAATAATCTTTCAGAAGCGACATTGCCATCATTAATTCTGCGCATGGTCTCTGAGCAAGTTGAAACAGTAGTTCAATTGTTTCCAACAATTGATTCAAGACATCCGGCGAGTTTTCTATGATGCCCTTTTGGATTAAAGAGTTGCGTACTCTATATTTTTGCATAACTTCATCCAATTTGCTTTTATCTTGTTGAGTGATTGCTTGTTTCTGAAATATTACAAATAACATTCAGAATAAGATACAAGTCCTAATATAACAGAATATTCCATCAAAAGTAGAAAATATGGTAATTTATTGGACACGAAAGAACTGTGAATTTGAAAACTTCATACCAATAATCAATAACTTTATAAGTCACATCCACATATGATTACCTTGTAACTACGCAGATTTTCCGACAGGGGCCAATTTTCTATACAAGGTCGACATTCGCAGGTGAAATGCCAACGTCCTTGGAAATATCCCTGTCTTTCGATTTTTGGCATCATAGAAAAACGTGGCCCGTAATTGTCAAATATCTGAAATTTAGATTCATATATTCCGTATAGTAAGCGCATCTATTTTTGATACGTGAACTGCTATTGGTATATATCAGGCAATGATTCTGTGGAAACAAGCAGGGAAAGTATGTTCTTACCTGTTCGCCTTGCTCAATTGGATAGGCGGCATACGTGGCCATGTGGTCGGCGTACCATTGTCTCAGTGTGTTCGCATCGCAGGAATGATTTAGAAGATTACTAACAGCCATCAAGGCATTCCCATGTTCGGACCGGCTCACACAACGGGATGCTCCAAACTGGGAAACAATAATAAAACATTATTGATTCATTTGGTTATTTGAGAAACACATAATGTAAACTGCAGCTAATGGACCAAAAACAGAAACACATTATAGCTAAAGGAAAGAAGATTGAATAAATTACCAGGAATAAACAGAAAAATTGTGTTTGACAAAATTTGCATTGAATTATTTTCGATGGTGTAATTTCAATTGACATGATACGTACACTCTGTGCGTTTATGAAAATAGCGTTTACATGCTTCAGCATCAATCCCCCTACATATATAACGTGTGGATTGTTAGTCAATGTATCCGGGCTCAGCTTTTGTCCAAACATCGTTGTTTCTCTTGCTAGCATAAAAACTGTCAGTGCCACCCAGAGTGATCTGGTGAACAGGTCATTTATAGAGCACTCGTTCACATTGTCCGCTAGACTGTAAATGCTACGGTATTGATCGCTGTGAAATTTTCCATCATCACTATATCCCTTTGTTCGTGGATCTGAAAAATCACAAAATGGAATGTAATTGCTAGCAGCTATATTGTCGAGAAAAATATTATCATTGACATTGTATTATTGCTATGATAATCGATAATAAGATTGACCATATTGTTAGTGTTTCTCAAAGCTCAAGTAGGTATAATTCCTAGTTAATGATACCTGTGTTACCATCCACGTTTCTCAGCTCTTCTTTCAATTCATTCAATTTCGATCCCTTCTGTGTTGCCATTATAACTGTTCTCAGACTTAGATAAAGCACGTTGTTGAATTTGAAGCAGAGCAGCAGTCCCACAACGGGACATTCCACCTCGTGATATTCACCCCAGGCTTTATCTCTGCAGGCTTCTGAACAGTATGCCACGTTGACACAAGATAAGCATGGGATCAAATTCCAGCATGCTTGTAAACAATACGAGCAGTATAAGTAAACATTCATGGGAGTTAGCCTCAAGCAATATGGTTTTTCTAGTATCAGAACTTCTCCAGGTCTAATTTGCCGAGTAGCAACAAGATGCCGCCCAAATTTCTTTGAATATTTAATCGCCACTGCGTCAGATGCACTGGGGATTTCTGGACTTGGAGTAACTATTTCTGGCAATGGATATTTCATTGCGTTTGTTGGGGGCTTTGAAACTTTTCCCGGTTCTGAAATCAACTTCTCCAACTTGCGTCTAGTTTTATTCATATCGCGTTCGCTCAGATCCATTTTGTCAAGCCAGACCAAAGCCTCCTTGAATGCAGCATCGGCCCCGGGTCTACCCAGACTTATTAAACACAGTCCCTTCCGTTTGTATAATTGTGTTTTTGTTTTCAATTTATCTGAGCATTTTTGATTCAATGCTCTTTCTATGTCCGTGATACACTCGGCGTATTTCTCCAGTTTGAATAACGCCGCAGATCTGTTAGCATATGCCAGAGCTAATTCTTCAGATGAGTCAACAGCGTAGACAATACTTTCGGTATACTTTTTTATAGCATCGTAATATGCGGAAACTGCAAAGCCCCTATTACCACTGTCACGTGAACTCGAAGAGCGCTTAGAATCCTTCTGCTGCTTACACTTCGAATCGAATAGAGCAGCAGAATTGGGAACTATTATTTCTAGGGCATATTTGAAGCGCTTTTCGTTAGTCCTGCCCAGCAGCCTACTTCTGTCAATCACATCTCTGGTTATAAGTCTGGAAAGTAACTCCAGTTTGTAATTATTCAATGCTTCGTCCATCTGGAACATAAAGTTCAAATGTTAACAGACTTGAATAAATAGGGAATTAAAAACTCAATAACGTAATAGCATAATAATTGCAGAACACAATGTAAAACGCCTTATTGGCAGATTTGACAATACATTAATATAAACAGTAAACTACCGTGACAATAAGTCGTGATTAATCTCAAGCTTCGTTCTCCTGTGTTATTGTTGACACCGCAGTTCATACGAAACTTATCGAAGTAATGTACGGCATGGGCGTATGTGGGAAGGGGAGAGTTCGACAGTAGTCGGGGATTCCCATTTCTGCACGACGGGAGGCGATACACTACTGAAGTCTGGAGTCAAATTAGCGACTGCAGGACGTGGTTTGGAAAAGATAACTCAGTGACATGACCTCATCTCGTCATGAGTCATCATAAATGATTCATATTGTTTTGTTCTCTATGCGAAGAGCGAAACGAAGACGATATGCAGATTCTACATACACCGTTTTGATTCAACTACTTAAGTAGTTTTGTAAGCCGAAATTTAACTAGCGTAGTGACGTCGTCGTGTCTGCGATCTTTGAAAGTTTGAATGGGAATCAGTAATAGGTATAGTGCACGGGGATTTCCTTCCTTTACAATAAGTCCGACGAATGTTTCAGACACAAATAGACATACGTATTTTAATGAAGAGTAATAATAAATTAATAACGTGATTGAAATCATGTTCACTTTTAATCTTAACTCCGAATTAATTTTATTAATAAACATCATCTGAAATTATAGTAATATGTAAAACATTATATGCATCGCATATTTTTTTAGAGTACAATTTAATTTAGGAACATCATTTAGAGTACAATGAAGATTTAAGTATATATATTTGTATTAGTTCTGAGCACCAACGTTTTTTTATAATCACATAGGTATATGTTTATAGGAAATAAACTACTAGTAAAAAAAAAATAATGTATTTAGTCTTTATTTCTTCACATTACGGTATAATAAAATTTATCCTGTTTTAATATAAGGCACTCAACAAGGCATACTGGTTAAAGCATGTTTAAAACTCCTCAGCCTCCCTGTACACTGCGATACTTTAACAAATATCAGTTTATTTGAATACCTATAGATGTTAGAAAACTGTAATAGTAATTTTTACAGTAATTGAAATCATAGCAATATGTGTAAGGGTATTGAAATTTGTTTACGCAACAATATATTTGAAGAAAGTATTGCTTCAAATATACTGTGACTGATACTTTTAAGAAAGTACTCTTTATTCCACAGTCCCTCTCACAGCGAAGAAATCAAAGCCTCTGACTAGCTGGTGATGAAAAGACTAGGATTTGTTCTGAAAGATGGAAGCAAAAATATCAATTTCTAATGCGATTAAACGATAATCGTAACAGTTTATGATTTTATGTTGTTATTTACCGTATATGGTTTCTCTGGTACATCAAATCTATTGCCTTGTAAAGAATAGACATGCTTTACTGTCTCCACAACGTTATTCAAGTCTACGCATGGTCTCTGTGCAAGATCATACAGTAGTTCGGTCATCCTCAATAAATTATGTAACATATTTGGTTCACCCTCTATTTTGCCTTCATATGCAAGTTCAATATATCGATTGTGCTTCTGGAGAATCTTATTTAGCCTGGTCTTAGTATGTTGATGTAATGGTTGCATCTGAAACATAAATGGCAATGCATATAATATTATAATATTTAAAATTATTTGAATTAGCAAGAAAATGTAGATCTATAAATACTATGGTGCAATACGTTTCACGATAAGCTTGTAGAAAGGGGTAAGATCATTTAAAAATGTAAAGAAATCAATATAGTCTCTCAATTCTTACGTTATAACTGGGTATTTGATCATATAGAGGCCAATCTTCTGTGCAAGGTTTGCATTGACACGTGAAATGAAACTGTTGAAGAAGTTTCTCCTGCCTCTCTTTCTTCACTGTCATAGCATAGTGTTGTCCATAATTGTCAAATATCTAGAATGAAAATATCATATCATATAGCGAATAAGTAGATTTATATTATTTTCATAAGCCTTAGGAATAGATTAAACTTATAAGTACAGAACGTTTATGTTTCAGTAAACTTAGTGATTTTGAAACTATGTGTTCTCGGTCATAATAATTCTTCCAAGAAGCCTATAATTGTTCGATGATCGTATAACACAATCTAAACGTTGTTTGGAATGAAAAAATTGAGACCTAGTAGATCCAGTTCTTATTCGATTACCTGTTCACCTTTCACAATGGGATACAATGCGTACAAAACTATATGGTTGTGGCGAGATTGTCTTGTAACGTTCGGATCGCAGCTATGATTTATCAGACTATAAAATGGCATTGCCGCAGCTCCACGTTCGTAATGTTCAAGACCACGAAGCTCACCAAACTATAAGAAAATGGTATCATTTATGCACATGATTTATTAAGTACATAAGTAATTCAAACGAAAGTCATATGAGGACAGTCGATAGAATTGAATGAAAGACGAAATGTATGAGAAGTTTGATTATCACTCGATATAATTATACCGTGTGAATGTTACTGGGTATTATTTGCTGGTGCGTCAATATCAGTCCTCCCACAAACGTGGCATCTGGGTTTTTTGCCAATTCCTCAATATCTGCCAATGGTTTTCCTCCAAATAAGTTACTATCACGACCAAGTATATATGTTATCTGTGCCGCAATGAATGCTCTGCCAAAGAGGTCTGATGCCGAACGTTTATCAGTGTTTGTAACCAGACTATAAACACTGCTGTATTGATCGCTGTGAAATTTCCCATCAGTAGAATATCCTTTGGTGCGTGGATCTGGAAATTGTAACAGGCGCCAATGTTAACGCAAATGAACAAAAACATTCAAACAATAAGTTGGATGTTATGAATAATATTTAGCAAAAATACCCTCAGAACGATCAATGTCTGCGAGTTTTTTTCTCAAGGCATCCAAGTCTTTGCCTTTTTTTGTAGCCACAATGGCTAGTCGAGTACTAAACAAGCCTTGCATATGTAATTGTAAATTCAACAGTATTCCTAGGACTGGACATTCCACCTCATGGTATTCATCCCAAGCTACTTCTTTGCAAGTTTGCGAACAATACATAGCGTTGACACAATATTTGCATGGTATCATGGCCCAGGATACGTCTAGACACCGCGAACAGTGTGTATAAAAATTCTCTGGCTTAAGAAATAAGGAAAATGGTTTTTCTACAGCTAAAATATCTCCCGGGCTTATTTTCCGAGTTGCAACGAGGTGTCTTCCAAGTTCTTTTGAATACTGTATTGCCACTGCGTCTGAAGCACAGGGAACTTCTCGATTAGGTATACCAATCTGCGGCATCGAGTGTTCTATCTCATTGTTCGATATCTCTACAATCGCACAGGGAGCTGAAATGAAGGTTTTCAACTGGGTTCTTAACTTCTTCATTTTATCATCGCTCAAAGACATTTTATCAAGCCAATCTAAAGCTTTTTGAAATGATGATTCTGCATCGGGCATGCCCAATGCCATCAAACATAATCCCTTTCTTTCAAATAACTTTGTCTTCAGTTTGTCAGGGTATTTTAAACTCAGCGCCTTATCAATGTCGTTTATAGAATCTTTGTACTTTTCCATTCTGAATAATGCTGCAGATCTATTAGCATGTGCCAGAGCAAGTTCCTCCGAGTTATCCATAGCGTATGATATACTTTGAGTATATTTTTCAATCGCTTTGTAATCCCATCCGCCGATGAATATCTTGTTACCTTGTTCTCGTAATTCTGTTGATTCCACAGCATTTTTAAGCTTCGATTTACACCCGGGCGATACATCGTGTTCTTTCAACAGCTGTAGAGTAAATATTAATCGTTCTTCGTCGGTTTTAAGTTTACCAAATCTATTGCATAACTGGTCATCCTCTTTCGCCCTTACTATCTTCCAATTTAAATCATTTAACAGCTTCTCCATCTGAAGTAAAATACAGTTACAAAAATTAATGGTTTTCTGTTTTTCCCTGGTGGAAATCACTCAACAAATTTCAAAAATTCTTTCAACTAAAACTTTCTAAAATATCTCTATAGCGCTAAAGCTTTTATAGACAAATCCAAATAACTTATCAAGTTATCACACATGTTACTATCATCAACTTAGTGATTATTCATCATATTCTGTGTAACGATTGGGGTTTCGTTTCCTCAATGAATATTATAATTGTTAGTTGTATCAATACTGAAGTCGTTGACTATATTATCGTCTAATAATTGTAATAATTGTAAGTTTCAATTTTATTAAAAACTCGTTCATTACACATACAGACATGATCGTAAGGGCGAGGAAGAAGCGTAACGAGGATTTATAGTGATTGAATAAGAATCAGAGAAGTAATGATAGGTATTTGTACAAGAAGAGTATTAGAATAAAGAGAAATTTAATTGCGTGAAGAACAAGCCGGGAAAAAATAATACCATATATTTTTTCGAACGTTTCCCTAACCTCAACTCATACGAGCGACGACACCTCTTTTCCTTTTCCTTTTAAATTAGAGTAGAAATAGTATGAATTAACTACTTTACTGAACTCTCATGTATCTCGAATGACTATCCTGTACGAAAAACACATGCATTCATGTTACGAAGATTAAACTCTGTAACCTAACCTAGAAACGTGTTATTTTTTTGATTTTCAGTACCCATCGTCCGGATGGTTGGTTAACTATTTTACATTCTTTTGCTGATGATATAGTGATGACATCCTGTGGCCTGGATTCGGAAGTTGTTCATTGTGACCGCTGCTCGTTGTTACATCATCGTGACATAACGATGTCATTATTTAATCGAACATGGTATCGACTGTCGATCCTTTCTCGTCGATCAAGATAAGCGCGTAAATATGAAAATGAGAGACTCGTGTATTCGGCGATAATTTTGAATTTTTAAATTCACGCGTGGAAACGTATCACCAAAATCGTACAAATAGAATATAAGGAAAAATTGCTTTCGGCATTTTTTATCCCATGCTATCTTTTTTCTAACTACGGTAGAACCTGAGGAACATTTTATACTTATAAAGGCTGGTTATACCTACTCTATCTAATCTATATGAAATATAAAACATTCAATACGCGTGACACGCGCGCGCGCAATACTGATTTATTCCAGGGTCGAAATCCATTTTCTATTCCTGCTTTTAACTCGTAGTAGATTCCATTCGTCAAGAATAATAATTTAACACTAGGTTTACTCGCTGTTACCTAATAGAAATTTAATCCGAACTGAATTAAAATGTCGATGTATACAACTCCAATATTGTACTTGAATATGGGTGGAGAAATGTTATACGTTTTACAGCAGAGATTAACAGCTCAAGGGATTGATTTTATCAAAAGCACTCAAGGCCAGTCGATCCAGTGAACATATGGCACAAGCACTTGTATTATGCACACATATATGACGAATAAATAATTTTACAAAATTTACCCACATGTTATTTCACATATTTTATTCCTCTCACGCTTTTCGATCACACAAATGATCGTTTTTTTTTCTCAAAATTTTAATTTTACAGTCTTAGACGATGTAACAGCTGCGTTATTAAATCCAAAAATATTATCTACCGTATTTGAACCATCGCCACCAACGAGCATTTCCTGCATTCGATCTACGTTGGAATGTGTAGCTTTGTCGTCAATCATGAGATTGGACAAAGCAAGTATGAACAAATTGTTTGATCTAATGATTATGCTGACCAAATATCAATTGACCGTTTGTACTGGACCAAGAGAAGTGATTCTTCTGACTCTTAATCACATTGATGCAATGAGAGAGATAGTCATGGACGAAAGTGCTCATGAATGTATAAACTTAGTGCATCACATGCTGGTTGATGTAAGAGTTATCCAAATTTCGATGTCGAGAATTTTTATTGTCATTTCTAAACAGGAGTTAAACCATCGAATTCATATGTTTAATTATTATAGCTGTATGGTAACATGACCATGGGCCAAGTTTGGCAAACCAGAACAGATTGCTTGAAGGTACTGGATGAATACTGTGTTAGAGTTTCAGTTCTGTTGAGACTAGGTCTTCAAAATAGCGATGCAAGCTTCAACATCAGATCCTTGGAATATAATGAAAAATATACAAAGTATCAAGATATGCTTGACGGTATTAAGTTGAATGATACAGACTGCGAGAATTGTACTATCGGATCCTTTGCGCTGTTTGGAAACCGCCGTACTGTTCTTGGGAGAAACATGTACGTGGTTTATGAAGCATTTCTCAGATCAAAGTGCATATTGGCTATTTTAAATCAATCTATGTGATTCTTTGGGTTCAAAATAACATATTCTATTATTATGAGTAGGGTAGGCAGTTTGAACATTTTTGCTACATATAATGCATGGTATTTTCAGATACTCTTCTTCGTATGGGCAAACGGAACAATTTACTAGAACGGAGCAAGAATATTCAAGAGATTATGGGATTAGATCAGAATTGAAAATGCTTGAGGCACAATTGGGTGTTGAAGAAAAACCGAGAGAGAAGATATTCAATTTGAACTTATTAACAGAGGATAATAATCCTGTTGATGACAAAAATGATAATCTGAATGATTTAGAGCAAGGAAATACAGCAGCAGCAGCTAATAATCAACAAGTTACAGAAAACCCAAGTTCAAATAAAGACTATAGGAATAGTTTGAACAACAAATACGCAGATTTCGATCTAGGCGAAAATAAGACTAATATGAATTTATTAGAACTACTTGATGAAATTGAATAAGCGTTATAATCATCAATTGTTGTAGTGATTTAAAAAAGTATTCAGTGATAGTCGAATAATATAGCTAACTTTGAAAATTACAATTTGTTTGGTAGTCGGCAAAGAATTTCTTAATTGGTAGTTCAACAGCTTATCAACTAAGTAAACATATATTTTTACTAACAATAGAAGGTGCCTGATTTTTTAAATTAAATTACTTTGGTATAATTCGTCAGATATCCTAAAGTTGAATGATGTATTGAATATAATTATTATTAAATTGATACGAATGCAGTAAAACCAAATTTAGCGAGTATACCCAAATAAGTTTAATCCTTCTCCTGTACAACATTATAAATCTACATTACATATCATCAGTATGTACATTTCTGTTCTAGTATTTATCCTAAATTCATTTAAAGTAAAGGAACCACCACAAACAAAATTTCATTACTTTTACATCTCTGGTAATAAAATTTTTCATCAAAGTTTGATAATAAACAGTCAAATTCGAGGATATCTTACACAAAGTAGTTGGGTAAATGCTTGTGGCGTATATTCAGGTATTGGTTGCTGCTTCCCCATGCTACTTATTCATACGATCCATCCTATTTTAGTGGTTTGATTATTTTACCTACTCTTTCGTCATATCTAAGACATATTTGAGTCCAGTTTTACCATCGATACTTAGGGTATTTAAAACTGCTTCCTGAAACTTGCTAAAAGGCACAAGCCTAGCTGTTGGGGCCTTCAATTTCTTCGCGATAAATAGCTGCGCTAATTCGTCATACATTTTCTTACGTTCCTCTGAGTCAGCATTAATTTTCGACCATTCAGATGCCCAAAAACCTTTTACCGTAACATTCTGCAAAAAAAATAAAGAACCAAGTTCGTTACAGTAAAACAAGAGATCTCGCAGACATATTATATTCAATGTCAGTGAGGCACAAATTCATCTATCCAGTTGATTCTGAAAACGAGTGAAATACACAATCAATTGAAACATAGAGATGAGAAAAGCCACCTTAAAAATCAGCGCAGAGGTTGGTACAGTGACTGGCTCTCTCGACATGCCTCCGTAAGTGATCATAGTACCATTATGATCCAAATGCCTCAAAAGTTCAAGAGCACTCTTGCCGCCTACACAATTAAAAGCTAGCTTTGGTCGTGGTAGATTATTTTTGAAGATAGAAGTTGTGCGCATTTCTTCTTCGGTCAATACTTCTGTTGCCCCTAACTTCATCAGCTCATCCTAGAGAGAGAGAGAGAGAGAAAGAGAGTGAAAAGATCATCGATACAGTAACAACTATTAAAAGACACGCGAATACCGAACGATAACGAAATTAAAGAAAAAAACCTGAGACGAACGCCTGTGTACCTTCAGTTTTAAAATTTGAGGTCTATCACGAACGACACTGACGTTCTGAATACCCCATATCTTACAAAGTTGTATAACGTTTTGTCCGACAGCAGAATTTCCGCCGTTTTGAAGAACCGAATCACCCGGTTTAAGGATTTCATAATCTTTAAGCATTCTATAAGCTGTGCATGGGTTTACGTTCAGCATACTTGCCTCGATATTCCCCAACTCTTTCGGGACCTAAATAGAGACTTGTGATGATGAATTAAACTAAGTTTAAGTCATGATATAGAAGCGAGGATCAATTCCAATCGGAGATATGTACCTTCGTTAAATTTTTTGAATCGTAAATCGCGTGTGTACACCATGTACCACCTTGGGTAGTGTTAGGTACTACTTTGTCTCCTACTTGTAAGTTTTTAACCTCAGATCCGACGTCTAGTATCTCACCGACACCCTCGTTACCAGCTGTAGCCGGGAGCGGTGGTTTACTAGGATATTTACCCTGGATTGTGTTTATGTCTGCTGGATTTACCGGCGCAAGAATCCATTTTACAATAACCTTTGAGAATATGTTATGGGTAAAGAAAAAAACCGTTTTTCCACATTCTGGGTATAAATGTTCATCTGATTTCACAAATTGCAAATTATTCAATCGTTTTTTTGTTTATATGTCTACTACTTGCCTGATTTCCCGTGGGTTTTGCTAAGTCTTCGGTTTTTATCGAGAGAACCTTAAGCGGTTCTCCATATTCTTGATAACGTAATAATTTCGACGTAATATTGCCAGAAGTTGTACTCATTAATCGGGTGTTTGTGTGATTGGGATTTATCAAAGTTCTTGATAGCGTAATGAAATACTTTCTAACCTGTAAAGCCATGATACGATTTTACGTCGAAGAGAACAAGTCGGGGAAAATAATGTCGGTGTTAATAAACTAGCGAACTTTTGAAAGTAATTTTAAACCCCAATTAGCATTTTGATCGTGAATCGTGATCGTGGCTTATTAAGATGGGTTTATCAGTTTTTTTTTTTTTAAGGTTAGGAAATTAACCTCGCCGACTAGTGTGTGTACTGCGCAATCGACATCTGTCAAACTTCAGAATCGAATTGAATCGAATTTCAGCCGAAAACTCGCAATCGAGATTTTTGGAAGCGCGGGTAGATTATGAATTAGCGATAACAGATGACACGATGAGCGTAAACAGCTCGCTATGAATAGAGAATAGAAAAATTGAATTTTTAGTATAAATGAAGATGGATGTTTGTTCTACTTTATAATAACTAGGATATTATAAGTATTTGAATAAATAAAGTCGCTAAATAATTCCCTAACATTCATTATAACATTTTATTTGATTCTCGTTAATAATAGTTGTTCTTACAGGATACATTATATAACATATCGTATTCTAGATTTTACGGCTTATCAATTACATCATTGAAGTCAACTACTAAAATAGACTTGATAAAATCAACTGCTTAAGCCTTTTTAGTGACTGGGATCATCGCCGAAATTTAATCGATCATTTTTTTACGTGTTTGATGTCCCAGTCCTAATCTTCTAACAAGCGCATGTTGAGAAATAAAAAGCTACGTATTCTAGCCGCTAACTTTTTGACTACTATTATAATTTAATTACTGTTCTTTTTTTTTTATTTCTAATTATTTTTTTATTTATTAACGTAATCTTCAGTATATTCGGAGTTACGGGAATAGTTATTTCCCATATCTCGATCAAGGTCTTTACCGTGATCTGCATATATATATCTAGATATCTTTTTTTTTGTTTTGACACAAGTAACAGAAAGGAGGAGAAATTTTATGTAAAAAATCTAACTGTAGAATTGCGAGCACGTAAAGACGTTTAGGGATGCGAACGAGAAAATAAAGATAATAAAATCGTACTTTAATCTGCAGTACGTGGAGGAATAATAATCTTATCATTTAATTGGGAATCTCATAACTCATTAATTCTTTCACTACCGAAGAATATAAGGAAAATAAAGAAAACTAAATTACACTAGAAATAAGTGTGGCAGGGTGTTAGGTAGTTTCTTAAAAGTAGTTGTGGCTCTTGGAATAAATTAAAATTCGTTCTAATATGTAAATAAGGGTTTTTAAACGGTAACTAATTACATTCAATAGTAAAACGAGTCTCAAATTTCTTTTTAGTATAACTGCTATTTTCATTTCTCGGCATACGCACCGAGATAAGTTTCAACTACAACGCGATTGGCGATGGATCAGAGATCATTAAAAATTAATAAAACAAACTTATCGTATCTTATCGACATTGAATTTATCCGCTTTTGCTTCGCTCTGCAACGTAGGATTTCACGATAATGGAGAACAAATAATTTTTTGAACTGATAATTTGCTCATTTCCTCATTAAATTGAGTTTGAGATATTATTATTTGAGATATTCTGTAGGAACTTAATTATTAAATGAATTTACCGTCTCTGAGAAATGAAACAGTTACGTATCGCATATAAATGATGAAAAAGTGAAACTTGAAATGAATATTATAGTACTTCTGATGACGTAATTAATGATTAATGATTATCATCTGATCTCTGATCTGTTTGTCCCAATCGCTTCTATATATTGAACTTCAACTTTGAATACACAGGATTTGATACCTAGTCTCTAGTTCATTTACTATAACGTTCTATATAAACTGTCTACAAATTCTTATACGCAATAGTAATTGTATTTGATATAGGTATATGTATATATCATGATCATGTAGGGTAAAGTCGGCGAAGTTAGACTAGTTGAGAAATTCGGACTGCGCGATTTCTCAAAATATAGCCCGCGACGATAATTTTTGAAATTTTACACATCATCTACATCTGGTAGTACAGAAAAGTTGAAGAGTTCAGTTCATTCTCGACATTTTAGGCCAAAGTTACATCATTTGACAAGTTTCCAAATTTTAATTGAAGGGGCGAAGCCATTCAAAAATAACGACCAAATCCTTCTGAACAGATCATTGTTTTTTTTTGGTCCACCCCATGATTTACATGGAAGAATGTTTACCTGTAAGGTACTATATCTTGTTCCTTAAAGGGGACGTCGAAACGCTGAAATTGCGTAAAGTGGTTTCATATTTTAGAGCTGATAAAAATTAGAAGATTACGCTGTAAATTTGGAGGCCCATCTTCGCACACTTTACCTTATATATTATTCATCACTCACATAATTGGAAATTATTGCCAACATTTTGTGTATACACGAACCGTACGTTGTACATTCCATCTACCCAGCACAACTACAGGTTATTTCAAAAGTCACTTCGGAAATTCGACAAAAATTTCTTTAATCATTTGATCAACTTATCAAAAATAGAAGAAACATATAATTCGCCATCGATGTTACAGTCTAAATATCGTCATTTGATTTGAACTAATCATTGCTATTCATAAAATGAAATTGCATAATGAATTTGATTCTCTATAATTTTAAGAATAGGTACATATAGTTTGGTTTTTCGATCTTGTTATTATTGAATTGATTACATTTGCACATCATATTTCAGCTTTAGTTTTCCGTCGTTTTATTTCAACGTAGTGACTTTTGAATTAGCCAACATAACGAGTAGTTGCTTAAATTGACATATTGGTGGCAGCAAATCTTTGGTTACCGTTGTGTTACCTTGCCTCGTGATCTCTTTCGAGATTTTGCACGAGAAAATTTCACAACCGTATTATACTTTACTACGAGACTCTATTCACACGGGGTAATAATGACTAGTGTTCTTGCTCGTGATTAGAAAACCATTTATTTTCAATCCAGAAACTTTTCCCTCGTTTTATATCATTCTTGAAACGTCAGGGGCCAAGTTTTTGCACTGATTGATACAGTTAGATAATTTCCATACCGAACGATATTAGAACAGAGTTATGTAATCCTTTGATATGTGATTTTACATTAGACGCATGATCGAAATGTTTCTTTCAACACTTTTTTACACTACATTCATTATTGCCGCAACGTGCTTATACAAAAAAATTGTAAATTGAACAGGCATATAAATTATACATCTGCAGCCACAAGTATAATTATTAATGAAGATTTATAGAAAGAACATTTGGGCTCACCTAAATTTTCCGTAAATGAGATGACTGATGAAAAATCTCTGCCGCAAATAACACTATTTGGAAATATTTTCCTCACATATTATACCGTTTTTGGTAGTGCTTTAGAATAAATTTTATCGGCACATGACGCGTAAATAATTTAGGTAAACCCGCAATCGTAATCAACGAAGATTGTGAATTTTCCGAACTTTCCAAACTCTGTTCAACACCGTCATTATTCCCAGTATATCAATGAAAATGCAATTTGTTATTAATTTAATTACGAACAAATAGCATCTTCCGGTATTACAGTACAGACTAGAAAATCAAAGTACCTAATAACGTTAAAAAAGAAAATAAAAATTAATAAATTTTTATAAGATGTAGAAAAATTGCCTAAGTCCATGTAAATTTGCGCATTCATTTTTTGATATCGTGACAATAATAATTATTTTGTGATCGGTTCATTCATTGTAGTAGACTTATAAAAAAACTTTTCTTTTGATTTTCGCTGAATATTAAAATGTATACCTATAATATGAATAAATTCATAAATTAAGAATGATTAACATATTAATTATATATATAATCAATATAATTATATATAATTATTTAGTTAATATTTATAATTGAAAATCAATTTTCTGATTAGAGTTTCCTTATTTTACAGCTGATATTCTGCAAATTAAAGTTCAGATATTTATTCTGCATATACCTATTATAATAAATTGTATATTCAGATTAACGTCTCAATTATAAGTGTTCTACGTATAATAATTTGATTTCATCAGTTTTTTTCATTTATTATTGCCCTTGTGCCATTGATCCCGATGAAGCCTACAAAGTTCTTTCATTAAAGATCGCAAATGTATTATAGATCGTTAAAAAAAGTTTGAGAATAATTATCTCGAGAATTTTATGTGTGACATAATTAAGGCTGGCGTCATCCGTATCAGTGTCACATGATGCAGGTATATTTTTTCATTTTTCATTTTTCGTTTTTCGTTTTTTAGTTTTCATCTTTTATTTCCTGCAATACCCCGTCCGACTTATGCATATATGTTTATATACCTACATATTTGTATACTATGTATATTACGCTGACGCGGACTAGTCCTCTGTAATGACTAATTATTAATAATTGATCTCTTAGGCTAATTGATAGAATGTAAATGTTTTTAACGAGTCTCAATCATACGCGTTAAGTGTATTTACATCTGGTGTAACGATCATTGTGCTAGTAGCCTTATTATTCCGTTTCAATTTTTGTTATCATTATCGATATAGTATATATTTGTCATATTATTCATCATTAACTTTATCTATAATATAGTATGTATATAGAATGACTTCTTAATAACGAATTAACGTGGCAAATCGCGATCGCTGCTTTTGCCTGAATAATAATAATAATAATTCACTAAATCGAGTATGTTACATCACTCGTTTATGTTGTTTCTAAACATGCGACTAGTCTTAGGTAATTATGGGACTATATGTAAATTGACTTGACCATGGGTAAGGGGATTTTATCTACACATATGGATTAGGGACGTACCTTAGAACTGATGAGAAAATTGCCAAGTCCGTTGCCAGTTATAGAATTTCGAAAATCCTATACTCTTTAAATTAGTGATTAGTTCACGTTTTTGGATAACAGTTTCGGAAAATTTCATAAATTGGCCCAAAAATTATTTCCCACAGACAACAGCCATTGACTGAATAATTATACTGGATCAAAAAGTTATTTAACAATATAACAGGTAAATAGCTGTTTGCATCTGTACTTCAGGAGCAGATACGATTCGGTATATAATATACGCATATTATGTATGAGAAAAAATGCGAATAAGTCATGGAAATTTGAATAAAAATATTATTTACAACGAGGCGTATATGG
This sequence comes from Tenthredo livida, assembly GCA_963992785.1. Lineage (NCBI taxonomy): Eukaryota > Metazoa > Arthropoda > Insecta > Hymenoptera > Tenthredinidae > Tenthredo > Tenthredo livida. Next base: position 10,385,931 of record OZ023066.1, on the reverse strand, counting down.
ATCCATGACAAAAACCACGATATGTGTTCGACGATCGAAATTATCTCATTATATACTTAGATAAAAAAAGAAAAAAAAATTTATTTAGCTACCGTTTAGACTTACCGATCAATTTTTCTCCCGAGTTACAGACACTGTACATTTCACTTAAGAGAAGTACGCCTTTATCTTTTATTCTTATTCATATATACTATTCGAAGAATGTCTAGATTCAATTTATTTTCACTACTCTGCAGCTAATCTGCTTCACTATCGATATATTGTTAACTTAAGTCAGCATATAACTCGATATACGATGGGTTACTAATTTTGGCCGCTTCTATTATTCATTTAGATTTCTTCATTTGAGTTACTTACATCCTCTAATGTAAACCCCGATAATCTATTACACCGTTTCTCCCCTATTTCTTCCTGTACGTTACATCATATTCTATCATGGCTGATCATTCCAACTTTTCATATCCATTCACTAAGCAGCGACAACGAGACAACGTGGTATGATAACGATTGTTAATTTTCACGCCGTTATTACACATCGTTCTTCTCGTTCGTCGATAACACAATTGCAGATATTTCTGCAAAGAACAAAGTCAGGGAGAAATTTTAAAAGACTCGATCAATTCCTTGGATTGTCTTTTCCCTTCTTTATGTTCCTCAGAAATCCAGCCTCATATACGATCCAGAATCTTGCTCCTTCTGCTCCAAATTGCACCTGCTTGGTTTACTGTGGATTTATTGAAGGGAGGAAGAAAAAAAAACCTTTCTTTATATTTCCCAGGGTAATTACATGCGCAATTATTATACCGTACGCACAGCTGTGGGCTATATACTATTTATGATGTAGCTGCAAGAGGGAGGCTACTTGTCATCCCTCAGGAGAGCTTCCTCCGTCTCCTTCCGTCTGGCCTTAGCCTCTTTCTTCGCCCTTTTCTTTTCCTCTTTTGCCATTTTTTTTGCCTCTTTTTGCCTCGCCTTTTCCGCCTTCTCTTCTTCCTTCTGCCTCGCTTTTTCCGCCTTTTCACGCTCCTTTTCCCTCTCTTTTTCCTTTTTCGTTTTTTGAACTTCCTGAGCCACGGTCATAGGCGTCTTTGGCATCGAGGGAGATTTCTTTGCCGATTTCGTCGACGATCTTGCTGATGCGGAGCTTGGTACCTCACGCGGTGTTATAACCGGGGTCACGTTTGGAACACTCCGCGGTGAAGGCGAAGCTTCCAGCTGTGTAACGATCTTCTGTGCGCATCTGTAAAGTGCAGCAATTACACAAATTGCTATGAGTTATTAAATTATTCCTGAATTGAATAGCGGGAGGGAAAACATAAAAATTAAATAATGCGTTTTCACGAAACGAGGAGACTCACCGTATCCTAGTTGATGCTTTCCCAGCGCGATAGTCTCGTTGAAACTCTTTGATTGGGGGTAACCGGCGTTCTCGATTTTCCCTTATTATTTCTTCCTCTTCGGGGACCTGCTGTATAGGATCCTGATATTCCTGTGCAAGGGGGAATAATGAGAGTCGAGGCTAAAGTCTGGCCTCGTTAGAGAGGGTAATACGATGCCTTGTCTATATAATACCTATATACTGTCTCTTTTTATACCAAGAGTAATTATTAATTACTATAACGACTGAAAGGTTGGAAGTTGTAATTACCACTATGTCTCATCGATATTATAACATAGAATAGGACGTGGGGCTAACGTTTCACTAATTTCAGAATTTCTATGTAATATTATGCAGCGTTTTTAATTTTTGTTAGAGTGACCAATAAGCTGCAAGAATACCCTTATGTAACGTAATTATTGGCATAGCGTGTGATGAGATTAAAAGTTGTAATCAAAAGCTTCATGCAATTTGGAATTATACACCGTGTTGGAACATTCGTCGGAGTGTAGTATTAGTACTCTACGTTTTATCGCGTTGCTCCCACTACAGTTGAAAACTTTTCAGTTTGTCCACGAATTCAATAAAATTAAACTCATTTTAAATTCTAAAACAAAATTGTGAACACCGTTTCCGCTACTTCGGAGCTGCTCGTTTCAGATAAAGACACTTTTCAAAAACCCACTACGAGTTGGTCGAGTGTGTCCTCTTGGCCTTTTTATTCAAAACAGAAAAAAGGGAACAGAAAATAACGGGAATTATATATCTCATATTCTCATCTTATTTTATTTCATCAATAACTAGTCTGATCAATTTTTGTGTCTGTTCATAAATCCCTCGCTAGATCTGGGAAGGGGAATTTTTTTACTGCGTAATTCATATACGAAGTTGAGTCGAGGCGAATGATGAACTTAAATAAGACTTGAAATTGAACCATCGAGGTGAACCGTCTGAATCGAAGATATATTTTAACTTTTAATAACATTACCTGGATTCGGAGTTTCATCGACTGAGTTTGCGAGCGGCGAAGCGTTGCTCCCGTTGGCTGTCTAAGCCTATTCGGTTTCCCGGTGGAAATCCCCGAGCTACTGGTAGACGCGGAAGTGGCTGAAGATACGGAAGACACCCCTGAGTCCAAGCATCAAAAATTCATTCGATTAGCTAATTTGTTCTGGAAGCTTTTCCGGGATCCCTTGATCAATATAGGTATAGGTACTTATCACTTAAAATTGAGTTACGTAATTTCCGTAATTTTCACCTGATAGAGAGGAAGAACCACTGGCCATTGAATAAAGCGATGCCGATGGAGGCACGCTGCTGGGACTCCATCGGACACCAGGTCCCGAGGCACCATTCCCTGCTACGGAAGCCCCCATGCTGTAAGCCGAAGCGCTTTGCGGCAGGACCCAGGATTTCCCCGACATTGAGTACTGGGATTCAAGGAATCGGTCAAAGTGGTTTTGCAATTTAAATTTTCGCCAACGATTCGTTCAAGAGTAAAAAGACCGAGAGATGCTTTCGTATACTTACGTCTCGAGGGATTAGGGTTTGCTTTAAGCGGAGAATCTTTGCTCTGCATATCACACATCTCAGGGGTAACAGTCGTTGTGAAACAGCCATCTGTATCGTTTTGACAAAGCACCGTCTGTGAATTAGGAAGAGATTTTTCAATGTCTCGAGCGAATGATTCTTCCTTCGGAAAATTTTTCAGATATGTTAAGTTTCGGTGGTTCAGAAATTTACCTGCAGACAACGCGATGGCCACACGGCGCCGTTTGCATTGACGCTCTTGCATTCACGCATATAACGCACTGAAACATAGATTGAAAAGAATTAGTTGAAAAAGTGGAACCATTGGGAGTTTTCGCCTGGTTGAACGCATTAATTATTTGGATGAACTCTTATTGACCAAATTGAGAGTAACCTACGCGATTTCTCGACCTTTCGTTTAGAATATTGAACAACCTTTCACGAAGCAAACACGAGCCATTAACGATTTTAATTGCAAAGGTGTTTTATTGTTGTTCTGAAGCTCGCCGTTATTTCCATTTCATAATTATTGGTGACTCGAACCTCCTGCCTGTTATACCCAAACCAAGAACGCCGTAATTACGCGACGGACGACTCCAACATCGCAGAAATATTTGATCATTCCCATTAGGGATGGTTGTCTCGAGAAGAATTTTCTCGGAGATGAAATTGACCGAGAGTTCAACGCGCTCTCATGGTATCTCAGTTATACTACGAGACTTGATGGAATGTCTGGATTTTCGAACTCCTGATCACGGCCTGATCTTCGATGTCATGGACTCGACACCAATTCTGCTTTGGGAACAAGAGTCTCCGAGAGGCAGGAAAAAAGCGACTCAGAAAACAGAGAGTGGCTGAATCGATTAACGATTTATTTTAATCTAGGCACTGTGAGGTGTTCTTTATTAGGGCATTGAGTGATCACTCGGTGATACTATAACTCGAGATCAATACGTATAGCTATGCATCTAAAAAGCTTGAAGTAGGTACACAGGGAGAGGCTTTCAACCCTGCCACTTCATATATTTCTCATATTTTTAACTCGAGTAAAAAATGTTCCACATAATTTCTCGGTCAAGTAAAAAATGAGAGAAATTTCAGGCTGAAGAAGAAGTGTACTATGCCTCGCGTGGTATATCGGAGCAGAGATAAGTAAGTGGTCCTTGTTAATCTCTCATGTATAAACTGCTGCGGGAATTGAATATCAGACAATTACGCGATCTCGCAATTATAGGTATACATAGGTATATATATGTATGTACATAAAGTATCACGCTCATTACCGCATGCGGTTTAGCTAATTAAATTTCAAGCTGTACCGGGATCACGGCACACAGTAGTGTAACACCTTGGCAAACAGATGTACATACACAACAAATGTAATCAATCTTGCTAAAACTAAGTCTGGCATGTTGATAGATCTTGATAAACATGTACCTATTTACGTACGTGTGAACTGTATCTACTGTCACAGCATGTGCTCAAGTTTCTCCGGTCTTTTGCATACGTGCGGGTTTGGCATATGAGAATTCTAATTTCCTATTCTGTTTCGGCTGCTTCGCTACAGATAATAAAAAAAATGTAGTAGGTACGCATAATTAGCTACAAAAGCTGTCGTTAATTGGTATGAAACTTATTCAAGTGAAATAATCACACAGAAATTTATGTCAAAGGATGTGCAATGTCTAACATTGTTTATTTGTCATATATATACAGAATTGTATGTTCACAATGGTTTATGACATTTGCTATTCCATCACGTAGAGTCTGTTTAGCCCACAGTTACGTTTTGAGGTGGTATTCCTGAAAAAGTAAAAATTGCAATGATTAGAATTTTTTTCCGCTGACAGTTCTCATACGTGTGTCACTTGAATCATGATTTGTACACCGCGCCAATACCCTTTCATAAGATTCACTCAAATCGTAAATATTCATTTCCAAAACACCCAAGTTTCTTTGTGCAATAAAATTCATGCGAGTAAAATTCATTGTTTTCACTGCTTTACCACCCATGTTCGAAGTTCCATTGCGGCCCCTGCATCCGGGTCCTCCAGGCATTCCACCAGGTCCTGATCGATATCCTGCTTCCTTCTGGTCCCCTACATGGCCCAGATTCATTCCAAACTAGAAATACATACACATGAAATGAAATTCGAAAAGCAGCGAATCATGTAGGTACATGGGTAGGTATAATAAAAAGATTCGTCCTTCATAATTAATGGAATCGAAGCCAGCTCTCAAGAGGCAAATGCGTCTTTGGAATTGGATTTTGGTAAAACAGTATCCGCCCAACGATTTTTGTGACCGCCGACAAGTTTCCAATTCCAGGCGCCCAAGGGGCACTATACAACTTGTATAAGGAGGCCTGAGAGATTTTTCGATAGCAGAACTTTCACGACAGAGCTTGCAGCCCCTTGTACCTGCGTGTCACTTACCACGAGTGCCAGGAGAATGGCGATGATTGAGGTGAAGAGGAGCGACTTCATATTTGCTGCTGAATTTTTTAACTGATTCTGCGACCACTGGTGGTATTCACTCCTATTTATTCCCAGATTTTCGCACCTGAGAGGTAACAATGGATGTTGTAAAAACGCGGTGGATATAATCGCAACAATTTGCAACACACATCATAATCGCAGTATATTTCATGCACATCATCGAGGACCGGATACGGAAGAACTCTGAAGTACGTCATTTGCAATTACTCTTTCATGTTACATAACTAATTACGGAGGTAGAATACAGCCGGCGTTATAATAAATATTGGAGTTTTTTTTCCGCACAACTACCTCCGAAATTCCATCACACGAATTTTTCGCATAATTACGAAATTCTTCAAGCGAAGAATATTCGGGTACAGAAAGAATGCATGTACTGTATTTATACTGAGAAATCCATAAACATATAAGTTTGCCAAAATGTATGAAAAATCAACCCACCCGATAAAACATAGGAATGGAAATCCGGGGAGCCTATTTCTCCATATTATATTTTGAAGAAGCTACCAACCTATTTCCCCTATACTGTATCATCGCCGTTCATACGTGGAAAAAGGCTGCGAATATATCGGGGCAGAAAGAGTCTGTTTCTGAGTCGTTCATTCCCTGACGATTGTCGGATAAACAGCTGGATAAGAAATGAAACTCGTGTGAAAAAAACGAACACTGACACAAGAAGTAATCGTTCATTTTTTGACAGACACGCACACGAGCCAAGAGAGCCTGTAGGTAATATTCTCGGAAAAGTATAGCCGATTGTTTTTTCAGTAAAATTTTCCACCAGATAGACGCGTTCTTCGAAATTATCTATTGCGAGAGAACGTCGATAGAATTGACTCTTAATCTAGGAAACAGTATTTTTATTAAGGCTGTTCGGTACTGTGGAAAGCGAATGATCGATTTTCTCTCTAAATTTACTCAAGAAAGATTTTCAGCCGACTTATTTTATCCAATTTTTGTCAAATTTACGGAGTTATATTCACGCTGTGCAGCGTCTTCGATGATAGAAAATTGGTTCGCCTTATTGGTGATTATAAGGGCAAAGGTCGAAGTGTGCCAACAGAGCTTTGCGCATGTTCGGTTCCTTATACTTTTGAAGTTAGGTCAAGCAGATGATTAACCTTGCCTAACAACAGCCATTCGTCTTATATTTTTCGACCAGTATTTCCGGCGAACAAACGGCAAGCTCCTATATATATATACTACGTACCTGTCCGTTTCACTTCGCTCTTGACCCACGAGCCGCTCCTCGTTCTTTGTCGATCCTAATCTGCTGTTATATGGCTTATTGGCCCGTCGATCAGACTAGAAGTCTGAACAGTTTCAGGGAAGTACAAAAATTTTCTGGAAACCTGCGCGTATCTGCGTCCAAAGGTTTGCTAATCGTCGCGTGACGCTGTAGATGTGTCTGTGTTTGGATTTCCAATCAACAGAATTCGCCAGTAGATTACTGGCCTCATATTTTTGCTACTGCAGGGATGACCGGAAACTACAAATCTTCCGAATCTTCCTACTCCAGGCTCCAGGTAGCTCGTTGAATTCCCTATATTTCCAAATTCCAATCAACCTGAATTGTCATTTCAATTTCGTACCATTTGGAACAAAGGAAATTGCTGAAATATTGACAAAGCGCGATGTCGGCCTGGGCCGTTTTATGTCATTTCGGTCTCCACAGCAACAACATGAGCCAGTAAATGCCGTGTAAACCTTCACTCAGGGCTCACGAATTTTCATGGTGAGTATAGAATACAGAATACAGAATTCGAACCGATTGAAGGCAGTGCGTGACCGCGATGCATGGAAAACACTCATTAGAGTAACGTGCAGAGAATCGCTTCGAGGGTCCAAGAACGGAGCTAGAATGTCAACAATTTGAAGTTTCGTGAGATTCCAAAGAACGATATACCTAGGTATATGCCTATAATTAGTCTAATTTCATCGGCAAGATCAGTATTGACTTCCTACTCAGAAGAAGATCTCCAGTAAATGAAGAGCTGAATTAACAACTGAAATCACCCGCGCGCACAGGAAGATCGTCTATTTTACACATTCAAAGTCTAAGAATAAGTAGATAAAGAGAGGAATATGAGATCAACATTGAGTAGCTACAGACGATGGGACCGCAGTAGCTCGCAGTGGGAAAAGGGAGTCTCAAATTTGATTTAGTAATCGCTTTTCGCTGAGCTGTTCCCGGGAAAAGAAACTCCCGTTATTCGTAATCCCGATGAAACTTCACCATTTTCAGGAAGAAGGGAGGAAAGGTGAGAAGAAAGGGAGTTCATAAAAGCCAGTGAAAAGCACAATAGCGTTGAACAGTGACATACGTATAGGAATACGTCACAACGACTCCATGGTTCTCTGTAGACGGCTTTCCAATACAAAAGAATCCACTCATTGCGTAGGAAGGGTAGTTTTTTTTTCTTTTTTTTTTCTAAGGCACGGAGTACAAGATGGAAAAAAATAGATTGTCTCAAATTAGTACGTATGTGTATATTTATTCATCGGACTACATGCTGCTGATAATTTTCATAAGCTGTGGTTAAAAAAACTAATAAAATAATCTACTGCAGGATCATATCCAAGCAATACACACATCCGTGTATCTCGAAATGCAAGAGCGTGTCCATCAGTCACCTTTGAACCAACGGCGAGGTGGAGGATTACCCCAACCGCCACCGCCACCACCACCGCCACCACCGCCGCTTCCGCTACCTAAAAGTATATAATTGCAATGAATGAAACCAATACAGGTATATCGAAGATCGTTGGCATCAGAATACTTAATTCGTTTACAAGCCGAAATTTTAATTGAAAAACATGAGACGCCGTTCATTGTGTGAACCTTCATCAGATCAATATCGAACTTGTCATCATATGAAGTGATGCCACTTTAATTAGATCAAAATTACCAGACGAAGAGGACGCCGTCGTAGTCGTTGTCGTTGTAGTTGTGAGAGGGGGCAGTGATCCTGAGCCGCTACTACTGCTAGTAGTCGATGTAGTATATGTCGAACCACCACTACCACTACTTCCTCCTCCGCTGTTACCACCGCCTCCCCAGCCACCCCAACCACCTCCTCCACCACCACCACCAGATGGTGGTGGTGGTCCAGGTGGAGGGCCCCATCCCGCCATCTGTATGGAAGAAATGTTTAGCATAAGAGCTTATAGTGCATGGTGTATAATCATTCTGTGCTAAATTTCAAGCAACTATAACGTTATCTGAGAGCCGTATTATCCAAAGTAATAGTCATAGTTCATAGTGACGAAAGATATATTTCTAAGTAAAATAAAATATAGTATGAATAGCATCATAGTTACCGTAGTGGCTAGGAGAATTGCGAACACAGCAGAAAACAAGGTAGCTTTCATGACTGGAAGCGAGTGTGATAGATTCGAGAATGTTGTGCACTTTTATGCGTATCGTAAAACAGTAAAATCCGCAAACTATTGGACAGTGGTTAAAATAATTAGAATTTTTTATTTTTTCACAAAAAAAATTTCAGGAGGTCGTTTAAAGTTGTAAAAAAAAAAGGATACTGTCAGATTATATTCAATTGTTCCATTGTTGAATCGTGTCGTCATCCTGTCGATGTGGAAAAAACATTTCCGGCTATGAATTCATAAATCCAACCATTCACCCGACGTCAACGTGCGCGGTTACGTGAGACAGAAGCAGCGGTATACTTTGTCCCATAATAGATAGCACGTTTTTTCGCAGACGTCAAAGTTCATTGGCTCTTTGACGTTTGATGTGCTGTCACGCTTATCGTCCTACTGAGGTCCTATTTCGTGGGTATAAACGGCTCACGTTACACGACAGTGAGAATAAGTCATATGAATATACTCATATCAGTCGTGCAAAATGTAAGACGTAGAAAAGTGAAAAAATGTAAAATTTTCGCGCATAGTAGGAAAAATTGTTGAGTATAATCAACAGCCCTTCAAAGATATCAATTAGGGGTTTAATCGGGGTTTGTGCCGAGCACGAAGCGTCTAAACTCTAAGATACTCTCGTATGTATACATTAGGGTGGTCCTTAAAGAGAAAGTCTCCAAATATATACAAGAGAAGTAGTCAAAACCCCCGGTTACTTTCCCCATTCTAAGTACTGCCCCAAAGCCTTTGAATTTTCCCATTTAATGACCAACAATTTTTGGTACTTCAGGGTAATTTTTTACTTCCTATAGCATTATCGTTCCGAATACATAATCTGAAACTCCGCACACTTCTTACCTATGATACCTAAATAGTTGCGAAATTTATAGATTTTCAATTACAAAATTTTATTCGTCACCATAATTTGGCTTTGGAGACGTCCTGGCCCATGGGAACATTGAAACTTAAAAATGATCAAATTGAGGACCACCCTAATATTCCTATATATATATTACATCGGAAAGCACCTTTTCCAGAAACTGGTTGGAAAATCCACTAAACGGAGGTGAGATGCCTAACTTGGTTTCACGGTGGTTGGACAGTTCGGTCCAGAGCTGGGATGTATGACGTCACATCCTGCGGATACAACGCGCCACGTTAGCACGTATATACCTAGATATAGATAGGTATATATGGCCGGTAGAGCTTTTCCAGGCAACTCTCCTGCGAGAGCAGCTAGGAAAATATTTACTTGCGAATTGTTATTTGCCAAGACGATACACATTCAGACACCTTTACATTTGTATTGTATTGGGTATACCTATATGTACGTATAGCGTATTCGTGTATACATACACCTACTGAGTACGTATAACATATAACTGTATGCGACACCGTGCAGAAGAGATATGGCTGGCATGTATATCGATTTCAGGAAATCAAGTAAATTTGCAGCCCTTCAATTTTTACTCGCTGATTGGCTGCTGAGTTCAGATAAATTTCTTTTATTGACACAGACTGGTCCATTACATCTGTATCATTTCGGAGTTGGTGTAACGGGTTGTATTTATATGAACGGTTGAATCTTAATTGGGTTGATTCTTTTTCTGGTATCCTTCGATACGAGATATCGATATTTCTTATCACGTCTGAGAAACCACCCTGGATAATGAGCTTAGGAATTACTAGACGGCCTTAGGCCTTGTCCGGAGAGTGCCGGAGGGTGTGCCTAACGAATTAATTAACCGTTCTGCTTTGCTAGCATCCCTTAAAAATGTCTTCTTACCTCGTCTTCTTGGGAGGAGGCCAACTCGGGCTCGTTTTCTTCCAATTTCGTCAACAGCTTGTCCTGGGAACATTAGAACAATACAAATTATTACAGAGAATAATTCTATTGAGAAAATCATGTCTCAACTCTCTCTCTACTGACATGAGACGGGAAATTGCATAATAATTGTTTGTCAAAGTGTATTGCCTTGCGTTTATGATATATAAATACAATCACACAAGTATGCGTATAGGTATATATATTTTGCAGCAAGATTTTTTCACATTGTGCTAGAATACTAGAATAGGAAATATGCAATGATATAAAGGCATGATTAGGTATAATTTCATTTAAGGAATGTACTTTAGACCATCTATATCTATGAGCTTTAATGATAATTGCTTTGAATAAGAGGACAAAAAATGGAATACGTAAAATTGGAAAAAAATAATTCCAAAACGTGTTTCAATATAGAATTTTTGTACTATCATTTAGATCGGCCATCGCATCATGCATCGAATATACACAGGAATTATACCCTTTGATGTGGTCGTTGCTTGCCTTGAGAGCGATGAAGCGATAAGATTCGAGTACACGATGATATGTATCGTCGAGTACGCCGTGCGCACATACATACATACATAACTTGCTAATTATGTAGCAGCGTAATCGCCCGTTTATCGATATTTGCCTATCCCGTGGCAAGAATTTATTGACGATGTGAGCCACCTAATTTTGCGTTGAAATTTGTTGTTAGCGAAGAGTAATGACCTAAATTCTATACACATGCAATACTTTGATCATACGAATACGACTTGAAATTTTGATGGAAAATGAAAGTGATTTTAAAAATATAATAATTAATTTCGGTCATGTTTATCGATTCTATATACTGTTCTCAGGTCGATTACCTGTATACTGTAATTTATCACTTTTATCGGTGTTATCGCGTTGCGCGTTTGTTCGTTATCGTCTTTAAATCCAGGACACGAGGCTGATATTTTAAATTGCTAAGCCAAGAATAGAAGTCTTTGTGGCTAGACCGATGCAAATCGATAGGTTGCCTATAATGGAGATTCTCCATCAATGGTGTCTAATGACGAGCGCATAAGAGGCATATATAGAACTTCATTCACGGATGATGATCGGAAAAGAATTAATCATTAATATTTTATAAGAAATCCGCAGCTCTTCAGGATTCGAAATGAGCCGAACTGAAGAACCTAGGTGAACGCTGAGTTGGGTCGATTTGAATATAGTACATATACGTATGTATGTCTAGGTAGAAGCTCGCTATTCTACGAATCTCCTATTTTAGATTCAGCATACTATTTACATGCGAGCTAACACGCGACATTATTATTTTTTTTTTTCTCATTTTATCCTACAATATCAAAATGTTTCAGTTGCACGTATGGTTCAAGGTTGTGCTTGCAAACATTTTATGGATTTTTTCACGTTAAATATTTATGAAGATAGGAAACCCTTCCTCGCCTACGTAGACTTGATTCCTATGAGTCAGACGTCCGGGGGTCGAGTGACACATCTGTCTTTCAAGTCACGAGTGATTTTTTTATTCGCTTTTTTCGCTTGTTCAGCATGCTAAAGTTCGCTTTTTTGGTCGAATATATCCTAGAATAAAATAAGTAAGGTGTGTAACACGTGTTATATGACGAAATAGATTTCTTCAAGATTTTGATTGCGTTATAATTTCAAAATACATAGTTCTATTCAACCTGTTCCTACGATGCTAATATAATTCTGTGTATATTCCTGACTCCCACGTAATGGGATTCTACGTTTATCACGATGTTGGGCCTTCATTACCTCAATAATGTGAAACAGCTGAAATGTAACTCTACCAATGAATCGAAATCGACAGAGAACTGGCTGAATGCCAAAAGGGCTTCTCTGTTGAATTGAGAAAATTAAGCCTATCGAGAAAATTGTATCAGTCACCGAATACTCTAAGAAGCTAGATTTCAACATTCACAAACAATTTGCAATTGAAATAAAATTCCTAGTCTTTCCTAGTTGATAAAATTCTACCTGATGTCAGATCGATCGAAATTTTCACTGTGACCTTTGGCTTCGTACCAATCATACATTTTTCATACAGTAATCATTTAAAGACGATCAAGAGTTGGGCTCCGGTTTTATACAAAGCTGCAGTAGTCGCTGTTTTCCACTTTATTTTCTTGAACAGATTCCAGTTAAGTCTGTCCAATGATCTCTCGACTGGAAAAGCCAGGCAAGTTACTATATCCTCTCTAGAGGTGGATACACATTGATTTACATACATGTATTATACATAGAGATATAGTTCACTGCGAGAAAGTGACTAGTTTCTTGATCAAAAGGCACCGGAATCAAATTGTCGGTTTGCCTCTTGAATTATGTATGCAAAGTTAGGAATCAACCTATAGGATGATATTTGCTATCTGCCTACATGCCACAAGCGTATAATATCTGCTTCAAGAATCTGAGGCGAAAGTGCAGCGGAAAGGATCAAAACGGATTAACCATTTTCAACAAATTTGTTCCTGACGGGAGATAAGTGGAAAAAAAAAAACTCATTCGTGACTCTGAGAGTATAACAGTACCTTATACTGCACGTAGGCATTCTTCAACTATGGGTATGTACCTGCTACGTGGTGCTGAACTGGATTGAGAAATACTTTGTACTAATGTGAGAGTTGCGCTCACGATCAGCCAACAACACTAAAGTGTAAGAGTTTTGTGTACTTGATGTTTTGCAGCAATGAAATCTCCCTTCCTTCTCCTTTCATCCCAACACTCGCCTTAGTCTAAGCAACTTCTAACGCTACGCTCATTTCCCGGTATAACAATCATTCCACTCTCACGGAATCTCGGTTTAGACACGGACTGGATATTCAGCATTACACATGATTGTGATAAAATCGTATCGAAGAAGTTCATGATATTAATAAATTCATACAATCAAAATTAAACCTTTAATCATTATACTTCGAGGATCGATTAGTGTAATACCTACTGATACTGTGGCGCGGTAATTTGCGAGGTGTCTAGTAGGTACAATCATATAGTAAAGTTAATTACGGACCTCAACGAGCTGTTGATGACGTGATAACGTGAACGGAAAATTTGTTTCACACATCACACGGAAAAATAATAAGCAAACGTTACGGTTTGGTAAATCCACGTGGTCTCAGATTTGTTAAGTATTTTTTTTTCTTTTTTTAGTGCCGATTTTTTGGTGTTTAGCGATAGAATGGCGAGAGCGGAAGAGTGATCATCTATTCCGGCTGTTTGTTTGAATAATTATTTTTCCGGTAGAGTAAGCGCTTTGAGCAGCCACGTGTTTAAAATAAAACTGTTGACAATCTGACGGCAAGTAAAAGGGTTGAGTACTCGTGGAACTTTAAAGGTCTTGGCATCGGTTATTAATTTATTGGAGGGAGATGATCGTCGTGTTTTATCGGCCAATTTTTTAAGAATTATTATCGTGAAATTTTCGTGGATCTGTGATGTTATAGTCGAACAGAATACAATATCATGAAGTTTAGAAATTTATCAAAGTTTCCCGGTGATGTGATATTACACTTGTTAATTATTAATAATAAAAATAATTGACTGCAGGGTTTTGAAAGTAAGTTAATTATTAGAAAGAGAGGTGAATTTAGAAGTGAAAGCCAACGAGAGAAACGTTCATTTATTTTTTTTTCTTTATCCTAACGATGAATAATATCCGTTTGATCTGAGATAAGGTATCTAATCGTTATGCTGCCTTCATATACAAAGAAATGAAAATTAGAGGCAACGGGAAAGCCGTCCTTTTGGTGAACCAAATTGTTTAATGGATTCCGTTTGTGTCAGATTGTCAGGAATCGAGTAACTCAACTTGTGTCACATTACATTCGCAGAATTTTCGTTTGACGCAAGGTTGAGTGGATAAACTGTTTTTCTTTTGTCCTTTTTTGACAAAACAAGGAGAATTAGCTGGATCAGATACCTAAGAGACGGGTTACATATACTCCAACGAAATCGTTTAACAGATTCCGTTTACGTCGGGGGTTGAGTTTAGGTAACCGAACCCACGCAACGTCCGTACTACGTACCGTTTGACGAATAATTTATAAACCCTAATTTAACTGTGTCATTCATTTGGAAGTTCGAAACTTTTGGCGAAAGTTTGTTTCAACAAACGAAGAAATGATCCCGGTTTTTCTACGCTCTTTCCTCTGCATCACCATTACTTTTGACATAGGTGAGTGTTCAAGAATGCAGCAGCTCTGCTGCGAGAAGATCCAAGTGTTTCACGTCTGAATAGAACGTTGATTAGTCGCTATAAAATCGCTTTCATTGTACTCATATTTTTTTTTTTTTTTTCCATGCTATAAAATTGACGATTGCTGACATTTCGCCAGGACTGAAATTACAATAGAGACAAATTTGTTGTGAACCTATTGCATTGTGATTTCTTAGTATAACTTTATGCTTGAGCTGTATTAGACACTGCGAAATGATTAGTTTCGGTATTACTTTCTCAGATCTATTCAGATTATTAGTCGAGGTATTAAAGGTTTCCAACTTCAGTTACAACCTCGCCATAAGCAGTTCGAGAAAAGTTGAAAATGTTGCCATTATTCTTGGCCTCGTATTTTTGCCGATTGCTGGTCGTGTACAGAGGTCGGTTGCCATCAAACAAAACTAAAATTTTCCTTAAACTTCTACAACGTATTTCATTGAATTTTATCTCTCCTTTATTAACTTTAAACAATCCATATATAAGTGCAGTGAAATAATTATAATACTACTTTTGTTTCAATCGAAAGCTCTCTGTCCTTCATATCCATGTGCTATGAACGATAAGTAGTTTTTGATCCATTGATGAGGATTCACGGATTTAGAAGAATCAATAATTGCGAGATCAAAGTTGAACCGTAAATCCTATAGTACCAAATAATGCGGTAATTGTTTCCGACGTGAATATCGTATCCGAGGATATTTTTTCTCTCATGACAAATCTACCTCAAGATGATATTTTTAGATTACACGAATTCGTCGAGAATCTTGTTAGGCAATGATAATTCGCGCTAAAATTGTACCAATTAAACGCAGGATCGCAGATTTTGTCCTCGGATAAATTCAGTGAGGCGTAAAAATGAGGGTTTTCTTATTTCGATTATTATTTTCGTTGCGAAATTGGTTATCGGTTTGACTTGGGTGTCCAAATGCGATATCGGATCGGGTCGTGGCCGTGGACTATAATGAAAACGAAAGTGTAAGGATAAGCCTTTGACGACCAAGAGCGATCGCGTCCCGGTAGAGTGGATTTGATAGGATTGAATTAAAGCAATCTTTCACGAGTTGGCTGCCAAAAGTAATGATCGAGTATTACGAGCAGATTTTGCGGTGTGTTTGAGAAAAAAAATTTCCAAACCTGACACCACAGTCTGACAATAACCAGCTGACAATAGATACCTGCAGTGTATACCTATGTGGTAACAAATCGAGTTTCGAAACGTCCGTAATATTTCATCTGGTTAAGGACAAGAGTAAAAGTTTCTGAAATTAAGATGAACCTTAGGCCTATAATAGCTGATCGAAAAACTGAACGAACAAACGTCGTTTGTTTTGTCAAAACAAAAAATAAAATTGGCATTGTAGTAAATAAGCAGCGGGTAATTGCGAGGAGAATAAGATGGCCTGGATTTATTTATCTTATTCTCTTCTTTGCCATTATTTTTGTCTCAAACAATGCCGATGCTACAAAGCTGGAAGTTCTTCATTTTACCTCGCAGAGCGAAGATCTGTCTTTTCTAACAATGCGGCTGCGGCTTACTTTCCTCGTATTATAAAGTATAAGAAAACGTTATCGTTTATTAAAATACCATTTGAATTCAATACGGCGATTTTCCATGGCCTTATTAGTAATTGTTATCATTTTTTAAACAATTATTCCTGATGACGATCTTTTGCTCGTTTGATAAATGGTGGTTTTATAAATTGCCAGATTTATCCTGATTTCACGTGTAAAGCTACTCGTATTATTTGGTTCTTAATTATGATGATTAATTTGTAAAAACCGATCGTGAGTCGATTAAGAAAACCGTTCCATGTGCAAACTGGTGAATAAAAATGAACCCATAATTTTCTGCCAGTTTTAATCACAGAGATCTCTAGCCCAGTTTTTATATTGGTATACCTTTATTACAGCCTTAATACACGAATGTCAAGAGTGCGTGGGATTTGTTTGTTTCAGGTAATAACCCGGCCCACATTTCACCCTTTCCTACTGGCAATTGCACCTTTTGTTGTCCAATTCAGCCCGATCAAGATATTCTGTATCAGCTCTATACCAGGTGATTCAATATTATTACGAAACACTACAACAATCGATACTAAACTGAGGCAGAAGAATAGCAATCAGCTAAGCAATCCTATCGACTATGAACTTGCGTTGCTAAGCAGTCGCGGTGTCGAGGTGACCTGAAAAAATCTTCAACCGTGTGTGAACCCAGTTTTCGTCTCAGCTAGAACATTCTAGAAATTTTTCAAGAACATTTTCTAACACATACGTTTCCTTCATGCTGCGAATTATTTCGATAATTAATACTTGTGTTTGATCTATTTATAATAAGGCGAAATCCAACAACCCCTAACACCGTGACAACCAACGATGCGACGTCCTTGCAGAGGAGCAACTTCAACATTAGCAATCCAACCATCATCTACATCCATGGTTACAGCGAACGAGCACCAGGATTAAGTGCTGCAACGGTACGAGATGGTTTGTGCATTTTCTTTACTCGTATGTAATTCACTAATGAAACGAGAAATCCGAGCTTTTGTCTATATTTTTTGCCATTTTTCTGGCCGTTATATATCTCTCTCTAATTACACCTGATGCAGTAGCCAAGCTCTGTACATTAATCCATCCTTAATTGTTCGCTGCAGCATATCTGAGACGGGGTGAGTACAACGTGGTCCTCGTAGACTGGGGCAAATTGTCGGCACTTCCGTGGTACATTACGGCTGTGAGAAACACCAGGCTAGTTGGACCCCACGTTGCTGGTATGGTCAGATGGCTAGACGCCCAGGGCGCGGTTCCAATGTCTCGCGTACACGTAATAGGGTTCAGTCTTGGAGCTGAGGTCGCCGGCTTCATGGGGAAGTCTCTTGCCCCACAGCAGGTGAGAACTTCCGGAAACCGGATAGCTGGTTCTCGGTTTACTCGCGCGTACGTGTGTGTGTAATATGTATGTAGGTATATGTTGTCCATACGGCTTGTACACTCTTTCGGCACCAATTGATAAACGGACGTTCAAACTTGATCAGCAAAAAGCGGAGCCGGTTTGAAGTTCCGAATCTTCAAAGCTCCGAACAGTCAAATTTCCGAATTTTAATGCAACGAATTCACAGTTTTCAGAAAGGGTATTTCACCGAAAGTCTATGTAACCGATTTAAAAAATTCCGAATCACAGCACGCCGAAGGTTCAAAATTCCGAAAAGTCAAGACTCCGAAAGCTCAATATCCGAAAGGCCAAAACTTCGAAACTATTGAACATCAAGCCGTCACGCGTCGTTTGATCGACACGTTAAGAACACGTTCGATCTTTCGGAATTCTAAACTTTCGGAATTTTAAACTTTCGGAATTTTGGACTTTCGGAACATCGGACTGTCGGAGCCTTGAGCTTTCTGCATTCAGACCATTCGAAATTTCAATCTTCTAAACCCTAGTCTTTCTGGAAATTTCGAAATCGTTTAGAATAAATTCGGAATTTTTACCGTTCGGAGCTTTGAAGATTCGGTACGCTGAACCGACCCCCAAAAAGCTATCTTCCAATTAATCAAGAGGTCATTTTCACTCCAGTAAACATATAGCTGTTTACTTATTGTGAAATGTTTTCTTATCTACGACCAGCTAACGACCATGACTACTCAATCTGAGAGATCTAATTGTTTAAACGTGACTAAATAATTAGTCAAGCGTGCCACAGCTGATTATTATATCGTAATCGTGTCGCGTGTAGTATGGGTAGCTGATTTCTAACGTAATAAGATTTTTTCTTAATAATTACCGGAAGGTCGGTAGAATAACTGGGCTAGACGCCGCCTTTCCTTTGTACATGGATACTGGAGCCGATGGGCACTTGACCGCGTCTGACGCCAGTTTCGTTGACGTAATTCATACCGATGGTGGGATATTTGGGTTTCCTACTCCTCTTGGACATGTTGATTTTTACCCAAACGGTGGACGACCAACCCAGCCGGGATGTGCCGTCGATAATATTATCTTCGACGGAGTTACTCTCATCATCAATCAGTACAGTGAGTTTTTGATTGATTGATTGTATGAGAGTTCGAAAATGAATGAAGAAACTTTTTGCCCATAAAATTTTCACCTCCTTCTTAAGTTTGTTCGCTTTATTTTCTCTCTTTCTTCCCTTTTCTGCTGCAATCATCGGAGATAATTAATCATCTTTTTTATTATCTCCTGCAGTTGCCTGCGGTCATAATCGCGCTTGGCAACTATACGCAGAATCCGTACTGAATCCTAACGGGTTTCCTGCCAGCCAATGTCCTCGTTGGAGACCGGAAATTCGTGGTAACTGTACCTGGAGCCCCGATGCCCTCATGGGTTTTGGCGTGAACCGTCAGGCCCGGGGGAAGTTTTATCTAAGGACAAATGCCCAGTCTCCATACGCCAGGAACACAACGGGTTACGGTATCAGAAGATGAGAATCACGCGACAGGGAAGAAACAAAAAATAAAGTGGTAATAAAAAAGATGAAAAAAACAACATAAAAAATGGATGAACCAGCACAAGAAATATGGGGAGATCCGAGCTACCCTCATTTCTCGGTTTATCTGACATTATACGAGACCCTCGCAACGCAACGCTGCTTTCCGTCATGTTACGCTCATTGTATGTAATGTATAATAGAAATTGCGTCGTACCTGAAGCTTACGCAGGTAAACCCGAGAAGCGGAATTTGCAGGATTTTTATCTTCGTGTTTAACTCTGATCTGAATTTGATTTAAGATATTGCAAATTATTGTTTGCTCCTCATTTTGTCGCAAATTTACGAATAGGTATGTACAGTAATTCGATTGTGAATAATTTCTTAGTAATTGAGAGTTTTTATTTACGTCTTAACGGAGTTAATCTGATAATTTTTCGTCAGACAGAATGTGAAGATTAATTAAAGCAGGACTGCTTATTAGAGGCCATAACTCTGCGTGTCTCACGCACCGAAGCAGCTCTCTGCACGCAGGTAGATAAAACGAAGTCAGCCTATCTGCATGTTGTATTTCATCATTCTTTATCTTAAGATTAGCTGTAGTTTTAGTTAAACTTTTTCTTTGAACAAGTTACCATGATATATGTTGGACAAGGAAGAGATGCATGCGTAATTATCTGGGAGTTTAGCGACCTTCCGATATTACCTATCGTTCGATTTTGATGAATAATATTCCGTCTGAAAATCCTGAGGCGTTATACATATTTTTCAATTTCAACAAAGAAGCGTGGCTATAATAGTATACAATAGCATCTTATTGTTAGAGCTGCGCTTTAGACGAAGTCAGATTATCGGCAGAAGCAAAATTCGAGGTTTGGCCTCATCGTTATTCAGGCAGGCTAACAGAACTCAGAATAATTTTGTCATACCATTATCGAGAGGCAACTACGTGATACAAGCATAAAGAATTCATGGAAAGAATTGCTTCTTCGATAACAATATGGAAGAAGGACATCTAAGTTGCTAAACAACTCTCAAATATCGATTATGTTACCTAACTTTTACAGTTTACTTACTTTGAAAACTAGGAACCCCAGAATTCCTACAAACTATAGAAACGATATTTTCCTCTGTCTGCTTTTCTTGTCATTTTCAACCTATTCCTATTTCTAATCAGTATTTCGAAATCACAACTAGAATGGATGAGCTCAAATGACGCATATCCAAAAAATACGTAGGGCATCTGTAAACCTAATGGAAATAATAAAAATATCGATTTTTTCACCGAATGCATTTACGAAGATTGCTTTCAACTTATAGATTGTTAGTTATATTAATACTGGATAATCTGAAATAGAATAGTTGGAAATAAAGTACCTGTGTATATCGCTAAGACTTTTCCAACTTGGTAATTAGATTTTTTTCTAAACTCAAAGTAATTTGAAAAGAATTTTCGCAGCGATGCAAACTTTTCGAATAAGCGGACCAGATTGGATGCCCTGACAGCACGGAAAATACCGAGACTCGTGATTTAGCGAGAGTTTGAAAACGCAGGTTTTCCTCGTTACCGGACACCGGTCCTCGTATATCGGTAGCAGTCTTAGCTCAAAACCAAGAGGATGCATCCAACTCTTCGTCGACAATTTTTCTACAAGGTTTAAGTGGATTTTCTCGCTTTAGTTCTTTACGTTTCTTGTTGAGTTAAAAAATAAACCATGTATTACAGCCTCCTCTTCGCTGCTCCTTCGTCAAGTGGCACTTGTGCTTCTTTCGAGTGTTTCTTTTTATTCAAAAAAATGTGGCTTACAAATTTCTGAGCCGTGTAATATGACTCGCTCATTTTCTCCCTGTAAATAATTTTCGTTAGTTTGTGCCAAAATTTTTTCCCTTATTCGAATAATTATAGATTCACGTCAATGTAAGCTCAATTCGAGTTCGTTGTTAAACAGTGAAAAATTCAACGTGAAAGAAAATTTGTATGATTTTGAAAATTCACTCACGATATCTGCACTCGCACGATATATATCTGATCATAAGTCGAGGATAGTCACGGGTCTCTAAATAATATCGTGGATTGAACGAGCGGGCAAACTCATGATAATATATAAATGCAAAGAAGTCATACAATCTCAGCGCACGTGTTTTAACTTGAATAACCATTTTCTATAGATCCAGAAATAAACTACCCGGTATAAATATCCTCGTCACATAAAACCTTTCGATTAATCGTAGGTACATATGTATGTATTGTATACGGGGCTCGATTTGACTCAACGTTCATTTATCACAGTGGATAAAAAAAGGGTTGAAAAATGCTGAAAAGATTTTCAAACAGATCGAAAAATTGAATCATTGAAAAATAGCGAATTTTCCATGAAACGTAACATGTAGGTATAAAAGTTGAATGAAGCACTCCGAGTATCGAATGAAAGGGGGAAATCATCGGCGAATATGATAGACACGGTATATGTATGCCGTATGAGTCCTCTTTCGATGTATGAAATGATTTTCTACACGATTGAGAATTAATTAGCCTCACTTGCGCGCGTTCAGTCGGTTGAAGCAATTCTAACTCGACGAAGGAAATTCACCGCATTTCCAACGTTATACCTATCGCGAATAACGGTGGTAGTTACGATCCGATCAATCTACTATACTAGTTCAGTTACTGCACTGTCGACAATTGAATCTATCCAGTCACATACGCCTTTTAACCGATAAGGTCTGTCATGGCATAAGGTGCTTTCTCCACTCCATTATTGGTTTCATATGTACTACCATGGGAAATGTGAACAACGTGCATACCTATATATCTACACAGGTATATATATGTACACCTGTATGTACATATATGTATATGCGTATAAGAAGAACTCTGCGAGACTCTCAGCGACTCAGACTTAGTGAGCACGAATTACAGGCCGACCTTTCTAGCCGTCATTGATCGTCGAGTTTCCCATTGTCCCATCAAAGGCTACCTGTGCCATTAAATCAAATAACAGAACAAAAATGAATGGCCGAAAATAAATGTTCCACTTAGGCGAGATAGATGAATCAGTCTGTCACGTTTGAACCAATTTGAATTATATTCGTTCGTGGGCTTGCGTATATGCCGAAACAAGGGGAACATATCGAGTGCGTGCAGACGCTACGTGATGTTAGTCCGTGTCGGTCAGACGGCTGAGTCATCGGCGCCAAAGTGGGACCTTGGTCGGTTTTTACCTGGAAATATTGAATCACAAGATTTCCGCTCTGCAGGAGTTAATTTAATTATTATTATACCCGATACGGTTAAATGCCTGCTTTTATATCCGAGATGAGGTATGAAACGAGATTATAAACAGTCTCTGATAATAATATATAAATAAGCCAGGCTTAATGCGTTAGTATAGAGGCAATTTGGCGAAATCGATTTTTGGATTTATGATAGCAATTGCGTAGTGCCCCGAAAGTGTGCCGATGCGTAGGATTGAGATGAGAGTTTTATTTTGCTGTTTTTCCTTCTTTTTTTTTCTTTTCTTTTTCTACGGAAAAAAATCTGAGGTAGAAATTTTTTTCAGTTTGCTAGCGACCCTTCGCGATATTATTTTTCGGAAAATAAACGTCTGCAATTCTTCCGCGAGGTATCAACATATGATTTCAAGTATTTGTTCGGATGCTGCAGGGATTTTTTAATTACGATCTGTATTTTTTTTTTTTCTTTTTTTTACACAACGATACTTACACATTCGTCGCTAATGACAATGATGTTGTATATTTATGCGAAAACGTGGCCAACGACGTCATCTTATTATTTTATCTCATCTCTTTTCACACGGCTGTTGCCCCACGTGGTTTTCGCTCTTCGCCTGAGGCTCACGCCTCATTAACGCGTCTGTAAATGACGCGGTCCTCCGTCACGTCTGTGAGACTTTTTTTTTGTAAATATTTTTATCATGATAGCTTTAAAGATTAAAGCTGTACAAAGTTGTTAATCGACGGGAAAAACGATCCTCGTAATAACGTCGTGCGACGACACGAAGCTGTAGCCAACGATCCATGTGAACATTAAAACGTCAACTCTTTGAGCTTTAATTCTTCGCCGCAGAATAAATATACACGAAATTATAATTTCACTATCCTCATTTGATTTCAAATATGAATAATTCAAGCTCGACAGCGCGTCAAAATATAAATAAAATGTCAGATTATCAGATCTTACGCAAGATTAATAGGCTGGTACCGATTCAACGAATTATATTCTCTTATTGGCGACTCGATTCCTCAAACCTACGGTTTCTCGTCCGACTGACAATCAATCCATGAATACAGCTGTCACCAAGCTCCCTGACAAAGAATTTATCGAACTTTTGACAAACTGCCACATAAGTATGGGTCGGCTTGTTCGTACGTATATTATACCTATAGGTATACCGTGAAAAATAGTCCGAGGACGAATCCGCATTTTTTCAATTCTATCGAAAAATTTCAGGTATAGAGAAACACACAACGCGGTGAATCTGCCGATTGAATATGTACCCGATATCATCGCCGTCTGCTGTTCAGTAATTGCGCCATTGTTCTACTCCTCCATTCTCCTTCCAAGTTCCACTATTGTCATCTATTCAGTTCCTCTTCATAGTATACATTTACCGCAACAATGCGTACGCTCTTGAACAACCAGATGCAATGATACGTCTGCAAGTGTCTTTCCATTGTTCACAGTCTGCCAGAAAACGGTTGGAACACAATTTACTTTTTTATAAAGTTTATAGAAAGCTCCGTTTCATACCATAGTGGATATTTCATTCTTCTCGCTCGGTTTCTTATTGCTATAAGTACTCTCATTTTAACAAGATTTTAAATACCTGCACGACGTAATGGGGTAAGGATGTTCATTTCATGATAGAGATTTCCCCTATACGGAGAAGATAAATTGTCATGCGGTATACGACATACGTGTGTTACACAGTATAGCGATGAAGGATACAACATACTTTCACGCAGAAATGCGATATTGCTTAAGAAGATATTTTCGAATTATATGACACTGAATGGCGTTATGGATTAATATTAGTAGCTATATGTTACGTACGTAGTTATCCGCGTCAGAATTACCAGCATTACGTTAAAGGTTGAACGAGCAAAAGCCAACGGCGCTATTACCAGGAAGCACAATGGTACTTTTACGAAGCTATCAACCCCCCGTGATATTACGTATCTAGCCGGGGTAGTTTCAAGCGTGAAAAAATACTACGATAAGTCAATTGCCCGGGAATGAAGGAGGAAAAATAGACAGACGTTCGTCGGTTCGTTTGAACGATATTTCTGGAATATAGAACGGGTTAGATTGTATACAGGTATAGTAAGTAGTAAGAGGTACTGGTATAATCAGTGGTGCGGATTTCACGAACCCTTCCAGCACTCGAAACCCTTCGAACGTATATACCCTTCAAACTGAGAGATATTCGAGAATCGAGGATAGCCATTTGTTACGCACCATCGCCGTAACCGGGAGCTTTTTTCATCGACCTTGTTTACCTATTGCATAAAATATACGCGGGACCATATACAGAGTGAGTCTCTTCAAAGGTCCAAAATGGGTGGAACTTACTCATGGCTAAGGCACGCGTTCGGCCAACCAGGTAAAGAATTATCCGGATGCGGATAGGGTATAGCAATGCTCGATCACGAATCACGGTGTATCTTTGCCGCAAGTAAGTCCCACCCATTTTGGACCTTTGAAGAGACTCACCCTGTATGTTTCAGACACTTTTTTACTCGTCAACTTCGGCTTATTATCATGAAAACTGTTGAAGGCAGCGCAGAAATGACCAGAATAGAACATTTTCTGAATCTTCACGCACCACAATAATCCAGCCGGGATTTTCGGCCTCAGACTTTGGAGATCTTATCAAATCATTGTCAAAGTTTGAACGGAGTTTTTGGGAAGAAGACGTGACTTTAATATTTCTTTAAGTTTGTAAAAGTGGAACGAACCGAGACGTTAAATGACACCAAGTTCGAAAATAGAACGCGATTTTACTCGGTTAAAAAAGGTGAAAAAGGTCCGCGACAAAAATGACGAGGAACCTTTTTTCGTTTATTTTGTAAAATCGCTGGGTAAGCTTCAGGCCAAGGTGGGGCTCTTTTGGCCATTATTTATTGCTGCTGTAGAGAATGTCGAAAACGCACTATATAGGTATAATATCCCTACCTATGTCTATACTTGTGAACTTGGCGTCGTGATTTTTCAGCCTCGTTTAACAGACAAGGATAGAAATACATGGAGGAAAAGAAGGATGTCGTCCAGGCTGGCGTTGGGCGGGTTCGATTAATTCTGCTTCGCAGAGGCGCCCGCGCTGCGGCCGTATCCCCGCAAGTATACGAGGCAAGAACTACGATGGGAGCTAGGTAACCGTTCGTGTCTTAGTAATAAATGAAAAACGTACTACAGGTCGTAAAAAAGAAATGGCTAAAGAGCGTCAAAGAACGAAAATAAAAATATAAACTTCACTTCCTCGTACCTACGTTGAACAAAATACTAAAATAAAAGATTTTCCCGGTGAGTTCCGGTCCCTAGATTGCTGGCACAATCAGAAACCTAGAGCTGTATTTTATATACCTTAGATATACAACTATACATGATATAAACCGAAATCTATGCCAAGAATATGGAAAAAAAAGGGAAAGAAAAAGGAAAAAGGAAAATGTGAAAGATACGATAACTGGGTAACATATATACAGTCGGAATCTCATGTCCCTCGTGAAGAATGAGCAGAGAAAAAAAAGTGAAAAAATGTTCCACCTTTTGTTCGCGGTCTATTCTAGACGCTAGCCGTTTCAGAGGAGCCTGACAAATGTTTGAATCCCGGAAAAAGCACGAACTCCTATACTCTTAAAGAAGGATTTGGAAGGATTCCGAGCGAGTAACAAAGATGCTGTTTTGTTCTCCGGAATGGTCACGTTGCGTTGGTCCAGAAGGCTCGGTCTTGGTGATAACTACTCTTAGGCGAGCCTCTAAATCACGAAAGCTGTCTTAAAGGCCGATACTTTGTCAGACAGGCTTTTGAAACGCTAACATGAACTTCAATTCAAGTTATGTTACGTTTCGAAAGATTTCGACCTCTCCGATCAATCGTTTTGTTTGATACTCGATACCGAAGCGAGAGAGAAGATAAAAGCTGTTTGAAAAAAAAAAAAAAAAACTACAAGATAGAAGAAACGACTTGAACTGACCAAGTGAGACATTCCGTAAGAAATTTTTTGAGATTACATTAACTTTGGATTACATAAAATATACATGCTGAAGATGAAATATGGGCAGAACTGTGTCTTCTTTCAAGCTAATTCATTGCTATAAGCAAGCAGGAGTTTTACCATCCCAAGATGAATTTGAATTCCAGTTGCGTTTCAAGATCGTCGAAGCGATATTTCACATTTTTTCTGAATACTTAACACTAGGATGGTCGTAAAAAATGTATAATTTACCGATAGATTCGATAAAGTAGAATTTTCAGATCCCCGTATCAAATGGTTTTACTATTGGTTATAATTCTGCGGCATGGAAAGTTGAAATTATAATTTAAAAAACTTTAAAGAACCTTTAGCCGTATATTAAAAATGTAATCGTTTATTAACGACTGAATAGTTAACGATCGACTGAAACTCTAGAATGTTTGAAGTTTTGATATTCGGTCGGAAACAATGCCTGAAAACATGTAACAAAAAAAAACAAAAAAAAAACGATATTTTGAGCTTTAAAATTAGTTTATAATTAGCTAACTGATTCGAGGCACGCGATTTTGTTGTGATGTTTTAGGCGATTTGTAATCAAATATTAAATGCCATAAAAACGAGTTTCACGCTTGAGCTTTTCGCGTCGTGCCTCAGAAATGTGCGTCAAATTTTCTGCCTCGATCCCAATTCAATCTAAGGTGAGGTCAATGGCCAGACAACCACAAATTTATTATTTATCCGGCGTCCAAGAACCTTTCGATTGTCCCTGGTACGGCGACTCGTGAGAATCAGCGAATATTTCCGGGTTACATATATGTATACATTTATATTCACATATAGGCGGCTATGAAATGGCATGAATAATGTCAGCATCAGCGTGTAAATAGACCACTCGATAAATAATAATTGTAATAAGTAACATGAGGGTGGAAGAGAGAAAAAAAATTCTTGATTAATGAAAAGACGATACTACAACGTATAGGTATATTAATCAAGAGTAGGTAGATGCTTTTTCAATATAACGACCAATCTATTGTCTGTGAGTGGACATTCTTTTTTAGATCATTGTTTGAGCGAAAGGTCCCACCTGCGTCATATCCATCACCTATACAACATGATGGGTTTGTATAAATGTTATATTCGTGGCAAAGTACCGTTAGCATAGATTTTTAGGCGTGGCTAACTCGACGATCTCTGAAATTGGATGGCTAATTCATTTATGAATGGATACAGTCTTCGAACGAATTATATTAATTCATTTTTTCATACAACGAAGATAAGAAGATACAATTTTGAATTACGTGTTCTTATTTTCACTTGCGTCTACTTGTATGGGCATTTGATTTGAGTTGGCCAAACCTTTTGAATATCATCGACAAATGGTCACTATCAGAGATTAACGTATGATAGGAAGTAAAATGTTCGTCCGTTGATTGCCAGCTGGCAAAATTTTCAAAATATGTGTCCTATAATATGGATTTTCATTTTCGTTTCTTTTCTCTTTCTTTCACAACCTGGGAGCGATAGAGTTCCGTTCCTTCAAGTTTAACACACCAACGCAACGTATAATCGTGAGTTTCCGACCTCTCAAGTAGCTCAGGCTATTATAATTATCTCACGGGAACCAACTTTGTTTCACCAAATAGAAAGAAGAAAAAAAAAACTAAACAAAACGCTCGAGTGTTTAATAAACTCTGAAATCTCTTTAAACTGCAGCCAGGTAGGTGTATGAGGTAGAAAATTTTCTATACCTTCAGATTTCCCTCAAGTCTTGCTCGTGAGACTCACGAGCGTAAATTTGACGGGGAAAACTTTTTGTCTATACAACAAAGTTCCAAAGTGATTTTAGCCCGGCAGGTATACGTATAGAAAACGTAACATTGATCGATCCAAAAGTTATAAGATTTAAAACTCCACAGCTTCAGTTCGATTCCAATACTTGGTGATAAATTTATGACCTGATTGTAACAGTCTAGGAACTTTTTTCTACGTGTAAAGATTCTTTTTTAACTTTCCGTTAGCAGGACCTTCGCTGTTCCAGGGTTGTTTCACTCCTCTATACTACCTAATGCGACCTGAAATCCATAAAATAAAGATCCCGCAGTTTCGATAAGGGATGGGATGATTTGCACAACGAAATTGTAGAATAATATCGTGAAAATTAATCGAAACCTTCGGGTGTGTGTACACGCGAAAACAGAACGAGCCTATATAACAGAAGACCCAATTATTTTTCTACTTCTTTCACAAACCTTCAGCAATGCCCCAGCTGGATCGACACCTTGACACTGTACAACAGATAATATCTCTAAACGCGAACTTAGCGTGAGCTTTATCTCTACTTTGGTCAAGCATACTAGTTTGCTTGAGAATGGTATTAGTGCTTTTGTTCGTGTAAATTTTTGCATTATATGCTTGTTGTAATGTTTGCATTTGAAGTACTACTGTTGTGTGGCAATATGATGTTGTCGTTGATCATTGTGGGACGCTTAAGCTGACTATGGTATGGACTAGGCATATGGTTATACGTTTTTCGAGGTTGCGCTCTGGCGAGACAAGGTCCCAAGTGCTCAAGGCCTGTTGTTGGTCGTTAATACTTCCCGAGTTGTTAATGTAAACCGAGGCCTGCTGACCTTTGCGATTTACTACTGCGATAATACTGGAAAACTTTAATTACCAGGTCACGTGCATTATTTCATCAGGCGAGTTCTTACCCCTTTTCCGGTTATGTCATTATTACATGCGTGGGGACCGAGATTAGGGTGTATCGTACATCTTACACTCATTAAGTCTGCAGATCCTTGAACTCCTAATTGCTCACGTATCCGTGTAAGGGGATAAATTACTGTACGAAAGGATGTGAAGAAACTCTAAAAATTGGGCAAATCCTTATATGAATACGAGAATAATCCATCATTGACCCAAAAAGTCGTGGAAGACTGTATAATTATCAAAATAGTAGAGATGAATGACTAGGTCATAAAAATCGCATGTCTCAATGGTTCGTAAAATTTAGGCCGATAAACCGACCCTATATGAAGCATACCTTGATCTATAAACGCGGAAGTGGCATAGCAAGTTGTAAAAGACGGGACGAACTATACAGTTACCATAATTTATTAATAGTTCAAAAATATATTGAAAGGTTAATACGTGGGTGGCTACGCCCTACCCTCAAAGAAGTTGATTAACTCAACCGTGAAAAGGGGGGTAGTAAAGTTTCACTGATCGCCTTGCACTGCACTCTACACTCTACACTCTACAGTATAAGCGACTGCATCATTTTAGCTTCTTCAGCTACCCCAGTAGTTCAGTAAAGGAATTGGGTCGACCGAAATGAGATTGGTGAAACGGGTTCGTTGGGATTGACAATTTTTTCCCTACTAGCTGGGCGGAAAAAAAAATCTGAAACTAGTTTCGTCCTTCCATCTACTTCGATGAAAGACTAGATCTGTTTCCGGGGAAATACATCCGCAATCTGTCGGCATTCGTAAAACACCTTTTGAACAGAAACCTGTAATTTTATACTCGTATCGGGGGGATAATAGGGTGCGAATAAAAAACATCCCGAAATAAATGCGATCTTTAATCCGACAAGCAGAATAAATCAGACATGATCTCTATATACGTGCAGACGCCCACGCACCGGTTTGTTTGACTGATTTCAGGCGGTTGGTCGGTTTGTAGCGGTTTATAGGAACAGATTGGACAATGAGGCGACGCTGAAGTGGTCAATGGTGGCCCGATTCGTAAACAGAGTTCGGGGTACGAAACTGACCAAAACTGTACCCGGGGATGTACATGGGACTTTGGTGCTCTAGAGCGAGAGGTTGAGTCGGTCAAATCGATACATATTCGCTATTCGAGGCAACCGCGACCTCTTCCTCCTGCCTCTTGTATCGTATAATACCGCGGAAATATGCCGAGCCGCGTGCGCCTATTTTGTGAAATGTTGGTGCTTTCATATCGGCAGCAAAAGAAAACCGCTGTAGTGGCTTCCGATGTTGGTTTTTATAAATAATTAGAATATTCATGGAAGCTTGTATGTACCTACTTAGCAAAGGAAAAACTGGCGCAACGTACTTCCTACCAGGAGAAATTCGTACGAGTAAAATATTCGCAATATTATACGTTTCTCTCTCACATATAGTAATGAATGAAAATTACGATATCCTGCAGACGAATTCAAATGCCTTTTGATTACGCCTGATATCCCTGAAAGGAATTCTCATATTTGTATACCGTATGATGACGCACTTCTTGAGTCGGTTCAAAGCTACGCTTCTGATTAGAAACCTGTGTAATGAACGGTTTTAGCGATTGGCACTTGTTCACCTCAGCTGCTATGCCTGGTCTCAGAACGTCAGAACTAGTCGCAGTGACAAGAGATGAAAAAGAAGCGGACAGGATGTGGTTGATACTTCTTCATATAGGATCGGAAGTTTCTGATTGGCAGTTGCGTCGAACCTATTAATGGTCTGAACGTAGAGGATGTGACAAAAAATTGTCACATCATGTTCCGAAAAGCACTGTCATTGAAGCTCAACCGGAAGTGTGATGCTCTATATTTATCGATCATAAAATTCATCTATTCAAAGACTCACCCTCCCGTATAGAAAATAATCTGAACATATTATACATCAATGTATGCTTTCAATATTAGCACAGTTTTCACCTGCAATGAGTATAATTATTGAGCAGCCGGTAAATATTTAAATATCCAATTGACATACCTACACCGATGTAGGAGCTTCGTTTGGGATGAAAATGAAGAAGGGTGTGGGGTGTATAAAAAGGAAAATAAAAACGTAAATAAAAAAGCCCTTTTCGCTGTCACCCTGATAATTAGTTTTTTGCCAATTTAAAAATGCATACCTACATGTCCGGCAAATATTTATATCCGTAATGCCACATCTTCAACTTTTTAGGTGGTCACCTGAGTAGGTAGGCACATTATATACGTCCGCTCTCTTAACTCAGCACGAATACGGAATAACGACCGAGTTGAGCTTGAAACGTCAAAGGTATGCTCCCAGGAGAGGATCCAGAGATTGCCGTTGAATGGTGATCGCGTTAGCCTGGGATAATGGAGCATTTCACCTCGAAGTTAATCATCCTTTTACCTTCAGTCTGCACACAGCAGGTTGAATTCAACCATCTGATGGTGAATTTCTTTAAAAAACATATTTAAAGACGAATGCGGAGCCCCGAAAATAAATCGCTATCTAAAAGGGTTGGCGCACCGTGAGCGCGTACGATTTTACCTAGGGGCGTGAAACCGTGTATAGGGTACTGTAATATTTGTCGATGTTTAAATAAACAGATAACAAACGCAAGTTCGGGCTTTCGTGTGGCAGAAGTGGATTACGCAAACAGTCGGAGATAAATTTTATAAACTGTATCTAAACCCGCACACAGCTCCGCTGTGCCGCATATTACCCCTTGGGTATAGAAGGTGTAAAAAGTTTACAGGCTCCCTCATGCTCTCGGGAATTCTACCCTTTAAAATATTCCAGCCAGAATATTTCCCAGCTAAAATTATCAAGATTTTATAATCCCGCGAAGAAGTGAGAAAAAGCGCTAAAAACCCGAACATCCTGCAGATGCCCTGCGTGCAGGCATATTCACATGACTAAACAGATTGAACCTTACCTATACCTATCTTTGAGGTCCTGAGAGAAGCTCAAAGTTTATACGATCATATGTATCATAAATTTCATATTACTCACGATTTTATGGTGCAGATGCTGCAATTCCCTCTCAGTTACTCTTCGTCTTGAAAGTTCACGCTGCTCTCGTCTATACTGGCTGTATTTGTAGAACAAGTACATCCCTGGCAAGGCAAGTACCACCAAAGGCTTCATCAGACCACCACGTCCCCCTGCACCTCCAGCAGCCCCGGCAGCTTCATGAGCCCGAAGGTCCTCCGGTGGTTCGTCCGAGTCCTCAGGGTGTCCAGCCGCACCTTCGGCCGGCACCTCGACGACGGCCGCCTCCGCCGGCATTTTTTTATCTCCCTGAAGACAAGAAGAGAAAGATGCTTTGATGTGGACGCACTTGACTCGTATGAGACAAAGCTTGTTTGAAAAGTGGATAAGTGTGGACAGGGTGGGATCAACGGTAGCCGCACGTCAAATTAAACAGTCTTGTTTTTTCGAAGCCGACATTTTGAAGGGTTGGTGAATCGCAAAGCGCGAATATCTATACGAGAGGCACTCGATCCTCGTTAACTAATTGTAACGATGCAGCATAAAGGTTTATCCGACGTTTCACATCGCGTTATTGGAACTGTCAGAGAGACATTTCATTGTATGATAATGAAAGCGCGCTCATTGTTTACGAGTCAAATAAATCCAGATGCGTAATTGAAGATAGATGGATATCTTCTAATTCCAGTGAGTAATGGATAATTAATTAAATTATTACCACCGAAGGGTTAACCACTTTCTGTCGGGTTTTCAAGATTTCAGAATACTTCACAGGATCCCTGCAGCTTCAGGTTTCAAAGGTTTCGCATGATTCAAAGGACCGGAAAATATTTCGAATGCTTTAGATTTTCTTGGAACAATAGATGATGTGCGTCCGAAAGCGCTCTCGGTCATATACCTTCCCAAAGGGTGTAGAATTTCTTGTTAAATTATCTTACGAGAGATTTAATGTCGTTAAATGTCTGTAGAGTGATAATAACGAGGAAAAGATTTTCGATCAAATTCCTTGTGCCGAAAATTGAACCGTTAGCTCCGAACAAGTACCCTAGGGCCTAGAGTGTAGATCGTAGATGAAAATTCCATGGCGTATGCGAGGGTGGAGAGTAACTCACCGAACTCTATACCAGTTGGAATATTAGATTTCACCGAACCCTTGAACCAGTTACAATATCCCCCTGAAATTTATACCCTTCGTAAACGTCTTGGGAGTAGAAACGGTCCATTTCTCCGGCTTCGCCAAGCCTCTACCAAACTAGACCACAGATCGAAGACAGGACCGAGGAATATCTATAGAGTAGGTATGTTGTTCTCCAAACTTTAAACTCTGCTGGAAACTTGAAGCTCGAAGCTTCAAAGGCTTTTTGAGCGAATTGTTGGTCTCTCGATCAACTCGACGGCACTCGCTGATATCTACTTTATTTACGCGAATAGATACCTGCGTCTTTTTGTGGGCTTCAGCCTCTGGGTTACCACAAAGTTGCTATACCGCCGGGGATTAACCGTTTAACCTTACTGCTCTGATCGAGTCGCGAGAGCGAATGAGACAGCCTTATATCTCCGGCGAACCCGTTGTCTCCACAAACCGTTTCCCGCCAGGCAGTTATATCCTCCCTTAGTTAATCACCGCTCACGAGTCACGTCCGCCCGTACCACTTGCAGATCCGCTCATTCCTCAGGGGTTCGTTAGTGACTCGTATAAATTGCCGCAAGTAGACAAACTTTTTTCATCCCGTTTAATAGGATTACCATTTTCTTCTTCTTCCTTTATCTCCGCCTTTTCGGTGCATGCCGCAGAATGGGATGCGATAGAAATTTCACGGTGATTTATCGATCAGTGCAGATAAGTTTCTTCCCTCATATCCACATTATTCATCTCTATACGCGTCGAGGTAGCTCATCACGATAATTAGAAGTAATTTAAGCGAGTAAACGCTCTCCTGCAGGGATGTAACACTGGTGACACAAGATGGAAGCTGATTAAGGAGAACAAACGTATCAACCCTCTGATCCTGGCCTCATCCTCATTTTCTTCCGAGCCATTCAATCTCGCTAAACCCTTTCACGTGTATCTCT
Organism: Tenthredo livida; assembly: GCA_963992785.1. Classification (NCBI taxonomy): domain Eukaryota; kingdom Metazoa; phylum Arthropoda; class Insecta; order Hymenoptera; family Tenthredinidae; genus Tenthredo; species Tenthredo livida. Next base: position 10,351,650 of record OZ023066.1, on the reverse strand, counting down.
GCAAGGAACAAATTTCGGCTGAAATTGACGGTGAACAGATCTGAAATTTCATTATCGCACTAGCGCACGGTTACCCTCTAATTTAATCGATGAAGATCGATGTGATATCATGAAGAGTTCAAGTCGGTCATAGGATGCCACATACTCTACTTAGAGTTCATTCGCCAATCTCCTATAGCCATTTAATTCATGGGTCTACGTGCGATCTATTCTTAACCGGCCGCTCCGGAAATACACAGCCCGTAGAACTAGACTAGGGTGTATTGGTGGAACACATGCACACTTCAACGTCTACCTTGCGCCAAAATTAAAATACATTTACTCAGCCTAGATTGCTTGATGATGATAATAAAAGAGGAGGATGTAGGTATGGTAAATAAAATTGGAAAATGTATTCGCCACCCTAAGCTACATCGCTCGATATATCATCAAACTGTCTTCCAAAGATATTTCATTTTTCGGTCTCTTCAGTATCAGCTGGTGAAGATTGATGAGTTGATTAACTAATTAATTAACCAGTGAATAAGGAGTCGTTAAGCAACCGTTGCAATATCTGAAAATTACTTAAGCCCGATCTTTACAAGCCCTGCGTTTTTGCATGAAAAATGGAAGTTCGATGTCGAGGACGCGTCGTCACAAAGCCCCGAGGACATCGCAGGATAATATCATAGAATAGCTAGACTGAACGGTATGTTATCTATTTATGAATCCACTCCGCTGTGCATTTATAACTCGTGCAATTCATTTTTCCTGGTAGTTTTCCATCGCGTTAAGAGTGGGGATCTATAAAATCGTTGATAAATCTTTGAAAATTGGTGCTAAAAATTTATCCTGGAGTAGTGTGAGAGAGAGAGAGAGAAAAAAAAGAGAAGTAGCCAAATTTGGAGAGTCACGCTGCGGTAAAATGTCAAGCAAGGACCAAATTACACGCTCGCTGAGAGTTCTGTCATATACGCGAAGGTCGCGCGATTGATTGTAGAGTCCTCGACGAGTGAGGATTTTTAATAATTTATACTTCGATTCCGCATCGCTGTATGTATACTGCAGTCACATATATTTCCAACCTTTCCATAAGTCATTTAAAATCGTACTATACGCGAGGGTGAACAAGCTTTAATGATATCAATGCAGCTCCATTTCTGTTTGTTCAATAATCAGTACCGTCATTCCTTCCGCCGTGAGAAACTGATTAATTTTCTTATATTCATGGGAAAGGCAGTTTAATTGAACCGAAGATGAGAGATATTGTATATAAATCTGAAGAAACTCTGAAGAGAATAAAACCGCGCGAGAATTTTCGCGCCAAATTAATCTCAACTGAATTCGTTGAACCGCTTGCAGGCGAAGCCTTACGCGTTTGATTGCTTCTTCGATATCTGAGCGGAATGTTTTATTGACGAGTTCGCAGTACTGCATAAAGTCAGAAACATAATAGAAATAGGAATGAGGTAGGAAGCACCGTGAATCTTAAGTCGCTGAAGCAAACACCGTGAACTTACTTCACACTTCACTTTCGGCTAAGCTTAGATGGTGTTTTTAGTTGTCGGAAAAGGAAGGTCGCAAGCTCGGTGGAGAACACTGCAGTCCATACATTTCATGCGTTTATACCGCACTGCGATTAGCTCGGCCAATGTCATCGAGGCTCACGATTTTTGAAAATTATCAATAAGCACTGCACACTCCATGCACGAGCTTTTTCTCGATATTTTATGGCCACGTACGCGGTTAAGTTGTGCCGGCGTGGTGGCCGGGCTGCCACTGAGGGGCCGGCGTATACGCGGCGAGGATGAGCGAGGAGAGACGTGTGGACGGTGGAAAGATCGATAAAGGGAGTGAGACCGATGTAGCATTTGATGGAGGGTGGAGGAGGCCAGCGCAGGAGCAGTGCAGAAGAGGGACGCTCCAAGACGCGAGGACAAGACGTAAGCCGCTGCGGCTGCGGAGGATCGCTCGTTGCCCTTATTGTGTGGATTCATGCTTACCCTACGTGGCTGACATCGCACCACTGTTATCCTTCAGTATCCTTTTTCCTCGCAACATGTCCTGACCCGCAAGGCATCAGCCGATTTTCCTCTTGCCTAGGTTACACATGTGGTGACATACTCATCCCACTTTTTTTCTCACATCGTCAAAAATCTAGACTTGATGATTTCAGGAAAACATAGTCTGACCCCGAGTCTGACGATGATCAGCTTGCATATCAGTCTTTTTAAGCGATGTTGTTTTCTATCCTATTGCTTTCTACCCTCGTTTCAGTCCGGAATTTTTTTTTTTATAGTTCCGCTGTAGGTGAGGCGCGAGTCTTCCATAGCTTTTTTACGCGCTTTTCTCACGCGGGCGGAGGGGATTGAGAAATTTTTTTGCCTTGTGATGTTGTGCACTGAAGAGGGTGTCGAAGATGAAACCGAGGAGTTATTTGCTCGGGGATATCAGTGCTCGCGGCTATCGTGGGGCGGTGCGAAATCGAACCTTTGAACCCCTTCAAATCATGTTCGATGAATTTTGATTGCCCAAAACAAATTTCAAGTGAATATTAAACAGATGTGGATTTTGTGGATTATCATGGATTTGGAAAACATGACTTTTCTTCAGGATTTTGCTTTGATTTTGCGGGTTCGTTGCCACTGCGTGCTAAATTCATGCAACATCCATGTTTCTTTGTGTTCGCATCACAATGCGGTTTCTATTTTCTGTCGCTTACTTTCCGGAAGCTTTTCCTGGACAAAAAGCTCGAGTATCGCAACACAATTAGGGGTCTTTGCCCTGGAGCAGTGCTTGAAAGGAAGTCTCCTGAATTTAATATCAAGCCCACTCCGTCAGTCTACTAATAGAGAGAAATTTGAAGCGAAGGCAAAATTATCTCACTTCTAATGAAGAAGTGAACAGCTCAAAGCTCCGTCATAACGAGTCATTGAAATTCTTATACTAGCAATTTGCTGCCACGTCTTTATGAAACTCTATTATTAACCGTTTTCAACAGTCTTGGGAAATGTTAGTAAAAATTGTGGTTCAAATGGTTGAAATTAATGAACTGCAGGCTATAGACAGACGGCTCTGAAGCCCTGTTCAATTTCTATGGAGAAGCCAAACCATGGAGTGTAACTTGATCGTCTGAATCTACCCCAGCCCAGGCCAACTTATCAGAGCGTGTTTCGCTCCAGAAATTTCTCTCGAAGGTCAATTCCGAGCACCTGGAGAGTAGCAGAAATTGCTATCCAAAGAAAGGTGACAGTGATCTCGGGCCCCACGCTTCCCAAAAGTAAATTAATTTCAGTTCTCTCTCTCTGCAGGTTTTGCAGGGAGCGACGAAATTCCTCTGGGTTTCTTCACGCGCCACGTGAACTTAACGCGAGGGATACTTTCGGGAAAGAAAATAAACGGGACCCTGGAGACACGCGTGCCATAAACAACGTCAAGGAAAAATTTTCGCAATTCGTGCAGCGATGTTATGTTCCGGACTTTGGAAGAGTCTGGGTGTGTGTATAATATGTTTTTGACCAATATGCACACCCGGTAATCAAATTTTACACATATCCTGTAAAATCATAATTGTGTTGTTATTTTTTTCTTCCTCCTCCAAAGGAAATATTTGGATACGCTGCAAGCTACTACTAGTAGAAACAGCTAGTGTAGTGTGAGGCGAAGAAGAGCTAGTAAGACACTTTAAAGGCGGAAGTGTATTTCGAGGATAGCAAATATTAAAGTATCCAGAGCCATCGAAAGCTCGGGGAGTAGGTACTCGGCGAGACAAACAATGATATAATAGAAAAACGCGATCACTGCAAAAGCTGAGAAAAGTCGCGGAGTTCTATTGACGAGAAGGGGTTGGGTTGCTTTATATAGGATATTGCAGGGGTGGCCGGCTGACGAGAGCTCCGAGTTTATAGATGTAATAGAAAATAAGAAATTTGACAGTCTCACATGATCCGACTAAAAATTTTCCATCATAGCTTAGTAGTTCAGATTCTAATCTTTCCTGAAATTATTGCGTATCAATTAACGGTGCGATTCAAAGGCTTGTGGGGTTCAAATGAATCGTTTCTTGGACAAATATTTTCAGACTGACAAATCGGGGGTGAAAAATAATAACCATATGATATTTATGTATATATTTATATTCTACATGGCCTCATATTATTAGCAAATCGTTGAACGATCGGCGAAAACTAAAGGTTGATTGGATTTCACCAAGCTATTACTCTTATCTAACTAACTATAAGTCACGTCACAATTTTTTATGGACTATGGCGGGTGGCTGGCGTGTCATGATATGCTAAACAACTTTTCCCCTGACCGACGCGACGCCGATGCTGACGCCGCTAACACACCAAGTTAGACACGTATATATAGAAATACAACATTTTGATATTCGGAAGATATGTGAATATGTTTCATATTTGATTACTCTCGTTTTTTATGAAACAGGTAATAATTCGGCAATAATTACCAGTTTATCTGCGGTGGTTATGGTAATAATTGATTTGCGAGCTCGTATAGCCACGCGACTATAACTGATCAAATTTTCATTCCTTTTTTTTTTTTTTTTTCATCCACTGATAAGGAGGCGAAGAACGTGCGCCAATTATTTGTAAAATTAATCTCTTTTAGAGCCTAGTATTAACCTATTTACTTTTAATTAACGCTCCGGTTAATGACAGTGCTGACGCAATATCGTGCTGCAACTTACGGTAGGCAATGTAGCTTGAATAATCTACATATTATAATTAGTTATTATTTCACGAGATTCGGGTCTGCTTGCGTTTGCAGAAAAAAATAATCTGAAAAATTTGATAAGAGTAGGTATACCGTAAATATGTACCCATGTTGAATTTCACCGTGAAAATTCCAAACAAAATGAACAAATAAATTGTACAATTATTAAAAATGGATCCGAAAATAATTGTAAAAAAATGAAAAAGTGGAATTCTATACGATACGATTTCAACATGACAGGATTCTGCTTAATATTAAATATCCTGGCGATGAAAATTATCGCGTCTCACCGTCCCCGCCCCCGGACTTTCGCACCGGTTAAATCGGCCATAAATTATATTCGTGAATTCAGCGAGGTAAAAGCAATAGCACTTTGTCAATTTTCGCGATAATAACGCGGTATGGTGCTCTGGCACTTTGTACTTATTCATTTCAGCCCCGTTATACTGATCGCGAACGCGCGTCTGTCTTGGTTTGTTAAAAGTCACGGCCGGGGTCCTTCTCGCCGATATCTTTAACCCCCTTGTTGTGAAATGCGAATACCTACTCGACCGAGTCTAGACTTGACTGAAATTCGTCCCAGGTACTCAAGGAGTAGCTTCTGCTTCGACGAGATAAATACTCTTGTAAACGTGCCGTTTTACGTAACGGGGCTCACTATATCCTTCGACGAGGGTGTTGACGGTGGGCAATCTAACTGACGATGAGACTCTTCTTCGGTCACCCTTCCAGCAGCCACTCAAATCCCAGAACGTTAAGTGTCTAGATTAAAAGTGACTAACGAGTAGGTACCGATGAGCTGAAAGATACTGACGAATATCTCGATAATTCATAGAAATATTTCAAGAACGCCTATGTCCTCGAGTCGTTTAATTATGAGCAAAGGGAAGAATCCTGTTCCCTGCAGGTAGCGAGAATTCAGACGGTATAGCGAATTGTTTCAATTTTTCGAATGGTTCAGAGTGATACTGCGGCTCGTCTTATAAGGATCGTCTAAGACTCAACGTCAGAAGAGATGCTTTGATCTTTCGAGTAGCGAATGGACCTCGCTTCAAAGCTGAATGAATGCTCACGCGCGTGGTATACGGCCTCATTAACAACCCGGGCTGAACCCTTCGCTCGGAAAAATTACACGAAGAAATATGCCTTTCTACGACTAGGCGCATTCCTTGATGATAAAATGAAAAATTGCTCATTAACTAGGTAGTGTGTGAAACGCGGGGCTCTTTACATCTTCTATAATTTTCGTATATATTTTTACAGTTTATTCGTGGCTATGTAAGAATTGAAATGACTTTCATGATGCGTTGTACATTATCTTGAGAATCTGTATCTTGTCGTCACTATCATACAGCTACTCTATTTCACCTTCCCGACTTTGCAGAAATCTAAGACTGAAGAGGTAAGATTGTAGATATGCGAGCCTGCAGATGCCAAACTGAGACTCGTGTTAAGCCTCGGTCGGAGGGCTCAGTGGCGATACGGAGGACGTGCAATACCCCGAAGTAGGGTAGAAATACAAGAAGAAAATGACGAAGAAAAAAGAATAAGAAGACGACGGAGAGAAGAAGAAGAAAAATACGAGGGAGCCACGTAGACGAGAAAAGTTTTCTTTATTTCGATAAAAATTCATAGCCTGTACATCGGGGATTAGAGTCGTGGCTAGTTTTGTCTAGAGCCGGGTAACTGCGGGGTTGAAAATATTCTTAAACAGAAATAAAGATGAAGCAAGAAAGAGGATAAAAATTGGTAAGATTTAGGAAGGCTTTGGACTGCGGGAAACAAATGGGTATGAAGAAACTGCTAATGGATAACCCCTGGCAAATAAAACTCGACTAATTTATTGATTGGATTAATCGGCCATCGACGAACGCTTCTATCTATTCTATAGATGTATATTTTGATTGTACGTACCCTGAGCTTAGCCTCGCTATAGGACCGAAGTAATTCTATTTGCCAGAGTAATTGGCTGCATTCATCTGATAACGACGTAATTTCATAATTCGATTTCACCCAGCGCCTCCAAGGATGTTAGATGCACGAATAACACTACGGTTCACTTCTTATAGTGTAGTCATACTATAATGTTCCATTTCACTATCCGGATTCAAAAATGAGGAATAGAGTGCTGATTAGGAGTTGAGGAATGAAGCAATTTATATTCCCAAAGCCATTGCCCGAGGCAATATGATAATGAATTTATTTTTTTGAATTAATTTCATCAACGATGTTACAAAATCAAGGCAATTGTATTTTCCCACAATCAAGGAGTTTGGTTATTTCATTTAAAACCCAAGTGAACAAATTGTTTGCTCATGTACCCCTACGGTCTGCCAGAGGCAAGAAAGTTTGTATTTATTTTCTGAATCCGTGATTACCAAATGTTTTTATAATCGGAACAATACCTTCGTGCAATTTCAAGTGTACAATATTTTCTAAGATTTTTTCTTGTTTCTTTTTTTGGATTTTTGTTTCTCCAATTTGATATATGATAGCCAATATAGTCTTTTAATAAGTGCCAAGGTATACACACGGTAGACGACGATCCAGTACCGCGCTAACGGCACGGAAGATTGCGGATATTAAATTTCGCACTAACCGGAAATTGATTTCTTTGCCGAGTCAAGAATCAGGATATTGATCGTTTTCAAAGCTGCAGGCCGCAAGTTCAAAATAAGAAATAATGAATGGATAAAAATTAACAAGAAAGCTATCCTCTGCAGCGTCCCTCTTGGGTTTCCAACGTGAACGTACGCCAATAACCAACGAATTGAAAGGATTTTTCTATAAAACTTTTCTTGGCTCATGAAGTACCCAACTGCAATTTGGGATTTAAGAGGCGGATGCAGTACAACCGATTTTTGATTCTTGGCAATTCTCCATCGCGAGTATCAATTCTCTTGATAAGTTAGTTGATAATCGTTAGCTCAGCTCTGTAACAATTCTCAAACTTTCGTAAACTTTTGGATAGTTAAAATTGATAACAAAGTTGGCCTGTAATAATCCTTCCAAATTCAACCCTTGAGCCAGATAAACTTATGGGATAAATTATACGTAGCTTTACATAAAGCGTAGCCATCTTGCTTTTAAATGTACCTAATGTAATCTATTTGTACAAAAGTGTTGCTCTTTAGTAACAAACTACCTAGAATGCACACAAATACTTCTCTTCGTCCGAAAAAGGGGTCATAAAAAGGCTCTTCATTTTTTTGGCAAAAATTATATCTACAAAAATGACCAATTTATAAATTCTCGGACCTGATAGTATCTTCGAAGTGAAAGTTCTTCAATCTCTGAATGGAGAATGCACCGTAATATACTAGGGCAGGGATGATAGTGGAGCAGTGAAAGGATTAATGTATAACAGCTGTAGGTCATAGTTACGAGAGTTTGTGGTGAATGATCAGTTTCCGGTGAATATGGTAAATCAATCGGCGTTTGTTTGACCCAAACGATGAACGGTAGACCGCAGTAAATTCGTTGTAAAACAGACATACATTATACTATGTATCATGACGATGAATTCACGGGTGTAAAAAAAAACTGCTGAGTCTTCGGTTCGCGTGGTTGTCACGAAATCGCCCCAACCACCCCATAAACACGCGACCGTAAACGATCAACTTTTCTTGTATCATGTTCATCTTTCCTTCCTTCCTTCCTTCCTTCCTGCCTTCCTTACTTCCTTCTTTTCTTCATTTTCTACTATGTGAAAATTCTCGTCTGACCAACGAGGCGACCTCTATAACTCTAAGGTATGGCACAAAGCAGCCTAGGTCCTAGGACATAAGTAAGTGCACCTACGTACATCGTAAGTCCAATTTAAGTGGTCCATAAATCAACTGCCGGATGCAGCAGCTCGTCGTTTTCCTCCGGCCGAACTCCCTGATTTTGGAATTCGTTTGTGTAAACATTTTTTTTCATTCTTCATTTTCGATCGAAAAACGAATCGAAGATTCGATTGATTTTGCATTTGACGATAGAACAATTAATACACTCTGAGGACTGTTCATGGGTATTTAGATATATAGCTATGGTGTTGTCTCTTTACGTGCTCTAGCTCGGTCACGAGGCGATCGTGAAATCCGGGTCCTTTTAGAGGGGTATAAAAGTCGCTGGACCATTACCTGTTTAATTATTCTCCGTAGATTTCAAAGCTCAAATGACGTTCCGTGGTTGAGGTATAAGTGCCGTAAATCGGACAATAAATGAACGATTCAGACTCCGGACGGAGTAAAGGTTTTTTTTTTTTCATTTTAATTTTAAAACCTGTAGAAACATACCATTCTCGTATTTCATGATTTTTATTATATGTACGTACGTAGGTGTATATGTACGCGATTGTAAACGAGCCTGAAAAGAGGGGCGAAGTACATAAATTGTTTAATATTTGAGGATTGAAATTCACCGTTATTGTTAGTGAAACTTTTTTCGGCAAAAATTCAACCTCCGAATCAAACAGTTCAACGATTACGAAAAACTCCTAACAGTTAACACATTCTGTGATATGTAACAAGGTTTACTCAAAATGACCCCCTTTATATCAGCTCGTACAAAGTTATTATCACACCGCGTACCTACGTCCCCCCGAAACAGCTTTGAACGGATAAAAAGCCAGGGGGAGTATGAATTTAATGTATAAAATTGAGGAATTCAAAGTAACCATATAATGACCAATTTTCAAAATCCACCCTCTGCTCGGTCTGGGCTTTATCGACGTTACTAACGAACCATAAGTCGCTTTTCCAAACCAATACTCTGTGCGGACCAGTAAATATCAGCATCTATGGGCTGCACTTGATTCACAGCCTGCGGTCGTGAATTTTTTACTTTTTTTTCCTTTTTTTTTATTTTCTTGTGACGTTTGACCTGCTTCCTCGCCACAGTGACGTCACAACCAGCAAATGTCAGATCAATGGTCCCGCGTCGAGAGAAAAACCTCCACCTCTGAAACAGCCAACTAGTTGTATAGGTACGTACTGCATGTACTAACAATCAACTCACAGGCCTCAAAGCCGGTCAGAATTGGAGTAAACCAACCCTCAGATGACAAGTATATGACTCACGTGGATTTTACAAAAGCAACTAGTCACTAGTCATTAATTAGCATATTATATATCATACGGTAGGTACTTTATTCGTTCCGTGATTACGTGATGCGAAATTAAAATTTAAACTGGTCGGGCTATAAGGGAGGGTGGTGGCGGTCAGCTCAGCTGCTCGTTAGCGTTTCTGCATGAATCCTATCAAAAATCCATAATAATAGTATACGATAATCCATTTCTCGTATACATGTATATATATACCTATACGGCGTATAATATGCACGTGGCATCGCACGTATCAGGATATAATCTGAACTTGCAAAACCGTACAAGCGTGTAAAAGAGCGTTTCGCATCAGTCGGACTGACATGACGGAACAACGACAACCCCTATTCGGAGAGGAAAGAGAGGGCGAATTCCACTCGAGAAGAGGATTTCGGTCCAAAAATAGAACGCGACACATAGCCAAGCGAATGTATAGGTATAGGTACACGTATATCTAGACTTCTGTATAATATATATATATGTACGTCATATAGATACCAATACCTACGCCTACGCCTACGCGGGCGGGTGAGGTCTTTGGATGTCAGAATTTGTCACCCTGTAAATGTATAGATGTAGGTATATATGTTGTATACGTATGTATACAACACCTTTAAAACTGCTCGCGGATAACCGGGGTGGTTACTTTTTTACATTTTCTTTCTTTTTTCTTTGCACAAAAGTGAGAAGACATTTTAAGGCCAAAGGACCGACTATACGTACCCTATAGTATACCCTTAGGCAGAGACGCCTCGCAAATTCTTGGTGTTAAGTTGTATACCTACGGTAGCTCGTTTTTCTCCTCATTTTTGGTACATGGCTTTCTCGCAATTCGCAAACAAAGAGAAGAGGCTGCCATAATAGTTACGAATGCACTTTTCGTAAGTGTAGTTACGTGAGCTGATAAAATGACCGAAAATTTTCTCACGATAGTAAAATATCTAGGAGCTTGATACGGTAATTGTTTATTTAGTGAAAAGGGGTGCTGTATTGTGAATGGGAATTTAAGGTTCTATATGATAACCGAAAACTGATAGAGTGATAAAATTAGCGAAAAAAACAATTATAAGGGAAGCATCGTGATCACTGATTTAGCGAAAGGGGACACCGTGCGATTTTCAAGAAATGAGAACCCCGGTCGTGACGTCACACAGACCTTAGTGACGTCACAGGAGCGTTCGATACACCGGAGTTTCGTGGTGGGGATGTTTAACGGAGATAAGCGAAAAGAGAGAGATAGAGACACAGAGGTAGAGATAAAAAGAGGGAAAGAGCGTATGAGAAGAATTAATCCGAAAGAAAAAAAAAACGAAAAATTATTCTGGATTATTTGATTGAAATGGATAAACGGAGTGATTGAAATAATTTCTTTTTTGGACCTAATGAGGCATCAAGAAAGATTAAAAATTTCAATCAGATTCATCAGAGCTGCTACGTAACCTTAACGCCTCCCTGCAATCCCACCACCCAATTGAGAAAATAACTAATTAGCATGATTTCAGAATTCCATTGCGTATGATCGTCTGTAATTTTCCCATTCTCCCAATTCGCGGTAAAATAAATTGGTTAGTTGATTTCCAGGAGATCATGATGTTCCTCCGATGGATATTACCTAGTTAATCGTCAAAGTACGCGATTGTACACCCACTGACCGCTAGATTACGTTAATCAGCTAATAATAATCTTGGAAATATATATTACGACGTTTCGTGGAGTAGAAAGTGTGTGTCTACCATATACCTATGTATTACGAAAACGAAGAAAAAGAAGAAGAAAAGGCCCAGCAAATTTTCCCGCTCTCGTGTCCGTTGTGATTTTCAATTTGACGTCACTACATTAATTTCTCACGACGGTACTTCGTAACAAAAGATCTTCACTCACGCGACGAGTAACAGGAATGACACAAAAAACTCATAACTCTTGCCTTCGAGCGACATCAGTTATCAAGAATTTTTCTCCAGGATATACCTACACAGTGTTTCTGTTACGAGTAGGTCAAAAACAGAACGAAAATTTCAATTCGAAAATCTCAAACAATTCTTGATAGTGTTTTGACCCCGTTCATGGGGGTCATTCCGACTAATCAATATTCATCTAAGGTATATATCTACCCGGTCGATTTGTAAATCAATTAATTATGCATTCGAAATGCACATTGAATTAAAAAAATGTGCATCCTGTGACCAATTCAATATCATTAGAAGTTTTGAATCGCATCTCATCAGTTAGAAACACCGTTTATACAAGGTTTCACGTACACATATACTTATATATACGGGTGTGCGAAAATACAGTCGTTGCCAAAGTTCTGAAACACCTTGGGCTCACCTAGGTGTACATATAGGTATATAAGGAGCGGTGATTTAAATAATCAATGCGAAAGCGCAAGGCGGATACTACTATTCCAAAGAATTCGCCGCGATAGATCAATGAATGTCTGAAAAGGCCAGAGCAAAATACTCGAGTGCAGGTACATACCCTTGCACGTATTTTACTCGCATTATATACTCCATTCGTGTAAAAGCTCATGGGTATACAGTCATTGACTAAAATGGCCAAAAGTCTGTCAGGTGGGTATATTCACAATGTAAGATAAGCCCCAGGTCCTTTTTTTGAATATATTTGAATTTCCCTTGGTCTGGAGGTACAGGGCGAAATCAGAGGTATCTGTTTTTGGCAATCACGAGTGAAGGGAGAAGAGGAAAATTTGCTTCTTCAAAGATAAGAGAAATCCCAAGACAAAAGATGCAGCGAGCGACGCTAGCAGTCACCTCAAACAGCGGGGCCGATGAGATCTTGCTTTGATGATCTACGTATCCTGCTGTTTGAGATGCGAGGCAGATCGGCCGCAGTGCGCCATCCTCACCCTCGACCCCGGGGGAAAAACTCGAGGAAAAGAGTGCAGAGTGACGCCCCCCAAGCAGCCGGCTGATCTCTCGCACGTCTCTCACCTCTATTTCATAGCGATGCTAATGTGTGATTCGAAATTCAAAAAACAGGCAATAAAACACCATACCCACCTTTCCGAAATCAATTATAGGTACTACTGTTCCTAGTATTCACAAAGAAAGATGTTATTATCATTTCATGTTGACGGTCCTAAATCGGTTATTTTTAACTTCATCTCTTGGCATTAATTTAAGTCTCGTATATGTATACATACATATATACATACATATATATAATGTATATGGAACTAAAGTGCAGCGAATTTGGGTTGATAATTAATTCTGCAGCATTGCGGCAATGACATTATACCTTGTGATATATATTATAACGTCCGTTTTCTGGATGTTATTTTATACACGTGTATATGTATGTGGGTGGCAGATGCTTGAGTACAGTTTTGCTGTTATACATGTAGCTAACGGATTAAATGAAAACAAACAGCCTCCATAAAACGCTAAGTTAAATTAATGGAGTAACCTTACACATGTATCAAGCCATGTAAATTAGACGTTTCGATGGAAATCAGGTCGTCCTAGACGTTCCTATATGCCTGTATTAATAAAGAGACGTTATTTGGATTGCAAAAATTCGCAAGCCGATTGGCTATATCTGTATTGAAATCAATTTTAATTTCAAACATCTCCGCAGATCGTAAGATTTTAGGAGCAAAAATGTGCACATTGATGCATATCTTGATGTGTATCGCATTTTCTCCTGATATTGATTTGCCATTCCCTCGGGATTCGAACAAAACGATGATAAACAGCTGCAGTAATCTTCCTTATCTTTAGACAGATCCAGCTAGTGCTTCCATCCCACAGATATAGTGAGCTAAATTCGAAACGGCAAGATGACAGCCACATTTTAGCTCCAAACCCATGGGTTGTTGTTGTGTCCATGCTTGCTCTGTCAGTAAAAAAGATATCGCGAAAATAGTGACGTTATCCCGTCTGTCGATCACAATCTGCAAATAACAAAATTTCCAAATTATTATACAGAAATTATTAGAAAATTTAAAAGTAGTGACCTGATTTAAACAGCTCAAAAATGACCATATGATAAGATCTACCTTGTCGCATAAATCGTTTTGGGCATTATATTTCCGTCGATATGTTACCGGCGTGACTATAAATTGACGTTTTTATCTTGTTTTAAGTTAAATATAAGAATTTATTCATTTTTACTAAATTTCATCGTTTCGTATTTGATAACTAGCATCATCATATCAATTAGTTATTAGACCGTAGCCTGATACTCCAGTATATTCCATGTCGATCCTTTTGGGTATCACATATCCGTCGATACGTTATCGACTTGATTAATTAACGCCCCGATCTAGTTTTAAGTTAAATACATGTACAAGAATTTGTTTATTTGTTATTTATAATGTAATCGTTTGGTTTATTGAAAACCAGTACCATCCTACCAATTAGAGCGTATAGCTGACGCTGCAGTGCATTTAATATCATTAATGCAAACGATAAACAGCGCTGTCCTGCGCATCATCACGTGTATAGGGTTTCTTTTGAGCAAGACTTCGCGCGTATAATCATTATACGCGTTGACATGAGCTCAAGAAAACTGCGTACTCTGCATAATTACGCGTATCTAAGATATACGTATACATTCATTTAACATTGGCACGCCCATATAGGTATATAATAATATTATATCCCCGCTTCCAATTTCAATTTCAAACTGAATGTATACGTCTAAGGAATTTATTACATATTTACTATCCCAACAACAGATACCTATCCCATTTTACATCGAAATTAAATTCGATATCGACTCGTCTATTGTGAGGTTCGAATCTCTCCGTACCACGTTTGGTTCAACAGTCTTAAAAATTACCATTTTATATCTCGACAATACCGAAAACATTTTCGCGTATATTGCAAATGGTAATTTATGGAGTAATGGGATGGGAGCTGGCTCATGCCAATCAATGAATATGATGAGAAAAAATGAAACTCTTCAATACAAAGATAGCCTTATAGAGTTGAACGGCGTTACGTCATCTGTGGTCAAACAATGGTACAGCTACACCCAGCAAGCGATTTATCAATCACTACCAAGCGAATAAACGAATGTGGGCTCACTATACCCCCACACTTATAAGGGAGTTACGACATTAACGAATCTAGCATCAACGCTTGATCTAAACGTAACGAAGATTTGTTGCCGTCTGATTAATCCGTAATTACCTGAGTTTAACGGCTGTTGAACCTAATGCTGTATAACTGGCAATTAGTCGGGACTTATACACGCACTCAGCAATTAACAATTTTCTCATTAATATCATCAGAAAGATTATTTTTTATTCCATTTTTTTCAATCGATAGCGAATAGATTGAACACTCGTTAATTAACCAGCTCTAATTACCTCGACTAGAATCCTGCCTCTACTATAGAATCGTGAGAATAGCACAAAATGAGAAAAAAAACAATAAAAATTCATTATTCTGATAGGAATTCAGTACCTACCTACCTATTATACTGCTTCAATGATTTTTCGAATAATTGAACAGTTTTAATGAACGAAAAATTTTCAATCCCATTGACGAACCATAGGGATATAAATATGCCCATAAAATATCGCACAAGCGATCGTTGTCGATAAAATAATAAGATTGACGAACTGCGGTCCAAGACCAGCTATATAAACGAGCGATTATTCGCCGCCTCGATGCAGTGAAAGCGCGTAGGTAATGACCGTGTAATGATTAGTGTCTTGAAAATCAGTCGCCTTATTATAATTACAATAATTATTATTCTCATTATCCTCATCATAATCGATCTCTCGAGAATAGACAATGAAAGATGCGACAAAAATGCAGTCGCTCGATTTATACGCTTTAATAACTGTAATCTAAAAATGAAATCTCTCTCGCCGACTCTGTAAACAATTTTCACTAACATTCGATGAGATATAACAATTCGTACGTGAGTCATACACGTACTGATCCTTGCATGGTCAGCTCTGACCGATTATTATAACACAACCGAATCTATATATTCTCTCATGATTCGAATTACGCCGTAAGTTATAGGCCTCATCATCTAGCTTCATAGAGTCATCTCGAAAATCAACTATTCTCACGGTTTGAAAATATTTCAACGAATCTATATCGCATATGATATCACGATAACTTGTTTGATTGTGATTTTATAGCAGAATAATTAGTAACATGGTCGTAACACCGGCTTAAGCGCATGATTTACCCGGTATATGTGCATGTGTACGTAATTTGTGTAATATATGCATGTGTGTATAATGAATATGTACATAGCTATATACTTGTAACTCGCGCCCCGAACTCTGGCTAAATTTGGATCAGACGCATGGCGACTTCGTTCCAGTGGATAATCGGTTAAGAGTTCCAGTTTCTGTCTTATGCATTGCCAACGTCCTCTCGTATGCCGAGATAACTTGATCATCTTTTCACCAAGCACTTAACACTTGAAATTTATATCTTTTTATACTCATATCCAGTTGCCATGAGACTTTGGAAAATTTTGTACCTACGGTAAACTTTGAACGAAATCAGTTAGTATGATATTGTATCAGCAAAGCTCGAGGTCGATAAAGTACGATATTATATTGTAATGAAATTCCGACTATTGTATATCGTAGCTTTCTCAGAAGACGGGATTATCCGATGGTGTATGTTTTTATTTTTTCTCCGATATATAGATACCGTCGTTCTTCCTCATTGATTTGTTGTAAATATAGCCGCAGTTTATAAGGTAGGCATGTGTACGTAGTAGGTACTACGTTTATTGAAATCAGCTGGATTTTATCACCAACTTGAAAGTAGTTTATCTACACAGTTTCCTGAATAAAAATACCAAGATCTATACATTCAAGCCAAGGAAACTATTACAGTAGGTACACAACTTACAATCCCCGGTTCTTGATTACACCGTTTGTCTAATGACAGGAAGAATAACACCGTACACAGCTTTTACTTTCGATTTTCTACAACGATCTATATAATACGTATTATATTATTTATATAATTATGCCTATATCTTACGGTCACGGAACAATAATTCTACAAATCAATTATAAAATATGTAATAATAGTGATAACTACACATATAGTATGTGTCGTTGAAATAATTTCTATTATTATATCATTCGTAAAGTAATCGTACTTGTATAACCATAGAGTGCACTTATAGATACACATACACATATTCGATTGAAAATATTTTTAATCAAATATTACACTCTCCGTTTTTGCGATACTGTTTGATTATTATAATCGAGAACCGTTTTTGATGGACCATATAACTATATTTATAGTCTAGATTCAAACGGGCTTTACATTATATATTTCATTTGCCTATATCCTATACATACTGCAGATAAATTTCGTACAGGCTATATTGTTCGACGACGAAATCATTCTAATTGAAATTAAAGAAACAAGCCAACTCAATATATTGGTCATTTTTTACGTACAAGTTATTTTCGATTTTTGCAAAAAGTAGGTACTTTGAGATTGAAAAAAGAAACAGGGATTGAAAATTCCTTCAAAATTTATCTCGTAGTATATTTTTACGAACAAAATATATGCACATAAATAAATATATCAGAAAGAGGATTGTTTGCACAAAGCTTAGAGAAATAATCAGTGGATTATTTTTCTTAACTTTAATGAATTACGCGATTCCCACATCCTCCTCGACTCGATCTATAAGCGAAGAAATAGAACCGAGAAGATACGTAATCGTCATAATCTCCCTTCCTATACAGAATTCCTGTTAACCCGAAGACGCATTACGCGGTTAGTTATACAGAATTAAATTTCACATTATAAGTCCAGCCCTTCGTTGTAATTAGCTAATGACTAAAGTCAGTCTATAAGTATACACGCATACGTTCATACACACACATATACATATTATACATATATACTTCGCTCAGGCACGTCCTGTTTCATGTGAGTCAAGCAGAGTCCCCGTGACTTGAGTACGCTACGACAACGAGTTTAATAAACTTTACGAAAACACTATGGAACTGCTAAGCCACGCAAAATCCACATATACACACATATATGTATACCAGTATATCCTTTGTCTCTTTCGTGCAATCGGGTCAGTTTTATCATTAATTTTCAGAAAATAACACATATACGTAGGTACAGAGTAGAATGCTGATAGACTTATTTCCACAAATTCCCCTGGTGCATATGTATATATTCATTATTCACCGGATTTTCTTGGCAACGTTGAATACACGAGATGAAACGGCTCAATTTTGACACAATTATTTTAAACATTCACGGTTTCATATGTTTCCCAAATTTTTAGACTACTGAGCGAAAAGCATTTTCCGATTTCCTACCGTTCGTTGTTCTGACCTATTCGTTGATTATCATCACTGATTTGCAATTTATTCTCTCTGCAGTAGCTAACGGAAAGATATACCTATATGATCGTTCTCAAAGATCAGTCTTTCGTGTCTGCGTTGCCTAAAAATTCATTTTATAGTTAAAATAAACGCAGGCGTGGGTATAAAGTGCATTTGATTTTCCTGAAAAACCTATAAAACTATTCTTTCACCGAACCAATTAGACCGCTGGCTACTATATGATATTTTCAACTCATCCATATACCCCCATTACTAACCGCTATAAATGCATCGCGTAGATATATGGTCGCAGTGAAGCCAGCTGTAAATTATTTTCGAACATCAGTGAGTCACTGCAACGACTTAAAATCGTATATACATATATATATAGGTACACCTATAACTGTATGCGATTAGAAGACGAAATAAAATATCGCCGATAAACATCGTTCAGAAATAAAATTAGTTTAAATAATAGATCGAGGTGTCACACAATAATATTGTCTGCCAAGAAATCAGTTATGTACAGCTACACCTTTCGAAAGTATCATTTTTACTATTAATAGAACAGCTAATTTCGTCGAGATGAAAACAGAGAAATAGAGAGGAACGATTTGATCGTGAGATTTTTTGTGAGGAAAATTTTCAAAGAGAGAAGAAAATTTTGGAGGAAAACAAGAAATGTTATCAATTTTTCTTTCCCATATAGGTATGCGTTATTTTTTCTTAGAAAAAAACTTTGTGTCCAAGAATGTCGTGTACATTAATGTCACACACATGTGATGCGTTGTTACACATATAGATCTTGAAGCGCCGTCAACATCGTCGTCGTTGGCGCCGTCGATGACACACGGTTCACTGCCATTCTGAAAACCTTTTACGAAGAGTTAGTTCGCGATCAGTGATGTGCATCAGGCTGACCTACCAACGTTGATATATAATATGCATCCATGCATGCAGATTTGCGACATCGAAGATGATTACGGTTCATTGATAATCTATATATAGGTATACGATATTCACAGGCTTTGAGACCTCCGTAAATCCTTCAACGTTATATTATTATAATACAGGGTGCAACAAGCGATGGAAATTACTTGATTCCTATTATTGAGATAAAAAATGAGAGATTTTCATCTTCTTTTCTCTTCTCTGTGGAAAAAAATGCACAAAATTGACGAGATATTTGTAACAAATGCGAATTGCGATGAAATTAAATTCATTCATGCGCTCTTTATACAGCTGACCCTAGACGTATACTAATGAGCGTGAGTAAAATCCATCGTATTGTCCTCGATCTCTATAAAATAGTTTTTTTTTATTTTTGTTTAGTCTTGTCTTTTCTCTTTTTCGGTTCATCTCTCTTTACCAATTCGAACAATAAGGAGATCCGCTAATACGTCGTCGCTGCAAGATGTACCATTTGATAGCTGAACTCCCCTCGTGCAGTATACAGTCATAGCTGGTTTATGGTTTATGGGTGTCGCTGCCGTGTTGATTTAATGCCGTATAGCTTCTGGAAGTACTTTCAAATTGAACTTGAGTTACTTTGCAGGGTTACCTGACAATGTTTTCTTTAAAGTACTCGGCTGCTGTAGACCCTTTTGATTCTCACTTTACTCATACTACCTATATAACTAGGTATACCACATAACTATGCCGACCCCTCTTACAGTAATTCGCCACCTTTTGACGAGCTATACTGTATACACGAGTGCTAGTGTTGAGCTTTCGCTGCGGTTTTCACATTCTAAAATGTTATTTCCAAAATGATGATAATATCATTGTTAATAATAATAACAATTATTATAATGACACTGATTTTCATCAATATTGTTATTGTTCCTCGTTTGTTCTATCCACGTGAAGAGAGAGAGAGAGAAAAAAAAATCCCACTTCTCCGAGGTCAAGAACTTCTCTATGATTATTATTAACGTTGATAACTTTCTAGAGCGTTGAACGTTCGACTCGCCTTTTACTCGGCGGTTATAATTATGCTAATCAATTCGAGGTTGATTGCACTTTTACAATATGTGTATACCTATATAGTATATATCTCGCTCGGCAGTGAATGGTGCAGAGAACTGTAACGCATATTGCTCAAATTCATACGAATATTTTATCTATAACGTGAAAGATAAACGAAAATCTATAAGATTCTTCATTTTTCCTTCTGATATGATATACTGTACTTATGGAACTTTCTCCAGAAAGTTTTAGGAAAATCATTAACCTATTTGAAATTAAACTCAATAACACACAGATTCGTCGCATAGGTAGTACTGCTGCGTGTATATAGTAACAGGAAATATTCGGCTAGTCAGATCCCATCGGTTTTAATCGTGAAATTTTTTATTGTTTATTAATTTTCTCCACCGTAAAAATCACGCGATTAGTTTTATTAGCAAATCGGAGCAACAGCAGCAGCAGCAGCTACGTGATAACCCAAACGAAACTAATTGTGAATAAGACGCTGCACATGCACCGCTCCGTCAGTTTTCATTCACACGTAATTTCTCGGTCACTAACTCGTTCTTGCACAGATCTTTAATGTCACTATACTATACAACCGCGCCGTATACCGCGCTTTCATCCAATTAAAGATCAATATGTATTTTCTAAAATAACAAATAATAAATAAATTATCCAATTAATAATGATGATGATAATAATAATAATAATAATGATGATAATAATAGGCCCCTAAGATCATCAAACTTTCATAAAAGGCCAATAAAACTGAAACATAAAAATTCTCAATTTCATTTTACTCCGTTAATCAGCTTTGAAATCAGGGCGAGGAGCGAGAAGAGCGAATAATAATATCTTATAGGGTTAGCTGGTGCCATGCCCATGCGTTGCAGTGGGGAGAAAATCAGTTGGTTCAGTAGGTCTGAGCGTCGTTCTATACCACGCCGCTTGTTAGTCGCTGGCTGAACGCCCGCCACGGATGACGGTGAGGCGGAAGCTGAATATTTTTTTTTTTCAACAAATATTAGACACGCGTTTGTTGCTAGTAGTTCATTTTCTAGAGCAATGTCTGAAATATAGTCGTGTATAGTATGTATGTATGTATGTGACGAGTTCACAGTGCAGTATCATAAACTACGTGTATAAAGATCATTCATCGTCACTTCCTACGAATTCGGAAGTATAACGAGAAGATTGTGATCAAGTGATTTTGTCAGAGAGTGTCAATGATCCAGGATTACTATACTACTATAAAACTATTGCATTTTCATCAAACAAGTGAAAAACGTGAACGGTGATAGTCGCCTGTGTCTAGACACGTGATACACACACACACCGAGTGAAGTTCATAAATCATATTAGGTAGTGCCGATTGTTTACTTCGACTTTTTCTTACATTTATCTTCTTGATTCAACATGAGGGAAACTAAAGAAAATCAAATTTAATCATTTCACGTTAAATTAAATAAACATATCTGTCTTCGTCGTGCAAATGTTCTCAACATAACAACAATCGAATTAAATAATAAATTATTAAAAATTGAGAGTTTCTACTGTCAGTGATCGTTCGAATGTCTAAATACATAAAAAAGAAAAAACTGTTCGCATAAAAGGAAAATTTGAGCAAAAACGATCGTAGTTAATCTGTTATAACGAAAAGGCATACGGCATAGGCATAGAACAGCTGTTGGCGCCCCTGTTCTTATTCCAACAGGGTTTTCAACGTCCAACGAATGCAGTTAATTATTTGATCATTTAGCTAATTATTGATTGGGATTTGTGAGCAAATGAATACAGAATTAGTTTGTTTTGTTTTCCAATCCTTATTATTCGGTAGGTTTTTATTACACCATTAATAAAATTGATGAATAAAACAAAAGAGAGACGTGAAGTTGTATGTATAGTAATAATCATATTATTATAACACTGGAAACAAGACGAGGAAAATATGGATGAATATTAAACCGTAGATGATATGTATCTGCAACGTACACACCAGCGACCCAATAATATACTATAGGGATAATTGATAAAAGGAAATAGAGGTGATAAATGGTAGAGTGATAATCCTGTTATGTGTAAATAACGATAGTATTAAACAATGATGATGAATCTAAAAGGGAAAGATTAGTGTTTTCATTCTGTAACTAAGGATTAACTGGATTAAATATCGGCAAGATGATGATGGCACCACCTAAAGTTGTCGGTGTTTTATTAAAGAAACCCGGACAACATGAAGATTTGCAAAATAATCCTAGGGTACCGCCTTTGGATCCACAGGAAATAAAGATTCGCGGTAAGCTTATAACATTTATTATACACATATATATACCTACCTGTATGATGCATCTACGTAGGTCTAACGAACACGTGGTGAATATTTGACCGGATATTATAGCTGTACGTCTATAATACCTACTCTACCCTATACCCTTGCGAATCGGCAGATGTTAATGATTAATCTTTAAAAGGGTCTTTTTTTTTCGTTTTCGTTTTCTTTTTCTTTTTCGTCGGGATTTATAATACCAAGACACGTAACGAAAAAAGAACGGAAGGAAGTGAGGAAATGCATTATAAGAATACAATTTTTATCTTTATTGTAAAAAATGATGTAGGATAGGTTTTCTTTTATCATTTTCACGTAATCATATATGTTGTAGGTATGTAATGTCTATTTGCCCGCGGTGACTCGAGTGTGTAAAATTCTTATCTTTTCAATTGATTAGTACGTTTCTTGAACTGCGAGCGCGGTGATTGATAAAAAGAAAAGGTAATGCGTAAAGCCTTGCCTCTACGTCATTCGGGGGATTATCTTGTTCCTTGTTTTTAGATAACTATATTCGTTTTTTCACTACGTATAAGGTATCTACATACATACTCGCATACATAGGTACAAGCGCGTAATTGATTTGTGGCATTGTAAAATTTGATACACTTACTCAACTCAGTTTTGGTTATGTACTTTTTGTTATGTTATTATTGTTATTGTTATTGTTATTGTTATCATCATCATCGTCATTATTATGATTATTATTTTTATTATTGTTATTATTATATGATATGATGTGATGAAGACTCTGATTCATTTCTGAGGATTATTATACATATATAGGCGGTAGGAAGACGAGAGATATCATATATGTAGGTATATATGTATCTTTAAATAGAATTGTCGATAAGTTAACCAGGTAACAAAATGCCAATGCCACAAACAGTGCAGACATCTTAATATGTACAGAGATATTTTCTATACGGTAAAAAGTATCGAATTACGATTAGACCTTCGTCAACTACACATTATAATATCCATAAAACGAATTATGTAATTCGAATTATTTTCTTATTAATTTCTTTTGAGAAAATCTCGTTTTTCATCATATGAGATAAGGCGATCGCAAGCACTTTCACCTTCTTATAATACGCTAAGGTCGGAAACATTTTGGTCAAATAGATCCCAAAGTATCGCGCCTACAATATTTTCTATTCTTTTTTTTTTTTTTCTTGTTATAGAAAGAATCTCTGTAAAGGTGAAAAGCTACCTATACTTATTCTACCTCCACTGTATCGACAACAAAAACATTTTATATAGGTACCTAAGATTTTGGTTTAGCAAATTCGAACGGGACTCAGACGTAGGCATAGGGACAGGGCTATAGGGATATACGAAACGCCACCCTGCGTGACAGTGCATATCCAATGACGAAAAAATCTCCGTGACCGTGTGCCTCACTCTTCGGCAGTGATTTACGACTCCCAACGGAGTATAATACGCGGACTATGCATAAGACTCAGCATTATGTGCCTGGCAGTACAGAGTTGCGCATATTATACCTATATATGTGTGTTTTCGCACGTGTATTTTAGTCTTTTAGTCGCTTCTTCGTCGGTGGGTCTAATTCGAGTCGAACGAATGAATGGGTCAACGGTAGCCTAGGACCTAGGTCCTAGGTTATAGACAGACGATAGATATATATATGTACATTATACCTGCAGGCTAACTTTCATACCCGCGTCTATATAACATATATATATATATATATATATATTCACTTATTTATATCGTACAAATATAATTATCAACCAGGATGTGTACACAACCCTTTCTATCCGTAACTTAACCAGCACCCTGTCTCAGGTCAGATATGTACTTATATTATATATCACTGTTTAAGCGTGTAAGTTTTTCCGCCTTTGGAAATAATAGGGAGAAAGGGGCTCGGGGAGAAGGGGACCTTCTCTTCTCTTTTATACGTATTGTACGTATGTACATACCTACGTACATGTTATACCCTTATCTTATCTGATAATCTCTTCTTATATCTGATCTTGTGGCAGCAGCTGTTTAGCTACTCTAATTCAGAGTTTAGAACGTAGATTATCTATGTATAACATACATGTAAATCGTTAGATAGAGTATATATTTACCCTATGGATTTTCATTCAACGAATACATGTGTATATTTTTTTATTTATTCATTAAACAAGTGGGGTAAGACTGACCGATGTCCATCTATTAATATTTTACCTCTAAGTTCAGGGTCTACTCTTTTCGTCGAAGGTAAAAAAAAAAGAACAAATTTCTCACGCGAAAATTTTAACCATTTGGTAATAAAGAAAAAAAAAAAAAAAAAGGGGGGGGAAAGATGAAATAAACTTGCGGAGTTTCAGTCAAAAAGTTGCAGCTTTTCGCGTACCGAAATTTTTATGGATTTTTTATTTTATTTTATTTGATTTTTTTTGTTAATCGTGGATCAAGTTGCGATAAGTTTTTATATTCTTGATTGATTTTACGACTTTTTACCCCGCGTTTTTCAAAGACCCTTATAGTCGTGTGAAAAAGAAAGAGAGAGGAGACGTCTATCGTGGTTTACCTTGCCCAGGGTGGTCCCGCGTCTTTCTTACATTACTTTAACGATTCCACGCATTCTATACGTACCTCACATGAATTCGAACGGTATGGTATCCCTATGGCTCTTTTAAAGTCTTAAATCCCTGGAGTGCCGTGCCAACGGGGCGTTTTTCTTCTCGTCTCTTATATGGAGGTACCGTATACCTAGATATATATCGCTATATATATATACTGCAGCTATACGGGTCGCCCCACGAGCTTTGAGCCAAGTAAAGGTACCTACTTATACTTTCATCTCGACCATTTGATCCGTACGAAGGCAGGATATAGGTTTTACAATTTTTTCCACCGGCCAGTTCGCGAAACGTTAAGCGCGCCCGTATAATACATCGTATTATAGTTTATACCTTATACTGACTACGTAGCGTATACCATGGGGTCGGCTTCTGTTGACGGCGCATTATGACCCTCTTATGCCACAAAACCATAAGGCTGCATAGTCGCATCGGTTCATACAAGTATAAGTATAAGAATGAGTATGTAAGTAGGTACAGCGTCGCATCTGCACCCAGAATTTTTTTGTTTTACATAAAAGACTCCGAAATAATTCCGAACCTCCGAATCCCCAAGAATCCGAAAATTTCGATTTACATATTTCTCTGCAGGAACTAAAGAGAAAAAATAGTTTATTCTAATCGAGATTCTCTATACGGAAACCCATTTTTATATCCACTTCAATGCCATAAATATAATTGATAGGATTTCGAAACTTTTTATTATTTTATTTCGAAATGTTGTTCGGTAAATTCTTACGCCTCAACATCTTGCGCTCTCTTTCTCGAATCAATAATCATCGATATTCGACACGATCTTTCTGCAGACACTCCAGAGACTCCCGGGTGTCCGAATTCCGAATATGATAGGCGATAACTGATATTGCTACACAGAGTAATTCTGCACGCTTTAAAGAGCTGTAGACTAGGGTGTATGAACGAATTCCATTCGCCAGAACCGAATTGATTTTATCATAGCCAACGACCACTGCATATGTATGTACCATATATATATATATATGTATATGTTCACGGAACATATGTATGCCTATAGAACAGCGTGGAGACAGGTAGGTAACTATTTATGCGTGTTAAATTTATCGGCTATACAGCAGCAGCAACGCGACTAAACAGACAAACCCCACTCTCTTAGTTATAGACACGATCTTTTATGAGCTTATCGATGATACTGACATACTATATTACCATTCCACTACATGTAACGTAACGTTGATTGGGTAGCTGCGGCTAGCTTGTACAGCAGCTATACCTACGTGTGGCTAAAAGAAGAAAATGAAAATAGAATAATAATGCAAATGCATCGTGCAAATATGCAAAATGATAGGTCTCGGTGTCTATACTGCACTGACATGGTTGTATTCAGCGACAGAAAATCTGTAATTCTAAGAAAAAAATACTTGCTGATCGATTCATATAAGAAAATAGAAGCATTCGACTACACCTTCTCACAATCCGCGATCTATATTAATACACTCGCGATATACATGGAATAGTAATAGTAATGCTACTGCTGCAGCCTTCGCCTCGAAAACTAATCAAGCGTTACCCAAGTCGTGTGGTATACATTCGCTGATATATTTTTTGACACTTTAAACAGCCAGTCGTTCGTCTATTGCGAATCAGATGCCTGCTACACAGCCTCGAGTGGACATGGCATTACACGCTGGATAATCTATCCTCTCAGCCGTGACTGAGAGCGGTCAACTTTTAAACGAATGGCTAGCTAGCTGAAAGGCTTCCGTATTACTAGTAGGCACATACGAATCTATGACACTGCTCCAGTTGTTATTGATGTCTGAGATTAGTGCTGGGATTAATTTCGATTTTTTTTTCTCTCTCTTTCTATTGCAGTTCTTCTTTATCAATTTTTTTGTTTTTTTTCCTCATCAAATCGGCGAGAATCATTGAGTTTTACAGTTTTCGAATAGTGACATGATTCGCCATGTACATGTTTCCTGAAATATATTTTTACAGCGCAAAAAAAAAAAATTAGAAAAAAAATTCATCCGTCTGGTATTGTACAAGTATGTACATACCTATATGTATAAAAGACAACCAGTCTTTCCCGACGCCGCAGATATAGTTATTTAACCTCATCAAACGAATCTAATTGCCAAAACAAATTCCTTACGTCAATTGCCTCGTCGTTCACATAACTTTAAGATATTACAATTCAGATGTCTGTCTTTTTAAACGCGATGTAATTTCTCAACTTCAGGATCGAAAGGGATCAACGAACTTTCTTCGCGGGGGTGATATATTGATTGTTTTAGTTGTGCGTATATTCCCGTTATAAGGGAACATCTTTTTGAGACTTATCGACGTTGTATTGCACCGTGATCTTCGATCATTAATTTTTGCTTATTTTTATATCCTTTTTTACAACCTGACAGAATCGCGTGACGAAACATAATTGTAATGGCGAAGACAATAAATTTAAGCATATATGCGAGTTCCTCCCTCGAAACAGACTGACAAATTTATTCAATTCTGACACGCGACGTGTCGAATTTTCTCTCCAAATATCGACGTGAAAATAGGTATAGAAAATAGGTAAATAGGTAAATATATGCATAAAGAAAAAGATACAACTTTTTCGAACTTTTAACAGCAAAAAAACTTCGCCAGTTCGTTCCATGTTTTTTTATTTTTCTTTTTTAATTTATGAACTCGGGGTGGGTGAATAAATTAATATCGCGCATTGATCGCTATCAACCTTTCAGATTCGAGGTGTTTCGCGAATGCACTAGTGAGTATAAGTATTGTTTTCAAAACCGCGTTCGCTTCCATATTGATTAAAAATACTGTCAATCATCATTGTCTCTCGCATTGTCTACTCGTTCGTTTAGCTGATAGTGCGATTGTTCGATGAGTCAACGTACGGTTTCATTCAATAATATGGGGTATTATTTTTGCCAGAAAAAAAATGAATGAAAAAAGAAAATAAATAAATAAACTATTCATATTTTCATCGCGAGACTATAATACGAACCGATACGAGAACCGATAGACCATTGTTACACGTACGTCCTATACGTGTACTACATCTTATCAGAAGATTGAAATATCGAAATTTCATACAGACCGAAAAGTAGAATAAATTGCAATTCAAATCATTCATTCATTTACCACAATTTTACATACGCTTATGTGAATAAATAAATAAATAAATAAATGAATAAATAAATGAATGAAAAAGATTGTGGCTTATCTTGTGAAATGAAAATGGCACAATTTATTATTCATGAATCTCCCAGATTTCGAGTCGATCGCTAAATCAGTGTGGCACCACTTGAACAGGCATCGAAGTAAAGGCATAGGTACTGGATTCATCCACGTGTGAAGACCCAGTGAAAGGCGGTAGACGGAGACGTCTGTGACCGACATCTGAAAATCCTAACCTATCGCATGGTATTATAATATCTGTTTAGTACCTCCTTGGCAAAGAGAATCTTCAACTCTGAAGTCTGGAGTCTGAAGCCTGAAGCCTGAAGCCTGAACCACGCGACTAATCGAGTCATTCGTCTTGTTTGATCCGATGAAACCGTGCAAATGATTTTGCAGCGTTTGCCATTCGAATAGAAAAGCCAATTAATACTATTTTCAGTTTACAATGAATTAACGTATCTACGCCAGTCATTCTACAATAAATGAATTACGAAACGTTTTTTTTTCTTGTGATGATATCGCACACCTAGTTCTAAAGTGAGACAAGTCAAAAAATCGCATTGTTCAGTATGAGGAAAAAACGTTTTGCTCCAATTATGCCTTTGGATAATTAATTAATTAAATAATTATTATTCACAATAAATATAATTATATAATATTACTAATGATAATTATCATTAATTATCATTAATAATATTATAATAAATATATTATTATATAATTATTATTGATTATTTATTAATTCAGCAAAACTAAATTAGTGCAATCTTTCGTCATGATGATGAACATTAAGTTGAATCTGTTCTTGTGGTTAGTTGCGTATGGTATCAGGGTATACAAAAATGATGATAACTCAAAATTCAAGTTTTTTGACTTGTCCCAGTTTAGAACTAGGTGTGCGATATAATTCTTTTTTTTAAAACAGTTTTACAAATTCAATTGCCATTGGTATATGCACGCACTTATCTATACCTACGTATAGAATTTTTTTTTCTTTGCTATCTCACTTCAACCTATCCCTGAATAACTGAAATGTCCATATTTGACGGATTGGAAAGTCGCCGTGCATTCCACGATCATTTATACTTCGAGAGTTCGTTTCGAAGGTTCGAGACAGAAATTGTCCGCTACCTTACCTACTATTTCGCTATACCTACCACACTCGCCGTTAAACAAATCGGTGAATTATAACCCGAAGCTAGATTTTCATTTTATTTGAACCAACGTAATAGCAATATCTCGCAGGATAGTAATTTTTAGCATAAAAATCCCAAGATTGTTGTCCACTTATTCCCTCATAATATTATAGTACATATCTATATAGCTCAAAGATAAACGGGAATAGGTTCCTTTCCAAAGATCGCGTGAATCGTTAGAATGAAGAAAAAGAAAAAGAAGAAAAAAAGAAGAAAAAAAAAACGAAAAACCAACGGGGCACAGTAGGCCAACAGGTTACTAATTAGGCGGTACATATATCGAGTCTCTCTGCACCTGTAGTTGTTACTATTCACGTACGTAGGTATGTATATCTTATGGCCCGGTTTGGAAATAAACAATTCCCGTTGTGTGACGTACAGTTTCGTTGTCAGAATATGTACAAACCTATGATACTGCATACAACTTAACGTAGGTGGTACCTACGTATACGTTTACACTTACCCCGTTAGTACGCGGGTATACTCACTATTTCTATTTCTGGTTATTTTAGTAGCGTAGAAATTTACGCTGGGAAAATTCTAGTCTAGTCTAGTCCAGAATCTAGATATCATTTTCAAGCTTTGTATTATATAACCAGACGATAAAGTGACTGAAATAGCAATTCCCAAATAATTCAAGTACATGTATCCTTCTATTATCTTAAACTACGTCTATATATATGTATATATATATATACCGCATATTATGCCGATTACGGTTTCGAATTACAACAGTTATATATAACCTCTATTATTTATTTCTTGGTAATTAGTAATTATGAAACCGGAAACTCGTATATATACTTCGTAAAGTTTCTATAAATGAATTACAGATTATATGAACTCTGAATCATATGGGTCAAACGTCTACCAAATTACACCGCGATAAATATATCTTACGCGTTACGCCCAGCTGCAGTCTTTAATCGTCATTTTTTACGATCATATTTGCATATAAAGCTTTTCGAAGAAAGAGAATTCGTTTTTTTTTTTCTCAATTCGTGAAAAATCGCCACGACTATAATTTCCTCGGTTTTTCTATTAAACGAGCATTTCTTCTTCCGTTCTCAATAATCAGGGGCTGCATCTCTTTCTCGGAGCTTGATAGTGCATTTAAGTTATAAATCTGCAATTGCGTCAAATTTATTCTACATTTGTCGTTCTGAGTTATATCTTTATTATACAGTGCATATACCGCGAAAAATCTGGGGAATTTTCTTCATAATTATATAGTATATTATATATTGAAGAATAAAATTTGCAATCAATTTTTACCACACCATGGAAAACCTTCATATTCAAGCCTTGATTTATCTCGCACAATGTCTCTCTCATCCTTCGCGTTATAGATTACACATCTACCCTTTTACCAAACTCCAACAGCAGCAGCAGTAGCAGCATAGGCGGATATGTTTTATCGCAGTTATAGTTGGTGGCAGGAACTTGGATAGATAGAGAAATACTGATATATAACTCCGTCGACAAATGCCTCTTCTGTTCCCACGTGGGTGTATGTATAGAGTAGAGTTTTTCTCTTTTCTTTTCTCTTCTTTATTTCATTTTTACTCTTTATTCTTCACACTCGAATGCGGAGAAGTCGTCTCATCAACGAGCCGAGAAAATTTCTACATCGTTATCGATGGATTGATATAGGTTTGCACTTAAACCTGGTATAACATACGCAGTGTAAATAACGTTAACAATGATTAACTGCGAGTTTCTCTCCGGTCATTCAAAGTTTTCGAAATACTCCACCTCGAATACCAAACGGAAAGGCGCGATTCCACATACGTTCTCTAGATTATTTCAAGTCGAAAATGTACACACTTATGCTGTTTCTGTTATGAAACGAAATTTCGTACGGTATATCAGCTTCAAATATCATGTACGAGAGAACAAAAAAAAAAATCTCATTTAATTTTCGACGAGGTGCTTACACCTTTTCCCGTTCTCTATCTTGCAGATGTGTGACTCGATCATCGCTACTTTCCGGTTTTGAAATCGTTTATTTTACTCTCTTGTGTTGAGACGTGATCAATCACACGTCGTTCAAATTTCAGTAGTAGTACAAGCGCAGCAGCTGGTTTCACGGGTATAAGTAGAATTGTAGAAAACGGGATCGATCGAGATCAAACTAAAGGTTGAAGGTTGTCTACGGGGTGTAGAACAGGGCCTGATTCAGTCTGCGGATAGCTTGTCACTTTTACTCAATTTTATCTTATAATTATTATCATTTGCAAATCAGCTGTCTCTCCGTGCGTTTAAATATATAAGTATACGTGTAAATTAGAGAGTCGAGCGTTGAAACTCTATTGAAGAAAAAAAAGAAAGAAATGAATAACATTTAAGATATTCCGGACTTTCACCTTTTGTTTTTACCTAGCTTAGGTATACTCACCAGGACCTTTCATTTTCAAACTAAGTCTTGTAACAGTGACTCATAACTTTTTACAGATAATATAGAAGAAGGAAAACGAACGAAAGAAAAAAAAAACAGAATCAAGAAAAAATAAAATAACAGATAATGTTACTTAACTTGACGCGTCACAAATTTACAATCATAATTTTCCTGGAATCACTTTGCCTTTCTTCTATCCCAAGTTGGTCGAAAAAATGTATCTTAATTTGAAAATGATCAGAAATTAATAAATATATACCTTCTATACCTAGAAGGTAGTATTATCATCTCATGGTCATGGTAGACCGTAGAATATTTGTTTTAGTGTGAAAATTGAAAAGAAATTTTTGAAATTACATTTTCTAATTTTCTAATTTTTTAATTTTAATTTTAATTTTCTTATTTCTTATGACATTCCTCTGTCTGATATATACATACATATATACACGCATGAAATATGTACCTACATAGGTATATGATCTATAATATATTATTCAACGGCGTGAAATTATTACTTGCGTAAATATTTCTCTTTAGACGAATAAAAACTTGGTTAAAATCATCTGCAGCTGCACGGGTGCAATTCTTTTCTGCATACTGATGCAGATTAATTAAGGTACCTCGCTATACTCTTCAGAGAGTGTAACGAGCACTTTGCGGGGACGGCTACTGCAGCAGCATATACCAAGTCTCAAGTGGATATAATTAGACAGCTCTCTATCTTGCGTACGAGAGAGGCAGTCGTCGACGGAGAAAGACGTACTATTCTAAAGAGAGAAAAAGAGAAACAGATACACAGAGAGAAAGAGAGAGAGAGAGAGAGATAGAGAGCGAGAGAGGGAGGTCAGGACGTTGCACCGTTGGCTGTGACCCAGTGTCTTCGCAGCCTCCAGCGGTCCAGCGCCTATTCAATGATTTGGTCCTTTGCAGGCTGGAGTCTCGCTGACTTTGAAGATAGCGAATAGACGGAGAGAGCGACGAAGCATTGAAGTGTATCAAAGACTTGCGTATTTTACGCTCAGCAAAATTACCGAACGAATTTTTCTAAAGAATGTAAAACATGATTATTTACTTAATATTAATTATCAATTAATTATCGATGAAAAAAATCTCTTTTACTAATTTCACCCGACGTTTATCAATCGCTATGGCTCGCTTTTCGCTCTCAGCGAACGCCTAGGTTTACAATCGGAGAGTTCGGAGACCGACTTTAATCGCAAAACTATTTTTGCCTGTTGCCAAGAACCCGATGACTAGCCCGATCCACCTACGTCTTAGACTACTTGAAATTGTGTTTGTTTAAATTCGGAGCAATTCTTGGCAATATCATCTCTTTATTGAACTCGATTTTTAGTACTGGCCTACTGACGAGTACGCGACGAACGGTACTCGCCTCTCACCTCCTTATATTCTACTATATTTCCTGGATGCAGATATCCTGGATTGTGTCGTCAAGGACCGGTGTTTGTTTGATCAATATCCTGAGATTTCTCAGCTTGACTCACCACTGCATATTATGTTTCCGGTTTTACACGCATTTTCGGTTTTCCTATGCCGCACTGACGTGGCATTTCCCTCTTTATTCTAAAGCCCGTAAAGTAGCTCGTTGTATCATTTGTTTATCCAGCCGCGCGGTATTTTCAGAAGACAAATCCTTCTGTATATATAGGCAAATAAATGAGGCCGGAAGTTAGTTTGAAAAATCGAGACTTATACCCTTTCTTATAAAATAAGAAAGGGAAGAAATTCTATAAAAATAGGGAAGAAATAAAATAAAATAAAAAAATCTTGGCAAGAGAATTGACAGCGGATAACTAGTCATATATGTCGTAGTTTTACTGCTGCGATAACCACACACACTTCAAGTCTCTAGTTACAAGAGCGACGGTCAAGTCGAAGCGACGGTCAGCGTCGCGCTGACCACGAGCAGATTTAAATAATCTTTAACGAGAAAAACCAGGCTTAGTAGAATCGACATGGTCGCTTTATTTCCTGCGGTCTTATCCTAGCTCTCGACTTCTCTCTATGTACATATATGAGCATTTCCCTCAGCTGTTTTTTCATGTGTGCAGATATCTTTATTTTCACCATCATACCGCGGTAGTGAAAGGTCTCCGATTGCCTAATCAATCCATTTTTCTTTTTCATCGTCTTCTTCGTTTCTTAGTTTCTCCCATTTATCATAGAAAATTTTATACTTCATTACCTCGTTTATAATTAATTTATTAATCGTACCTAAAAGAGCTTTTCTATCAGAAGGAAATTGATTATTCATTCATCAATGAGAATTTAACTCCGTGTGAAAATTAGCGAATGACAAAGACATGCACTGTGGCAGATATTTTATCCCTCTTGACCGCGAAACTGATCATTTATTATTCTCAGTTCCCAGCTAGGTAGTTACGTGAATTTGTGGTACGGGTATAAAGATCAGAGTGTGCAAAAATCCCGGCTAATTGTGCCTCTCGACTCGTAAAATTCCTGTCCGTTTATTGTACAGCAGAGTTAATTAGGTATAAAGTATACTGTTCGTTACAGTTTCCTCATTTTTTCATTGTCACCATTTACCTCTCTCGATTCTATATACATATCATCGTTCATGTTTTGTCCTTGGCCAATTCCAACACCTTCGATGAAGACCTTGCAACAAAGGTATATATCGATGAAAGTTACCCGGGCTATTTGCGACCCTGATAATATGAACCAGGATATAGGTACCATATCCATATACAAGCTAAAAAAATCGCCTTTCAACCAACCGGCGTATCAAGCAGATGTGATTGTGTCGTCTTACGTTCTCTGGAATAAAAAAAAATTGAAAGAATTTAATCCCATACCTACCGCTTCTCCTTTACCATGCATTCGCATGAGAAGTTATTTTTAGAAACCAGTTTGCGAACAGTATCAATTTAATCCATTTAATCTGCTTGTTTTACTTCTTCTCGTGACGCGTGTTCGGGGAATTAACGAATATTATATACCCACATCGATACGGAGACACACCTGATATGGTAAATTATAACATTTTTTTTCACTGCCGCGGCACCTGCGCTCTTCATTTTTAAGGTCAAAATTAGTGTATATATCTATTAGTTTACATTTACCAAAAAAAAAAAAACGTATATCTTTCTCTTAATTATAATAAAGGCGTAGGATATATAGAGAGAAAAAAAGCGCTTTCACCGAACCTACCTACCCATCTTCCTCCTTTCTTTTTTTCATTTCTTTATTTTTTCTATCGAGGCAATTTAACGCTAAGCTCAAAAGGTCGCGCGAACTATGAACGCACTATCAAACTTTAATAAAATTAACCATGTATGCATATACCTATACACGTGTGTCATATAATGAAGAAAAGTACACGTAGTACGATGTACACACGCATTTAGACACTGCAGTGTCGTTCGTATCAGAATTAGCGTGAAAGTGACTGCAGGCATTTAACGCTCATCGTCTAACATCTCTCCTTATAACGTTAATAAAAAAGGTTGAAATTTATACCTTAGTTTATTAGGTTAAACGTGTTTTCCACACCAAACTAGTCCCCCTTGTACTGGGAACTAGCTTATCTCATATGAGTAATAAAAATCTGTAATTTAACTGCTTAAACTGGGCTAACAGAGGTGACAATGTTCCTCTATGTAACTGTCTGTCCGTTAGGGTTATATCTGCCTACCTACCTACCTACCAACCTACTCCTATTGCTATTCCTATATCTATATACAATATTTAACGTCTGTAGGTAGTAGGTACATAAAAAAGTAAATAAAAGAGAGACATGTAGGAACGTATGCTGCAGCGTCCTTTTCAAGCCAATAACACAGTATACCTATATGCCCACTGCAGCAGAGCCCCTGGTATTTAAATCTTGCTCGTAAAATTCTCAAAGTACGGTCACCCCGTTGTAAGAAGAAGAGTAGAAAAAAAAAGAAAATAGAAAAAGAATGGAAAAAAAAAAATGTAAGATTCTAAAGGGTGGAAATATGGTGAGTCAGTCACCCAGGCAAGTACCGGGGGCGTATCCTGTCTTTTATTAATTCCTATTCTAGGGGACTATATAAGGAACCCGCGGAGACCGACTCTGCACCCTGCCAGGTTCTAGTTTCGTCATACCTAAGCCTAACTTATACAGGATGATAAATTACAGATGTTTAATAATTATTATTCAAAAATTGGGGTACCTTCCCATTTTTATTTACCTATAATTATTGTCTTATATCGTATTTAACCGGTTCATACGCATGACATTTTTGGTCACATTTATATCTGCCCAGAAATTAAGGTCGTGTTGTAAATTTGAAAATTATGCAACGGTAAGGATATTTTTAAGGACGAATTTTCGTGATTTGAATTAACGAACTTGAATGAAAAATTATCGACGAATTTTTTTGTTTCTTCTCAAATTTTTTAATCATCCATTTTTCGTTAATTCAAATGAAAGCGTTACCCCGAAGGAAAATTCGTGCTTCAAAATATTGTGCGCGTGGTATGAACTTCAAATTAAATTCTGGATTTTCTGCAATTTTTTGGTCAAGACTTTTTCAGATTCTTGTCTTGTGTCCTTTTTCGAATGCCTATACCTACATAGGTGTGGGTATATCTGCAAAAAAAAAAAAAAACGCAGGGTGAAGAATGGAAAGAAAAATGTAGGTGATTTGTCCATTTCCTTCCGATTTGGTAGCATGAATTTTTTTTTTCTTTTTTTCGGCATTCAAATTATCATAATTTTTGGCATTACTAATGTAGCTTCGTACCGTGTCTAGGGCCTTTTAACAAATGGATTTACTCTCTCTTCTGACGGCCAGCTGCTCGCTAATACGTGATGAAAAATCATTTTCAAATGCTATCTAGATCTGAACTACACCGCAGGGGTCCCAAGCTGAAGATTGAGTCTTCAAAAACGGGTCCTTGGACCGAGTGCTGCCAGGACCCTGTTAGAGGGGACGAGGATCGAGCTGCTGGACCCTGCTGAAAAATATCATGTCCACGTAGTGTGTTAGGCGTCGTTAATACGACATCCTGTTTTTCCTGAGAAAAACTAGATAATTTTTATAGATCCACAGCAACCAACAACGTGTTAGATATATACCTATATAGGTACAGCTTATTATAGAACTCGGAGATTTTTCTCTTATTCTATACACACGTAGTTGCATAAATTTCATTATTATTGCTTTAGGTATATATCTATACCTATATAGAGCTCCAGGCTTTTCATGCAGCCAGTATTGACCCTTCAGCCTTACGGACCGGATACACGTAGTTACTGTAGTTGAATGAATTAGGCATTACATACATATTATAAAGCATTGTTTAAAAATTGACCAAAGCTCTTCGCTGTACAAAATTAATGAAATCATGTGTGTCGTTTTTTCGATTAGTATCTAGGAACTATGTAGGTATACTGAATAGAAATCTTGAGAACGTAAAAATTCTCAATGTAGAAAACAAAAACAAAAAAAGCTCTTCTTCTTGGGTTTCTCTTGTCAGCCGTTCTGGACCAAAATTTTTCCCGAAATTAGTTTCATCTTTGAGAAAGTTTGTCTTTTTATCGAGCTATGAAATTCGAATACGATTCAATTGGGTGAAAAGTATAAGATGAATTGATACTGCAGCACGAATGATTATCGATTATCGTGTTAGAGGTAGATTAATAAATTTGGTGAAAGTATATTGGATAAAAGTAAAGACGAAGTGCTCGTTAATAGATAATTACTATTTCATGGCTAAATATAAAATCGCTGTTTTTATACCGGTCATTAAAAATTCACCCAGTTGTTAATGAAATACGTGGAAAAATAAAGAAATCGAACGAAACTCTTTATATGTATAGATGGTATACTAGCATTGATTTTAATTTCTAGAAAGTATGAAACATCGTAAAATTTTTTACGAAAATCACTCAACCGTCTTCCTCAATCTATCTATGACATAGAAATGCATCAAATGTCAGTG
The DNA here is from genome assembly GCA_963992785.1 of Tenthredo livida. Lineage (NCBI taxonomy): Eukaryota > Metazoa > Arthropoda > Insecta > Hymenoptera > Tenthredinidae > Tenthredo > Tenthredo livida. The sequence continues at coordinate 10,313,928 of OZ023066.1, read as the reverse complement.
AAACAGAGTTAAATATAAAAAATGATCAATCTTCCAGCCTCCAAATGGCCGGATGCGTAGCGAACAACCCGATCTTTGAAAATAGAATCATAAGATTAATCGAGCAGAGAGTAAAGAAAGGGTGGTGGTGCAGCAGCAGCACCGCGGTGCCTGAAATAAATTGCGAGTCATCAGTCCAGACAGACTTCACGGATGAATCCAACACGTTTATATACATTATACATGATATATTTATTTTATTCTTTTGGATAAAGGGGTTGAAAAACGTGACAATATTCTACAACGTGCGCATAAAATTCGGTTTGATTTTTTCCCTTCGGGAAGACAATGCGAGCCATTCAGTATATAGGAAGATGACACCCGGTATTGACGCTGGACCGACTGGTCACAGGCTGTTGTGTTACCCATCTTTCCTCTTCCCTTTCCCCTTTCTTTTTCTGTCTCTTTTTTATTTTCTTGAACACATACGCAGAATAAGTTAAACACCTCATCCCCTAACACATATCCAGGAACAACACCCTGCGAGGTAAAGAGTAAGGAGATGGTGTCGCGTGAGAAAAGGGCTTTGTATGTGGAAGAGCTAACCAAGGTTCTTTGTGCTTCGATCTCGGCTCTGCCTCCTCGTCTTCTGATTCTTCTTCTTCCTCGTCGTCTTCTTCTTCATCATTTTCTTCCAAGTAGTACGTCGAGTCTTGGAGAGATACGAATGAGTAAAATGTCGTCGAGTAAAACGGTCGTAAATGCTGACTGGACGAGATGATGTATCTACCTATATAAGGACGGTTAGGAAATAGAGTCTTCGTTCGTCATGCGTTATACGGCGGAAAACTTTCGAAATTATATCGCTTATTAAGCTCGTTTTAGAATTAACTGAAAATTGCTCGTCATGCAAAAACGCAAACTCATCGTGCAGTACGCACATCGTTTTCAATATTTAGGTGTCGTGCTACATTACCACTCGAAATAAAAAGTTCATGATGAACTGATTACATACTTGAAAAATAATTACGAAATTCGAAGAAAATTAACAAGAAAAAATTCACCGAATAACTTAGACAGAATTAATGCGTACCTTAGTACGGAGTAGGCGAAGGTAATTGAATAAGTTGGCGTTTTAAGTGATGACGTCCGTTCGCGATTTATCTTACGGTGGATTTCAAAGAGTTGACGGAAACTCTGCGAGCATCCACATCCGGTCTTGCAACGAGATTATAATCACTTGTAATAATCTGATTGGTTAATTTTCACGACAAATCTATTCATCTCTCTAATCTATCTAGCAAAATAAAGTTGTTAATTAACTGTATGAATTGATTAATAACTCGTTTAGCCTCCTCCTCACTTTCACTGTTAGATCTATCACTCTTTTTTCTTTTCTTTTTTCTTCTTCTTTTTTCTCCCTTTTCACATGACAAGAGAAATCGAACCAGTTTGTTCTAAGTTAGATACTATAGGTACGATAATTTCTCGCTCGATTGATCTATCACTATATTCGATTAACATTTTTTATATTTAGTCGCACATGACACGTGCGAAGAAATACCTCATCATTCTAATGTATGAATTTAGGCATCATGGGAACCATATATATATATATCGTATATTATAATCGTATTAAAAATAAATGAAACATAGAATCATCGGTATCAATGCATACCTACGTCTGAGAGCTTGCCGTCTGTCTATAAGCACTAGGGTTATAATTCCGTAACAGTAGGCATACTCTTAGACACAAAGACAACAATAAAATCGGTATGCATATCGGGGCTAGAATTTCAACCCTTTTATAAGTTCCTTTCTGCAGTCTTTCCGGCAAGCTATACCAGCAACATGGAGCTTATTTCCTTTCCGAGACACGATATCCCTTCTCAAAATCAGTCTTATTGCTTTCAGCTCCTTCTTATATCGAATACCTGTATAGTACCATACCATACCTTCGAGAAAAATTTCAGATAATTTATTTATTGACCTAATAAAATACCCGTTGATTTCTTTTTCATCTTCTTAACGAGCTATCTGAATTAACACACCTGTGTATAATTCTACCATAAACATAGCTTCGTTTCGTGTATATAAATATATATCTATATGCGATAGACCTATATATAAGATCGGCTATAAATTTATACGAATATAAACGAAAATTTAATAACCAGCATTTCGTCGCTGCTAATCACTTATAATTTTCGTATAAAATATCCGAAGCATTGAATTATTGCTTTCAGTTTGTTTGCTTTAATCGATGTTTCAAACTGGGGCTTTTAGTATGTAGGTACCTATCTGGTTTTATAGCCGAAGGAATAGGGTCGGGTCGGCATAGTATATAGTGGTGGTAATTTTTGGAAGACGGTTTCTTTCCATAATCGTATATAGGTATTTATCGTTCTCTCGGAGGAAGAATTTTGTCAACCGCACCCGGCGACAGCTGAGAAAACAGTTTTGCGACTAAAACATGTGTAGCCAGATATTTTCGCCTGTGTATAGCCCGCAGCGGCATATCCTATATGAGGGACAGTTTGAAAAAGGATGAGCAAGCTGACTGACCCGACGCGGCAGACCTTGACGACATTTCTTTCAAGGACCTGTTGCGCTCTCTCCACCATGCGAATACGCATTATTTACAATATTACCAGTTTCTTCAGCTCCGCACTGCACAAACACGTGTAAATACTTATACTTATACATATGTGTGTCGTCATATACCTAGTGTAACAAAACCACGAAACACCCTTTACCCAGGTACCAGTCGGGGCAAAAACAGAGAAAGAGAAGAAGAGATTCTTATACCAAGGCGGCGGAGGGGGGGGAAGGGGGGCTATAAAGAGGCCCTCCGCGTTCGCATGGAAATTTACGAGTCGGGGGAAAAATACTTATGAAACGCTCGAATGCCCATGAATTGTTCAAGAGTCTTATAAGCCTTGGAATTTTCAAGTGCGATTTGCGTACGTGGTTTTGACGAGGGGGCCCCATAGGACGTGGACACCAATGGTGAAGTATGGGGCCTTATAGGGGTAGCCGAGGAGGAATTACCAAACCTCCAAGGACGATGTGGGGAGGTCTTTCACTCAACGGCTCACGATAAGATTATAGTTATGTCTACTCGGATCAATTCAGCTGTCAGATTCTACTAAGATCAAAATTTTAACCGAGGGTTAACGACTCACAGCCTGTATCGAGCCGGTAACGTGCAAAGGCCATAGACATACATATTACATAGGTACCTATATAGGTATGTATATGCCTGACGAGAGTGAATTGCCATTTATTTTGTGCAAATTATTTCTACCCCAATTCCTGGATAGTGGGGAATAAAATTTCGTCGGTTTAGTCTACCAACGAAATTATTATCGCCATTGGAAACGAGGTGTATGGAATTTTTGGCGAAAATTAGGAATACCTACAGATTTTCGGTATTCGGTAGGTAGGTAGGTACCTACTTTCTCTTTTCACCAAGTGCCGTTCTTCGACCTAGCAAAACCATGAGGTTTTCGCTCTGGTAACAGTTTTCTTGAGTTCGTCTCGTGTTACAGAGCCAAAAAGAGATCCGTAGAAAAATTTAGGGGGGAGAGAGAGAGAGAGAGAGATGAGGAAAAGGGAATGGCCTGCATGGAAGTTGACACCCCCGTGTATAGTCCGTGGGACCCCATACCGGGGCATCGTGGTCGAGGTCGTGACATACACGGCTTAATATAGCCCCTGTATCCCTGCGCACCAAATGACGTTATTAATGGCATGGGAAAGTAGTTTATTTTCGAGACTTTTTCAAGTCTTTTAATACGAACTCATTCATGATTCGCTGTGATTTTTTAACGCGTCATTTTATGCGAAATTTTGTTACGTGTTGCAACAGACAAGTATATTACCAACGAATTATGCATGAATTTCATTTGCACTTTGCTGACGTCATTACCCACTCACTCTAAGGAAACGCAACGTACGTTTAACGTGACGTAAGAATTTAATTGAATCCCCAAACGATCAATAAGAATTATAATCGCGCGTTATGATCTGGGAAAATTTCCCAGGATCTATTATACCGAGGGACTTTTATAAATTCAGGATGCAGAGGCTCGCATCAAATCCTTTGCAACTATATGATCATTTGTGTATTGGGCAGGAAATAGGGATTCACCACGGTTGTAGTTTTAGAGTGAAAAAATTTATCGAAATGTGCGGTATCTAACGGATGGAAAGACGTATAGGTTTCCAAAAGGAAGAAAGAAAGAGAGAAGAAAAAAAATGGACAATGGCGTAAACCTAAACTAACCGAACCCAACCCAACCTCTCACAGTCTCTGGAAATTTTTTAATGGGTATCAAATGGCGTATTATTAGGACGATTCTCAGTTCGCGATCGAGGGTATTTTATAGGGTGTGGTTTAAACTCAGGGGATTTTTTTGCCCGTTTGTAACTATTGCTGATAATTTCTAAGGTAAACAAATTCTTTGTGTCACATGCGAGGCATTGTTGTACTACGCTATTCGCTCGTATATACCAATAGGTTGACAAAGATCCCTTTTGTGATCCAAGTCTGGATCGTAGATCATTCTGACAATAAATCGTACCCACGTTGTGTAAATAATGATTCAGAATTCGAACTTGCCGGCAGTCTTATGCCGCTACTATTCTTCGAATCACAACTCACATTTTTTCTCCAAACGCTGAAGTTACGTATAAAAAATGAAAAAGGAAAAGAAAAAAAGATAACATGTGATCGTCGTCTCGTCATTTGGGAAAAATCAAATTGGTTATATCCCCAAATATTTACGTTGCTAAATAGATGAGATGAGATGAGATGAGAACATTCTTCAGCATCATTTAGAACAATTATTATGGTGAAATACGGACGTATTCTACTCCATACGTCTTCATAACTTGATTTGGTTCTCACGATTCTTCTAGTTCTTCTTCCCCGCATCTTAATGAAATTTTTCGCTCAATTTGACGATTAGATATAACGAAACCAGACCTCGTACCGACGAACTGCAATGTGTATAAACTACATATGTACAAATATCACTACACCGCAAGAAAAGCATTTGAATCATCAAGTAACACATGTCGCTTATGAATTGCTTCTCTGTGCACATCGGACAACGAATTATCATGCATCTGTGTATGTGTATTTCTGTGCTAATGAAACTCTCCTCCAAGTATCTCTTCTGCTGCTCTTTACTTCACTCATCGCTCAGACCTATACGAATAAATTCATTCACACTCATGTGGAAGTAAAAAAAAGAAAAAAAAATGCGAAAATTCACCGTGTGCAGCTGCGAGATGAATTCGGCGAGGAAAAATCACCTCATATCGCTATTTTATCGGGACGTTTTCGGTATGTATCCCCATAGTTGAATAGGTGCTAAGTTTATGTGAAAATCAACTGACATTACACCAGCCCGTTAGTTGAAGAAGTTTCATTTAGTTCGGTACACGCCGAGCCTCGTGTATCTTCTTTATTATCATCTAATCGACCAAAGAGATCTAACAATACCTGAAGGGTGAGAAAGGCGTCTCGCGGGGATCGACTGTTTTCTCGAAAAGTTAATCGTGTGGAAATATCAAGCGCGCTTTGAGAGAGTTCGCTACTTTGTCAAAGCTACGTAGGATATACGTTCTTTAGATTCCTTATAAAACGGTCGGGCCCGCTTCTTGAATTTTCTTCGGGTCTTAGGGACTGCATAGACCGCGATGTTATTCGGGAATCAGGGTCTTCCTCTTCTTTCATTCTTTATGTATGAGTGTGTGGTGGGGTGACTTTGCGTGAAAACGGGTAGCGGCAACGCGCAACCCCTTCGTACACAACAGATTCGTATATGCTATTGCGGTCCAGATGCAAAGATGCGACACGAGTCATTTATTTCGTCACGTAACATAAACCCTCTGAATTCAATCGATTCGTGTTTAACTTTCACTGCGATACCCAAATACGCTTAATATCTACTCGTACAGAAATCCGCAGCCTATTTTTACTTCGAACACATTTATCTACTGTAAATTCAAGGCGAACAAACAATTAGTTAGGTAAATAAATTTTCGTCGTTATACCTACTTCGGATTCCCATATTTATTTAACGCAAACAATTCCTCTGAACGAGTTCGTATAATTATGTGTAAGTCTGTACAATAATATACCTACGTATAGGCATAAATCATTTTTCTTAGCATAATGTTGAAGAAAGAAAGTTGTGCTGCTGTGTAAAGCCTGCGTTCAAATTTCCCTCTTCAGTGATAATTATATCCACTGTTTACCATAGCTTATCAGCGTGGTATGTGGTATGTAGATTTTATAACCTTACTGCTTTTCTGTGCATGAATAACGCCAGCATATAGTAGTTTTTGGAAATCCTTAAGTTATGATACTGATAACGAATATGCTGCAGCCTTCGTTCCAACGTTTTTAAGGAATAAAGATAACTAAGCTATTCTTATTCTACTTTCTAAGGTATAAAGACGCGATTAAAGACTTACTACTCTCAATTTGTGCAAATAAATATTTAGAGAGAAATATATAGAAATTCACTTCCAAACTCCTGTAACGGTTTACTATTACAATTAGTTTCATGGGAGGTCATGTTGCACCAGACTTGACCATTATTCACCTGCAGGTTACTAGGAAACCAGAAGGTACGACCAACGATGCATACTTTGTTCTGTTAAAATGATGAATATAACAGTTTTTATAGGAATCTACGTTTGCATAACGAATGTTCACTGAACTCGTTCATACTTTTTCTTTATATCTCGTTAGTACTGGTTTCCCGCTGCAGTTCATTGTAACAGTCTATCCGTCTATGAATCGTCATTAACCAAAGCCACTTTCCACGCAGATTTATACTTCAAAAATCAAATTTCTTTATGATTATTATTATTTTTCAATTATTGGAGTTAATTAAACGAGAGTTCTCATTTACTTGAAAATAATTGTCAGATGGGTAATTCTAACGGTCGAAAGGCATAGTTATGCAGGTATACCTATATTCATTGCCCGTATATATACTCTCGCAACCAAATGTTGTTAAAACAATTAGATTAAATTTTTTTCAATGATAAGTACTACGTGTGTGTGTGTGTCTACTTTCTCTCGCAGATAGATAATGAACGTAGAATATTTCATTAACGGCCTAATTTTTTGCGCTTATTTTTCACAATGTGTGAAATTAATAAACGGCATATTCAGTTGCTTGTCATAGTGCGGTTTCGTTCGCTTCGTTGTCGTCGTATCGCGGTTTTGTGCGCGTTACGTCATTTCCTCTTTCTTGTCAGTGTAAAGTTAATAACATAATATATCCTTGCTTGGCTGGCTAAAGGGTATCCGGCATATCACGCTGTGAAAATGCAGATAAAGAAAAAAGTGGAAGAAAATTTCAAAAAATTTACTGCACTGCAGTATTATTTCATTCAACAACGAACTAATTTCGCTTCAATAAACTCTTTGATACCCAAAACCAGAACTTTGTCCAGAATTTTCGGATCTTTTCCCTCCTTCCTTCGTTTCCCCCTATATCCCCCCCTCTACGTTTCGAAATACGAGGATTCCGCGTGAAAATTGTCCGGCTATTTGTCACTAATAGTTCTATTTCATGTAGTACCTATCCATCTAGGCATAAGTAGGTCTATAAATGTGAGTATTTTGAGCCGAGGCGTGTGTATAGCTTTATGTTTCCTCCGGCTACTCAAGGGTGCATAGCAGGGTAAAATGAATCTAGAAATTGTGACATTCGAGCTGTGTCAGCTCGTCTGTACGCTACTGCAGTATACCCTACCCTAAAAATAAGATCTCATTTAAATTCTCCAACCACCGTTTCGGGTGACATTCTGTGAAATACTGTCCAACAATGCCTCGTCTTTGTACACATACAAGTATGTACATACATACGTATGCACACAGATGAGAACAAGAAGCAGTATGGCAAACATGCTGCTGTTGCTGCGCTTTATGACCACTTTTTCAGGTCAAAAGAAAAATTAAACCCAGCTCACAGTTTTCTTATTGTTTTCTAGAAGCTATATGCTAGCTTCTTCTTCTTTTGAACTAATCTGTTCGACGTGTCTTTGGAAACGGGCGAATTTTTGAACAAGCATGTAGACATTTTTCCCTCATTTAATATGCGGTCCTTCGTGAAAAATGTAGTAAAAATCCCAGGTTCCTGCCTCGATTCTAAGTACTGCCCCAAAATTTGTAGCTTGTGACAGGTAGCCCGCCCTGTTCGAATGCGTTTGAATAAAATAGACTGAATTAAAGGTCCGTACCTTATAAGTAAAAGGACGCAAGGAGATAGAAAGAAGAAAAAAGAAAAAAACATTTCCGAAACGTAACACCGACCGAGTGTGACGGACGGACATAAATCCGGGTCACTAGTGACATCGGAACTGAAAGCACGCTTAATATTCATGAATAAATTATTCATCTCCAAGCGGTGCGGGCAAAAAGCAGTTGTGTTTGCTTAGGATAAGCCTGTTAGAAAACAGCCAATGAATCCATGCGTAAGGGTTACTGCAGCTGAGCACAAATTGCATCGGAATTCAATCCTTCCGAAAAATGGATAATCATTAATCAAGATTTTAGGGGATTAAATGTCATAAAAAATTCATGAAAGAAGAACAAAAAAACGAATTCAAAAATAGCGGTTTGTCTCTCTGTAGGTCTATAATACATATTATAGGATATTCAATTATTCACGGTAGACATTATTCATGAGTAAACATCAGCGATGTATTTAATGATCGAAAAAAGAAAAGAAAAAAAAAAGAAAATCACGAATCTTGTTCCTTTTTCATTTTCGTTGAAATACCTAATTACAAAAAAAAAATGCAAAAACTATTTCTCACACCTTAATTAACAGAAAAATCGAGAAGAGAATTGGACAGAAATCAGTCCAAATTTTGGGAATCTTATTTATACGGTTTCTTAATTTATTTATTAATTTTTTTTCTCTCTCTATGTACAAAGTCTAGTCGTGGCTTGTCTTAGAAACTCGCTGCCCATATCATGACAGACATTACGTATATTTACTTATACTGACCATTATTAAACTACCTTCACTTCGTCCGTATCTAGATAGCTTTCGATTGAGCGAGCGTCTAAAGCGTTCATTTCCTGTGTGTCTCTCCTCGTCGGAGTTGCGCGTCGTGGTTTTTGAGGTGCGGGGAAAACACCTACGAGGTACTACATCTACTATAATTCTATATAGTAGCGCAAGACACGCCCTACACAGTTTTTAAGATTAACTTAACAACATTGACCGCTATAATTCCGTTCAATTAACAAAATAAAGAGAAAGAAATTGAAAAAATTAATTATTAATTTTTATGAAATTAACACGAAAATAAATGACACTAAATTAAAATCCTGCTGCAACGCCTCTTCGCGCTCTTTCTCTTTTCACCTCTCTCTTTCGCTGTCTGTCTGTCTGTCTATCTGTCTGTCTGTGGCAGACGGTTCTTTCCTACTCGTCGTGGGCCGTTATCTCTGTCATCTGGGGAAGTAAACGGTTTCCTGAAGCAACGTGGGGGACACATACCTAGGTACCTAACGCAAGCGTCGCGCCGTTACCTTACTGCCCGAAAGTTCCGGTCCGACTCCCTGTATTGTACTACGTATACGTGTACCTTTGACTTCAGGTAAACCCGCATGTATGCATATGTGCACACATGACCCAGTATATCAGAATTTTTGTATGTAATTAATAGTGATTATCCGTTATTCGGGTCAAACTGAAATCAAAGTCTTACGTACCTTATACATGTACATGTATAGAAAGACGGATCTCCTTCTGCGCAGCCGAAAAATCTAACGTTTCCCTACTCGAATTTTTTCTAGGCACTTCAATCTAGCGCATATGTTTTCTTTTCTATATTATAAATACGAGTATGTTTCCGGTCGCCGTATGTCCTCGCCCCAGGGGAGGCCTCACGTTTATAGTTTATAGTTTACTATACCATACCTCGTTGTGAAAGTTGGCTTCGTCGCCGAGCTTAAACCACCTGCGTATCTTAATCTGTAACTGGTTCGCGCGCGTTGTGTGTCTCTTTCCTTTTTTCATGCAATTTCATTTCGTTTTTTCTCTTTCTTTTTTATACATGTTTCACGGAATAGATATACACGCGAATTATTATGGCCCATAGTAGGCGGAATCACGAAGGAACTAATCATACGGAATAAGGAATTACACGGTTTTAAAATAACCGAGAGTGACAGCTGCTTGCATCTAAGGATTAATCCTCTTCGTATAATATGCTTCCCATTATACGATGTGTGCAACTTGTGTATTCCTATATTCTCATATATATTCGTATACATATATATATATATACATATGAGGAGAATTACTCCCGTTTTTGTATAGTGACTAGTTTTAACGCTCGAGTTTTCCGCCCCGTTAAACGACAAAGATCTTGTCTCATGGTCTACATGCGGTAGTCCACATCGACCCTAGTATAAATTGTACCGTTATAATGCCAGAGATGATGCCGTACCTACTCGTTATTCTTCATCTAATTGGAAAATCGTATTTAAAAGAACGAATTTTCTTTACGTTCATGACATTATTTTTCATTTCGATCGAAAAGCATGTATGATATTCCTCCACTCGTCTGAAGAGATCTGTCTCGTCTGTACTACCTATATTGGATAAAACGCGAATGTACATATACACACATGTGCATAATAAAGTGGCGGATATGCGGGCCGGGTACTCAGTGATCAGATATTTGTATAACGTATCGCGTGTTCTTTTATAACCTGATTATAAGGCGTGAGATTTTCTTCGAGAGATCGCGTGTTGCCTGAAGTAGCGAGAAAATTTCGCTCCAAGGTTCACGATTAGGTTTAATGAATAGTTGAATTGCATTATAGGTAGGTGTACATAGTTTTCAGAAAACAGAAAAAAATAATAATGAGATAGCGAAATGCGAATTAAATCGCATCGAGGTATCCTATCCATAATCTACGCATAATCATGATTCCATATAATCCTCCGTATCGTTAAATTCAATTTCTCTGTAATAATTGAACAAAAGACACAGAGTGCATCTCGCTTGTTGCATTGTCAATGTATATTATAAAACGCAATGATGACGCGCGATTGAATGGAGAAGTTTTTGTTCGCGACGAACTACACCCCACGCATATAAATAAATAATGTATTCAACACCGTATACACAAATCTAAAGTAATAAATATGCATGTGTGTTCAACCTGCGTCGAAAGTGAATTAGGTACAAGTGTCTGCGTATGTTAGAACGTGTAAGGTACCTATTAATTATTACATACTACAGGGCTTTGATAATGCGTACACTCATACCATATGCGATAATAGCTATTTTTGTTTTAATTATTTTTTTATTGAATTCACATGTAATGATGATAATTTTTGTATTTTTGCTATTTGATCCATATTCACTCTTTTTACCACTATAGAATATGTAATCAGTGCTTACCGTATACGTGAAAGATGATAGCAAAAAACAGAAAAAAACTGATGCTTGAAGTGAGATATGGAGCTGACTAAGTAGTATCATGGTTTTACTGCACTAGACAAGTTCGATGCCCCCTCGGGATTCAACCGACATTTTTCTTAATTGCGCTACTGGCTGACTGCGCTACGACGTCTTCTCTCATTCTACTTATTCTGCTGCTTCTTCTTCTTCTTCTTGTTCTTCTTTAGCGGCGTTGAAACCGTTGGACGCATTTCATAGCTAGACACACATGTTCTATCGCGCCCACGTCGTATGGGGCGCGAAACTATCTCACACATAGATCTGGTATATGTTTAAAGTGTCTTGTATAGGACTCAAGCAACTCACGCAACTCGTATAACTTCTGATAAAAGTCGAAGGAAGCTGCGCGTTGCATCTCTCACAATCATATATGACGCAATTGTCCGGGTGTTTGGTGTCACGTGGCCGTAGGAGGAATGAGAATGAGAATGAGAAAGAAGATATAACGATATAAAGAAGGAAATGAAAAAAAACAGAGAGGAAAGATGCTGCAGGATGTGGACATCCGCCATCCTCTCGGTTTATTCTTTATTTATACCATACCTTATACTCTTTCTTCGCGTTTCTCTATTCTATTGTAACCTGCATATGCGGTTCTTTGCCTTTTTCAAACATCTACAGTACCTACCCTCAGAAGAGGGAATTCACAGTCTAGGTATAACTTCAACCACAAAACGTCATGCTGCACATCGAACATGAATAGGAGAGAGTAACAAACGACGATAATTTCGATGCAGCTAGCGTTATTATAATGGTGGGTGTATCTGTTTCGGTAATAACTGCGGTAAAAGAAACCTTTTTTCTACAACGTACCTATGTGCACAGTTCTTCCAATTATGGAAACTTGTTCGTCTATGTTCAATTCACGTTCTTATGCTATCGAAAACTCGGTCATAATCGCGAGATGACGATCTGGTATTCATCTCATTGGCAGTTGGACAAGAATAATTCTTGACCTACGCCTCGAGCGCTGTTCAACATCTGTTTTATAAATAATCATACGAAATTGGATCGAAGAGATCAAACAATAGTTTATGATTACCAGACGCATTGAATTCATTTCGGTGAAGAAAGTCTTTCCATTCGAAATTTTACACCACAATCCTGAACTTGACATACCAGCTTAATTCTGTTACAGAAATTGTGGTGAGCCTAGTTTTCACTCCGAAAATTCTTGCTTTAGGTGTACTACGTAAGCCTCGTATTGTGATCCTCACTTCGCCAATTGAATTGAGACGATCTTTAGGGAGACATACACGCGTATAGAGGCAATGGTATAAATCCGCTTGTGAGCGTTTTGACAGACCGCAGCAACGTAGAACTTCGAGGTCTTTGATCTTCGGCTTTACACAGCATATCTGATCCATGTGGAAGATAAATTGGGCAATAAATTCACTTTCTATAAAATCATACATACGTCAACGTATATGCTCGATTGATTGGTAATACGGATCTAAGGCTTGCCCGAAGTTTATTTTATTCGCAAATTAAACATACGAGTCAAAGAAACAATGGGTCATAATAAGATCTTATACAGCTGCAGCAGCTTAGTCGCCGGTACTTCCGGTTGGCCCACTGCCTTGTCTGCTCATGTATAACCGTTGAAATGTCCAGTTTAATTACTGAACAAATTCTGTGACATAGGGGGAAAAATATATATCGCAACAGAGCCAGCGCAGGAAAAATCTGATTTTGCAATTTTATTTTAAACGAACGAAAATTTGAGGCCAAAAATTATCGCTGGCGCCTATCGGTTCTATGCTGCTCTCGTCTTGACTAAACAAAGTAATTAGGTATAGTCAGACTTCCAATTAGAGTCGTTAATAGGCTGGAATATCTCGAGGCGTATTTGAGACCGTTTAGACTTGAGAAAGACAAAAGGCTATCTCGTTAATTGTTTTTTCTTACAAAAACAGGGAAAATATTTCGACATCTATCTCAATTTTTTTTAATCTCTTCACCTTATTATCAACGAATCCCTAATTCTCTGACCTCGAACGTTTATCGGAATATAATAAGTTTAAGACATTGTCTATTACAGCCTACGCACGTCTTCGATCTCAATATACGGTCTCTCAGGCCTCTTACAAATAGGTATACCATGAACCATCTCCCACACGGAATCAGTTGATCGCTAAGATCTTAGCCGAGTGTAGATACGTGGTCATATTACCTAGAAGACAAGGTCGGATGAAGCTGCTCCTTTTTCCTTCATAAATTCCAAGGTTTTGCAGCACACATTCCAGATAAACACACGATGGAAGATATCGCTGCAGGATGTACTCATATAGATCCGGCTGCGTCAGTGTCTTATAAATAATTTCACTTCCGTTTAAGGCATTATCCCTGACCATCGAGGATTTACCTATCGAAGGTGGGAGGGAGCTGTTATAGAATTATATGCATAGAAGTTGGATTTCTATTTTTATTATAATTGTACGACACACGTGAGGCAAGGCCTGATCCAGATAATACGATAGCGACTCACTCGCGTCAGTCTACTACCTATTTGTAATTCAATGACTGCAGTATATGATTGCGCATATAAAGTGTTCTCAAGCTCTCATCTGTCGCGTAATCGTAACTGGTTGAATATTCATGAACAAGTATGTAACAACTTGACGAAGATATATAACTTGCGTATATAGTTTAAATTGAAATTGTTCAGTCTTTATATACACTCGGGCAAGATTCATGCATTTACGATCGATATTTTAAATCTACTATTTTCTGCAGACGATATTTTTTAACATTAAATCTTAATCGGATTCCTGATGGTAAAGAAAAAAAAAATATTTAAACACCGGAAGAAATTGACGAAGAATATAATTAGCTGAGAAATTAGTAACGGTGTCTTGCCCATAACTCGAGAAACGGTGCGGAGTAGAGAACGTGCGTTTATAATCTTAACGATTATCACCAAACAAGGTAGTGCACAAGGGTGTGCAGGCTCTGACGTTTAATACTCACTCTACTACTCAATAAGTAATAACCATACAACTATAGTGCGTGAAATATTTTCATTGGAATGAATTTTTACCCCCTGATGATGAAATATTGCAAGAAATAAACTTTCCAAATTACCTGCAGCGATACGAAATCCGTATGCATGGAAACCGAAAATGACTATAGGTACCTATACTCCGAATTGTAGAATTCTTGTAATAACACGCGCTTGAAACTCTTGGAAGTCTTTTGTGTAACTTTATACTTCTTCTTGGTCAACTGACACCGACGAATTTACGACCGAGACTAATCTGAAATATCTATTTTCTACTCCAGGAGAACTATACGTAGAAGATCTAGGCGAGCAAAGGATGGTGACGATCAGGATGGGATGGTTATGGGTCGAGGGTACCCCGATGAGGCTTCCTCTAAGAGCACTGAACCTTCGTCAAGCTGCTCCAAGTCTATGTCAACCTCACGTATCTGCCCTCGGTTTCACCCTGAGTAATCCTCAAAATGGTACCCTGGCCACATTCTGGGTAAGTTTTTTCATCATACTTCATCTTCTTACATCGCGAAATCTATACAGGTATATCATTGGCACTAGTGACACTAGACGACGTCGTATCAACGTGCGTATGCTGGATTGATTCTAGAGGTATAAACAGATTCCCAGTCACGTATTATAATACTGAATCAATTTATCGCCTCGCGAGTCTGCTTGGCGCGGTTCCTGACCTAAGGGAACGGCTTGAACTTGGCTACCGCGATGCACCAGGAAGCCGAACATCGCTCTTACAGCAATCAGTATTTGATGATCAGTAGGTACACGGCGTAGGTATAGTTCGTATTTAGAATTCGTCCCAGTCTTGGCATCGCTCCATCTCGCTTCGCGATGCTTCTCGCGTCTCTAAGAATACCAATCGGCGATGATATGCGAAGCAAAAAGTCATTGAGCGAGGTGCACTGCACCGCGTTGCATTCTCAACGTATATAATAATATCTGATTATTTAGAACAAAGAGGAAAGGTGCTGTTTGGATTTTTACACTCGGCCCTTGATGGTCGCTTTCAGATATTTAGACCAAGACCGCAATACTCTGAAGGAGAAAATAGATGCTTTCGCGATTATATGGTTATATCAGGTCCGAATCAAACAAGCGAATTAATTATGGTAGGAATTTGGAAATCCGCGTGTATGAATAATTGAATACCTAATTAAAGAATAAAGGCTGAAAATCTAGCAGCAAATTTCTCGACGGAAGAAAAAAAAGGCATTCTTGTATCTAATTATGTAATTATACTTACGCCACGTAACATTTTGATGACTGATGAGTCGTATTGAAGCTTTGTCGCTAAGAAGTCAAGGTCGTATCTTCCGTCATATTATGTTAAGATGAATGGGTCTACTTAGTACCTACCTCGTATATATAGTAGCGTGGGAGTTTCGGATCGCTCTCCCATGACCCATTGTTCAATATCTTCTCCTCTACCCGCAGCGTCTCTTTTCCTATATGACCATGTGTTTCATTTAGGATGAAAAAATTTCAACTCCTTGAGCCCGACTAGTCTGAGTCATTGTAGAAGTTAACCGTGTCTATAAAGACCCGGATAACTGCAGACACATGCGACTATCGTAGATATATTGTATGTAAATTTGATCGATTATACAACAGTATTTGGCATTGGTGATTAATCGACAGTTAATTGAATCAAGACCAAATTAAGGTCGCACCTTCACACGTTCGATGTAATTTTAGCAATTCCCGAATTCCTTCGGCTGTACGGATGGCAATTATTCTCACTTAGCGCTGATATAAATGACAGATATGCAGGTCGGGGTCATTCGCAGGTTTGTTAATTCGTGGCCGCGGCCTTGCCAGTGTTAACATGAACCGAGTTCGTGCAGGTTTCACATCCGTCGAAAGCGCTGATATTAATATCGGAAGTTAGCCGAATTATGCTCATTCGTCGTCATGGTACCTTCTGCAATGTTGAGCAATGCGGGACTTTCCATTATTTGCGAAATGCCCAGCCCCAATTTATTGTTACAGTTGAAATGAGTTTTTACGAAATTTATATTATACCGAATGGAGTAAACAATGGACAAATATGTTATAACATATGCGCAGAAGCCTTCTAAAAAATTATGAAAATTCAGAAAACTGAAAATAAAAAATCAATTTCTTCTTTTTCCAGGCTGATACTGAGCCGATTTATTGGTCCTGGGTCCGAGCGATAGCAGCTGAACTTGTTCGACAAACTCCATTCCGAGCTCAACGTTGCCTAAACTTTTTGGAAATTCTAACAATTTGTCCGCGTGGCCCGGTGCCGCTACCGGACAGTCCGACCGAGTCGAGGAGACGGTCTCGGAGCGAGTTGCGTTCCTGGTTCCGTAATTCTTCGTCCGATAGACAGACGAACGGCTTATCAACATTTTCCGAAGAATCCAGGAGGAGAGCTAGAAGCGAGCTTCGCGGCTGGTCAAGCAATTCAAGCGACGAAGATGTCCTCGGAGAATTTCGCGCGATTCCTGACTGCATCATCCCAAAAGAGAAGAACACGAGACCCTGGGCTTTCAGCGAAAGCAGCGAAGGTAGCGACGACAGTTTGCCATGGGGTGGTGGTCAGTCGAGTGTAGATTCAGTCGATTCTGTAAATGGACCTATAGCTATCATCCCGGAACCCGAGAGCAGAGAAGAGAGAATACAGAGGTACAAGGAAGCCAGGAGAAGAGAAAACGAGGCTAGGAGTCGCCGAGTGGTCGAGGAGGACGCTAGAAGACGAAAAGCAAGAGCTGAAGAGAACAACAACAACGTATCACTCGCTAAACTGACCAAGGCGTGCTATCCTAACGTGAATTTGAACAAAGTTGAACAAAACAATAACAACAATAACAACAACAAGAACAAAAACCAAAATATACTTCTACTCAGTCCGATAAACGGGGTCGAAGCTTTACGCCGCAATCGTAGTGCATCGGCAGAAAAGACATCGCGGAAGGACGACGTGTTAAATTTCTACCGAATATCTCCTAAGACAAAGAGTTCTGAAATGATGGATGAGGTGGATCACAGCCTCGTGATCAACGGGGATAAATCATCTCCGTTAAAAAAATCATCGCTAGTTAAAGTAGCGGGTAATTTCGTCCGTTTTGAAGAACAGAGGAATAACATCGTCTGCAGCGGGCCAAACTCATTGAATTCAACGAGTCAGCAAAAATCTGACTCTTCTTCTTCCTCTTCGGCAACTGAACGGAGAAGTCGCGCGAGGGAACGACGTAGCGTCAGAGACAGAGGACAACCGATGTCGCTCACCCACTCATCGGCTATGGATAACCAGGTCGAAACTTTGCGACAACGTAAAGAACGCCTCGCCTCATTATCCTCGAGGATTCCCATACCGCAATTGAGTTTGACCCCAGAAACCGAGGCCCTGTTGACGTCGATTAACTCGACTCCAATCGCAGCCCCGACTCCACCATCAGCGAGTGTAAACTCGACGTTCAAATCCCGCGATCCGAGATCACCGACGTCTTTTTCCGTGGCTCCCGAACCCTCCGAAGAGGCTGTGGCCAGGCTTTTGGAAAGATGTCAACGCGTCGATCACTACGTTCCAGTTCGCGATAAATTAACGCTGTTCGAATCGCTGTCGAGACTTGGTGGCCGGTTAGCTCGAAGTACCGAAGACCTGGGAAGAGTGAAGACCAATCCTAGTCCTAGGGGCAAACAGCGAGCTCGTTCACTCCACGATTTGAATAGAGCTGCCAAGTCGGTGCCGGTTAGAGAAATGTGCAGATTTTTTGAGGGGGAAAAATCGTGCTATGATGATACTGCTGGGAGGGTCGTAGCCATCCAGAGATCTAGATTTAGCGACAGTTTGTCTAACACACGATCCAGGACTTGGAGCGATGGATGCGTCGTTCCTCAATTAACTTTACCGCCGTTTACGATTCCCGCGAAGAATAGAACATCGACGAACAACAGCGGGTCTGGTTCACCAACGAAATCCTCGAGTAGGAGAAGGCAGTATGCGAAATGATTTTTTTCTTTTTCAAATTTGAAAAAAAAATTGAAAATTAAAATTTTTTGTCCAAACTGATGTGCCGTAGGTACGAGTGTTTTTTCATCGAATTGAAAAATCGTATTTATCACGACGTATTTTTTTTTTCTTTCTTTTTTGTTCGATCATTTGTAATTATTCGTTCAGCTAAGTAACAAAAAACGATTCCCTGAATCAAAATTCGTTCTGATAGATATTCTCACCGTGCAGGCATCGCCTCGAAGCGAAACCGCCATACCGAAAATATGTATAAAACGGCGTTTGTATATTGTTATTATATATATTATTATTGACATTTAATTATCGATATATTTTTGTACCCGTATATAGAATTTTGTATTACTCTTGTCTTATCATTTTCTTGTTTTTTGTTTCGTTTTTGTTTCTCTTGTTCATTTTCAGGCTGCGATTTTGATCAGGTACTGCAGCAACGTTGGAAATTTGTTTAATTTCTTTTTTAGGTATAAAGTTTAGATTTGAACAAAAAAAAAAAACGAAAAAAGAGAAAAAAGTATAAAGAACAGAAGAACAAAAAAAATCAAAATAAGTAAGAAAATAAATAAAAAACAAGACGCGATTGGATTCGTAATGACGAGAAATGAAAGAAAAAAGAAAAAATTAAAAATTAAAAAGAATTAACGAATATGAACTAATTAAAAATTATTCACTTATTATCGGAAGAAAATTTGGTTATTTATGTGCGAAATTAATTAACGCTTGAGTTAATTTAACCCATCAAATTGTTAATAATTTAAATGGAAAAATCGACATTATTTATACCTGCCGATATAATTTTTGATATTAGTTTCGTTCTAACTCTATATTATATCGAGAATATACCTACGCGCTTGTACTGCGTTTATTGGTGATTAATTGAACCGTCTGCTATGTGTTGAATGAAACGTCGAAGAAAATTAATTTCTGTTTGGTAAGTACGTATGTATGTATTCTATACGTCTGTGTATGACAGTGTGGTAACGCTCTTCCAGCTCTTTTCACTTTCTGCGAGAAACTTAACTGCATCGTAGGTATATGCATATGCATAGGTGGGTATGTATGATGGGGTATAAGTCGGAATAAGTATTTCCACGCTCTATAATCCACGTGAATAAATAATTTGATTATTTTTCATCCACTAATTTAAACCATACTAGTAGTAGACGCGTGTATCGCGGTTAAATTTCGAATAGATACCTACTCGCCATCGACATTTAAAAATCGATAATTTAAGATGATAAAAAGATTAGAAAATCTGAGTTTTCTTTCACACGATTTATATAAAAAAAACAAAAAAAATGAACAATAATTTGTTAACTGTATAATATTGACTTTATACTCATGCAAAACGCATATATAGGTTTATCGAACTGCGGTATAAAAGTAGAAAAAATTTAGGCTTTAAGAAATTTGTGAAAAAGTAACAAAAAGAAAAGGAAAAAAAAATTCATTAGATTTCGTTGAATACGAAAAATTTAATCGCGAGTATTCGCTGTGTGATGGTACCTATATTTATGTATATGATCGTTGTATGACAATGAAAAATATCGGATAAATAGAATAAATGTACTAATTAATGTAAATTCTTTAATTGAATATCAATAATTATATGTATATCTATAATACATCAAATCGTTCGACCATTTAATCGTTGATTCGTTCGTTTGGATGAATTTTTGTTGACAATAATAATTAGCCGACCGTTTGCTGAAGCAAACGATCGCCAAAGAGGCCCTCTAGTCCCTCCTCCACAATGTATTTATAAAACATCCCCGGTCACACATGTCAATTTCGTTAATCATTATTATTATTATTATTATCATTAATATTATTATTATTATTATTATTATTATTATTATTAATACTAATTACCATAAACTATTATTTGTATTTACGTTTGTTGTAATAAAGGAACGAATAATGGCCGTTACATAAAGTGATTGTTGTTAGAAAGTCACCCGCAGCCTTGGTGCATAGCGCACGCTATTTCGTTTATTGTACCAACATCTACTCATATCCAACTACATACCTATATATACATATATATCCACATTTAATACATGTACGTAGAATCTGCAACTTGTAACATCCATGTTATTACCGGTCTTGAGTAAGATACCTATACCTACTCTTTTTTTTTTCTGCTTTAAATATCTCGATACCCTATATATATATATATATATATATGTATACTATTCGAATGAAGATAAAATATGGAAAAAATTTATCGAGAGAAGCATATGATAAATTTTTTATACAACATTCATGAGGGTAAGTAAATCATCCGTTGATTTATTCGTAAATATTGATATTTATTGGCATCGAACCTTATATGGACCAATAAATAATTTTCGATATAGTATGCGTAAAATTTCATTTTATGCACACTGTGTCGAAAAATATCGTATGAAACTCGTACGTAAAATTTTTACGCACTTGTTGCATAATATACTATTTCATTTCCAAATATATAAATACGAGGATGAGGAAAGCTGCATTGAATATCATATCTACTGATTTCAATCAGAAATTCTTTCTTCGAATAAAGCGATATCACGTAACAGCTGATGTTATACTTTTATGTAATAATAAATAGACTAGATTCTCTGTATACCTGCATGTCTACATGCTGCATATATGCATTACCGTGATTACGCGGTCTTACTTTCGTATAAAACTTGCTGCAGTAGGCCGTGACGATGATTCGCCTTGCCTAAGGCTGTTCGAAGCCCTTCCGTAAGTTGGGAATTAACAGTAGCTGATTTATACATACTCAGAAACTGCAATTTCTTAGTCAGTTATTAGCTCCCGTGTATATCTACCGGTCTAATTTCACGTATATACTCAGCTTACGTATGCGATAAATAATTTTCCTCAATTCTTCGTAATTTTAATCTTCAATAAAATTCGTCGAAGTCGTTCATTTAGCTTGCGACCGTTTATACCTTTATTTTTATTGATTTTTTTGTTTTTTTCTCTCGTAGGAATTTTGATCTAGGCCGCAAATTCAATCTTTATTTCATTATTACCGTGTCGGTATTCAGGTGAGGAGAATTCGTTGTTGCCTCGTCCGTATCAAAGAGCGTATAACAGTTATTCGATAATTGCCTCCAATTTTCACGTGGTGAATAATTATTATTTTTTATTTATTTATTTACTTTTCTTTCATTTTCCAACGAGTTCTAACAAAGCTGTCAATGGATTTACCACGCTGCTTTTCACATTATAATTGGGGAATTATTATAATGGTTCTATGGTACGGCACGTAATCACGTTTCAAAGCGTCACGACTGCTACAAATGCCGTTATTTGAGTTATTTTGTTAATGATCCTGTGCTTCGAATATTGTCCTTTTTGCTCGAATTGTCAAAATTGCTTCCTACTGAGAGCGACCGTCATTCAAATATTAATTAACGCTTCCAACTGCATAGTGTGTATAGGTGAAACAAATTATATACTTATACGATCTTCGATCTTTGCGGACAGTTTTACGTAGGCCGTTAATTATTAACAAGTTTTACACGACAGTATAATTTATTGCAAACTATACTTCATGCCTCGAGTTACTACAATCTGCAGTGTATATTAAAAGTCGATTCAATTATCAACCGCTTATTAACTTGATATCTCAGATGACAGGATCGAATTTACATGTCGAGCGTAAAAAATGATCGTTATAAACTGCAACTAATGACTCCGATCGTTCTCACGTCAGGTAAAATTGTTTTTTTTTTTTTCCGGTATCTTTTTTACCAGTATAGGACCGCTTCAACTCTCGCTTGCCACATTTATACAGCCAAACTTTCATTTCTAATTTGTAGTCGGATTTTTTGAAACAAGTTTATAAACACTGGTTGGATTTGGTTGGAATTAGTAGTAGTAGTAGTAGTAGTAGTAGTGTGTTCTGAACGCATATAAGAAACTTAAATAATCGGGCCACTGGCCTTGATATCTTATCGAGTTAGCGACAGCAACAAGAAACCCGCAACAGGTACGACTCAGGTTTATGTATATACGTATAGAATTATCATACATATATATACGTTATTCGTATGTATGTACAGAGAAGTGCATTCAGTTACCGGCTCACAGTGCGATCTAGATCGGGCTTATATTCATGCACGTAGCTACCTCTCTCCCCGTTACTTTTGTTGGAAGTTTAAAAGTTTGTCGCGTGCAAGACAGGTATTTGCGCCTTTTAGGTCAGGAGGGAAAAGGTTCTGGTTGCTTTATACCAACTACGGTTAAGGCATCGGTAAAGAAGTATCATGTGCTATCGCAATGTGAAGATGTACAAGAGCTAGATAAATTTATTTTCCGTCAGTTCCACTGACCAAACTATCTATTAAAATAGATATTTTTCTTTCCATATGATAAACCAATTAATGCATTACATTATGATCAACAGCACCGGCGATTTCCAAATAAAACTATTCAACCAAGTCTTTCGCGAAGTATCTTTTTTGCGGGGACCTAATTTAAACACATTGGTCTAATCTGATCGTCCCAAAATTAATTCATTATTACCTCGGGCTCAGACAGGAAGTTCTGAATAACTCTTTTGTCCAATACACTTGTCTGTTTATATTGTGTATACTGTATATAAAGTATACACGACACTTTCAGATGTGGTGCGCCTTATTATATGCAACTGAAAGCCAACTTGTGCGGTCTACTTTAGTTGCAAACATCTGTACACCTCAGCATAAGCAATCTCACGTTAGAAAACACATGAATGGCGTGGAGGTTGCATGCAGTCGGGCGTGCAGATGTTTGCAGTATTTAAATAGTTCGTCAACTCAACCGCGAGACAGTGATACCATTTCCGTTGGCGGAAGAGCACTAAACCAGGGTAAAAGCACCTGTCTTGGGGTCAGTGACCCTCGTAGAGTCAAAGAATTCGGATAGGGGTCACATCACGGCACATATGACATCTTAACAGGAATATTCCGATCACAAAGAAGTGGTCGTAAAATTGACAATCTACTCAGTGAAGAAAATAGTCTAATTTTTTAGATAATGTTCTGAATGGTAGAGATATTCTAACATTTGACTTTTTGTTACAGTTGATTACAAGTATAGGTACCCATCAGAGTCCGAACATCTCTGTGCAGCAAGAATTCTGTTCTGCAATGAACGAGTGTATATTGGAGCCAGTCTTCGTAAAATGAATTATATTAAATCTAGTAAATTATTTAGATACGAACATAATTTACGTCGTGATAACTTGTATACTAGGAAGTGAATAAAAGGACTCGGTCAATTGCGACGAGTACATATTTATTTTTAAGAAACAATTATAAATTGTTAATTATTTCAATAATGGATATTGTATCGATGCTATAGCCATAAATTCTCACGAATACTTGAAAATCAATCATTTCGTAATTTTACACTTTCCCCTTCCTACGATTCTTTATTTCAAAAACGCGTCAGGTGAAACAGCGTATGACACACGAGAGGAATAGGTAATTGTAATTTATGCATTTCCAGTTACTAAAAAATTTGCAAGCACCTCCTCGGGTCAGATGTTCTCCTGATACTAAGAGCAAATTTTTAGTTAAAATGTCTAAATCTCTGAAAATCGCTACTAACTTAATTATATACAGAGACGTGCATGGGGACACGCATGCATGCCTATATCTATAGACTACTCCGTTCCCCCTCGAAAATTTTCAGCACACCTCCTCGGGTCAGATGTTCTCCTGATACCAAGAGCAATTTTTGAGTAAAAATTTCTAAATCTCTGAAAATCACTACTAACTTAATTATATATAGAGACGTGCATGAAGCAACGCATGCATGCCTATATCTATACACTACTCCGTTCCCCCTCCAGAAATTTCAGCACACCTCCTCGGGTCAGATGTTCTCCTGATACCAGGAGCATTTCCGACTTAAAATTTCTCTAACTCCGAAAATCGCTCATAATTAATTATAGTATACAGACGTGCATGAGGACACGCATGCATGCATATATCTATACACTACTCCTTTCCCCCTCCAGAAATTTCAGCACACCTCCTCGGGTCAGATGTTCTCCTGATACGAAAAGTAATTTTCGATTTAAAATTGTTCGATTGTTAGAGAAACAGAAATTTTAAGTCGAAAATTGCTCCTGGTATCAGGAGAACATCTGACTCGAGGAGGTGTGCAGAATTTTTGGCGGGACAGAGGAATAGTATAGAGATATAGGCATACATACACTGCTTCGGAGGGGTTTTTCTGGCAGTTGATACCTTTTTTTCGGAGTGATTTTTCTGGCAGTTGATACCTTTTTTCGGAGTGATTTTTCTGGCAGTTGATACCTTTTTTCGGAGTGATTTTTCTGGCAGTTGATACCAGTTGTTTTCGCTACGAAAAGAAGGTATCAACTGCCAGAAAAATCACTCCGAAAAAAGATATCAACTGCCAGAAAAATCACTCCGAAAAAAGGTATCAACTGCCAGAAAAATCACTCCGAAAAAAGGTATCAACTGCCAGAAAAATCACTCCGCAAAAAAGGTATCAACTGCCAGAAAACCCCCTCCGAAGCAGCGTATGCATGCGTATATCAATACGCTATACTCCTTGTCCCCACCAAAAATTTCAGCACACCTCCTCGGGTCAGATGTTCTCCTGATACCAGGAGCAATTTTTGAGTTAAAATTTCTAAATCTCTGAAAATCGCTACTAACTTAATTATATATAGAGACGTGCATGAAGCAACGCATGCATGCCTATATCTATACACTACTCCATTCCCCCTCGAAAAATTTCAGCACACCTCCTCGGGTCAGATGTTCTCCTGATACCAGGAGCGATTTTTGAGTTGAAATATCTAAAACTCTGAAAATCGTTACTAACTTAATTATATACAGAGACGTGCATGGGGACACGCATGCATGCCTATATCTATAGACTACTCCGTTCCCCCTCGAAAATTTTCAGCACACCTCCTCGGGTCAGATGTTCTCCTGATACCAGGAGCAGTTTTTGAGTTAAAATTTCTAAAGCTCTGAAAATCGCTACTAACGTAATTATATATAGAGACGTGCATGAAGCAACGCATGCATGCCTATATCTATACACTACTCCGTTCCCCCTCGGAAAACTTCAGCACACCTCCTCGGGTCAGATGTTCACCTGATGCCAGGAGCATTTGTCGACTTAGAATTTTTCTAACTCCGAAAAACACCTAATATCAGGAGAACATCTGACCCAAGGAGGTGGTTGTAAAGTTTCTAGTAGCTGAAATGCATGAATTATAATTACCTACTCCTTCCGTGTATCACACGCTGTTTCACTTGATGCTCATTCGAAATGAAGCATTGTACGAAGGGGAAAGTGTAAAATAACGAAATGATTGATTTTCAGGTATTTGTGAGAATTTATTGCTATAACATCGATACAATTTGTATGAATTTTGTTGAAATAATTTACAATTTATAATTGTTTCTTAAAAATAAATATGTACTTGTCGCAATTGATCGAGTCCCTTTATTCACTTCCTGGTATACAAGTTATCGTAACACAAATTACATTCGTATCTAAATAAAATACTAGACTTAATATAATAATTCATTTTACGAAGACTGACTTCAATATACACTCGTTCGTTGCAATTTGAACAAAAATGTTCGGACTTTGATGGGGACTTGTAAGTACACGAGTCGAGAGATGCTCCTGGTATCAGGAGAACATCTGACCCAAAGAGGTGGTTGCTAATTTTTCAACCAGCTGAAAATGCATAAAATTTAATTTGCTACTGTTTTTATTTGGAACGCATAATCGCCGGGAGAGGAAAATGGATAATAACGAAGCAATTGGTAATCGGTATATCTGGGAATTCATTGCTCTAGCATCGATACAATATTATTCATTGTCGAAGTTATGTATGTATAATTCGTAAATCCTAATTGTTCCTTAAAAATAAATATGTACCCATTACAATTAACAGCGTCTCTTTATTTGCTTTCGGTATACAAGTTATAATAATACAACATTCGTATTACAATAATATCTAATATAATTGATTTTCTGTCGGAGAATTACTATTCAAGCTCGTTAACGCAACCCCACCCGAACTCTTTGACGCCCCTGAGGCCACTGACCCACGAAAGCGCATTCTGCTACCCAAGTAGAACTCGCTCAGCCGTCGCGCCGTGCCAACGGGTGGACAAATGGTATCGCCATCTCGCGGCCAAGCCTACGAACTACTTTTGCCGCAAAGATCGATGCGCCTTGCCTTATACGACTCACATGACATTGTTGTAATTCCTAAGTCACGAATGCATGTAATAAGGCGGATCCATATTAGGTTGGCTTCTTGCTAACAATGAATAGAATTTTAAAAGGATTTCGCACTGATATACCTATGAATGATATATTATACGTTTTTCGCCGCTAAAAAGTTGAATTCGTATAATTTATCTAAAACTAAAACGTCGACGTAGATACTATTTGGATAGGGTATTTGATAGAAAAATTTCTTATCTGTACAAAAGTAATTTTATTAAAAAGAATATGATTATTGGTAAAAATTCGTTCAACATTTACAACAAATTGATCTATATAGGATATAATAATCACCATATAATAGTCGACGACACACTAAAATACAAATCGGTGAATGTGTATCACTGCATGTCTTCTGTCACGTTCTCGTGATAAAAATACGTTTGACAAAAACGACAAACGGAAAACATACAAACAGTAATAATAATTAATTTCAGGGAATAAATTTATTTCATAGCACAGTATTACATGTGTGTGTAACTCTGTACTCATCCACTGATATCCGTTTTAACAATTAAATAAATAAAAAATATCCTCTACCGATCAACATTTACATATTTATGCGTTAGAAATTAGGGTACTTAAAAATTAGTGAACGGTTTATTATTATCATTATTATTATTATTTAAAATTATTATTTTATATATTTTTTTTCTTGTTTGTTTTTTCATTTTTCTTTTCTCTTTTCTCAACAACAGTAAATATAATTGCAAATTGGTTTGTTACCAGTATATTATACATATATAGTCAAGTAGCCATAAAAAATCATGATATTGTCTTCGTTCATTTCAATTCTGAGCTTTGTATTAATTATTATTATTATTTATCTCTAAATTTATGTATACGTCGTCGTTACTCATTTTTATTATACGAATCAAAAAGTGTATTGATCCAGTGTGGTTTCTCACCAATTCAATTATTTACCAATTTCTTTTTTTTTTTTTTTACTTCAACTCTTCAATATTTTTATTCAATTAATCGTGGCGATGACTTGGTCCGCTTTACCGTACGCGAGTTAAACTCAAGGCTGGAGAATTGAGATTCGAATTCAACGTTTAACAGTGATGATATTATACGACGAAGGATAATATTTTCGTAAAACATCTAGTCTTCTCTCGTAGCCTTTTTTTACCTCGCGAATTAGCGTTGTCAAAACTCGTGCTATCTGAAATGAGGAATAATTAACATTGAGAAAATAATATCATTATTATTATTATCATTATCGTTATAATTATTATTGTCAAAATTTTGCATTCCGTAGCACAAGTCGTGGGAAAAAAAAGATAATACTTACGACAATCGGGAGAGAGAGGATGAAAATCTGCGTCTAACTGTCGCGATCTAGTGAATCCAGGGTGTCGTTACTCGAGGAATGAGTCAGGTCGCTAAGTTCATCCAAATGCTTTTGCCTCTTTCGGACATTCCAGTGCAAACATTCCGCGAGAGAATCAAACCAATCGGTGATTTGGTCAGCGGCACAGATGCTGGGTACTGGGTAAATCGAGGTAGTCACTCTCAAGCTGTTGGTAAAGGAATACAAGAAAATCCAATTTAATAATTTCTAATTGAATAAGAATTGTCTAAACATTCACAATATCCGATGTGTTTGTCATTTCTTAAAATTCGTTTGCTTATAGCATAATTTAGTTTCTTGAAATTTTTTGAATTTCAAATTCAAAAATCTTTAGAAACTAACATAAGTCACAGAAAAATCACCATCACCGTTACAACATTATTGCACCGCCCACCACTGCATATATTTATGTATGGGTAGGTATAATACGAAACAGTGTTATTAGGGAAATTAGTCACTACAATATTACCATCACCATATATAGTACAACCAACAACGATGCACAGCAGTCGTTCACAGCCCACGTCTCAACACATTAGTAAATTAGAAAAACTATGTTTGTATGAACGTGTGAATTTTTGCGTATCAGGAGGATGAATTTAATCGCGAAAAAATAAAAATAAAAATGAAATGATATCAGTCGGCTTTAATTCAGAACTTAGCGATGATTATGATAATATATGAATGCGAGAGAAGCACCTCTTTGGAAAACTCGGGGTTCGTTGGAAGAGATAGAAATTGATTGAACACAGCTGATAAAAAGATGAGAAAAAAAAAATTGAAAAATAATAATTAACAAAATGATGATACGAAATGGGAAAAATATCTTTTTTTGGGACAAACCTATCCCCAACTCGAAGTTCTTGCTGGTTACGTCCGTCGAAGGAGACGTAGGCTGTACTGCGGGCCTCGCTGTTGGCCATTATCTGAAAAAGGACGAATACTGCCAGTTAAATAACGTTCGAAATTAATGATTTACCTGTCTCCATGAAATAGTTCCTGACGATTTCTTCCATCAAACGATACCCAGGAGGTGTTTCTGCTGTCTGGTGATACCGATATCTGAGATAACGTTTCCATCAAAGTCATCAATTAATTATGTAATCATTATAGCTTCAATCATGGATTTATGATATTCAAGATAGTTAAAGCAGAAAAATCTGATTTCTATTTCAGCCGTGAAATTCCCACGCAGAGACGCAAAGAAAAATAAAATTAAAAATTAAAAATTAAAATAAAATTACGAATTTCGCAATATGTGCAGAATAATTTGATTTACGTTATGTCATAGGAAAAAGTTGCAGAGATATCAGACGCTGCTTTCGTAGTGTAATCTGAATGGAAAAGCATGGTTCGTGATAATAAGGATAAAAGTTAGTGTTTAATAAAAGATAGAAAAATTCAAAATAATCGGAATGATAGTACTGCATGCTTACGCGATTTAAATCACGCGAACGTATAATATCAGTGTTTCAAAACTGTTCATGGAGTGTTCCAACGGTCAACAGCTGAAATCGTTGATAATATAAATCGATTTTCTTCCGATATCGTGAACATGAGGGACGATAACAAAAAAAAATTACATCCACTACGACGCGATACTCTGCCTTGACCCATAAAATAATCGAAGTAAAATAATAAAGTATACAAAAAAAACGAAAAAAAAAACCAGAAATTGCACTAAATCAAACTATATGTATTATAATTCCTTGATCGATTTCACGCACGAATATAATTGCTAAAAAATTATACGAGCCGAAATATTATAAGTAGATAAATGCAGCGTGATATCGTAATGAAGAAATAAAAAAAAAAAAAAAAAAAAATATACGAGAAAAAAGAAGAACAGCTATATGGGGTATAAATTATCGTAATGAGCTGCTTCAACTCGCGTCGCGTGTAGAACTACAGATGCATATAATAACACATAATCACCATCGTCAGGGGAAAGAAAGAAAGAAAAAGTTGAAAAAAAGTAAGAAAAAAGAGAAAAAAAAAATACGAATTATGTAGGTATGTAGTACGTACCTTGAGTTCTACTCCAGCGGGGACTACGATGGGCCTGAAGGACAGAGAGTGGGGACAAATGGGGGTGACCATGATGGCAGGAACCGAGGGATGAATCATGCTGGCCCCGGCAGCAACTGCATAAGCCGTCGACCCCGTAGGCGTGCTGACGATCAGACCGTCTCCTTGGACGCTGGTAACGTGTTTTCCATCGATGAATAGATCGATATTTGAAAGATATGGTGAAGGTCCTCGATCGACAACAACTTCGTTAAGAACGAGAAGATTCGTTGGTGGTTTGGCCGGCTGACCTTCCTCACCCTTTCGCATAATTATGCAACGAAGACGGCTTCTCAGAGTCAAAGCCGCGTGACCTTAAGCGAATCAGGAATTAATTAGTATAATAACTTAGTTCCTCGAACCTTTCGATCTTCGTGAAGCAAACTCAGTTTTTTTTCTTCATGTTCACGTTGTTAAGAATTACGAAATCTCTTGGATCGTGCGGGGCGTATTTATACGACGAAGATGGACCAGTTCCGAAAATCGGATCACGCGATTTCGTGAAAATAATTCAACATAGTCGTTGATAAATAATCGATAAATTATCTACGTTTGCGTTAGGATCTAAAAACTGATAAAATTCAGTCCGAAGTTTCAGATATTTTCATTTAAAAAGCCATAGTATTATGTTAAGAATTCAACAACAATTCTATGAATTGAGAAAAAAAGATCATGATCGATATTGAGATAATTTCATGAATTATTTAAATGAAATAAAACTAGTAAAAAAAAAGATACACGTCAACTTCACGGTGATGTAAATTTAATTACTTCTTAATCGTCATTTGATGATGATAAGCGTGGAAAAATTGTTACAGACTAATCACCAGCCATTATTATCGATATCGAAATAACGTGTTTCATTATTTTCATCAAAAACCGATTTCAACGCAGGATATACTACAGAGACATGAACGATATCTGAACTGACACAATAGAGACACGATTTCAATATAAATACCGAATAAATTTCTGAATAACCATTTTTTTTCGTAAACGTTTCTGCAAATTCGCGAACCTGTTTCACGTTTAGTGACCCAGAAGAGGGTACGTTGAACTGTCTTCGACACCTGTTGCGATTCTCATACATATATAGAAACAAATCTGCATACTGTTACTCTAAAGGTTCAACATGTTTTTTTTTTTATGGATTTGTTCATTTTTTGGACTTTTCGAACATCTATACATAATTAAGGGTTCGTTCGTTCTTGTTCAATGACTTTTCTGAACATCCTGAAGAACTGCACGAGCAACCAAAAATTTCATACGAATGTTCGTCGATGTGAGTATTATAGCTTACCTTCCAAAACGTTGGTTACTTGTTCCTGAAAGTTGTCGAACTCGAAGGGTGTAAGAAAACCAAGTGACCCCAAATGAAAGGCCATAACGGGAGGAACTGACTGTTGGAATAGTAGGCTGGCGTAGAGCAGCGTTCCATCACCACCAAGGCAGACGATAAAGTCGATACGGTCCTGCAGAGAATCTCTTTAAAATCCGGAAAATTTTGTAATTAACGTTTCATCGATATTAAAGTCTACTTTTCAGACAAT
This sequence comes from Tenthredo livida, assembly GCA_963992785.1. Classification (NCBI taxonomy): domain Eukaryota; kingdom Metazoa; phylum Arthropoda; class Insecta; order Hymenoptera; family Tenthredinidae; genus Tenthredo; species Tenthredo livida. The sequence goes on along the minus strand of OZ023066.1, from coordinate 10,282,177 downwards.
AGTGTATGAAACGTTGTTCCAAAAGTGAACGGGGCTGGATCGAAAATAATTTTCGAAAATACCAAACTGCATGCGTGCACCAACAACGAAAATAAGAAATTTAAAAACCTGAAGATCGTCTGTTCCGTCTCTGAAAGTTTGGAGTCTGTCTCTCACGCCTTGGAATCTGGGATCTCTGGCCAAGGCCGGATCTTCTAGGACAGAAGCTTCGACGAATACGACCATCCGTTTTTCCTTAAATAACAAAAATGGGAAAGACTCGTTTTCATGCCGTAAATTCAAGCCACAATTTCTTCGGTTTACTCTATTAGTATTTTCGGTCTATGTACCTCGATCAACCATGTGACGAGCTGCACAAACGGCGGCAAAACCGACGAGTCCCGTACTTTCTTGATCACAAGTACGGTCAAGGGTGGTTTGTACCAGGTCAGCCTCTGGGAGGCAGGGTCTTGGATTGTCCTAAAAATGATATATAAAGATTGAAATGAACGTCGCTTAGAATTCGCGTGATTTCCAAGAGCCTTTAATGTTGTACATGTGAAGTGACCAGTGGTCAGAATGTGACGCATGGGGTTTATAATATCACGTGACGTTTTCCGGTCAGTAGCAAACAATACAGGACCCATACACATACAAACCGTCCGCGTAAAATGGGAATAAATTTTTCTCATTTTATTTTTATTCTCATTTTTTATTTTTAAATTAACGATGAATTGCTTTGGCCAAGTGCATTGTCACCGGTCGAAATTACGTAACGAGTTCAACTAAACCACCACCACCACCACCACCACTGATTTTACCGTCGAATGTATAATGTATACACGCGTTTATATTCGCATACGTAATATGGTATATATGACCGTTGGAACGCGTGAACTATGAGGATAAAAATGTGTCATTTACTGGAATCCCCGCAACTTTATTTACAATATTATACATTCATTTCATTCTATGTATTGTGAGAAGGAAGATTCAATTTTCAACGAGATGGAAATCGAAATGAACCTGCCATGCCGGGGTCATCAGAGTTTACGCCAATTATATATTTCCGTATAACTTATATAGACACAGAATACACGAATTATAATAAATTATAGAATAGAAGGAAAAAGAAATTTTTACAGATTGGCTAGAAATAAGGCGCGCTGCAGGACTAATGAATGTGAATTTTTTGCTAATGAGTATGTAATTAACGGCCATAGCCAGCGGTCAGTTTGCAATTTAAACCACTAGTTAATTTCTGCCTTGTCATTATTCGATAAATTAATTTAGGCAGGATTTTTGGAGAACTGTTTTTCATTGTTGCGAAATATCATCTACGTCTTGGTTATTAGATATTCAATTACGAGGTACCTATATGAGCGCACGGTGTCCTAATTAGTTGAAAAATCAGTGCTTGACGATCTACGGTTCGAAAAATCGTACGCGAAAAGACCTATGGTCTATATCAAAAGCATGATAATAAGACTGCGTATCAAATTGCGATACTTTTTACTTTTCACCAAAAAAAAAACGATCATACCGATAATTATTTCCTCGCGTGATCATTGGCCAAAGTTTACGTCTGCCGGTAAACAGATTATGTTAATCATCGTCAAACTTGCGGTCTAGACTATACGGAATACAACAAAGATGGAGATTGTTCAGTGTCAAGAGTTCAAGGCTCGACGACATTCGCCATAAACAAAAAAAAAAAATGAAATGAAAAAAACAATGATTGTTTCAGTTATATGAACATATTTCGACGAGCCAGAATATACATATGGCGAAAAATTGAACGATGTAATAATTGGTGGTCATAAATTGCAATATTATAGTAAATTTTGAGCGTTTCGAAATTAAAACCAATCCTCGTGATATCATGCATATAATATTCACTACAGCATATGGTCATATGGTCGAAAATGAATATTTGCAACGTGGCAGAGATATGTTATAGTTTTCGTACTCAGCAGGACAAATTATTGTGTGAAATTGTAACGAAGGTGTTCACCTTGATATATATGTAAAAATATTCATATTGCAAGAAAAATACAATACCTACTCGTTCCAGGGATAATATCGCGTTAATGATTATCTTATTTAATGAATTCAGAACATATAATACCAATTAGCACGAGATTTGGTGTAGAACGTCAATCGTCAAAAAAATCTTTGTAGATTCACGCGATTGATATTTTTTTCGTTCTTTTTTCTCCGAGACCATATATGAAAATGAGAACGGATACAGTTATATCTATGAATTTTTTGTTCGTATAATTCAGATCGAAAATAGTTATAGATAATCGAAAATGGGCGAAACTTCGACGAATCATTTCTCCGATTTGGTAAAAAAAAAAATCAAAAAAAATCTCGTTACACTGAAAGATGACCATCGAGTTTCGATATTGCTCTTCGTTACTTTCGCACAAATATCTTTACAATAAAATGATAGACGCAGAGGCCTTCGTCTCGAAGGACACGTGAACAAACTAAACGAGGTTCGCACGCGTTTTCACTGAGTAGATATATATATATATACAAGCAATCGCCCGAGGATATCAACAATGGCTTTTTTTCTGTTTTTTTTTCTTTAGTCTTATTCTTAGCTTCTCACGATCATATCGACGGAAGTCATTTCTCCATATTAACTGTTAAATTTGGGATCTAAACCTGATTCCGAAAAAGTAGTACTCGGTTGTAAGCTTGTTTGAAAATCAGTTCATGCAGTTGAGTCAATGACCGAACGCGTTACTCTGCTTCAATTTGAATACTGATTTTACATTGGAATATACGATATGAATACTCATACGTTAACTTTTATACGCAAATAGTGAATCGATTTTGGGAATACGACTGTAAGACTAGCTCTATACACTTTATTATTTAGCAAATTGATATCGATCGATGCAAATGTGACATAGCTGTATGGATTATGGACGCGAGTGGTTAAACGTACAGCGTAATCGATGTAAATTGTAGAGCATATACATTGACACAGAAATATTAGCAGGAAACTTTGGAAATATGTAGAACGCAAAAAAAAAAAAAAAAAAAAAAAAAAACAGAAAATACGAGTGAAATCGCCTTACTGTAGTAATAAAATTAAAAAGTGATTAACGAAAAAAAAGAAAATAAGATTTTAAAAAAAAAAAAAAAAAAAAAAAAAAAAAAAAAAAAAAAATCGAAACATCTGTAGTCTGGTAGAATTTAGAAAGGAAACCTGAAACTAAATAAAATTACGAAAGTTTTTGCTGCCTAAGAATGGATTTTTTTCTTTTTTTTTTTTTTCATTCGTCGATAAAATTCACATACCCATATATATTGACAACGACGAACGATTTTATCATCTATACGAGATAATCGGAAATCGATATTGCTCCATTTAGAAAGGTTAAAGAATTGCAACTTGATGAAGGAAATGAATAAAATAGAAATGAAAATGAATAAATCAGCTATGGTATGTACTTGCGTTCGCTGCGTGTCTATCACGTGAGTTTAATCGAACCAAGTGCATTAAAAGTCCCAGAAATGTTACCGAGGTTGAAATAAGTCGGTCGATTTTTGATAACTGCGGGTTATCTTATCAGTTAAGTCACGTTCGAGAGTAGAATACACCAGAAGTAGCTGATCTTTGACACGTGTGATGATCATATGTGGTACGTCAGTCAGTCGCGCGCCCGTGAAGAGATTAGTTTAATATTTTTCTCTATTTTTTCTTTTTTTCTGGTGTATCACGCGTGGAACGATAATTAAGCTGCGATTAAAAGGTGGCGAACGGATGATCGAGAGTTCGAAAAATCGAAGCCAGAAAATACGTATGCGATGGTCAAAAGCAAGACAATCGCGTGAATTGCCCACCTGACAGACGGCGTCCCCACCATGTTGTTCACTAGTGAGAGTCGTGGCCCGACTACCGCGAGCGAGGAATAAAGTCGCATTTTTTATGATAGCAAAGAATCGGACATATCGCGCATGCGCCTAAATAACATTAAGGAAAACTAATTTCATTCTAAGCATACACATATGTGCGTCTCAGATAATAAGGGGCAGAAATTTGATAAGGCATTTGACCAAGAATCTAGATTACACCGTCCCATCGTCCGGTCTTACGCGTCTTCTGGCTTTTCCGGGTTTTGCTGCACGCACGTAGGTATTATCGAGACCGTGGTTCACTCGGTAGCTGATATAGATTATTGGAAAGTCTTAAATCAACGCGATGCATGTAAATATATTTAAACTTTGATAATATACTCATTATACTCACATGACCATCGCAGAATTCTTCATTATTCGACCGCATGGCCCAAACTGTTGAATCGGACTCGGAGCATTTAGGCTTCTGGTTCTCCTGCAAGGAAAGCAAAAAATACCATTACTTGTAATATTGGAATCACGTTGGTCAATCGAGAGCTAAATTCAGTCGCACTTCGGCTAAACTCTATTCGTTAAGAGATTTAATCACAGCTTGAAGTAGGGAGAGATAAAGGTATAGATATACCTACTAGATACAAATGTTGAACTGATCATATATGTAACAGATTGTAATAGTGCGATTTGAAATCAAGCCATTATCGGTGCTGTTGTCGATGCATGATTCAACGAAAATTATTGCACAATATTATATACGTGGGGAATTCCACTTTTCTTCGAAAAATCGTGAAAAAAAATCAAAAATCGAAGAGGGTCGATGGTTTCTGTCCATCGAGTCGACGTAGAATTCCCCATATCATATACTACATTTTTCAAGATATGTGCAATATGTACTTCTGATCGCAATAATTCTTAAGTGATATGGTGACGTACACATACACATACTATATAGTATATCATGTGTGTACAATATCGGTGAATCGAATGACGTGTGAAAACCAACTACATATTGAACGTCGATGTCATAGGCTAAATTCCAGAATCACTAAACGTCTGATTCTATTGTTTCATTGTGATCTGTTTGATTAGGCGTAAGCATATATGCAGTGCGTGATATGTAGATGATAAAATGTATCTAAAATCCATTAGGGAGATGTACTGACCGGCGACTTCGTTGTCTTATACGATTATAGTAAGTTGCGTAGAAGAAAAAAATGTGTTTTTAATTTTTTCAAACATCGCTGAGAACACCAAAATACGTGATTCGAATTGGCGGAATGAATAGATGAGTAAATCAGGAGAATCAAAAACCTGGATAACTTTGAGGAGGAAATACAAAACGAATCGAAACGAGAAAATGAATCGGTGCAGCGCCCTGATTTTTATCTCGCAGATTCAGTTTTGCGAAAATCTCGACAGTCGTGGGCTGTTCTTTTCGATTGCTAAATTGAAGATACCTCATCGCGATAAAATGCCTTTCGTGTATATTATACAGCTAAAGTTGACCAGCGGAGAAGATTTAGTATTAGGATTTTTGCCAGAGTATAAAACCTGCCCGTATATATCAGTGTGAAAAATTTCAATGCACGTGCCAGGGTGATAATTTATTTATCCGATGATGGGCTACGTCAGCGCCAATTTTATCATTCAACAAACATACCTACTGCCGAATTTCATATGTTACGTTACGGTCAGGGTATGTGTAACCATCGATTACATTATGGTTTGTGTGGAGGATTGGTTCCCGAAAAAGTTAAATAAAGTGTAATAACATCACCGTCTCTTTTCTCTTTCCGCGTAAGTAACGCACCTAATAGGTGAGCAACCGCTAAGACGCGTGCATCCAGCAGCTCAATCATCGACGATCTGGTTATTTATTTCCCACGTAGCCAAAGTTACGCGATGTACGAAATAAAACACGAAACGCGTTACTTTCCAGAAAATCGATCTGTATATGCGACAGCTTTGAGACCGTGTATCAGATATGTATCGCAAAGTACTATCCATCGGCGTATGATGAATAATGGTCAAATTTTTGACTCACAATTATTATTTAAATATTATAAAAATCGATGGTCGATCGATATCGAAAATAGATGGTGAGTTTTACTTTTCCTAATTAACGTTAACACACGGTGTATTTTTTTAAAGTACCGTGACTAAACACCTGCAAGATAACAGTTTCTCTTCGGACATTTAACAAGGCAAATATAACGGTTATCCGAAGATTTTTGATGGATAGTAAAACCTGGGTATCTATATATATATATATATATATATATATAGCGAAGAATGATAAGCTTTGTATACTTTCCGCGTAAATATCATAGAATGGAAACCTTTTAGAATGATTATTTCGAAACGAATTGAGTAATACGTATTGTTTTCTACAGGTAATGCATAGCTACCATATATTATTCTGTTGTACTTTCTTATTGTATGCAATATATAATGGATATCCACATATCTTAACGAATAAAGATAACATGAAGGTCTTGATAAAATTTATGTAGTATAGGTATATTTCTGAATCATTTCCCGCGACGTAATTCGCGAATGCATATCAAAGCCCAGTAGTCAACGTATTGGTGATAGATAGATAAATAAATAAATTTTGATTGCAGAATAGAAATAAAACTGTTCAATTTTCTCCTACAAGGAAATTATTAAATAATTTCAACAGTGAAGAATAATTAATTTTCTTGAATACTCATTAAAATTTAAAAGACATGGGTGCGACTCTATCGATGAGTAGAGATTTAAGACTACCTGAGAACCCTGTTCCGAGGACTTCCTATTGGAAGTTGGGCCAGGCCATTCTCCAGCTGATCAATCTCGTACGAGGTGCAGTCTGCATGCCCGTTTCTTTCGGCTACTCGTAGTGGAGGCACCTGGTCTCCCATCCTTTACGTTAAGAGTTGCGATAAAGTGGGAAAACGACTGTGGTATATGGGTACGGATGAATAATTAGAAAATGAACGTTACGTGAAACACCACGTTTAGAAAAATTTGTCTAAACACTTTCCACAGGATATTTTACAACACAAATATGGATTTTTTTTTTTTTTTTTAAACGAGTTCGTTACGCGACGTTGAATGCTTACACGTAGTCAATATAAGTCCGCACGATCAAAGTCTGTGATTCTTGTAGATATACGAATTATTGTAGAAAGAAAAGCCGGGAAAAACTATAAAATAGTCAACCAATTAGTCACGCGATGATTAATGATCAGTATTAGTGAAATTTCACCACAAACTCGACACTTCCACGCACTGCGGATTAGTTTATCGCCGTTTTGCTTGACCCTGACTTCTAATACACCGTACGCATGTATAACTGCATACGACATAAGTTTATAAAAATAATTAACTTTCAGGTAAACGTGCGAGTAGATTCGTATCTACACTCGCTTGCATCCTTCATAATGGCGAATATTTTCAAGAACAAAATTTTCCTTCGGGGAAATCGTTTAGATTTGAATGAATATAAAATGTGATAAAAGCGCGAATTTTTCCAAATTTCTTGTCATCCGTTCTTCTTCTATATAAAAATGAAATTGGTACTTAGAAATATTCTTTCCATAGCATGATTTGAAAATTTCATACCTATACACAGTGAAAATTTTTTTGTAAAATTTAACACAGAAGCTTGTGTTAACTACTTTTTTAACACAAAATTTGTGTTATTTCAACACAATCAGTTTATGTCAAAAAAGTAACACAGCTTTATGTTAAAACTAACACAAAAGCAACACTTTCTAAATGTTACTCTCAAATCAACACAAAATTTCAACATAGTTTTGTGTTAGTTTTAACATAAAGCTGTGTTACTTTTTTGACATAAAGTGATTGTGTTGAAATAACACAAATTTTGTGTTAAAAAAAGTGGTTAACACAAGCTTTTGTGTTAAATTTTACAAAAAATTTTTTACTGTGTAGCATATATTTCGAATTCGAGGAATATACGTTAATTGGGATGATTTGGCGAAATTTAATTATTTCCCAAAGTCACTGTCAAGCAAAACGAGATATGACTCAATCGATCGCACTCGCACCTGTAAATCAGCTTCGTAAATATATTGGGGGAAAAAAAAAAGAGAAACTAAAAACTGAAAACTGAGAACTTAGCACGACAAAAAGGCACTTTATCGGATGAGCATATAAACTGTTAAAAGTTTATTATATTATCACGATATTCAACAATGAATTCACAATGCCGATTTAATTATGAAAAAAGAAAGAAAAAAAATTGAAAAAATGTTAATCTGCTGCAGACTGACGCGTAGTAAAAAAAAATCTCAAAAGCATGATAACTCCGCCGAAATAACCGGACGCACCTTCGTCATTGCCTATACCATTCCGGTCTGACGATGAACTGAGGTACTGGGGATCGGTATACCGATCTCGAGGACGTAGGCGTCGTCGTCGGCAGCGGGGCGTCCTTGAGAAACCTTGGGACCGTAACCAAAGCGCCAATCACCTTCCCAACGAGACATCGCGAAAGCTAATATTCGCGTATGTGTGAAGACGTGTGTGTGTCTCCTCCGCGCGTATATGTATGTGTATATGTCCGAAGAACTTACAGGGAAAAAGAGAGCTCCCTTTCCCTAAGGCCGAAACACTGGAGACTGAACAGTGAACAGTGAACAGTGAACACTGACCAACTGACCACCAGTCTCAGTCGCACGGAAACCTGTAGCAGTAACGCGTTTCACTTGAGGGGAATGCGTCTCTTGTTGGGTGCGGACTGACTTGACTGACTATAGTAGCAATTCGCCTTCGAGCCATAGGCAATTAAGAAATTCCTTGGGGAGGGACCGTACTACGTGCCCCGCTGCACCCGCGATGATAACGTTATTTTAACTTCATTTATAGGGCTATATGGATATTATGGGATATTTTATGAATATAGGTGAAAATTGCGTACCTACGTATTGCAGACTATTTATGATGATAATAACGTGATAATATTTTTTCAGTCAGAATCGCGTATATGACTGATTAATTTAGCACAATGGCGATACGCCCCTGATTAAACACTGGTTTTTCTACCAATCGGTTCATGCTACTTGAGATATATAATAGATTAACTGCAATGACTTACAAAAAGTATAAGAACAAAAATTTTATATCGAGATAAAAAAAAATAGATACAAGTACTTTATATCTATCGAGTCTTTAAAATTGCCACAGCTCGCATTCATATTTTTGCGTTATTATAGGATTGATGTAGGTATAACATGTATCTCAGAGCGTTGATAAATCGTATACGATTATTTTGACAATCATGATTGTATTGTTAGATTTCGTAATTTATTAAAGAAGAAAAAAGAAAAAAAAAAAAAAAAAAAACTAAATTTTATACAAAATAATTTCCGCAATTTATAATTGGATTTTTATTTATCTGATATCGTGGAGTAAGATTGATAAAAAAATTAAATAACGTTCAATATCTTTCATGTGTTTAAAAAAAAAGGCGTACAAATATATGTACAGCTTTATTATGTAAGAGACGGTGACTCCGTAATGTCAGAACTTATGTTTTTAAGCTTTAACTCGTTTTTTTTTTTAGCGCAGTCGAATGTCCCGATCACTACAGCTGTGGAATCGACCTCGGCTTTCTCCCGATCGACGGAGAAATCTCTAGTTATGGGAAGAACGACAAAAACGCTGTACCTACGTCTAGTATTCGATATGATTCTAAAATTTGTCTAGTGCCGCATGCGAATTAGATATATATATATATATATATATATATATATATATATATGTGCGAGATAATATGAAGTTTGATTCGAAAATTTGATCAAAATTAATCGAAAAAGTTATTTCATCTCCAGTTAATTGAATTTTACTTGGTATGTATAAAAAAGGAATCCGCCAAATTCCGGTATTACTCATTTATATAGTTTAATATATTAATGCTAATTTTCAGTCCCTCGCAATGAGCTAGCTATTGTACAAGTATCAAAAGTTTTTGAAGCAGGTTTGACGGTCAGTCAGTATATGGATATAGAAATATCCTTCTTAAATTACGTATTCAAGGATAGGTTGGATACAAATATTGAAGCGGTGTAGGTAGGTAATTATAACGAGGAAAAGAGAATAAAATATGGTTACCTATTTTGTTGTCAATGCCAATATAATATATTGTTCCTTTTTATTAATATTTTATTATTATTTTATTTTATTTTATTTCGCAATAAAGACGAAAATAAAAAAAAAACTTTCAGCTAAACTTTATGCGAATATATTAATTTCAGAAAGGACCTTCGATGACGCCGATTGTTAAAAGACACTCGTTTTTTTTTTTTTTTTTTTTTTTTAACTTTTTATAACAAACCTTGAAGTATAATATGTAGGTTTGATATTTTGTTCAGAAAACAAGTAAAATGATTGAAGGAATCAAGAGAAAAAAAAAAAAATTTTACAGCTTTAAGATATATATAACCGCGCGAATTAACGACTTCTCGCGGATGATTCTACCGCTCAACTGCGCGTTCAGTACATCTATAAACCTTACGCGTATTAAGATATATCATTCTATATCTCGGAATATGGGTCAAGAGGTTAAAATTATTCAAACAAATATTAATCGGTCTTTTTCTCGCTTTATAGTTGTATGGAACAAATACGACCTATATTTAAGCCCAAATGAGCGCTTATTGATTACGTAGTTTTAATATGTGTTATCTATACCTTTCCCAATTATTGTGAAAGAAAAAAGTCTCGGTATTGATTTGATTTCATTTATTTATTTAATTCGTCATTAGTCATTACGTTTCGGCGAGGCTAAATATGTAAATAAAAAATCGTAATCCCGAGTGTTTTCTTATTCATTAATTACGTATAGGTATATACAGAGCGATTCTCTGGAAAGTAACGCGCCTGAAGGGTAGGCAAACGCGAGACGCGTGCATTGAGCAGTTCAAACATCAACGATGGGGGTTTATTTCCCACTTAATATAAACGTCGTAATCAAATTTTACTAATTAATTATTAGACAAATTTAATACAGATTTTTTTAATTTTCCTTTCACTGCTCTTTTTTTTCTTCATATACCTATACAATTTCGCATTGAGTCAATTCCTGGCTTATATATCTTCCTCGCCAATAATAATTGATTATCGTCAGTTTTAACAACGTCAAAAGCACGTTCTCTCACAATCGTACTTTCTAATCATATAGGAGTATGTAGGTAATTAAGTTAAAGAGTGAAAAGTTGCTTCTACACATGCACGTTTTTCGTATCATAGATATCGGATTGTTACTCTTTTTCCTTTGCGATTAAATTTCAAAACTTCAAATTCATACACTAACATTTTTGAAAAGTAAATTATTTTTCACCCAATAAACGGAGCGACGTCGGGTCGTTCTCTTCATCCTCGCGTGACTACCTCCGCATACTTATACCACGGTGCATAAACCCCTGCAGCTATACAATCTGGAAACCAGATGCCCGTGTTTAAATACAGAAAAAATAAAAAATATACATGCAGTATCTACCCGCCGTATAAATTGCAGCGAAATTCCGCAAATGCCTTTCTCCTGATTGGTCGTGGTGCATTACAGGGACTCCTAAGGCTCCCGCAGCGGTTTTGGCCGGACACAGATGCTGGTAATATAATATAAACTACCACCACTGCCAGTCGATAGGAATCGAATTTTTCTTCTCAAACTAATGTTCGATACAATTCACAACGAAAATGAAATCCGTAAAAGTTAGAGAAGAATGAATTGAAGAAAATTAGAATACATCTTGTTATCGAAAATGCAATTAATTAACGGCGATTGATTGACCCAGTTATTTCCAATCACTCGCCAAAAAAATAAAATAAAGATGAAAGAACGTGGTTCTGTTATGTGACGCAGAATAAAAGAAAGAACCGTCAGATAAGTTAATCAAATTTAATCTTTTAGTCTTAAAATTTCTATAGGTACGACTTAAATTTTCTCTACCTCCGACGACTCGCGTTGAATTTGTCTAAAAATAATCTCGAGAGATAGTTTCTCAGCTCGGCTGCTCGTCACAGAGGGCTGCAGAATTAGCCAGTATAAAAGATCCGTCATCTGGTGCTAATTGAGAAGATTTTCTACAGCTGTAAATTAAAACTAATCCGAGCTGATATAATGAAAAACTCGAGTGCAGGCCTACCTTAACTCGATCTCTGCCTCGTCGACGAGGCTCGTACACCTGGACAACGATTCCATGAATATGTAAACACGTATTCGCGAATTTCCACGATAGTCGTAGGTGAGCGAGGTGAACTAACATACACTATACTATGTAGACTACTATATTCTCAGCTACAGCTCTTGCGCTTAGATAGTGGTTGGTTCCAACTCGTCGTTGAGTATAGAGAGATGGAAGCTTTGGGTAGCGTCGCGATCGCAACGCGGCATCTGCGCATGTTCGCGAATTACACGAGATCAATTCAAGCCTGCAGTTCATATGGAAAAGTGAAGTTCTATTTAAGGATTTTTAAAAGCGGTTGATATAGCTGCGAATTGATCATTTCAGCGGAATATATTAGACCTCAAAATGACTAATTGCCATTTCTTTTTTCTGATATGTTAAACTAAAATTGCACATTCGCAATTTCTTCGGACGATAATCAAACGATAATTCACCTGTAATGATGATTATCTATGCGCAAAGCTGTTCGCATAAAATGTTTAGAAAAAAAAAAATTCACCGGTGCCGGGAATCGAACCCGAGCCTCCTGAGCGAGAGCGTATGGTATCATTGTATACAATCAAAAACGATAAAGAAAATTTGGACAATACCGAACGATGTGAAATGAATATATATAGGTAATAAGAGTAATCTTAGACATTTTGAAGATCGTATGATATTTCCTATTGTTATTACGAAGTTTAGGAGTAATATTCTAGCTTCAGGAATTAGAAGATTAGATTTAGCAATTTTTTTCAATTTTTTTTATCTTAAAATATGCTCGGTTTTGGCTGGTTCATTCGCTTTCATCTGAAGTTAATCATCACCCGATGTGATGAGATTATCAAAATAAGAATGATAGGCGTTATAGAGACTGTTAGGCAACCGATTAAACTTTATAACGTATCTGAGAAGATCAGATAAAGAATGAATACTGTATATAAAAATTATACGTATAGTATGTAATTTAGTGAAGTTATACATAAAGATATGAAAATATGAAAATTTGCCTAATTTTAACGGATGATAATCATTTGAGAAATTATGTAAAAAATCGAATAGAATTCATAATTAACGTGTTAATTCGGGATGAATTCAGAGATCCTCTGGTTGTTTTATTCCAGAAGTCGAGGATATTTCGGAACAAAGAAAAAAAAAGAAAAAAACTCCAAAATTTATGAGCGCGTCGTTGTACATGAATTTTTTTGTAACAAATTCAATTCGTTGAAAGAAATGAAAATATAGGATCCAATGATAAAAGAATTCGAAAATAGGAATCCTTCAAAGTTTCTAATAAATTGAGGAAAAAACAAACGACTGGTTTTTTTTTCATAAGTGATGAAGAAATTCATCATTCCCTAGTCGTTAATCAATCTTTTTTTTTTAAATATAATAATACAATGTGCACGTGGCAATTATTAGCGAATTAAATCAATGAATGGGTACCTGTATGTATAGAGGGAAGGCGATTTATACGATTACATAGAATGGTTAGAAAAATCGATCTAATGATACATCGACGCAATTTGTAACTTCAGCATAGGAATATTCCAGGTAATAATGAGCGAGGAACAAGTGTTTATGATTATTCCGAGAATACGATCAATCAGGCATCCATTTATTGTTAGGGTAATCCCAGGTTGTACACAAACTGCTGAAGAAAAAAAAAATATATGTATATAAAAAAAAAAAAAATAGCTATAACTACGTTAATTATTCCAAAGTGGCGACGATTCCACGTGGAAATCGCGTGCTAGTTCCCACCCTCGGGCATTTAATTGATCACTATTGAATGCCAACGCGTATTATGTTATACCCACATCTAGATAGTACTAGTGAAAATAGCTTTCTATATTCTCCTGATATAAAGGAAGGGGGTAATATACCTCGGGCTATAATTCTTTTCCGTCAAAATTTTATATACATAGCAATGAAATATACCGCGTCATGCGGCTACAATATATCCGCACCATAATAATTAAGTGGATCGAAATATGCGAGGAACGTTAATCCGCTTACGCAATACGCGTATATAGGAATCATTCTCTAATTTTTAGGAGTTGGTGAAAATAGAGATGAGGAATTCTTTCACCTCAGAAAATATATCGTTTTAATATATTCAACTCCCGCCCCTGTGTGTATATACTACATGGGACATATTTATGTTATGAAAATTCGTATGTGACACATGGTGCAGGTGGAAACTCACGGCCATGTACCGGATCGTTTCCGGCGCCTTGTGGCACATCCGTCATCGTCTTCGTCTTCGTAGAATTTTTCTCTACGGTCGAGTATCTCGCTAACACTACGAGTACGCTGTCTCTCCCTCATCCTTTCCATTATTCTCGCGACTATATCTCCTCCTAACTCACAGCAGCAGCAGCAGCAGCAGCAGCAGCGGCAACGGCAACGGTAACAGCAACGGCACACTGTCGTCGACAAAAACCATCGTTATATACCCCCGACGAGAGATTCTCAACTCGCTCGAGGCGCAATAAGAACCTCATACCTTCTCCCGATAAAAAGTGGAACTCGATCTCCCGATTGATATATACCGCGTAGGCAAAACCGCCTGCTGCACTCTCTTCTTTCTCGTTATAGTAATATGTACAAGTTTCTTATTGAAACACTTTACTTAGTTAGCACTTATAAACTCTCTTCACTAATCACTAAACTATCATTTTTTATTTTTTTGTTATTTTTCATTTCTTTTATATACTAATTAAAATATCCATCTCATTTTAATGACTCATTTTTATTATACGTTAGTTTCGAATCATCGCGCAACTATAGTGCGAGCTGTAGATATTTACATCTATACAGGCGACAGGCAGCTGGCAGTGTAGGCGATCAGCTGATCGCAGTGCGGCTATATCGCGCTTCGCTGTTGCTGACGCTTACAGTTCGATCGTGTCCGCGAGAGAAACTTTCTTTTTTGGCAAGAATTTCATTATTTATTTATATATACATAGATTTAAGAAACGGACACGTCTCAAAAAAAGAAAGAAAGAAAGAAAGAAAGAAAGAAAGAAAAAAAAAAGATTTCGCTCTTTAACAGACCATGAAGCACTTACACTCTGCACACATGTCACGGCGTAACTATTCCGTGCCGCAATTATTCTTTCGATTTGCTAGGTAGGTAGGTATAGCTTCCGTTTCGTATTATGTACACAAAACAATTATTTTCGAGACGATTAAGATCCGATGATAATATGTACTGCACAGATCAGAAAAACTCAATTTAGCTAATACTCGGCTTGTGTAATACGTGATTTTTTATTTTTTATATCTTATCACGGTACGTGGATAAATGGCTTATCGTTTTACGAGAGAGACTCTTGAACGGTGTATTTCATTGCTTATACAGTCGAGACTCCAACTGTAGATTTTTTTTTTTTATACATACATATGCATATTGTAACTACCTACATATAGTTAAACGCGTTTAACGCTCGCGATCAGGACCGGCACCTGCACCGAGTACGGCTTCGCCGAGTTTACTGACGATCAGAACAGCGCGGCTTGAGTAAGCGAAGTAGAAGTCGCTCGTGGCCGGTTCCTCATACAGGCCCCTGCAGGTCAACCCCCCGTACTCTCTGCCTACGTTTGCCTATCGTGAAATATGTATACGTGAATATGACTCAGCGAAGAGAGAGAGAGAGAGAGAGAAGAAAAAAAAAAGAAAAAAATTAAAAATTGGAACCAAAATTTTAGTGAAATTGACAATTCTTGTTTTACAATTCTAATGGAAAATGAATTGAATAATAGGTATAATAAATTATGCGAAATTTACTGTATTTTTTCAACTGTGGCAAATATTATCTCATTTATCTCATACCATATTTTTTTATTTTATTTTTTTTCCCCCTCTTATTATTTGTTTATCAATTAGCAATTTATTTATAGGACATAAGAGCAGTTGTCGCGATTAATCACGAGTGTAGCGTATAGCTTCACGCGACTCTTTCGTTCCTGTAATTATTTTTTATTCTTCTGTTTTATAATATAGAGATTTAGGGAGGGGACGATGTGATATAAATTACCTATTTATCAGAATTTCGCGATATATTTCTACTACTTTTTATGTAGCCTCGGACAAATGTCGCGATCTTTTTGTTCGCGATATATTAGATATTATACGGTCATAACATCGTCGTCAGAATACAAAATATGCCAAGTCCATAAGCTTTCGCTGAATGAATTATCGCATTTTTCACTTGAAATAGCAAAGACCACATATAGAAGTACATATACCTATGTGTAATGCGTGCGTGTTTCTTTGCATTTCTATACGTATTTGTATATATATATGCAATCGTGTACCTTACATCTTATACAACTATATAATATAACTTATGCTGGCCTAAGGTTTTCTACATGACAAACGAAGGACAGCTCTCTTATACGACGATAGACTTTCTCGATTCTATATGAACCTCCGAGGCCACTAGATGCTTATAGATCACACACACGTTACATATATACTGCGTATACGTATACGTCAATACTGACTGTATAATTATTTGCAAAAAATATTATACATACTGAGAGGTTTTTTTCGTTAAAAATTTTCAATCTTCATTTCAAATATGTATTCAAATACATCGAAGGCAAAATTCGTCTGTCTCATGTGCATGTTGGGTTGCTTGCTGTGCAGGCGTGAATGGTATAACTATATAAACGCTCGTGTTACGCGGAGACTGCGGACGATATTTGGGAGAAATGTATTTCGGTAAATATGTGTAAGTGTGTGTGTGTGTGTGTTTTTTTTTTGTGTATTTGGTTTCAAAGTTTGAGTATATAATTTGTACATATATACGTTTAGTATATGACTCCGTGCGTATCGTTGTGTTGTATACCACAAAGTATAGAGCAGCTAGCTGTTGCAGTTACGTAATCTAGAACTTAAACCACTTGACAGTAACTAACTAAGCGAGAAGACTAGGTTGAACGCGTGCGACTTACGTAATACTTTATAGTTTACGAGCTGGTTTACCGAGGAGATAATATAATACGGGGGGCAGCATGTACCCATATCTATGTGTATAGTAAGACTATATCTAATACATGAAGTATGAGCAATAATTTCAGCTGGACAATTCGGATATCACATGGCATACGTATATATATACCATTATCTAATTTTGGACTGTTTAATCTTTCGGTAAATTAAAATTTCATATATAATTTTGAAAAGCGCATTGGAATGAAGAAAAAAAAAAGAAAAGGTGAAAAATGACGATTAGAATTCGCCTTTTATGAAACTTTTTTTTGTTAGTTTACAAATATTTCTGATTCACTTTCTTATGAGATGATAATATAAGATCGTGAAAGAAATGTCAATTCGTTTTATACACTAATTTGAATAACTTGTATATTTAAAATGGATTCTCATTATAAATTCTCAACGTAACTCCGTAAAAAAACGAACCAAAAAAAAAAAACGGCGAACGTGAGCGAGAGGAAAATTGATGCGTCATTCCCAACCGGAAGTCACCTAACTCCGAGACTTCCGTCTCGTCTGATGAAAGCAGTCTCAGAAATTACGCCAATCACGTCAATGACCGTAACCTTATTATTTAGCCCCCTAAAGCATCCAATATATATGTATAATTTATATGATCATCACTCATCGTTCTGCTCTATGCTTTTATATGTAACTATATGGAAAATATGTATAGGTATAATATAATATACAATTATACACGAATAATAGGTAAACTAGTCCGTTGTAGGTCAAAGTAATTTTTTTTTCCTTTTATATTGAGTCTTGTCTTTTGTAAAATAAATAAATAAATAAATAATTAATTCGCAAAAAGTTTCGAATCACAGCGCGAATTCTCGACCTTACCTATTCTAGCCGAAGTGAATCCGAAGTGATCAATCCGTGATTTAATTTAGCTGAATAAAGAGACGAGCTTATTCTACGAAACGCGGTTGCTTACTTCCCAGGTATACCATGACTCGTATGCTGCATCTTGTGCCATTGGCATGACCATTTAGAGGATGTGAAATGAGAGAAAAAGAGCAAAGAGCAGAATTCAATCGCGTTAAAAAAGCAAAGCCTGAAAACAGTTAATTTTATACCCGTCTTGTCTTTTGAGCGATTCACGAAGAATACACCTTATTGATTTATGAACAGCTAAAAAAAAATTGGATATTTTCGTGTCCGTGAGAATGAATGATGTTTGTATCTTCGTTATGTGCGATGGTGGTGTAATGGTCAGCATAGTTGCCTTCCAAGCAGTTGATCCGGGTTCGATTCCCGGCCATCGCACTCCAATTTTTTGCAGTTATAAATTCATTCGTCATTGATGACGAAAATTTCAGTTTTCTGATACGGCTGTAATTGATTTTTTTTCCTCTACAATACCGAATCGTTGAAGAAATCTCCTCTAAAGACTCAAAAATTTAGCCTCTGGCTATCAGAATCCGCGCTAAACGTTCTGCAGAAGACAACAGACACTGATTCATCTCAAGTAATACGATTTTAAACACTCGTTAAAAATCTCATTCGATTTTAAAACAAAATTTAATAAATTCAAACGCAAATATCTTCTTCCATTAAAAACAATATCAGACTAAAATGTCGGAAAACTTTACGTAAGCACTGCTGGTGTAGTGGTATCATGCAAGATTCCCATTCTTGCGACCCGGGTTCGATTCCCGGGCAGTGCACGCTTTTTTTTTTGTATCTTCTTTTCCGCAATTTCGAAACAGAATTTTATCCCCACTCGTAATCATGTATGTACTCACATGGTTTCATTCCATTATTTGCACTTATTTATTTATCTCACTTTTATATCGATGTAGGTATATATATTATTATGCTGTTGTGATGATATGAAGCCTGGCTTCGATATCGTATGTGAAAAAAATTACGAAGCAAGATTACGAGACTAATTAAATAATCTTAAAATTTTTTGAGACTAGATTAGGCCTGCTGTATGCAAGATACTTTGGTCAAGCCAAGCTGAAGGCTATAACTAAGGAGACACACATACGAAATTCATTGAAGCACACTTGGATAGATACATAAAGTCTCGAGTATGTCGAAGTATAAAATGAATATTGTACCTGATTGCGTTGTCGATAATGACGGTTCGCGTTCGCAGCGCTGCTTTTAAAATGCTCCTCGTATATAGCATCACAACCGATGTGATCAGAGCTCATGACTTTAGCTCATATGAAGTTGTGTAAAGACCTCCGTTCACAGCCTCGAATATTTGCCTAGATAACGCGAACTCCTCGATAACCCATTGATTTCGCGAATAATGGCATTCTGATAATAATATAAGTAATACTTACTATATTATTATACTTTATGAGAAACGTGACTAACAAAATGAAGCGACATTCGTTATCAACTTACTTATATAATTATCATCCGTTAATCGTAAGGAACTACATACTATAATATTTAACGCTCTATATAGGTATGTAACACAGAAGTTTCAGCCAAGTGCAGGATGGTTTCATCTTTCGTTATGTGTCTTTCTCAGATTACGTTATATACCACATATACGAACGCGAGTTTGGATTTTATCAAAATAATAAACTTTACGTTTCATAGAAGTTACTACATAGGTAGGTACGTATAGATGTATCAACGCGTCAATTACATTAACCGCACGAACTAGTTTGTAGCTCGGGAAACGCTCGACTACGGGTTAGTGGTAAGATATTAAATTATATTATATTATGTGTACCTATATACTATATGTATTAGGTACGGACTGATTGCGAGTAGATATTGACAATGAGAATACAGCGAATAGACTTTGATCGGTACGGTATAGACCGTATTAGACAAATAATATAACGACACACATATTATCACTGTTCACATATTCCAAGGTCTACGCCTATG
Source organism: Tenthredo livida (assembly GCA_963992785.1). NCBI lineage: Eukaryota > Metazoa > Arthropoda > Insecta > Hymenoptera > Tenthredinidae > Tenthredo > Tenthredo livida. Next base: position 10,262,278 of record OZ023066.1, on the reverse strand, counting down.
CACCGCTGCACTGCCTTACAGTACATCATAATGTTCCTTTTATAAATAATGTATTAACACGTCTTCACTGCACTTGTGCATAATTGCATGTATCTATCTACAGTTATCTCCTTCATGCATATAAATCTCAACCGACAAGTAAATAGAAGCGATGTAGTTACATCGTCAATCACATGAGTTAACATTGACTTGCTTGTAATTCATCAGTATCCCAATACCTACTCGTGTAGAAACATACATATATAGGATATTAACGCACAAATCAACAGAGTAGGTTCTAAAATAAACACGTAGATCGCTTATCCATATTGTAGTCGCGTGTATGTGTATGTATAATCTATACTTACCTCGATAATACGGTATACTTTTCACCGAATTTTCGAAGATAACGATTCCCCGAACGAAAATTTGTTCTTCAAAATATTCCTCTCGTGGTATGATTTTATAACTAAATTCCGATCAACTAATCGTCAGCTTTGTGTCTTGGAACAGTTTCCAATGCAGACGAGTTATAGATTACAGAATTACGCATGCACAAAGAGTCGAATTGAATTTTAACAAAGAAAGGAGTGACTGTCGACTGTAACTGAGAAACGGTGGCAATGCTCGACTATAAAACTCATACATGCTGTATGAATGTGGTTTTCCTATGACTATAGTTAACGCATCTAGCTCCGACAGTTTTATACGGAAAGAATGACTGTATACGTTGATTGATTTCAATTCAGGTTTGAAGTAATAAAAAAGAGAAGTTGTAATTGGCAGTAATTGCAACAATCGTAGATTATAAGTGGGTTTAGAAATCGCGAGGTGTACGCTCACGCTGATCATTTTTAGTCGGTTTTTTAGCCGGCTAAATGAACACGCGCGTAACGTAACATGTACATATTTTTAAGAGAAAGCCGGAAGTGAATAAAATAAAAATTAAGAACTGTGTACCTTATATAGAAGATATACTATTCCGAAACGAGAAAAACTCTATGAGATGCAGTATATGGTTACACGTGTTATATCTCATTTTTACAAGATACTCTAGAACTCTATGATGGTTTTTGTACAACTTATCTCACACGGCCGTGAAAGTGAAACCAGTTTTTTTTCCGGACATTCAACGTGAAACAGCAATATTATACTTAGCAATAAATATCGACTAAATTTGGACACTTATTGAATTTTCAGGTATGTCACATTGGATGTTTTTTTTTTTTTTTTTTGTTTTCAACTATTTCAGAATTTCGGAGTGTAAAATTAAAACAGTTTTAATTTAGGACTGCTCACCATACGGAGAGATCTTCCAAGGAATGAAATCCGCTGCTGCTTGACGGGGAGAGTGACATCGCACGGTTTTTAGGGTGCGATTAAATTTTTTCAACAAAATCCCACTTGCGTCAAGTAATTAGTAGTTGAATGTTTTTTCGCGACGATTTAATAACGTGCAATTAGTTTTATTCGGCTTTTGGTCCACCTCGACGTCACCTCGACGCGACGTTATTCTTACTCGCGCGATACAACTATCAACCTCGCCGAGAAAGTATAAGTAAGTATGTTGACGAGTTGAGCGTCCCACCCGTCGTACCTCAACTCTCTTATATTCGTTCAGAGCCGATTACTGACGGGCACTTCCGTGTTTGAAAAAAATTACATACAGTACATATGAACGAACCAATTATACATTCATTATTATTATTGTTCTTATAATTCAACGATCAATCACGCGACTCGCGAATTTACCCTCTTTTCTTTTTTTCCCTTTTTTTTTTTTTTCGTTTTCGCGGAAACAGTAAAATAGTGAACCTCTGCGAAGCGTTCTAGAGTAAGTCTTGTACCATGTACAGTACCTACCGTATACGCGCACATGCGGGGTACTCGATAAATTGATTTTTACCACTTTCGCGGATCAATATCAGATTTTAGGTCACTTTGTGTTATTTTCATCATCATAGGTGCTGGACGCGGTTGAGGTCAACGGATTAGAGATATGAATTTGTGAATATCGCCGAGTGGACGTATGTGATGGAAATGGGCTTATGTATCAATTTTTTTTCGCAATTGTTCATAACGATAAGGAGTACAATGAGACTCTCTCCGGTTGAAGTGTAATATGAGAATGAGTGTCGCTGGTGAACCGACCTTACGAAACTTTCGTGAAATATTTTGAATCTGTTCCAAAGATAGCTTCAGGTGGTTGAAAACCAGGACGTGTGGTAGAATTACGCCATCGACGCTCGTCTAGACAAATTTCAACTTTCTAGTTTCTGCGACTAACTAAGAATCACAGCTTATGCCTATACATATAGTTTCATCAAATATTTTAACACTGCATTGTTCGCGCATATGGGAATTAGAAATTCAACATTTTCGACTGAAGATGAAATTATGCCTTTTCAAACAAGTAGATTGATTTGAGTACGGAGTGATTTGGCACAGAAGATCACACATCGTATGGGACAGCTGGGATTTTTGCAAATAGGTTTTCAAACGCGATTTCAAACGGTATTATGTGTATCTGTTCAAATTATTTATCCAACATTCTAACTACGTTAAACATTCGAATACGTTGATAAGTACCTGTACTATATATGACTACGACTATAATACTACGTCCAAAAATTTATGATAAGTTTTTTAATAGTGCTGCAGATCTAAAAAACGTGAAATTATTAAAGACATGGATAAATCATAAAAATCTTTCGATTTAGTGTAGAAACAAAAATAAAAAAAACAGCAAAAACAATAAATAATCAAGCAATAATACTTACTGTTATTTATAACATAACGAACAAAAAAAGGATTTGGTGCGAGGAGTTATAAAGATTTGAAAATATTTTTAAACTACGCCGTGCATAAGAAATAAAATAACAATAACAATAATTGTGATAATAATAAAAATAATCAGCAGAACAAAAAAGAATAAGAAATAAAAATACGTGTATAAAAAACAAACATGCAGATGGAGCCAGCAGCCAGCTACAAAGTGCAAAGTTATAAACTTTTACCTTCGCGGCTCCAGTGGCTCGACCGATAAAGTGGTCTGCGATTCGCTTCAAGAAAAACATAAAAAAATGTATTAGAAACTGAAGTCAGAATTTTGCGTTAACAAGTTATATTCTATAATATTGTAATAAAGTCCACCTAAATAAATATATTGGAAATAAAATTTCTAAGGATTTGTCGTAGTTACTATTCTGTTCTATATTCCTATTTTCGGTCCGTAGAAAAAGAAGCAAAAATTATATTATTATAAGTATATTTATCCCGCAAACGAAGTAAAGAGAACGCGAATGCGGATGTTTCGTTTGACATAAATCCATACCACATTTTTTTTTATTTTATAAACGTGGTTTATCAGTTTTATTATCGCCGCAGTGAAAACCATTTCCTCTGACAACAAGTTTTTTAAATATATGCATATCATGTCGGTATATAGGTAATAGTGGTATACATATGTATGTCATAGATAAAACTAAAAAGCTTACCAGAGAGATTGAAAATAATTACAAAAATGTTATATAGGGACTTAAGCCGGCTTAGTGCAAATCGAAATTCGTTTGATGTCGAAAAAAATATATTTTGTCAGTCTTCGTTGAGGTTTTTGAATGAAAATCAATCGACTCTATACATAATTAATTAGGAGCTCGTATATATACCTAGTTATACCTATATCTGCTAAAATATGTATAACTGAAACAGTATACCTCCACTATTGCCATTTGCCAGTATAACATACATAAGATTGCTATATATTGCGAAACGAACATTCATACATAATACACATAATTCGGCATATATTTTCCCAGCCGCGACACAAAACACTTAGAGTTGTCGTAAAGCGCAAAGGAAATATAATGAATTACAGTATACAATATATACCAAAGCAATACGAAAATGAGAAGGATAAGTCGTTTGATATTGAAACCTTGACTTCGATTCGCGTTCTTCGAAGCTCTCCGAAGCCACGATGCAGGCAATCATCGGTACCTGTATATCTGCAGCAGTCGAACGATTGTTCACAAGGCAGATAAACATCATTGCTTTTTAGCTCCAGGGTACGAATCGTATCTTATCGAACACATTTACATACCCCCACAATCTGACGATCGTGTTTAATGCACCCAGATACGATATGCGTAATCATTTGTGTCATGTCCATTTGCGCAATCCCCGTCTCTTATCATCACCAATACCTATATATATAATTTATGACTCAGTTCACCGTGAGAATTTTCATATATTTTATAAACTGAATGTCTCTGCCTATGAATTAACCTTTTGCATCGAAGATCCTGACACAAAATTACAAGTGATTAAAAAAATCACGGGACCTATAAAATACATCGATTATAATAACTGGACTTTCGAAATCGATGTTACAGAAATAAGAAAATAGTTGCACTTTGCAGCGTATAGTATTTATAAGAACAGAATCCGAAAATGACCATCGGATCTCTTAATTTAGGTCAGTAAATACAAAGACAGATCTAGCTAAGATCTAGATTGCTGAATGGATATATATAGGTGATCATATCTTTTGTGTATATCTAATGTGTTATAGTTATAGTATATATTTAGCGTGAGAAATGCTATACGTTAGAGACACTCGCGTGATAAATATTTCGTACGAATAGAATGTGGTGGTGGTTGAGTATTGTTATACACCTACCTGTTTCTATATCTATACTTATATACAAGTACCTACTATATGACTAAGCCCGCGAACCGCCTAGTCAAGTCCCTACCTATTTCAGCCTTGGCACAGATCACCGAAATTATGCAGTGCAGAACTTTCGACCTTATTGTTATGTAGTTTGCAAATTTCACTTAGTGAAAATTTCCCAAAATTTTCACGTGGCGTTTCATCGTCAATCGTAAAGTTTATAGTTTACACACACATTTATATTCATGCATATATAATTTTCATCATTATATTTCGCAAACAAAAATATAATCATTAATTTCAATTGAGATTATTCAAGAAGTTTATTCGAATAAGGTAAAAAAGAGAAAGAAAAAAAAATTGAGTGCGATGGCCGGGAATCGAACCCGGATCAACTGCTTGGAAGGCAACTATGCTGACCATTACACCACCATCGCACATGGAACTCATGTCTCAAACGGAAGATCGGAAGGGCTGACGACATGAATGCGATGATAAATGTTTTACCGCTGCACTGCTGTGTAATAATTTGCATAATTCATCAACAGATTAAAGTGTACGACTGACATGATAATTATTTAAATTTCCAACAGAAAGAGTCAAAGTCTTTGTTCATTCTAGCATTATGCGTGATAAATGTGAATATTTTGCGAACTGCAAACAAAATATCGGACAACTTGAGCTTCGACGATACCGTCGTCACGATGTTTGAACTTTTAAAGGACGATCTGCCACGTGGCCTTGAGCTATGAATTTCAATAGGTTACAGCTACTCGGAGTAAATGGTATATTTTTTGTCAACGAGTCAAGAAGTGAATACATACTGTATAGTTACATAATTTGTGATTAAAATTTCAAATGAGTAAATCGTTGAAAAATTTCTATATGTTTGTACAGTATGTAGTCAGCGATATATCCTGTTTACAATAATTTCGGTACAGGTATATAACAATTAGTCAAGGTTATATAGGTAGGTACATACCACGATGTCATGTTATAATTACAACCATAGTTTGTTGACTTTTTAAGTTTATTACACCAACGCACACGATGCGAACCGTACTATTGGTAATAATCGATCGCTAATCAATCGCTAATTTTTTTTGTTCTGTTCTGTTTTTTTTCTGTCGTCTTATAAATCGCGCAGATATTCATTAATCACGTAATTAAAACGCCTGCTTCGGTCGAAGGACGCGATGTTATGATATTAACTTGAAGTATGCATATACGAGAAAAAAGAAAGAAGAAAAAACGAAGAAGAGGAGGATAAAAGTGGAGAAGTTGTGTAAACGGATATTATTACCATATAAAGTATATTATTGTCGTAGTATAGGGAGAGTACGATTAGATTTTTAACCAAATAGGTATATACAGTCTCCAAGGATATGGATAACAACAATATCATGTATACCTAATCGCATGATAGTAATTACGAGTTTGTCATAAACGTTAAACTCACCTGAATGTCTGCTGTTTGTCATGCATTCTAGACACAGCAGTTTTCTTCTGTCTTTTTCCGTCTAGTTCCAAGTCGACCATGGCCTTGGCCAAGTGTAGATCCTTCTCGTTCATTACAACAAGGATAATAATCAAACTCGATTTAATTAAATAGAATAAACGCTGTACACTGGCTTCATGCACTGCAGCAGCCGACTGCCAGCAGACACAAGACGCACAAAAACCTTCGTCGAACAAATGACTGTCTCGACGTTGGTTAAGTCACTATGCGTACAGTTAACCTCAAAGCTTAAAATATTCTCAATAAACTACGACGATTAGTAGTTGATCGTTCGGTTATGTATGGCAAGATTTTGTTTATTATTACGAGAATAATTCTCCACTTTACCACAACCGTTTTTACACGTATATATATCGTACAGTAGTTACGCTATGCCGAATTTAAATCCCAACTTGTTCGCGCTGTTACAGAGTTGTCAGTCGCTATTGGGGCATCAGCTGACTCTCGAACGACGCGAGGTATGAGAGTTTGTACGGTATGTGCTGCCCGCCTTTTGCGCGGGTATATCAATGTGCGTCGTTTTTGTGGTGGGGAGGGGGTGGGGGGTTGAGGTCTTGGAACGTAATGTAGTACGGCTTATCTCGATGTAATTTAATAATCCTTTATGATAATTAATAGGTGGTCGATTTTGATCCACGTATTTCTCAAATTTTGCTAGTATATTCATTTTTTTTTTTCTTCTGATTATTACAGTCACCCAACTCTGACGCGTCACTAAAGCCTTAAATAAGCATATTTCAACGTATCCCTCTATATGGCAATGGAATTGTCGATCGAACAAATTATGTGTGTTTTATAAATACATAAGCGATGATTGCGCAAATAATATTTGCGAAATAAAAATTATGAATTTTTTCTCTCGGCAGGTTGAAAGTATAACAGCTATGGCGCATAATCATTTTTTTTTTCTTTTTTTTTTCTTTTTCAATTTTAATTTTATCAGAGATAAGACGAGAGACGCATATATATGACCAGAAAACCACGAGAACTAACGGCAGATTATAAACTGCGGTAACGCTTCGAACATATGCATACTATAACGTGCAAGGATTATCGCAGCTTATCGTATTTTTCAATCTCTTCACCGTTATTAGTATATGTAATTTTGAATTTTTATTACGAAACGATGCATTACGGAAATTTCGTATGTGTATAATTAATTAACTGATATTATTATTCTTCTACTGGAATTTATAGTACCGGTACAGAGTTAGTTAATTTTTGAGAATTTTTAAGGTTTTTACTTTCCAAAGGATTTATATATTATATATTGTAGATGAAGAAAACAGAGAGAGAGAGAAAAAAAAAAGAAACTTTTCATGTGATCGTAAAAAAAGAAAATGTTTATTGGTATCATAATATAATTAAAAACTATTACATTTAAATGATAAATATAGTATATGTATAGTGATGAAAAATATTACATATTATTTTATCATTTGTTAAATCAGCATCGATTATTATATCATATAATATGACTGATGTAATATATGAATATATATATGGGCTTATTTCCATAAAACGTCTCTATGGCATAAATATGTATATCTGTATTGATAAATCTTTTTTCATAATAAAATACATTCAACAATGTAGATATATATAATTTAACACGAAAATTTTTATCCGCTAATTACACAATAATAAACGAGCTTCTGAAAATTCTTAAAACTTAATTAACAATTTTACCGCATAATTTAACGCTATTATATTCACTTTTCCGTTCGATAATATTCCTCAATTCAATTATGTATTAGGAATCTATCCGCTAATGAATCGATTATTATGCATGTAGCAGGTGCGGCTGTAATATTTCTATCACAATTCTAATATTCTAAGTTTATATTCTGAAATCTCATTCTCTAACAAAATGCAATTTTTTTTTTCCTCCAAAAATGATAATGCGTATATCGATTATACGTTCTCTCAAAAAAAAAAAAGATAAAAATACGGACATTGCAGAAAAAAATAAATCTGTCCGTCTTTTTCAACGTTCACATGTATCATTATGTCCCGGCTCGTGTGTGTATATATATATTTTACTTTTATTTTATTATATGCTCATGCACTACTAATTACATTGACTTCAATCAATTATTTATAGACTGTTTTATATTTCATGTATGTATGTGACGTGCGTATAGGGACTCGTAAATAGCATCCCTTTCCTTCAAACGGTGTAAATCGTGCACATAAATTTCTTGTCAAATACCGTTTATTTATTTATATCGATATTTTCTGTAATAAAATCGGTTGATTTCTTTACTTTATTTTTTTGAAATTTTTTTTTTTTTTTTTTTTTTAATATTAAAATACACTCCTTAGAGTAATATATATAATTATATATAAATTAAAAACAACTACTCTAAGTACCATATACTGAAAAATGTAGAGGGCTCAGGCAGTGCAGGGCGCCGAAATAGCATTTTATTTCGTGGCAAGATTAATCCCAACACCAATACTCGGTCTAGCAGCAATATATATTATCAAACTTCGAATCTACTGAATGATATTCATTTTCAATTGTTTTCTCAATAAAATAATTGGCAAAATTTTTGAAATTCTATTCCGACCTATACCTAGTGAGAAATATAGGTATAGTTAAAATTCAAAGTATAAGTATCTATGTATATCGTAACATCGTTTTTCGTATAGAATTTTAGAATATTTTTTTTTTTCTTCTTCTCATTGTACTATTTCAATTTCTAATGTAAAAAATAAAACGACTATATCATCATTACTCGTAATTCACCTGCGCAATTGGATACAACCCAATCTTCGCGATTGACGCTTGAAAATTCTTTCGAATACGCACAGTTAAAGTTCTTCCTCAAAAATTTGCGCAAGCTATACGAATCTCAGCTCAATGTTGTTCAGCGATCTTGAAACCAAGATTCACGAATCAATTTTCACAATTTTAAGTCTCGGAATTTCGAGTACCAAACCCAAAAGAGATTTCTTCTTTTTTCTCAAAAACTTCATAGAATTCCTTAATATTATGTTGATCGATGATAGTCTGGTAATTCTGTACCGTTTCTTTTTTTTTTTTTTTTCAAAACGAATATAAAATGAGGAATCTATCTTCGGTAGTATCTAATACCGGAATACACAAACACATATTAATACTTTCTCAAGCTAGATATTCCTACCGAGTTAATTATTCTTAATCTCGGATCAGAGTTAATCGGGCGAAATCAGTTCTTTTTCGAATTCTTAAGCGAACCTTGAGCGCCGGTACCACTTTCGGAGACTTTAGCTCGCCCTCAGTGCTGTTGAACAAGGGTTGGTCCAGTTGATGGATTCCTCCAAGGATCGGGAACCTCGAAGTGCTCTGGTACCGTGACCAAAGCATCATCTGCGGTTCTGTCGACGCTGCAATTCTTTGGTTTAACTCTAGTCGTGTTAACGCATTCTACAGGCAGCTTGAAGAATTCTAATTCGTAGTTGAATCCACGACTTGTAATTTTGATGATAGTGTGTAAAGGTACTTCCATGTAGGGCAACTCCTCGGGTTTCTTGTCCATAAAAAATCCGATAATACAACGGAGTACTGCTTGATGTGATATGACTAACATATTAGTAGCCTGTTGAAGGTCTGCAAGAACTGGTTCAACCCGCTGCATAATGTCCAGGTAACTCTCGCCCCACGGATATCTGTATCGTAGTTTGTCCTGATCGCGCCACGCGAACTCCTGGAATTAAAAAAAATGAAAAACCTTTATTTTTTATTCATTTTTACATACTCCAATATTTTTATAAACATAATATATTGAATGCTGCTGAGAGATTGGTATATCTTAACCGATCTACTCGGCATACGAAGACTAGGTGAATTATACAGAGAGCCTGAGTCTAGTATATATCTTATTATTCTACCTTACTCATTGTCGCAGTCAGTTTCATTTACTATTGAGAAGAAAACTAGGTCACAGCTTCTCGTTGTTATGACCTACTCGAGAGGTGACGTAGTATCCGTAAAGTATCAGTGACCACCCGCTCTTAATTTATAAGCAAGAGAAAAATAGAAAAAAAAGAAATGTACCTATGTAGGTACGTATGTGGTAATTTGAAAAAAAAAAAAACTTTTCGTTTCTTCACTCAATTTGTCTTAATTTGTTACGTCACGTTTTCTTAGCGTTAATTAATATATGACGACTGTTTTTATGCGAGAAAACAACAGTAGTAATTTATCTTACACGACCACGAGATTGATGATATTAGATTAAGAAAATAATAAAATAAGTAAAGGCGGCTGTGGATGAGCAGTAATTTATACGCAATTGAATAAAAACTTGATACGCCGCAGAGTAATATTTTATGTTATTTTCTTTTCTTTTTAATGTAGAATAATCGTTTTTGAATTACGTAATTTTCCAGGAATTATTTATAAATTTATTTACTCGGCCTCATTTGAGGGTATAAAAAATAATGTCATGGTTATTTAGAGAAATCTGACTCTTACTCCAAAATTAAGAGAATCTCTGCGAACACATGATACTGTCCAGTTAAATTTCCCACGTCGTAAATTTTCTGTTTTTTTATTTATTTTTTTTTTATTAAAAAAGATGTGCTCACGCGAAACATCGTATACTATTCTCGAGTTTGAAGAATGCTATAAATTTTGGACAAAGAACTCTAGTAGCTAGAAAAAGAAACAAAAAAACAATCATGTTCTATATCAAACCTTTTTCAGGTCATTGTACGAAAATATTTTTCGGTGCTTCTTTCGCTATATTTGCAATAAATATTGTTCCCTTGATTTTACTTATCCGTCTTATATATTCACGCAGAGATAAGTTTTAGCATTTTTTCTTTTCCTCACGAATATAATTTCGACGAAGTTTGTGGAGCTTCCGCGTTTCATACGGTCACTAAACTCTGACATTTCTGAAATCGAATTAAACGCTCAGACGAGCCTCGGCTACTATTGATCTCGTAGAGTAGTCTTACTTTCCTCGAACTTAAAGCTTATAGGATAAAATTACCTGAGGATATTGCTCCTGCATTTCTTCGTAGGAAAGACCCTCGCATACACCGGCATCAAGCTCATTTAATTCCGCGACGTGTTCTTGGGGGGCCTCAACACCCCGAGCAGTAGCTATGGTCCTCCTAAGTCTGCTGGTCAAAACTCGAAGATCTGGTATATGGAGGCTGTTTATATGCGTCGTCAATGCTTGTGCATATCGTTCACCACGAGCACTCAAAACTGCATCACCGCCAATTTTTCCCAGCACGTTATACTCGCTTTCTCCATGCTGAATGATCAGACAAGGAAACAACGCGATTATAATATGCATTGCGGGATAAAGTGAAATGGAAGAAAAGGCATTTGCCAAAAATTGCTACACGAATTTCCAAAAATTATAGAAAAATATTGACGTATGATACTCACTCGGGAAAAGTACAGGGTATGAGGCTGCACCCTCACGCTGCCAAGGTATCCTAAGATCTTGGTTTCAACGTGACCGCTAACTTTGTGTGCTTTGATCTCCATGTTGCCAGTGTCAACGGTGATTCTTGGCCAGGATTTTTCCTCCATTGGTTCGTAGACCTTGACGTAGTGGGCTACTTTGGACCGCAAATCTTCGGCTGCTGTGGCCTTGTCCATGTTTTTGTAGTCCGTACTGTGCGCAAGTATCTCTTGGTAGTTTTGCTCCAATATTGTATTGTCGGAGCATACGCACTCGATGAAGAGGACACGGTAGCCAAGCTGACTGGAGAAGTAATCAAAGACTTCAGCGCGTTGATCGTGTGTCACCAAAGTTGCATCGAGGATCTGAAAAAGGTATGAAAAAAAAGAAAGAAAATGAGTAATCCAAAATGATCGGATAAAATTGCTCGGGTTATTTCTATACGTATATTAGACGGTGCTTTTCCCCCTTTGATAAAGATCGTCTTCGCGACCGGGGATTGAGAAATATTTATTAAAACAGTATCTGAGAATTGATATCAGATTGATTGGGATCATAGTGGGGTGATACACATGAGTCCAAAGAGTAACGGAATCACGTGACCGGGTATTTATGTTATTGAAAGTTAATCCTATCATCGGCTTTGATTTTTTTTTTTCTCTTAATGAGTTTTCGCGATTGGATCAATTTGTTGAGTTAGTTAAAATGCGATAATTTCAAAGTCAATGTGAACGTTGATAGGTTATCTATCGTGGCGAATCAACAACTTCGAAGAATTTCTTTGAGAATTTTTGTTTTGCCAACTCTAACAGAATGAGAATTTTCCTATGGCATAATCTTCTGGCAAACGTCTTCTTCTATACTCAGAAAAAAATTAATCATAAATTCCGTCTTTTCCTGTCTCTCTCTCTCTCTCTTTCTCTCTCTTTCTCTCTGCATCTTAATTAATTACTAGATTTTCTGCGGTGGTAGTCTCGATTCTCTGGAATTGTAAACCAGCAGATTACGATCTCCATTACCCGGTAATAATTAGAGCTCGTTTGCGAAGATCATAAAAATTAATTTTATCCTCAAACCACGAGAAACCAATAAGTATAATTCCGAACGACTTCGAACTCTGCTGCAGAAACTTCGACCCCTATTCCGTTGATTAATTTCTCGGAATCCAATTTATTCGCGAATCTAATCAAATGATAATTTCGAAGGTCTCAATTACCACTAATTTTCTGACGTTGAAAATCTCCTTTTCCTTATCATAAAAAAAAAGATAGCGAATATCGACGTATACTTACAGCAACACTATTTCCTGAAGCCAACCAAGACGCACAATCGCGCATGGCGTCTCTCTGGGCAAGGGATCGAAGAGCAACATTTGCAGCATGATCTGGTCTGAAGAGTTCATGCGAAGCATACATGTCCAAATGTTTTTGACGGTACACGCTTACTCGCATCACTGTAACAACATTCGACAATGATTTCTTCATCTTTATTTCCTAAATTAGACGATACGATGATACGACCACGTTTCATCTGTACACATACGTATCAGCTAATCATCGCACGTAATTACATATTCAAATATATGTACAACGTACATGCGTTTAAACGCGAGTATTCACGTGTCCAGCACGATTGAATCGACATTAAAAAAAGAGGCAAAATTAACACGCGAAGTTCTTTCTTTCAATACACATTCGAGTGTTAAGATTCTATTGATCGAAGAGCAAGTTGTGAAGTTGAGGAATATGACGATGCATGCAGCACGTTGGAGGCGATTAAAGCTAATTTCTTCGCCTATTATTCGTAATTCACGTCTATCTTGATAATCAACGGGTATAATATCACGACTTGGTCAGGAAAATCGCGAGTGAAATCACACGCGGGAGGGACGAAAGAATTATATCTTCGATTTACTATGCAATATTTCTAATTTGTACACTGATTTTTTAAGATATTTATCTTCAACTCACCCTTAGCAGTTTCGCCATTCCAGTTTAGTCTCCTAGCAAGACAATGTGCAACCTGGGTTTTACCTCTTGCAGGTAAACCAGCCATGGCGACGACGACTCCGGCGAACCTACGAGGAGGCTTAGCCTTGTTGGTGCTTCTGACAACCATTTCCGGTACAGCTTCTGCAATAGAAATAGTGAAATCGAATGTTATTATTAATATGTTAATAAAAAGTTTCATTGGTATAATTAAGGATTTTTCCACTTTATGGCATAATATTAATGTCGAAGATATATTCTCCGACATTTCGAAACACACATGTGTAAATAATTTATATAATGATAAAGAATCTCTCAGAGACGCGTGAGTTTTCATATAATTAAATTTCTGATTTAAATTTTGGCTTGTGTAAACTTATTCTTATCGTCAGTTCATACGAGAGGTGAATTTCGTGATTTAAATATGAAGCGACAATCGGCTGATGCTGATAGTCCATATAAATGATGAAACCAACGATTTTCTTGCGCTACATTTCTGATTGGCAATTATTACGTTGCCTGTGAACATCATCAATAAAAAAATCAGCCTCTCCTTATCTAGCCGATTGATAAGCTTCTTCACTGGGAATAACGTCTCTTTCATGGGACTATTTAAGTATAGGTCAGTCACAAGTGTGAAGAGCGAAATTATGTATAATTTATATCGAAGATATGGTCTCTATCTGTAAAGTTGTATTTGCTCAAGTTCAACAGCTGCCACAAAAATGACAGAAGAAAAGCAAATAGGCAAATAATTTACGCTGCCAGCTGTGTTTGCACTTCGACCCTAAGTAAGCCAAGACGACGTCGTCAACACCGGAGGCTATAATTATTTTTCTGGCTTTAGTGCACTATTTTTTTTACTGATATTTCGTGCCCCATTACAGCTGTTCCATGCTGCCATTCGTTCACTCGTAGGCCTCTGATAACGCTGTTTTTAGCCAAGCATAGAACTTTGAACTTGTGGTCAGTTGTGATAGGTACACATCACATTTAGGACACAGTGCAGTTGGTGACTAGTGCCAAAGATAGTTTTCGATCAGCAACAGAGTCTAAAGTTAACTGAAGTAAATGTTTACACAACTCGTCTCTGCAATTACGTATTTGAGGTATAATTCGGGGTCTCAAATCACGAGGTTTGAGGAACGTGGTGCAACTCCTTCTCCACTGTATATGACAGTACAATTCTCTCCCCATTCGTTATGATCCGCATCACAAACGAAAAGATTTAGATCGATCACGGTTCGAATTGGATTAGGGTTAATCCTCGTTGGTGCAGCTATCTGGTACTGTCTAAATGGGATGCCAACGTGATTCATTTAGAACGATCACATTAGTTCCTTGGAACAAGTTACTCTGTCGCAAAACGCCTCAATTATAGCCCAGAAGTCCATACACGTATTCAATGAACGTATTCTTACGTAGAAGACTCCACAACTACTCAAAGGGTCATTCTGTTTGATTGGAATTATGCAACCACTTGAATCAATCTGTGAAAGATCTCTTGATACAAGTCTTGCTCCGATTCATTTTTAATAGGAATAGGTATGTGCAGAATTGGAATGGGAATAGGTGGAGCGGTGCGTCACTAGCTTTACGAGTTTCTGATCATTTCCTAGAGGTCCATTTCGCAGTGGGTGGAAACGGGAGAAGTATATTTTGGCTGACAATGAGCTGACGAAAAATAGACAATGAATATAGCTTATTTGTGGAAAAGGAATGGAGGAGGCTCTAAATGAGCCGACATGTGTTCCCAAAAAAGAAAAAAAAAAACAATGGTTAAATAAACAGATCAATCATCGTGAGATTAGCGAATGACTGTGGCGCGATATGCATGATCGATTTTCTGTTTCGGAAATTTTGGAGAATTTCGATGAAACCAAACGATCAGGTGACTGTGACGGGATGGATATTTGAAAAGTAGGTATATCGTTAAGTGCGTGGGTTTACGTTAAAAATAAATACCCCAGCAAATTTCGACAGTTCGAAAAAATGAGAATAACTTAAACGACTCACCTCTCAGACACATTTTGACTATCTTCAGTTACGCAACGGTATTGATCTCTCGAAACTTTTCCGTGGCGAATGGTTCCTTCGGACTATGCAACTGAGACAGTTTAATTTATAGAAGTGTTTCCTTCGGCTGATCCTTGCGAACTGAATATTGCATAAATATCTTCGCCAAGGGTTATAATTAGAGAGACTGTCCGTAAACGAACTCCTTGAGCACGCGTATATCGCGCAAATATATATCTCTGGATATGTATGTATTTGAGTACCTATATATGTGTAGAGTAAGCCTAGTTCTGAACAGATCTCAACTTCGTTGCCAATTTATGACGTAATCGAGGACGGCACAATTTCGCGATAATAACGGCTAGGCCAAAGAACACAACAACTAATGACGTAGTGAGAAAACAAAAAAAACAAAAATGAAGAAAATCGCAAAAAGTATGAATATCTAATCAGGAAGTGAAGATTAGCTGAAGTCTAATTGCGTATACTATATGCCTATCCTATCTTATTCTGAGAATAATGTCACTATAGTACACTTTGAGATAGGAACTATCTAGTTATTAGTTCTCAGGTTTACGTAACTTCGAACTACCGGAGTGGCTTGCACACTGTCGGAGTGGGAATCGAGAACTGAGTAAACCTGGGACGATATTTCATATTCGCCACACCACCAGCCCTTATCTCGTCGCTGGCTTATCGCGAGTCATAAAAATCCTCTGTTTGCAACGATGTGCTTTATTTGTCACGCGATCTGTCCAGACCTCGGAGAATCATCATTAACGCTGCGGTCGAAGGAGATTTGTAAAAAAGGTTCCTGGACAGTGTTCGAGGTCTTTAAACGCGGACTGATACTCGAAAAAAATAATTGCAAACGTATAAAAGGCGTACGTTGCCGATTAATTTGCCAACAATAAAGATACCTGACTTGAATCAGATTTATTACCTTCATTCATCCAGCGCGCGATGTCACAATTTTATCTCTGTTGTAACGCGAATTTCAATTGTATTTGACAATAACTTAGCGATTTGCGCGAGTGATCAGGAGTACAAATGTGAAGCTGGTTATAAAGACGAATTAAATTATTCTTTCTTCGACGGATGATTATCGACGTGTGAGGGAAGAAAAAACCAGTTGTTGATAATGATGTTCGCTATAATCGCTCAGCTCTTCGGAATATCGCTAATTTGTTGCATAATATATTCAAGCTGCTAAAGTTCCTCGAATACCTGTAGCTTGCTCGGATTTGATTGAGGCAAATTTGCTGCAATACTATCAAAACTAATGAGCAAAAATAAGCCAGCGAATGACGTACGCGGTTCAAGCTTCGATTTCGACATTTCTTATCGCCTCTTTGAAAGTTTAATCGTGTAGTTATACAGTCGCCATGTTATTTCGCAACTGGACGTCTTCGGACGTGTCGAATACGTCAATGAGTATAAACCTGGTTAAGCTAAATTTCGAAATTCGGCAAAGGAGACCCATCAACGAATACACCTAATCCCGGAGTTAAGGTCTTTAGGAAAGAACTCGAAAATGAAAGTGATAAGCGGATGATACGGGTATTAACCGTACGCACAGCTGACGGATAGTTCGAGTGAAAGCGATTAGCCAAGCTTAAAATTAGAATAGCAGTTTTACCTTCCAATCTTTATCGCACAGCTGGCGTTTCATAGACTGAAATAAATTCGAACAAGTTTTTACTGTACGTCTCACCAAGTGGCTATATTGGTTTTTCATCTACGTAGCCAAGGCTCACAATTAGCGTAATAATATTGTTGTTTTATAGCAACCGACCGTTTAAGCTCGAGTTTATTTATTATCCTCTATCTATCTGCATTGCAGGAAACCTTACTATTAGCACGAAGGACAGTTTCTGGTTTGAGGATACTGGACTATTAATAAAAGCCACTACATACTGCTCTGGCCTGTTTGAAAGGCATGCTATCCATGTGTGAATGTGTCAGTGCGTCGAGAACCGTTTTCTCATTGGTCGACGAGGAGGGCGCGGTCTTTAGCACACTCTTCTAAAACCTGTTAACCTCACGCACGTAAGGTATATGTATATGTGACAAAGAGTGAGAAAATGACGAAAAGAGAGAGAGAAAGAAAATAATTAACAAATGGGGTCCTCGGATATATCGATCCAACTAGAGGCTGACAATTCAATTCTATCCGCACATTGGCACAATCGATCTTTCTTTGCGTTCGAAATTCTGATCTGGACCAACCGCGCGGAATATTTTACGCAAATGCACCGAAAATTTCGTAAACAAAGTTTCGCTAATGACGCGGACGTTAAACAGCGCGAAACGGTACCAGGGACGTCCGTTTCTAGGCTTGTTTACGACATGGTCATCTCGTCGACGGCCAAAGCTCCGTTGCTAGCGGAATTGGCCATCTCTATTTGCCCGTATGTGTATGCATGTACGTCATCCTTGTGATTCGAATGACAAGTGAGGCTCGGCTGAACAGCTGTGACTTTAAAATCGTCTTGTTGGCACTCATTGGTCGCCCATACATCGGATAAGTAGGTGGTTCAGAAAACGACCTGCATTGACCAAAACCCAACTATTTATACTTTCTACTGCCTACTACTCAGTCCCTTGGTCCACCCAGAATATTTTCGAAGTGTCAAAGACCTCGAGTACCGAATCGTACGATGTTTGAAAAATTTGGTTGATTGCAGATTCTTTCTCCCGATTGTTAACGCACATATACGTGTATCGCTGAAACGTGCTCGAACAGATACGCTGAGCTCAGCAATCTATTCCAAACTTTTATGTATGCCGTTCGTCGAATATGCAGACTATGCGCTTTCGCGGACATTCGTGATTATGTATTTATATGTACAGGAAAGTTATGTAGGGTGAAAATTCATCGGGCAATAGATGTCCCACCGACTGCTCCAAAATGTTGGCCAATTTTTTTCACATATTATTGAAAGGCGCGTCCCTGAACATAATATCGCATATACACTTGCGGTACAACGTACCATGCTGGCAGTCGGGACCACCGCGACGCTTTTTTCTCTTTTTCTCTTTCTTACTTTTTCTCTTTTCCGCTCTCTTCTCTCCTCTCGCTCCTCGGCGAGAAGTTGCGAGACGCAGCCACTTCGCACCGCGATATTCTCTCCTTTTCTATATATTCCTTTTTTCTTTTCATTTCCCTCTCTATCGGTCCTCCCCTCTCATTTCTCAGACCAACTTGTTTACTATATGCGAACAACAGCGCAGTGTCCGAGGTCCCGGTTTCTTGGTCGAGAAATTCAACACTAGAATATGCTCGCATTCGCAATACAGAGAACCAGCAGTAGCATTCAACACTAAACGTTGGAATCGGCTTGAACAGCTGTGTACACACGGAGCGATATGGATTCTGATGAAATTGTATTAGCTAACAAAGATGTTTTCGCATTAAAAAATCCTGAAAAAAAATTGCGAATCCTAATCCCTTGTATAAATCCCGTTCATCTTACCTTTGTGCACCTCTGCAGCGGCGCAGTTCTTCGATTCAACACTTGGTGCCATCGCTTTTGTCGCGATACCTGCAACTGATGAGTTTGCTACGACTCCGGCTTCGTGTAGGATCCCTACGTGAAGGGCTAGCTTCCTAACAGCTAGACAATAACCGAATAATGGTCCGGCTAACAAATCCAGACAGGCTGCTACCCAGGGCATAACAAATTCGGTGGTTGATTTCTGCGTTGTTGCAGCGTAGCTGATGCTGCACTGTGCGGCCGACGATATTCTTATCAGCAAATCGATATTTCTCCGGCGTTTCAACTCTCCGAATTATATCTGACTTATGATCCGTTTTTGAGTTCGCGAAAACTCTGATTCAGCGAAGGTGTATGTATTCACTATGCTGCAGCCCAGCAAGCGAGAACCCTCTACTGGGTTTCGGAATGGTTCTGTTTGTATCACAGAAAGCCGAGGGTGGATATGATAGGGATGATATATCGGCGCCGCTAAAGTTCTTCGGAAAAGTGATCGCTACTTGTGTGACGAATGAAAGACAACAGATCCTCCCTCATACCAATTTGCTTTATCGTTACTTCCGGAGCCAGTTTGCGAGCTTCTGGTTCAGGCTACAACCAAATTTCGTTCTCCGCACGCAGATGCAGGGGTAGTTATGCTTCTCCCAGCTTACATAGTCACCGGTCTTCCCCAGTGACTCGACAAAGCTCTTCAGTCGAAACTCTTCCCTCTATCAATAATCTCGCTCACGGAGATTTCACCTCTTCGCTGATCAGGTATGTACTACGTATAGGAAATTGGAGCACTGAACTATCGTTACACCTTTTTTATTTTTTCCTTTCTCAACTCTGCGTTCCTTCCGTCGAGATCAATTTACGTAATCTTTATATAATAATCGACGTTCTTCTCGTTTCTTATCACTTTATCGCGGGGGTGGATAGAAAGTCGGAAAAACCTCCGAAAACTGTTATTTTTAGGAGTAATCGAGCCGTGTTTACTTCTCCGTTTATTTTAGTCTTTAGTAGAGATATTTTTGAGCTCTTCAAGCTGAATATTCTCCGTTGAGCTCAAACCCTGGACTGTTCCGCGCGTCGCCCGCTTCTCCTTTTAGCATCGACCCGGTCGGACGCCACTCGTCCGCCCCCTCTGCGTCGCCAGCGTCGGCTGCGCAATCGGCGCTGCGACGCGGCATGCATGAAAACTCGGGTCCATCGTCGGCTAGTATTTAGTTTTTTTTATGGTTTAAAGCGATAAAACCGATACCACGAGCGTGGAATGATAACACATACATTTGTACAGCTGTGGCTTTCGCATGCCCCGACTTTACGCCTCACTAAAAGGACGACAAGACCATTTCTCAACGCGGACATACCTACTTATTGAGGATGTCTACCTCCGGAGACTTGCCTTCAGTCGATAAGAATAGTCTAGAAACTGTAAACCAGGTTGAATTAACATCAGGAAGTTTATGTTTGGCTGCACCAAACGAGTTATCCCGAACACTGCTATCAAGCCATTCGCGATTTTATCGCAAAAAAATTACGTAATTTATAACTGGGTACATATGTCTGGTACGTACATCTCCTGATAGCTGCAGTGTGATCTATAGTTTACCTGTAGTTGAACTGAAAATGGCTCATCGAACAATAAAATTTCTTAATAACGTCGTCATCGCCAGTATGAGATTTTTGCCTGATATAACATCGTTTGGATTAGCTCAAAAATGAAAAACGAAGAACTCAATTCTTCGTTAATTTATTCCTCGTGGCCTGTAGCTATGCATGTTCCCCTGGTTACGTACGTCATAAAGGCCATAACTCATTGTTGGAAAAAAAAAAATGCAAAGTCATAGATGCGAAATACGCGATTGATCAATCAATTTTGCAAATTTCCCAGTTTCAGTATGTATTGGTATAGCGAAGTCCTCAGGAGTTAAATACTTTTCTGCATCATTGTTTCAAACAGATATTTATCTATCAAATTATACAGAAAGACAGTATAGTATTATACAAACGACTTATTTTCGACCCGTCCCATGTTAATGAAGAAGAAATAATTGCCATTCCCACCTAGTTACCACGGCACGTGATTTGGAAGGCAAATACGTAACTGAGTATTATCTGATTTTACATCAGAATCCATCAATTGCAGCAGACGGTACGTTTCTAATTAGAAACAATTAGCCGTCTTTATCGCAAAAAATCTCGCTTTTCACGCATAGTGGAACAATCGCGAGGTGTATAACCAAAACTGACTTAAGTTCGATTGAAGAATATTTTTGATATTTTTTATTTTTGTAGAGCCTTCCTTTTAAATTTTATTCCGATCAATCATAATACTTCAATCGTCTGCTCAGACTGAACTGGCTATTCAAATGATGTAGTTATAATAATCTAATCTACGTCAGTTTTCAGACCGCAACCGTGCCCCACTATTTCACTCTTAGCTGCTTTACGACGCGACGTAATTCTAACGATAAACATAATTTGTAATTGTGCTAGTTGAAAACGTCCGGTTTATAATTTAAAGTCATAGCTTCATCGCTGCTACAGTTTAAATATCGAAGAGATGATAGTCGGAAATCCATGTTTGGTAGAAATTTGAATAACGGACGTAGGTGTTGATCGTTGGCGTATTTACACGGTTAATGTATTCCGCATTTGAAGCCAATCAATTGTATTCATTTTTGTTCGATATAGGTATAATAGGTCTGTTGAGGTCTTTGAAGGGCTCACGAAAATGGGCCAAAGTTTTACAACTGGAAGTTGAAAAACTAGTTTATCAAGTTTGTGAGAAGATCATAGTCATCTTTGGGTCGCATAGCGTTCACAAAAAGAGAAAGGTATTATTTCCACCCGTCGAATATACATATACGGCATACAGTCTCACGCGATGCGTTAATCTCCTGGAGGCCACACGACTGCGTTCACGCGCGGAGAAACGCTTCAGTCTGGTGGTCGTCGGGCTGTTGTGTGGACTGTGAATTGTATAGCACTAGACAGCGAGTAACGTTACGTAAGGTGCGATAACATTTGTTATTTTTAGTCATCCAGAAATTGGCGACGCATATTTTAAGACCTCACCATGATCGGGGACCTTGGAGCAGTGGAGGTGCTCTGCGCCGTTGCAATAATATTTACTGGAATATGGTACTATCTCGTGGCGAACTACAGCTTCTGGAAACAGCGTGGAGTCCCGGGTCCAGAACCGAAATTAATCTTCGGAAACTTCAAGGATATTACGTTGATGAGAGTCTCCTTCGGCGAGTCCCTGAAGCAAATGTGCGACCAATTTCCTGATGCTGGAATGGTCGGAGTGTACGCGCGTCGTACGCCGTTGTTGTTGCTACGTGATCCTGAACTCATCAAGGACGTGCTGATAAAGGACTTTTCGAGCTTTTCAGAGAGAGGCAACCCCATGCTCGAGGATGTGGAACCGTTGAGTGTTCATCTATTCAATTTAGAAACCAAAAGATGGAGATCTCTTCGCCCGAGGTTATCGCCTGCATTTACCACCGGTAAAATGAAGCACATGTTTGCTCTGATAGTGGAGTGTGCGGAGTACTTTGAAAAGTATTTAGGTACCGTAGTGGCGAAGGGTGAGCCCATCGACTGTCGTGAGATATCTGCCAAGTATACCACGGATGTAATTGGTAGCTGTGCCTTTGGCCTACAGATGAATTCTCTGGCTGATGAAGACAGTGAGTTTAGGAAAATGGGAAGAAAGGTTTTTCAGTTTGATTTCAAAACTAGGATCCTGATCACGTTGCGTACCGCTGCACCCTGGCTTTATCAATTACTTGGCAAGTCGGCAGTTCCCGAGGAAGTTACAGAATTCTTCATGTCTTCAATGAAGCAAACAATGGACTACCGGAGAAAGAACAACATCCATAGAGGGGACCTCGTTGACATGCTAATAGAACTTAAAGACAGCCCAGAGAAACTGGATTTTGGTAAGGATACGTGCCACTCATATTCCATGACGAAGGTATAATGTTTACTTACATGATCTGGATAGGACGGAGAAAATTATACCTATACTCTGCGAAGGAATGATGTGTACTCTGTACAGTATAGTAGAAAAATATCATGCTGCTTACAAGCCGCCATATAGTTTTCCATCGCGATATCATGCACAGTCATCTTCGAATTGTCTGTACCACACGGTGTGTGTGTATGTACTCTTAGAGGATATGCGAATATTTACAGTGCTGTAGATAACGGACTTCGCAAAGTCGTAGAAATCAGCTTGTATACGTGGGCGATATACGCGATGGCGCATTAAAACCGGACGCATCATATACTCACATATTTATGAGTCGACAAATATATCTGCATATATTTGCCTGCTACACAACATGCAGCGAAACATTTCGCTCTACATGAATGTTGTTTTCATCTCTATCTAATCTTTGTTGCATTAGGCCAGGTTGGTTGGGGTTCGCAATATCGTTATAGCAAACGATTGTTGTCATTAGGTGTTGCCATATTCCACGATAAAAAGGAGTCAATAAGTTTAAAAGCATTTTATCGCAGAACCAGATAATCGCGGAAAAGCAAGTTACACTGCTGGCCACTTGTATGCTGATACTTGGAATCTTTGAGCCTGAAAAACATTGTGCAGATAAAAATTAGGAACTTATTAAGAACCGCTTAAGCTGGCGATAATCGGATATCGTTTTGATTACAGAGCTAACGGATTCTCTACTCACTGCTCAGGCATTTGTGTTTTTCCTTGCTGGCTTCGAGACTTCATCTACTACGATAAGCCACGCTTTATTAGAACTATCCCAGCGCCAGGATATACAAGAAAAACTACGACAAGAGATTCTTCAGTCGCTCAAGAAAAATGATGGACAAATTTCCTATGAGAGTGTGAAGGAAATGAAGTACATGCACATGGTGTTCCAAGGTACTGTTAAAAAGTCATCGATAAGTATCAAACTGATTTTAAACGTGGATGATGTGGTTTCTTTATTTTCAGAAACGCTGCGGCTCAGACCACCGGTTGTTTTTCATATGAGGAAAGCAGTCAACGACTACACTTTCAGAGGCGTAGATGTCAAGATACCGAAGGGGCAGAGAGTATGGATTCCGGTTTGGGAGATTCATCAGAATCCAGAGCATTACCCGAAACCAGAAGTCTTTGATCCCGAACGTTTCACCGAAGAGATGTGCAAAGCCAGGCATCCGATGACGTATTTGCCTTTTGGCGACGGACCCAGAAATTGCATTGGTATAACTAACAAAGTTATTCCAAATCTAAGTGGCAGTCGCTAAACAAGTTTGTTGATGCCAGAATTAATTTAACATGATGTTTAACGCCGTTGCAGGTGCGCGCTTTGCTGTTTTCCAAACAAAACTGGGCTTGATCAAGGTATTAGCAAACTACAAGGTTGAAATTTCTGAGAAGACTCATCTTCCGTACAAACCCAATCCGAAAGGGATTCTACTAGAACCTTTCGGAGGAGTACATCTGAAGTTTTCAAAACTTACCTGATAGCAGTAAGAACGATTTCTTTCGTTGTCCGTCAAAATAAGCGATACCGAAATGAGAACGATGCACAAATTGTTATTGGAATTTACATTAGAAATTCGCAAACATGTATTTTTTTGTTTTGTATACTAGCATAAGATAAATAAATTCATGATTTATTATTACATACCAGTATTTTTCAATAAATTCCTGTAATTACCGAAACACCTGCTTTTCATTTATATACCTATGCCTTGCATGTAGTACGTAGTACCCTCACACATCTCCGTTCCACTACACGAATATTAAAGGCTCACATTTTTGGGGCCAGAATTATTAAACCGGCTGTCGATTTATTGAAACGAATTTTTACCTTCGATTTTCCGCTCAAACAGTTTATCACCATCGGTTGAAATTGACCAGACCCCGTATAGCAATCTGAAAGAAAGATCGAGGAAGTACTGGTAACATACTGGTGCATGGTATACATACTTTCTAAAATTCCAATCAACGTGATAATTCCCACACGTCCCACCTGTTTCGAAAAAATCGCTTGACCCAAGCATTTTTGAAATTTCGAAATTTTGATTTTCGCACAAATTGTTCCAGCCTGTCACATATTTATACCACCTTGCGAAAATCTCTAGCCCCATCGCTACCCTCGAAAATTCGGAAAAACTTTTAATGCCAGGCAGCGATTCAACATGGGATACATATCCAGATACCTATATATTTGCCACCTCGATTAAACATAGTTATCAACTATTTCGATTATCCTGATTATTGTCATAACATATTAGAGACCCATCTTGAAGCGATATCGCCACCATATTGTTATCAAACCTTGAACTTTAATATGGTCTGCTGATACTATTCCCATGCTATAATGCCATGTGGCATTAATGTGGCATGTTGGCTGGGCATGTATAACGTTACCCGGGCGTGTTTAGCAAAACATTATAGTCATCATGACCTGGCAAGTTTGAAAATGGGAAGGATTGTCCAGTTCCAGGTATACTAAAGTGAGTAATGCGTTAATCTCCTGTGGCATATAGTAATCGGATGTTTAATTAGGAAACACTTTCGCAGTATCGAATTGTTACAGTCATCATGATGTTGAATAAAATTCGAAGATGAAAAAACAGATATACAATCTTAGTTCGTTGATAATGCTATACGTTCTCAATATAAGTGAGCCTCTTGGCGGTTCTCGTTATGTAGTTATCTCGCATGTCGGTGAAGGCTTCAGTCAGTTAAGCAGCAGTCTTCTAATAGTAAGCTGTGTCGCAAGGTGCGACGAATTTCGTATATCTAAGTCATTCACGAATTAGTGGCGTGCATTCTAAGGCCCAATAATGCTAAGTAACATTGGAATGGTGGAGGTGCTCTGCGCCGTTGCTGTCATTCTTATTGGGATCTGGTACTATCTCGTGGCAAACTATAACTTTTGGAAAAATCTCGGAGTAGTAGGACCGAAGCCCAGCATATTCTTTGGAAACTGGAAAAAGGTGACCTTATTGCAGCGACACTTCGGTGAAACCTTGAAGGATCTTTGCGATGAATTTCCTGGCGCCCCGATGGTTGGTTTGTACATGATGCGTCAGCCCGTGTTACTAGTGCGTGACCCTGAACTCATCAAGGACGTGCTGATAAAAGACTTTTCGAGTTTCTCAGACAGAGGCAACCCCATAAATGAGAGACTGGAACCGCTAAGCGCACATCTCTTTAGTCTAGAATCGAAAAGATGGCGATCTCTTCGCCCGAAATTATCACCGGCGTTTACTTCGGGTAAAATGAAGCACATGTTCACTCTGATACTGGAGTGTGCAGATTATTTTGACGAGTATCTAGCTACCCTAGTTGAACAGGGTAAACTCATAGACTGTCGTGAGATAGCTGCAAAGTACACCACGGACGTGATTGGTAGCTGTGCCTTCGGCCTCCAGATGAATGCTCTTGCGGATGAAGACAGCGAGTTCAGGAAAATGGGGAAAAAAGCGCTTACAACTGATTTCAAAATGAGATGCCTATCGGTCATACGTGCCTTTTCACCCTGGCTCTACGACGTACTAGGAATACCTATAATGTCCAAGGATATTACAGAATTCTTCATGTCATCAATTAGGCAAACTATGGACTATCGGAAGAAGAACAACATCGTCAGAGGGGATCTCGTTGATAACCTACTGGAACTGCAAAACCACCAAAAGTCGTTAGATTTCGGTAAGACTGACCACCGTTCACGTTTTCATAAAAAAAAAAACCAATATTTATCATTGATCTTTTGTCGACGAACTCTAAGAGGTGATCTTACAAGTGTCTTCACCAGATGCTTTGTGTTCTTACTGATATTCTAGAATCTGGAGTCTAGAAGACTTGGGCAAAATAAAATTAGGCCCTTGTGAGCAGGTGTTGAAACTAGTAATAAGAGAAGATCGATTTGATTACAGAGCTAACGGAGTCCCTGATCACTGCTCAGGCCTTCGTGTTTTTTCTTGCCGGCTTCGAGACTTCGGCTACCACGATTAGCCACGCTTTAATGGAGCTATCCCAATGCCAGGATATCCAGGAAAAGCTACGACAAGAAATTATTGAATCACTTGAAAAGAATAAAGGGATCCTTACTTATGAGAATGTGAAGGAAATGAAGTACTTGCACATGGTATTCGAAGGTACGGATCGATAGTCCTCGATAAGTATTATAATGACTTTGAGCGTGGATGATATGATTTATTTATTTTTAGAAACGCTGCGGCTCAGACCACCGGTTGTCTTTCATATAAGAAGAGCAGCCAACGACTACACTTTCAGAGGCGTGAACGTAACCATCCCAAAGGATCAGACCGTATTCATTCCAACCTGGGAAATTCATCACAATCCGGACTATTACCCGAAGCCAGAAGTCTTCGATCCCGAACGATTCACGGAAGAGATGTGCAAGGCCAGGCATCCAATGACGTATTTGCCTTTCGGAGACGGACCTAGGAATTGCATTGGTGAGTGGAAATCGCTCATATGTTCGTCGGCGTGAAAAATAATCGACATATTATTTTACAGGAGCACGCTTTGCTGTCTACCAAACGAAACTGGGCTTGATCAAGGTTTTGGCGAAATACAAGGTGGAAGTTTCCGAAAAGCTTCACCTTCCGTACAAGCCCAGTCCTGAATCGTTCCTGCTTCAGCCTGAGGGAGGAATACATCTAAAATTCACTAAAATCAATCACTCGCAGTAGGAAGTATCTCATCCATTATCCACCGGAGTAATTCATACCTAAATTAAAATGCTAAACAAATTTTTAATAAAGATATTTACGAAAACACATTCAACAACATTTTACAACTTATTGAGATTGGTCCCAATCCATTGGTGTCTTCATACAAATTGTTGAAATTCTAAGATTCAGGAATGGCAGCTCTGTCATTTGTCTAACGTATAATAAGAAGCTCTTGGAGGGGAATCCTCATAGTGAACTGACTGAGCTAAGTTCAGGGACAGCTTAGATCGCGTTTTGTCGCCTATTGAGTCATAGCCACAGTGCCCACGTTAATAAACTCACAATTAGCTATTCAGTATGACCTCGGGCACTGCTGATCGTCTGAACGCTAAATTAGACATTTTTTTCACGTTCGTCTAAGTATCACTATGATCTTTACGTCATGTAATACTAAGCAAGTGAAAGGGAGGGAGGCATTCTCTTGAGCCGAAAGAATTAGGTTGTCACATTGATCGAAAATAACAATTATCATTATATATCATTACGTTAATCTCTCAGAATATTTGACAACCTTATCTTCAATTGGCTAACGCTTCGGATTTAACAGAATTTTACAGTCGTCTGTGTTGCACTTTTACTGCGTAGCTTCCACAAAGATGGAGCCACAATTTCAGTTCACCGATCACGCGTGCTAGCGTCGTAATATATCAGTTAACCTTGTGGAGGCTCTCCAGATAGTGTTGCCTCTTGGTGAACGCTTCAGTCAGTTTATTGTCGAACGAGTGCATGTAGGTTGCATGGAAGTCAACTGCGATTACTGTGCGATTACTGTGATTAAATTCGTGATTTTTAGTCATTCGCAAATTGGTTGCGTACATTCCGAGCCTCCATAATGTTCGGTTTCCTTGGAATACCGAAAGTGCTCGGTGCCATTGCTATAATCTTCACAGGTATCTGGTACTACCTTGTGGCGAACTACAACCATTGGAAAAAGCTCGGCGTCCCGGGACCGGAACCCCAATTGATTTTTGGAAACTGGAAAGACCTATTGTTATTGAGACGACACTTTGGCGAGGGCTTGAAGGATATATGTGATCAATTCGCAGGGGAGCCATTGATCGGAGTCTACATGAATCGGACACCAGTCTTACTGGTGCGTGACCCTGAACTCATAAAGGACGTGCTAATAAAAGACTTTTCGAGTTTCTCAGAGAGAGGCATGCCCCTACACGAGAAGTTGGACCCGTTGAATGCTCATCTCTTTAATCTAGAAACGAAAAGGTGGCGAATTCTTCGCCCAAAGTTATCGCCTGCATTCACTTCCGGGAAAATGAAGCACATGTTTTCTTTGATACTGGAGTGCGCGGACCATTTTGAAAAGTACTTAGAGTCCCTCGCGGAGAAGCGTGAAATCGTAGATTGTCGCGAGATATCTGCGAAGTTTACCACGGACGTGATTGGTAGCTGTGCTTTCGGCCTTCAGTTGAATGCCCTTGCGGATGAAGACAGCGAGTTCAGAAAAATGGGAAGAAAAGTATTAGAAATGGATTTCAGAATGAGGTGCCTTTCGGTGATAAGTACCTTTGCACCTTGGCTCTATAACTTAATAGGAATACCTGTAACGCCCACCGATGTTACAAAATTCTTTACGTCATCAATTATGCAAACTATAAAGTATCGAAAAATCAACAACGTCGTGAGAGGGGACCTCGTTGATAATCTACTGGAACTGCAAAATGATCCAAAGACACCAGATTTTGGTAAGAACATCACCCGGGACACACGTTTCATAATACATAAATGGTAGATATGAGATAGATAAGATTGCAATCTGCGAATCTTGGTGTGTAATCTATTAACTTTGTCGGAAAATATCATTCTCTGTATATATACGCCGTTTGAAATGAAATTTGATTTCGCCGACCGATAAGAGAAAATCATTTTGATTGCAGAACTAACAGATACCCTGCTTACTGCTCAGGCCTTTGTGTTTTTCATTGCTGGATTTGAGACTTCTTCTACCACCATTAGTCACGCATTAATGGAGCTATCCCAAAAACAGAATATCCAGGATAAGCTACGACGAGAGATTAACGAATCACTCGAGAAAAATAATGGAAACATTTCATATGAAAGTGTGAAGGAAATGAAGTACTTGCACATGGTGTTCCAAGGTACTACTACCAATAAAACCACTCGATAAGTGTTTGACTAAATTTGAGCATAGATAATATGATTTTGGTTTTTCTAGAGACGTTGCGGCTCAGACCACCGCTTGTCCTTCACTTTCGAAAAGCCCTCACCGAATATACTTTCAGTGGTACAAATGTGACGATCCCAAAGGATCAGGGCGTATTCATTCCGATCTGGGATATTCATTTCAACCCAGAGTATTGGCCTGAACCGGAAGTCTTCGATCCTGAACGATTCACGGAAGAGATGTGCAAAGCCAGGCATCCGATGACGTATTTGCCTTTCGGAGATGGACCTAGGAATTGCATTGGTAAGTCGCAGTCATACTCAGGTGTGTATTGACGTGAGAAAGAACTAATATAATATATTGCAGGAGCGCGCTTTGCTGCCTACCAAACGAAGCTGGGATTAATTAAGGTATTGGCAAAATACAAGGTCGAGGTTTCCGAAAAGCTTCAACTCCCGTATAAGCCCAAAGCTATATCGTTCCTGCTGCAGCCTGAGGGAGGAATATATCTAAAGTTGACAAAAATCAATAACTCGTAGTAGAAAGCATTTCCCCCATGTTTCGCGAATAATATTATTTAATATTATATCGATACTCTAATGATGAATTCATTTTAAATGTATAAATTAACAAGAATATATTTTAGTTTGAATACACGACTTTACACGCAAGAATTTGTGAATTATTTATTAATTATTATTTATTAATTAAATTAAATCCCCACCCTGGCGAAAATGAGATGTACAAAATATGGAAGCAAATGTAAATTGAAACAAAGAAGTGTGACCGGAGTGTGGATTTGTTTCAATTCACTTCCTACACGCTTTCTCACGTTTCCTGTACAACTCATTTTCGCCAGGGATTATGCCCGCAAATCTGCGGGAATAATGTATTTTTGTAACTATTAAATAAGTGCTCATAACAAATTAAAGTGTGATCGAAATTTCAAATACACATTTCGTGATGACATTTCGCTACTTCATTATAGGTACCTACCCACACACGCACATGATTTTGATAATGTATCGGTGCCATGGTAAATTTTACTCCACCAGCAACGCATCTTTATCTAATAAGAGCAAAGTGTACAGGCGATAGATATATAATCATGATTATTCTTATACAAGTCATGAGTCATCGTTACCGTATACAAAATTCGCAAAGCTGACGTGAGTCCGTCGATTATGCGCGCTAACATCGCAATACGAGTTAACAGCCTGGAGGCTTCAGTCTGCTGATCGTCGATCTCATATGTGGATTGTACGAGAGTAGGTAGCGACCATTCTGCCGTAAGGTGCGAGGAAAATCGTCATTTTCGATCATTTACGAATTAGTCGCTTGTACGTTATAAGCTCCCACAATGCTCGGTGAGCTTGGAAAAGTGGAGGTCTTCTCTGCGGTTGTTATCATATTCATTGGAATCTGGTACTATCTTGGGGGAAGTAGAGACTACTGGAAGCAGCTCGGAGTCCCAGGACCAAAAGCCAGTACGATTTTTGAAACCGCGAAGGGTTTCGTGTCAGCAAGGCGTTCGATTGGCGAGATGGTAAAGGATGTCTGCGGCCAATTTCCTGGTGAACCACTGGTCGGCTGGTACCTGTTTGGAAAACCTTTGATACTGGTACGTGACCTGGACCTTATCAAGGACGTGTTGATAAAAGACTTTTCAAGTTTCTCCGACAGGGACGTCCCCGTACACGAGAATGTTGAGCCACTGAGTGCTGGACTCTTTAGTTTAGAAACGAAGAGATGGCGATCTCTTCGTCCAAAATTATCTCCGGCGTTCACTTCGGGCAAAATGAAGCACATGTTTGCTTTCATAGTGGAGTGTGCAGAGTACTTTGATAAATATTTGAGTGTCATAGTCGAGAAGGGTGAACCCATAGACTGCATGGAGATATCTGCACAGTACACCACTGATGTAATTGGTACCTGTGCTTTCGGTCTCCAGTTCAATTCCTTAGCAGATGAAGACAGCGAATTCAGAAAAATGGGAAGAAAAGCGTTCCACAGTGACTTCAAAGTCAGGTTCCTGATACTATTACGTGCTGCTGCACCCCGGCTTTATGAATTACTAGGAGTGCCTGTAATTCCCGCTGACGTTTCCGAATTCTTCACAACCTCAATTAAGCAAACTATAGACTATCGGAAAAAAAACAATATCCGGAGAGGGGACCTCGTCGATACGCTAATAGAACTGCAGAACAGTCCACAGAAAGATGATTTTGGTAAGAGTGAATAAGCTCCCACGACCCACACCTTCGAAAAACGTAATCGTATAGGGTGGTACGGTAAACTTGAACTATGGGGCCTGTATTATGTATTCTAGCCTTGAAGCCCCATTGTATAGATACCGGCTTCGCGGATTGAGAGAAGAAGACGATAGAAAGTTTGTTTGCCATACATCGCATGTCTTGCTCTAAAAACGTTGCTTTCCTTTTTATCTAATCTGTATTATGCTAGGGTTTGTAGCAGACAATTATTTCAATATTGTTCTTTCATTGTCAAAATAGTAAAAAATTTTCGATGAATTTTCGTCACTATACTAAGGCATACAATATGCTTGTATCTGAAGACTGGAAATTAAGCGATACCGAGGGATTAGGCATTTGTATGCTGATACTCGTAATCTTTGAGCCTGCGAAGCAATGTGCAGACGAAAACTAGAACCTTATCAGCGCATGCATGAGTTAGCGATAAGAGAAGATCGTTTTGATTACAGAGCTGACTGATTCCCTGCTCACTGCTCAGGCCTTCGTATTTTTCCTCGCTGGCTTCGAGACTTCATCTACTACTATCAGTCACGCCTTATTGGAGCTATCCCAACACCAGGATATCCAAGAAAAATTGCGACAAGAGATTATTCAGTCACTTAAGAAAAATAATGGGAACATTTCTTATGATAGCGTGAAAGAGATGAAATATTTGCACATGGTGTTCCAAGGTACTACCCCAACGTCCTCAATAAGTATTGGACCGACCATGGGCGTGGATGATGTGATGATTTTCTTTGCAGAGACACTAAGGCTCAGACCACCGCTTGTCATACACTTTCGAAAAGCCGTCACCGACTATACCTTCAAAGGTACGAACGTGACAATCCAGAAGGGACAGGTCGTCTGGGTTCCGATCGGAGAAATTCAACATAATCCCGAGTATTATCCGAATCCGAAGGTCTTTGATCCCGAACGATTCACGGACGAGATGTGCAAAGCCAGGAATCCAATGACGTATCTGCCTTTTGGAGACGGACCAAGGAATTGTATCGGTAAGTGTGGTAATTGCTAACGCGTTTGTCGACCTCAGAATTTATGATCATGATGTTGAATGCTTTTAACAGGGGAGCGGTTTGCTGTCTTCCAAACGAAAGTTGGCTTGATCAAGATCTTAGCGAAATACAAGATCGAGGTCTCCGAAAAAGTCAAACTTCCGTACAAGCCCAGTGCTGAATCGTTTCTGTTGCAACCTGAGGGAGGTGTACACCTAAACTTTTCGAAAATCAATTAATCGCTCGCAGCAGAAGAATTACCGCTCCACCTGAATGTCTCCCGAAAAAATCCCCTTATTCAGAATCTTATAATTTTTTAAAATGAAAAAGGTTCTTGGGAAGTGATGATGATTTTATTTCTACAAAAAGCTCCATTTTCCTGATTGAAATAAATTTCAACTATAGAGGATGATTTTTCTTTCAATTCCTCTGCGATTGTCTTCGGTCTAACGACACAGGTTCGGATGTAGAGCTGCAAACTATACGGAAAAATAATTTTTCAAACTTTTCTGCGATCTAGGCGAAATATAAAATGATTCTGAGGATAGCGGGTCTGCGAAATATCCGAGCCATCCATATTGTGTATGTAGTGTGAATACGATTTTAAACACTTCATGACGTTAACAGCCACCATGCGCGTTTTGATTCAACGTAAACTATGGTCTTCGTATACCTAAAACCGCGGTAAAGTTCGACGAATTGAACAAGGTATAAAAATACTAATTATCATTTCAAATTCGTTTCTTGTGTGTTTGATCTATCGTTGAATCCGAACTTTGGAAGACTCTGGGTGACGCTATGCTTTCCAAAGTGCCCGGGGTTCGATTGCAAATGTATTTTTCTAACTAATAAACGAGTGGTTATAGAAATTCGATTGTGGTCAAAATTTCAATAATACGTTTCCCAATGAGATTTCGTAACCTGATTAGAGGTACCTTATACCCGCACACGAACTTGACTGTGAACCACATAACAGTGTCGCTAGCAATATATTTGGAAATATTCAATACAAATCCGTATTTCACCGCGTCTGTTGCACAGAAACTATAACAATGAATTTGATTCACGATAAAAATTGTTTCAACACGAATCTCGGCGTGTAGGTATACGAATTTTTATATACCATGTATAGTTGCGATAAGATTTTCGCATCACTATCGGACACATGCCAAAGTTAAACTTGTTTCGCGTCAGATCCAACGATAGGATGGGATGATCGAACTGACTAGTCGACTCGATTTACATCGTCATTTCTTAGATTGTTTCAAGATGTGGTTTGATCTAAGATCTACAAATTAGTGAAGTGAAGCGAAGGCGAAGATAACCATATCGCAACGGTAGATAGCGTTGAAGGAACAATCAGATAACCTGAGCTGTGGCGTTATTGAAAAATGTATTTATTCACCTTTCTGAAAACATACGATCGTCATTAATTTACGTAATGTTACCGAAGAGAGAGGCGTTATCTCAGCATTTGTATGTACGCTGTCAAAATATCAAAGTTTTTATATCGCAGCATGTTTAGAGAGAGGGAGGCGATATCTCAAGCCGACGATACTCGAGCTATAGTATTATTCTACCGGAGGCATTCGCGATTGTAATTTCACTTGATGAATGCTACATTTTTAAAGATTAATTGAATCATTAATACTTCAGATATAAAATTTACAAATAGGAAGGGATAATATCTTAATCTAGCGATTACGCATACTCCGTCCTCAATATAAGTGAACCTTCTGGAGACCTGATTGCCAATCGACCTGACCCTTAGTGAACGCTTCGGTCTGTTGATCGTCGAAAAGTTATACGGATTTTACGGTCGTAGGCTGCGAGTACGTACTCCGTTCTGAAGTGCGATAACTGTCGTTATTTTTAGTCATTGAGAAATTGGTTGAGTATATTATAAAATTTTTCAAAATGCTCGGCGATCTTGGAACAGTGGAGGTACTCTGCGCGGTTGCTATATTCATTTTGATCTGGTACTGGTTTTCGGAAAGCAAAGACTACTGGAAGCAACTCGGAGTTCCTGGATTGAAGCCCAGCACAATCTTTGAAACCTTCAAAGGCATTGTATCAGTACGGCGTTCCATTGGCGAGGTGGTAAAGGACATTTGCGACCAATTTCCTGATGAACCGTTGATCGGCTGGCACATGCCTGGAAAGCCTTTATTACTGGTACGTGATCTCGAACTTATTAAAGACGTTTTGATAAAGGACTTCTCGAGTTTCTCCGAGAGAGACGTTCCCGTACATGAGACTATCGAACCACTGAGTGCTGGTCTCTTTAGTTTAGAAACAAAGAGATGGCGAGCTCTTCGCCCAAAATTATCGCCGGCTTTCACTACTGGTAAAATGAAGCACATGTTTGCTTTAATACTGGAGTGCGCCGAGCATTTTGATAAGTATTTGAGTGTCATAGTCGAAAAGGGTGAACTCATAGACTGTCAGGAGGTATCAGCTCAGTACACCACAGACGTAATTGGTAGCTGTGCCTTCGGCCTCCAGTTGAATTCTCTAACGGAGGAAAATAGCGAATTCAGGAAAATGGGGAAAAAAGCGTTCGATCACAGTAGTCATAAAGTGAGAATTCTGGTATTATTACGTACTATCGCACCTCGGCTCTATGAATTACTAGGAGTCCCTGCAACTATTCCCTCGGACGTTTCGAATTTCTTCACGTCATCAATTATGCAAACTATAGAATACCGGAAGAAGAACAACGTCCGGCGAGGAGACCTCGTTGATACTTTGATTGAACTGCAAAACACCCAGCATACAGATGATTTTGGTAAGCTAAACATCTTGATCTACAAACATCGCTGTAATTTCCATGCAATCTTCATTGTGTTAAAGTCTCGTTAGTCAAGGTTCAAAATGACGTTGCGGTAAATTAATTCGAGGAATATAATATTCGTCAGTACTTAGGCACATGCGAATTGCGATGCTTGTATCGCGGGTAAAACCAAGGGATCAGGCGATACCAAGTGATTAGGCCCTTATATGCTGATTCTTATCTTTAAGCCCATGAAACATGATGCGCATAAAAATTGAGACCTTATCAGCGGGTGATTGAGCGGAGGCTAAACGAAGATCATTTCGATTACAGAACTAACTGATTCCCTGCTAACTGCTCAGGCCTTCGTATTTTTCCTTGCTGGATTCGAGACTTCGTCTACCACCATCAGCCATGCCTTATTGGAACTAGCCCAATACCAGGATATACAAGACAAACTACGAAAAGAGATTATCCAGTCGCTTGCGGAGAATGATGGACGCATTACCTATGAGAATGTGCAGGCAATTAAGTACTTGGACATGGTGTTCCAAGGTATTCGCTAAAACGTTATCAATATTAGTATTCGGCCAACTGGAGTGAGTGTGGATAATGTAATTTTGCTATTTTCAGAGACGCTGAGGCTCAGACCACCGGTTGTCATTCACTGGCGAAAGGCCGTCACCGACTATACTTTCAGAGGTACGAACGTCACGATTCCAAAGGGTCAAGTCATATGGATACCGGTCGAGCAAATTCAACATAATCCAGAGTATTTTCCGAATCCGCAAGTCTTTGATCCCGAACGATTCACGGACGAGATGTGCAAAGCTAGGAATCCACTTACCTATACGCCTTTTGGAGACGGACCTAGAAATTGCATTGGTAAGTGGCAATTTCTGACGCTTTTGCCAATCTTAGAATGAACGAACACGATGTTTAATGCTTGTTACAGGTAAGCGCTTCGCTGTCTACCAAACGAAACTTGGTTTGATCAAGATATTGGCAAAATACAAAGTCGAAGTTTCCGAGAAAGTTCAGCTTCCGTATAAGCCCAACCCTAAATCGTTCATGCTGCAACCTGAGGGAGGAGTACACCTGAAGTTCTCGAAAGTCAATTAATCGCGGTAAAAATTATCTCCTTCAATATTGTCTACCGACATGAAAAGTATTGAAATACGAATAATAAACAAATACTTGGTTTACAAATTTGCATGTTACAATGATATTTCTTACATGTATACGTGTACTTGCTCGAATATACATATGTCATTAAATTCCCAACATCACAAGAACACCTGTATCCTTGATTATCCCTAGGCTCGCCATTAAGAATTGTTAATCTACGAAAACGGGAAAATCAAACAGTGTTGCACAGCCCGAATTATGATTGCCAATTTGCATAAATCGCCTTAAAATTTGTAAGAATGGAATATCGCAGATTCCCTATCTCGCGGTCTCTTTCTAAACTCTAGAGGCTTGGTGATATTGAATATCCATTGAATGTATCTATCGTTTCAATTGCAATTCATGGAAAGAAATTTCATCACTTATGTTTGAAATAGTTTGACTATCTACTCATCACTTTATGTGAAAATGCAGTTCCAAGCTAATTTCGATGGATATTTTCTCAGATGAAGATTCAGGAAATTGGAGTATAATGATCATATTCTAAAACTATACTGAGAGAGAGTTTTCTTGGTTCGAGAAAATTTTCTACTTGATTAAAGATAATTTCGGTTTCCAATGCGGTTGCAGAAAATTTTCTTGGGCCGAAAAAATTTTTTTCTGTGTAACAGCCCCCGGTCAATTTTGCTGAGTTCTTTAAAGTGAAAAGAATTTTAGTATTCGCATATTCTGACAGCTGCATCTTTTTCACGTACATAGTTTAATCCTAAGCTGGCCGAAAATTTCCAAAAATTGAACCCATGGCAATGGAAATTATCACAGCGTGCAGGTCGGCGACCACAGCTGCGGCATGATTGAGGGAACAACGAATTAACCCGATCATAGCATTATTTCGATAATCGTATTTTCACCTGTGTCAAAGATTGAAAGTCGTGAAACTTTTCACAAGAATGAAAGAAAGCGTGAAAATTCGCTCTTCAAGAGTGGAATCTCATTCATTTTCAGCCCGAAATTAAGTTTGGTAGGATTTTTATATCTCGATAGTAAATTGTTACTCCGAAAAATGTAGAATGTTTACAAAAAGGAGGATATTATCTCCACATCAAATAATTGTCGTGTTTAATATATCTGTGTAATAAATTCATTATAATACAAATATAAAGCTTTGAGTTCAACAGGTTATGGGCCCAGAACCCTTAAACCGCGTTAACGCGACAGAATAAAAAGGCGAAAGCCGAAAAGCTCGAAAAGACTGATATAAAGATAAAAATCGGGAGACGTGTATATTAACCAAAAAAAAAGTGAAAACACATATCCAAAATGGCAACCGGTCTGAGCATGAAGATTGATAAACTAACAAAAGAGAACTACGATACATGGAAACTCATCATGGAAGCAATTCTTGTCAAAAATGACAGTTGGGGTTACGTGAGCGGAGAAATGGTCAAACCAACCGAACCTCCAAACGCAGTTCAAAGTTGGGAAAGAATTGACAGAAAAGCGAAAGCTGATATTATTCTAGCAATAAGTCCAAGCGAACTATGTCATATCAAGCATTGTCGCACAGCTGAGGAAGCATGGAATAAATTGAGTGAAGTATATCAATCAAAAGGACCAGCTCGAAAGGCAACACTTTTGAAACAATTATTATTTGCAAAAATGGCCGAGACAGACAACATGGACGACCATTTAAACAATTTTTTCACAACTGTTGACAAGATCAACGAGATGGGAATTGAAGTAGCAGATGATCTCCTAT
Source organism: Tenthredo livida (assembly GCA_963992785.1). Taxonomy (NCBI): domain Eukaryota; kingdom Metazoa; phylum Arthropoda; class Insecta; order Hymenoptera; family Tenthredinidae; genus Tenthredo; species Tenthredo livida. Next base: position 10,223,395 of record OZ023066.1, on the reverse strand, counting down.
CAATCTTGTTATTGTACAGCATACCGATCACCTACGAAAACTTCAGATGTGCAATCGAAACACGTGATGTATTGCCTAAACCTGAGTTACTAAGAATCAAGCTTCTCGAAGAGGCAAATGCGAGACGAGGAATGAACAATGAAGGAGACCAACAAAGTGCGTACTACACTAGAAACTATGGGTACAGGTATAAACCGCAAGGTAAAAACACTAGCGGAAACTGTGACAAAAAAGAAGGTCAAACAAGTAAGCCTGACAAAAATCCAGATTTCAAAAACAGGAAACAGTACAAATGTAGCTACTGTGGAAAATTCGGTCACAAAACTTCAGATTGTTGGAAGAAAGATGCTGAAAAAAAACATACAGCTTCAACTGCCTCGACAGAATCAGAAGCGACGAAAGATGAAGAAGCTTTTCTAGTTCAACGTATAGAAACAGCTACTATAGCGACAGCGTTGAATATTGAAGAAATAGCCAAAGATTACTGGTGTGTTGACAGCGGGGCAACATCTCACATGTGCAACGACGAAACTAAATTTACCAATCTCAAGGTTGTAAGCAATCAAAAAGTAAAAATGGCTGACAAACAAACCACAGAAGTCATCGGAATCGGAACGGTGTATCTAAGAGTACCAAACAAAAATGGAATTCAAAAAATAAGGTTAGAAAACACACTTTGTGTTCCTCAACTCAAAACGAACCTTTTGTCAATTTCAAAAGCAGTTACTGGTGGAAGAACTATATCTTTCACGGAAGGAAAAGCAAGTGTCACTAACCAAGACGGAAGAAACATTTTTGAAGCTAACCGACAAGGTGATTTGTACTTCATCAAACCAGTCATGGAAGCAGCAAATCTTGCAAGTACCAATTCAAATAAACTTGAAGAATGGCATCGACGCTATGGACACTTGAACGAAACGGATCTGCGAGTTCTTTTAACGAAAAACATGGTAAAGGGACTCATTTTCAATCCGAAGGAAGCTCTACCAACGTGTGAAATATGCATCAAAGGAAAGATGACAGCAGTACCATTGCCGAAGAAGTCTACAAGAAAGAGCGAAAAGCTTTTGGATCTCGTGCACTCAGACGTCTGTGGACCGATGAGAACAAACTCAATAGGAGGAGCAAGGTATTTTGCTACATTTATTGATGACAAATCAAAACACGTAGATGTTTATTTCATCAAAACGAAAGATGAAGTTAAGGAAGTTTTTCAAAAATACAAAAGTTTGGTAGAAACGCAAAAAGAGCGCAAGATCAAAATACTCAGAACTGACAATGGTTTAGAGTATTGTGGGAAAGATTTTACAGAAACACTAGAACGGCAAGGATTAAAAAGAGAACGTACGGTAGCTTACACTCCTGAGCAAAATGGTGTAGCCGAACGTATGAACAGAACTTTGGTGGAGATGGCAAGATGTATGTTGCTGCAATCAAATCTACCACAAAATTTCTGGGCCGAAGCCGTCGCCACAGCAGCCTACGTAAGAAACAGATGTCCTACAAAGAGCTTACACGAAGCAACGCCTTTTGAGATATGGTACGGGACGAAACCGAACATACAGCACATGAGGATTTTCGGAAGCAAAGTATACGTTCTGGATCACACACCAAACAAAGGCAAATTTGAGGCAAGATCTGAAGAAATGTCTTTTGTAGGATATTCAGCAGAATCCAAAGCTTACAGACTGTGGAATCCAAAAACAAGAAAAGTTATTAAAGAAAGAAATGTAAAATTCATAGAAAATCAAAAGGGGATAGAGACACAAGAGAAAACTATAAATTTTTTTGATGACGATATTAAAAAGGGATTAAAAGAAGAAACCGAAAAACGAGAATATGATAATCAAGAAACGCAGGAAGAGGAAGATTCAGAATCTGAGGAAGAGGAAGATTCAGAATCTGAGGAAGAAAAAGATGATAGATTAGAAAGCATCATGATCAAGAGGGGGCCAGGTCGACCAAAGTTACTGAAAACTGGTGGACGAGGGCGCCCAAGAAAAGTGTATCAAGTGAGAGAAACTTACGAACACGAAGCACAGCTAGTCTCACAAGAAGCATCTGAACCAACAGTGAAAGAAGCATTGTCTGGAGTAAATTCAAGAGAATGGAAAGACGCCATGCACAAAGAATTTGACGCCCTGAAGCAGAATCAAGCTTGGACGTTAATGAAGTGTCCGAAGAATACGAACGTAATTGGATGTCGTTGGGTGTTACGTACTAAATATAATGCAGACGACTCAATTGAACGAAGGAAGGCCAGGCTGGTAGCGAAAGGATACAGTCAGCAACCCGGAATAGACTTCAATGAAACTTTTGCACCAGTGGCACGCCTAGGGACTATTCGGATAATAATGGCCCTTTCAGCAAATTTGGGACTAACATTGTATCAACTGGACGTGACGATGGCGTATATCAATGGAGATCTTCACGAAGATATATACATGGATCAAGCAGAAGGCTTCGAGGAACCTGGAAAAGAAAACTACGTATACTAATTACAAAGATCGTTGTACGGACTGAAACAATCAGGAAGACAATGGTTTGAAAAGTTGGAAACAAGGTTAAAAGAATTGGGATTGAAACAAATCAATGCAGACAAGTGCGTCTATATTAAGAAAGAAGGAAATAAAATACTAATACTAGTAGTATACGTTGACGATCTAATAATAGCAACAAATGAAGAAAAAATGTTCGAGAAAATAAAGGAAGACTTAAACAAAAAGTTTCAAATGAAGGATCTCGGGAAATTAAAATACTGTCTTGGAATAGAATTCGAACAAGACAAAACTACTAAATCAGTAACGATGAAACAAGAAAAGTACGTGCAAGATGTATTAAAAAGATTCCAGATGGAAGACGCAAAGCCAACACGAACTCCGTTGGAAGCAAAAATAAAACTAAGCCAAGATATGGAACCAAAAACAAAAGAAGAAATCGAAGAGATGAGCAACGTACCCTACAGATCACTAATAGGTTCTTTAATGTATCTGGCAGTAGCCACCAGGCCTGACATAGCTTATGCTGTAAGCATACTAAGCCGTTTTAACAACAACCCAGGAAAAATTCACTGGATTACAGCTAAGCGGGTATTGAGATATTTAAAAGGAACCAAAAGTTTCGGTTTGAACTACAAACCTGAAGGAGAACTTACAGGATTTGTCGACTCGGATTGGGGAGGAGACATAGACAGTAGAATATCACATACAGGCTACACTTTTAAACTGGGAGATGCAGCAATAACATGGGAATCTCGAAAACAGAAAAGCGTAGCTTTATCAAGTACTGAAGCCGAATACATGGCATTGACAGAGGCTACAAAAGAGATCGAATATTTACATAACTTCCTGGAAGAAATGAATATGTATGAAGATAGCAAAAATAAAATTATACTCTACTGTGACAACCAGGGAGCACAAAAACTAATGAGAAATCCAGTACATCATTCTCGCTCCAAACACATTGATATAAGATATCACTACGTGAGAGAAGTTTTGGAACGAGGGATATTTGACGTAAAATACTTGCCGACCAGCAAAATGACAGCAGATCTACTTACAAAAAGCCTATGTGCACCAAGTCACAACAAATGTCTTGTAGGATTAGGTTTGAACGATTGTAATAATTTGTAATAACCGCGTTGAGAGGGGGTGTTGGAAAAGACATCGCTAGTTATTTTCCCCTAGAAATAAAACTATGATAAGATTGAAGATATTTATCTTAACGACTATCAACAAACTGTCGATTGTTTTAGTCTTGTTATATAATGTGCTATTAAAATAAATGTCGTGTTTAATATATCTGTGTAATAAATTCATTATAATACAAATATAAAGCTTTGAGTTCAACAAATACTTTGATCTTTTAGGGACTCTACGTCCCTACCAATTGTATCTTCAATTGATAAACACATCCGGTTCGTCGAAAAATACAGTCATCGATAAATGACTTGTGATTCCTAAAAAGGGAAGCATGATATCTACTGATTACGTGCACGTTAGTGTTACTATAAGTTGATCTGCTTGAGACTCTTCCGACCTAGATGCCTCTTGGTAACCGGTCTAGTCTGTCGAGTGTCGAACTGTTGTGTAGATTTCACGTCAGTAGACTGTAAGCACTGAGTTGCAAGGTGCGATAATTTCGTTACCATTAGTCGTTCAGGAATCAGTGGCGTAAATACTCAGGCTCGAAAATGCTTGGTCTTCTTGGAACACCGAAGGTGCTTGCCGGCATTGCTATCATCTTAACTGCGATCTGGTACTATCTCGTGGCAAACTACAATTACTGGAAAAAGCTCGGGATTCCAGGCCCGAAGCCCGGACTAATTTTTGGCAACTTTAAAGACATGACGTTACTGAGGCGCACCTTTGTCGAATCCTTGAAGGACATGTGTGCCCCATTTCCTGACGCGCCGATGGTCGGCCTTTACCAACATCGGAAGCCGTTGTTACTGCTGCGGGATCTTGATCTTATCAAGGACGTGATGATAAAAGACTTTTCAAGTTTCTCGGAAAGAGGTAACCCCGTACACGACAGCATTGAACCGCTGAGTGCTCATCTCTTTAATTTAGAAACGAAGAGATGGCGATCTCTTCGCCCGAAGTTATCGCCCGCGTTCACTTCGGGTAAAATCAAACACATGTTTACTTTAATACTGGAATGTGCGGAATTTTTTGAAGAGCACGTAGCTCGCCTAGTAGAAAAGGGTGAACCTATAGACTGTCGGGAGATAACTGCGAGGTTCACCACAGATGCTATTGGTAGCTGTGCCTTTGGCCTCCAAATGAATTCCCTAGCGAATGATGACAGCCAGTTCAGAAAAATGGGAAGAAGAGTATTCACGCCTGGTCTTAGAGAGAAATGTCTGTTAATATTACGTGCCCTCCTACCCTGGCTGTATGTTAAACTAGGCATACCTGTAACTGCCCCGGAAGTCACAAAATTCTTCACGTCATCAATTAAGGAAACCATAGACTACCGAAGAAAGAACAACATCCGGAGAGGTGATATCGTTGATATGCTTATAGAAGTGCAGGACAATCCGCAGCCAGATGATTTTGGTAAGAATTTCAGGTTTATATTTTATGACAAAACTAATATTTATCTATATAGATAGACCTTGCGGAAATGAAAATCAGAACCTTATCAGGAGGTTCTTGGGCTAGCGATGAAAGGTAATCATTTCTGTTATACAGAGCTAACGGACTCTCTGCTCGCCGCTCAGGCCTTTGTGTTTTTCATTGCTGGGTTCGAGACTTCATCCACCACCATCAGCCATGCATTATTGGAACTAGCCCAACAACAAGATATCCAAGAAAAACTACGACAAGAGATCATTCAGTCACTTGAGAAAAATAATGGGAGTATTTCCTATGACAGTGTTAAGGAAATGAAGTACTTGCACATGGTGTTCCAAGGTACTACTCAGCAATCGTCGATAGGTATTGGAATAACTTTGAGTGTGAAATGATATGGTTTTATTTTTTACAGAGACGCTGAGGCTCAGACCACCGGTTGGTATTCACTTTCGCAAAGCCGTTAAAGACTATACCTTTAGAGGTACGAACATCACGATTCCGGAGGGACAGGTCGTATGGATTTCGGTCGGGGAGATTCAACAGAATCCAGATTATTATCCGAACCCAGAGGTCTTTGATCCCGAACGATTTACGGAAGAAAATCGCAGAGCCAGACATTCAATGGCGTATCTGCCTTTTGGAGATGGGCCTAGAAATTGCATTGGTAAGTGGCATTTTTTGACTGGTCTGTCGAAGTCAAAATTCATTTACATAATGGATTCACCATTATGTGTTACTGTTCACAGGAGAACGTTTTGCTGTCTACCAAACGAAACTGGGTTTGATCAAGACATTGGCAAAATACAAGGTCGAGGTTTCCGAGAAAATGCAGCTTCCGTTTAAGCCCAATGCTAAATCTTTTGTGCTGCAGCCTGAGGGAGGCATACATCTAAAGTTCTCGAAAGTTAACTAATCGCAGTGAAAAGTACCTCTTTTATAATCGTCCACCAAGTGAGCGACACTGAAATGAGAACGATAGAAAAATTTAGGTCTAGAAATGTATGCATATCATTTTATCTCTCACACTCCTAACGTTTTTGTTATATGTATATAGGTTTGCTTTTACACAATGTGAATTAGATTTGCTCTACCAAGCAAACAGACCTTTATGTGAACTTAATTTTGAAGTCTGAAACCTCAGGATACTAGCTAATTTTGCATTCAAATTCATAAATGCAGACAATATACAACGCACTTCTAATTAAGCTGAATGAAATGCAGAGTCTGTCGCACAAGTGTATTTTTACTTATTCTCAACACTTCAATTCTTCACCGGGACCAAATTAGCTATTTAGAAGTATATGATTCTGAAAATCTTATTCACGTCAGTTGCCACCAAGTTACTCTGATGGCATCATTTATGATTAGGTTTGTCATTCAAACGTAATCGTTTTAGTCATCAATGAAATGTTTATGTTCGATTTAATATATTACTGGACTTTTCATTAACCAATCAAACGAAGTGTAAAAATTAGAGTGCAATAAAATTTTTACTTCACAAAAGTCTACAACTATTACTGCCTCTTTCTATCCCAATAAATATCACTATGCTCATAACAGAGATGAGACAATGCTGCCGATGGGGTAAGTAAGTGTACATGTTTGTGTACGTGTTCCAACCCTGTTTTGGAAGCAGATTCGCTATCGAAACCTGACTGACGGTAAGTTTTAATTCACCAATTTTCCACCCACCAGCTCAAACGAGGTTCATTTTCAGCTATCATGTTTTCCAAGCAAATTCTCGGGTAGCATGTTTCTTGACTAAAGGCTCGATGCCATGTCGTTGTGGAAGGTTTTTAAAGCTATCAGAAAGAAGCAGAACTTCCATTTTCTTCAGGCTACATCAGAAACTGAGATTCAGCTCGGAAAAGTGAGGTAAAGGCGAAGATAACCATAGGCAAGACGATAGATAGAACGACCCAATTCTTAAAGAGTAAAGTTATTTCAAAAATGATTGATTTACGTTTATCAAAAGATCAGTCACGATTAATTCGAATGTTTAAGATACCCACAAACAAGCAGTACGTTAATCTACCGGCGTGGCTCGCAATCGTATATCCAATTATTAATCACTTGAGTTTTTATAAAAGGTTACAGTCATCCTGACATTGCATAAGATTTAGAAAGAGGGAGGCATGATCTTAATCAGTTGATTACGTCGCTATAACTTCGAATTAAGTCAACCTTCTGGCAGTTCTGTCGATCGTGTTGTGCCTTGGTGAACGCTTCAGTCTGTTGATCGTCGAACTGTTGTGTACAGATTGTATGTCAGTAGGCTCCGAGTACCGTGTCATTAGGTGCGATAACATTCGTTATATCTTGATCTTCAAAAATTCGCAGATAATATTTTCAAGGCCCTACAATGCTCGATAGCTTTGGAACAATGGAGGTGCTCTCCGCTCTTGTTTTTATTTTCTTCGGAATCTGGTACTATCTCGTGGCAAATTACAACCACTGGGAGCGTCTCGGAGTCCCAGGACCAAAACCCAGTTTGATCTTTGGAAACTGGAAGGATTTGACGTTAATGAAGCGGCACTTCGGCGAAGCCTTGAAGGAACTTTGTGACCAATTTCCTGGTGCGCCGATGGTCGGCTTGTACCAGCATCGGAAGCCTTTATTAATGCTACGAGATCCTGAACTTATCAAGGACGTGTTCATAAAGGACTTTTCCAGTTTTTCTGAGAGAGCCACCGCCATCAATGAGAGACTCGAGCCATTGGATGCCCATCTTTTTAATTTAGAAACAAATAGATGGCGAACTCTTCGCTCAAAGTTATCGCCCGCGTTTACTTCGGGTAAAATGAAGAGCATGTTTCCTTTGATATTCGAGTGTGCGGAGCATTTTGAGAAGTATGTAGGCAGACTGGTAGAAAAAGATGAACCCATAGACTGTCGGGAGATAGCTGCTAAGTTCACCACGGATGTGATTGGTAGCTGTGCTTTCGGGCTCCAGATGAATTCCCTGTCGGACGAAGACAGCGTCTTCAGAAAAATGGGAAGGGAAGTGTTCACGGTTGGTTATAAAAAAAGCTCACTTCTAATGTTACGTGGTCTTGCACCCTGGCTCTATGATTTACTCGGAACGCCTGCAACTCCCCTCGAAGTCACAGAATTCTTCACGTCGTCAATAAAGCAAACTATAGACTACAGGAGAAAGAACAACGTCCATAGAGGGGATCTCGTTGATACGCTAATGGAGTTGGAAGACAACCGGAAGTCATTCGAGTTCGGTAAGAGTATTACATGCAATTCATATTTCATGACCATGCTAGTATTCATTAACGTAGTTGTAAAGACGAAACAGATGAAGTTGGACTCACCGATTCTAAAATACCGATATATCGGGGTTTTTCGTCGAAGCTGAGGTGTTCATATCATGGTATCAAATTGTCAATATACTGAAGAGCCCTACTATAAAATTCATGGTCGAAAAATCGCTAGCGATAAGAAAGAATCAATTTTGTTACAGAGCTAACGGATTCCCTGCTCACTGCTCAGGCCTTTGTGTTTTTCCTTGCTGGCTTCGAAACTTCAGCTACCACCATCAGCCATGCCTTATTAGAGCTAGCCCAGCAACAGGATGTCCAGGATAAACTGAGACAAGAGATTATTCAGTCGCTCAAGGAAAATAATGACACCATTTCCTATGATAGCGTGAAAGCAATGAAATATTTGCACATGGTGTTCCAAGGTACTGTTCAAAAGTCCTCGATGGGTTGCGGACAGATTTTGAGTATGCATGATATGATCTTGTCTTTTTCAGAGACGCTGAGAATCCGACCACCGCTATACTTTCATTTTCGAAAAGCGGTCACCGATTATACGTTCAGAGGTACGAATATCACGATCCCGAAGGGACAGGTCGTATGGGTTCCAATTTTGGAGCTACATCAGAATCCAGAGTATTATCCGAATCCTGAATTCTTCGATCCTGAACGGTTTACGGAAGAGATGTGCAAAGCCAGACATCCAATGACGTATATACCTTTTGGGGATGGACCCAGGAATTGCATTGGTGAGTGGAAATTGGTAACCTGTTTGTCGATGTCAGAATTGATTAACATGATGTTCAACACTTGTTACAGGTGCGCGCTTTGCTGTCTATCAAACGAAACTGGGTTTGATCAAGTTATTGACAAAATACAAGGTTGAGCTTTCCGACAAAGTTCAGCTTCCGTTTAAGCCCGATCCTAAGTCATTTTTAGTTCAACCTATTGGAGGAGTACATCTAAAATTCTCAAAAGTCAATTGATCACTCTCGTGATCACTTCATTTTTCACCACAGTGAGCGATACTGGAATGAGACCTATGAACAAATTTTAGGTTTAAAATCTGTATGATAAAACTTTATGTCTCACATACGAACATACGTTCATAAATTCTTTAATTTTTATTACGTTATAGTATATGCTTCTGTTTTTATTATACCCAAGTTCATCCTCGCACATTATAGAAACCATTTCTATTTTCTATACTCTAGAAATAAACCTTGGCGTATGGGAAGGTATAATGTTGTTGAACAGCTCATATTTCTGGAGTCCATCAGATCTCAACTTTCGCCAGTGTATACATACATATATTACCAACAAAAGACTCTTCCTCCATAATTCTGGTTTATAAATAATTCACACGCAAAAAGTAACTTCGGTCTTCGGTCTTCTAATATACCAACTTGAATATACCTCAGGCGTAACATTCCACATATTATTTTATCTCATTTCTCAAAACCCATAATATCAGCTGATGCGTAATTATAGCACATAACTTGGCTATAAAATAATTAAATACCATTACCGGTCTCCTAAATGCTCAGCCTAGCGGTTTTTGCACAACTTCTTGCAGTTGGGGACTGGTAGATTGCTATACGCATTCAATTATGGAAGCCTCTTTCCATTCCAGGCTTCTTAACAAAAACGAATTGGTTTTCAGATGGTACGTGACTTGATACCATACGACGTGATCTTTCAAATTTTCGTCTTCAGCACACGCATATTTAGAAGCTACAGCAGGCAAGGGATAGAGACGATCTCACCTGAAGCAGCAGACACTTCGGAGCCGTCACGGAAGATTTTAAGCTTGCAGGATGTTTCAGTTCTATTTCTAATCCTTGGCGAATTTCCAATTCGCACCAAAGCTCAAGCTTGTCTTGGAATATCACAGACCGTGTTTATTCATTGAAAAAAGTTCTGTTTTTGAATCAGTAAATAATTGTTAAATCGTAGAAGCTCGAACTATAACTTTTCTTGCAAATTTGGGTTGAGAAATCGCATAGTAAATAAGATTCATAACGATATCATAGAACATGCTCGCTGCAACTCATAGTAGACACGGTACCCTCATAGAGTAAGTTATTTTTTGCAATGATGAATTCGCCTGTTTCATCGTTTTAATCTTGGAAACACGGGTGTTATGCAATGCAGTGGATTTTTTTTCTCTTTCACACGGATAGATACACCTACGTATAAGTATAATTGTATACATATAACGGGTCGCTAGTGTAGGTATAAATGAACGTGGTCGTAACAATAGACAAAGACGTACGTGGGTACCAGAAATTCTACTTATTACTGATGGATGACAGAGCAAGATTTATTCCCGGAAGAGCTAACGGAACCTCGTTTTATTTTTCTTGAGATGGAAAATTTGCGGAAAATCGTAACGTGCTGTTTGATAGAAAGACATTCTGCAGCGTAAATAAATATGTCCTATGTGGCTCAAAGTATACGTATATGCGATGTTATTTGAAGTTGTTACTCCCCAAATTATATCGCGGAAAATAATATGACATTTGCGGATTCGTTTATAAATATACACCAACCACATCAACCTCTCAAGAATTGTAAGAAGTCAAAGCTCTTCGCGACTCTCTTTTCCGGATTAAAGAACTTCAAGATAAAAGTATCTATATTCCTGCTCAGCTTCATTTGCACAGACCACAGTTAGTGGGAAGCACTGTCCACGAGAGTTTGAAGAACGGCATTAGATCATCGGGTTCAGTGCCAATTTTAACGGCGAAACTTCTTCTACCAGCGGAAACTTTTCACATTCTCTCAGATCTTTTCTACTCACAATGAGGTAGTCCAACGTGAGATATTGACTTCTTTTCTTTCCTTCGTTCGTTCGTGAGGAGTGAGCAGCACAGATTTAAACAAAAGTTGACATGACAGTGGGTGCTGTGTCGTAATGAGCCAATCACGATCTGAACTGCTCTATGCTGTTCGAAGTTTTCCTATATTCCATAACTGTGAAATTTGAATCGGTCCTGCAAAAGACTCCATGCTTTTCGAGCCAGCAGTTAACAATGAAAACTCTTTTTTTATCGCTAAAAGCAAAACTAATTTCTTGAAAATGTGATAAACCGAAGACTTGGTTCATCCGAGGCAGTCTTAAATAAGACTGTGTGATTCACTAGTTTCTTGCTTTTGGCGATCCTTGGCTCTGTAATACTTTCCTTTGTTCTTAGCAGAAAGTAACAAAGTATTAATTACTCTCTCATGGATCTTCGTCACTGACGCTTTTTTTAGACAACATCTAAATACGTTCCCATTAATCTGATCTTCTCATAGCGTATAACATTGTAATCCAAGCTCTAGTTCATCAGTCTCCCAATAACTTCGCGAAAACCATTATTCAGTTGGTTATTACTAAGGGTAAGCTTTCATTAAAAGCCACCGAGCCTGTTCCATGGGTTTTGGGGCTGTCTCGATGAAATCGATCTGTTTATCTTCCTGGCCAGGTTTCAGAAATTTTACGATCATCGCTGTTACGAGAATCTCAATTCAAGAATCTTGGAGTCTGAAGTCCCGAAGATAATTTTCGCGAATCTCACAGTGAAAGATCACTGGTTGATTTCGTTTGACCACATCTTATGTACAAGATAGGAAAATTTTAAATTTATTTATAAGTACTCACTATACCTACTTCGACGATCGGCACAGAAAGAGATACTTGTGTGCGAAAAAATATTCAACAATTCGAATAATGAATTTCAAAAACTCTCGAAAGGACAACGTTGCTGAATGTTGATTCTACTGATTAGTTGAGTACACTGATTATTACTGCTTACGCCTCACAGGGGAAAGAAACGCAAACTGAGTTCGCAGATGGCATATGACACGCTTCTAATTTACAATGTTTGGACCTCTTGTTTTTTTTTTATGCTTATAGATAGTCAATAAAATCTAGGACACTCCAAGGACATCGATAAACTTGATCTGAATGTCGTTCTAGACTTATAAAAAGCATAGATTCATCGTAAATCTAAATGAAGCGTCAGGCAAGAAGTAGATTTCAGGTGAGATAAAAATAAAAAAAAAGCAAGATGAGCAACACAGACTTTTATTGAATCAGCAGCTTATTTATGACCTCTTTCAAGCTTAGTATTATTAAATTGACGTGTGCGGATTAAAGTGCTGACATTTCCTTAACGCGTACCTATCTCAAGTCTGGCGATTAGGATAGGGATTATCTGCAGCATGCTTAACCACTGGGAATAATAACAATTTTTGGATATAATTTGTAGAAAATCTTATATACCTGCATACATTCGATAATAATTATCGTCAAGTCGTCAGTTCAAATATTTATTCTCGCAATGACTCAGATAGTATGGATAATAAGAGCAAAAGAAGCTCAACGTTTATTTGTGAAAATGTTCAGTCAACGCAAAAACGTGGTGATTTGCAAACGGCTATACTAATACGGTCTGTTCAAATTTTCCAAATGGACTTTGAATTGATGGCGAAAAAATTCCGTTCAGCATAATGTTTATATAAAGCATCGCGTCACTAATCGCCGCTAACAACAGTCGCACTAATCTTAATATGTATAAACTATATCTCCTAAAATACATTTCGCGATTATTTTCTGACGCATTATTTTTTCATAACTGTAAACTAAGAAATTAACTCTATGTTTGATTAAATAAGTATAACAGCGTACTCACGTCGCGATCTTGACTTCAGGATGATGAAACTATGACATTGATAATCACAGTGCCAATTATCTCGAGAAATTTCAAAACGTGAGATACACCATCCGATAATATCGGTACATTATTTCCTTTCGTCATGCTTTTTTTTTCAACGCAGAGTTCGATCGAAGACAAACTTACTTTAGCTGAAATAACTTCTAACTTAATCGCTAGCAAATTTTTGTCCTTTGGACCCAGATTTCGAAAGTTGTTATTTGTAAGAATATTTGCTGATTACCCGAGATGTATATGTTGTTTTTCGCAATACAATTATTAACCACTACGATGTCGCGGTCAACAAGATGAAATATACAAGTGCACTGGTGCACAAGTATATCAAGTTATCGCTGGACCGCAGATTATCCGTCTTATGTTTAACAGAATTGTTTGTAAGCTTTCAAAGCACTTTGTATGCATATGCAATCTCCATCTGTATATACCATTCTGGTTATTCATCATGGTCCTCGAGTTGGACCGTAAGTACTTTCATCCTAATCAAAAGGCAGTCCAATTTTCTCGCGACAGAAGCCAACTTCATTTATCGATTAAGTTTTTATACAGCTGATTATATTATATAGCATGGTAATTTTGTCTAAATATTGTTGAAGTAATCCTATCATTGACCCACTTTTGCTTCCGCGAATTTATCTCGCATACCAACACCGATGTTAAGCAGCAGGTACGACAATCAATATCTGCCTGGTTGAGCTGTTATATTTGACAATTATACCATAGGTATGATAAGTTGGATCTATACATGACTCCGAAATTTTCGACATGGGATAAACAACTCTGTATGAATTTACACTAATGCCAAGGCCTGGCGCGAGTTATCTTCGAGCAAAATTGGGTAATTGGATGGAATATTGGTTGTATCGATTAGCGTATTTGACATCATGACTGGCACATGGATGTGGTTATAAATCATTTGTAAAAATTCCATAACGCTTGCAGAGGCAAGTGGTTAACATATTTTTTGATCTTCAGGGAGCATCGTTTGGCTGATGGAAAATTTTCCGCAAATACTTGAAAATAAAAAACTGTCTGCCGCAACAGAGACAGGGACTTTTATACGCTGCTGTAGCCAGCTATAAACATAGCGTCAGCAACAAACCATAATCGCATCTAGGAGGTCAAGAAATTGCGTTAACGCGACCTGAACCGGAGTCGTTCATAGTTGAGCATTAGTTTCTCTAATGCAAGCAGAATAATCGGAAAATTTGAGAATTTCTTGCTCGTATATTCAACTATGCGAGCAATTGTCCGCAACTATAAAATCGCTGTCTCGTTAATTGAATGGATTGATGTAATGTACACGCACCTGAAATCATCTTCGTACTGCTTGTAGTTCTAGCCTTGCTTTGAAAGTCCTGTAATGAAATTAAATAAAAGGTCAGATCATACCCTTTGTGCAGGACTGTTGAGCGCATATTTCGAGGACTAAGAAAGAGAAGGACGTAAGCTGTACCCTCACTAATTATGGGCTTACATCCGTCTGATTCTTAGCCTTTGGTGTATATTACAGATTATGAGTCAATAATGAATTTTATCGCCGTACCATATGTAGAGAGTCTCGATCTGAGCGTTGGTTCATCCAATCTCAAAGAGGTGCAACACCAATGTATTGAAAATGTCTATTTCTTGAAAACGTGGGGAGGAGGATCGACCGAATCCACTGCGCTAGTTACCGTGCACTACGAGCCCCTCGCAAAACTTTACCACTGACCATGCTGAGTTTAATGGCTCATTATTAGCAGACCGATAACACGAAAGCGTGATAAAGAGTAGATACGTGTTTACACACAAAAAAAATTGCGATAAAAATGAACTCCCATCCAGTTAGAGGCTCGCTGGTCGGTCATTAAAGATTACCAAATAGGGGCCCGTCCCAGATATCGCATTTATTATCCCGGCTATTCTTTACAGTCTGCACTGATAGTTCAAAGTACATTTTGCACAGGTGGTCAAACTCAGGGAACAAACTAGTGGGGGTGCCCCCAGCTCAAATGGTACAAAAATATATTTTCAGGAAGCCCCTGCAGGTTTGTATTACCTGTCTGACCAGCTTGAGATTTTTAATACGATTGGAAACAAGCCAAAGAATCTTTTTCGCAAAAAATAATAAAAATTAAAGAGGACTGTTAATATTGCACAATGCGCGGAAGTCATACGATTTCTGGGTGACGTGTTGTCACTTGACCTCACGTTTGGCGTTGGTATAAGAACGCGCATGCACCTTATAATTCAATGTTGAAACACCTTGTCGTATACACAACTCTATTATGCAGTCGTATCGACGATTAATCGCAGGTACAGGAAGCACTTATACTTGATACGCGAATTCGAATATTTGCGTTTATATTCGAAATGCAAGCCGAGCTTCTAGATTGACAAATAGACTTCGTTTGTAATGTTTTTGTGAAAAAAGTAAAACTTGTTTGTCTGCTGTATTACTTTGGACTTTTCTTCAATGAATATGATGCCATTATGGGTATTTACCATCCGACTTTCACAGATTATCGCGCATACACGTCACGTTGTTTAGGTCTCATCACGGACACTCGTATCAGTGTCAAACCGTTGCAAAAAACATTGCTTCACACTGGCAACAAGTTCAATGAGTTCAAATGAGTTACCACAGAGCTGCGGCACCTCGGATTAATGTGTGACGAAATTATAAATATTGTCTATAATAAGCGTCGATCATATCCCGATAATGTCGATATTATCCGAAAACAACCACACGCGAAGGTCCCGTAAGTGTCATCGCGCTATCTATACCGCTCAAACTTTAACTGATAAGATTCATAAGCGCAGGATGCATATACGCGTGCATGTATGCCGACAGTTCATATGATACCTTCTGAGCTGAATTGCGTCACATTAATTCCTATCTCTCGTACTACAAGCGATACAGAACCAATTGCAAATATTGCCGCTTCATTTCCATCGTTGTTTCGCAGTTTTGAGAATAGCAAAGCCCAGTGTAGCGAAACATCGATCGGCTACTTCCTTTCTGGGTATAAGCCTAGGCAATAGACTAAGAAGGAGAAGAAGGTAAAACATCGATCTTTTCATCTTATATATCTGTGGTAGGTATTGAAAACTATTGAAAAATGCAGATTATGAAAAGTCACATGTACCAGGCAGGTGACGTAAGCAATTTAATGATTGAAGAAAACGGTACGAGCCACTCTCTAAATTTTTGGGAGTGAAAGATTCACTCTTTTGTCTTGGAGTTGCACGATTTTCAATCCAAGAAAGTGAATTTTCACTCCCTTGGATTGAAAATCGTGCAACTCCAAGACAAAAGAGTGAAACTTTCACTCCCAAAAATTTAGAGAGCATTGGGCTGCAGTATCCGTCTTTGATCGTTGGAGTAAAGGCATAAGTCAGCATAGGTAAAAAAAAAACGGAGTTTCTATTGCAGTGATTCTGCCGTAATGGGTTCTGTCAGCTAATGGATCAAACGAGAAAATAGTGGCGTTGATTTTAGCCACAGTACAAGCTTAGGACAATATTTTGGGAAATTGCGGGTCATCTTCAGTTTTTGAAACGCTGACGTCAGTTACAGGCGTTTATTCGCAGCGAGGATAAGGTCAGCGAACTTTATTCGCAAAGTTTATTAATAGGAAAGGTAAATCGTCTAGTTTATGCTGTGCGAATTAAAGCTTGGTATAGTTCGTACAGCATGCATGAATATTTATATGCATGGATACCTATATAGTCCGAAAATCAAGGTATCGCCTTCAGGCTGGGATTACGCAACATTGCTGAACACGTTTGGCTGGGTTGAATCGAAAACAATCATCGCCAGTTCCGTTCCGTTCTTCATTATGCAGCATCACGTTTATTATCTAATAAACACAGGCCTCGGCCAATCAACCAGAATTTAATACCGACGCTATCTTAAATGAAAATGAATTGAATAAAAATCTTTCGGGACTGGACCCTGATTTATTTTTGATTCGTACATTTCGCATTTCTTCGAGACCTTCAATGATTCAGGCTCAAAGATCAAGTGACCAATAAACAACCACTTGAGATATTGCCCATCTGATAATTCTGGTTCCTCGGTCCACTTTAGATTTAACGCACTTATATAGTCAGCATTTAGCTGACAATAAGACCATTCGACATTCTTATTAATAGAAATGTTGTTCAGCTCTGAACGCGTTGAAGTGCTTCTAGCTGCTAAAAATCAGCTACGACGGTGCCAATAATTAGATAATTTATTTAAATATAGATATTCTCGCAACTCAAATGGTGCCATGGCTGCTATGGTCATAATTCTTGGGGATAGCTCAAGATTCTTTCTGCAATTTGAAAACTGTTCACTTTTTTCTCAACTTTACAGACCTTCCATTAGTTTCTTGAAATGATGAATTAGAATCATTGCCATTTGATAACCCTGGATTTTCAGACTAAACATATTCATTTATGATCATCGATACATCAATCATAATCATTCCTCGGACTCTGAACCACGATTTGATCTAGATTTGAAATGACAAGAGTTCAGGGTAATTTCGATCGAAATATAATTTTTAAGACAGAAGTAATAACCGATTTGGAATACAGGTGTAGCAAGATAGCTGTGAGACGTTTATCTGTAATTAAGAGATTTCATGATCCGTACAGCGATGTTTTTTTTGCAATTACATGACGTTGCAATAAAGTGTACGTAAACAAGTTCGAATCAAAATCAATAACATATGAGTATAGGTTGAATAAGCAATGTAGCTAATCAGCGGGTACAGAAGAACAAAAACTGGTGCAGAGTCCAGTATACTCATTGTTAGGCCATGGCCATATTTCTTTCCTTATATGATTACAAGTCTTATCTAAAATTATAAGTAACTGATCGTAAGAGCTGCCACTAATCTACACGTATGCAGAATTTGAGCGATGTCTGATCTCTGGCTAGATCCCTTCCTTCAAAAGACCAGCTCGGTATAATTATTTCCACATTTCAAGCCATGACTTGAGAACTGGGTAATGATCCTATTGAGTAAGCGCTGTTCCATATACCAACCATTGATATTAAAATGGCAAAGTGACCGACTGGAATTGAAGTATCGATTCCAACAACGTTATAGAGAAATAATGGCAAATCGATTTCAGTTTTCATGAATTCCACTGATAAAAAATCAAACAAAAAAACGGATGTGGATATCAATGAGGAACATTAAATTTGAAGAATTTCGTCCCGTTTTATAATCGGCTATACCACTCAAGGATTCTACGCATGTTACATAATTTGAAAGCTTCCTTTTTTTTTCGAATTTCGAGTTTGGATAATTGCATATCATCATTCATTCCAAAGACGCCATTGATCTAAGAATTTTTTTACCGAAATTTCCAAACAAAAAATTCGTTAAATCGTGAAGCTGACAGTGAGATATATCGAAAACAGCTGGTTCCAATTATAGATAGACTATAATAAAGTTACGACTGGAGAGCATCGCCCGCGGAGTGCCAGTCCGATCATGAAATCTGCAAACAGCTATAATTTTTACAATACATCTGGAACACCTACATCTGTATATCTGTCAAATTTTGTGAACAAACAAAAAACAGCGATGAAATAAATATTTTCATGGCGATTGAAATATTTTGCAGAGATATGACTCAACGATTTATTAATTATTGATAACTCTTGTTATTATTTATTCATTCATATCCTCATGCACTTCATAGCTTTACAATTCTGATCACTAATTTTAGCATAGATCCTGAGCCTTGAAGAGGCAATGAAATCGTCTTACCTCTACAGCTAAGACAGCGCTTAGAATCGCTAGAATTAAGTTATAGCAATAATTCAGTTTAGTTACGTCGTGCTTTAACTTCCTTGTCGATAATCACATTATAATACTATAATTACCTGAAAAAGATACAGCGATGAAGGGTACAGGCATTTTCATTCTAATTTATGAAAGACCCTCCGGCAATACAGTTGTAGAACTTTGTGAGAATCGAAGGGGAATGGGAATACATATGCTAATCGCATAAATGATTCGGTTCAGTTTTTCTTCTGACCAGATGCACGTTCCTACGGGTAATTAGCAGTTAAAAAGGACAAGGCCGGACGCCAAACATGAGTGACTAATAGGACGAGCAAATCCGACACCGCAACCTCGGGTGAAGTGTTAATGCCCATGCCCTCGCAATCTCGGTTTCGTTCGTCTCTATTCAAATAGAAAAGAGCTGAATAGAATCACTGACTAATCTAGTGAACTAGTTGCACGTGACTTGCTATTGCACTATCTATATTGTTGTTCAATGGTCCAAGAATAACTTGCAGAATACTACATCATGGGGGGGGGACTGTACGATGTACTACACTGAAACGTGCATCTGAGATGGTAAATTGTGGATATTCCAAGCCTCTCAACGAGATTTAAGATACAACAATAATTTTAGCACTAGGTTAATAGCAAGGCTGAATTTACTAGGAAACTGTAGCTAGAAACCTAAATAACTCATCCCAGCACCTCATCCGATATCTTTTTAACTCATGGTCACCCTCAAATTAGTTTTGGGAAATATATGACCCTTACGTAACCATAACTTGATTCGCGGTTGTGATTCACACGCGGTTTTTCAAAATTTTAATGAAAACCTCTTCATGCCCTCAGATCTAGTCTCATAATCAGATATGCATCATACCACTCTCGGCGAAGACTAAAAATCACCTCGGGGTTCGTAACCGCGCATCGAGGTCATCGTCTAATGACTGATGTTCCTTTAAACTATTTGTCATTTCAACCGGATTTTTTTTTTTTTTTTCTGTAGTAGTTTCTCACTTATGAAGCGTATCTGATATCTCTAATGAGTACTAATGACCGCATATATCTATATGAAAACAACAAAGCACTGCAAGCCTGCAGCACATCTCAAAAATATTTATCAAACCACTATACGGTGACTATATGGTGTAAGTATTTGTATTATTTATAAATGACCATGTTGGCGATTAGGGAATCAAATAAGACTGTCTGATGGTCAAACGATATCGGACATCATAATGTATCAGTCGTAGCTAATAACATTCATTGACGAATCGAATCTGCAATCATCTATTCGCCAGTGTGCTTTGTGTGCTTATAAATATATATATTTCATCTTTATATGTTATATCGTTCATCTCTTCATCAGGAAATATGAAGAAAAAAAAAATGAGAATGTAGGAATGAAGTACATATAGCTACCTTCTGATTCACGAATAAAATTCACATGACGAAATCCAGGCTGCATTACCTGCTGGTTAATGGGATAGTAATTGCCATATACCAATAAGTTTATTTAGATAATAATCGTGCATGTAATGTCGGAGCTACTTTCAAATTCTTCAATCAATTCACGTAATTATACTATCTCTACGTGTTTACGCATGAAATAGCAGATAGAATTCAGAATTCTTATTTGATTCGCTGTTGTAAGATTTAAATATCTGTCTTCCAAAATGATATTTTGAAATAAATATACTGGTTACAACAAACCCAGATGTATTCACCTCATGTCCAGGTATATTAATCTCATCTTGACGTAGCTATTCCACGAAATACTTCTCGACGTTCTGGGTTTCGACGAACGCCAGCGGCGCGTTGTTATAAATAATACACAAAATACAGGTCATCTAATTATAGGTAAAGTTACGTTATCAAATTGCCAAATTTTAATCAATCGAATTCCCAACTCATTCCAACCCAATAGAGCGTTATAATATTCCTGGAATAGGAATGAATAATTTGAGTACCTATATCCGAATGATAATGACAGGTATCATATCTCCACCTGGCAGAAATACCTGTTTAATTTTTTATCGGACATTTAGGAGGTATTCGAGATATAACACGGAGGTAAATGATACGTCTCATGTTTTTAACAAACAGAATTCTTGCCAATTTCATAGAGTCTGATAATATTAAAGACTTCGGCAATTTATTCTATAAGTTACATTCGTTATTATAGCTGTGCCTTTCAAACGTATTGAAAACTGTTCCTAATACTTTAATCCTTTGCCTAGCTCAAATTAGCTAATGGTATAAGTCAAAGATATATCATTCTCAAACTCTAATTCACCAGAGTTTAAGACCTCAAGCACGTCCCTTTGATATGGCAGTCCCAATTGCTCAAATGAGTAATGATAGGTATAATTGAAGAGTTATCGATGGAACGGAGATTTCGATTGAAAACTGTGGTTTTACGATGTTAAACTGACTTACAGAATTTGACGATGATATTTTTGTAATCGGCTAATCTCCAAAGTGAGGGCTTGAATCGACTTGGGAACTGATAATACCGGGAATTCGACGGTGTGTACCTACATACTCCCAAATAGTACATACCCAGACAACACAAAATTCAAAGCGGTCTTAAAGACGTCGTATGGGCGTCGAATGCGTCGATTTCTGACGTCTTAAAGACGTCTTTAACAATTAAACGTCTTTAAGACGTCTTTAAGACTTGAGACGTCTTTGCGATATCAGAAATCGACGCATTTGACGCCCATACGACGTCTTTAAGACCGCTTTGAATTTTGTGTTGTCTGGGTACATACATAATGTTCACAGAAAGAGAGAAGCATTGTTTTTATCATGTGACGATGCAAAGGTCAATTGGAAGAGTTGCGAAAATACAAGTGCCTAAATGACTCTACCCATCATTGGTATATGAATACAATCAACCCTTCAATGTAAGTTGACCTCTCAAAGCGTGACTACTTCTTGAGTTATAAATATCCTGTTCAATTAAATGTCCCTGATATCAAACTATTGAGACTTCCATCGTCGAAGAAGTCATCAGTTCGAATCGACTTCCTTTTGTCAGTGCAGAGATTGACGAATGGTGCAATATCGAGCTATTGCACACTTATGCGTGCTGATGTTCGGAATTTTCTGGCCTGTAAAACATTGAACGTGTTATCAGCACGCGTTCAAGTTGATGATAAGGAGGGATCGATTTGATAAAAACGCTATCACTCCTCAGGCATTTATGTTCTCTTTTGTTGGCTTTGACTCCTCGGCTATCACTATCAGCCATGGCTTGTACGATACATATATCTCAATGCTAAAATATCCAGGAAGAACAATAAGCGATTAGTGAATCACTTAAGAAAAATGATGTAAGTATAGTTCCTACACGATATCGTTAAGGGCATCAAACACTTGGATGTATTGTTCAAAGATACTGCTCAATAGTCCTCGACAATTAGTACCTAGATTGGACTGACTTCAAGCGTGGATGATACGATTATGTGCTTTTCAGCGACACTACGGCTATATACCTATGTGAAAGACAGTCACTGATCTATATCAGACCTTGAGCAACATAATTCCGCGAGATAAGTTATTTGCAACAAGAAAATATCTCTTTCATTGACCACAGAAGTGAGTGATATGCTGAGAGGTGAACAAGCTATACGTAGTACCAGGTATTTGATGAATTAACGATGGTTGGGCATCCCTCCCGAATGTACCCTGGGTATGTATTTGCGTGCATATATCGATGCTGCTTACGAAGACTAGCACGTTTCAGATTTCTTACGAAAACTAGCACGTTTCGATATTAACCACGAAAACTAGCACGTTTCGATATTTACCACGAAAACTAGCACGTTTCGATATTTACCACGAAAACTAGCACGTTTCGATATTTACCATGAAGACTAGCACGTTTCGGATTTCGCCGCGAAGATTAGTATGTTTGTCGAACTGAAACGAATATTATTTCTATTTCGCAACATTTTATCATTCTCTAACTGTGTACTGTAAAATATACAAACGACCTATTGAAGTTATTTAACAAATGTTCGAATAATTTTTTCGGGTGCTCCATAATGAATCAATCAGAAATGTAAAACCTCTGTAAGGAACCTGTGAAAACAGCATCAATTTTCCCAATCCCTCCACGACAACACAATTTCGAGAATATTCATAAGTTTATTTTGATGCAAAAAGCGCACTTCTACATCCGCAAATTGACTTTCATATCGACCATCGCACACCGCACAAATCTTCAGAAAATCCTTGTTACAATAATCAAAGCATGGTGGTTTTCGCGGAGATAACTGAAACGTGCTAGTCTTCGTGGTGAATATCGAAACGTGCTTGTCTTCGTGGTAAATATCGAAACGTGCTAGTCTTCGCGGCGAAATATGAAACGTGCTAGTTTTCGCGGCGAAAGCCGAAACATGCTAGTCTTCGTGAGAAGCCGAAACGTGCTAGTTTTCGTAAGAAATCTGAAACGTGCTAGTCTTCGTAAGCAGCGTCGATATATAGTTGCAATAATTTTTTTAAAGTCGATAGTTCAAATATTTATCCTGGCACGGAACGAGAGATGAAAATATTTAGGTCCAGTGGTTAGGCAGCCTACAAACACGCAGATTTTTTACCATATTACGATATCAGTGTAAATTGAACACAGAATAATTCCCATTAAGAGTTGTTAACAAAAAGTTGCTTACGAAACATCACAGCACTAATTGCATTGCAACATTCGCTGCACTTACCTTATTGCAAATATAAATAATGTTGGAAAATATGTGCTCGTGATAAATTGCAAATAATTATCACCACTCACCAGCTGTGCTCCCCACACGTTTAAGCATTGAAATTTTCAAAGAGTATACTATAATACATTGATTCGTAGAACTGACAGTGAGACTTATCGAAAACAGCTGCGGTTCGCATTTATTATTGATAGACTCCAGTTACAGCTCCGACGAGCGTCTGGCCCGAACACGAAATACGTACGAAATTGCGAACGGTTGTATTTTTAGCAATACCTGTATCTGTGTCGGTATAATATTTTCGAAGAAGACAACAGAAGACCGTGACACTAATGAAAAGAGTATGTTCGTCTCATACTTATTGATAACAGACTGAAGTCTGAGATCCCTCTTTTTCTTACTGATCGTAGCTCCGTTCCACGATTTTTATATAATAAAAACATCCGTGCCTCTCAGCAATGAAATTTGAACACCCAATTACAATACCTGGATCGGAGCTATTTTCGTGATCATATGAATATGGTATATCACGACATTTATGAGACTGCGAACTTTGACTTACCCTGCATATTGTGCAGTTCCATCCATTTCGAGATCTAGCAACTCTAATCTCTGTTTCCGCATACATCTTAGACCTTGAAGTTGAGGAAGCAGTCGCAGAACTGACATTTGCGAGAGTTAAATTATATTAAGAATCGAGTTTATAACATATTTCCTGTTATTTCTCGTCATTGCCAATAACAATCTGGTACTATAGGTACATATAGTATTAATTGACCAACAACATGCCCGAAGCTTTGCGCGCAGTCTTGAACTGTATATAGTGCATGTAGTTCAATTTTAATTTATAAAAGGCTCTCTTGCCACATATTGCCACCCAGAGAATACACATATATACTAAATGATTTATTTTGTTGTTTTCATAAAGCCAGATGTATGACTCTATGGTTAATTGAAATGGGCGCATCAGGCCGGACGCCGAATACGTACGTGACGAACAAAACAAGCGTATGCCTGACCCTAGAGCTTCGAATGCGGTGTTAATGTCCAGATCATCGTATCCTTGGTCTTGTTGATTCCAAGTATAAAATAAAAAATAGAAAAGTGAATAGTATTACATACCTGTATGCGACTCGCCATTGCCCTGCAGGTATTGTTGTTCAATGCTCCACGAATGTCTTGTTGACGTACTTTCAGTGTGGGTGTACTG
This sequence comes from Tenthredo livida, assembly GCA_963992785.1. Classification (NCBI taxonomy): domain Eukaryota; kingdom Metazoa; phylum Arthropoda; class Insecta; order Hymenoptera; family Tenthredinidae; genus Tenthredo; species Tenthredo livida. Next base: position 10,198,622 of record OZ023066.1, on the reverse strand, counting down.
AAATGCGAATCTAAGATAATAATGTTAGAATTATCGAAAGATCCTCAGAGATTTCAAGCAAAGAAATGATTTTGGGAATTCTCAATTTTCTATGAAACTAAAGCTAGAAGCCTATAACTATCTAAGTTCAGCGAGCAGCGCCTCATGATCATCCACTCTCAGTTGAAATTCACGTGGTCTTCTTCACAGTATCAAATATAACCATATATGCCCTCGGAACTAGTTCTATATAATCAAGTTTGCATTGTATAACAATAAAGTAATAAAACCCATTTATAAATAGAACGAAATTACTTCGGAGTTCGTAACTGAGCTTCGAGGTCGTCGTTGAATGACTATATACTGTTCTTCTATATAACCATTTGTCATTGCACCCTGATATTTTCTCTGCAATAGTTTCTCACTTATACAATGAACGTGTCTGATGCCTTCAATGAGTTTTAATGAGCGTTATATGTATATGGGACCACACAAAGCACAAGAGTGCCTGTCTACAAAATATTTGCTTAAGGATATCGCCGGCTTTCCTCAAGACAATTCTGCTGCTAGTGCAGGTTGATTTCATTTAAAAATGATCATTTTAGCGATTTGGAAATGAGAAAATGGTAACAGGCAGTGCGAAGATGCCAGACAGCATAATGTATTATCTGTGGCTACTATCAATCACTGACTTTTTGTCGCACAGTAAAATCCATTGAGAACTGTAATAGAATTTCTCTTTGCCACTATGCTTTGTGCGCTGATGAATACCTACATCGTATCCTAGCGTTTCATCAGGAAATATGAAAAGCCTTTCATGTATCAGAAGGTCAAACTGGATATAATGTGATTCTGTAGACGAGTTGATGTAAAACCAATTTTAACTGCGTAGTATATCTGCGACCATCGCATAATGACAAGGAGGGAAAGGATAATCCATGTGAATACATGATTAAATAAATATCTATAGTGAGCGGAAGTGAGGTGTTGAAATATTGACATTACAATATCCTCTCACAACTATATTAATTTATTTTGAAAACATAGCGAAATGTTAGAGCAAAGAAGCAGAGATGGCTTGTTAGTGAGGCTGTAGAATTTCATACCACAGTCTGTATACAAGGCATAACAAATACATTATCATAATTTATTGTCAGACCTACTCGTTCATAATAATTGATAACGGCAAATCAATTACAATGAATAAATTGAAACTGCTTCAACTGATAAATACACGTTGCAATAACAAAGATCGAAAGATAGAAATAGAATTGAAAATAACAGTGAAGTGAGGATCGTTATATTTATTATGGGAATGAAGTATCTGAATTGATTAATGCGATTAACAATAGGCACTACTCGGAGGGGATAGAGATAAAGAAATACAATTAAATAACGCCTAATAAGATGCAACCCCTAGTACGTACCGGCATTGGCATAGCATTCTCAACTGCAATACACATATTACGTTTCTTAAATCTTAGCATAATACCTGTTAATCTTTTATATTCTTCAATTCGAATACATAATCATAATTTCGTACATTAAATAAAATAGAATTCAGAATTGGAATTGAATTATCGTCAGATTTAGTTTATACCTACTTATATTTCTAAAATATGATATATTTTAGAATAAAAAGCGCCAAGTCATGTAACAATCAAAGTTAATGTATTCAGTCTATTTCAAGGCTTACATATTGATCGCTATTCAACTTAAATTTAGCTATTCCACGAATTACTTCTCGACATTTTGTGTTTTAGTGAACGTAGTACGTGACTGCGTAATGCGTATTAACTTATACAGCCATCTTTTCATAAGTAGGTAATATACAATAGAATGCAAGTTCGCGATAAAAGATTAAGGAAATAATCTTATCTATACGGTTATACTGCAGTACCAACGAATATATATCGATATTACAATATAGAACCGAATGTCAACAATAGATTGTACCCCTACTTATGATCAGTATAAATAATATGTTAAAAAAATCATTTGCAAATTGCTCAAAGACTCGTTCGCGAGAGTGAAAGTATGCGGTAAACGGATAAACTTATATAGCGTTAACAATATTACTCATCAACAAAGAGTAAAATAGTGCTGTAAAGCTGTGGGATATCCAATACCTGTTCGAATGAGTATAATAATACGCGTAAATTAGTAACGTAAGAAAATAATGATACAGCTGCATTAGTATTTAGTCTACGAGACTGCATAACTTGATAATACAATATACAATACTACGGTGACAAAGAAACAGAAATATCATATACGTAAAAAAATGAACAGACGCATATAGATACTGTAATTATAGAAAAATGAAATACGTTTACTATTCCCTTGTTCTTACTAATAAATCAGTATCACATTTTGTTTTTTTAATCGGAAGTCGCTTGTATCTTGCGAAGATAACGGTGAGAGATATAATATTATTTGATGCTATTCAACAAATGCATGAGTACAATTATTATCAAGTCTCGACTGACGATTAGGTATAAGGTATACAATAATTTGTTTTTAACAATTAATGGGAGAAGGAAACCCTGGAATACAAAGCTAAATGATTTTTTCTTGATTCCTATTGAATAGAAACGCGTGAGAACTAGAAACTGGGAAGGTCAGCGCGCAGCATACATAGTTTGACGTTTCCTGCCTCTATATATGTAGTGGCTACGTCACCGTTCACACGCTTGCGTCGCAAGGTTTATTAACCACACGCAACACAGCCAGTACAATCTACTGCAACTGTTGTTAGCCAGCGAGACTATTGGTTATAAGGCTATATCCAGGTGGCTGAAAGGCTTACCTTTTGTCAAACACGAAGTGTAAATTTTCGGAATGCAGAATATCGACGATGCTCAACCGGACGAAGCCCCGATTGAAGAGGTTGAAATCTACAAAAATCTCGAATTCTGGATGTCCGACCTCCCGCCACAGTTGAAAACATTACCCATAAATCACCTCGCGATACCCGGTACGTTCAGTTTATTTTATCCTAGGAATCTTACTCCTACACCTTGAATCCTGAATTTTAAGAAATCGATTCACCGCAACTTCAACTTCTCATTACAATATCAATCACATACAATTATTCTAGGACTTGTATTAATAGGTTAGGCGCCGTTTACGTTATACTATACCGATAATTATTTCAGTTATAGCTATAACGTAATTTTTAAACAAATATTCACATTTTATTTATATTAGCATAATATTATATTTCATTTCAATGTATTTATTATTCTTACTGACATCTCTAACAATCCATGTATACGTAGTCTGTAATAACTTTCATTTTATCCGCAATAAGAATGAAAATAAACAATAAAGAACTCTGCACAGTGATAAAATTTTTTCAAAACGATATACTATGCATGTAGTCATATGTAAAATTACAAAAAATGAAAATCTGTGTAAAATGGTAATTATTTGTGCACAGGCTCTCACGATACAATGACCTACACAATAACACGACGAGGAAATATCGGTCCCGACGGACCAAATTTCTTGCAATATTTGGGCTGTCTTCTAGTCGTGGCAAAGCCGATAATATATAATTGGTCAATAACGCAGCACGATGAAATAAAAGCTCAGCTTAACGGAGGAATACGTTACCTTGATTTGAGAGTAGCAAAAAAAAATGATACAGATGAGATATGCTTCCTACATGGGTTGTATGGAGCGGCGGTTGAGCAGCCATTAAAAGATATTGCAGATTGGCTGGCGTCCCATCCTGGGGAAGTTGTGATTCTTGATTTTCAACATTTTTATGAGTTCGATGGTCCCCTTCATGAAGTGCTAATTAAAATAATAGAAAGTATATTCAAGGATAAACTTTGCCCAGTATTTCCTAGCTTCACTCATATATCTCTGCAGTGGTTGGCCTTGGAAAAGTATCAAGTATTTGTAATATACAGGAACGTAGCTGCTGCGAATAAAACGAATTTGTGGTTTAGCAGCTTATGGGTAACTCCATGGGCAGATACAGTCGATCCAAGAAACCTGATTAAGTTTTTAGACGAAAAATTAGAATCCAGAAATTCTCGAACTGGTTTTGTTTCCCAATGTTTATTAACACCCAATAGTTTTTACATTGCAAGACATGCCTGTGGTAATTTGGAAAGAGACTTAGTCAGGGTTTGTAGGAATAATATATTGCCATGGATACGCGAAAAGAGACCTGGCAGCGATGGATTGAATATAGTTATATCAGACTTTGTGTCATACGATGACTTCTTATTTTCTAAAACTGTAATAAGGCGTAATGTTGAATTGTTGAGACGGTCGAACAAGACTGTATCAGGAAGATACATAGAAGTTCAATCAAAATCTTAGATGATTTGTTCAAATTTATTGATAAAGTTATATAATATTTATAATAATTTAATGTACAGGGGGGATAGAATGTAGAAGAATTGTTATTAATCATATGTTTACTCATATGGCATTACACTCGTACCAGGGATTATGTGATACCATTATTGCCTTAAAACCCAATTCCGCAATAATATTTTAAGCAACAGATTATTATTAAGATGGCAATTAGTAATTGATAAATAACGTAGTTATATGCCTCCTACGTATCCATGGATTCAATAAAACTTAGTACAAACTGAATTTTATAATTATTTAAGAAGTCTACACATTTATATGTAGAATAAAATTAACGGAGTTCCAAAAGTTGGACAATGCGATTTCTTGAAACAGATAGTCTGGTATTATACACGTTATGTAGTTTATGTTGTATTTAGTACTTAGAGAACAAATATCGCCTTTATATAGTTAAGTGAAGGACTAATGAAATGCAAGAGACTTACCATGCTTTGTAAATCAATGTATTGTTATTTACAGTAAATTATACTCGCATGCCATTTCATATAGTGTAGATAGATAATACATATAACAATTAAAATATAATTTAATTACATTATGTAACCAAAGAATATTACTTAAATAACGCAGCTCAAACCGATAATTTGTTTATGGTGCTGTAAGTAGATGATTATGTATAATGCATAGAATGAAATTGAAATAAATTTATCTCTTATTCAAAATTTGTTCATTGACTATATTCATTTTCAAATTCCTAACATCTATTCAACATCTTCGCATATATATATATGTGTGTGTGTTATTCATGAATTTTGAAAGAATCGTTTTAATAAATCAATACTGTTACGAACAAACTATGTAATTAGAAATTCCATTTGTTCTTTGAGAGATCATTTCAATACTTTTATAAAAGATTCACAATTTTATATATTATTATTTTTTATATATATTTTATAGTTTTAGTACTTTCAGAATAGGCAATTGAACGAAGAATGAGTCCCTATTCCAAGACACATGAAAATAAGTCTATTTTTCCTGAAATCAAAGTATACATAGCATATGCATACACATTCAAAAACCAACGAAACAATATTAATATATATATCTTTGAAAACCACCAAAACGGTGGCACACTTAGTTTCAAAAGGAAAAACATTCATTTCAATTTAATGAACAAATAATGATTGTATTTGGGCAGTGGAATCTTATACGTTAACATTGGTTGTTCGATCTAAAAGTCTAAACAGGTTAAAGACTGTTATCTCGTTATATATGGTCTTTTCTTATCGAATGATGTTTACTAAAACTTAAAAGGAACACGACTATAATATAACTATGCTGACATAAAACATTTTCGCTCGTTTGTCATACAAAATAATAGCAATTTTACGGTTTTAACGAGATGTATGAAGCTCTATGTATGAACGTTAGTTAGTTCATGCAACAAGAATCATTCTAATAAAATGGAACTGTTGATTATATGGCGAAGTTCTAATGCCCGGTGCTGATTAAAATGAAAAGTACTAAGACGGTGAACACTTGCATACAATTTTTCTCAATTGGAAATAGCACTAGGGAGAAGAACAATTTCTCATGCATCTAATTCCATTACTTAAGATAGGCAATATTCTCATTATCCGATAGATAGAAATTAACTCTTATGCTTATTGCTTTGATTTCTGAAAATTTTAATACAGAGATAACAATGATTTAACGTCAATTCAACTGATCCCCAAATAGTCTTGAAAAATTTCTCGATCCAACATCAAGAACCGAGAAATGCAAAAGGGTACGATTTTTGGGAGTGTCATATAGTTCATGACTCATATAATCTTAGAGACTGATATTAACTCATCGAAACCATGTCACAATGCTTTCACTTTAAGCTGCTTCATTCTCGGTGCACGTTTCTTGGCAAGTCTACGCTGCTCCTTTTCCTCCCATTTTCTTTGTTTGTCAGGGTCTTCTTCCTGTAGAATTCTTTCCTTTTCCGCTCTTCGTCGATCTTCTCGACGCTGCGCGGCTGCTTCAGCTCGTGCTGCATGTGTTGTTTTTAGGAAGGCTTCCTCTACTCTTAGACGATTTTTGTCAGCTTTGCCTTTACCCTGAAAGTTAATTATTTTTTAAAATAATGTACAAGCTTGAGATAGGTCGATTCGCTGAGCGATCTAAACCCCTGAATTTCCTAGATCATCATCATCATTTACCTCTTTGGACAATTTGAATCGACGTAATTTATCCAATAGATAAAAAGTCAGCTGAAGTAGCGGTCGCATTTGCTCTTGGGTATCAGAAGTTGATGTCCGACCTTTGATGCTGATATTCAGTCCAACGAGAAGCACTCTTTTCACTTCAGGCATATTGAGCTGTGATGCATCTCTGCAAGCAAAAAAAAGCAAGAAACAAAATGAATATTTATTATGTTCAAGGAAAGTGTGATATTTCTAAGATTGGAGGAATTCCGTCTCAGCTCTAACAATCCACTTGACCTACTTCCTAGGACAATTTCATCTTATCTAAAATCTAGATCTTATCAAACGGCAAGACATTAGGTTGAAAACTATAAGAAAATACGTCAAGTATACCAAAAAACTTACTCCTGCTGTTTAGGGCCGCTGAATTGATCGCTGATGTGAATGTAGTCGATGTATGGAGCGTATTTAGTGAACGCTTGTAGTACTCTGGTGTCTAATATGGCAGATGCTGCCTCAGCGATTTCAGACATCACATAGAACCCAACTGGAAGACCAAATTTCTCTCCCGGTCGTTTTTCGGGACAATAGACGCAGACGTCAGCCATATCCCTAACTAAATGTGCGGCAGTCTTCTTGGCCGCTATGGCTACTACAAAAGTGTCGATTTCATCCTTTGGCAATTCTATTCCAAAATGCACCTGGTCATTTTGGGGTCTAACTAATTGAGCCAATCCGGCAACCAAGTCTTGTCTCTTGATCAATTTAAGCTCTATTAGCATAGATTCACACCCTACTCTGCCTGAACAATACAAGCTATACTGAGATTCGCTTTCTTTAACTAATCCGCTCTCCGATACTTCGTCGTTAAGTTTTCCAGTGTCACCGACCAGGGAGAAATTGTCTAACAATAACTGCCTGTGGTCGTTTAGCCAAGATTCAGCAATTCTGCAATTCTTTGAACGGCCAGCAATGTAGTTTATGAAATAAACAAGCAAACCAGCGACCATAAGTATTTCTAAATAAAAACTATCCCATCTGGCGCGTAGATGAAGAGGAACTTTTGTAATCGTTAGTGTCGATGGTTCGTCAGATTTGGGACCGGCGTTAACTCCGGTCGCATCTAGTCCCTCGAATTCTTCTTCGTCTTGGAAATGGTCAAACTCGCTATCTCCGTCTTCAACCAGTACATCGTCTTCTTCAAATCCATCGTTTAACTCAGTCTCACTAAATTGCTCAACCAAGTCATCCGGCAAAGCAACGTTCGGCTTCTCTTCCTCAAAATCTTCAAACTCTGCAAACTCATTATCCTCTGGTAATTCTTCCTGGAAGTGTGCTGTGACCCATAAATTTGTACCAACAAGCGCTATGTGCAGTGCTACCAGCCACAGCCTCATTTTTCACTGAAATACAAACAGTAATAATAATCATTTTGTGCAATCGTTAAAATTAGATCTAAAAATGATGATTACTTTGTAAATAAAATCTAATGTTATGCGATAGAGTTTCTTCTGAGAAATCTGCGTACGTAATTACAGCTTCTAGTTGTGGTTGGATTAACAAATGTTTGAGATAAAAATTGTGTGGTTTTGCGGAAGTTACGGGATGAACTGAACACACTTTCCTTATCACTGTTCATCGGTAAGATATTGATGTTTGATTAGTTCACCAAATGGAAAATCTTTATCATTTTAACACCAGAATAAATTATAGGTAACGTAGTAATGAGTCGTCCGAGTTAAAATTCACGTATCTTTAATTGAAAACTTGGTATGAATTGCAAAAATAAGATGGCGTCATAGATTGAATAGTAAGCAGATTAAAATTATATCAAATCTCAATTTTGAAGGACGATACCTTATGATTAGGTGGCTAAAAATTGTTGAAAAATTACGAGTTACATTTGTTTCGATCCCAGGTCTAATTTCAGAATTAAAAAAGCACAGGGTGAATTATATACGCTAATTTAAAACGGTGTAACTTTTATGTGAAATTTTATTCTCAATTTATTGGAGCTTAAATAGGGGCCAAAATTGCATGCACAATGTTACGTGAGATACCCTGTCTGTAACCGTGAGAAAAATATCACGCACGAGTGATTGTATTGATGTATATTCAATCTCTAGTGGTACTGGATTGGTAATTAACTTAATTAATTAGTAAATCTGTATAAGAGTAGCGATCGATATGGACGATTCGGAGCGAATAAGTGAAAAGTACAAGTCATACATAACCCTAAATGAAACTGACCCCTTATTATTCACTAATCAGTTATATTAAGACAGTATGACTTACCGATTTAATTAACAAATATTAACTTAGAACGATAAGTACTCGATGTATAATTGGCATGAGATCAACAAACTTGTGTCGACCTATTATCACACACACACACACACACAACTACAGCAGACGAGGCTGAAGAAATCGTTGCCTTGAAACTGTCTACGAACATACGAAAGCTAGCTTAACGAATCAGCGTAGTTCGAGGTGACGTCATGTCCGACATGAAATGATCCGAGAAATATAGTAGAAGCGTATACGTAGTACATATCGAGACATCGATATTTGTTGAATCTCTCACGAGTCACGACTTCCCTCGCGACTCCCTTCACCGCGCAGGATCGTCAGTGTTTGGTAGTCTGCTGGCTGTTTTACTGTTCTGTCAAAATACGGCAATGCGACGTCTAGAATTTAGTACTCTTCATTTCGACGAGGACAATGCTACCCGTTTTAAATACAAAGGGTTAAAATTCTAACGCAAGTTTATAAAATTAGTGAAATTTTTGATATCGAGGACATAAACTACGCAATGCGTAATGGGTAGATGTTGACAGTGCAAGAGGAGTCCTAGAACCAAACAATGGATCAATACCTCGAGGAGGAGGGCACAGAGGCAACGAATTATTACCTTGTATCGTGCGTGACGTGTTATAAAAACCACCGAGAAATAGAACGACAATAAATGATTTAAACTACCAAACGATAATATAATACTCAATACGAATATCTCTTGATGTCCTGACGGACACACCTCTCGAACAAAAAAAAGATATTCATATATAAACAAACAAACAAATAAATAAATAAATAAATAAATAATATACCTGACACATATTCGCTACATTAAGAGCACAATAATACTCGTGAAATAACTCAATAACTTATTACCTAATACTTAGCCAAGAAAAATAATCAATATGGAAAAGTCAGACAAAACGCTGAAGAAGCGTAACACAAGATCGCTCGCTATGGACGGAGGTACGCAGTGCGTTCAAGTGGTCGTCAGATGCAGACCAATGGACGATAAAGAGACTGCTCGAGGTCACACAAGAGTTGTGGACGTAGTTCCGTCCAGAGGTGTTGTAGAAATACGTAATCCTCGGGAGGATCAATCCCGAGATAACGTCAAAGTATTTACATTCGATGCAGTTTACGACTGGCATTCGAGGCAGCAAGATTTATACGAAGAAACCGTACGTCCCTTGGTTTCTTCAGTTTTGGACGGTTTTAATGGGACCATTTTTGCCTATGGTCAAACCGGTACAGGCAAAACGTTCACAATGGAAGGGATCAGGGCGGACCCTGAACGGCGAGGAATTATACCGAGATCTTTCGACCACATCTTCAGCCACATTAGTAGAACTGAAAATATGCAGTATTTGGTGAGGGCAAGCTACTTAGAAATTTATCAAGAGGAAATAAGGGACTTGTTACACCGGGATCAAAGCTTGAGGTTCGAATTAAAGGAGAAACCAGAGACTGGTGTATTTGTCAAGGATTTATCAACTTCTGTCTGTAAAAGCGCAGCCGAAATTCAACAGCTTATGAATATGGGGAACCAGAACAGAACTATCGGAGCTACTAACATGAACGAACACAGCTCTAGGTCTCATGCAATTTTTTTAATAACTATTGAAATGGGGACTATAGGAGACAGCGCTGGTATCAGAGTGGGGAGATTGAATCTGGTAGATCTAGCAGGCAGCGAAAGACAGAGTAAGACTGGAGCGAGCGGAGAAAGACTAAAGGAAGCTAGTAAAATAAATTTAAGCCTTTCGGCACTTGGAAATGTGATTTCTGCCCTTGTTGATGGAAAAACTACACATATTCCATACAGAGACTCAAAACTTACAAGACTTTTGCAGGATTCACTCGGCGGCAACTCTAAGACTATTATGGTAGCTAATATAGGACCGGCAAGCTATAATTACGACGAAAGTCTGACCACTTTAAGATACGCTAACCGAGCTAAAAACATAAAGAATAAACCGAGAATCAATGAGGATCCTAAAGACGCTTTGTTGAGACAGTATCAAGAGGAGATAAATAGATTGAAGGAAAAATTAGCACAAAAAGAAACAGTACAACGCAAGAAGAGAAAATCTAAGAAGAAGAAAGAAGATGGAACTGCGGATTCAGACTCTGAAACTGAAGATAGTAGAGACGATAATAAGATCACTGAAGCGGATAAGAAGCTTATTGCAGAATTGTTGAAGACTGAGAAACAGGAAACTGAATTTTTAGTCCTTAGAATAAAGGATCTTGAAAGCAAAATGCTCTGTGGTGGTAAGAACATAATTGATCATACTAACGAGCAACAGAAAGCCTTAGAGCAAAGGGCTACAGAGATTGCAGAGCGTAAGAAACGAGAAGTTGAAATGCAGCAGAAATTGGAAGAGGAAGAAGTGACCACATCCGGTGTTAGAGAGACTTACACAACTTTGCAACAGGAAGTAGACGTCAAGTCTAGAAAGTTGAGAAAATGTTTTGCAAAGCTCCAAGCTCTAAAACAAGAACTGCACGATGTTACCGGAGAATTTAACAGAGATAGGAGAGATCTGGAGCAAACGCAACACGAATTAATGAAAGAACTAAAACTGAAGTACCTTATAATTGATAACTTTATTCCGGTTGAAGAGAAACACAAGATTTTATCCCGAGTTCGTTTTGACGAAGACGAGGACTGTTGGGTAGTAAAAGACCCAGAACCTTCGAGCGTGGACTTGATTAAACGGCCTACATCTGTTCCTGGTGCTCGCAGACCGGTATCCGAGTATGCAAAGATTGCCCTCGCTATGGGAAGAGGACATCGTTATGCCGGAGAGAATATCTTGAATTTGGAGTTGGATATGCCGCCTAGAACAACGCTGGATTACCAGGGCCCAGTTATCGCTCCAACTATCCAAGCCGTTCTTGAAGAAGCGTTACGCGACGAAGGAGATATAGATGTAGATGCTTCGAATGCGAGACTTAGATCAAAGCCACGTTTACAATCGGCAAAAGTTCGTCCAAAAAGCGTTAATAACAAAGTCCAACAGATACCAGCCCCGGTCTATCCTAAAACTAGAGGACTAGTACCCAAGTAGTTAATGTATTTTGTCCTAAGTTTAAACCTAATGTTATTTTTAATTTTTATTTTTTGTAAATATGTACTATCACGTTGTAGGTATGCTTGTTTAATTTATTTCATTATTTGTGATATGGCCGTGGGTCTCGATTCAAGGGAGAGACGGAAAACATAACTTAGACTGAATCCTTGTAACTCTCTAGTCAATGTGCAATGTCAGCTGCTTGCTATAAATAATGATTACCTAACTGCTAAAATAAAGCACTATAATGCCACACGTTACTGTGTCTATTAAACTGTTATCCTCATTCCTAAAACTCTTTATGTATTATTTCCACTTTTTATTAGAATATTTTCTCAAAGAAAGCATAAGCTCTGTAATTATATAAAGATTCAATTAGCTGATCATATTATACCTGTTTTAATGACTGCATAGTTTTCTTGTCAATTGAGATTTGTATTAATGAATGACTTGATAATTATAAATAAAAAGGAAAAAAGCCAATGATCATACAGATGATTGATGGAAATAAAATAGACCTTATCGACTTGTGTATCAAGACTTTATTAAATTAGGGTCAGGTTTTGTTTCCACTTTTTTAATTAAGTGGTCATATAAAGTTGAACCTGTTGGTTGAGAGAAATGTCGCAAACAGTTGATGTTATATAAAGATGCGCATTTTCAGTACTAATCTAACATAGCTTGTATTAAAGTTGAAGTAGGAATCGTTGTTATATCAAAAAATAATGAATAATCTTATTCTTTTCTTTCGCTTATCTATACTTATTATAATTTAAAATTACAAAATTTTTCTTTTCTTTTTTTTTCTTTTCTCTTGTGACCACTATATTATTTACAAGAAGTATCATTTTGAAATCTTGAAACCTCTTAGAAACTATATATTTAAACACACACCGTGAATAAAAGATAGCATATTGCGTCAATATTAGGTATCATAATCGTGAATTAGAATCGCAGTAACAGATTTTCTTTTTTCTTTTTCAATTTGATCAAAAAATTGAGTCATAAATTTGAATGGGTAAATGTACCCACATAATTACGAGAATCAGAAAGAGCGATAATTCATCTTTGTCATTATTGATAATTCAAGTTTGAGACCATCTATGATTATTGTTCAAATGTATTCAAATTTGTTGAATAAATATTCACACAAACAGAAAAGTATGAATTTTCCTTTATTCGTCTATATATTAACCAGATTAATTACTAAGTTTTCGAACTAATCTTTATAGCATCTTTGAGAAAGGAAAAATTCAAAGAATACTCCTGAAATTAATTTTTTATAACTCAAAGACAAATCATTTGATGAATTTATGAAATGAAACAGATGGTGGTATATACAATGAAGATTTTCATTTAGGTAAATATCTTCCTATAATATTATAATGTATCCATTAATTTTATACATTTATTTGAAATCACCTATGCCTCGACGACTTGCAAACTTTCGTAGAATTGTTTAATTAAATGTATTCAACACAAAATAAGATTAATTAAAGTAAAATATATATAATAATAGTTTCTGAACATTATAAAATGTACACATTAAGTTCAAATGATAAATCTGTGTATGTTATAATGAGACAGTACAAATATTGAATTATTTTATCAGACAAACATTACATAGATCATAATTCTCAGAGCGATAATCTATAATTATTCATTTTATTACTGTCCTGTAGCGAAGTATCTCTTGATTGAAATAAAAGATTAAGCATATTAATGCTTATCACAAATGGAAACTGGAAAACAGTACGCAAGATGAAAATTGATTCACACATTGTCAATTGGATTATGAATAAACTATTCAAGTATTATTAAAATTCCTTTTTTTTTAAAAAAGATTCCAGGCATGCACACTGTAACTTAGGAAAGATAAGTCTGGGTTCAGAGAAAGGAGTGCACTGAGGAGCTGCCTCAAAGAGGCAGCCTAGAAGTTGAACAAACGGTCCAAGTTTACTAGTAAAAACGTTGCTGCGGTGGATAATTTCCATACTGTTGTTGTTGTTGTGGCTGTGATGGATATCCGGATATTGGTGGTGGACCACCGTAGGGAGGATATCCCTGTTGAGGAACTTGTTGAGGATATTGATTTTGTGTCATCTGGGGTGTACCGTAGGCAGTTTGATTTCCGATATTCCCATATCCCTGAGTATAATTATAGCCGTTGTTCATGTTATAGCCAGGATTATTGTTGTAAGTTTGTTGCTGTTGAGTGGGATAAGCTTGGAATTGGTTTTGCATGTTAGAATACTGCTGTTGAACTTGAGGTTCCTGCTGAGAACGTTGATTAGGATCATAGCTTTGATCATAAGAAACGGGTAGAGACCCGGAGCTAGTACCAGGAGGTCCTAGTTCTAAGTTTGACTTTGAATCTCTCAACTGTCCTTCGCGATCATCTTTAGAAGGAATAGGAGAAGGCAAATGAGACTTTGGCACATATTTGTTTGGCAGATCGCCCATAATATTAGCAATGAGTCTCTTTGTTTCGTTTAGAATAGCATTTGGATCGCTGCTCTTTGCAACTTCAACAGTTTTTAAGCGTGGTGATCGTGAACGTGATCTCGACCATGAAACAGGTGAATTGGATCGCGACCTAGAATAAGAATGTGATTTCTTCTTAGCTCTTTCATTTTCGTTAACATTTTTATCAGCCGCTTTGTAAATATCCTCAAAAGAATAGTCGTCGTCATCATCAGAGAGATCTAATTTCTCTTTACCCTTTTCTGCTATTTTTTTCTTCTTTTCTTGCTCCTCGTCATCTTCTGCAAACATATCTAACTTCGGCTTCCATTTGTCCTCGTCGTCAGTCGGATTTTGTGTGCCTTTTCTAGTTGAGAACGGCGAACTACTTTTCCCAGGCCTTACTATAGGCTCTTCTCGTACTGGCGTAGGCGACTTTACTCGCTGTCTAACTGGCGACGGAGGAGCAGGTGTCCCTAAATTAACAAAACCCCTCAATTTCTCAACTCTTGCCGGATCAGTTGCTTCCAATTTCTTAAGGAAGTTAATAAGTCCGTGCTGTTCATCCGTGCTCAGATCTTTAAAATTCTGTAAAAGTGTCTTCAGGTCAGAATCCGACAAAGATTCCATTCTCGCAGCTTGCGCTTCAGAACCAACTGCTGGTTTTGGAGTGATGGGAACTTGGGGAGTGCTACCAGCTGTTAAACCTTTGACAAAGTCTGCCGCCGTTACAGTTTTATTGCATTGTTTTGACGCTTCAGCCATGCCTACAACCGCATTGATTAAAGTCTCTAGTTCATCGTGAGAAACATTTGTGCGTCCCTGGGCGATCAAGGCGGCAGCAATCTGTTGGGCGATAGCTACTTTGTCGACGGCACCAACGCCGGGCACACTCACTGGCTCGGACTTTATTGGTATTATGTCGACACTTCGTTGAAGTATAGTTCGTCCAACATAGGTGGGCGGCTTGGGTTCCAGCAGTTCCTGCATCTTTCTCTTCTTTGCCTCTTCTTCAAGTTTTCGTTTAGTCTCAGTAGCTTTGTGCAATAACTGAGCTATGTTTTGTATCGCGGATTTAGTCGCTGATATAGCCATTTTTTCAATCATTCCCGCAAACAATTGACCCTTTAATTTTTCTTTCACAGTTTCAAACAAAACGCTCACTTCCTCGTCGAACAGGAGCTCCTCGGCTGAATTTGGCTTCGCTTTTTCAGCCGCCAAAGCTTTGGATAATAAAGAAACCACTCTGGGGCCGAGCGAGCCAAGCTGCCCTTCTAGAGCTGTTAACAAACGCAGAAGTCCAACGATTTCTAGATCTTCGTTTAGCGATTCTTCCTTGGGTATGGGGCTGGGAGATTTATCTTTGATGGGGTAAGGTGAGGCGTAGTATCGAGGCCGTGGAGCTCCTCTGGGATAATACCCTCTGTAAGATCCTCTGCCTCGAAGATATGCGTAAGGATATTCTCGTTCCCTGGGTTCGTGTCGTTCATGATATTCTGTTTTCAATGTTCTTGTACCGACATATTCGACATCGTCGTCGCTATCGACACGATGTCTACGTTTTGAAGGAGGTGAACGTTCCCGTTTTGAAGCTGACGTCCATTTGTCCGGTGGCTTATCCTCTGGCAATTCCAATCTTTTCCTGATCTCTTCTTTCCTTTGCTTCAGCTGCTCGTTATGAAGTTCGCGCATCCTTTTGTTCCAAAATTCAATCCACTCAGGTTTGAAGTCATGCTTACTTGGGTCTTTTCCTTCCCCTTGTAGCTCCTTGTATCTTCTATTCCAAAACTTTTTCCACTCATCAGGGTACGCCGGATGTTTCTCAGGATTTTTTTCATGGAATTTGAGCGCTCTATCCAACGCCTCTTCAGCTCGCCTGATTTGATCTCTATACTTATCCCACTTATCTCTTTCCTTAGTTGGTTCTAACGAATGAGACCGCGATCTGTCCCTGGAATGTTTTCTGTATCGATAACGATTAGTCTTATCGATTGCACTCGCTTTCCTACCTCTAGGCGGAGTGCGAGAGCGAGAACGCGAGGGGGAAGGGCTGCTGGATATGCTAGACACAGATGAGAGGGATTTCGTATCGTCCGATGGTCTGACTGCAGGAGGCTTCGCAGGTTTGTCTGAAGACTTGTCTACGTTGCGCAAACTCATCTTATCCTTTGCTACTATGCGAATTTTAAATCCTCTGAAAAAGATTCGACTTTCAGTTCTCGTCTTAAGCTTTTATAGACGCAAATTAAACTCTATAGAATCTCAATTAAAGAAATTGTGATAAATTTGGTAAATTACGAAAATAGAAGAATCTTATCGATGTAGTATGAATGAAATAGGAACAGAAATGTTTATATTTTTAATTTGCATTAAAGTATATGAAATTTTTACTTTTTCTTAAATAAATACCGGCTCTAAGGCATGAAATGTTGAACTTACGACTTGGTAGTTTCTGTTTTTGAGTCTAATTTTTTTGGTGATAGTTTATCGGGTTTCTGATCGTCTTTCTTATGTTTCTCTTCTGGTTTTTCTTCAGGTAGCGAAGGTTCTTCATATGAAACAGTTTTTTATAAACATGCTAATTATTAGAGGAAAAAACAATATTTTTTCATTTTTGTTTCTAGAACGTATATATCATAATACTCACCTTTCTTAGACCCCCCACCAATTTCAGCCATCTTCTCATCGAAGTTGGTCACCCACCGCACATCGTAAACTTCCATAAACGTTAATTCAGGCGTTTCCCTGCACGTAGGAAACAGCCACATTGATTTATTGCGCTCATAGATATTGAAAATTAAAACAGTACTCAATGTTTGTATTTCTCAATAAGAAAACTATAATTTGTTTTTTAACGCATCATCGACATCATCGCATCTACGATAATTAAATTGCACATAGACCATTCAGACCTACCTAAAATGATAGTCCTGATAGACTCTCTTGATGTATTGC
Organism: Tenthredo livida; assembly: GCA_963992785.1. Classification (NCBI taxonomy): domain Eukaryota; kingdom Metazoa; phylum Arthropoda; class Insecta; order Hymenoptera; family Tenthredinidae; genus Tenthredo; species Tenthredo livida. The sequence continues at coordinate 10,181,326 of OZ023066.1, read as the reverse complement.
ATCTTGTTCTTCTCAAACTGATTTTTATCCACCAACTGGGGCTGAAGCCTTCCAAATCTTTCTTCTATCTTCTTTGCGACTAGCACAGATATTTCATTTGCTCCACGTTTATAATTAGGGGTTCGCGGTAGTTCTGTGATAGCACGAGATATTGTCGGAAAGTGACGATTCAAGTAGGTGATGCGATGGTTATAGCTAGTAATGTGAGCCATCACAGTTCTTGGATCACCTCTTTTGTCGCATAGAACACAAGTGTAACTCGGCTCGCAGGAATCATTGTCAATCAATTCCAAAAGGTATTCCAATCCGACGAGCGGAGAACTACGATGTCTGTCCAAGCTAACTTGGATGGTGGTTGTTCTTGTCATTTGATCTTCCATTCCTGGTGGTACTGGTTCTCCAGGCGCTAATGTCTCAGCCATAGTTTCGGCTGGTACAGGTGCTGATTTCTTGACTATGTCCGATCTTTTGGACCATAGTAATACCGGGTAAGGCCATTCGTCCAATTTTATCTTATGACGATTGCACGAGTTGTGGCTAATTAGTTTGTGTGCTCCAAACAAAGCGATGTTACAAATGTGACACCATATATCACCATCGTCAGTATGAGAATAAACTGGTCTACGTGTTCCATCCTCTGCGGTAACACTGCTTCGCATCAATCTTTTACGGTCAAGTTCCTCCTGCGGATCATACACACCAATAATTTATAAAACGAAATAGAAGATCTTTCATGTACAAGAAATTACATGTACAAATACATCCCAGAAATATTATTCGAAATATAACACAGCAATAATTAGAAGCGTTTTTTTAATTTTTTTTTTTTTTATTACAATGGAATGTGATTCGGGAGTGTAAAGGAATCCACCACTATATTTTCTTTTTCTATGATTTGTAATCAACGTTATACGTCGTTCAATGCTGTGTTACAATTTTTTTTTACTTTTCTGGGACACAGGGATCGACTCTTTCGGTCAATATTTCTAATAAACAGGAACAATGTCAGCCACTTCTCTTCACATGTAAGTAAATACCACCTCCTTCACACAGCATCATCACTCAACGATTTTGTATAATTGGTACACTGCACTATGTTAAACGAAGGTAACAAAACTATTTATGCGACGTATTTAATTAGGTGTACTTCTAGCTCCTGTTTTAATCATCTTCAGTTGCAGATATATTGTTAAATAGCTAAAATAACAACGGTATTACATACATTTTACTCAATATATAGTATATTATCAATTATTATCAATGAATTGCTTCATACAACAGAGTCTGGATTGTTTATAATTTTAGAACATGCTTACATTTCCACTTATTGCTTAATCGTCAAGCCTATCGTAGGTGTGTTGTTACCTTTTCTCTATCTTCTTCAGACAATCGAGAAGGATTCCGTCCCTCGATATCAAGATCATCAAAGTTTGGCATTGTACCTCCAAAGGCAGAATATCCTTCCATAACACGCTCTGGAACCACCAATATGCAATCAGACACAGAATCCACTGATTATATCCCAGATGATTCCCTCGTTTACAAAATAAAAAACTTTTTGCTTCTTTTCTCCAGTTAAACCACATTCTACTTACCATCGATACTTATAAACTAATAATAGTTATAACATAGTATATTTTTCATTCAACTTATAGCTTTCAATGATTTTCACACCAGTAAAGACGACAAACTGTTTGTCGATTGAGAAAAAATTATGGAAATTGTAGAAATTATTGTTATTCGTCCGAAGGAATCCGTTCAGAGAATTGGGAATCCTTCCTAAATCTACCGACGTAAATTATTCCATTATAGTCCAGTGATTGATTTTTTTTTCTACATAAATAAATTAGAGCAACAATTTGCATGGGAAATTGATAAAACATTTTCTATTCATTTGTCAATCTTTAATCATAGGACTATAATTCATTGTAATTTAATCTACTTAGTTACGTTTAAGAAAAAGGTAAAACTTGATGATAAAAAGTCCAAAGTTAAATCTTATGTTTAAACGAATCAAAAATATATACAATTCAAATTACCTATGCGAGGAATTCTCAGATATTATTATTTATACTTGCTGAAACATTTAGATTTGTTCCAGCTACTTACCAAGCGAATTGGAAACATTTCATTTTACAATTTATTTTTATATCTTTCATTTTTTTTTTGTTTTTTTTTTCTGTTTGTTTTTTTGTCTTTGAAAAACACTATTTTCACATCAACTTATAATATAGATCTTCGCCTATATACCGTGCCATTTTATCAACAGAATTAACCGACGTTAACTCTGTAAAGAAATTCTGAATTAGCCCCGTGGCAATATCACCGTTACATCATTATTTTTGTTTTACATATCTAGTACGTATTTCATAGATAATATAATTCGTTAAACTAATAAAAATGTATTTCAAATCGCGCTTTGTGGATATTGTTTAATCTCACATACATACTCTGTCTATCAGACGAACGACAAACGCGTCGCTGCAACTTTATTAAATTAACAAAAAATTTTTTTCAGGTATTTGGAGAATAATGGTTGAGGAAATATTGTATAGGTGATTGGGTGGTGAAATGGAACAGTTTTAATAACTATATTATTAGAAAATTAAATTTCTAATTAATCAATTGATTGATTAATTAATTAATTAATTAATTAATCTATTAAAAAAAGAGCCAAGGCTCGTTGTACACATATAGAAACAGTGGTGAATCATATATATCATATAATGTTATTAATTTTATTTCACAAAATTGAGTCCTTTCATTATTATATTTATAAATTCCGTATTAAAATATGAAAAAAAAAATCTTCGCCGTTATTCAAATTGCTTACGTTATCGCTAGACTAAATGTATGTACAATCTTAGGCCTTTGTCAGTGAACACTATAGTACTGTCCGATAAATTATAACCTAATAAAAATGATTAATTATAATTTATCAGTTACATTATCTTAAACTATTAACCCATTTTTTTAAATGCAATACCTTTCTTTACAGAATTGGGATGCATATGAGGGGACAATCGCAATAGTAATACTAATTGTAATCGTATTGAAATAAAAATAAAAATAAAATAAAAAAATAGATTAGTTATCTACATATATGGATACGCCTCAGGCTTCTTAACCTAAACCTAAGTTAAGAAATTTTCGATCGGTTGAATAAATCGAAATTTCTATCTCACTGTACTTTGAATTTAGCGTAATTGTTTACAGTGAGAAATTGGTTGATTTAATACAACCACTTGATCAATTTCATTTGGTCTTTTTTTCATCCTAGATTATTGGTGGCAGTATCACAGATAAGTTGTGGTAGTGTACATAATCGAAGTGTCGGGGGTGATAAAACGGAGAATAATACTATAAGGTGTAAATTTGAGGATAACTAGAGTCGATATTTATGACATTTGGCAATTCTGATTGAATTTTTAACAATAAATAAAAAGATATATTCAAATGATCAGCTTGCATTGGTAAGGTGTTGACCTGTTCGGTGACATATCATTGCATCTGATTTATTTCTTAGGAAATAACTTAGGCTAGTATTTATTGAGCGTATTTTAAGCTCGATGATTTTCCAAGACTTACCAAGCTATCGGTGAAAATAGTCAGTAATATTTTTACTGAACATTTAAAGCTACAGCTTTTCTCGATACTGACTCCATCTTGAACGTGTGTTGAAGCAAAAGCATAAAAACATCATTAAGAATAAAGGAGTAGCGTGGCAAAGGTTGGTCTTAAGGTTACGATACTAGCGCCAATTCCGACGTCGTTTCACGCACTTTGTCTAACTATTCGGGCTGTGAAAATCGATGTGAGAATAGAGGAAATCCGGGGATTCCCCACGACGGTAAAAGGGATCTCGCGTATTATCGATCTAAACTTACCGACTCGAATCGACACGCTGCGGCGTAGAACAGCCGATACGAAACTACGATATTTCGATTGAATGAATCGTGAGAGTATTACCATTCGCGACTTTTATCATACTTGGAAATAACAGAATGAGAAAAGATTTCTACTTATCGAAGAGTAGTCTGTTATCGGCAACAAGATACAGTATGTTTTTCAAGTATTGCTACACTGGATTGACGAGGGACACGAATGATCGCGACTTCATTATTTCGTTATTTGTCGAATGATCATTATTCTGAAATTGATGATATATCATATTTTCTTGGAAGTCTTTTCAATCTTTTGGAAGATTGATAAGCTTATGAATAAATTACTACGTCTTCTCCCTTGTTGGATGCAAACAACTTAGTTGCAAAATAATCGTTTTTGATTAATCAAGGCCTTCGAAAAGCATCAATTTTGGGAATGTTTATTAGCAATGCAGTCATGCAAAATAAATCAATTTCTTTCCCACGAAGCGCATCTTCCATTTTTAACTTATCTTTATCAGCCCCAAACGGTGATGTTATTTGAAGAAATTCAAATTAGTCCAATGTAAGTCGTACAGAAGATATGTAAATACAAACCATGAGCATATAAATATCCGTTAAAGATAACAGGAAACCCAAAACCTAGTTTTTGGGAACGAGAACGTTTTTAGTTTCGGAATACGAAGATTTCCAAGATCGAAAGTCTATTGAGAAAGATACACACATGGTTGATCATTTCACTCGAATCTAATAAATGTAAAACGAAAAACTTTAGCATCTTATTCAAAAACGGCGGATCGCGAAAGGATAAACACCCTTCCAACTGATGCAATCATACGTATCTTGTGAATAGGATCGAAGAATTGTCCGAAATTATAGATCTAGCTAATGGCTCCGAGATTGATCAACTCAAAGAAATAATTCGAAAAGAAATTCATAGAGTTATAATAATCAGATGAAAAATAAAACAAAAAATACCAGGAAACTGATATACTGACGTGAAAAAAGAGTTCAGCTGCTTTAATTGTTCTCAGTGCAGCTGTATTATAACATCAAAGTTCGTAATGAAGATTACAGAGATTACTGAACAGATTATGGCCGTGTTCCTCATACACTTATTCAGCGAGTATACAAGCTTAGCCATTCACGTCTCTACAGAGTTGTTAACACTAGGATCTAGTACCGATCCTTGGTATCGAACAAGCCCCAGTATAAATATCTCGTCATTATATAAATACCCTGAATCACTCCTAAGTGAAACGGACATGTAATATTTTTCTGATTTTGAATGGGTACAGCACTCAGCGATTTGTGTGGGGCTCACCGATTACTCGCAGTTTTAGTCTATAAACTTGATTATTTGAATAAATACTGAAAAGTGTATTGAATAAAACCATCCGGTGAAGAAATCCAACGAAACACGACAAGGGTATATCCAGCACTCGATGGCTTCGAGGGATTATCATATAATGGTTGAACTTTAGGTGTGAGACTTAAGATACTTGAATCTTAACTTTTGAGTCCAGAGTCTTGAGACGGTTATAGCGAGTTTTACACCGGGTAAAGAGATTTTTACGAGCGCGTCGAAGATATAAAGGTTTTATCGAAGTCTAACCAGATGTGATATATAAGTCGTACCGTTTTCCTTCATTCTTATACCGGGTGACCATCGTCCGGTGAACTGCATTTATACAACAATACATTTATGGTTGTACAAGTTATACGTTATTTCTTTTTTTTATTCCATCGCCAAATCGTTTCGTAAAGCTTGACCCATTGAAATGCACAAACATGATTTGGAAGACCGAGTTTTATGTGCAATTACGAGATAAAAGGGTCAACGCGCGATTCGCTTCAACAGGTTATTTACTATTACTGCAATACATCTTTGATATTCGTTGATAAGTAAACGTAGGTCAGTTAATATATCGTGAAAGTAAATGCAAACACGCTAACAGCAGTAAGACATGAGCAATATTTAACAGCCCCTTCAGCCGCTCTATACGACCGAAATATCAAAAAGCTTCGTTGTGATTTATTTTATAATGAAATTGCTCCTACTACCAACTCCTCAATAAGTGTTTCGAAGCTTTTGAAAAGTTACAAGATCGGTTCGAAGGAGCAACATCTGAAATATGGGCTCAACAAGAGTTTGCAGTTTCGAGAAGGCGAATTTCCTGTATTTGATTTTTCATCGGTTTTCTTGTACTCAAAAGAAGCTCACGAAAGCCTGAGGCCCTATGTGATTGGATAATATTGGTTTTTTGACATTATTTAGCTGCCGATCAAAGAATTTTCAGAAACTTTCGAACGAGTAGTAACGTTTTTGATAATTCGATTTTTCAAAGTTTGATATCGAAACAGTAGAGTAAAATGTTATCGTTTAACATACCTGATAAAAAAGTTAACTTGATTCAATAGAAAAAATATTGAAGCAAGAAAATTATTTTGAAGAATTTCATCGTCTTGAATCAAGCAGAAAAGTTCTTGAACCAAGAAAAATTTCTTGATTTTTTCTCTCGAAAATTGTTTCTCTTGAATCAAGTTAATTTTTTTATCAGTGTAGGGCAGGTCTCAGTTGCAGTCTCGGCTGGTTGTGCATAACTTATCTCCAAGTTAACAAGAAAACAAGAAAATCGTCTAGCACTTGGATGCCGGGTGTAAAGAACATTGAAAATTGTCTCACCTATAGACGAGTCAAGAATTGACGAACAATTAAATCCCTCAAATAGGCCTTTGTTTAACCATGAATCATTTTCAATCTTCGGCATTTCAGCCAAAAGTTGTTAAGTTCGCTACAAGTTTAATGTCGAAGGTTTTCGCGCTATCTACTAGAAACCAATCAATATAGCGGCGAAAAAATTACAAATAATTTATAACGTTTTACCATTTACATAATTTCACCCTTATCCGACCAACGCTCTATAGGTGGGGTGGGATATACATGAATAATACGTAACGCAGTTCGCGACTTTGCTAAGAGTAAGAACCACTCTGTATACGTATATACGAAACTCATTGTTTTGTATTATGCTGCAGAGTAGGTAAGGTTGAACGCCTCGGTGGTGATTGGTGCGATCTGTATCGTCTACACGCATGTTCTGTACCGCAGATTGTAGAATATTATCGCACGCGGAGGTCTGCCCGAAACGCATGTATCGGCGCGTGTTCATATAGATATATATCAGCATTCACTGAGGCACGTAGTTCCAGGGACGGTGTAGATACAACGACGTCCGTTCGATTTACGCATAAACGCGGGTATCTCCTGGTGCGTGGGCGATCACTCACGCGGAGTGCACCACCTCTTTGAAGACGGTGTTCGTATGCTAATCCTTCGCGTACCTCGTCCCCGGAGGTCCTCTCCTACAGGCAACATCTCCTCTGCCCTTGGCGATGTAGGTACGGGGTTTAAGTCGTTACTTAGGTACCTATTCCTCTTCGGGTTGAATATCTCCGCTCTCGCAGCTGAGTAACAAGTCGTTTTCGAAAATCGACAATTTTATTGAGACGTTTTATATCGTTTATTCAAACTCTCTTATATGTATAGGTATATTCACTTTACACCTTCAACCGTATGAAATAACGTTCAACGTCCTGCAGGCATTAAATTTACACCATGAAAATTTATCTCTTACTTTACACAAGCTTTTATAGCAGCTGACAGTCCGCATCGTCTAAACCACTATCGATGTGACTTTGTCAAAATTCTATTCAGCTTATAGCTCGCCGATCATCGCTCTGCGGTTAGTCATATCTTTTTTCTTTATTCTAATCAGCTTCTATACACATGTTTTATTAATAAGACACATGTCCACCTGTAAGCCCGGTTTCCTTCGACGTTAATTATGCAAATATTAGATCGAGTTCTCCTCGCTTATGCTGCACATTACATAAATCAGTATACATAATATGTAGGTCGTGTATTTAGCCAGGATAATAAAGATCCACATCGACGGATAAGATATGTATAATATAATTTCACCGAAAACCGCATAAAATGATACCTCATTTCGTTTCTTCCTGAATCAAGCAGAGATTTGGATCCGAAAGATTAATCTATCCGCGTTTGATCGCCGCCTCCGACTTTCTTGAATCAATGTGATCGACGACAATGAATGAAGATAAAAATCGTAAACATTTTACCCCACGCAGAGGAGACAACCACGCGCGGTCCAACTAATTACAATCAAATTACAAGAGATGTTTGTCTCAGCTGATTACCAATCAACTATCTAAGCGTGACAAGTTTTACGACCACCGCGGAGGCGAGGCAATTTAAACGGCTAACAAACTTTTCTATAAGATTTAAGAAATTATAAATTCCCACAGAATGATATAGGTATACGAAACTGACAAGTTTAATCAACGAATACATAAAAGACTACGAAGTACGGAATCGATCACTTTATGAGAAAGGTATATATATATATATATATACCATATACAACGTAATCGGTTTCTAAGACGAGTAGCTGCAGGTTCATCATAAGTGGAAAAATGCTCAAAAAAAAAAAACCAAAAAAAATCAGTGCAATTTTGTTCTATTCTTCAATATAGCCGCAGATGTTTCAATTCCGTATACTAAAATCGTTCGAGCGGAGTATCTTTACCTATACGCCCCTTGAAAGTTATTATAACGACCCAATATAGCTGTGGGGCTTGTATTCTAAAATCGTTCGTCTCGTTTTGGACCCCTTAATTTGATGCCGGGGGTTATTTGCCCGCGTTTCTTTCCTCCGCGCATCAATCCTGCTACCGTTCGGAGTAAGTTACACGAGTATCGTCGTTATACTTGTGTATAGGAAACCGGAATTACGTGTTACATTATGTCATGTAATGAGCGTAATGTAGGTATACATCTATACCTGCTGTATACCTACGTATATGTCGTACAACGTATATAAGCCCTTTGAAGAAATCTTGAGCTTAGCCAATACTCGGATTGGGGATTAGTATTAGCTGTTAGGCGAATAATATGCGGTTGTTATAATAAGCGGTGGCTTTGTGCTTTTACAACTGGGCGCGCACCGCGGTTCCGCAAACATATACCCATACCTACCTACGTAGAAGACAGTTTTATAGCTCTCTAACTAAAAGTGACTAAAAATCGACAAACACTTTGTTACGACGTGTCGCACGGCGATGCCTCACGGTGACATGTGCGGTCGGTGATAACTAGAGGCGGCGGTCGGCATCCTGTGAAAATTCGGAGTAACTCAAACGCCAAGTCAAACATGGGCGCGTTCCAGTCGTATGACACGTTCCTCGTCTTTCTACCCCCGTCGACACCTTTCCTTCCATTCGGCGAAACGAACATACATACGTACATACATGTATGTATGTACATACCTACATATAACTTTAACGACTCTTTATTACCGCCGTCCGTGTCCTTCCATTGAACGAGAATACAGACATATCATATGTTGTATATGTAACCGCGTATGAGTTGACTGTCCTGGTTATTCCGTAAAAATAAATTTTAGATCGAAATAACGCTCATCTCATGTCGTCACTCGTAACTATATTTCTGTGTTATGTATATGTTGTATAAATTTGGGTAGATACCGTGCGACTACCCATTATTAGGAGGAAAACCTGACCCGCGTACCGCATTGCGGTAACGCGACGTGTGACTGTCTAGCTACTCCAGTCACGAAACGTTTTCTTGATTCTCCCGGAAATGAGGAGACAGCTCGTCTATTGAAATATTAAATTATCCTTGAGATCTGTCGCGATAAATTGTTCGGCATATTCCTTCTTTAAACCGCGATATTTTATTCTGTGTACACCCTTTGCTTATGTATAGTCAGCTGTAATATGGTTCGTGGTGTTTCTTAGCGAGGTAGGTACCGTGAATGACTTGAAATTTTAGCTGCAGTTTAGAGTCAATGAGGTTTCGTATATAAAGCTAAACGGCCAATTTAGAACTAAGAATTTAGTTAGCCTTTCAGAAAAGTTTCATCCTCTAATAGTGAGTCCCACAGTTTCTGGCTGGCCTCCGACCGAGCGAGGAAAATCAATTCGTATAACTTCGCGAGATACACGGACTTTAGAGGACTAAAGAAACTCTTGGCACTATAATACTCAATGGGTGGAAGACAGCGGTGAAAATTTTGAATGGAAGGTCCCGGACCTCGAGATGAATGGAAGAGTCGTCCTGCGAATCCGTTGTGCAGTCGAGGGCGACGGGAGGATGAAAAATTCTGAAAGGTAGCCCAGAGCTATAGCCTTTGCAGGTTTACAGAGGCTGAAATGGTCCCTAAAGTAATTTCGAGGATACCTGCTGCTTGATTTTAAGGATAAACCCGAATGGTAATTATTATTTTTGTTGTTTTACTTTTCGTTCAAAGGTGGAGTTGGAACTCGGTCTAAAACCTGCAGAGCGCAGAGTTTTGTGATGCTATTTGCTCGACGCGGTTCAACATCAGCGTCCGCAAGATTCCAGTATGCAAATTTTCCAGGAGATTTAGAACCCAGATAAGACGCCGTTCCTTTATTTGTCGATGCGGACGAGATGTCGTCCTAAGACAAAGGATTTTTAGGAAGAAGAGAGACGGAAATACACCCGAGGTGTCAACCGGGTCAAATATTTACCCTAACCACCCCTGGCCTCTCTCTAAACATAAAGGCGACGCAACCCCTGATACACAAAAGAATTACCAACCCAGGCGTCAGGGTATACTGTCACCATGGATCCTGAACCTATTCCATCTCCTCACCAATGCTTGACTTTAGAGTTCAATTAGTCAAATTGAAGACTTCGAAATGGTCATATTGTCATTTTTCCTTCCATCTTTCGGCGTACCCTAGTCTACAACTTCCAACGAATGTATCTTCGCTGTGGTATATGAACCGCAGCGGGCGGATCAGACGGCACGAGGCAAAGGTGCGGCTTCAATGTGCTTCATCCTATACTTACGCGAACAAACTGATCCGAGCGTGCTTTGGCGTAAAGCTCTGTTCACAATTGCTTTGGATATACAATATAGATATAGTAGTTGTAATTCGTATTAATGCACGTGATAATAATTAGTATAAGGTGAAATAGAGGGTTTACCTGGAATCAAAAATCGAGTATATGATCCACGTACGGATTTGAAGTACCTAATCCCCAGTCGAAAATGAAGCGTAATAATTCCGCCGGTATTCTGATCGTCGTATTATACTTAGTTTTATGATGAACCTTCATAAAAAGATTTACGTCATCGTCGTACATATTTGCGTTTTTACGCCGTCTTCTTTTTTATTGTACCTATACTGACTTTTTATATGTTTCGTCTATGATGTCTCTGACTAATTGTACATACATATAAAGTGAGTATACTGTATATCCCCTTCAGTATATTATAAGGATTGTAAAAAAAATTCAATTTCTACATCAAATTAACTGAATTTTTTGCACAGGCGTATATCAATACGTAAATCAGGTATATGAACCGTCATGGTATGCACTGTCGAGTTTTTCAATCATTCCGGTGACTCGGAGACCTTAATTGAAAAGCGTCTATACCACAATACTGTTGAGTATAACAAGCTTTAAGAAGGATCCCTCGAAATGAAGTTATTACTAACTGAACGAGGAACCGATTCTAAGAAGTGATCTTTCCTAGCAGACGAGAAGAAGCAATCATATACTCAGGGATACCCGCGTAGGCCTGCAGTAACGAGCAATGAAGAAAATTTCTGTACTAATTTACTGCGTAAAATTGTTGAGCTTGAAGTTAAACGTTGTAATAAAAAGCGAATGACGTTAAGGATAGGATAACCGTGTCGTTCCTTGTGCAAAAAGTAAACTTCCGTCTTTTAGACTCTCTCGGACTCGCGTAAACCGACGCCAAGTACCGTAACCGCGTTTTTTCTTTACTCCTAATTACTGCAATCATCTAATCTAACCTTGGTGTATAATGAGACCGACTTCCGGCGTCGACGTTACCTTCGATAAAAATTAGCGATCAAATCCTGTATTCGATATTCAAATTCAACGGGGATCCAATAATTTTGACTCTGGTACGGAAACGACGTTTTCGGTTGTTCTACTCTCGCGTTATTTATGTGTGGACGTTACGTTAACGCGGGGATATCGCGTTGGGCGCGTCTCTCGCCACACATAGCATGTATACATACATCATATATGTATGGTTATGGATACATGGATATATAAGCATATATACCGCATTTCAAGCATGGGTATAATAAGTATAGTTACATACATGCGGTATATACCCATGGCTCGCGACTGCTATTCGAGAGAGTTTCGGAGAGGGCGAGAGAGCGAGAGAAAAAGGGGGTGGAGGGGGAGTTCGAAGAGTGAAGAGTGAAGAGGAAGGGAGAGGAGGGAAACGGACGCTTTGATCTTGCCGCTGTTGCGGGGGACAGATATTATCATCTTACGTATAGACTCTCTCCTCTGGTCCTCCTCCGGTCCTTCTTCGGCCCTCCTCCAGTCCTCTTTGGCCCCCCGCCGAGGATCGTCCCCGCGACTGTTCGCACCCGCGCTCTCCGCGGACTCCTCGTCGAGGAGTGGACCCTGGTGACAAATCTATTTTGTGGAAGTATACCGATGGCGGCCTAAGACTGGATGGACACACGAATCCTCGTGGCATGTTTTGCGTCATGTTGCGTTTATTGGACTAGATCATATTTCCGCTTATGAAGATTTTATTTTCAACAAATCGGACCCAAGGCTTGGTCACAGCGAAATACGACATGTAACATTGCATCAGGTTTCGAAAAGAATCTTAGACCTGAGATTACAAAAGTTTTACGAGTATTTCTGCAAGACTACGTATTCATGGATGTTAACAATTGTTAATCGGAAAGGCCCCGAAAATTTCACCGAAATTCACCCAAAATGAAGAGACGAGTGTTACAGCCATTCACAAGCTAAAATTTATTTGAAAAGTTTGCTTTTTATGAAAGGTTGAATAGAGGCTAGCTGTGGGGAATTAAATTATGACATGGGGTAAACTCAATTTCGTCAATACTGCAGATGTCCGATCGAAAATTAAATTATAACTTACAATAATTGGACGTTGTCGAGAGAATAACTGTCGGAGATGATTAAAGTTTGAAGAATGGATGAACTGTTTTTTACGGTTTACGAAAACTAATCAACTCACTCAGATATTAGCAATTTACGATTAGATTTTTAGTATTGAATTGCGTGGGTTGGGTTAAAGCCAATTTGCATAGTAGATACCAATTTTCTATGGTCAGATGTACACTAGTGGAATTCGATGAGTTACCCATGAGCAATGTATCAATCTGTGCTGAATTTAGGAAATAACTATTCACAGCTATAACTACCTATATAGAAAAAACAAACAGATGCTAGCCAATATCATTCCAAGAGATTTGTGATCATGATTTTCTAACTAATTTATGGTGATTGTTTCAAATTTTGATATACCTCATAATTATTTTTCGTTCAAATTGTTTTGGCCAACGATCGTTGATCCACTAATTGTGTGCGAGTATAATTCTCAGACGATAAAACGATATCCCATTGGTACATTGTGACAGGAATTAAAATGATATTTATGATAATCACGTGAATGAAATGAAAAATGATCTTAATGCAATTCAAAATATCAACGGTGTACTTATATCTTGTTATGTGTTGGATGGATTGAATTTTAATTTGATGATTACGATCCTACGAAAAATCAGCCTAATTTATGCGCAAATGAGAATTTTCATCGAGATTCAACGAGTCTTTTGAATAATTCGTACGGAGATGATATTGATGATCAATGATCATATTCATAATTATATGGTGTCAGCTGTCGTGACAGACGCCTAGTGTTCACTCGATGATATTTATACCACCCTTAAATTTTGTGAACAAGAAGATGTAATAAATGACGACATTCCTCAAGAGGCTATGAATAAAAATCCGAATCTTAGCCGTAACACAACGAATGTATGAATGACAAAAAGTGAGAATCATCCTGACGAGTACCAGGGTATAGCCGTTATAGATACGAGAGATAAAGAGATTCGTTATACTCAAGTTGAATAGACACACCGTCCAATTAATTCTTATGTACTCTAAGCAGAAGAATTGAGGAGCGTCGCCACTTTGTCAGGAAGTATATCTTCGGGCGTCGCATTGAAGCGAAAAGAAGATGAAATGACTTTAACGAGGGAGAGAACTATCTCCGTTTTCGAGGTGATGCCTGCAGGCAACCGCGGGGGCTAGATGCAGGGTCCTGATGGGCCTGAATGGAGTGCCGATGGTCCTCGGGCCTATTTGTATTGTTTTCCCTTTGCGGGCATGTCGCGTTATCTCGAAATCTGCGCTGTCGTTCATCGCGGCCGGTTCTACCTGGTAATTCGCCACCCCCTCGATCGAGGGTCGTTATCTCGGCGCGGTCCCTGTGTCAGGACTTAGCCAAGCCAGGGACTGATGGGCCATGAGCCCATGAGACTCTTGCCCGGGGTGGATGTGACAATATTTGACGCGAGGCGTTCGCCTCGTAGCGATAGCTACAGTCTGTTTGCCCTTGTAATATTCCTTAAGGTATAGTCTGTTTGTCGAGGCTTTGTTTCCGCTAGTTTCCGTTTCCTGTGTTATCGCCGCACAGCAAACATGGCGGCTTCTCTGATCAGATCTCCGAATCCGCGTAGGGCTAGAAGCGCTGGAATGTGTCTCTGATCCTCCGCTTCGGTCTACCGCCCTTAAAATTCATGATTCAAAGAAAAATCTCACTCATTCTTCATCATATTTCTTATCAGCCCTTTATCATATCCTGACCATATTCTCACTTTGAGGATGATAAGTAGCGAGCCGATTATGTGATCATATATTACAGTTGCCTTATTAAAAGAAGAAATGAAGTTGTGAGATATTCCACAAAACTCACGATTCAAAATTTATTTGCGAAATGATCAATCGCGAGACTTTAAACGCGCCTTACTATAATAGAATATTTTTGAATAATTTTTACAACCGTCCGTCGCACGTGATCCTTCGTCATTTTACACAGACCTAAATCCTTTGTGTGTCAAGTCAGCAACTTGGAGACAAGACGAACGGTGACATAATAACTGTTACACCAAGAAAAAAAAAAAAAAAGACAAGACACATTTGTCTTTTCTCTTTTGACTATATGAACCACAATTATGAGATTAATTTTTTATTCTCCAATATTCTCGCTCTAGTTGCACTCTTATTACCTCAAGTTCAAGTCAAATCGAACCTTGTCATAGAATAAAGAAAACCTTCATCTGCATTTCGTCTTAAATTGTATACAGGCCCTTTCGACTGCTGCTCTCTGCTTGGTAGGTACATACTACGTACCCTGGAAAAAAAATGTTTGATATTTGGATGCCGCAGGTGGAGAAACGTTTTGAGCTGTTGATTCGTATTGTCCAGTTTGTTTTGTAGCTCCTGTCGTTCACTGATTATCAATGTAATGGTAACCATGTTGGTTGAAGATGACGAAAGGTGTGAGACATGTGAAGACAAAGTGGATCAACTGTATCAGACGTCGTCTTCAGAAGAAATGTCTTCAGTTAGTAACGCTTGCAGAGTTAAATGGGATACGAATGGTAGTGGTTAGGTGTGGATGTTTGAATAACGTGTATTCAACGACAGCTCAACTATATACATACGTGACTTTATTCATTATGTAAAAGTGAATAGAAGTCGCCTTGACATCCCTTAAAGTGCTATTCTAAAAAAAGTTCATTCTTGTCTATCTAAGACACGTCATATATTAACTTGTCAGTGTTTCATTCCTCGTACATGCAGCCAACTACACCATACCTATGTAGTAATTTTAATTCTTTCATTTTTACATCACACCTCGGAGATACGACAAACTGACGACCTTTAATTTCGCCGACAACGTCGTCGGTATACCTACCCATTTCATGCAACAAAGCGTTTTTTCTCTTCACATGCTGTGTCATGATTCCGCAAAAAAATTCAACAATTGCACCGGCGGGTATTTTTTGTCGATGATCTTCAATCGCGAGACATGATTTATCGGAGATCTAGGTAGTACCTGTGTATGTAGGTAGTACATATATACATTCCTACTCCATTTTGTTTCAAGGAAAGCAAACGGATACCTGACCAACCCACATCCCTGTAGCGATGTGGATTCTGTGAATACGTATCTATATAGCTAAACCATACTACAGTTGAACGGATTCTATACACTTGCGGGCGTAAAAAGATAAATGAAATTCTTGAGATAAGGTACTTTGATAATAAAGCAGAACGAAGTTTCTAGGATTTAAAATTTAGTCACAGTTCTGTGTATATCTACACCGCGACGTAGTAGATGCATTAGGTATACCTCATCAGATACCGAGTGAACCCTCCAAAGTTTTGCAGGTGGTTTTTGGTCCCGGAATTATTAGCCATCGAAAGAAGTATTTGAAATAAAGATTTTATGACATTGAAGATTGAATGTTCTTAGAGATACCAAATACACTTTTAGTTTTGAAAAAGAATTACCCATTTTTTTTGCAATTAATTTATAGCCAGGAACACGAAAATTACAGCAATGCGTGATGAGGCTACCGTTCGATAGAACAATCGTGTGATATTGTCACTTGAAGTGTTGGAGTAGAACGAGTCCCGTCGCAGTCAGACTGTTGCTTGAGCCCGAGGCGCCGAGATACGTCTCATTTAATAGTTGAGTATACGAGACTGGGAATATATATCCGGAGATTTCAATGCCGGTGATTTCAATGCTAGAGATTTTTTTAGCTGCAAGTTTTTATTCGACTTTTCACTTTTATTTATATCATGGAAAACTAATGATACGTGTTTGCAAGAAAAAGAAAAAAAGATGGAGAGGAGTAGGTACGTAGGTACGTATGGTACGTCCGACGTTTGAGACGGACACCCACGTCTTCCTTGCGATCTTTGGCTACACGCACGACTCTGGACCTCGACCCGGGCCTCACAAGGGCCCGTGGAGATTCCCATAAGACGAGGTTCATTACGCGAGATATTGTGGTCACGTCGACCGCGGGGGCGGCTAGCCGGTCGGCGAAGCAATGGCGGAAATTGCGCAACCAAAATCCTCTTCGTCTTCGTCGCATTCTTCATCTTCATCTGATCTCCCCTTAGCGAGGGAGGTAGATGCTGTTTCAGAATATTGCAGTTTATGCTATAATATAGGCATAAGCTAGAATAAGCCTTCGTTTTCTTTCCACTTCAGATTCTCGGTGGAGAAGACTTTAGAAGTAGAATTTATGAAGTATGACGGAATAAAAGGCTCGTGAAGAAGGTGGACAAAATTAAAGCACACCCAGGAGTCATTACTTCAATTTGGATCTTTGAGTTCGAAAGAATAGTTCAAACGTTTGATTCGCTACGATTCATGAAAATTACAGAAGACAGAATATGTTCAAGGCAAGTTTTCACTCTTGATCCGATGTTCCCTGCGTTATACAGTCATTCTCCTGCAATCGACTAAAGTTTTTCATTATAACTTCAATTGTGAATGTAATTAACTTACTATTTTGGTCTGGTATATCACCAAGTTGCAAATTGTTTCGACGGAAGCTATAATGAAACTATAGGAACATTCTAATTACAACCGTAGGAAAATTTCTATATCTCATTGAACTGATTGAATTAAAAATAATTTTCAAATGATTATATTTCTCAGACTTTGATCAATCTTCGTCGCAATATCATACATATGTAACGATAGAAAAGCCTCCCTCGTCAATGCTATTCCCGTCTCTCAAACGTCTTGATATTCAAAGATTCTCTTACATTCCTTTGAATGAAACGGTTTTTTTTAATTATGCTCCAATCTCGTCAATGTCTTTCGTAAATGTTTTCCACATAATTCGTCGTTCAAAAAATGTAACCTTTTGAAAAAAAGAAGAAGAAAAAACTCCGATCTTGGGCCACCCCGCCGACCATGAGCATACATCTAAATGTTCTTAGGCCGATCGCTGCGGTGGCGAAGGAGTATGTCGCGGTTGTCGTACGTCGTGCGCCGCCGCGACTCCCGCTCGATACCGAGCGTTTCCTCCGTGGAGGGTCTCCGCGTGTATAGTAGTCGGCGGCGGGGGAGGCCTTGGAAAAAGGCCCAATGCGGTGATACGACTGGATCTTGGCGAGGCGGGGCCCAACTCCTGGCGATGGCTCGCGGATGCTGTAGTGGGGGCGGAATGGACCGACGCTCAGAGGGTGGGGGTTGACAGCGACTACTGTGCATTTCCCACGTGCCCTGGGAACCCTTGCGGCGGTCCGGCGGCCCCCGCAATCTCGCCCTCTCTCTCTTTCTCTAATTTTCTCTCTCTCTTCAACTCCCACTCCCGCTCCCTCCCACTCCCTCTCTTATTCTCTCTTCGTCTCACGGCAGACCACCTCTCCGTCGAAAGAGGCCCGCGACGTGAGGCTACGCGACGAGAAAGAGAGGAACCGATCATACTGAGGCAGCACTACGGCTCCCAGGGAACCACTCGTTCGCCTGCTACCTCCGCAGCCGTGGATCGCTTTGACTCCCCGCGTTAGCTGGCACCCCCGCGGGGGGTAGACGGATCGAAGAACTAGCCGAACCTGACCCACGGCCACGGGGATGCTGCACTCAGTCCCAAGAATGAGACGAGGGGCGGTCCCAGTACGGTCCCTCGAGGATATGGAAGGGATGGGTAAGAGGGTAGACGGGGTCCTTAGAGGGAGGCTACGCGACTGGGCCCTAGCGGGAGCACCAAGGAGCCAGGAACCCGAAGGATTTGTGAGCAACCGAGCTGCTATTCGGCGACCGGTATGAGAGAGACAAAAGTATAGTTGCATCCTTCCGAAAGAACCTGGGGATAAAAAGTGCTACCACGTCTTTACTACCCACTTCCACTACTACCTTACCGCGAGCCACTGCCGTCCGTACGTCGTACCTACTCTTAAACCTTCGTCCGTTCGTCGTCCCTCGTTCGCTCCCTCTGCAACCCGTATAAACCCGTGCAGCTATACCTACCTATAACGTGACGGTATCGTATCGCGTATACACCTTATTCTACGTTGAAGAGACCGAGTTCAGTAGGGAGGTCCGGGTCCTCCAACCAGAAGAAGAGCTGAGCACCAGACCCTTGCGTTACACCAAGACCCTACCGTCTTGCAGCGGGTCTACTATTGGGGCTACCAACTACCAGGAGTAGGTACCACATCGGGTGGACCATCGGTTGGCAGACCACGCAGCATCAGTTCAGTCGGCGCCGCGCACCCAAACGGTTCAGACCTGTCTTTCTGCACGGAATTTCTTGTCCTACTATATACATATATAGATATATATAGATATACATATATATTTATATATATTATATTATATAGCTGCATAGTATACGAATATTAACGAGTATTACGAGGAGTATCTCACGTTTTACGACCAATATACATATATTATATACACGCTACCATAAGAGTAAGAGTTTCGAGAGGCCCCGTGCGAGACTATTTGCATCTTTCATATCGGCACGTTATTGTGATCCACGCGTGATTACGACACATACCAGTGATCAAATATATAGCTCTCCCTCTATATATATATATACTATATCGTACATCAATTTTATCACTCGTCGAATACTTCGGACTGTTTTTTTTTTACACCCTGATAAGAGGAGACTTCGATTAAATCTATACGCCTTCGAGAACACCCCGAGTTCCTGTTCAATTCGACCGAAG
The DNA here is from genome assembly GCA_963992785.1 of Tenthredo livida. NCBI lineage: Eukaryota > Metazoa > Arthropoda > Insecta > Hymenoptera > Tenthredinidae > Tenthredo > Tenthredo livida. The sequence goes on along the minus strand of OZ023066.1, from coordinate 10,161,775 downwards.
TTTACCCTTCGTCTTTTATTTGCCGGTAAGTGCAGCTAATATTAACAATTTATACAATCATTGGTCTGATTTCAAATCATCCAATTCCTCCAATCGTTATCTATCCATTTATTCTTACATATCATTAAAAAAAATACGGTAAAATTTCGCACGATGCATGTTGTAGGTATAACAGTTCAAGAACGTAAACGTGCGTTCAGTTCGCTCGAAGACCGGTCGCGCGGGCTGACTAAGCAGCGCTTCTACTACTGCGAATCTTCTTATTTCTGCCGTTCGGTTACTTCCGCGACTACTTCGACTGGCTTTCCCTTACTCTATCGATATTTCGGCCGATATTTGTAGAATTAATCGAAAGCCAGTTGTTGTAGACACGAATAGAGGAGAGTGAATCTCATAGACTTCAATCCGTCTCCGTAATTCGCGTCCTCACTACCCCGTTTGGTACATGATCGAGTATCACGGTTCGTAGGGATGTTCGCGTCTCGATGTGTATAGCTGCTAGCGCGGACATCTGAGTCGGGGAGTTTATCGCGGAGAACCGAGACCCTGAAATCGGTTTTGTCGCGGTTCAAACTAAACAAATATCGGTTAGTATCGCCTCCATTTTTCTTTCGATATCAAATGGTAGGTCTCTCCATTGAGACAGCAGCTACTGGTCTCATGGTGTTACGATGATTGCACGTGGGCATCTGAGGAGGGTGTGGTCCAGGGTCTAAAGAGCTACTGGTTAAAAACCGGTAGCCAGCCGCCAAAGTCCTGGGCGAAGGGCGGTGCACGGTAGCCGAATGCCGTGCTTTGGTTGGCTCTCCTCTCCTGGCGATCTCTTCACCGTTCTCCTCGCAGCTCTCCGCGTTTCCTAACCGGCTCCTTTGATGCTGTCTCAAACTTCACCTGCTCTCACCGAAGAACCAGTGCGCGTTGACGTAGCCGTTCATCTCAACCCCTCGCCCGTATCCAGGAGGGAGTTGAGGATTTCATTTGCACTGTGAACCTCGTAGAGATGAGTGTACCGAATTTGAAAAAAGAAAAAAAGAAAAAAAATCGACAAATTAGGGGATAAAAGCGAACCGAATCGTTTCTGCTATCGAATAGTGTAGATTTGCATTTCGGAGTAGTACTTCGCCGAGGAAGAGTCCGCTTTTCATTTCAACGGTGTATACAAACGTTGGTATGTTACATATAATACGAACCGCTTTTGTGCGGGTGGGAGATAGATCGGCGGTTTTTAGAGTGGGGATTTTCCGTGTCGACGAGAGGGAGGAAGAGGACGCGAGGGGTATACGGAGGAGGTGAAACCTCATGGTGGGGATCATCGTTGAGTAAAAAGAGGAGAGAAAGAGGAGTAGGAGAAAAAGAGCCGAACGTTCGGCCGCGGCGCGTAACACGGTAGCCCAATTAGAGTTCACCGCCTTCAGCCACCTTTGAAACCGTCTTTAACCAGCGGGGATACGCCCAGACTAACTCGCGTGTAATACCGTCTCTCTCCCACCTTTTCGGACACGAGCCACATCATTATTCGATTTTACACCCACTCGATACTCGTAAATTTATTGTATCGTATCGCGTGGTATAGGATCGGAGAACGAGAACTGTAGGATCTATGACACATTAAAACGCGCATCGAAGACCTCTCTAAGCTATTCCCAAAATTCAATCACCCACACACTGCTTTGCGTGTGTGTACATTATACATATATGTATGTACATTGTTTGCCGGTATTACGTGACCAGAAGATCTCCGATGCTTGTTCACAGGTAGGCGCATATAGGAGGGAAAAGAAAGGGAGAGACGTATAGATAAAGTTGGAGATAAAGAGAAAGAGAAAACTAAGATCCGGAGGAGCGGATACTCCGCACGACGTCGTCACCGGGGCGCAGTGATCTCACTCGCAGGGGCGACAGGAGGAGACACGAGAGGAGACAAGGACGACGACGACGGTCCAAAGAGGGAACCAAGAGCGGGGCAGTCCTCTGGACACACGTACACGCTCGCGTAGCTTGCACGTACGCATCGTATACGCGCGCACACTGTGTACACTGAGTCAGAGAAGTGGGGAGAGGCGATACTCGTTCGGCGATAGAGATAGAGTGGTAGCCACGATCGAGCCAGCGGTGGGAATTTATAAGGATGTTCGCGATAATGCCCATGGAAACGGAGGGGCACGGCAGGGAATTCGCGCGGCGACAGAAGATGCGCGCCAAGTGCAGCGTCGAGTTCGTGTGCAAGTACTGCCAGCGTCGCTTCACCAAACCCTACAACCTCATGATACACGAACGCAGTCACAAGGACGACGTTACCTTCACCTGCGAGGTTTGCGGCAAGTCCTTCAAACGGCAGGACAACCTTAAGCAGCACAGGTAAACTACATAACTAATAAATATACGATCAATTTACAATTCGGTTTCGCTCGTGGTGGTTTTTTTTTTATTCATTTTTTCTATTCTCCTTTTTTCTTCGACGCTTTTTTTCACTCAAAATTTTTACCCGATTATTAAATCTTTCAAATCTCGTGAACGAATCGCTTCAAATCGGTGGCTCGATGTTACAACTCTTTTTCACCTCCGGGGAGTATAGATCTTTGAAAAATCGATCTTCGAAATCTTCGAAAAATCTTTGAAAGATACTCGAGTCGTTTCCTCGGTTGGAAATGAAAATGAAAATGAAAATCAAAATCAAAAGTGTGCGATAGAATCATTATAGTATAACGAGCGTCGATATTTTGTACGAAAATCTTTGGGAAACTGAATGAACGTCGGGTTGTGAAGTGACAGTCGATGGCTTACCGGACGAGTGAAAAGTGACAAAGTGACAAATAAGCGATTAGCAGTGAACTGCTTTGTCAGTTTTCTCTTTCATTTGGTCACTAAACGTGGCGTTGTTTGAAGTTAGAATATTTTTTGACCGTACTTTGAAAAAAAGAAGAGTAAAAATTGATATCAAATTTCGGATTGTGCCGTTTTGACGTGATACTATTTGCGAAACACATATAATTGCATCTGCACGATATATATTATATTCTGGAACGATTATCTATTTAATGAATAAAAAAGAGAGAAAAAAAAAAAGTAAAACAAAAAAATAATAAAAATAACGAATTTTCTGGAATGATTGGCATGAAAAACTTAACACCATAGTATTTATAAGATCGAACGATAATCATTTTTACGTACTAAATTTATTCTAACTGATTCGGAAGTCAGTATAACGCGCGGAACGGGTATAATGATATCATATCTTAAAATTATTTTTTATTACATACAATTTTCAATATTATCGGTATATTCATGTATTATATACCTGTAATGGATAGTGATCAGTGTTAAGTATGAAAATAGTTACCTGTCATTATTTGATACGAAATTACAACTCAACCTTTCTCTTCGATCGTGATTCGAGTCAAGCTTTGTTAAGATTTTATTGTACAGTCAGTCGATTGATCGTATAGCGTTGTATTCTGAAAGTGAAAGAAATGTTCAAAGGCACGGAAATAATCTCTTGGTATGAATAATTATCGGACTTATAGGTAGCATGTTCACGAGGCAAAATTGTTGCTCCAATTAGTTGAACTTCAAATTATACGTTCACTAAGCATATATACTTGTATAGTCTCAAATCTGAATATGTAGATATATCGTTGATTCGTTGATATATCACATAAGCGAGCTAAAAGCTGCAGCATACCTAATGATATAGAAAAGAATAATCATAGAGATGCAGCTAAACGTTCGAATCGTTTTACGAATGCAAATTGAATAAATTGCAATTAGATATCGCCGTTCGCCGCGCGAGTAGGTACGCGTTTCTGAAAACTGGTTCTCATACCTATTATTGATATTTTTCTTTAAGCATATATTAAGCATGCCTATACAGCACTTTGAATCACATAACCCGTAAATCAGGAGAAATAACCAGGGTGTTGCATCACTGAAATATAATATAGCGCCAGCATTGGCAATAAAATAAATCTTCGATGGTGGATGCTAATGGATAACGGATACCTACAAACCTACATAGCCCAGCTATACTTGTAGCTATATCATAGCCGCTATACCTTCAGTGTAACGGAGGTGGTCTTGTTCTCTTCTGTTGTAGATGTGGGTGGCGGTGAGCGGGAGCTCTGAGTCTCCTGCCTTCACAAAAAAAACAAAAAAAAAAAAACAAAAAAAAAACACAACAAAAAAACGAACTTTTCCCCACTCCAATTCCTTTCTTCTTCCCTCGATATCTCTTCCTCCCTATTATATTCTAACAACTATATATTATCTCAGTGACTATGTACTTTCCCCTTTATCTTCAATTATTATTCTCACACTTGTTCACGCTGCTTATAGCTACACTGCTACCAGTCTTAAATAATCCTTGATCCTAATACACGGCAGCAGCGTGAACCGGGTCCTGCACCTTTCCGCGCCTGCACCTGCACCTGCATCCATAAGACACATGAGACCAATGGCATGCCCATATCTTTGGTATTACTAAACCTCTTACGCTCCTTTTCGCAAATACGAACACAAACCCTCCTCATAGTCCGATATCTGCCATATCTGTTCCAGGAGCATTCACTCCGTCCCTCACAAGGGTTCAAACGGCTACTCAAATGGCTATTCGAATGGCTACTCTAGGTATTAGAAGCCACCCTCCATCCCTAGCGTTCCTGACGCATACTAGACCTTTAACGCGCCTTACCCTTGCCTTCCTTTCGTTTCCTCATTCCTTACCATTCACCTTGACCGCATCTATGTCCGCCAATTCCTTCTCGCGAATAGCGCAGATGCGTTATTTGCGGGACAAACACACTTCCTTTCCTCGTCAACTGGCCTAGTAACCAAAAACGACTCCTCGATCGTTACCTTCGCGGATGTCCCCGAGGATCACATCCGGAGAACGAGCCACGATGAGAAGACGAAGAAGAAGGTCACACAGCCCGCCGCCGAGGGCTACTCGAGGATATTGAGAAGAGGAGACGGTCTCGTGTTTGAGGAAATGTTGCGGAAGACCAGAGGCACTTTGAATTCTGGCTCATAATACGATGCGAGAAGACCGTGGTGTAACCAGTTCGTTCGCGGCGTTGAAAGAACCAAAGTATTTCAAAGTACGGCTTCTGTGGGCCACGCCCAGGCCTGGGGCGACATTGGGAACCAAACCGTCTGTCGACGGCTACTATATACCGCCGTTCTAAAGCCCGAAATCAGTCTCGAACGCCTCGAGCTAAGCACGCGGCTTGTGCGGAAACACCTGTAGTAGCTGGCGACGTTCTTCACCAAGAAGGAAGAGAGGATGAGGATGGATCCGTGAAGGGATGACCGGGTCGTCACCAGCTACGTAGATCACTTCAATCGCAAGTGAAAACGACGACTGGTACCATCAGAGGGTCATGACGAGGGTGTAGATCAGTTTTTTGTATTTTTTTTTAATTTTTTTGCGAATCATAGAGCATAGCTACAGCGTCTCGATTAATTTGAGACTAGCTTTTAAGCAAGCTTTTTACGCGTGGTTATATTTTTATCCAAGGGAATTTGATAATATATATATATACATACATACAAATAAACAGTACCTACGTATACGTATATGGATATATTGTAACATTTACATAATTTTTTGGTTTTTGCAAAATTTAGGAAAAAAAAAAAAAAAATCTCAATCAGGTATTCTCGTAATATATGTGCAGGTTGATTATATTAGAAATTCTTATTTTTCTTTCCCAGACTAGAACAAAAAAACGAAAATTAAACGACGAACAATAAATGAAAGAAAAAAAAAAAAAAAAAATGAGACTGCAGGTGCGCTTTGTAAATAGCTTAATATAATACTGTGTTTTTAATATTATTATTATAAATAATATGATGATATCTTGAGTATATTATGTTATAAATATTATTGAATAGATTTTAGTCATTATAGATCGATAGGCCCTGATATATAGTGTACCCTGTTGTACCTAGTACTAGGAGTGATATAATAATAATAATAATAATAATAATTTTTTTTTGTTTGTTTGTCTATTATACGGCTAATGCAAGCTTTACCGCAAAACCCGGTATTAAACACGGGGTAAAATATCTCGCGTTTCTCTTATGGGATATCGCAATGTACTGTGGGGAAACCCACCACCGGTCTACCAATAAATTCGCCAACTTGTCAAACATCTTGCTTCTTTATTTCCAATTCCCTCGTTTCCACAATCTCCCTATAAGATCTTCACCTCTTGTCTGTCTATGTGGGTAAGTGTATAATACGCGCTTGTGTATGCGGGTTTGAATGTTTTTTACTACCACCAAATCTGTAGTCTTATTTTTAACAAATAGTAAAAACAGTATGCAACACAGATAAGCTCGCCGAGGCTCTTGATATATTTTACGAAAATAGATTCCGCTGCACTGCACTTTAAATTCACAATATTATTTCTTACTTTTTTTTTTCTCAAATTCCATTCAATCATTCACACTTATCAAAGAAATATATAATAAAAAATGATGAAAAGGAAGAAGAAGAAGAAGAAGAAGAAGAAGAGAAAAAAGAAAAGAATGGCGAAACTTTTGCAACACCAAATTGCTATTTTCTCATCAGACGGGGAATCAAGATTATTGTGAACTTTATTCGCCCTGTAATGTTATACTTGCGGGCGATAATTCAGCTTCGTATAAGATGATCCAATAATTGCATTTAAAAGGTCAGTCTGGTTGTGCCAGTACCTACGTAAGTGGCGAGAGTTGATGAACGACCGAGATGTTAGTACTAGTGTTAAACAAGTTGACTATTATGCAATATTAATGTCGCCGTTTCGGTCGACGTAAACGCGTACCATACCATACCGTATGGCGTATCGTACCCTGTACCTTCTCGGCATCCGAAGAATTGCTTGATCTTCGTCACAGCATCCCACTTACAAAGGTAGGTGGTAGGTACGTACCTACCCGTATAACACACACACACACACACACATGTGTATATATAAATACGTGAAAAAGCCGAGTGGGAATGCAAATGCAAATACTAAGTGGTACATGCTGTCTTACAACTTGAGACAAGCTTGACTTACATTAGGAGCATAAAGCTCTGAGGATAGAGTGTGAATTGGAGTATAAGAAGGTGTATAATACATATATCTGCATGTTAGGTACAGGAGAGGATATGCATTTATGAATAATTTTCGTTTCCATCAAGTTAATTCCGTCCTTTCGCGTATGTAGGTATAGCTGTTTTTACCATATGTTACATTATCCTTTAATATAACCAGAGTCGTTTACATGGGTCACCTTCTTTACGAATGTAATATAATTTCGGTTGAATATAAGGGTCAAGGTTGAGGAAATAAACGTCGACAAACTTTCGCGCTTTCGTATATTTATCCGATATTATACCTGGAGGAAGTCTTCTTCTTCTTCTTCTTCTTCTCCTTTTTTCCCTCTTCTTCTTATTTTCTTTACCAATGAAACGACTTGTTCAGGTAGTCAGCCCACTCGGAACATATAAATGTATCGAAATATTTATAGACCGTTGTATTCACCATATGTAGGTATATAAATATAATTATTTATCCGACGACAGTACTACCTATATAATACTACTATATCTATACACATATATCTGACATCTTCGTCCCTTAATCTTTTACACGCTGTCACAATAATTTAAAATCTGAATAGCACAGTGGCTTAATAATAAGTCCATTTAATTATCCCCAAATCGCCGCGCGTACCTATGTCATGAGCGAATATAATTCCGAGATTTGATACCCACTCAATATATCTACAAACTGTGATGCAGTATTCTGTTAATAAAACACATCAGAACTACATATTTGAAAGTAAAAGTCACCAGCACATATAGAAACGGACAAAAGTGTGACGTACAATTCAGACGCGTGCGTGCGTATATCGGCACGCATGTGTGTATATAGGTACCTATATAGCATTCTACACTATAATTCTAGCAGCATCAGTGCGTCCGCCTAAGAAGAAGCTGCTCTCACCTCCTGGGGCAAATGTCGTGAGTGGGCTGCCACTGATCGTGAACGTTATGCGGTACTATAGTACGGGCAAAGTTGAGCCACAAACTATGAGCTCCGATAGTAACAAGCTGTAAGACCTGTGGTCGAGAGTTGGGTTGTAAGAAGTTTTTCTTCTTTTTTCATTTTACTTTCACATATATGTGTGCGAATCGCGAGGATCAGATTGCTGAGTAGGAACTGGAAAAGTTTTTATCGATATTTATCCCCACTGATACCAGGGACTCTGGTAAGGATCGGTTTTTTACATCGAGTACAAAATTGGCCAATTTAAAATTTTTAAGATATTTATTTCAATACGAGGGGCAAAAAAGAGGCAGACAAGATTCCGGAGTTACCTTGAGAAAAAATAATCTTAATCTTATTGGTCCAGAGTTGATTTTGGTAAAGTAAATCATACCGACAATATAATACACTAAAGTATGTTCATTCGAGTAAAAATCTACGACCTTATCCGCAATATCAAATTGCATTACACGGCTTACACAGCCAAATATCTAAAGTCTGTCGTAAGCTTGTAGCTGGCTGGTCACGTTATAATGACCATCGCCGATATCCACGTATCACATATACGTCGATTGGCTTTCTATAAAATTCTAGCTATGGTTGAGATGACGCGATATGTAGACGGTAGCGAATCCCGAGGCAAACGTTGACTGATACATCGGCTTCCCATGGGCTTCCTATATCTCCATATATACATTAACCCAACTGACTCTCTCCTCCGCGGGCTGCAGATACTAAACTACAAGTCGATACGATATACGTGGGTGCGATCGCTCCGGGGTTAAAGGTCATTGGAAAAGTAGCGTCAATTGCTGGTAATGATACTAAGAACTATATGGTGAATTACTGTAAGGCTTTCACCTCGTATAGAGAAAATCTAAACTCGTGGAAACAGCCTCTGTTCATATGCCAGATTGGCTATAATAGTAAATATAGTATAGTTCAGTTTACTGTATATGGTACATTCGGGATATAAATTCGAATCGGTATGGCTAACGCGTTCTGTAAAAATAAATCGAATCTGACAGATCTCGAGGCAATAAAGTTACGCAATTATAAGGTAGGTATAAGACCACGTCTTTGATGTGTGTCTTTCTTGGTTTTTTCTTTTCTTTTTTTCGTTGATTTGTTTTTTATCAAATCGCTACTCGCTCGTAGAAGCTCACCGCGTGCTGCTTCAGGTATACATATAGACAAGTATACATAATTTTATTCAAAGAACTACCAAGCGCGGTTCGTTAAAGGTTACTACCGTACCATCATCGCGTCAAGTTCTGTGTACCATATTGCGGGGGAATCCCCTACGGCCACCACGCCGTGTTTTGCTCAACTGGACTGGTCTCACCCACAATTCAACTGGATGAAGCAACCGTATAACTAAAAACAGACGCCTACTACCTACCATCCGTATATACATGCATATATATGTGTACTAAATACGCATTATCATACATATTATACCTATACGAAGCCGAAGACCAGATATAGGCCTCCTCGACGTGGTGAGCTGAAAGATCTAGACTCAGGCAAGGTATAGGCTGAACGCTCTAGGAAGGTGCCTTTCACCTAATTGTTGGCACAATATGTGAAGATCGAGTCCTCCTGGTTCCCATCAACTTCTGTAGGACCCGGGGCTCATCTTGGATAAGCTTCGCACCGGTTCTTGGCAAATTTTTTGATGATTACTCTTCGACTGTCCCTCGGCGGGAGTCAAATCTGAAAGCCTACGGCGGTCCAGGGGACGTCCTATTCTCAGGTGTCAAATTTCATGGGCTATAGGATGTGGACGTCGCGTGCTTCTTTCACAATTTCTATTATTAAATTATTATATACAGGTAGTACGAAAGTTTTTCGAACGGTAAATTTCTACCGCAATATAAAACCTTCGGTCATAGCTGGTACCTTAAGAGGGTCTTCGCAGCGATCTTCTAGCCGATCTATAAATTAAGAACCAAGATGCCAGCTCTGACTCTACCTCCGCCTTCACGAAACGATAATATGTGACTCACCTCCGCGTTATAGCCACAGTGGCTTAACTCCTTCCAATAGTAATTATTTAACTGACTTGAGGTCATCGGCGTTGACATTTAACGCTGATCGGTGATCCGAGGACGGCAGCCCTCGCTCGAACGTTCGAAGACTGCTTGGCCCTGGCCCAGCTTCACCTTAGCTTATGTTAGACTTGAGTCGAGACAGAGATGATGATATTACGCAAATGTCTTGTTTGTGATATTGGACTTGGGCATGAAGAAAAAAATGCATATAGTTTGATGCTAATAGGAGATATGATATATGTGTACAATTGTCTTGAGCTACTATAACGTTGCCGAGCTAGTTAATTAATCTTGTAATTAGCGAACAAGATTTCAATCACGATAACCGCGTGTCAACTTGTATAATTATATCGCAACGTCGTACAGGGACGTCTTAATCTCCCGGAAGCTTGATATACTACCAACCGTATACGTATAGATACGTTTAAAAATTAGTTGAATATGCCGTAGAATTCCACGTGGAAGTATACTCTTTTCGACACTATATATGTATATCAGAGATTGCGTGTTCGCGTGCCCGTAATTCTCAGGCTTAATCGCATCTCACCGTGAAATATTATTATTTCGGGAGCTCGACCAAGATGCTTCCTACTCGGTCTATTTAGGACGCTGCGGGCTCGTCATCGCATGCTACAAATTGTACGCGGAAGCCCCTCCGCTCCACGGGGCACTGGCCTCCGCTCCCCATGAGCCTAATCTTGGGATTTGCGATGATCGAGATCATCTTTAACGTCACTCCTTTAAGGGGGTATATACACCATGAAATATGGTGTTTTTCAACGACTGAAAATTTTCCCTAATCAAATTCTGCGACATCTTAGTTTCACGACCGAAGTTCAATAATCTTCTTGAACAGAGATTAACATCAAATTTACGATTTGCAAGCCATCGCTGTTCGTTGTCAGATGTCACTTTCAAATTAGAACCACTTGTCTTTCAAGCTTTGATCAAACTTTGATCGTACTTCGAAGGGGTGGTACTAGTGAGCTTTTGTATGAAACAAAGTTATATACGGAAGACTGGGAATTCTGAGGGATCATAAATACAAGAACAGGTCATGCATCTATAAAGCCAAGAGTGCAAACATTTTCCCGCATGATTGTTGAGAAACGCATTGTTGCATCTGACACGAGTCGTGGCTTATTTGACTCCTGCTGATTGGAACGGGGTGGATTTTGATTGGCATTAAAGAGAAAGAGAGAGAGAGATCGAACGAGATGCTGGATCCGTAGAAAGGTGATCGTTCGGATAGTATTCGACGAAATGTCACAGGCAACAGTGTTGGGTTATCGTTTCGAACATACAGCTCACCGCGTGGACTTCGGGGCTCAGCCATATTATCGAAACTAACGATCTGGGCCCCGTCATTCGGGAATGTTATGGGAGTGTTCGTCCTGCGAGTGGTCCTCACCAAGGTGTCAAGGGGCGTCACCGGCCAGGTGTCACTGGGTGTCGCTGAGTGTCACAGCACGCGTCACAGTCGGCCAAAGACATGCAGAGATATCATCGCCAAGTATACCTTCAACCCTGTATCTGGGTTCTTTATGGAACTGGTGATTGGCCATGATTGGTTGTGATTGGTGATGATTACTAGAGAATGATATCCGTCTTAGTACTCCCAGGACACACATATTGAAGAAGTAGGTATATGCAGCGTGGGATGTGCGAATTTGGAAAGGGGAACAGCAAGGGTGGCGTAAGAACGTTCGGTTGGATAATTTTACGGCAGAGAACGGAATACGTATAAAATTAGAAATTGCGAACATCATCAGTTGTAAGTTTCTTATAGCGATCCTGTATGCAGCGAGATCGTCGAAGAGAACGCGTCAAGATCGTGAAATGTTGCAGCGCCTTATGCTAGTCACCGCGTGGTAATCGCTGTGTCATGAAAAACATGTTTATGATTATTAGGCTTCGAAGAAGGTGAGGTGGAGGAGGTGAAAATCGACAAAATATTCAAAACGAAGAAGAGAACCTTCGCGGGCTGATCATATAGTGATATATCGGACGCAATTGGACTCTTTCAGACAGACGAATAAGATGCACAAAGTGAACGACTAGACCTAAAATTAGTTCAATCATTCCAGATACAGATCTTCTGATGTTATATCAGCGGTAATCTAACGCAACGAGGGGATGTTGAATACGTGATAGAAAGTCGAATGAGGTATATTTGAAACTGCATAATAAGATGCAAGACCAACTCCTCCTTTCTCTACCCGTTAACGATCAATGAATTTTCATTTTATGTCGTACGAGGATGCAGTTCAGCCTCCGGGTCTATCTTTAAAAGAAATGTATGACTCAGCTAGGTATAATTTGTGCCACAAGGCCCATCGGGGCTAAAAAGCCCCACGGGGGTACTCGGCACCAAGTCCCATTATCCCATGCTAATTTCTGGCCACGGCTGTCACTGCAGCTCCAAGTCCTGTTGCGCGGTCGCGGTAACACCGGTCTCGCGGCGCGGGTACTGACAACTAACACCTATCCTTCGTCGTGATCTTCCGCGCGTTGCCCGGTTCCAAAGTCCTCCTCTCCGTCTTCCTCTTCGCTTCGTCTTCGTCTTGGTTGAAGCACCCGCAGGAGTGTCCCTGGTCGCTGGCTTACCAACGAAATCAGCGTGTCATGCTCCCTTCATTTTCTCTCGACGTAAAACAGCCATTTGTTATGTCGCGTCGTGCAGCGGGCATCGCGGGGTGTCCAAGACCCAACCTATTCAAATGGCGCACCGATTGCCAATTCATGATTCATCGCGGACGAATACCACTCGAAAGACAACCGCAAGTCGACGGGGGCTCCGATCATCTGACTTCCAAAGGTTTCTTTCCTAGCCTAGATCGTGTGATCGGTTACAGACTTCGACCGAGTTGATCTTCTGCAGCAATTCTACAGATAGTAGGTACCTATGTCCAACAAAATTTCGATGCTTTGGAATCTTTTACCTTGAAATCTAGCTGCAGATATTTTCACTTCACAACAGAGCTCCTTCTCGCGACGTTGTATCGGTTTCGCAGGAATGATTAAATTTACGGGCTACCTATAGGTACCCACCGATCAGTTACACCGAAAAGTGCTTCGGTAAGGTTTTGCGGTCAGAAGAGCTGGATATCATGTTTCTCGGTGATAATATTTGCGCGATATTCTGCGTGCACAACGGGGTTAAGCCAACTTTTACACTGTTATTCGCGTTTCTTGACGCGGGGAAGATCGGCTCCCGAGTGAGTCAACCGATTATAAAGATAAAAAATAAATAAATTTAAAAAAAATGAAAAAAAAATCCATTCTCTTTTGACGTAAGCTTGTTAAGTTACACCGTGGCCTCAAGGATCATATAATATATATATATATATCTGGTGGACAGGAAACCTTCCATTAGGAATACATTACGCACGACACAGCTGGAGACAACCGATCAACTCCACGAGGGTTGCTTTAATCTCAGTCTTATTAAACTTGAGCTATAAATAACCAGGAAGTAATTAGTTTGAATAAGATTTTAACGCCTTTACCTGTGTTAAAATTCTCTGTGTTATTTATAAAACGATCACTCGGCTTTTAAGCTTGTGTAGCGAAATCCAAAGCGATGAAGAGACCGGACGATGTGTACCAAATACCAATATAACGCGTTTGCTACAAGATTTGACGACTTCTCTCAAAAAGATCGCTGTGTCCTGCCGGTCTCAGCAAGGCTCCATAAGGCTCGGGGTAACCTCCGAAAGAAGTTCGGTCGGTCTCTGCAGTCGTCGGGACGCTCGTTATAGCGCGGCGCTGCCTCGTAAATAACTCCCTTATTTTCTTTTCATTTCCTTCATTTTTGTTTATTTTCTCTCGCTTCTTCTTCTCCTCCTTCTTCTTCTTCTTCTTCTTCTTCTTCTTCTTCTTCTTAGCATTTCGCGAACGCCTCGCGACTCGAGAGACAGCAACTGTCATATACTCTTGTTTACGCGGGGCAAGGCTCATTTGTGAGAAATTATATATTTCTAAGGACACTAAAACCGCCATAAAGAAAGACGAAGAGATATTGAGAATTGAAGAGAATAAGAGCAGCTAATTATTACTCGGCACGTACCATCAGATTCCATAGTATTTTATAATAGTTATTCCCGTCACTTTGTGCAGCGGGTTCGGTAATTCCGCAAGTGAACATCGGACGATGTATCACCGATTTTTAATCACCGAATTCAAAATCACCGCAAGATTTGTTCGCGGTTTGCTCATCCGCAGGAGGCATGACCCCGGACATCCTGTTGGGCAATATTCGTCCCGGACGTTTAGCGCGCGTCGTTCTTTCTCGTAATATACTTTCCAAGTCGCAACTCACAGCTCGTTGGGTTGGGACTCGCAAGGAATGATATTCCATTCACGGATCAACTGATCACACTTATAAGGACAGACCTCTGTTCATTGTTGTTTAAGATTTCTAAGGATTTACTTGCAACAAGGAAACGACCGTCGCCAAATGCCTCGTCATCTTGATACGCGATTGTAATAATTGCTCCGTGCAGATTTACCGTGATTGTTTCACATCCATATTATAGCTCAAAGTTCCGAGATCGAATTGCATCTGAAATCAACCGTGGGAATCGAGTCTTTTTATGCCATAAGAATTATACATAATAAGCCGATTTTTTGCAGCATAATATTCGCTTCCAATTACGCGAATCTGTTTCTTCGATCTTCACAGCTTCGAGATAGTTGATCTGTGTTTATCCTCCACACGGCTAATTTGAAAGCTACTGCGAAATTGGCCGCCCATACGATGAAGATACCGAAGAATACCAGATCGAATCGGATCGGATCGGCTCTATTTTGTTAACCAAAGTGGATTTAAGTATGCAGGTCGTGTGTTCACCGAGGGAACGTACCGATGAAAATTTATGTGGCACCGGCAGCCTGCAAGGGTGGAGTGCATTCAAATCCGATACGCGGCAGGCACGCGTAATTCGTGACGATGCAGTGCGATGCAGGATTCTATAAAATGATCGTCGAAGCCATAATCCTCGAAGAAAATTGTTAAATGATTTGAAAAAAAAAAAAAAAAAGTGAAACTGCATCGGGGAATCGCGCTTTCATTGTAGCCATAACGGAGCCGAAGCGTGGTCAGTATGTCACCGCAGGCTTCGCGCGAGAACGTAGAAAATGCAGGTCGTATTTCAATCAGTTTATCTGCTCGTCGACGCGTGTGGTCGACGAGCAAGCAGCTCTCTTGTCTCTTCCTACACTTGGTCGCGCGAGCGAGTGGTCACCAGAGTTATAAAACGACTCGCGTGAGGTTACGGCTATTGCCGGGTCCTCAGTTCTTGCTATTATCATTGTTCCTTTATCGTTATTATCATTTTTACCATTTCCGAGTCTCATGGGGAAAGATAGGAGCCCTGCATAGAACGATCGTCCTTCGATCGCGTGGGTTTGGTTTACACGAAAGTTTACGAGACAATCAAGTTCAAAGCCTCTTATATTTCCTCAATAGAAAATCAAATCCCAACCAATCCATACGCTATATATACTATATATGCTGATGGTGCGCCTTAACTGTGCAGATAAGTCAATTGCCATTGACAATAAGCTATGAATATTAAAATATTCTAGGTACGTAGGTGCCACGGGGTCTGCAGGCGACTCGTAGCGCACCTCTAACAGTAAATCGTTTAATGAATTTACAGTGGGTTCCTATTCGAAGAGGTATAACCACTCCTGAACTCTTTATATGGGTTCAGAGGCAGATGACTACTTGGGTTGTGTATCTCTTCGTTATAGTAAATCTGTTATATAGAAGCGACAAGGTTGAATGAAGTCGACGACACATATAGATATCAGATCTATCACATACATACCTATATATTATATGAATATATATAGCTATAGGTATATAAGTATAATGTAAATGTATATGCATATCGTGTCGAAAGTTAAGGTATATCTTTGGTTAATCTTGAATTTGTGACTTAAAGTCGAAACGATTTGACCAGACTGGTCAAGACATGTATTTCGTATCCAACGGATCCTTTCTTCGAACTTACATCAGAATCTATATCTATAGCCTATAATATCGATCCGAGACACCGGTCGGTTTGTGACTAATCGTTTGAATATTCACAACTTTGTTCATGCTTTATTCATTCGGGAGGCGAAACCTCGGCATAACGTTTTATCAAAGGTGTTTATCCGTCTGTAGAAGGCCCGTTCATTTCATTGCTTATACGTGCACCCGGGGAGGCGCACCATCTGCCCCCAAGACTTCCACCGTCGAGCAAGATCAATCGGTTTTTGGTTAATTCAAGCCTTTCGGTATACGTATTCCACGCAGAAAGACATACTAATAAACTTTTAACAGCGCATAAATTATCACGTGAATATATTACCGCAAGTTCTAACCGGAAATAATCATCTATCATAGGTAGGTACATATTTTATCCTGGACTCGGATTAAATTGATAGTCTTGTACGGGAGATACTTGATCACTGCGTAAAAAAGAGTATAATTTCAACCTGGCTGCAAAAAAAAACTGGAAGGAGCGAGAAAATAAAAAAATAAAATGACCAAAAATCGGCAAATAGTGGGCATATCGCGTGGGCATATGAAATAAGAAAAGTAACATTGATCGGTGAAATCAGTCAAAGCTTGAGATAAAAACAGCACTACGTTAAGTCGCAGAGGGACAGACGAGCGCAGCGGCGTCAGCGGTCCATAATTTACCGGTCAGAACGCTGGCTTGGCCGTTTGCGCCTAATTTATGTGTTTTTAAAGACGCGTTTCGCTCATGGCTTCTACGGGATTCAATTTTCGAACTATATGGACGCAAGCTGTACCAAGACCACCGCGAGTCGACATATCCGAGTTACAATGCGCTCTCGATATAGCAACGTGTATTAAAATATAAAAAATATTCATCAACGCGTTGCAGGTACGTTATATCGACGGCTGCGTGGAATAACCGGCTATCTCAGAGTCCGGTTGAAAAAGCGGCTATCTCAGAATCCGGTTGAAAAAGCGGCTATCTCAGAATCCATTCGAAAAAGCGGCCTGTGCCTATATGAATAATATAGGCAACAGTCGCTTTTTCGAATGGATTCTGAGATAGCCGCTTTTTCAACCGGATTCTGAGATAGCCGCTTTTTCAACCGGACTCTGAGATAGCCGGTTATTCCACGCAGCCGTCGATATAGCCACGAAGCTGGTTTCGTTGAGCCCACTGGAGCTAGCAAGGAAATAAATAAAACCAGAGACACGAATTACCATATAGTAATACATATAACGGTTGTATGCGCACTTCTCTTTCAGACCGCGAGTGCACCTGGGATCGCAGCCGAAGAAAAAATGAACAAGGATTCAATGCGGAAGAATTATAATTCGCCTGTAGTTCGAGTTGAACAATTTTTTTTTTTCTCTCCTCTTTATTCTCGTCTCTGTGTTTGTCATTTTGCAAAAGTTTTATCTTATTATTTCATATTGAGATGCCGATCGATACCGAACAAAATTTTATTCAATAAAAATCGCCCGGTACAGACCAGACACTCACCGACAAGAAACGTGTCAGATGATCAGACAACGGTCGACGTATAGCTGTTCTGTTATAAAGAGAGACTGTCAAAAATTGAGTTAAATGACGCGGTGTCGATCGGCTTTTAATTTTTGACGTACCCCTGCAGCTCTCTTGACGAGAAATAAAGAATAAGTTATATTATAGGATAGAAGATTGCGGATAAATCGCGCCCGAAATAACATCCAATTTGCCACTAATCCACCCCGCGCGGCTGTTAAGAGTTCATTTTAAGTTATATTTCGGTAATGTTCCAACGTGCCTGGGAGGACTCTCGCTGGTATAATCCTATTTAGTAATTAAGGGCTACAAAACAGTGGGCTCTAAGCTGGCGGCGGTGCCACCAAGAATTTCCTATGGGCCAAACCTCCTGGAGACTATATAACCCAACCGCTCTAGCGCGTCTTCTTCATACGGCGGGGTGGTTGTAACCGAGCTTAAGCGGTATTTAATAACATAACAATTATATGGTAGGCATTCGCTCCTACGACCCGTCGGGGACCAAGCCAACCAACCAACTCCGGTGGGACCCGTAATCGGGAAAACTCCCACAAAAACTGGGCCGCGGGGCCCAATTTTCGGAATCACAGGCCTTTGACGCGTATAATTGACGCCGGGCCAATCCTCTCGCCATAAACGGTCCTCCAGCAGCGCGAGACTCCAGATTCACTCGAACTTCCAGTTTAACAGTTTACAACACGTTGCAATATAACTTCTAACAACCGAGGCAAACTTTGGGTTAGCGCTAGCCAATTAAAAGTGGGAAGGTCCAATTACCGCGCTGGCTTTAGGTCTTGGTACTCTAAGGCTTGTCCAGAAATTACGACTCCCACGGATCTTTTAGCCGTTTTTTTTTTTTTATTCTTATTTTTTTTTATTTTTCCTTCAAACCGACGTCCCTTCTTTATTGAGAATTAGCTCTCTTTCGAGTCACCTTTTTTTATTTATATTTTTACAGCGTACTCAAACAACGTAACGCTTCCTCGAGTGCCTTTGTACCAAAATTCGAATTCTCCTCCCATCAATAGCTGACCAAGATCTCTCGAACCTATCCAATACTCCTATATCCACCCCGTCGCAAAGTGATATACGACTGCGCGTTAGCTGGACCATCTCACTGTTTACACCTTGTTTGAGAACAATTTTTTCCTTTTATTCTTCGCTTTTGGTTCTCGTTTTTATCCCTTTCTCCGTGCATAAAGGATCGCAATCGTAGGACGAATGCTCATAGTTCGGGGCCCAATACCACTTGAGTACCTATCGTATACATGAATAGGTACACATGAGATAGAAAAGACTGAAAACCTACATAAACGCGTTTTGGGACCATAGTTATGGTCATTGTTGCCGTATATACCTGCCTCTTAGGCGTGTGCTTCCGTCGGGTCGTAAAGATCAGGGCGCCGGTTATGACCGGGTCATTTTCGAAATCGGTTCTTAGCCGCAGAAGCTGGGAGTCTCTCGTAGTTTCAGATCTTGCCCAGCCCTCATCCGCAATATTCTTTGGTCCCATGCACCTGAGTTTACCGTTCTATGAACCTTATGACGTCCCATTGTCAAAAGTCATCGGCTTAGTTTGGTCTCGATGATAACTTCACCAGCGCCCCCATGCATATTCACGGTTGCTATGAAATATATTTTCTTGGATTATATATCTCAGGTGGTTCATTTTTTTTCTGGGACACTACAGAGGCAGGGAAATTAGATCGAAGCTGGAGGATGGACGGGTGCAAGAAATATGTAGGCATAAGAAGAAGAAAAAAAAAAAAGAAACTGAAACTATGAAGAAATATACAAAGAGGAATTCCTTCCCTATAACGGATTATTATTTCTCTCTAAATTCTTTCTTAGAATTTTCTTTTTTTCTTTCAGCCACTCCAACGCATCGGACATAACACGTCTATAAATCCTACATAATCCCTGCCGGATGGTTCATGGGATATCGTCGAATTCCAGGTTCAAAATTGCCTTCAATTTAGCAATTAAAAAGAGAAAAGGGCTAATAGGAGGGTAGCTAGACATCGGTAAGGTGAGTGACAGCTCTGAACTCTCCCACAAATCCCAAAACTCACCCCGAGTAACATTTTAAATCTTTTCTAAAGACTTACGCAGGATCGATTCCCTGGACCTCGCGCAACGATATAGTATCCCTATTTGCCTACAACTTACCCTCGGACGAATAGTGCGATAGAGAGAATAGAAGACACATAGAAAATAGTCAATTTCGAGATTGAAAGCCGGGCGAACAGTTCGCGGGATTTAAATTCTCGTTAACGGTTGACCACGCGAACACTCGATAGATGATCGTCTTGACAATGGGAACCACTCGAGACCGATTCCCCAGGTATACAAATCTGTTTTCCACGTCGTACAGCGAGCGTTATGGTTGTCCTTTTAGAACCGTTTGCAGTTACAATAGTAAAGCGCGTCTTTAAGGTGTGCAGATTGGTGTCTGCGGTCTTCCGCGTAACAATTGCAGGTATAGGTATAATATACCTGCGTACACGTAGGACAATACTCGAACTACGAGAGCCTACTACAGTCGCTGTGTACTATTTTTGTACTTTTTCTTTCTGGTTTTTTTTTTTTTTCTTTCTTTTTTATTCTTTTCATTTTCTCCTTCAAAAAGGATAAATCTTGCCAAGAAATGTCACGGTGGTCTCAGGGCGGAGACAGTCAAGGAGGCTACCGTGCGGTCGTGGCCCCAGGGGGTCCATCTTGGACCCAGAGGACACAAGGCATGCCACAAAGACTCCACCAACGGGATAAACAAAGACGCACCAAGGCCAAGAAAAGAGGACCCGTGTCAAATTTCGGAAGCCGGAGTCAACTACGTCCTACCTCCCCTGAACATTGCAAGGAACAGTTTCTGGTCAGAAATTACCGTTCTCATAGTCGTTTTATTTACGTCTAGACTTCCTTTCGTCGTTTTTTTTTGTTTTTTAGTTTTTTTTGTACCTACTTTTCTCTTTGAGAAAATATTCGTGGAGGTATTCGTATATGGAGTAGAATGATCCCAATCTTACGGTTGGGGTGAAGAAAAGGAAGATTTCCAATGATTCCGATAAACGAATGGTAGGTTTCTCTACGACCATAGTGTGGACGAGAGCTGATGACAGAAAGAGAAACTTGTATCGTGTGGCCTGTAGGACGACTTCGTGGTCTCCATAACAGGCGGCGTCTTTATGATTAGCATTGTGAGTTTCTCGATGAATGTGATTGTTGTCCCGTTCCTTATACTCGGGGCCCTGCCATGGTCGCTAGGGCCTGCATGGTCGGATATTTCTTGCTTGGGGACTCGTGCTGGGAGCACAATGCACGAAGCTATGCGAAGCACGCGTCCCTTATGTTGCTGCGTTTGTTGTGCCTGCGTGCCTATATTTATAATGCTTTATTAAGCACTAACCACCAACCACTAACCACTAACCATGTCTCGAAGGGATGCATGGTTGTGTCGTTGGTTCGTTGGTTCGCGGCACCTACCACCATCAAGTCTTTGTGACGATGCTACACCGTGCAATATTTTTGCTCGAGGCAGTACGGCGGCGGCTATGACGGGCCCCGACATCGTGGTTCATCTCTTTGCCTCGCCTCATCGCTCGCTCGATTTCGCATGCTGCGTTGCCATCTTGGATCTCCTTGGTCGTTTGGTTCCCGCGAGTGTGATTGGCACGTCTCTCGATCGGCGCGGGGTATGATATTTTTCACAAAAGAGTCGAGCGAGAGAGTCTGCTAATTGAGACAAGAACTCGCTACGTGATCGATTGGATCCAAAAATCTTTTACTTATCTTCAGCCGCATCTCTCTGCAGACGCGTCTTCAAGATCTGAACTGATGTAGCTCGAAGAATGCAGCGAAACGAGACGGAAAAATTGCTCGTCATTTATCCCGTATATACCTGAAGCGAAACCGCTGCAGGGTGACGATTGCACCTGAATTACGTGCAATCTTTATTCGCCACATAATTACACGCCAGCTTATTCCCGACACATGGTCGTTGGCTGATCCTGTAGGGCAGGGGCTTATATACCTACTTCAGAGAAAATGAAACGCTACACTCGATTCTGCGACACAATACTAACAATGACGGGTTCAGGGCTTGCGAGTTTACGCAAGGATTAAGGCGAATCACACCGCGGAGCCGAATCAGGAATGAAAGTACCAAGAAGCGACGAATGGCGGTTAATTGTCGCCCGCTTCAGGGCTCCGCAGCTTGAAGCTGGGGCCTCCGGGACTCGGGGTCCCCGAAGCTGGTTGCCGAGGTTTCCGAGTGGGTGGCCGCCGACTCAGATCCTAATCTCCTGGTTTACGAGGTCTTCTCTCCTTCCTTCCTCCATACTTCCAACCTCTTCCACGGGTTGTCCTGGCACCAGCCGCGACAACCCCTCTCGAGGCAGGGTTCCGTGCAATCTCTCGAGCGCTTCCCCCGTTATACGGTGCAGGAGGCTCCTACGTGCGCCGAGTGCCAAAAGAGAGTAACAAGGCGGAGGGAAAAAACAAACACAAAAAAGTGTAGCTGGGCCTTCAACGATATTTGCGCCGAAAGTGGCGTGAGCATGAGATTGACGGGCGACCACCCGGCCCACAGAGTCCGTGAGCCCGGTGACACCGTCTACTGGAGTCTTCGTCCAATTCACGAATATTTGCATGCGTTTAGTAAATTTCAAGATTCTAGTTTCACTGGATACAGTCTGGAATCCACAGTGTCGATGGGCTCCGTTCATGGGGCAAGTTTTTCGTGGTGTGCCTTGCACTATGGGATACACCGACCCATCTCACCTGAACCTCTAACGTCAATCAATTTGACACGCGACCCACGGAGAGTTGAACAATGGAATTAGGAAGTTAATTGATTCAATTATCTAAGGGTCGTTCCGACTCTGACTAATCACAACCAAACTTTTTCAATGCACTCTTGTATCCTGCAGGTACGGAGATGCACATTCGATATACCCCTGCAGCTTTCCAATGGCAATTGTATGGGATGGTGAAAATTGACAAAATACAAGGCAAATCTTAATCATGTAATCGCATAGGTATATTATACAGCAGAAGTACAAGTCAGGATCCGCGAGACCTCGCCATTCCGACTTAGATCTGATTTAAGTAAATATGCTTATCGTTGGGTGCACATGCCTCCTCAAATTGATTTGAGTATTCGCAAAGGCAATGAGCAACCCAAGATGAGATAAACGAAAATACCCTGTTAATCTGTGCAAGGTAAAGCCATAGCAGGTTTGCTCGTGTTATTCAAACACCGCGACGCCTCGCCTCGCCTTGCAAGCTATTTAATTCTTCAGTCATCTTTACACACCGGTGATAAGAACTGCGAACGAGACATCGGTGGCGGCGGCGACGGCAGCGAAGAATCGAGTATCTTCGTGACAACCGCTAGATTCACGTCGACCACGTCGGGACCACACAGCGTCGGTCGAAGAAGAGTCGGGGCTCGATATCTCGCAGCCAGGCGTGTGAGGCCCCGCCGGTTGGCCTTATGTGCGCGTATTCAGCCGTGGGGGCCCCACGAGATGTTAGTACCTTTTTACAAGGGGGGGAAGAGTCGGGGGCAAGGGGTGAACGGGGAAACGGGGAGGAGAACATGTAGCGACCACCGCGATGCCTCTGTCGATGCGTCATTAACGTTTCATTAAAATTCGGTTGATCGGTTCGAAAATTTGACGAACTGGTCCAGCTGGAAACTGGGAGGGGGCGGGTGACACTTGGTGGGAATTCCTCTCCCGTGCTCCCTGCGGGTCAGATGATCGCAGGAATAAGTGCGAGGGAGATGGATACGGGTGAGGATTACAGGTTTGCGGAGAGACCGGGATGGGATTCTTTTGCCTCTGCGGTGCCGATCGGATGTCGGAGCGGTCCATCGCTCCACCGCTCCGCGACGGTCGGACATCATGGTATACCTAAGGACATGGGGCATGGGTTCCCACACGGCGCTAATTGATCGATTCGAAAATCTTGGTGATCGCCCCGAGGATCTGCTCAAGCATCCCAGAATCGCCCCCAGATCTCTACAAGTCCAGCGTTAACTTTGGCTACGATCTATAATCGCCGAGGAGACGGACACCCGAATATTTCCCCAGATTACGACGTCACGCTGCCAGTTAGCCGAAGCTTACCGGTGTAATCCCCTCGTAATGTGGCCCGGGTACCTTTTTCTTCTTACTATTATATTTTTCGTCTTCCAATTTCTCACCTCATGTTATCACAGTACGAAAAACCGAATTTCCTCATCAAAAATTTCTCCTCACACGATGACGCGACCTACTCGCTCTCGCAATTGCACTGCGCTACTGCAACGGTCTTTCAATGTACCGCAACTTTCGCACAATGTCGAGACCGCGAGCGTCTTTATTATGTCTTATTACAGTTCCTCACGCCTTCGGCTATGCCAATGATAAATAATGAAACAGAATGGAAAATTGACCAATTTCAAAGCGTCTACAGCGAGCTGTTGTTGCTTCTTATAGGGGTATGGAGCGGAGTGAGACGTTTCGCTGCAGTGTCGAGTATGGAGAGAAATGGTAAAAAATCATTCACAACTCTGCTGTAAATGGATAAGTCGGGATAAGTCGATTGAAGTGAACGAAGTACAAAATTAAGTCATCAGGCGTGAGAAGACAAAGGCCGAAAATCGTACCCGAGTACAAAGTTCATATGTAAACGAAGAATTAAACTAGATGTAACATTTTAAATGAAAGATGACCCGGCAGTGACAATCTTGTGCTATCAGTGACCCTCCGCGAAGGACTAGTCACAGTATCTCACTGTCTCTTTTCTTTTCAACATAGCATATAGCGTCGCGTCGGCGGCAAAGTCTTTAGAATTTTGGTAACTTGATCCTTAGACGGTCGCATGGCCGCCCGGTGACGCGATCTCGGGGTCATGCTGCTCATAAACCCGCAGCAGCACCTTCACTCACTCCTCCATCTCTCCGTGTATATCTTCTCTTCGCTATAAACGTATATACGTGTAGTATAGGTATACCTAGGTATAATTTACGGATACCTTTACAAGCTGCACTATAGAATACGAGACGCTCGACAAATTTGCAACCCTTTCGCGTTTTTACTCCGTGATGTCGTCGAACGATGAACTACGCGATCGCGCGCACGTGCGCAGCGTAGTGCAGTGTTAAGCCCCTAAGCGTAGCACGCGTACCTGAAGAGTCTTCCCCTGTGGGCCTCAGGCCCCCAACCGTTCGGCTGTTTTACGGCAAAGGACGCCCCGCGACGAATTCGAGCACCGCACACACTGGGCTACCTTATATATCCGTATATAACATTGGTTACGTTTCATTTAACGGACTTTATCGCGAGAGGAGTAGAGGGAATCAAGCCTGTTGAACGCTTCGGCGAACCAAAAACTCGAGAAAGCTCGATCAGTGATAATATCATAGTAATAGATCGCGTGGCGCGAGTGGAAGGCCCACGCACTTCCAAGGGAATCATTATCGTCGAAGCAACGACGACCGACGTGGAGGATCATCCTCTTCGCTTACCTGCAGCCGCCGCGCGAAGAAGGGCCGAGTCGTTGGAGGGTGCGGCTGTGATCCTTGTGGGTACTTGGTACGCTGGTGACTCGTAGTTGTTTCATCTGTGTAGTGTGCTGCTCGATGGAACCACTCGAGCCACGAGGAGGCGTACGATGCCGAGGGGACGAGGTTGCGTGGGTGTCGCTCGGTGGGCGTCGCGTCTGACCTCTAACCTCGTCGTCTCTTCGCCCCCTATCCCACTCTACCCTCTATCTTATATTCACGGAGATACCGAACGAGCCCGCGAACATACGCGAGCGAGCAAGAATCGCGCGTGCAATTATCCTACGCGTCCGTGGGCGAGCTTTCCTCGTCCTCGCTTGTCCCGTCGCTTCCTCTTCTTCTTCTTCTTCTTCTTCTTCTTCTTCTTCTTCTTCTTCTTCTTCTTCTTCTTCTTCTCCTTCATCCTCGAGGCATGGGCTTCTTTTTTTACTCTTCTTTCTTTTTTTCCTTCTTTCTTTCTACAAGAATTTGCGAGTACGACGAAAACGTTTCTTTTTGGGTCTCATCTGTCACTATTAGCAATTTCAGTTACTTATTATTGACCGACTCGGTAAGCGGGGACGAGGCTTAAAAACCGATTACCCTTGTCTCGTAGATCGTTTTGATGGTTGCCCTCGGTAAACGTGACCCTGCACTCTGTAGCAGGATACTTTTGCTTGACCTCTACCCATGCCCTGGACCTTAGTATAGAATGTATCTGTGTACGATATGGTATTATACCATATAGACGTCTGGGAGCGTCGGGCGGTACATAATGCCGATGTGGAGGGGCCCGGACGATCTGGGACCGAAGTGGGCCCAGCGTCGCGACACAACGACAAACTCGTGCCGCGGGAGGCGGACCTGAGTTCCTCTTTGTTAGGGGGACGTCCTCCGAGTCCCCCTATAATTCATAGCGGCGCGTTCCTCGCATCCATCCATCGCAAAGTCTGTCTCGCCTCTGTGCCTCGCTTGTGTAGCTTGTGCGGACAGTGTCGGCGACACTTGTCATTTTAAATGTCCAAGACTTAATTCCTCTCAAACAATTCGTCGTTCATAGATCGAACAAAATCTAGAAGGGGTTGAACAGGACGGGTCGTTTGTGAATGTCGTTTGCGGGCGGAATTTTTTTTTCTTTATCCTAAGAACTAGCGTGCCGTAAGCGAGGAAAACCGATGATAAATGATTGGTCAATTGTAGACCGTGAAATTTGAAACCTTTTAGACCCAACTGCGATAAGCGCGAAGGTAAAGAAAGGTTTATCGATACCGCAAGGCGATTCTTCTTCCCTGCAGCCTACATCGAATAGAATTTCTTTTTTCATTCCATAATCTATGATGCTTATTGTCTCAAGTTGTTCAACTCTCTACACCGATGTTGAATGAGTCTTAAGGTAAGTTCGCCCGTAAGTAATTCGCGCATCTACCTACACGGAAAAAAGAAAAATGGAATAATTACACTTCATATAGTAATAAGAG
The DNA here is from genome assembly GCA_963992785.1 of Tenthredo livida. Classification (NCBI taxonomy): domain Eukaryota; kingdom Metazoa; phylum Arthropoda; class Insecta; order Hymenoptera; family Tenthredinidae; genus Tenthredo; species Tenthredo livida. The sequence goes on along the minus strand of OZ023066.1, from coordinate 10,135,156 downwards.
GCGCGTCGAACCCAAAACTGGAAAAATTACAGTTTAAACAACATTTTCATAAAAGTCATTGATAAATATTAATTATTACAGTTTCAAATGTAATTTTACACTTTTATAATGTAATTCTTACAGATTCTGTAAAAATTATTATTTGAACTGTAATTTTTCCAGTTTTGGGTTCGACGCGCTCGGTTACTATATAAACTGTAATTTTTCCATTTTTCTTTTTTCCGTGTACTACAGGTAAATTTTTAATCTCTACCCAAAAACGCTAATGATATACGCGATTCGAATACTGCAGGACCACCCGAAGTTAATCTCTAAATCGTCGAGGGCGATCAATTAGGTCAAAGCAGAAATTAGCTGGTACCAATTCCCATGTTCAAATCTATGGCAATATTTTAGACCCTAGTTTACCTACTAGTCAACCGATAATATTGTGATGCCGGTCTTCGAAGGGATTGAGTAAGGACCACGGAAGACCCCTCTGACCAAATCAGTTGACGCCTCGCAATAATCTCTATCGAGGTATCTGTGAGGGGTAGGTAGTTAGGTATGCTTCCGGAAGCTGTCTGTCTCTCATATATATATATATGTATATACATATAAATAAATACATATATACATATATACATGTGAAGAGGACCGGAGCCTCTCGGCTCTCGCTGTGAGGAGCGACAGCATCCGCACCAGGACTGGCAAAGATCGAAGCGAGTGGCCTCTTAAGAAGGGTGAGAAGTGTCACCGGGTCTTATGAGGAGGTCCCCCGACACAGCGACGAGAGATCTCTCAATGGAGATACGGATGGCTGTATATACCAGGTATACGTGTGTATCAGTGAGTATATGCAGGCCCTAGAGAAGACCACAGAGTTTTTGGCCGGCTCTGGGGGTTTGGGGAGTAATTTGTCGCGCGACCACCTCTGGGAATGTTTAAATGAATTGCTCGGGAGGGGGTTCTGAAGGGGGTTTTTATCGGCGCGACATCTTGTACGGGAATGCGGGCCCAACAGGAATAAGACCCAAAGGAAGAACCGAGAGATCTTCAGAAACGGAGGGTAGGGAGAGAAGAAACTTACCTCCCAGTTGGTTTATTGCTCAATCCGCGCTCTCGGCTAATGGATTCGTCTCCGGCATACAGCATTGGGCCATTCGGGGCCCCGTGTCTCTATCTACGTGCCGGTGCCTCGGCCACGTATACTATATCGGCGGTATCGACCACCTTGCCGTGTCTCTTATATACGCCCCGGGACCCTCTCGCGGAGGTAAAATAACCTTGTATACCTAAGGAAGGTGTCGGCTCTTATCTGGAACAGGGCCCCTCTTATGGGGGTTTGTTTAAATGTCACAGATCATCGATGTGATTAGCCGCTGGCCGCCCGCGTCGCATCCACCGCCTTCCTCTCTCGTATTTTCTTATCTCTCTTCCCAACTTTTCCACCCGCAACCTTTATTCTACCTGTTTCTCTATCCCTGCAACCTTGCGCGTGTTTTTATTTAGCTTCAGTCCTCTGGTGCCCATACGGTACCTCCATGCATTCGCACCCACAACGGTATAATGGGCATCTCGTTCATCCTATAGCTGCAGGGTAGGCTGTACAAAAACTTACCTGCCGCTTGAATCATTATTTAGAAAGATTATACCGGACGATGTTTGTGAACAAACAGAATAAACCTGTGGGCTCGTTTACAAAATTTAGCTCTTTTTCAACCTAGCTGAAGAAGGTGCGATGATTCAGTTTGGCCAAAATAATAGAGGTATGTTAAAAATTCTAGTCGGGATCGCAGTGACACGGTCCGTAAATGGATCCTATAAATTTGAACCTTTTGTCATTAACCTTTTCGAAAGAACAAAAGACGAAAAAAAAAACCTCTGTTAGCGCATGTTGAATCTGCAAGGGTATGGTAAAAGAAGCATAACTTCGTGACGTTTATTGATGGACGTTTTTTCGTCAAAAAATAATCTACACCGGTTTAACAGGTGTTCAGATCTGCGGGTATAGAGTGAGAAAAGTTTGGACGTTTCTTATCGCGACATAAGCGCGGCATCGGAAGTCCGCGAAGATTAGTCGTCGTTGTAGATGGGGTGGTTTTGACGTCGGTGAATGAAAAGCGTCTTTGAAGTGGCGCGAGACGCGTCGTTAGGATGACAAACCAGAAAGAAAACCGAAAATGCGATGACTGCGCAGATGAAATATGTCTGCAGCGGCTGTTAATAGCGGTTGGTCGTGGTGCATCTCCCCGTTCCCCGTTCCGAGTTCCCAGTTCCCAGTTCTCTCTACGCGGGGCCCAATAGGGGCCCGAAAAAGTCCCAAGAACCGGGACTCTCGAGGCAAGCGGATAGTATCTATTTGAACTCGAGGTATGACTGGTGACTTGTCATCTCTCGGTCCCACAGGAATCTTGCGGGTATGTCCAAGGCATGGCACTGGGGGTGTGCCGCGTGCCAGACTCGAGGCCCTTCGCCTCGTCACAGGGGGCCTCGAAGCAAGCTGCACCATAAGATAAGGCCTCCTGGTGAGAGCCGACGACGCGCCACCGACAACCATGTCACATTATTACCATATTGGTGCGGGCTCCGTCGTCACAACACGAATGCCAAGGGACCTACACCTATCGTAGAGCCTGGGCCCAATTCTTCCTTTTCGTTTGTTAGTTCGTTCGTTCGTTCGTTCATTCGTTGGCCCGTTTAGAACGGTTGAGAAATATTTTCTAAAATAAATTGAAATCCGTCGTATCCATATATTCGCAAGTTACTTCGTTAACGGGTATCTTTCTTGCAGCTGCAGCAACAGTGCTGATCTATTGGTTGGTTTATATGAAGGTAGGTGCAGAGCACACGTGGTAGTTACATGTGTATAGAGGCAAGTTTCGAGACTGCAGTCACGCGTACTGTTATAACAAGAGGCTTTTACAGTAGTGTAGTCTTAGCGATACAGTCGAGTGTAGCTATGTGTGAGAAAATTTATTCAACAGGTTTACGAAGTGACGACGCAGAGAAACACCTATCCTATACCTTAAAGGTGGCTCGTGGCTCTGGTCTCTTCGTCGTTCTGAGTACATAGGTACCTTCTTCTCAGTTCTTTGGTTCCTTATACCACTTTCGAGTCGAGAACGGTGATTACAATATAGATAGAAATTTATCTGCACCTTACGAGCGTTAGGTTAAAAGGTTTACGTTTATTAATTTCACTAATCCTCCACAAAGTGAATATAAAATTTCGCCGTTCAGAGCTAAGAGTGGGCAGCATGCGGGGACAACTTCTTTCGTTGCGGGATTCTTTATGGAATATTAATTCCCGGTCTTGGGGACCATTCGTGCGAAGGAGGGACGTTCCTTTTCGTTTCTTTTTTTTCTTTTTTTCTCTCTTTTATTGGGCCCGCTGGGATTCTCCGGGAACTGATACACTTGGCTCATCAAAAATTGACTACGTCTCTATACGCCGTATTATATCGCCTCTCATTCCCTTTCTTTTTATTTTTTTTTATCTCTTAGCTTGTCAAGTTTGGCAAACAAAGTTTACACGCTTTGAAATTTTCCATTTCTTTTATTTCACTTAATAAATATACCCGCTCGCTTGTATAGTCTCTTCTTCGTCATCTTATGGCTGCGGTAATTACACGAGCCTCTAGCTGCGTCCCGGACCACTTTCGGTACTATTTCAGCGTCATTCCGTAACTTTTGGAGCAATAAATAGCACCTGGACGCTTGTGGCTCACACGAAATCGGACAATGACGCAATTAAAACGGAGCATACTCGCATTTAATTAATTTTGGAATTCCAGAACGATACGACATGAATCACTGTGTCCGTAGGCTGGGGACCCTGGGGATCGTAGATTATCGGGGGGCCACTATCTCATCCTTATTGAGCACAGGTAACGTCTCCGTTTCTACGCTCTGAGCATTCATACATTAGATTGCGTTATCTGGTCACTCGGTGGAGAAGGAGGTAGTAAGGCCCAGGTAGGGCCTGGTGTGGCCCCTATACGACGTCTCCGGTCCCCGTACACCCGGTGATCAACCTGAAATATGTGACAATTGGATCCTACGCAGGCCTTTAGCCGAGTAGAAAATAAAATTTTGTAGAATCAGATAGATCCCACCCTTCAATAATGTGAAACATATCGTGGATTGTAGCTGTTGCATGTTTCCGGTTCTATCGTATTGAAAGTGACGGAAATCAGTCATTGATTCAAACTAACTACAAAAACTATATAAACCATCTAATGTTTTTCTTCATAGTAGAAGAAAAAAGCCGAAAAAAGTCACCCGGTATAAGGCCAGAGGGCACGAGCGCAATAAAATGGATAGGGCCCTCATCCTGGCCTTAGGTATGCCCACATTCCCGCATTAATATAGTTGTTCTCTTCCGCGGTTCACGGGTCCTCTCTTTCCATTCCCCCGTTGACGTTGGTCCCCCGGGAGTCTGTGAGTCTGTGAGTCTTACTTCGTCGTAGACCCAGCGGATGCCACGCGTGCCTCAAAGAGTCCACCTGTCAACGGGGATTTCAGCTATTTACAAAACAACTAGGATTACATCGCGCAGTCGAGATATACGCAGCACAGTAGATCTCTCGGACTAAATCGAGATCTCTGTCTAAGGGCTAAGGTGCTATATAAAAAAAAAGGAAAAAAAAGAAGAATAAGAAAATAACACAATACTACATAGTGCAGCGTATATATATATATATAAAATATACTATATATCTTAATGTAATGTTATGTGTTTGAATTAATTTTTTGACTCTATAGCCGCATACGCGAACGAGACAGCAGTAGGGTCCGAGTTGTAATCAACGTTCAACCTTTGCCCTCTTAATCCCCATTAATCGAGCCCCAAGGGTAAGTAAAAGGCCCTGTATACCCGTATCACGGCCAATGTATACGGACGTATATAATTATGTATGCGTCGGTACGTCGCGGTCGGCATACATGTGTCTATATATATATATATGTATTTATATACATAGTACATATATGCGTATGGGAAGGTACGGAGTCTTACATACGTAAGACCGCCGAGGATTCCCTTTGACAAAACATTACAGGGGTATGGGATGGAAGGGGTTGGATCGGGACAACCGCAAGTCTTAACGTATGGTGCAGTACGGATCCCCCAAGTTCCTCGTACTGCACCTATAGCGAGTAGTCAGATATAGGTAGGCATATGTGCCAGGTATACGTTATAGTACGCTTTATACCACGCGGATCGTCTGTGGCAGGCCGCCGCAAGAAGTGAAGAGACAACCCTATAAATAAAATTTGCCTCTTTCGCGGTAGGGCCCACCGATATTTTAGCGTGTTGCAGGGGGCCTTGAGGCCGCGCGGCCGCAGCTACGAGCTGAGACCCCGCTTCTTAAGTCTTGGTCTTGCGTGGGCGAGTATAGGTACGTGTCGCACGAGTCACCACTTCGGTGCCCGCGGCATCCTGCCGTTCGTCATCCTGTCCGCCTGTTCCTATTTCGTAGTCATACCGTACGCGCGGGCAGGGCGAGCTAAGGAACGAATGAACGAACGAGTCGCTGACTCTGGACTGGGGCCCTCGAGCCCTGGAGGCTCTTGTGGCTCTGGGTCCGCGGTTTTCGGACCGATTTAACGGAGCTGTGAACAGGGAAGATTATCTGAAATTCTTCTGCAGTTTCTCCTCAGTGACAGAGTTGCAGGAGGACGGGGTGCATATATACACATATATAATATATATATGTACATGGTGGTTTTTTTACTTCACCTTTTATCGCACCTTGAATCAACGGCTCTTCTTATCGCTGCAGTGTGTATACGACGTACCGGTTAATGAGTGTTTGATTGAACGTGAAAAAATTCAAACCCTGTAGGGGGCCGATATTACTTTAGGTATTCTTGGGCCTTCCTTTTATATCGAGGCGAAATAAATTACTTAACAAAAGCTCTCGAGCACCTTGAAGAGTAATTAATTTCATGAAATATGCTCCTGTGGTCATAATATTTGAAAGAAATCTTCCTTTTTCCTTCATAGAATTACACAAGCATTACGTATATATTATACATATATACACTATATACTACATGATTATACTCATACTCATACTCATAAGTGGAAATATTTCCTGGATATAAATTATTGACGACGGAATGATATCTGCAACTGTAAAATTAAAAGCGTTGTTACGTTTTCGTATAATATGTATATGGTATTTTATGACTTGGGTCGAAAGTATCTTCTGGGCTGTAAAAGGACTGTAATAATTAGCATATCAAGAAATGTACAATTATATTACGTTTCAGTTGTTACTCAAATTATTTGGCAGTTAAATTATAAACGAATTCAATCTCCGGAATCGACTAGCCTTCCCTAATTGCGGCTACAGGTAAACGATTTTAGTTATCACTAAAATTTTGGATTACTTTCTCAGACGTATGAACGAGCGCGTGTGGAGACTCTCAAGGGATTACAGACCCAGATTTATTCTATTTTTTTTTTTTTTTTTTTTCTTTTTCTGTTTGACGTAACGGCTAGTCGAGAGCGAATTAAGTCTCACGTTTATTCCATCAAATCCAGTTGAACGATTTAAGACTCGTCCCGAGCGAAATGGAAAGTCGTTGTCTCGTCAAGGAGGGAATGGATACGAGGCCGTTGACTCTTTTGAAAAAGTAAATTTCTCGCCGCAAAGTTGGACAACCGACGTTTCGATTGGTAAGACCCTCGGAAGGGCCCCGAGAGCGCTTCCATCGACCCACGAAAAAACTGTTCGATCGAATTTAATAACATAGATATATGCAAATGAGAGTTGAAAAAATATGACTGTTAACGCGCTGATGGCTGATAATCATAAATTCGTAGAACCATTTCTCCATATGTTTAAAGACGGTTTTTTCTTAGGCGTAGGACGACCAAGGGACATTCCAAACGCCTCAATAAACGTACGACTCCGATTAAATCTGCGCATATGAAGATGTTAAACGGCACCGTTGCGTCAACAGGCGGAAGCAGGGTTGTAAAATATCATGAATCGTTATATTTTCTCACCTCAATAGACCTATGGGATAATGAAGGACAAATATTACGTATTTTAAATTTGAATATTTCATGGGCATTCGATTGAAACCGGTAATTATATGTCGAAATTGGATATATACTATACCTTTCTCAAACTATGGGTACCTACTGATCATGATCATATCGCGCTGAACACGGAGGTATAATCATTAAAAATAATCCAATAATTAACACACGGCACAACTCGTCCTAATATCAATTTTGCTATGGGTACCAAAAAAAATTTCATTTTCCTAAGGCGATCCAAAAGCAACAAAAAAAAACAAGAAAAAAGGGGGGGGGGGGGGGCAGATAATAATTTGCATGATCAATTCAATCAGATTATTCAATCAGTCTAAACGTGACAGCAATCGAAACGCGAAGCGCAATGTTTCCCGACTTATAGTCGTAGTCTTCGGGTGCTTCCTATAACCAAATCGTATAGAGATCAGCCGAGTATTTCTCAACTTCGCAAAGGTACCTGGAGTTTTTACGACGTCTACCGGAGGAGAACGTATCAATCATAGCAACTGTCCGACTGACAGTCGTAGCAGGGCATCGGTCGAGACTCTGGCCATATAGTATTGGTTCACCCGGGGCGATCGGCCGGAGTCGTCCGGGTTTGTTCCGAACGGTTAATTTTGGTTAAGCTTTTTGCGCACGTGATGTGAAAATTATTTTACATTACATACGGGGTATGCGACGCTAAGTACCCGAACGAAAGTGGATTTAAAAAATTCCCTAAATTTATGGATTGATTTTCCAAATGATCGCTAATCATCGATTCTTCCTTCTGGCGAAGGATTTGATTATCACGTAACCAGACACTAGATTTGTGAAGAGTGGAGATACGACGTGTTGGACGAAGCTGCAGGTATATAAGGCAGGTATAGGTATAAGATACGAGTTAATTACTGTGCAAGTAGGAGAAAGTTACATCGACAGGTAATCGATTGAACATGTTGTTGTAGGGTTTAAGTAAAATGGAGAAAGAGCATGAGTGCGTACTATGTATGCCTACATTATCGTATCGTATGGCTACATACTGGGCAGTGCTCCAGCCGCCCATCAACCCCCTAAATCAGCCAGAGTCCCTATACGGAAAACAGGCGTCTGGATTTTGTTCATTCTTTTATTTTATTCAAGAAACAGGACGTGCGCATGCAGATCACGTCGTTCACTATAGTCGCGTAGTGATAGCGTATCTGTGGGCGGTACGTACGTGTGGTCCTTCGTGTCCTCTCTGTCCGCCCTCCTGTCCCATCGTTCCACCCGCCACCTTCGATGCCTCACTCCCTCTCTCTACCCTCTTCTTATACACATACACATGCCCATATATCTACATGTGTGTATTTTTTTCTTGCGTGACTACGTCCCCGCGTCTATATACCTCTTTTTCCTTCCTTCTCTGGCCCCCTTCTCCATTCGTTTATCCGTGTAGGTGAGCGTCGGCGGTCGTCGAAGGAGCGTTGCAGCCGCTGGTCCCGGGGTCGGACACTCGAAAACTATTCCTGGTAATGTGAGCGCGTCCACACTTTGCGCCGTGGCGTCCACCTTTTTTCTTCCCTTTTTCGTCCTTTTTGTTCATCTTCTTGTTTCTTTTTTCTTTCCTTTTTGGTTTTATTGTTTTTTATCTTTTCTCCACCATGTATCCATGTCCATGGGGCTCCTCGCACGGTTAACCACCACGACCATCGCGATCATTGCCACCCTATCTATACCTACTTCGCTATATCCTTACCGGTGAATTTGTTTTCTCGCAAAACTCGAACTCGTGAAGGTATATACGATATTATACTCCCTCTTATGCATAAAGTCAGCCATGTTTTGTAGTGAGCTTCTCAAATCGGGATTTTTTCCTTTTCTCCTCTTCGACCGCGAGTTGACCAACCGATCCTCTATATACAGTTCAGCAGAAGTGAAAACGAAAGCTTTTATCATCTAGACCTGGAAATAGGATTTGTAAAATTCGTTTTTATAACAAACCTACGGGACCGGTTTTACGATTTTTATACTACGCGTATTCCTGGTGCCGTTAAATACTCGGCATGTTATAGCCGCTGGACCAATTGACGGATATTTAACTATTTTAGGTATCGCGGCTTACCCGATTTACGATATCCTTACGCTATTTTAAGAACCGTGAATTTTTCTCTTGGAATCGTCTCTCTGTTCGGACATCTGCGGTAAAATTGAAGACATAACTTTTTCGCAAACGGCAAATGAGATCGCTGGTTAACACGGCGATGACGGCACCCCGTGGTGGATGAGGGCTTGAGGTGTTGCGCCTGGAACGACCCCAACGGTTCCTGATGGTCCAGTGATTCGGCGTTAGTCGGGCGTTCGAGCGGTCAAGAAAGACAAGTAACCCTAGACGTATCAAGACGTGATTTCATGCGCGCACCTGGCGCATACTGTCGGGTTCGTCTTTGTAACACGATACAGCTTTTTTATTCGGTTATTTATAACCAAGAGCGTGGATAGAAGAGAGCCTAATTAATTAGCCAGCCGCAAGATTACCTGTATTATTGTTAGTGGGTGCCGAGCCGAAGAGTTTGACCCTTCGATAAGCGCTTTTGGATTTTTTTTATTCCCTAACAAAAAATTAAGGTAATTATTTGTATACTTAATCGCCAACGATCACGATCTGGAGCAGAGCTTAGAGTCTGTGTTTTTTTTTTTTTTTTTGGGGGGGGGGATAAGAAGATCAAGCCAGAAAAGATTAGCTCATATAGACTATAGCGTTGAAAGACGAAACCCAAAATTGGAGACTGTGTAAAGTAAGAGATATTAAACGTTTATACTGTCAATGAACAAAACCGCGAAAAGGCGAAAAGGCGAAAAGGCGAAAAGGCGAAAAGAAGAAATTTACACAAGGCGTTAAAAATTTGCCGACAAGAGCTCGTCGGTTATACTTACTCGAAAATCTTGAGTCCGCACCTTAAGTTCGCAAATATATAGTTAGTTAACTTACACTACCGTTCTGACTTAACAACCTTTGCGCAAACAGACGGTTATGACGTTTGCTTGAAGATCGTTAATTTCTCATACTCGTAGATATTGTTTATAGTTATTCATACATCGATCGTAAATGTCAAAAATATGAAACTAAGTTATAGAACGAGAATTTGACGTGTAAATATGTAAATAGTCATTAAAATCACGAGATGCATAGTTTTTAATGCAAAATTTAAAATCATGATTCACACGCAGTTTGACCACTGGTGGGTTTGACTGACCAGACAATTTTTTTACTACTTTCAATCCGTTGTTTATTTATTTACTTTCAAAAAAATTCTTGAAATTATTCTCGAAAACTGGATTTCATTCATGAAAATAATTAAAGACTATATGTATAGTTAACTCCGGTGAAAAAAAAGCAACTGCGAATACCTCGTCGACAACGGTAAAAGCCTTGTTTAGCCAGAATTAATAGCTGCGAGATCCATTTCGTGTATAAAAAAATTGTCGATAGCTGCGATAGACGAAGATGAAATGAATAATTTTCTATGCTATTTCGAACGAGCAAACCGCGAGTTCGATTAAAAGTTTACGAATTAGTAGCGAAAAAATAAGAGATAATCTAACAGCTATTGATCGAATCACAGCATTAATCGAGCTCTTCGTATGGAACTAAATCGACTAATATTATATGTGCCTATACTATCTAATGATGAAACGGTGGAGGCATCAACTATAGAAGAAATAAACATTTAGTAAAAAATAATAATACAAATTTATTTTACACATGCAGCAAACACGGAACACAATATATAGTCAGATTTAATTTCAGTACATACAATCTATGTTATAGACATAATTACAGATCTAATGAGCATGTTCTAGTTTAATTTAAAATTAATTATAACATTCGTTAAGTCCTTAGAGGGCTAGGAGGTTTCCTGTAGAACTGCAGTACTTGTTCCTGGTACAGGGAGGCTTGGAGGTGGGGGTGAAGACGCGACCCCTAAATTATGAGTGAGGGAGTGTCTTCGGAGGTCGCAATTCCTGCGGAATACCTTACCGCATGAGGCACAATGGTACGGTTTAATATCTGTGTGTGTTAATAGGTGAGTTTTCAGGTTGCTTCGTTGATTGAAGCTACGCGCGCAGACTGGACATTTGTGAGGCGATTCTTCCATGTGTAATATTTTGTGCACTGCCAATGTCCGACTCTGACAAAATCCCTTGCCGCACTCACCGCATTTGAAAGGTTTTTCTTTGCTGTGAATGTACCTGTGAATAGAATAATCAAACGTCAATTAAACTTCATCTAATCCTCTAATATGTTTATCTGATCGAACATTATCATCTAAAATAATGAAATCGCCGCTTCTAGGTGATTGGAAGTGATATGAATACGACTCTGAGAGTTTTGGAGTATAGAAAAAGGGTGTAGGCAACATTTCCTGGTGACCCAGAGCGTTGGAATCAGTACCTGTGATCTCTGAGATGATCCTGTCTCCGGAAAGCTTTTCCGCAAATATCACAGCTATACGGACGTTCGTCGGTGTGGGTTCTTTCGTGGATAAGCAGATTATAGCTTTTGGTGAATTGTCGATTGCAGAATTTACAAATGAACTGTTTCTTCGGTCTAGACGCTCTGCAGGGTCGAGTAAGCGCCGGGTCTGTCGATATGGTCGTAGCAGATGGTTGCAGGGAATTCTGAATCAGAGTATTAGAGGCCGGTGTAACCGCTGGTACCGGTGCTTCCTCTGATATTCTCTGAAGTAATGCGTCGTTATGTTGTGTGGAAGAATTCGCCGTAGGAGTTTCTCTCAGCAGTACATCCTCCTCTTCAAGAAGGGCCAGGTCTTCCTCAGGATCGGTGACGAAGTCTAGGTGGGAGGCGTCGTCCTCGTCAATCGTCGAAGGTATAATTTCGCCGAGCTGATCAGTCTTGGTTATCGTAGACGACGCTGGCGACGTGCAGGTGCTCTGTAACGACGAATTCCTCGCGGATGTGTTTGTGTTGTTATTATTGTTGCTATTGTTAGATGAGGTTGTAGTCGACGATGAGGTATTCGAGGGCGAGGGATTCGCCGAAGTGCTGCTTGCATGAAGGCGATGCAAAGTCAGGTAGGTCTCTAAAGCCTGTAAATTTAAAGCAGCCGCTGCGGCGTGACCCGGCGGAAGAAGAGCAGCTCGTTGAAGAGCAGCGAGTAGCGCGCCCTGAAGACCAAGAGCGACGCTCTGGAGGGTGAGATTGGTGATTCCATTTGGCGAAATATCCTCATCGGCTACATCCGGGATAGGAGTAACATCCTGAAGTTCCGTGGACGAATTCTCCGACTCCGAATGCTGCTGCTGTTGCTGTTGCATGCTGCCGATAAATCGGCCCGCTTACGAGCGTACCACCGTTCTATTTGGTATCAGTGATCACATAAATCAAAAATCTCACACAATAGAAAATGGGAGCCGCGTTATCGTACCGCTAAGGTATTATCACAAAGCGGTGACACACACTGTCAACACATTTCAAAAGCACGGTTAAATCGGAATACAAACAAACGAGAGATGCTTGCCGGGCAGAGGCACTCGGGCGACTGGTTGGGCATCGCTTGCAGGGGCGGTGCTGGTGGAGCCACCTGGTGGCAGGTATCTTAGGTCGGCATGTGGACCCAGCTAAGCCCATGTGGCCGGTGGCCTGGGCTGATGCCGTTCCAGGACCGGGATGCTGGCTTGCCAGCTTCGGTCGGGGCCCCCTGCGACCCGACAGCTGCTGCAAAGCACGATCTGGGCCCGAGGATGGGCCCACACTCTCCCGTTTTCACGGCCTGGCAACACGCGCGTGCTTCTCTTCTGCTGCAGTCCTGTAGGTAGGTAGGTAGGTAGATAGGTAGGTAGGTACCACGCGGGGGAGATTCACTGGCATATTCATAAGCGTTCGCTATCACGCGAGCCTCCATCAAAGGTTAGGGAGTACCTATAGATATATGTTTTAGGTGCCTGGATACCTCTCCATCTTTATCCTCACTCGTGGCTTCAGCCCTACCAATACATTTATCGAGGGTATCCGCCATTTGTTATTCGCATCCAGGTGGCAGATTTATGGCTACTATAATTGAAGCTTCCCGGGGACCGTGTAAAGGAGCTATTTCTTTCGAAAGGGAATCTTTCCCGTGTTGAAACTGCAAGTATAAGATAGGTAGGTAGAGGTGGGCAGGCAGGTATAGGTAGGTATTGGATACAGCCGGTTGTTTCATCCGGTCCAATGAGCCAGCTAAACTTTGAATGACTGGATGAATCGAGTCGGATTTGAGGGTTCCATTCGAACGACGAACAATCGAGATAAGAGTACGGAATTAAATACAGGCGACAAACGAGACTACCCTCTGCCACTGCCTCTGCCTCTTTGATGACCGGTGAAATTGAGGCCGATTGAAGAACAGCTTATTGTGCAGGTCGCTGTTGATGAACACTATCCTGCACTCACACAGTCCTCTACTCCACGCGGTTAAAGTCGTTCGCCAAAGCCGCAACAATTTACGACGGCAATTAATGCGGGAGAGTACACTGCGTACAGTATCTATATAGTTGAGTCTCGGGTAAGAGAAGAAAAGGAGATAGTGCGAGAGGAAGAGAAAGAGGAAGAGAGAGAACGAGGGTGGTGCTCTCTGGCACGAAGATGGAAGTAAGGAGGGAGCCGAGATTCTCTCTTCTCTTCTTTTCTCTCCTCTCTCCTCTTCGGCCAACTCGGCCCGGCCAGGCCTCGGTCAGACTAAATAATATTATAGTTGGTGTTCTCACGGTCCAAGACGCCCGCGGGCCAAAGCGCGTCCCTCCCGCGACTCGCCCACGCCGCCTGAACGGCGCACGGCGCACGGCGCTCACCGTCGGTGAGTGCGACGCGCTTTGAGTTGGCCGCGATCGTACCGCGGGTGCGAGCGAGACGCCAATAAGGTCAGAGGTCACGCTTGCGCTCGCTGACCGTCACCGGGGACGGTTTCTTCTCGTTCCTCTTCTGCGCGCTTAATCACCCACTGACTGGGCCTGGTCGGTGGGGCCCCGCGAGTGTGGGGGCCAGGCTGGGGAGCGATTTATGCCGGGACAGGCGGCCGGCCGGCTTCGGGACTTACGAACAGACTTACGTACGCTTACATACGCGTACGTCCATCTGTCGCAATAGAAATTTGTTTACCGTAAACATGTCCGACGTTGATAAAACATGATATTCGCGTATTATTATCAATCTTAACTGTCCGTTACGGAATCTCAATTTCATCCGTCTCGTCGGTAGGTATATGTACATAATACAATATATATATATACCTATTATGATACAGATATATCGCAATTTTGACTTTGAAACGGAAACGGAGTATCACTCGAGAGATCAGACACTCGTCTTTGGGGTCCGGTAACAGAGCTAATTCCAATGGCTGCAGACGTCGTCGTGTCAAGATTTCACGGTGTTAATCCCCGCGCTGCTGCATGGGCAGCGCGAACACCATACGGTTTATTTGACATTCAGGTTTAAGGTCTTTATCGAAAGGCTTCGCGTTCGTAATGACGAGCAGAGAAATCGACCAGGGCTATTAAGCCTGTCAACCTGCACATACAGACTTAGGAATGAGGAGATCTGGAACTGAGAAAGCTGGGTATACATACACGCTCGATTTCACTCTCTATATCGTACCTATACGCGTACTGAACGCGTCTATAGGTGGTAATTACCGAGCGATTCATAGACCGAGTGCAAAGTTCAACGCTATCTTTATTATTTCGCGTTCTTCCGGCACGTACCAATAGCCAGTTCTCTGCCCTTGAACTTTTCCCCGTTATTCACTCTCGCGCTCGGTAGCGTGTGGAGAAAAATAATTTAATGAGACTGTTTACAACTCTTGTACAAAAACGTCATATCATGTTCATCCGGGGATCGCAGGCGCAATACTAGATTATTTCTAATGCGACTAAGAGCTGTGGTAAAGGTCAATTATTATATCGACAACCAGGGGCTATTCATGCCTTAAAAAGTCTCGTAAGAATATAAGCAGAAGTGCGAAAAATCGTCGAAGAGAAGATTCGATCGTGATGTATATAACAATTTCGTAAAAATAAGCGAAATTTTAATCCTCCTACTGGCTGGGAGTAAATGGGGATGTAAGAACCCCACAGAGACCGGACGTCCCGCCGTGTTGATAATTAGGTCGCTACTAACATCCGCCTAAAAACGTATTTCGCCTCCGAATCGAGCTCTGCAAGGGCGGTCAGCCACGCATCTATAAGACACGTGAACATTGTACCTACATATATACAAAAGAATAATCAGACCCGCCGAATAGTGGGACCCCTGGGGCCCAGCGATGGCGAGATTGATTCGTCCAATTACACTAAGCAATCTCAGAGGTAATTCAATCGTCGCTTATGTATCATCTTGACGCTTTCATATAAATTTATAGGAATAAAAAATCAGCGAGATTGTCTGTAAAAGTATTTTCGAAAATTTTTCTCATCATGGTTTAAATTGCAAAACGATCGTACGACCTCTTATTGGCGAACGGTTAGGTATGTCTTACCTCTTTCCTTCCCATGTGCAGGCTGCCAACCACTGAGAATACTGTGACGTGTTAGATTACAACGAGCCCGATAACAAATGACGTGCGCCCGGTTAATCCCATTACAACGCGTTATACCAAGCCAGCTAGGAGTATTCGATCCAACCTCATACTACCTAACGCCAGCCGCAAAAGGCGAGCGATCGCCCCCCGCGGTTTCTCACATTGCCTCACCCCCCTTGAACAACACACGTCGTAACCAACGATTATTTGTTTCAACGCCAATGCTCGATTGTTAAGACCATTTATAACCGGCGATCAAACCCCACGGATAAAAGCTAATAGATTTGATACTCATTCGAGATCTCGAGCGGCTCTGCGTATTCCGCGTATGGCACGATTAGCGCAGGAATTTTTTAGGCAAAAATTTGAATTAGTGAACAGATTGCGTAATGTTATAGATGAAATGGAACGTCGAGATTAAAATTTAACACTCTAGATTCAGACCTGTGTAATAACTCATATGACGCCTCTTAATTCTCGTAACTCGGGTCATCCCGATCCTCATGATCTCCTATATTCGTGGTAAGGAACAAAGTCCCGAGAGACAAAGTGATCCAGTGAAACGAACCCCCGGGCGTGCAGCCCGGTGGATCCATGTATATTTTTATTCCTCGATAAAATATGGGCATCCTTTTTTTCCTCCGACACTATTCCCACTGTTTTTTTCAACCGACTAGAAGACCAAGTGCTGCTCGCTTTGGAACGTCATCATGTTCTCTGCATACTCCATATCGATGCACTGGAGATACATATAGCGGCACAATATAAATGTGATACTTTCAGCACTGCCGCCCGGTCTGGCCTATAAATAATGCATGACCATACCAGGTCCTAGACGATGACGGTATACTGTAGTAAAGCCGGAGGATCTTGGACTAGGAGTTCTTATTGTCGGAGGAAATGTAGCACCAGGAGGCGACGCGTGATTCCATTAGTCAGTTACGCGCGGCCCCCGCGTCACCACTGGCCAAACGGTACTAAAGATTCGTTTATGTTCAGTAATTGACATAAGTTACGATATTCACCTCCGTCATTGTTTTATTTTTACCCAGAATTTTCATTGTTCGGCAATGATACTGGCTCGCAGGTGAATCGGCGTCGAGTTCGTCGACGTAATTTCGGGCAGATTTTTTTGCCCAATTATTTGTACCTGGTCGTAAGACGGATCATTCGCAGCAATTTATATTTCAGATTATATAATTTCATGTAATTTCGAACTTCCGATTGTGATTTGCGGATTTAGTGTACCGATCAATTTATTATTGCCATGGGAATCTGATTAGTGCAGTTGTATAATTAACGAGAGAAAGTCGCTCTTAGATCCCGACGAAAGTATAATAGGGTAAATGAACTAATTATCTTCAATACGAGACAAGAAAATGAAACAAATCCGGAATCGTTACGCTTCAGAAATTAAACCGGACGCGAGATATTGAATGAATAATCGCCTTGGGCCGAGCAATCAGCAAACGCCTCACTGTCGAACGATTTATCTAATTTTTTTACGGCATATAACTAACAAAAGAAACCAATATCAGGTCTGGATAAGAACTCGATATCTTGTGTATCAGCTAATCCATATTACCTATATCTGCGGCTGCAACTGAATGTATTTTTACCATACGACATTTCGACGAAATCTTATCAAGCTATATACTATATTGAGATGAGTGCAGCGAAAAAGATAGATATTTTGAGACATTGCGCGAGATAACGGGGTGAATGTATGGGAGAGTAAGAGAGACTTCATCGAAAAGATCAGAAAGACGGGTTTCAGTTTCCGTGTTTACAGTCGTAAATCGTGAGCTCGGGTATCGGAAATCGTAACGCATAAGTTGTCACCGCAGTTATTGCGGTTAGAAGCTCTACGCAAGGGGCTCATGGAGGCTAAAAAAGAAGTATAAACCCATCTTTAAGAGCCAGGAGCCTGACGGGGGGTCCCACCGGGTTCTCCTTCCTCTTTTTAAAGTAAGGACGCCTGTCACCGATAGTGATTTGTAGAGTATATTTGCATTTTAGATTTGGACTGCCGCGGCTGGGGCGTCTCAAGGCATCTCGAGGCGTCTTCGGGCGTCTTGGGGCGTCTCCCCCGCGCGCTCCTTCAATTTCTGGTTTTTCGATGCTCCGGGCTCTGCGGGCTAGGGATGCTGGGGACCGCGACGTAGGCGGGGGCGGGTGAAGCCCAGGAATGACATTATTCATATTGCATTCCCTCGCTGATGCTGGTTTTACTGGTATCCTCGTACAGTTGCCGCGGTGCCAACGGTGATGACGGTGATGGTGCTGGTCGTCGTGCTAGTAGTAGTGGTAGTGGTGGTGCTGGCGGTGGGCCGGGGCCTTGTTTATGCGCGTTTAAAGAATGATTAGGCGGCAGCGTCGCGACGGGGGGTGTCTTTCTCGCTCTCTCTCTTTCTCGCTCTCACCCTCTCGGTTTTCCTCTGGTATACCAGCGGTGCAGCGGGTTGTTCGCTGCTCCTCTTTCGCCTGACTCCCGTCTCCCCGACTCCGTTCGACCGCATCAACGACTATACGGTGCCGTGGTTTACCCGATGACGCCGTTGCCCCGGGTGGCTCCAGTTAGCAACACCGCTTACCACCGTTCTACCTACTTCTTTCCCGCTCTTCTATATTATTATTCTTATTATTATTAATAATTTTACCTTTTTTTACCGGCACTGGTAGTTATTCCCGGCTTTTACTACTGTGAGAAACCTGGAAGCGACCTGGCAAATAACTGAAGAAATTAAGACTACGCAGCTCTGCGGACGGGTATATAAGGCAGTTTGCTACGGTGTATGCGAAGCATCTAACCCGAGGGCTTACCCAGCTGAGTTTTCGAATTACTTCAACGACGGATTAATTATTCGTCGTTAGAAGGAAACTACACCGATCTTTGCAGTTTCCACATTATTTATATTACTTGCATTTCGTACATAGAAAACGTGGCGCTAATCAATTCTCATCGAGAGCTAGCGCGTGTTACTGATCGAACCGATCATGGGCGACAAATTGATCGCGAAGTTGATATACCTACCTACCTATATGTTGGTGCGATCGATCGATTGTAGTTACTCAACGGCCTTGGTCGATGTTGTGTATCGGCTGACCGCTAACGAGATAAAGTGTATATAATATATGCGTGAAGGTGGATACATGCATGTATATAGGTGGTAACGCTTATAGACCCACATGTCGTATGCTATAAGAACGCCAGTCGTGAATGTGCCTTGTCATTGGCCACAGCAGCCACCGAGAGTCTCGAAAGTTTACGAGCACACGAGGACGAGAAAGACTGCAGCAGTTAACCGTCAAATCTCAATTTGAATATATTCGATATTTCATCCGTCCGTTTTCTAAAGTAGAGAACAGACCCGGAGGGTAGCTGAGCTGATTCTAAACCGGGGGAAAGAATTCGGTCGTATATCAGCACCAAATACGTTTTTCGTTACAGACTAAATTCACACACGAACTTTTCTGCTGTCCTATACACTGACTGAAATATAAGAAGAAATACGAAATTTCAAACTATTATCATCCGATCGTACACAGAAAAAAAAATTTGTTGGCCCAAGAAAATTTTCTGCAAACCTATTGGAAACCGAAATTATCTTGAATCAAGACAAAATTTTCGCGAACCAAGAAAACTTTCTTCGATCCAAGAGAGTTTTCTTGGTTCGAGAACATTTTTGACTTGATTCAAGATAATTTCGGTTTCCAATGCGATTGCAGAAAATTTTCTTGGGACAAAGAAATTTTTCTTGAGACAAGAAAATTTTTCTTGGAACAAAAACATTTTTTTTGGACCAATTCAAATTGGTACAACTCGTTTTTTCTGTGTAATAATATCCAGAATGATCGTTCGAGTTCGATCTCAACCTTTTCGTCTTTTCGATAGATACTCACGTTTCTATCGGATAATGAAACGCTGACTATGTGATCCTCGTGGCAGAGGCGAATACGATGTTGAGGACAAGGAACAGGGTGAGAGCGAGGGCTGAGGCAGGACTGCAGGAGGCGGTCCCGACGAAGAAGAAGAAGAAGAAGACGAAGAAGAAGAGGAAGGAGTTCGATTCGTCGTGCATTCCTTCGGCTAGCCCGTTGAATGACAGATCGATAATTGATCATTATTATCGTATGACTGGGCCCATTGTCGTGGGTCCCTGCCTCTCGCCCTGCAAACCCCCTGGTGGAAACGGAGCGCCTCGAAAACGTCGTACAGGGCCGCACCCTGTCGCATAAGGACCCGAGGTCAAAGGTCAACCGTGCAGCTCGGACACCCGCTGCGGTGTCGCAGGGTTCCCATCTTCAACGAGAAACGAACCACCGTGGCATGTCCACCCAATGTTCTCTTTACTCCATATAAAGCCTGTCTCGAACGGTCATTTAACGGAATCAAATCATCGAGTAAAATCTTCTTCTCTCTCGTTTCATTGCTCCCTCCTTATCTCCATATTATAGTATAATAATCCTCGATGCTTCGTTTTCGTAAAAAATGTATCTCCCAGCGTGGGAGGAAAGATTGAAGAAGAGAGTCGGTTGGTTGGTTAGTTAGTTAGTTAATTAGTTGGTTAGTTAACTTGGTGTATCTATTATAATCCGTATATTATACTATATGTATACATACTCATATTGAAATGGCAATATTATCTGGCTAGTGAATGCCAGGGACTTATTTCTACCTATCATGGCCGTTGTTAAGTGGCTGCTGTCACGGTACAGATACCCTAAGCTTATTCTGGAACGTAGGTGTGTATATATAGTACGTAGGTATATATTATATATATGTATGCAACATTCACCGCGTTCGATAATTAAGCCCCGAGACAGCTATGCGCCAGTACCTGATCCGTGATCGTGATAGTTTACTGGCTTCAGGACTAAGGATTTTCCGTGGGTGCGCAAGAACCGTCCGCGGTATAAGACGGTCTTAAAAGGCTGCCGGACAGGTCGACGAGGTCTTCGGACCTCTTCGCTCATGGGTCCCTCCGTTCTTGCGGCGGTGTAACTATGCATATAGCGGACGGTCAGCTCAGTTCGGACTTCGGATAGTCGTTTGAACATTGAGGCACGGGACGTATTGCTCTGTCACCCAACGCTCGCCGATCTATTAGTTATGAATATGTTGGAATACGTTGGAATATGTTTGGATACGTTGCTCGCGGCGGTACACGCCCGATGGTTGCCCAAAAAAAGATAATATTTATACACCGTGTAGTTTAGATGCTTCGCGTGACCACTTTGGGTTTCAGAGAAACATTGTCAGATGAGCTTGCAGCGCGAGACGAATGGCTCGACACGACATCGTACTATGGAAATAACCAATCTGATCATTCTTCGCGGTACAGGGTATAGGTATACGTATATATCGGTATAAGGTATACATTCATTATGGGTATATTGACCCAGAAAATGATCTACAAAGAAATAGAATAGCGATGAAATTGGAGCTTGGGAAAAGCCCCGAGGGGGCACCTATATTGTCTTAAATCCTCCGAGTCGAAAGTCAACCGTTCGGGTCGTCGCAGGGGTCAGTGCTAGACATTGCTCGTAAGTCAAGTCGCTCTTATATACACGAGTTGATCGTAAAGAGGGTCGCTACAGGAGAGGCTAAAATAACTAAGAAGTATCTATCGCTGGTCCGATACTGGGTTATGAATACCCACGATCTCGCGGGCGGCCGCGGACCTGGCCGTGGCGGGCCGGACCGAACCTGGACTCCGTCGTAACCACCACGGCATATACCACGGCTCTAGCCTGACAGACGCCCGAGGAGAAAATTGAAGAATGGGCAATCAACGGTTGACACGTGGTGGGAAACGATCGAGCTCCTTACCACCGCCTTCGGGATATTGGCTACTAATTCGCCAGTCCATAAACCATAATAATTCTTGAGAGTTCAGAGTCGGGAATTAACCATAACTTATTCCGTAAGGCATTTCGAATTTTCACATCGAGAAATTTCTATTCGACATTAAAAACCCGCTGAAATATCGTATTCGGGAAGAGGTCCGTCATCATCAGATGAATAAATGACACCAATTGCAAAGGCCATTAATATTACGAAATTTTGTGAGAAGGTATTAGAGGTATGGGCGCAAGTTCGCGAGTTGGTGAAGAGCGTCGATGTCTCTTATTGGGAGTAGGGCAACAAGGCTTATCGAAGTTTGGAGATTTTTCGAAGAGCTTTGAGGGTTCGTAGGGTTCGAAGCGGGCGTCGGCGTCGGCGGTGGACGGCGCAGAGGAGCGACGGGTACGGGTTGCCATTAAGCAGACCCCCTGCTGTGTCGCCTGCGGCAGCTCTTCACAAAAAACTGTAATTGGAAATACTTTTCCTCCTTTTTTCCTGAAATAATTTATGAATCTCCGGTACCGTGCGGCGGCCCCCGAGCGCCACTCCTCGTACGGAAAGCCACCTTAAGTTTATATTTTTTTCTATCTTTTCTATCTCATTTTTTTTTCTCCTCATTTTGTTACTTTTGATTTTTAACCATCCTTTTTTCATTTCCTCTCCGCTCCACTCCGCTACGTGGCGAGGCGCGACCCCCGCTGCGTCAGGGTGGAGGTGAACCCCTTCTAGGTCCTTGATTCGGGTCCACCGTGACCCTCCGATGATCTCCGGCTCCGCAGCAGCACGCTTCGACGCCGTTATCAATTTGCGTGATTCTCATGATTTATAATGAAGACGCCATGAGTGGCTGCTCGTCAGGAGTCCGCGACGCTACGGCCAATCATCGGCTAGCTTGTAGTAATTATAAACCCGCCACCCAGGATGCAGCCGACGAAGAAGATATTGCGCCGATACACGCCTCTCTTTCTATACCTACATGGCTACGTATCAATTGACAGGCTCCAGCTTCGTTTCTTAGCTCCTTCGCTCCTTTGCTCCTGATTTCTTATAACGATAATCACCTTCAACCTGCACCGGCACTGCCTGATTATCCAGCTACCAGTTGACCACTGGCTCCTCTCAACCGACGTACTAGTTTGTTCGTCAAGAAATTTTGCGTGTCATGTAACCGATCGTAAAAGGACGCCTGTATAGGTACTGCCTCACTAAAGTCATTATTAAACTTATTATATAGTCCAGTAAGGTAGGATGCTTACGGATTTCACTTTACTCTTTCTCCTCTGGTCCGAAACTTCTTTATAGAGAACATATATTAATACTTTCACATATGGTATATGAGTGTCGTGGTGTTTGACCCATATTGCAGCGAGAGATATTTGACGAAGTTACGCGGTCAAGGGTTAAGGATTTAAAAAATCTTTTTCTGACCGCAAACCTTTTGTCCGGAACGGTAGTCTACACCGTCACCTTAGTAATCTCTGACAAAAAGTCTATATATCCGCTGGACGAAACGGTCAGCATCTCACCTCGGGTTCACCACGCGCGGTTCCTTTGCGGACCGCTTTTGACAAAGCTCTGACGCACCGCATGCCGCGTGCAACATATGCCTTTTCAAGTTGTCACTTATTAATTCTCTCATTCTCTCGAAACAGAAAAATGAATAGCAAGGTCTTAGAGTCTAGGAATTTTGTGAGACAGTAGGGCGGACAGGAGGATCATGGTCGGACCGAAGAGAGAGAACTATCGGGGGTCAAAGGATCGCGCGCTACCTGAGGAGGAGCTCTCTACTGATGCCCGTGGTCGTGGTTGTGTCCGGGTCCTCGTCGTCGGCCGTCCGCAGAGACGATTAATAATTTGTAGGGTAGCGAGTGGCTGCGGTAGAAAACCACAAATTTCCTAGTCCCATGCAGTATAAGCCAAGGTATACGGTCGTCAAATTCGATACAGAATGTGGTCCGCCGCGGCGACCCCCTGCCGACCTGGGCGAAGGATCTCGATGGGGCGGAGCACCCGAAGGAGACAGGACCGCTTCTCGTTTAAGCGGCTCCTTGCGCAAGGACTCGCATTATACTTTACACACATGAATACCTATATGTAACGTGGTGAATTCCTAACTAAAACTAATTGAAGATGTATAAGACAGTCAAATACAGCTGGCAGATCGCTTCCAATTGGCAAATATAATATCGCTTCGTGAATATACTGTGTATATAGGCAGAGGAAAGAAGAGGACTGTATCGTATACTTTAGGACATTATTGTGCCTGGTCTTAGATGATTGGCGTGAAATAAACGCCGATCCCTGGGCTTGTCTTTAATTATTATTTTTGTCAAGGCATAAAAATGAGGGGGTATCGCGATATGATTGCAGTGGCTGGACCTAGCCTGACCCAAGCTGACCCAAACTTGGCCCAACCTAGATAAATGATGGTTCCTCTAGAATAATCACGGTGCTGCTCGGTCCCAACTTCGTGTATTATACGGTGGGACAGTGTATGGGTGTATGTATAAGGTATAAAGGCGTTTGCGGTTGGCAGAGGCAAAAGACAATTTTACGCAGCGGGATGTCTGCCTACGGTGGCTTTGGCCAGCTTTATTTTCTTTCTTTCTTCGTTTCGTTTTTTTTTTCTTCTTTTCTCTTCTTTCATCTTCCTTTTTCAGAAAATTGACAGCCAGGGCATCCGTCAGACGCGCGACGGTCGGGAAGATCCATTAACGAACTGAGCCGGGTAACGGGGGCCGCTATGTAAATCAGGGACGTAATTGGCACCAAACGAAAAAGCTAATTACTGAATTCTGGAGCCGGAGCCGAGCCCTTCTTTTGGGCCCGGGCCTAGCCTAGATGAGGCCATCAACGCACAGCGGGGAATCGCGACAGCCTCGTCTCCTACCACGACCTGAGCCCCAAGGACCCATATTACTCACCTACTTTTGACTCTTGGCGTTGCTTGCCCAGGTATTGGTACCGGGCCCACCTTCCTATATTACCATCCTAATTCATAAGCCGTCATGCGTTTTATGGCGCTGGCATTAAATTCAGATTCCTTCGGGACCCGGAGACGGTTCGTGTTAATTATTGCCGTGACAGTACTCTTAAGTTTATACCCAGGATCCACCGCTCGGATCTAGGTATGTATAATAACCGCCGCTGGTTTCTAGCGCGCAATCATATCTTTATAATTTATTGTCATCTTCTTCCCGTATTTTTACTTTATTTCCACTTCTTTTGTTCGTCAAGTTTTCCTGCTCGAAAATTTCCCCCCGCTTCAGAAGCTAGATTTCTGCGAAGTGTACCAGGGGCCAAATGGTACTTTGTGCCGTGGTATTATGTGGTGCACTCGAATCGCAGCAGGTAAATCGTTAAAACATATTTCTACCTCCAGGGAGAAAGAGACTGCCTCCGTCTAGGAGCGTGTAACATTGTTGGGAGGCAGTAAACCATAAAAAAGGTATTTCCAAAATTTTCGGCAAGGCGATTGGGGAGGTAACATGAAATTTGGTCCAACTTTCAAAGCCGTTATTATCCCCGGGTCGTATAGACTTACCTATACCTACCGTCAAACGACGCCCAACGTAAGACGACGACGTAGTTTCGACTAGCCACGTAATTTCCAAGGCCCCAAACCCAGTTTCTGATTTGTTCTAGCTGGCGGCTGACTCTTGAGACATGAAAGCCCGCTCCCAGAGACAATGTGGAGACAAAACGGACCACTTATGGAACTTTTATGAGGATTCTCCACGCTCTCACCTTGTCATTATTGTTATTATATTTCGCTGGACGTTCCGCGTCCACGGACCACGGTTTAGCTCCAATGCGCGAGAGGTTTTCAGGCTCAGGGGCCAGCGAGTCAATTCTTTGCGTCTCACTTCTTCCGAGAAACAATCCGTTATACCAGTCCTCAGCACCGCACCGCTTCCACGTGAATGGCGAACGTAAAAATGGTTTTCGACGTGGTTCCCACGTGGTTGAGTCAATGGGAGGATTCGGGGACCCCAACAAGTCCAGGACTCGAGTCGTGATGAGGTGCAGCAGAAGCAGCAGGAGGAATGGGAGCGCGCGATTATAAGTCGCCAGTTTGGCTCCAAAAGAGCAGAGACGAAGAGGCAGAGGTAAAGGCGAAGGAAGAAGAAGAAGAAGAAGAAGAAGGATTCGTCGCGCGGTGCGGTTTTCAACGGAGCCAATTATTAGACGCGACCCGGTCGAGGTCCTCCTGGTCCCCCAGGGCCCCCATGACCCCTGAGGCCTCCGGGTATACCGAAATACAAAGGAGGCAGCAAATGCAAAATAGAACTGCAAGGAACCATTACGAAATGCCATTCTTCTTTCTAAGCGCGAACAGAGCACATAAGTGTTATTCGGTCTCGCGCGCGGGCATCAAACTGCTCTTTAATACAATTCCCGTAATGGGCCTTATATTTTACGAGAGTCCGTGATCTCGAATGTCGGAACAACTAACGACACTCTTCCTCGAGTCTTTTCACATGATTTTTTATTATTTTAACCGCATCTTTTTTTCTCCTTTTATCATCCTTTTCTCTTTCGAATGAACGAAGGAACTTTACGAGCTATATAGGGTTGAATATAATATATACGACAGCGAAGACTGACAAATGGCGATTAAAATTAAGCTGCACTATCATTAGATGATAAAAATAAAATCGGCACGAGTCATATGTGAGATCGATTCAAAGACGACTGCAAATCATTTCTTGGGGCAAAAATTTCGTCTCACTCTCAGCTTGAATATAGGTATGTGTATGAGAGGATTATGGGTCTATACCCGTTTGCCTGCTTGTAAGGACATTGTCGATGCATTGTCCAGGCGCGTAGCGGTGATTCTACCTTGTCTTTGAGGCACCGTTCGAACCGTGATGAGGCCCCAAAGTTAACGATATGCATTCCACCCCGCCCCCCATGGTTCTTCGGATAGGGCCTATCCTGGCCCACACCAATAGATTCGAGCAGCCGTAGCCTTCTTTACGCTTTATGCACGCCACTATACAGAGACACTGCAGGGACACTCTCTTGTGCCGGCTGACAATGGGCCATTGGGTCCATTGGGCCCATTGGTCCGCCATTGTGTCCGCGGCACATTAATTGTCTCTTTGAAGCCCGATGACCTCCGCGGCACAACACAGCGCTAACCTCTTCTGGTCTCCTTCCATCTCTCTTCTATTCTGTTTATCCTTTTCCTACGCACATTATACGCCGGGCACTCCAACCCACCGATGGAAAATGAGTAACAGACTGCACAACTCCAGAGATGTACCTACTATACAATAACTGTGTATATATAGAGGATGTAACCTTTTTATTTTATCCTGCGTATTTAATATCGAATTCTAACCGATCGTTCAACTTCGCTTGAGTATTCGCTAAGAAATTACATGGGTGGTCAATTATTTTGAACTCCGGGACTTTGAGACCGCTATATTGCCTCCAAACTGCCGTCTCGCATACTTCATCCTTTTTAGTTTTATTTTTAGTTTTATTTTTATTTTATCGCAATTTATTATCTTACAGAGAATAACACGTGCGCTTCGATGCCAGTCTTTCAGCTCAAACCTGTCGATAGATTCTTAAATCTGTATTAAATGTTGTAGGAGAAACGATGATACTTATGATCTTCATCCTTATTATTTATAAAGCTGTATATTCGATTCCCTCGGAATCTGGTGATAAATTTTCTCAACATAATCGAAGCTCTTTATTAAAGGAAGGGAAAAAAAAAACGAAAAGAAATATATGACTAACTCATATAATCCAATGATACCCTGTTTTGTGTTCACTTGTTAGGTATTACATACAAGACCTGATATTTATACCCATCATAGACACACCACTTACCGCTTACCGATCTACGCGATGGATCAAATGTATCACAACTGACGAAAATAATGATTGATCGAGCAATTAAACTCCGTTGTCGAGGACCGGGGACGAGCTGGTCCTCGGTCGCGCGGGTGGTTCTGGCGTTCCGGTCTCGGCAGGAGGGCGCGATCCACAATTGCTGGTAATGAGCCTCGTCCCTTGCTCCTTGCCCTCCATGTCCTGCGCCGACAAAAATCTAGCCTTTACCCTTCGCCCTTGAATTTGCACCCTAAAACCCAAAATGCAGTTGTTTTCCCCTGTTTTCAGTCCTGTTTAGCAAACGTATTTCCTCTTCCTGTCCTAAACAAGCACTCGGAATATATTTCTGGTACCTGAGAATGGAGGAAAAAAAATGAAAAGTCCTGCAGATTTATTTCTCCGAATTCTCAGAATCGATATGTGCAGTGGATTAATTTATCGATCATTCCTATAGACGCAGACATCGATCAATAGATGACAGACGTTCACGATTAGGTGTATTATATATATATATATGTATGTCTGCGTGTTTTGATCCCCGACATTTGACCCCTATCGACAAGAGCTACTCGGTATGGCTACCTGCGGTAATCAACGCTAAATCTCGCACGTGGCATATGAAGGCGATAAACCGGGGCGGTCCGCCGATACGCAGAGACTCAAGTATATTATCCATGGCGTACGCGTTATGGTGGAGGAACGCAATGTCTAGCTCAGCACGACATTTTATTCTCATATATTGGATCTCGCAGCGTGCAGCGAATAATATATCGATAAGATTAATCGAGCCAAAAGCCGCGTGGATACAAAGTGCGCCGCCCGCCGCGACAGCGACTATACAGACCCAGGCTCAAGCATCGAACGTGGTCCATGTTCTAGCCTGGCCTGTCTCCAGCGCTGTACACCCACGCTGTACCGGTATCCACGCAAACGATTGCTTTATCGAGACTCCGGCGAACGACCGTCCTGCAGCACACATAAAAATCTTACCAACGATCTGCAGGACCTGAATCATATGAAAATAAAACTACGCAAATATCGATCGATTTTCGCATTACTGAGCATCATAATCGCACAGGTATGACTTCTTGTCAAGACCTCAGAGTACAGCGTATGTTTAAATTTGAATAATTGATCAATGATCTATACCAGAGTCTAATGTTCGTATTTTTGTTTGATGATTTTGATATAGACTTCGAAAGTATAAGATAATCGTTGCAGTTTGGTGTACCTATATTGTTGCAGTGTGCGAGGTGTGCACACTCATGTGTTTGTATAATTGACGGTTAAATTCACGGCTTTAGGCTTCAGGGTCACAAATCTTTGCGTCCTTTTTGCCTGCGTATTAATGCTCACCTCTTACGGTAATCTAATATCGTTTGATATATTGGGGAAGGGAATGGGGAGTCAATGGGGAGCCGATGGCGCGAAAGGTCGTAACACCAGGGGTCGCCGAAGATATTTACAATTTTAATCATCGTCTCTGCGTGGGACTCGAGCTGCTCGGATACGGCCGACCTCCGAGGTCCTCGCCGTCGTCCGCTCCTCCAGGATCTTTATCGCGGCGCGATCAGCCGCGATCAGCCACGTCCAGCCCTCTACGATCCCCGATGAGCCAAAGAATATTTAAGACGCTCTTTCTTCTCCACCTTCTTCGTCTTCGTCTTCGTCTTCTTCTGTTCTTCTTCTTCCTATTCAGCCCTGGTTCACCGCTTCTTCGTTCCTCGAGCTGCATAGTATGAGAAGGAGTTGATGGAACGAACCCGCACCGCGAAGCGACACTATAGCTACGCGTTCTTCCCCGTTGAAGAAATTTCTTTTTTTGAAATATCGGCGATCCCTCTTTTCTCCCCATAGCAGCTATAGCTGGCTGTTTTCTCTTTCATTCTTTTATTTTTTCTTCTCTCCCAGTGTCTTCGATTTTCCTCCTCCACATCTATAATATATAAATTTTCCTCTTTCTTCTGCGGGACTTCTTCTACCTCTCGGTCTTTATAGATCCCAACGAAGGGTATGGTATGGTGACGCCCTTCGTTATACGGTGACAATAGATCTTTCCTACGCGGTAGCTTTGACCACCTGTTGCTGCCTGTTGCCCCGTAGGGTGGGTGTGACTTCGTCACGTACCGAACAGAAGTGGACCATTGTTAAAGTTCGAATATACTTTCGTAGGAATACCGCATTTGGTCGCGCGGTGACAGCCAACTCATTTTCTATTATTCGGTCTCACGCCTCGTCGAGCACCAATTTTCTGCTGGAAAATTCCTCATACGCGCATAAATATCTCTCAGTCCAACGCATATAATGCGCGAAAAAGATATTGCAATTTATCGACTCTTATTCTCGGTTAAATTTAATCAAATTTACTGGCCGAAAGGTCAGCCCTGCGTAACCCTAACGATGAGCAATAGATCGGTTGTAAGATTACTCGTTGTGTTATTACAGCGTAGGGACGTAGGTAATGCAGCTAATACCATATTTACTAATACTTATTACCACCTTGTAAATTGTTACCCAGCCTCTGGCGCGGAGTTAAACCTCATCCGGTAGTTTACCTGAATGAAATAATTTACGACACGTGCCCCGTATCGTAAATTCTATTAAAAAGTAAAAGGAAAACCTAATAAGCCTCAAGTATTACTAGATGGTTCAGACGGGATATGATCGTCGTACAAAGACCGGGGTACTCTGTATTGCGCAGTAATGAACATAATCATTATAGATCATATTTTTTGCTCATAGAGGAAATGCGGATCGATAAAATCGATCGAAAAATTATATCGCGAATATATAATCGCAACAAAACGATCCGCGAGTAAATATACTACTTATACTTTAAAAGTTCAATGACGCAGTGTATCGTCGGGTTACACGTTAATTACACCTGTCTTTACAGGTCCGTCTCACGTGGTCACGTGCGCATGTAAATGCGCGACTTCCGTTTTTGCTCGTTAAATAGCGACGAGTTCATGGCTCGGTAAAGTCGTCTATCCTGCAGCACCTCTCCACCTTACATACAAACTGCATAATAATAAAACGCGTATGGTGGTGCTGGTGAACGAGTGACCAAAGGACCAAAGTTCTGCTGCTGCTGCTGCAGCTTTTCGAAAATATGTTTCTGCCTCCTACTACGACCACTTCCATGTACGAACCATACCAGCTCCGAGTAATAATTAGCAATAATTAAGAAATACTACGGTATTATCCCCAGTCGTTACGTTACGTTACGAGTACTTACCACGGGGCTTTACTGAGCCAACTATATTTTCATGGACGAGCAAACTCTCTTCGAGCGTGAAACGGCTGTAAACTAAACTCATCAGTACACTAGTAGCCGTGCTATACCTGTCTCAATATGGTGGAGCGGATAGCAAGGATAAACAAAAGGAAACATTCCTGACAACTTTGCCAAGTCCTACTTGTCGCATTACCCGGTCTTCCAGGGATGTTTATGACTCTTGGCTCCTGCAGCACACGACTCTGGGATGCAGGGGAATGTATAAGTCGACGTTTTTTTACCGCGAGGCGTAAGACGCGGACTGCAGGACAATTTACTTCGAGATGTACGGTAATTCCGTATATTTGTTAATACTTTGGGAAAGAAAAATGCACGTTTATTATACTCTCGCGGACTCATGCAGTCTGCAGTTTGAATCGCAAAATGTCGAGAGATGAGATGATAAAGGACTGTATGGATCGATGAATCGGGATCTTTGAAAGAAAATTTACGAACGTCGCGGATGAATAAGGTGCGGATAAATATCTTGTAGGAGGGCTAGCCAGCCGGGTTTGTAGCAGTTGGCTCGGTACCAATACCTTTGTAAAATCACGTTTTTAGTCGACGAGGAAGCCGGGGCGGAGGTTGCGGCGCCTGGGGGCCCTCCCATGAGGAGGAGTGACCTTATAGTTAGGTTTACTCTTGGGAATCGGTGCCCTTGCGCGATCTTCCTGGCACGCGGTTGCCCGGTGGGGCAAGTTTAGCCCTGGGGCGCCAGCAGGTTGAATATATAGGAGGTAGAAAACCGACCGACGCGGTGATACGTACTGAATTTTACTGTCAGCCTCCTGGAGAAGCTTCAACTCTCGACTTCCGAAGGCTACCCTGGGAAGAGACGCGCCTACCACGCAGTCTTTAAAACGTCAGTCGGTTTCAGCGCGGACGGAAAAAAATCGCTCGTAATATACTTAAATGTAGGAACGTAAAAACCCCTTATTTCAGCAAGGAGGAGCTGTTATGGGTTATGGGTGTGTATGTAGTTGTAACATGGGGAAAAAGGATGCCATCATAACACCAGTCTCGCAAACTGCAATCCATTACAAGAAATTGAAAATTGTAGTAAATTAACGATTAGTCCTAAAAATCTCGTGAGATTTTTCGATCAGCAAATTCTGTCTTCGTAATAAACTATTTGAGTCGTTGATATTTCTGCGTCAGCTGGGAACGAAGAATAAATTATAATTGAGTTTTGACCGGCATTGAAATCTCTTTTCATTAACTTCGTTTCAATATTTCTGACGACTTTATAAGAGTGCTATATGATGTGAATCGTGGAAGAATTTAAATCTTAGTAAATCCACTGTGTAAATTCACGTTAGATGGTTTAATCCGATCTCTGCTGCAGCAAGCTGCGTTTTAAACATCCCGTTGGATGATCCCGTCGTTTCTGGGACGAGTAACTAATTGGCCGTCAGAACTTTTCATTGGAAATTGGCGTCAGCCTCTTCCTCCTTCTTCTCTTCTTATTCAAGACCTGCAGGTCGCACGCCGTCATCAAAGCCATAGGTTGAGGCTGGTCCCGGTCGTTCTTCGCGAACTTCACGCGTTCAACAATCGTAGGAGGAAACTTTAGAGGAGGGAATAACGCGAGTCAACTTAAGAAGAAGGGAACGAAGAGGCTGGCTCCAGATCGAACCCACGGAAAGGATCCACGGATTGTACCCTCAGGGCGCAAGCCACGATGTACCCACATACGCCTGCCGCCCGCCTGCAACCCATCTATAGGTATATATACTTACGTTATATACATATATATATAACATATATATATCTATATATCTATATATCTGTTTGAGTCAGCGTCAGTCGAGTCCCGGTACCGGGTAATGGGGGGTCAAGGGTCACCGCGCCGCCAACGCTAGAGACGAAGCAATACCTATATATAAACGTATGTATACATGGGTATGGACACGTAGACACATGAATGGTTACGTATTTACGAATATATATATATATATATATATAATGTATATATGTATATAATAGTGTAAATATGTATATATATGTATATAGTATAGTATATCTTTGGATACATATATGTAGCAACGTCTTATGCTCTTATACTTTTATACTCTCTATATACTCTTATACTTGGTGCGGGCGGGGAGAAAAGAAGAGGGTAAGGGTACGGGGAAGAGGCTGTAGAAATAAGGCAGTGCGATACTCGTTGAAACCGTGGGAACGCGCGGCGAGAGGAACCTGCACGCGCCCGACGAGCTCCGTCCTGTTGAGGAGGACCCAGGAGGGGCCCGACGAAGAAGTCCCCCCGCTGTATGGGTACACGGTGCAGAGGTTCGCGCAGCCTTTCGAAGGCTTTTATTAGATTTCTTCGCCCAACCCTCGCGCGAACGTTAGCGCGACCGCCAACGTATTAATACCAAATACCGCTCCGGGTTTTAACCCGCTTCTTCATACCGCGATGCAACCATTTTACTCCAAACCAAAGGGGGAGTCAAACTAACTTTAGGTTATTATGTACCAAGATATATTTTACGCACTTTTCAAATCGACCCCAAAGTGCTGGACCTCCCTTTAAACACGTCTAAGATAGCCGCGGAATTTCATGCTCGCTACATGAGCAGATTTTATGTCTCAAACATAAAACAGCATTATTAGGCTTCATTCTTTATCCCATTATCCTCGATCGTCAATATTTAGGTTCCTAGTATAAACCCTTTCGAAGTCCTCGAAAAATGATTGCTGCAGGTCGTATAGCTCGCGATTGAATTATTCTTGAAGATTTTTTAAAACAATTATCCATAAATCGTTGATCTGATACCAATAATTCGGAAATCTCATATCTGCAGCAACGAAACTCGGAAATAAATGAGACCTCCGAATAATTGAGCTCGTACTATTTGAACGTGCATAAATAAAGCTACAGGCAAGGAAACACCTCGCGGGATATTGGCGTTGCCGCTGTAGTGAGTGCAGCGTTATACCTACAAAAAGAAGTGCAGCGCGCCTCGGTTCAAAATGAGTAGAACCCCCGTGGTCAGTGAGCGCGTGCCTCGGGGCATCACGTCTGCAGAGTAGGGGAAGGTGGAGAAAAAAAAAAATAAATATAGAAAGATGAGAGGGAAGAAGTGTCTTACATTGTTAGGAGGTACTCACGCGAGATTCGCCGATTCTTCTTCTTTCCCAGGTCGTAACTTCGAAACCGTTGTAGTACTAATTCCGTTCATTTTTAATCCCGGATAAGAATGCGGTTATTAAAAATTTATTCTAACCGTCCCGATTCTAACGATTAATTTAACAAATCGGCAAGCGCGTATCGAACGCGCGTAGATTATACGACTGACAACTGACAATCACTGTCTCGGTCCCGAGGAATTATTATCCTATAATCTTAGAACTGCAGTGGGTGGGTTCCGTGGTTTTCTGCTAATAGTATATTTATAGATTATCTGCCAGTTGCGAAATGGAAAATAGCGAAGCTGTTCTTATGTATACCCAGCAGAAATGTTCATTTAAAAGATCATCTGCTTAAATGACCTTTCAAAAAGGCCACCAATTCAAATTATTCGGATACCTTATATATAGTTCATTTATTGAACAACTTCCTCGATATGATAATATTGAAATCGTGCGAATTTTGTCAAGTCATGAACCGATAGCGTCGAACACGTGCTAATGCAGTGCGCGGTGAACGGATAAATTCAACAATTCTAAATCTTAATGGAATCATTATACTACCACTTATCTACAGGTGGGTGGTGAAACAAGGTCTACTGTGGCTCTAGCCGAATCGACCAATCGTCGATTAGGCTAAACCGCTCGGATCATTTTATACCTCTTTCTTTTTCTGACAGAGATTTATATGGGTACACGTGGGAAGTGATCAGCAATGTGTCAAAGCGTCAGCCTAAAAAACGCACGCTACACGCGTTAGAATTAGTCAGGACAAGCTTTTTTCTATAGTTCGTTTTTTTTCTCTCTCTCTTTTTTTACCATTATGATCTTTTCTGAAAGCACTGTCACGTGTCTCATGTAGTACATCAATAGTTCCCGAAATTTTCAACCTTCCACAATACACGTGTCCCATATAGTTTACACATCAATCTATACAGAAGTTAAATCGGTTAAATCATTCCATGTGCAGTTTAACATGCGATGATCTACATCGGCTCGTTTGTCATGTATTTAAAGCCAATAATTATTAGCATAAACGGATAGTGGGATTAAAATGTCCCGTATCTTATCTCGACATTAACATTTCTATCTCTTGTTTCGATCGTCTCATTATTCACGAACAACTGTGAAACAGACATGAGAGTTATAAGTTATAAGTTATAACATTGATCTCTTAATCATGAGCAATCGTGGCAATCGTGTATCTCCGATTGTCGAAACTCAAAATACAGATTCTCGAAGATGAATGTGACGCCATAATTTTCTAACGATTAAAGAATAGAAAAAAAAAGATCTAAATCGAATCCGGGGAAGTCCCGCGCCTCGATCTTATGCTAATACAAGTACGACAGGTTCGAGCACCTGGCGACAGAGGGCAGCAGGTGGCAGATCCGGCAGCCAGGAAACCTAGGCAAGGTTGACTTGTGAACGGTGACAAAGACGACATCGACCTGCGCAGGCCGCACCGTCCGTGGGAAAGCTGCTTCCCGTAGAGCTTACCTCGGTCGGTATAGACGGACGCGCAAACTCCCCCGCAAAGCGATAACTAATCAAGACCGAAAGCCACTAATTTAAAGCCGAAAAATAGAAGGGATAGGAAAAAAGGGAAAAAAATGGAATTATTAACCGTGGTTCTGAAGGGGTGGTTCTCTGGCGCCGCTCGCTCCCGGGTTAACCACGAATTATCGGTGTTTAAAAAGACGACGGCAAAGCTCTCTCTGGCCTCTACAGAATCTTATATACATATATATATACCTCGGTTATCTTCTTTGGTCCCTTCGAGTTCAAACTATACTACTAACTAATAGCAGGTCTAGAATGTGTCTACAATGTGAACAGAGCCAGCAGACGTTTACCTAATTGCTGGCCACAAAAAACCGCGCGCCGCCTTAACCACAGGCCATGAGCCGCGGGGCCTTACAGTCCCGGGGCCTCGTGCCCCCTTGTATATCCGTACGCGACCTAAACTCTCATACCTACATGTATATCTCGGATATGGTAGATATACATATGTAACTGATATAAGATGTTCATTATAGTACGTTCATCCCATATCGCGAGTACCCTGCTGCATGCACTAGCTTGCGCAATTAACACTATTTTTGAAACACTTCTATATAATTGCACGTATAAAACGATTTATGAAATAAGAGATTTGAAAATCGTTTTTATAAAGTTAAATCAGCTCTCTAGCTCTCGCCTGTGCAGTATATATGATTGCAGGTGAAGCGGCTAAACTAACAACGATACTTGATTGATTTTGACTTACGGCGTCGTTAAGAACGATCGATATGCCTTAGAGGTGTAATAAAGTACCTATATATAGTGTAAAATTGTTTTACCCTGTAGCTAATATATATGCGGTCTGTGAGATAGCGTGTTGGAAATTTTATGTATATACTATAGGTGTATAATATGTAGTACGTGTATATGGCTTGGTTTGGTACCCACATAGATGGGATTCTGCGTTTTGTCCCACGGGGATAAAACGAAAAAGATTTCAGATTTCTTACCCTACCCGCAATGATATACCCGCTATTATCATTAGGGAGCGAAGACTAGTCTTTGGCAATTGGCCCCATGGGAGCCAACCGCAACCGAGCTCAGGCCAAAGAGAAAGAATGTGAACCCATTATACAATAATCCCGGTAACATCAATCTGCAATAATTGGTTATCCGTTGATCCTGACTGAAAAATAACGATTTGAAAATATCGCGCACATTTGTAACCGGATAATTAAGGCCCATCTCGTACAGGTAACGGTCGGCGGTTTCTTTATCGGATAACTTCGATAAACGCCTTATACCTCGAGGTATATATTTACCAATATACAATACATATCACATATGGTGTTATTTAGACCCGCAGATAGAATACTTTGGTAAAATTTATTCGGCCATTTGTCTTGATAGACTGAAATTCGTAATGAATAGGCCCAACTTTCCAATATGCTGAAAAATAATGTGGATCCTTGTGATCCACCACGCGGTAGTCGGAAAGTATATATTATGCGTGAGGGATTTGCTTGATTAAATAATTAGCGGGCTCCTCCGAGGCGAGACGTATAGCTGACTCCTGGTGCCCCATATCACGCGGTAATCGCTCGACTTTCTTGTCCTAACGTTGCAAGTCCAATAGAAGAATTCTTAATAGTGGCGGAGAGACGGGTGCGATAGAACTATATCTATATGGCGGGTTTGTTTTTAGGGGCGGACAGAATTTTGACGTGGATTGGCGCCGCCACTTCGTAATTCTTATAGGGGATTCGGAAGGTTTCCTGGAGCAGAGCTGATGGCCACGAACTCCTGGAATTCGACCTCCGAGTCGGCGCTGGACACGGAGTCGAGGTCGCCACAGCCCGGTGACCCTTAGATAAAACGTACGCCCTAATAAGAGGGTAGACGCGCATAGACCATCGATGCCAGGACGTTGTTCTGCCCAACCTCGCTATCCTCGCTCCTATGTGGTTAACTTTCGGGGGCGAGGTTGGGTTAAGGGCCACGGCGAAAGGGTTCAGGACATTCCACTCCATGCTTACAACAATTCGAGGAGAATACTCTGGCGTGGGCACGAAATTTCATAAAAAGGACAAGGAGAAGCGAGTTGGCTGTATATGTTACATGTCGGGGATCGGTACTTCCAGGACTTTCCATCTGAAAATAATTCTATATCAAGGAGAATTTTTGAAAGGGGATCATTTTCGAAGATTAGGGAATCAACGGTATCTTTATTGTATGGATAGACCATATTTGTCTAAGTGAAGCATAATCGTATTAGTGTTGTAAATCATAATCAAAAAAATTCTTACAGCAAAATTCTAACGACATCATGCGTTTACCCCATGCGTCGGAGATTAATTACATCCATACTAAGCGCAGGCCTAACAAAACTAGCCAAGTATTTTAGTCATTTTACTGCAAAATCGACTCAGTGCATTAAGCCACAGTGAAATGCAAAAAAATTAAACAGCATAATTCGGACGACTGCAATTACCAAATTGATCTTTAAATAAATTCGAATAGTTTTTGCGAAATCAATCCTTAATTGTCCTCGCCGAATAAGAATAAGAAGAAACAGACGAAGAAGAAGAAGAAGAAGAAGAAGAAGAAGAAGGTGATCGTTATGATCGCTGATCACTAGGGTATCAAGAAACTGCATTACGGGTTCTTTGGAGAACGTTAAATTCGCACCTCGCTGCATCTCGGGATAAAAATCGCGCCCACAATTAGGCTGATCGTTTATGTATAAGTGTTGATGCTCGTAATAATCTCGTAGCTCGTGCGGAGTTTGACTTTAATTGATCGTTCCCTGCAGGGGAGCGTCGCACGCTTCCTGGCTTTCGACCGCAATTAGCCGGGACTCGGTGGTCCTCAGGCGCAGAGGACGCGTACCCCTCTTGATATATACATATATATAATACATATACATATAATATATATACCTATATAGTATATATTATTTTTCACCACATCATCCTTATTTTTTATTCCTTTCATTTTATTATTTTTCATCAAAAATACGCAACCTCTTATTCCGCTGCACATTGTTCTTAATTTCGAGCTCATTAATCCATATTTCACACTCGTCAGCGTCAAGAATGCCGACGCATTATGGTATGGTCGTTGCCCCAGGGCTGGTATGTGCCCCTGAAACACGCACAAGGAATTCAGAGCGACCTCTGAGTTCGAACGCTATCCAGCGATAAAAAAATTGATATTTTACAACCGACTATTCAGAGGCTGCAAATCTCCGATTATAGATCCTGTCTTTTTTGTTTTCTAGTATATAAAATTTCCCCGAATATCTTTTCATCCCGCTGCAGTTATATCGATATTATTAAAAGCTCGAAGGCCGCGAGAGAAACCCTCGATTCAATATTTTTTATTTTCTATTTCTTGTTCGTCTTATTTTATTATACTCTCAAAGAATGAGATTGTAGTGATCGCTCTCCTCCGTCCGTAATTAATGTGCGGGTTAAACTTTTTCTTCTCACTCGCATAAAATAATCTACCGCCTACTTCTCCTGCAGAACGTGCCTAAGTGTGCAGTTCGTCTCGTGAATCATCCCCGGGTCTTAAACCAGAGATACATCTTATATACCGGCGATATTGCATATATATTCATATACATATAGTATAGGGAGGCAATTCCCAGACTTTTTTATCCGCTTTACCTCCCTGTATAGACGGACCATTTTTTCGCGGGCTAACAAACGGTGCGAATGTATCTCGGTTCATTTTCAGATCGTTTTGGGTCCAGCCCAGGGTTAGCTCAGACTCTTCCAGCTCTGTCCTCTGCTCCCGCGCGCTGATTTAGGAAGCGATTACCTCAGCCTGCCCAATCCTGAAACGAGTCATCAGCGAAGGGCCTATATACCAGGAACTGAGTTGTGCTGATTATTGTAATTAAATCGTTCCTCGAGGCTGAGACCCAACTGAGGATATGCCGGGCAGACTTAGCTACCTGGTGCCCAGCGGGGGGCTCTAGGCACCCGAAATAGGTATCCTTTCAAAAAAGAAACGACTTGCTCCTTGCGTTCCAATTAACCCTAAGCTCTAGGCCAAAAGTAACACCGATCTGTATCAAGGAACGTTACACCCCGTTGCGAGTGTCAATAAAACTGGCTAAATTTGCTAGAATTAAGTCAACTATTTTCACAATATATATAAATCTACAATTATACTACCCTATTATAGTATACCTATGTATATTGTTCGAGGAAATTTTCTTTCCAACAAAATACGACCGCAGGTATATTGTTCTAATTACGCTATTCACGCTATTTACGATCCAGGCGTCGATCCAGGTCCGAATCTTTATATGATTTTTTTTAATCAAAGGGGGGACGAAAGCAGAAGAATTCAGTGTATTAATTACTGCGAACTATTGCATGCGCGAGTATGACAGCATATGAGTGGGTTTATGACAAGAAATGAATTGATAAGTCACTGAAAAATAAAACTCAGACAGAAAAATCTTAACTATAAGTCCATTCCATAAATGCATTTTTCAAATCTTCTACGACCTGTTTTTTCGATAACACAATCAACGATGCGATGCTCGACCATATTGTCGCAAAGATTAACAATAACATTTGTAAGTTACACTTTCCCCTCGCCTTTCTCGATACTTCATATAAAACTCTTATTTTCACGTGGATGCAGCCTATGCAATTTCTTCGTCTCGACGTCTTTTTGCATAAGAAGACTAAAACTTGTTATGTGCATAATTATTACTAATTATCAGGAATTAGATTCCAAACCAATTCAAAGTATCTGCTAATAATTTTCTACCTAGCTGCTGTATAAAATCTAATTATTCCTGACTTTCTAGTCATGAAACGTAGGTAGGTATTAATAATCGGAAATTTTTATTGACTGATTGAAGCGAATGTTAGATACGAAAAGGAACGCTGTTGTAGAGTAGATAGTATATTTCTTATCCAATTCCAGGACGAAGAACAAACGTTATGTGAGAAAGGTTCAGTTTGCAGAACAATAAAACCAGAGTGCTGCGACCGGCTCCAATAGAATGTTTGTTCGCTTTTTCATTATCGGCTATCGAGGGGATCTTTTATTGTCAGAGTAAGGGGATTAATTAAAGTCAAACATCGCAAACTGCCCTACAAACAGGTTAACTGCAGCCTATTGTTAGAAACGATACAATAGACGAAGAACCGCTGCTATATATATATATATAGGCACCCTGCAGTACCTTATACCTATAGTATACGAGTTAAAGAGCCAGGATAGAAATTTCTCGGTCACTGCAGCACATCCGTGAAATCTATTCAATATTTATTCAAATACCGTATGAGATGATCCGTGGATAAACATATTTACACAATACAATATACATACCTGAAAATGCGTGAAGAAAGAAAGAAAGACTGTACCCAGGACAACGCGGTGATATATATTAGAAAGAAATGAGTAATTAGGTTTTATGAAAAAAATAATGTCCTGGTAATACGATGTAGGTATATACTATAACAATTTTAGGAAAATTAATATGATTATGAAAATCTACTGCAGAGGTATATTGTATATTATATAATATAGAATTAGAATGAATACAGCGAAATAATATATATTATTTAAATAAGAAAACGAAATATTTTTATTGATTTCATTATTCTGTCTTTTTCTAGTAATAACAATAAATCTTTAATACAGTCGACTAGGGCGATGTTTTGGTATCTAAGTAGGTATATAGGAAGGTAACATTAAACTTTTAATGGCTACATGTAGCTCAGGTTTTGGGTAAATCCGTACAGGTATAAGTATAGGTGTATATATATATAGTATATATATAGATATACATATATATACATATATATATAGTATAAGTATATAAGTACTTAAACTTAACGCTACTAACATTGAGATAAGGTGGCAACAGCTAAAAGACGATTTATATCTAGGAGAAAGTCTATGGTACATTAATCTTAAATTAGTGGTAACGTCGAGGGACAGATGACACGGTGTTGCACGCTGAACGTAAAAACGGGCCTTATGTACAGTGAAAACGTGCGTGCGGGTGGTCCAGGCCCCAAGGACCCGATCCAAGGAAGATCCCCGTTCAGTATCCGAGGAACACCGGACGGAGAGAAGAAGTAAAAGTTGAACAAGAAGAACAAGAAGAAGAAGAAGAAGAAGAAGAGGAGGAAGAAGGGACAGCGATAAATAAGTACGTGCGACGCAGGGAAGTATTTACAGAATACTACTCGGCCAAGGACTCGGGGTAGTATATAGGACGGACTGCACCCCAATTCTGCTATTTATCTATCCCTATTTTTCTCCGCGGGTGAGATTCTTATCTTTCAAATCTTTACGGGGTCGCATATATATTTTCACACTTTATTTTCGGGCTAAGAGCGAGCAGCTAGTCGAAGGAACGAGGAAAGAATAGCAATAATGACGATAGTAGAGGTGGCAAGCCGACGAAGGCCAGCTTCTATGGTTTAGAAGAAGCAAAAAAGAAAAAAAAAAAAGAAAAAATACGAATGTTTCGATCCAACTAAACCTCGTCTCATATTTATTTTCATACTGTTTTTCTATCTCTTTCAATTTTATATACTACTACCACACAACACATGTGTATGTATATGATCCTCATAATAATATACGGTGGTAAAAGTTCGACAATATTGTCTTTCCATTGTATGTATATAAACAGATATATCGGTATCTGATAATACCGATCGGATCTATACTCGATTTTGAAAACAAGGTACGAATTAGTCTACCTTCATATAAGCCGAGGATTTGAATTTGAAAAGTAATGAAATTGGGATGCGTCCAAAAAAAAAAAAAAAAAATGAAGAAGAAACGATTCATATTATGTACATGAATCATCGTATAATACATACATATATATGTAAGAATTTTATATATATATATGTATTATGTTCCATACCTATGAATAATACTAACAGTAGGTAATACTGTGATGATATTATATTCTATAACATTGTCCTAATCCTAACGCCTCATGATGTCCTCTATACTGAATCCCAACTTTGGTGTCGTCGAGGTGGTTTGAATCGGTTGCAAACTGTTGCTCGTTGTTATTCTGCCCTGTTGTATATGCCGGATGTTGGAGGATACCGTCGGATTAACCGAAGTAACAGGAGCAGCCTGTGAATCTACTCTGAGATCCTGTGGTACATCAGAGTGGGTAAGTAGGTGAGTTTTCAAATTGCTTCTCTGGTTGAAGCTTCTTGCACAAACTGGACATTTGTGGGGCGATTCTTCCATGTGAAGTATTTTGTGTACCGCAAGCGTTCTGCTTTGGCAGAATCCCTTGCCGCATTCACCGCACTTAAAAGGCTTCTCCTTGCTGTGGATGTACCTGAATATATTTTTTTTTTTTTGGATCAGAAATAAGATAATAAGAAGAAAGTTCATCGGTTAAACTCAGTCATTTTATTAATTAGTTTCGAAAATACTGTATCACGTTTCAAACTGCGTTAGTTTGCAACGCGTACACTGCCTACTACATGATGCAAACACGAAAAATATCGGGTGACATACGACTATAAACTTGTATCCCGTTCTTTTAAGGTATCAACGATCAATTTTACGATATCTTCGATTACGTTATATGTCTTGGATTATACGCTTATCGATTTTAATTAATAGAGGCACGCTTGTGCTGTGAACTAACAATGAAGAAAAGAAAGAAGAAAAAGACCACGTCAAGTATCGTCAGTACATTTTTATCTCAAAATTATATGCGAATACGAAAACGTTGTAGATAACAAATGGAAAATGAAAAAAGAAAAAAGAAACACCCACCTATGATCTCTGAGATGATCCTGCCTCCGGAATGCCTTTCCGCAAATATCACAGCTGTAGGGACGTTCGTCAGTGTGCGTTCTCTCGTGTATAAGGAGATTATAGCTTTTGGTAAACTGTCTATGACAGAATTTGCAAATAAATTGTTTCTTCGGTCTCTGTCCCGGCACTCTTCGCGTCATAAACGACGCCGGTGGTGGTACCGGAAGTCCTTGATGCGCGACGTGACCAGATGACGAAACGTTAGTATGAGAATGTGGATCAGGATTAGGATGCGAATGAGTTTGAGACTGTGACTGAGAATTAGGACGAGCGTAAATATGCGGACGTGGATAAGGGTGGCCTCGTGTATACGATTGCGGATGCGGATGGGGATGGGGATGGGGATGACCGTGCGGTACAGGTTGAGGACAACATCCTCTAGCTGCAAGCAGGGCGGCTCCTCTCAGCCAGTGGTCCAAAAACGCTGCATGGTATCCGTTAGGGTGCTGAGGCTGTTGAGGAACATGCGGGGGCGAAAGAATCCACTGTGGAGGCGAGGTTCGGTGAGGGTGTATCAATTGATCGGCCCCCCCTGACGACGGAGGCGTATGGGGTGGCGTCAACGGCTCCATCTTGGCATCCATGAGCTTCATCGGATTCCTTTTTTTTTTCTTTTTTTTTTTATTATTCCTCAATACTAAGACGAGGGTATATTGCGAGATATACCAGTCGAAAAAAAATTGTCCCAATAATTGATTGGTAGAATTTTGAAGAGATAATTATAACCGAATTAATATATCGCCGTTGATTATGTGCACTATAATATTATCTTCCCGATATCGTTTTGCACTGTTTATCACTATTTTTTTTCGTCTCTTTTTTTTCTTATGTTTGTTGATGATATTGAAGGGGTGAAACGTCAAACACTTGTCAACGAGAGCGTTGATCATTAGATTTGTAAAACGTCAACTCACAGACATGCTTCTTTCACGTTCGAGACTTCGAGTGATACTGACTCGATGGTTAAACTTTCTGCAGGTAACAGACGTTCAGCAGTAGGCGTTGCCTTATACACGTCAAGTTTAACTCCCGTTGGCGAACAACTTCTACAGGGGCGGGGCTTCTGAAAAGCGCCTGAGGGCGCCGCGACGCTACCCCTGCAGGCCCCTGAAGGACGCTCATCCAAAAGCCTCTACCTTGTAACCTGCAAGTACCAATACATATACATCGATGGATTTCTCGACACGGACGAAGAGGTCGTCGCGACGCGCGTCGATTACTACGATAAAACCAACATGGCGAACATTACGCAAACGCGGAATAACATTTATCTAGCTAACACACAATGATGTATAGATTGGCTATTTCGCGATTATAATATCAGCTATGATCATTTCTCAAGGGCTCCTTTCCTTTTTTCTTTTCTTCCCTTCTATAGGCGTACCAGGTCTTCTTAGATATGTTGGTAATGGAGGTTAGGACGTGAAGTATCCACCTCGGCTGAAAAATGTTAAAATACTCCGTGGTTTCTCCCTCTAAATCTTTCTTCTTTGATGATTTGGGAGAATTATTGTGGCACGAAGTGGAAAGTTCAATTGAAAATTTATAAAATCGTTATTTCCTGTAAAAAAAGTTATGGCACACTTCGCCCCGATCTCCCCCACATATGAAGTAGGTAAGGTCCTTCACTGTGAGTGAATCAGACAGCCTGAAGAAATCGGTATGTAGTATACAGGGAGGGAATTACGATAGCGAGAAACAGCGTTGATGTTACTCTTTTTTCTTTTTTTTTTTAGATTTTCTTCACTTTTTTGAAGTTTTCATCTTATTATTTACCTGCAGCTACTAATAAACTCT
Organism: Tenthredo livida; assembly: GCA_963992785.1. Lineage (NCBI taxonomy): Eukaryota > Metazoa > Arthropoda > Insecta > Hymenoptera > Tenthredinidae > Tenthredo > Tenthredo livida. The sequence goes on along the minus strand of OZ023066.1, from coordinate 10,090,340 downwards.
CTATAATATCTAACGATGCTGTTGCAGCGATGTATTAAAAGTGAAGTATAGGTAATCCGTTTATCGCCTACCTTGATAATGATTCTCGCTTATAGCTGGCGAGTTATACATGTATAGTTATATTGTACTAGTATATATCTATACCTATACCTAATCGCGAGTGATTGAAAATAATGAAAAATGTTATTCAAGAAATTGCGACGAAATATAGTAGGTACCTGCCTCGAACCTACATATTTCGAAAATGAAACCACTGTCGATTTTGTGGATTGAACATTTGGAATTAGGCAACTTCCGTCGACTTTATAGAGACACCGTATATAATTAGCGTTGATAAGTTGAGCTAGAATTTTTTGTCGGATGTTTAGAGAACGAGGGGAAAAAAGGAGAAGAAGAAGAAAAAAAAATTGATAAAATGCCACCGCTATGTATATAGTAACGAATCCTGCGCAGCGGTGCAGAGAGACAGACACAGTGATAAGTACGTAGAGTAGGCGAGAACCGACCGCTAGTTGCACTCGCCACTTAGCCAGCCCTGTTATTATAACGCATATAGGTACTGCACTGGTGAATATCCATAAATATTGATAACAACGGTGTGGCAGAAGCGCGACCGAGTTCTGGTCTCCTGGATTTTTTATTTTATTTTTTTTTTCAATTTTTTTTTATTTTCCCAATGGTTTTTATGCACTTTTTTGAAACTAGAAAGCACACCGCGTGCTAGTTGCCAGCAACAGTAACTGTGATGATAAAATGTCTTACTCGAGGACGGGTCTGCTGGTAGCACTTTATAATCAAAGAAACTCCCTCGCTCTTTCTCTATATGCTGATTGTACAAGTCTGGCTTATAGTTATACCTCAATTAACTCATGTCAGGCGCGTGCACTGCAGCAGAGAATTTTAAACGTAGGTTCAATATCTTTGCTCATTTGTAATGTAACATATAGAAATTTTACTCTTCAAGTACTAAGGCATTCATTATATCTAATAATAACCAAAAGTTACTCGGTTAATTTTATACAGTCGAAGTTATCATCGATGTGAAATTCAAAAATGATAGCAAAAGTTACACCGGACGTATTATTGCGTACAAAGATCATTTTGGAGTAAGATGTCTAATAATTGCAGTTTATAGTCTCTACTCAAAATGTATTGATGATTTCTAGAGCTTGTATAAATAAATCGAGAGCATGAGCTTCAGATATATGAAAATGATTAGCAAGAAAACCACTTGGATATAATTAGTGATATTCTATCAGGAATTTGAAGTGATAATCATTATATCACCTATTCATATAATATTGAAAGCAGAACTTTCTCCATAAGTCTTTTCTCTACATGCTCTGATACAGCTATTATGTATTAATAGGTATGTAATAAAATGACAAATGATTATCTGCACTCGGGTATAAGAGTTATCTCTTAAATATTATCGCGATAAATACCCAGAAATCGAAAGACGACAAGGTTCCATTTTTTGTATGTACTTAGGTAATGGTATAGGTATGTCGCGCTTCTACGTTATTCGAAGTAAATCTATCGGGAAGATCGTAATAGCCGCAATCTATAAAGCTATATTTAGTTCAGCTATATAAGTCGTCTACAGTGTGTACATAACTACGTAGTACAGATATAGATATAGATATATATGTATATACAAATGTGTATATATCTATACAGCTAACTCCCTACAATCGAGAAGCCACGCCGCGTTACTCCCGCAAGCTTGATCGATATGAATCAGTTGATTAATGACGATGACGTCGTTTGAACGGTAGCCACACGATCACGAGTGACTTTTGAAGTAGCAGTGCGTTCGAACGGTGGACATAATCGATTTAAATCAGATCGAATGATCGGACGGTGATCTCCCCGAGCGATGCGTGTAAATTAATATTGGAGATCTGGTGCAAAGGCGTGCCTCACGCATCCCTCTATATCTACTATATCTATACCTATATGATGCATCGTATAGATCCGAGAGATTTGAACCAGCTTATAAATGGTCGCATCAAACGATGGAAAACATGGACTACTTTGTCGACCATTAATTGGAACAGGGTCTCTTCCTTTTCTGATTCATCCAATTTTTTATTATTTTTTATTTTCGGTTTTTTTGATCGACAAGTTTTTTAGACTCCCCCTGACGCCGGAGCAGTAATCTTATTATACGCTAACGACCTTGCTCAGCATGATAGATATTATGTGAGAGGCTACCACCGTGCGTCTCATTCTTCTCGTTTAGTACTTATCGTAACTTCATCCTTTTCTTTCTCCCATTAAACGATCACTCTGTGACCGTTTTTCGTTCACCGAAAACTACTGTGTGTTTGGATTGCTCACCCAAACTCTAATTCATCACTGTAGACTCAATCTCGCTGTGCATATACGAACTTGGATCGGTTATATTCTATTCGAACTTTGGATCGTTTCGATAACTAAAAACCAATGCTATAAGGACTAGTGCAGGAAAAACTCGTTTCTTCTTTACTTCAACTCCGAAGTTTGCCAATATCTCGGTTTCGCATTTAACAGAACCTACAGTCGCTGCACACCTACCAATCGCAGACTTGTTATATTCTTGTGCAAATCGACGTCTGAGCGGAGCGCGAGGGAACAATAAATGTGAAATTTTTATTAACGCGAAATATATTGCGCGACAGATTGTGGCTACCTATATCATACACTCACCATATACTCAGTATACATATACCAACTGGGAAAAATATACCAGATTACTTTATGGTAGCGTTAGCGTAGATATATAGAGGTAACATGTAGGTATATATATGTATATTAAATACAGATTTATCTAATATGTGTAGAATTTCGTGGCGTGATTATCGGCCTTAGGTATTGGTGCATACTGTCGTTTAAACTCTTATCATTTTACGACCAAGCAGACAGCACGTCACCTTCTCGACGGCATGTAGGTAGGTACCTATACGTTCGTGCAACATTAACTTGCCCACATTTTACTTTCGAGACATGTCTGACTGATCCAACCTCGACACATTGGATACATGTGTGCGTGCAAACACTACCGAAAGCCCTCCTTTTAAATTCTAGTTAAAAAAGGGACCACCGATAGAGGAGGTGATTTAAAAAACATATATATGCACGCATATTGCACCTCGATCAGTAATAAGATACGCAGAGTCTCCGGTATTGCGGAATTGTATCGATATGGTTATCTTCGCTGGTATTTTGATATCGCGAAATTTCTATAACGGTCGTTTTATCTATATATGTATGCCTATTTCATGCAGTATGACGTTCAACGTCGATTATATACACTCAAGGGACTGCAGGTTTGATAATTTAATCAGGGAAGTGATATGTGCAGAGATTAATCTACTGAGAATACTATATACTATATCACTATACGTATATTGAAAGAACAAGTATTATTATGAAACTTTTCTGAATCACTGCTGCCCTGAAATGCAAGAATAAATCATCGTCTGTACATATAGGTACTATTACTACGATCCATGTATTCAAACGAGGTTTGTCCTCGCAGTTTGTTCCGGCGAAGTCACGGAGCCTTCTAATACATTGACGAAAATATTCAGCGTTTGAACGACGAGCGGTGATTATAGATGCTGAGATAAGCCGGCTCGCGGATCCGGACGAACCTGGATCGTCCCGGATTGCCTGGGGCGGAGGCGGAGGCAGGATAATTCAGTTTCAAGCTCCATCAGCCCGGTACACCCCATCGCAAAATACGTCTTTATACAAACCGCTGCGTCGTGTGCAAACCCGACGTTCTCCCATTCGAATTTTCGCCTCAAAAGGAGCAAAAAATATATTTCAAAATTCATTCTGAATCCTTCGATTTCACAGATCGCATATTTCATTCACGCGTCGATGTGTGTTCAATAGCTCGTCGTAGTAGAGGATATGAGAAATCGTAAGAACGTCAACTGCCCACTCCGACGTACGGTATAATATGTTTGTAAATTTGTCACGGAACTAAAGTACATACTCATACTAGTATAAATATCGAGACATTTATTGGAAGCTGGTGTTAGACGCTAGAGAAACAGACTACGCGTTACTACACCGTAAACTGTTGCAGCTATACGACGATAAGCCACTCGAAATTTTCGACCTCTTGAGACGTGCCAGGGTGCTATGTAACGTACCATAGTTTTGTTCATCTGGGAAGTCAATTTTTGACACTAATCATCGAGGCCTTTCGAAAGAACGTGAAAAGAAAAAAAAAACATCGCAGTTTCGAGAACCAATGTGCATTATATAAGTGCACTGCCCTGCGCTCTTCGAAAAAATGGTAATAAACAATGCTCAAGTGTTTTGCACTAGCGATGGGAAGTTCTTTCAAATATATCATTCTGGAAGAGCTCGAGTACGGTGATCGAATTCCACCTAAGACTTTGACCAAGTTTTGTCACATTTCGCCCATCATTGAATTCTTGAAAAACTCTCACGAACGGAGTAACATTTTTGCATCCATGAATTGTACGACTAGCTCATTGACCGTTGTTTAGCTGAATAATCGAGGAATTTCCCGACTTCTAGGACAAACCAAAGGTGACGTGATTATTTGCGTATGAGATGTTAAAAGTTTAAATATTGTTATAGTTGTGGCAAGGCAGGGATACCTCCGTAAGTGTCAAGAGAGCATAGCCCCAGAAGATACATTTCCTCGTTTTTTTCACAGCACTATATAAGAAAGTCAAATTTGCTTTATGCGTCAAAGCGGACATTCTGACGGTGAGTTTTTTAATCGTAAAAATGGAAGAAGAGTTCCTGCAGCCACGAGCCTTGCGTTGAAAATTTGACATTTTATTTCTTTACAGCTTGCTACTGCCTTTCGAGACGGGTATAGACGGGGGTATAATACTCTCATCCTAGGATCCTACAAGGTTCAAAGGGTATATTTATATTATCCATAAAACTGAAGAGATTTGCACGCGGAGGGACTTGAAATGCCTTTTTCTTTATGGCAGAGGTAAGGGTAGTCGAAAGTGTGCCAATCCTTGGTGAACAATTTTAGGACTATGTGCTGCCAAACGTGAAAATTTTACCTGAACAACCAGCTATACTGATTGTGAGTATAACTTGATCCATTAACTTATGATAAGACATATATTTGTCCTATATGTTCATCGGCATATCCTTACTCTCTTTTCTTATGTAGGTACAACAATTTCAGAGGGATATGAGTCACGGATTTCTGGAAACTGCGACGTCCAGGGAGAAGTTGCGATTCTTGGAGGTGCATGCGGAGCAGGCGAAGCCATGAAGGAAAGTGGAAAGTCGAATTTAGAGTTCTAATAATACGGTGTTTCGCGTTGAACGGCTACTGCACACTCGTAAAAACAATAAATACGTAAAAGCATAAACATAAAAGTATTGTGTACGGATTAAGATGTAAAAACCCATCCGCCTGACCGTGCCGATCCGTTTTGCTCGAACAAACCCTGCAGAGCTAGGCACGGTCTGTAGGTCTACTTCGTCTCCAATATTGCTTTAGTATGCCTAGTTATATTATCACAAGAATCCCATGGTTTAAGGAGTCGTTCACACAGTTCTAGAAAAGTATTTCGCCCGGCGTACGCCGGTTTCGTCGATTTCGTGCGACGAGTACATTCAGGATCGAATAATTTCGCGGATGGTGCGAAAATTGAGAGAAAAATTTCATCCCTCCGATTTCATAAATAATTGCGAATAATTCGTTGATGAAAATATCGTGGGGCCACGGTGTGGATACACCTTGGTAATCTGTACCCCTTATATACCTGGATAACGTACCACTGGCACACTTTCTCAATTTCGAAAAATAATCCACTAAATTTTCGTTATACCTGGATGAAAAATTGGGTCAACCGGTCAAAATTCTCTTTATGGTGCGTTATTAGGCTATAAAGCCGAACCAACCCGTGCCATTCTCTTAGAATTCGAAACTTAATCAACAACTACCGTTTCCCTGAAAGATTTTCATTTCTGAACCAGTTAATAAATTATTTTTCACTCGTATTATCTCACCGACCATAAATCCAGATTTGGAAAGAAACCGCAGCTCCTATACCCACTACTGGACTGTCCATTTCATTCGGTTGGACGACTTTAGGCATTTAAATTTTCCAACTGTTAAGTATTTGCCATTTTAGCTCGTAATCGGCACAAGCTTGATTATCGTGTGAAGAACAAAAAAAACTTGCTAAAAATCGGGACTCTTATCTCTGGACTTTTACAATTGATCGGTTAAGTTAAACACCAGATTAGGTCGGATTAACGTTTGTTGTTAGCTGTAATCCTGAATTCATACGTTAATCCGTGCTGCATTGCAGCAACCGCAGTCAAATGACAAATCTAATCCTGTAAAATTTTCGCCCACAAATCGCGTCCGAGACTTTTACTGACTAAAAGGTTATTGAGGAGTATCCCAAAATATTACGCTAGACAGATGTTCCCTAGGACCTACAGCGTAGCTCCTGCGTTCCACCCTCTTATAAATATCGAAAAAAACGTTGAAAGACGCCTCTCTAAAGTTGTCGAGGTCCTGGCAACACCCGAGTCAAGATATTCCGCGTTTTAAACACTGGCTAAAGGGGCGGTGGTCCATTGGGCCCGACGCTTCAGGGCTAAAGGATCTGCTTTGTCTCATCTCGGTAACAGATGCCCGTTGCTTCTGCTCCGCAATCCGCAGGTCCCGGTCTTCGTTAGGTTCCATAAGTGTCGTCGCCTGCAGGAGTCCTTAGATAAAGAACTAGTCGTCCTTATGCAATGTGGCCGCACATATTGGTACCCGCAATCTCAACATTTTCAGAATACTCCCATGTGTCCGTGTATAACGTGTGTATGTAGAATGTGGATGCATGTATGTATGTGCATACCGCGGTTGTCTTTGAGTCAGTTCTTGTTTAGATTATTCTAGCGCTCGGTTACTCTGCACGTATGTATAAGGTGACGAATGGGCTATTCCATATCGCGCAACCGAGCCACCATATACACTCAAGTTAAAAAAAAAGTTTCGCTTCATCTCTATCCCCCAATTATAACTCTGACTTCCCGTCTTACGATCACGTACCTCATACACTCGGACTTTCGATAATGTTTATTTCTTTTGGTACTTAATCCGCCTACTCAGCGTCTGGACCCTGATCATTCCATATGCTTATTATTGTAGACTAGGCAGCAGTCTGCACATGCACTGTGATGTTTATTAATTAAGAAACCCACGCGGACGTATATGACCATTATACATATATATACCGATGCATAAACGACCTGTGGCCTCTGTGGCAGCTGGGAGGAGGCAAAGTAGCAGATTCCCAAAACAAATCCACGCTGAGAGTTTCTATTTCGATTTTGGAGTAGGGTGAAGAAGGAAATTTCACTCTCGTGAATATCGAGCAGGTTTTCTTCACGATGTATATACATATACATATGGTCAAAGAATCTATTATATTATCCGTTATGTTATATATACTCACTTTACCTCCCGCGATACTTTGGACCAAAAATCGTCTGTATTTCACAGGTTTTATACGATCCAATATCAAGCAACATTATATATCATAGAAGTCGAGCATAGGATGGGACGCGTATATAAAACGGCTTACGTAGCCAGCGATAGCGGTGCTTTTGATCTCGCCTTTCCCCACACCCTCGCACCCACCCTCACCGTGGTTCTACGACCGGCCAAACCATCCCACTCACGATGACACCTTGACGTTGTGTCACTGTTCGACAGTTCGGAATTAAATCGAGCAAATATATGGTTTTAAATTGTGCAAAAAAATATGTATCAAATTTTTTAGATTCTTAAATTGCTCAGCTTTTATCATTCGTTAACTCTCTCGCTGACCGTGGTATACGATCATATTTTCATGCCAATGACTTGTTTTTTTTTTCTTTCAATTTTTTTCTCCTCTTCGCCTTCTTCGAACAACCGTGGACTAAGCATGTAAATAATCTGACTGTAATATACGTTATGCCAACCATATATGTATGTAATATTGATACATTGGGAGTAGAACTCCTTTGTCCTTTCCGCGAATGCGCGTACCGTACGTACCCTGGCTTGTACTCACAATCACAATCACAATCAGTAACAAGTCGTACGTACAATACCTACCTGTATGTTGTGTTCGTATATGTATCGATGTATTAATGTATATTGTATGTAGGATATAGGTAAGAGTATAGAGGTATATCTATATTGTAGTAGGTACGTGTTTAACCTGGAGAGGCTTGGGCAGTAAACGGATAGTGAGACTTTAGACTACACATCAGTCGGGCCGCCACGACCTAGAGTCAGCGGCAAGCTACAAGTAACAAGTTACATAAACGGTATTGACAATACGGAGACACACGGTGAAATACAGTAACATAGAAGTACTTATACGAAAAGCCGAGAAATCTTATCGCTGTGCAAAGCACGGGGATCCGGCTTTGAAGCTTTGCGAATACTTCGTCGTTTCTTGGAATCAAGAAAGTCACGTATAAAACGACACACCGGTTATTATGAGAGTCGCATATATAGGTATACATACATATATGCATGTGTGCAATGCCTCCGCCTGTACCGAAGTCCGATCGATAAACAATAATCAGAACTATCTGCAGTAATGGCTTATAATCTGGCTTCTGTATGACGAAGAGGTTTTTGCACCTGGATTTCATCCGTAGGATGTGATGGCGAAAATTTCATCGCCTCGAACCGATGGGGATAAAAATATTTCATTTAGGCGACCAGTAAAAGGAATCGACGGCAATTCTTTCGGACGTTTAAATGGCGTAAAGTTTGTTACCATATGCTGTAGACGACCAAAGATCGCATATGCGGTCCAACAACCGACGATTGACATACCGCAGACCTCAACCACCCACACGGACTCTTCTTTGTAAATCCGAGAGGCCAAACAACCTGGTTTTTTCGCCGCTACAACACCTCGCCTAATTAATCCCAAACTTTTCAGTTCCCGACTCTCTCTGGTCATTTATATTCAGATCTTGTAGATATTATATCTGACCGATATGCAGGTTGAGGAGAAATGGGTAGCTAGCTAATTATTTTCAGAAATAAATCTGCTGCGGACCCAGAATTCATTCCAAAGCAGAAAAGTAAGAAAAAACCCCCACATATGACAATGAAATTTTCTTAACTAGTACTTCTCGAGGTACTAAGCCTTGTGGTCATACGTATGGCGCAATTCAGAAATCAAATGTCTGAGGGATTGCAGTTTGAAATTTCGTCGCGGCATAGGTCACCGACTGTTGGACGAATTTCATCGAAATTCACGGTAAAATTGCATTTTACTGCAAGCAGTATTTTCCGTTGCACAATTTTCTGCCGAGTAATTAACTGTACCGAAATTTTTCGCGATACGTTCGCAAATTATTTGGAAAATATTTAAAACTCTAATATTGCGTACGTAAATTGGCAACGCAAATTGCACCAAATTTTCGCGCATATCGTGTACCTGCGAAAGTGTATGGCGAATATTTTGGGTCAGTGGCGAACGGGTGCAGCGGGAGGGCAGGTAGTAAGTTATATCTTTCGAGTCCGGCATAGAATCGTAATTGTTACGCTTAGGTAAACAGCGGTCCTTGAGCGGTCAATTCTGCCGAGGGTATAGGTGTAGACGGTTCGCGAGGTAGACTTGACCGGCACGGCACGCTCCTTGAAGGCCGAGGAGCCACCCGCTGCTGGCCGTTTTAATTAAAATAAGTAATTTTGAAAACAGGAATTGTACCATCATAAACGGTCAGACAATGCAGTGGCTCATAAATATGAAAGTTCAAGCCTATAGATCACGAGGGGCCGGACAGTGAAGAATATGGCAATAGCCGTAATACCTATATACCTATCTGCCTATCTACCTACCTTACAACCGGACAGCCAGAGGTATTCTGTAACCTGAAATAAGCAGCGCTCGAGTACGAAGAAACGGCATTGCAGGCCCATTATGGGCCCCATAAAACACCTCCCATTGCTTCAGGCGCGTGGCCCCAAGGCCGAGTCTATAAGTCGTGAGTTCCTCGCGTTCTTATGGGTCTTTTGAGTTCCTTCAATTTTAAGAACCGTGAGTTATAGGAAAGGCAAATTTTCGTCCTATGGCTAAATATGCATACCGTGTCAATTTTACGCATCGTTATTCGAAAATTTGATTGTAATTCTAGCGAGAGATTTCACACTCTCTGATTCAGAGCTTGACGCTGAGTTCAAACACTTTTATATCAAACGCGAGGAAATTAGTCAGAAAGTATACAGCCTAGTCTAAGTGCCCAATAATTGGAAATCTAATGCTATGATTACGAATTTCTTATCTAATTTCGGGCAAATGAATTTTCCGAATACAAGAGTCATTCATTGGAACATGTTACCTGCAATGACGAACCGAGATGAACTCGGTGAGTAATATTGGAGGAAAATAGCTGCAGTGCAGTGTCGAGAACCTTCCATCAATTATTGATGAAAAAATACTAGAACTTGATTGTCATTGAAAACTACCGTAAAGATACAGAGTATAGGAAGACAAAGGTGATTATTATCGACACTTGAAAGTGAAGTGCACGCATATTGTGCATCACTCCTGCATTTCAACAGCATTATATCAGCTAGGAATCTAAAGTCAGAAATCCCCGTGTTTTAACTAATTTTTTCTTCGTTTTTTAACAACCTCTCGGTATCTCTATACGATTGTTTGCCGAAGTAACAGTATCACTGAAACCGTAAGTTAGTAGGTAATCGTATTCGCCAACATTTACTAACTTTTGCTCTTGCATTCAATGGTTCAATTACATCATGCGTTTTAATTATTTTCTAAGCAAATGCGGACGTGCGATTGAAATTATGCAACTTTTTGGCACGAAAATCGTATATTCGGCGCTTATAGTCGCGCGATGTATGATCATGGTGTACGTGGTGCACGTAGGTTCAGCTACTAAGAAAAGCAATTAATAAGCAATACGCACACCTGTAAGGTATAAAAAATATGAATCATCGAAATATAGCAGCTATTACCTATATAATACGGAGATATGGCCGATATAACAAATCTGTTGCATGTAGTTCGAGTAAAGAATTGACTCAACGCTCACGCAGAATCAAATCTCGGCTCATCGACCGAATGTTTAATTGCTGATTGCGAACGCTCAACCGATCAATTATTTCATCGAAAGATTTTAATCTCGGTGCAGAGAATTGGTAGATTGTATTGTAACTTGTAATCATTATCGGTATACGTTACACACGTCGATGTCGACCGCGATATCTACTTAGAGAATTTTGACGCATTTTCATTGGTATCGAAAATCAGAAATATAAATTAGGAAGGTATTGAACTTCGTTATCAAATTCCAGAAGAATTTATCTACGACATAACTGTTCAAAGTCTGTGAAAAATTGAAAAAAAAATTGGAAACGCGCGTATAACATCGATTTAAATTTTACATGACTTATCGAATCGCGCAAGGGGCTGCAGGTCAATGCAAGAACGAAACCCTTGAAGGAAGAGCGTAGGTAGGTCGTAAAAATGTACGCGTGGCGCATAGAAGCCTGGTGCCTCGTAAACTGGCTACAGGCCAGCACCAGCAGCGATGCCAACAACAGTCAAGGGCATAATAGACGTTCGACTACTTGCCCGGTAGTCTTAAGACCGGTCGAACGAAGCCAGAGCTTCTAGAACTGAAGGAAACTTCAGTACCAAGAGCATGAAGAGATTACTCGAAGAAGACGTTCCATGCGAACCTACAACAACTGCAGGGAACAAAGATTCCTCTCGCTAGGGACGCTGTTCCCAAACCTTGGCAGTAAAGACATCCGTCATCGCCACGCGCCACCCTGGATTCAAGGTTTTCCACAATTTCTGCAAAGATCCTAAAATTCCTTGGGGAACGCGTGCATGGCGGCGTAGCAGACCTTGAATCTATACCGAAGAAAATCGGCGGAGAGAATTTGACGAAAACCTCAAATTGCACTGAAGCTGTTCAATGTCAGAGATTCTTTCTTTTCACGATGGAAGAGAGGCTCGTTTACAGTTTACACCCTCGTATAGTCCGAGATAGAAAAGCAGTCCGTAACGCGAAGTTTTTTATTACGACGAACATAATTCAGCACCGTTTCAAGGTACCGCGTTGAGCCGCGGATCAGCCGTGGAAAAAAAATATGTATGGATAGAACGAATCCCGAATTTTGTAAAGGAGCGGAAGAGGGAAGATGCTGTGGAGTAGCGTAGAGGTAAAATAAGGTTGGATCGATCTCTGAACGCCTCGGTGTACGGCTCTCCCTCTCTCTATATTCGAACCCTCTCTGTCTTTCGTTCTCCAAGCAGAGTCCTGTGATCTCGGCGATTTCATCATCAGCAACGCAGGCTCGATGCGAAGGGGCCCCCAGGAAACATGGGAAACACGAGAAACACGAGAAACACGGTATACGCGAACAGGACGGGGACCGGGACCGGGACCAGGACCGGGACGGACGAACGGATAAAAGCCAATTGAATTTAAATCATGAATACAAACGAAGCGCGGGCGAGGCGGTGCTGCAAACGCCAAAGGCAATCTGGTGGCAGCTTTGTCCCGGTAATGGCTTCATCGGAGGAGGAGTAGGTACTTCGGGGATGAGAGCCTCCAGCCCCTTTGCTCTCGGAAACTTCGCTTCTATCTTCCGCTTATGGTAGGAAGGTGCGCGTTTGTACGTGGGACGATATAGTAGGTACACAAGAATGTACATAGGTATACAATCAATATACACCCACCTTTAGAGCAACTTTCCATATCTGTGAGCTTTAGAGATAGATTTGCGACTCCGCGTTGCTTTACGCCTGCGTCTATAAAATTTACTCTCAAATTACGCGTCGATTTAATCTACGAGATTTCTACTTATATATATTCAATATAGAATTGTCAAGACTGCAGGCAGAAACATTCGTTACATAGCTCTAAGCGATCTCCACTTCAGATAATCATACATACATATACATGCATATGTCTTAACTTTCTGTAACAGCTGCAGATTTCAGAGTTTGAATTCTATCCCTGGGATTGATTTCTCCCGCGAAGATATCACGGAGCTTTTTTTTTAGCTATTTCAAAGATCGCTTTGATGGTTTGAGCCAAAATTAATCGAGAGTTAGTTAAAGGTTGCTATACAGATCCCGACCTCTGATCCCTGATAACGTGCCTCCGGGTTGAGGCGCCGCAACCCCCGCCCAGGCAAGGGTGCGTCGCGACGCCGCCCCATGCAGACTCCAAGTTTCTGCGCCGAGTTTACTTCCTCCACCCAAACGGGCAGAGAGGCGGAGGGCGTCAAACATGTTCGGCAAACACTGTAAACTGCGCGCTTCTTAATCAGCCCTTATTAAGGACTGACCCGTGTTTACTTCACGTCTAATCCAGGGGCGAAGTACATCCTGCGTTTCGTCAGAGACTGATAAACCATTTTCCAAAGATCTCATCACACGATATTTTACCGTTTCAAAGACTTCTACCGTTCAGGACTTGTCTTCATAATTTTATTCGAAGCTTTTTTACCAGATTGGACACACTTTTTTCAATGTATCAGCCCTAGGTTCAAAAATCTATATGAAACAGCAGCCAAAGTTTGTCCAGCAATGATTTGTACGATAAATTTATTCGAACCAACCAGTTTGAAATATTGAAATTGATTGAGACTGCAGTCGTAAGGCACCGATGAATCGTTTATTCGTCCCTGATCTCCGCTGTCCACTTAGTGACACGTTCTACCCCAGAACGAAAATGGGGTGAGCACTGGCAATATGCGATTGAACTTGATTACCGTCAGTCATTTATTTTATGTTCCACCGATAAAAATCACGCATTTTATCCTGCAGCACATTACCTACGCTTTCGGTTTACACCTATACTTCAGTATCATACGTACTTCTAAAACGTATGACTATATTCAAACATGGGCACTGCAGCAATGCAACCGCTTGAAACATCAATGAGTTACAAATGGTTTATCAAACGCTGCTAAAGACTGGGTGAAAATTAATTCTAGACTAGAATAGAAGATAGAGGTTCATAGATCTAGATTATGGGGACGAGGTGATTTAAAACTGCAACCAAGCTAGCTATTGAAATCGCTGCAGCTAGTTTCTAGATCGTATCTTCTTCGTATACATTATAAAGTCCTGCTGGCAGGAAGTTGTGCCATACGCCTATACCTACCCTAACTGTACCTACCTAAACCGTGAGTTTAGCCAGGGAATATTATAGGCCCTGGTAATCTAATAAAACGTGCTTTACTGCGGGTGCACTTCGGTAGTCGAAAATTTTGACTGACCTAGAATTGCAAACAAATGGTTTGCAGCAATGTCCGAATGTTCAGTGAAGCGAACAATGGGACTGTGACGGTAGAGTCGAGCGGTAGTGATTTAGGGGTTGTTTACCTGAAGTTAAGTACCTTGACGTGTCCGTCACGCACAATATACCCAATTCCAGGGGGATACGAGCTAAACTAAAGGACCGGGAAGGCCGTAAGTAAGAATGCTCGAGCTTAACAAGAACCTGAACGAAGTCGTTACACTTTTCGTAAACACTCTCTATCTTTCTCTATCTTGTTGGGTGCGACACGTTTGCGAGTTCATTTGGTCAAAGTGAAAGTCCAATTCTTACTTAATTTTTAGAATTTACGAATAAGGAAAAAACAGGCGAAAATTATGACATTTGCCTGCCACGAATTATCACGAAAAATATATAATGAGGGATGAGCAATGAATTCAACCATCATATGATAAATAATTCTCGCTCAACTAGAGGAGACGATCTCGTAGACCGATCTTCTAAAATCATCATCGGCGATTATTAAATTTTTTTTTCTCCATTTCGCGATCAATGAAAACCTGAGCTCCTTTGGTCTAGACATTATCGGTATTGTGTGCTGTATGATTGGATTACGGTAAATTAGCCGAGGCTAGTAGTTTTCGGGCTAAAGTTGCCACACGTTGGCGTAGTTCGGTCTTCATCATCGGTCGGTAATTTTGACTACAGTCGACGGCTTGTCTTCCGTCGATAATAATTTTCAAAAATCTACCTCGTGAGTGGAAGAAAATTCATTAAATTTCGACCACTGATCGTTGGTAAATCACTTTCTTTACCTATTTGTAAATCATCAATTATTAATTTTTTTTTTCTCTTATAACGAACATACGCATCGATACGTCGTTTGAAATTCAGATACCAATCGTAATTTAATTATACTGTAATTATCGAAGAACGATAAGGCCAGTATTCGCAGCGTTTTACCTGGCGCCGATCCATTGCTTCAATAATAATTGATCGCTCTACCGATATTTGCGAAAATATTTTGCCTCATGCGGACTGCCACCGTGAGATCAATGATAGAATGTACGAATTCTACTTTCGGGTTCAGGATATCCTTGTCGGAATAATATAATTATGAATCATCGTCAATTTCTCCGCTCCTTCATTGTGTTTTTTAATTAAAAATTCGAGAAAATGAGTGTGCGTCAAGTACCGATCTCATTGTCAGATACCGATCAAGACATTCAACTAATTTCAGAGACATTTCCGTTCTCAAAGTGAAATTATGCTGGATATTAGATCGCCGATTAAATTCTGCAAGAAATCCTGATCAAGTATACCTATATAACAATAGATATTGTAAATATATTGGGAATGACTAAACGATTATGTCAGAAATATAATGAGAGTTAGAACATATCGGAAAAGGCGATCGTCATCGCGGAACGTTCACCGCACCACCTGGGTACGTGACTGAGGTAAATTTCGACCAGAGGCTGAGTTAGATTTGTCAGAGGTTAAAGGAAATTTTATACAGCAGCTAAGTCAATGCCAAGGTTTCGAAACATATACATGTATGCATGTAGACATATGGAGTCTGATTCTGGTAGGTATATCAGCTTACTTTTACGAACTAGACCAAAAACACGAAACCGATGTGGTGTGAACAGTGTGAATGTCAATAAAAATTAACCATCGAATCATTCTCGATCGGTTATATTATACGGTTACAAGAGTTTTTTATTCGCCGATTAGAACATGCAAATGATCATCTATCTATCGATGCGAGTCCGATACCGATCATTCAATGAAACCCAATTTTTCGTTAAATAGCTGTGAGCAATTTGATATGGAATATATCCTAACTACCGTAAACACCGGTTGTAAGTTATTCGGGTTCTCTGACAATCCGGTAAAGTACAGTAATTTAAATTCCTCACTGAGAACGCTTGACGGATTCGACTCTATCTGTTCAGGATTTGTAAGCACGACTCCATACTTGAGACCTGCGCGTTTCAAAGCGGCGAAGAACAAGGGCAGGATAATATTTGTGGGTTCGACTGTTTTCGAAGACATTCGAAACGCCGAAGGGTCTTCGGTCCGCCCTGCCGCACTCTACTCTGCATCGTCAGCTCTTTATACTTCATAGAAACGCGGTGCACCATAGAGGGCTATCGTCAAATTGAAGATTCACTCTAACGCAAAACCGATCTCGCCAAGATATTACCGAAGAAAACACCGTTAATCCTTACGATAGAAGTACTGGAGCATAAAACCGATTACGGTTCTGGATCGGCAGCGTTTGACATTGTGCCAAGGTTCGATCGCGTTTGATCGGTAAAGTGCAACGCAGGAGATGGAATAAATTCGATTTTTTATTCAATTCGAAACGAAGAAGGAGTCCGGAATGTATGATACGAGGATCATTCTACCTTATGCTATACATATATGTCCGTAAATAAAGTATAAAGCAATCTCGAAGAGATCGGTTAAATAAATCGTTGGGATTGGCCGTAACTATAATAGGCGCATCGATCCTGTTCTGAAAAGATAAACGCAGCGTCTGCAATCTCGGTAATTCATCTGTTTCGGACGAATAGTTATAGACCTTGAAGTATTGGCCTAGAAGCCCTTGGTAACCGGCAAGCAACGAACGAACGAACGAACCAGCCAACCAACGAACCGCCAGTGCTAAGCCCAGTCGATCTACTAAGACGAAACGGGTTTAAAAAAGAAAGTTCGTATATAGCGAGGAGGGCGTCTCTGTCGGCTAAAATTAATTACAAGGGAGAGAAACGATTTTGTCAATATATACGGGCGCCGATCGCGCGGGGCGTAGAGAATTAAACTTGAAAAAGCATTTCTGATGTATGTGAAATTTGTATTTTATTTCTTTTATTTAGTTTATTTATTTATTTAGTCATCTTTCTTATTATATAATTTACAAATTTTCTTAATCAAATTTTTCTTTCGTATAATATAGATCTAAAAATATTATATATAATTACTTAATTCTCTAACAACTTATTAGGTAAGAAATTGTAACAGGAAATCGAAGACTTGACGAAGAACAGAAAAACGAAAAAAAAAAAAAAAAAAAAGGAAAAAGAAAAACAGAAAAAAAAAAATTCAATTTTTTAACACGCCTTGTCCTCTTGTACGTAGATATCACTATAGGTATATGTACGCTTCTAAAGTCTCTATCGGACAACGTTCACTTCTCGCTTTCTTATAGTCACTTATACATTATAGTTACGAACTCATCTTCTCTCACACGTAACATTACTTTTATAACCGGTGACCATAGAGCAGTTCGATTTCGCGGTTTGTAACGCATTAACTTCTATAATCCCGCAACGTTTCACCAATTTATACCCCATATCTCTTATATACGGAAGAAATTGATTTATCGAACACAAGATATCACACCTATTAGGTACACGTGTACGTTATTATATCTTTAATCCTAATTTCCTGTGTCCCAAAACTAATTTCCCATTTATCAAACTGCATCGTTATAGATACCTCCAAGTTATTATAGTTTCCTATCAAATTTGTCGCACACCTAACACGTAACCTGAACATTACACATACATATTATGTGCGTATGAGGGTGCTTTACAAGCTACAAAAAAAAAAAAAAAAAAAAAGAAACCTAATGGCCCATCTCTCTGGACCAGATGAACGGTAAAAAAAAATTTCTGCGCCATCGATGAAAAGGGTCGGAATATTTTTATACCAAAGACGACTCTGCAGGGTACCAGGGGTACAGGGGAGCTCGCAGGACCAGGGAAGCTGGCAGGTAGGTGGATAGGTAGGTAGGTAGGTAGGTAGGTAGGTAGGTAGGGTAACCGCGAGTTCTCCGGGACCTGTATTGCACCTGCCGGTTGCCACCGTTACGGTGGCACAGGTAGGTATACCACGTGACCATAAAATTTGCATCAAACACAACACAGAGCCGAAACAAGTCGCTTATACATACATAGGTATATGGATATACATATATTCACAATTCCGGTTGTAGCGACACAGTAACAAAGAGTCGAAGGAAACTTCGGCCCGAGGTATCGACGTCATCAAAGTTTTGCCTTTCGCTGAGAAAAAAGATATGTAGGTAATAGTTTTTACACACGAAACTACGAAATCGAACTGCGCACAAAGCTATGGTCATACAGCACTTATCACTTCGGAATATGTACAGAAAAATATTAACTGTGTAAATATAGTTATTATTTAGTTTTAACTTTATGACACAGAAATGGCTCCTTTCTGATTCGTGGTCCTTCGTATAGTATATTACGTAGTTGAGCTTCAATTTACCACACTATCAATGACAAATTCTCTCAATCTATCTGCAGTAGTCTATACTTGTAGCGTATAAACTACTAAGCATTACGTGAAACTTGGACGGAATGCCGGAAATTTACACAAGCTGTGTTGCTGTTGCGTCGAGTTCCACAATTCAAGGCTTTCATCATATTAATTAGAAGGTTACCTGACACCTAGTTGAATATTTAAATACTAATCTGTTTCAAGAGATGTTCGATTCGATTTTCTTTGCCTTTGTCAGAATTTTATTGAAGCAAAATTTTAATAATTTAATTTTAGAAAATGTGTCAGATCGAGCCTGAAGCCGAGTCGAGAAATCGCGAAAAGTGATTTTTCTCAGCTGAAAAACAAGTTCGATTAAAAACTGCATGGCAACTGCCAAAGTGTTGATCTTCTGAATCAGCGCCCTGAAAAATGACACTCGGCAACATCAACTATCAGTGTAAAATTTAGCGACATGAAAAGGCTTTCACATATGTGACCCTTATCAATACGACCTGCTATCTCGCTTTCGGTTGATAATTTGAGACCAACATGAAGCCACCTAATTCCCCGGGGAGAATCCGGGACGGTAAGAACAGAGACGCAGCGTTTGTATGCAATAAAATTTCTACAAAATGTTCGTCTAACGACAAGCTGCGTCTGTACGTATGTCATCCTTGGGGAAATCCTACCGCCGCATTATATCTGCAATTGTGAAGCCCTGCCTGGCTGGTGCGGGTCTAGGAGGCGGTGGAGGTGGTTGTGGGTTTGGGGTTGGGGCCCTGGGGGGTCGGTTTTCTTCCTCACGTTCCCTCTCTCGTTCTCTTTCCCTATCACGTTCCCTCTCCCTCTCCCTCTCCCTTTCCCTCTCTCGCTCCCGTTCCCGATGTCTTTCCCGTTCTCTTTCCCTCTCAAGTTCTCTCTCGATGCCACGTTCCCGTTCCCGTTCTCTTTCCTGTAGCTCTAAAAGGACTCGCGAAGGTCCTGGAGAGCCGAGTCTCCGCCGATAAGACGTGAGGATTAAGGGTGGAGGCGGAGGAAGTGGCGGCGGAGGATTCTGTAGCGCAGAAAGACCTCCGCCACTTGTCATCGTCGAGGGTTTAACCTGGAGTAAATCTCGTCGAATTTGTAGTTGAGGTCTTGTTTGCATCGGAGGTTGAGGTGGTGGCGGGGGGTAGCTGGCCGAGCTGTTTCCAGCGGAAGAGGTCGGCGTTGAAGAAGAGGGACCCGGAGCCGACGAGCAACTTGAAGAAAATCCAGAATCCAAACCGCTGTCTTCTTCAGGGCTGTCATCATCCCTCATAGCCTCTTCAAGAGCCTCTGGTGGAACGTCGCCAACGGCGTGTGTCAGTGCGTGTCTTCTCAGGTCGCAGTTTCTGCGGAAGACCTTGCCACAGGATGTGCATTCGTACGGCTTGTGATCAGTGTGCGTCAATAGGTGGGTCTTTAGGTTGCTTCTCTGGTTAAAACTTCGGGCACATACTGGGCATTTGTGAGGCGATTCTTCCATGTGCAAGATTTTATGTACGGCTAGGGTCCGGCTCTGGCAGAAGCCTTTCCCGCACTCCCCACACTTGAAGGGTTTTTCTTTGCTATGAATGTACCTGCGAATGGCAGAAAAAGAGGTGCGAATTAGAACAGAAGAGTCATCTTACAAGTCCTCTCTTGCATCGAAAAAATTTCACATCTTTTTCAAAATAAGAAAAAATCTGCACATGTGTATATATACATATATAAATACGTATACCTATATATATATATATATACATGGCTAGTGTGCAGCTTATTCTTGGAGCGCTCGACTACTACGTCAAATAAATTTCAGTAGGCAGTAAGTATTGATTTTTTTGTTTCGTGGTAATCGTACACTAGGATACAAACTGAGCGGCGATATATAGCCGGGTGTAAAACGACACTTGAAGCGGACCCGGTTGCGAGTTGCGCAACGAGTCTGCGCATAGCTACATATATTCTGTATAGATAGAATTTATTTACCACGTAAATCTATACCTAGACTCATTGCGAATACTAATTTGTAAAAGAAAAGAAACGAAGAGAAAAAAAAAAATTATTGAACATGAAACTGTAGGTAGGAAAACTCACCGATGATCTCTAAGATGATCCTGTCGCCGGAATGCCTTTCCGCAAATGTCACACGAATACGGCCGTTCATCGGTATGAGTTCTTTCGTGGATTAGCAAATTATAGGACTTTGTGAACTGCCGATTACAGAACTTGCAGATGAACTGTTTTTTCGGCCTCGAAGCTCGACCCGGGGCCCTGAGTAACCGTCGATCAAGGTGTTGATGGGCCAGAGGTCCTCCAGGAGAATAAAGAGTGGAACTTCCCGGAAATGGTCCCGCGAATACGGGATAACCAGGAGGTGGTTCGAGGAGAGGAGGTGGGGGCAGGAGCAGCGCCCTAGCAGCTAGTTCTTTTCTTTTGTCTGCCATCATCGCCATTATCTCGTAACTCGAGGATGACGATTTTCTAGCCGAATTTTCTGAGCTGTCATGATCGCCGGTTGATGAGGTCGAGGAAGACGGAGGCCCTGATAGGTGCGAATGCATCTCCCCAGGGTACGGCGCTAAATGAAGACGCGACGGAACGACTGGTACAAACGCCGAAGATTCACGATGATGAGGATGTCCCAGACCCGCTACCAGACTATGGTGATGATGATGGTAAGCGGCCAGCGCACCTGAGGGATCGAAACCCCTAGAGGACGAGGGCCCAGCTCCTGACGAGGAGCTGGACGAGGTCGGACCCGACCGAGATGATGGTCCCAGTAGTTCACGACCTCGACTGACATCTTCGGACACCGACGTCACCACAAGGTCAGTCGGCATTGCGGAGGTTCCTGAAAGGAGTTAATCAGAAGTTTGGTGAGTCGGTTTGCTTCGAGCTATATAGTCGTGTATATACGGCTTAAGGAAGGAATAAACCGCGAAGAAAGATACCGATCTCTGGTTAAAAGAGGCATTGGCATCGGATAATCTCATTGTTAGTGCGAAGTAAGATCAGCCGTTAAGGGCCGGTGGTTCCACTTCCCGATTGGATCTTATCCGGTTGAGTTAAGCCTGCCAATAAGACCTCGGAGTATAAGCGATGCTTGGAAATAAAATCGAGCGATATATACTAGATGGAACATAAGCGCGGCCCTGAGACTCTTAATTAGCGCCGATATCGGCGTGTTTGAAATTTCCTTCGGGATTACGATAACGAGTGGGAATTATATCTATACTTATTGTTAGCTCTAAGGTGTTTCGACAGTTTTACGACTTTGAGAAATCGGTATTAGTAACGTTTCTACGGAATCGTGGCCGCCTTATCGCGTGATGTTTATCGCCTGAAACCAAAAGAGAGAGAAGGAGAAAGAGAGAGAGGAGAGGGAGAGAGAGAGGAAAGGATAATCTAGCTGCGTCTAGCTATCGTTAAAACTGAGAATGGATTTGTCACCTAAGTAAATAACGAAACTGCGGCGAGGGCTTCCGCTAATTTTTTCACAATCTGCATGGAAGTTTGAACCGTGGCGAAAAGAGATTTCACCTGAAATTACATCGACATCTCGGTGTATACAATTTCGGAGAAGTTTAGCTGCAGTTATCTCAACAAACACACCTGCCAACATGGCTTCCGCAGACATCATGGCTGGTCTTGGCAGCCATGTTGGATTCAATATAACCCGCAGAATGTGGGGTGCTTGTACTAACTCGTTGAAAGGGTTGGACTTCGGACTCACCTTATCGTACGAATTGTTAAAGAAACTCTTCGAGGACCTCGGTCACATTTCCATGGATCGAATCTCCTCGTTCCTCTTCTTGTATAAAACGATTTTCGAAACAGTCCGCCTTTTAGGAGGCAGTATAGCGCGGAACACGCACTACCGAAACCACTGTATCAAGATCACTCACACACGATCGGTTCACTGGTCCAGCCTAAGAGCAATGCACCTCGACTTTCGGTCTGGCACATTCTATCCACTGCAGCCACTCAATCTTGATACAAACAATTCCCACACTCAATAAATCACCAGTCGCATTATCATGCGATTTATAAAAAGCCAACCAGCCACGTTAAGCGATATTGTATTCTATAAAATATACCACCGCCGATATATCGGGGAAGATAGAAGAACTCGTACTGCGTGTCGGACGCCGTCAGGTAGGCTCATCTACGCACACCCACGCAGGTGAGTCTCACATACGATCTCACGCATGGTACACGAGCTAAGATACGGGGAGTCGTTCAGCGGCCGCTAGTAGCGCTGCTGCTGGATGCTGTGGCGTCTCTCTGCCTCTCTCTGCCTCTTCAGGACACCAAGAGAGCGACAAAGACGAGGTTGAACTGCCTTCGGTACGCCATAAGGGGGAGAGTGGCCAGGGGTACCAAGGGGGAGCAGGGCTTCAGGTATAACACAGGCGATGCCGCGCAGGTTGAACGCAGGAGGTATATAAGCTGGTAGGAAAGGTATGGGAAGCCACAGGTGCGCACCTGTTCCTTTTCGGGCCCTGGGCAGGCCCCCATGCAGCTTGGATCAACTCGCACTTACTCATCTCCAAAGGAGACTTGAGTCAACGATTTTGCGTAATCAAAATCATGGAATACAATTACCGTCTTGTTTTTCAATGCCAGAGAATCCGAATTACGAACCTCTGACAGTTTCGCGATTGTTTTGTTCCCAATAACAGCGGGATATTAATTTTCATGAAGTAGCTGGACGTGAAGATTTCTTATTGAAAAATGGTCGTGTAGGATGATGTCCAGCGATCTATGGACACCATGGATACCGATGTACTGAAAGAATCGGGGACCTAATTTAATAGGTGAAATATGTGTGAGGACCATTCTTCAGTGAATATAACGCGACGACGCGAGTCTTGCACGCATGTCTCAGACCGCGGACCCCTTTGCCAGTTGGCAAACTCCCCGGGCTCCGTCTTATACCGTAGCGTAAAAGTGACGCGGCGCAATGAAACCAGTGGCAAAAATATACAAAGACAGGTTGTAAATGCACCTGTAGTAAGCTTGTTTTGGGCCCGGCACTGAGCTCAGAAAAGATTGTATGACGGGGGCCGGCGACGGTGGGGGACGGTCGCTGCACCCCGCCGCTGGCCACCGGCGCTGGGCGCCCGCGTCTTGACGGCGGTCGCCGACGCCCAGCCAGATTCACGCAGGAAAACCCGATGCAGAGGCGACGGTCCTTGCGTTATTCTATCGTAAATTGGAAAAAAAAAGCCTTGTGCTTTATTCCTGGGGAACAACGCGTCTCTGTTTTTCGCAATGAGACGCGAAGATGCAATATATGCACTTTGCTATATCCACACCGGTGGTCCTAAACAATCAGTGAACTTTCAGGTACATATAATGTAAAAAGTTCATCCCAAAGATCGAATCGCTCGAAGTTCAAATGTTTCACGTATATAAGTTTGATTGAACAGAAATAATTCTTCTTCGAAATGATTTTGCGTTGTTTTTTTCGCTATATGTGAGAATAATATCGATACGAGAGATTCTAACTTGGCGTAAAAAAAAAAAAAAAAACGAAGCCGTAAATACATGGGAAAAATCTAAGATTCAGATAAAACCGCGGCAGTAGGTATTACCGCGGTTTTTTTATCATGTTTTATTAAATATCTTAGTCGGATTCTGTTCGGGCGTGAAACCGACTCTGTGAGGTCGTTTTGTTCACTGAACTAGTTCCCTTTCCTCCGTCCTCTCCGCACCGCCGACAGACGGGCAGACGGACGTGCCTCTTATCCCCTGGGTACATATACAGATATATATATATATATAATATATATATATACATATGATGAGTATATACAGATATATATATATAATACACATGTATGTATATACGGGAGGAATAGATGGAGAACGCTCTGCCATGCCATGCCGTGGCGCATACCATCCAACGCGTAATGAGAACGTACCGGCTATCTCTGCCGTATCAAAGAAGCGCTGCTCTTCGCAACTGACCGTACCGCATGCCTTCTTCTATGTATGATCCTGAATAGCTATTGCAGTACTAGATTTTCCCTTTGGTATAATAATATAATGGTATATATTATGAGTAGGTATATGAAAATTTCTTCGATGTTTCTAATGCCTCGTAATCGTTTCGTTTAGTACAACCAATCTCTCACACTTTTTTCTCTCTCTCTCCCTTTTCTTTTCATTTCGTTTCTTTTTTGTCATTTATTTTTATGAGCCTGGAGCAGCTGGAGCCGAAATTAAATTGCCAAAAAATAATTCTTTTTGATCACGCTATACTTACGGGGCTTTGAGGCCGATAATGTTGGTCAGATGATTTATGGGTACCTAGTATAGTGATTCAACGAAAATTACGTCGAAACGAAACGATTCGATTGTTCGATCTTATCTAGGGGACAACAAGGAAAAAAAATGTATATACGTACGCTTGTGTTGCAGTGATAAGACAACGACTGTTCGAACAATCGTGCTTACGCACGTATTAATGACATGAAATCAATTTTTATAACGTACAAATTCACCGATTGTTCCCTAATTACGTAATCGACTTTAATTTATTGCACGTGTTAGCGTGAACTTTGAAAAGTACCGCTGGAGTTGAATAATACCTGCAGCACTCGCCTCGCATTGAAACGTTTCTAAATCAACATAGTTGATGGGTTTACCTAATTGTGCGGGAAAAAATGAAAATAAAAAAAATAAAAAATATTCGTCAATAAAGACCATGCGAAGATCGAATTTGATTATACCCACATAGCATTGGAGAATTTTTATAGGATTGGTAAATATTTGATCCAGCATTTAGCTGCTTATACCTGCGCTTTTTACGACTCGATGCATATAACAGCCTGCGATTTTGTTTTTCGGGGTATCTTTAGGCGTATAGTAAATGGATGCATTCAAGAAAACTTTTGTGCATCTTTTTATTCTAAACACAGAAGTTTGACTGGCTCTCAGCCCCTTGTGGACCATGAAGAATTCTCCTGTAATTTTGGAGATGAGCAGACAGTCACGAAGAGGCCGGGGTATACCATTGGCCATTCGCTGTTTTATACTGCAGACATCTGTTTAGAGCCTATAAGATTAGACTCTGGCCCTTTACCTAATTTATACGAATTACGATACACAATATAGAGTGACTTCTTCTTACACCGAATACATTGATTCATAATGTCAAATGTTGCCCGTTCGCCGTAAAGATTAATCATTTTATCATTTATCAATATAAAATTACTTAATTTTCCACCGCGATTTTTTCACCCGATGACTTCGATCAAACGATCGTCATTTTCAGTCATCTCTACTCCGACAGTAAAAAATTAATTGTATAAGAAATTATGAACTAATTATGAAATATTTTTTTTTTCATTTTGTTTCTCAGCTGTTTTTTTTATATTTTTGTTTTTTCCGGTTTGTAACGTCGCTTGGATTAGCAACATGGTTAATCTTTACGGCAAGCAAACAATATGAGCGTTGAAATACTATTGACAATCTAAAAGTAGTCAAGTTAGAGGGATTCGTAGGAATGGGAACATCACGAAACATAATATATATTTATATATATACTATATATATGTATAGGAATGCTGTTCTATATACATATATATGTATATACGTATCTCAGCCTCGAAACTAAGATGATTATTATTTATCTATATAATATGAGAATCGATATATGAATTTTTACCCAAACCTGATGATCCTCCGAATGTATATCACTACGTTATTAAAGCTCAATATCATTACTTCATATATAATTTTAACAACAATACAAATATTGATTGCAGTTTAGTTTCGGTCATACCGTAACCGGATTTCATTGCATATAATATCTATAACTACAACAGCTAGATAAATAAGCGATTTGAAATTTCGAAATGAAAAACTTATTGTCTGGCATTGGTTCTGGAATCTCGCGATCGGTTATTGCGTTTATACTCTGGATACCTGTCCGAAGAATTACTCTGTCGTTTTCAATATATATACCTATATAGATGAAAAAATTAAAAAAAAAACAAAAATTTCCACTATGGTATCGAAAATCTGTCGAAAAAATCGTATTTAATGACACAGACGTTCCTCTGCCTAGCTCTTTCGTATATAATATTAACTAACATAAGAGCCAGTAAGTATGTAGTTGATCATTCATGATCACTGCATCTCTCGCCTTAATAGAAAATTCGAGACGTAAGAAGTATAAGTAACGACTTAACGAGTCCAGAGCAAACGCCGATACCGGTTTTGTCAATGAATAAGTATATAATATAATAGAAAAATGAGAATAAAATAGATAATAATAGGTATTTACTATACATATAACTATATAATATACGTTAACATCTTAGTTGCAGAGGTAAAGATATTCGATGATTAATATTGATTTGGGTATATATATATAATATACTATAGTATAGATAGACTATAGAGGCAGTGGGTGTTGGTTTTTGATGGAAAATTATATATTGGGGTAAAGGATTAAGTGATTTTGGCATATGCCGTTATGTAACTGGTATTAAAGTCTTTATTATTATCTCAATTTTTGAGCGGGTGACTTAGTTTCTTTTGGCATTTGTTTCGTCCAGCACGGTATATAGATGATAATATATATATTTATATATTTATATACATATATATATATTAGATATACATATATACCCGGCTTATAAGACGCATTCATTCCATTAGAATTTCTTTTTCTATTAACACGTATAATATGTTTATAACTGTCGTGGTTATAGTTTTCTCTTTTATAGGTAAAGTTTTATAAACGTTAGTTTTAAATGCGGCCCTCTGGGATAGATTTTTGTTTTTTCTTTTTCTTTGTTTTTTTTTTCTTTTTTTTTTTTGGGTGGGGGTGGGGCGTGCGCGCGAGTTATACATATATAATATATAAATGATTTTCGTTTTTCTGTTTCTTTTTTCTTTTCAACGTCAAAAAAACAAAAATTCATTCACTCATTCATTCATTCATTCATTCATTCATTCATTCATTCATTCATTCATTCACTACAATTACAACTCGCATATATCTCGGAGGTATCACACAACCCTACCTCTCTGATTCACTCATTCACTCATTCTTTCATACCTAAACACATATTACATCGCACTATAACGTCATTAAATATATTCGCCCACACGCACGTTTCGCGGTTACATACACGCGGGGGGTACTCTATACAAATATATTATTTATGTTTATACGCTTTCGTAATAATAATAATAATAATAATAATAATAATAATAATAATAATAATAATAATAATAATAATAATGGCACTAATGATAGTAATAATCATAATAATCATAATCATGAACGTAATAACAATAATATATAATAAGAAATAATAGTCGTATAACGATCGTTGGTGGAGTTAATTCGTGGGGGTAAATTCGTCGCTGTTGCAGGGACAAAGATATTTTGTTACATCGGATCGGCTCGACTGAATGTGCAGGTACCAGTCGAGTGAGGCTTATAGACTAGTTGTCTCGTCAACCTATCTTTATCCACCGGTCAATCGAGTATTCGAGTGCTGCTATCCACCTGCAATACAAAACACGTAGAAAATCACTTTTATAGATCGGTGATCGTGTGTGTATTACTATAGACGTGTAGGCACAATATCGTATGTATAACGTGTCGCAATGTGTATATGTAATACATGTTTATGTATATATGCAGTTGTGGGTAGATTTCCATACATACATATATATATATATATATATATATACAGGTGCAGCGAGTATTCATAATAAGTTGGGGAACAGCTTCCATACTGCAGTTGCAGGAAGTCTGAGCCAACCGATCGGTAGATCCTAATTAAAGTCGACTCTATATACGATACTCCGAGTATATCTATTGACTCGTGACTACTATAAGTTAAATTGGTTATTTAAGAAATGTCGTTAATCATTAGGCACTGGTATAGGTAGGTAGGTATCTTAATTTGTTATAGATCGACGACCGCGTTATCTCCGAACGTGCAGCAGAGGCGATTAATGATTTTATCAAATCACCCATTCAATTTACGGCGACAGATTTTTACTCGACAAAACTGTGCTGCAGTGGTCCTTGTAGAAAATGAATGTAGAAAAATATAGTTGCGTAACTTATTTTCTTTACTCACCTCTTCTTGTCCATCTCGGATTCGGTCGCAAAAATATTACTCTTTTGTGAAGAATCTGGTGGCTGAAGTTCAAAGGCGTGTTTTCTACCGTCAGATCCTGAAGCACCCCAGTGTACGGAGTAACCGCGAACACACGCAATACCGAAGGCGCGTTCCGCGTTCGCATCATCGTAAAAGTAGAGTACAGCATCTTTGAGAACGCAATACCTGCGGGACCAGCTTGAGCCAAATTCTCTACTTTGAGTACCTTGCTGCTTGCTGAGGTAGCCGAAACAGTCAGGTCTCTGAATTGTGCAGGGAGGCATCTGCTGCAATCTCAACGATGCGTTCAGCCAGGTGTCACCCTGCGGGATCGACGTAAAACAAAACTTCAGTTGACAGGACCGGCTCGATCCAATCGACCGCGACTTACATCGCGAAGAACTTGTTCCACGGACGAGTGATCACCTTCGCCACCGGGCGATTAATCTCAAAAATGATCTACCAGGAATCGACCTTGTTTTCATACTAGAAGTTTAACGCTAAATCACCTAAACTGTACAAGTTTTGAAAACTTATATTCCGAAAAATATTTTCTCTTTCTCTCGAAGATTTTCCGAGTCGAGTATGAAACTTTCTTTTTGATATTTTTCACCAACAAGAGATATACGCCTTTTCATTTCCTCTATTTTCATGCTTGACTAAAAACTTCTTAGTTCAAACTTTTGGAATAGTTTGTTAGGTATACCTATATATGAACGTAATGTATATATGTAGCCGATAATCTGGACGTGCAGGCTAACTATTCGATAAAGTTAGTAACTTGATATAAGGATCCGTCTCGAGATTAGGATCACCAATTAAACCAAAGTCCGTTTGGTCAGACCGTTCGCTCTGGGACCAGTCTTCGAAGATACTTACCTGGTTGTTCTTTTCGACAGCTTCTTTTACGACCGTGGCCCAACGGTTCGCCGCCTCTTCGGTATCGGCTCCTAGGTACAACGTTGGCGCTCCAGGTTTTGTTATAGCAAAACTATGGGGTCTGACATCAGGCGTTAACGTTACCGCATATTTTAGAAGCATTACTGCTCCTACTGGCTGTGAATCCTACAATTATAAAACAAAAAAAACAAAAAAAAAAGAAAAGAAAATTTACTTTGTTTTAATTTTGCAAAATTTTTGCGCGAATCGGACAGATTTATAGATTCTTATATCCATCGCAAGTATAGTTACGTCTGAGCACATTGCGATAGAATTCATGAGTACAGACATTTTATGAAAATGATATAATTTTGGGAATTGAAAACCACAATCCGCAGTTTGCTTGTCCTATGTTTAGCAAGAATTCTTTTGATTGTGGACTTCTGCCAGTTGAATTTATTTCAAGGACACTCATTGGCACTAGACGACCAGCAACAAACTGCCAAGATATTTACCTGATTTTTAGTATAACGGGAGAAGAACTCAACCATTAGAATCATTTATCGGTAGTGCCCGTGTGGAAATTCTGCCCAGGCGTAAGCCGGGGCCAAGTTATTTGTCCCAAGTTTAATCTTGGCCCCTTCCAGAATTGTCCCACATTTCAATCTAGGGCCTAAATTATCTTCCTAATGTTGGACATCAATCTTGGGCCAATGTTGGATATCCAATTTGGGCCATAATATTATAATATTATCTTGGCGTCCAAGACAATGCCAAGCTGGGGCCTGCATTGGCTGTTTTTAGGCAAGCCCGGATGATATTGTCTTGGCGTCCAAGGCAATGCCAAACTGGGGCCTGAATTGGCTGTCTTTGGAAAGCCTGTGATTTGGATGCCACGATTACGCCCGTATAGGGCCTTTATTCAATATAGGATGCCATGACAAATTTCCACACGGGTGTTGAATTAAATTTGTTAAGGGGACCAGTACAGCGACTCTTCGAGAGATTTTCATAGTCCGAAATCAATTTATTTCATACCCAAAGTTCATTTCACATCAAAATATTTTTCTTTTTCCAAATCATGTGTCGTAAGGATTTTGGCACACCGTTGGTACAATTCAATCTCTTGACGTCTCATTTTCTCCGGTGAACCATTCCTCATCTTGTGAATGTAGGGATTTTAAAATGAAAAATGATGTCATAAGTTATGATCAATTTACCAAATTTGCAAAAATTATTATCACTCATTTCTTAAATAACTTGGCCAAAACGAAATATTTTCAAAATTCCTACATTCACATGATGAGGATTTGTTTTCTGAAGAAAATGAATCCAAGATGACATGTATTGGTCCAACGGTGCTCTAAAATCCTTACGACACATGATTTGGAAAAAGAAAAATATTTTGATGTGAAATGAACTTTGGTGATGAAATAAATTGACTTCGGACTATGATAATTTTTCGAAAAGTCGCTGTACTGGTCCCCTTAATGGCGTTTGTTGATTTATAAAAAAAATTTTGTTTTTTTGCTTTTCTTTCAACAATCGCGAAGACAAATAGAAGGTATATTTACCGTTTATCTATAGACGTATAGTTTATATATAATATATATGGACGTGTCGTTCTCGTCAATAGTTAATTTCATTTTATTAATTTATTTATCGTTATATAGAGATCGGCGACAACATGTAATTTGCGGCTATATCTATAATTAATATTAGCCAGTAAAATTTTCTTCGTTCACAAATAAGTTAACGATCTTTCGATATAATTCAACGGCGTACTACTAAATTGAATTAGCTATTTCTAAGAATTGAAACAAGTTTTATTCTCTTTTTCATTTAATTTAGTATTTCCGTCACGTAGCAAACACACGTACCTATATTACCACTCTTACGACATTCGGTTTCTCAGCTTCTTACCTCCTAGCAGCAGCTATATGCGTTCGTTATAGTCACTTATTACACCCTACTTAATACATATTTATATCCACGCGAGCGATGGTATACCGAATAACGCGAAACCCTACGGCTGTTTTCATCTCCGTATTCGTAACGCTCATGAATTTTTCTCACTAACATCAGTAGCACCCCTATATATAGTCTGGGGTAAATTGAGTGTGAAAATTCGACTCTTTAACTCACCGCATCAGTCTTGTAGCAATAAAGGCAGTTGTCGCGGCGTAACGCAAACCATCTTCTGACCCATTTATCTGACGAAGAATTCGAAGACGTTGCCCTTCTCCATAGGTAGCCAGAGCACAATGGTACTTCGGCTGGTCCATCCTTTGACCCACTCCTTGGTACCTGGGGTGCCAGGATGTTGCAGGTCCTCACTACTTCGAGCTCAAGTACGTCGGTCCCCGAGTGTGCAAGCCTTACGACTTCCGAGTGAATTGCGTCCATCACACTTCTTCCGTTTACTGATATTATTATGTCTCCTACCTCGAGACCCGAGCTTTCAGCTGGCATATCTGGCTCGATTACCGATACCACTACAGGCTTTGAACCGTGAATTCGAAAGCCAAATTCACCCCCAGGCTCGCGCTTTACGATAACCCTTTTGTCGCTTTCTGAAAAAATTTATATCAGATGCTATAGGAATCAATATTTTAGTTTCAATATATTGAAACGTCTCTCCGAGCGTATGGTTCCAAGAAAGTGGGACGCCGATAAGTTCTTCACATCGTTCATCCGTGAGATAACTTTCGAACTAGTCGTATATGCAGTATAGGTAGTACCTACGGAAATACGTCGAATAATTCGCGGATCCGGTATTAAATCTGAGAAAAATCGATGCAGTATAGTTTGAGGAGGGAAGAGCTGAACGTGTTTTTAAACCAACGTTAAGATCCCTGCAGTACATGACCGTCTGTGTGATTTGAATGAAATCTGTTTGATTAAGTTTTTTCATTCGTCAAATACAACAGAATTTGAGAACGAAATGAACTTTTTATGTCTAGTGAATGAACCATACCCACTTTCTTGGGACACGATTCGTAATTATTTATGACGACTGCGAATAGGACTGAAACATTTCATACATTCTATAGCTTATACCTAGATCGTCTTAATATTTCAGTGATCTTTCCTCTCGTCGATAAAAGGTTAATTATTAATTTATATAGTGATGTTCACGTCTAGAATACGAATAGGGAAGATCTTTTCTGACCTAAATTCGTGGAAGCGATGTTATCGAAGGAATTACTTGGCCGGGCAGTGTGCCCATTCATAAGTCACGTTTAGCTTTCTGATTGATCTTTTCCCCAACTCGGAAGCGACGCCGTTTCGGAAGGACGTCCCTTCGGCGTTACGTATAAGTACATCACGCGATTTAATGACGAGGGATGACACGCGACGAGTATACTTCGGCCGTATACCTATACAGAGCTTATGTGTATATCTATGTATGAATTGGTTCTTGATCGGAAGAATTTACCCAGTCGACCGTAAATCGAAGTCATGTAATCTTTCGGACAAGATACACGTGCTCTAACGCGTAAATAATATATTTAAAAAAAAACGAAAAAAAAAAAATAGATCGTGTACCAGTTTTAAAACAGCTAGGCACGTATTACGTCAACATATACATAGATATAGTTGGACGAAAAAAAAAAAAAAAAAAAAAAAAAACTGCCAGCAAATAGCAAAGCTGTTACATCAGCGTAACTGCCAAGCCAGCAAGTGGTGGTCACCACTTACCCCGGCCTCACTCACTGCGGTTACTTTGTCAGCTTATTTTTAAAGCTACCGGTCATTCATCTGACAATACATGTGAAGGTTGACACTAAAGCTGAGCTGTTATATTTATTAATTATTAAAATCGGTGATTTTTTTCACTAATTTTATTTATACTTTTATCGAATTTTATCGAGATTCTTTTTACAGGTAAGATTGAAGGTTGATATCTGCCTCGTGCAGGATAAGGAGCTATCACCTTCATACAACCAGACATCGAAGCTATCGTTGTATTTTTTTTTTTTATTTCTCTTTTAGTGATCGCCGTCTTTTCAGACAGGTAAGTTTTTCGATGAAAATTCAAAGCCGTAAAAAGTTACTAGTTTTTGTGAAAAGGCAAATAGCAATAGTCTTCGCAAAGTGCGAAGGTTCTTTCTAGTCGCATATATACCTAACGACCAGATTTTCGCTGGTGAAACACGGACGTGAGAATATTTTTAACCAAGTCTGTGAGTCATTGTAATATTCTTTTAATTCTGGAGTTTGAAATGAAATAAAAACGTAAAAAAAATTATTTCAGCAATTTAGAAATTTTTAAACACGGTCTGTTTACGATAGTATAGCTTCTACGTCGCGTCGCAGTAGTAAAAGATGTTAGTGTCTATACCCATGCTGGCGTTGTATCGAGACGTTGTCCCAAGAAAAAAATATATATATATTTTTAGATAGATGAGTAAGTATATCTGCAGTTTTATGCTATAACGTAAAATGAGTTTTGGTTCTGGTATGAAATTGATAAGATCCCTCCCCTCCGCGTGTGTTGACACCGAAGTTATTTTGCGGTAGGTAATAACTCTTCATACCCCAGACGAAATTTTTGTTTCGTTCATTTTTTTTTTTTTTTTGTTTTTTTTGTTTCATTCTTTTTTTTTTCACGATTTGGTGGAAACAATTAGGTCAGCCTGACGATAAAATTATCCCGGATTGTTTTTAACGACTTCCTGCCTATGATATATCTTGACGTTCAATTCCGCGGCTAAATAAAAATACAACAAATACTTATTATACTATACCGAGGTGTGTGTATAAGTTCGCGTTTTACAACACGCAACATATCTGTACACGCAGGTAGGTATTAAATCGATATCAGTTTCACACCTGGTACTCGATAAATAAAAATCCATTTCAAAAGGTGTATAGAAATGGACTAGACGATAAATTTACAAAAGCTTTTCAGTTTTCTCGCGTGAATTTTGAAAGCTGCAGGATAAAGTCACGTTGGATAAATGACAATTGATCTCATTTATAAAACTCAATATATCTGATGGCATGCGACAGTAATGAAATGTGTGCAAAATGATGAAACAAAATGATAAGTGAGATAGTTAATCTATGTGATAATTTAATTCACACCTCCAGTACTGCGAATAATACGTTATTTTTCGATTATAAAGCTCATATAGCGTTAATCAAGGTATAGGGATCGAATAACTTCATTACTGCTTCAACATTGTTTTTGAATACTTGAGGAGGGGCGATGCCGATCAATAACCGCACCGAGTAATGATTATTGTTAATATAATGGCATTGGGTGAAATGAAATATATGCAAATACCGGGTGGTCCGGCGCCAAGCTTGGTCAATGCTTGGCCTTCCTTGCACCAGACCCTGAGCATACATTTCAAAAGATCTTCAAGGGCACATCTCAATGAGACGTCTTCTTCCCCTATCTCGGATGGGCACCCGGAACCCGCGGCGTCGCACACCATCTTCTGTACGGGCACCGCTTTATCCTGTTGCGAAGACACCTTCACTAGTTCTTGGCCACGCACCACTTTTTCAAAATATATGAAGAAGAGTTTTTAGGATGTGAAAAGCTCGATGATTTTAAAGGAAATACGGAACGAATAAATTTCAGCGGTCTTAGTTGGATGGAGATTTTAGGTAGTACCCTGGTGGAATGCGACTTAACGCCCTGACCCACTGACTGTAGCCAAAAGTTCTTCTTCTCGGATCTCCCCTACTCTCTCTGACTCCATCTCTCTTTCTCTCTGTCTCTCCTTTTCTCTCCACAGCCGCAAGCTCATCTCTTCAAGATTTTGCTCGGCGGCAGCGCCGCGACGCCGAGGTTTAAATTTAGACACACGGTATTACGCGACGCTTATTTAAAGAATTGTGAAGAACCAGATGACAATCCTATCTGCACGTCATTTCAATCATTTCCTCAGAAGCGTGATTTGATCTATCAAAATTTTACCCTCGCGAAATGCACAGGGTTCATCGCTTCGGTTGTGAACCAGAAAAAGAAATATATAAACTCGCGGCCGGCTTTACCGTGCGAAAATCACCCATCCGTCAATTTCTTGTAGCAATTTTCTCGCACGATCATTTTAAATATCTTAAGCCAAAAATAGCGCGGCGAATCGCACCTACTGTCTATTTTCATCTCGTCTTGAATTCCATTTGAAATAAATTCACCGAGATTTAAGACCGGCTGTAAACATGCCATGATTATAAGGAGAGACCCGCCATGACTAAAAGGGCCAAGACCCATGAAATTGAGACTTTGGTCTCCACCGGTTAATATTAAGGCGGTTTATCCGTAACGATCGCGTCTGTATGAGACAAATGATTGTGTGAATTAACGATGTGACTGCAGAATATATGTGAGACCGTTACCATCTGATCCCTGATGAGCGCAGAATGGAGAAACTGCTGCAGACGGTGTATAGTGGTGTGTAAAAATGGAGCATCTTGAACGTATATAGGAACAAAGCACAGAGGCTGCAGCCAAGTGAAAATAAAGCAAATAATGAAAAAATGAAGAAAGACAGAAAAGGGAGGGTGAATATGAGAGAAAAAGAAATCCAATGGAACGCCGGAATGTCACGTTCTTGGACCATGAGCTATATATAAAAGTGGCATCGACACTTTGGTCTTTCGACCCGACGTCTTATTCACGCTCAAGTTTTTGTTATGGCAGTTGGCACCGGTTTCAGTCGACGGTTGACGCATTACGCAACTTCTCACCAACGCTAACCGTCACTTGTCTCGAGAGACGTCGACGTGATTACGTTCGAGTGGCGTGGTCAGGATACCCGCGGCCCAGAGAGGGACGTTCAGGCGCCAGCATGATCTATCGACGCGTTTGCCACATGCGAAAATAGCCATTCTTTTATACGGCATGTATATAGTATGTGGAATGAAAGGAACAAAGCCAGGAGTTTACGCTCTAATGCATTACGACGTGATACGTATTCTCTGACAATGTGAATCAAACTTTTCCCTTACGTTTCGATAACGAAATCTCGATTTCACGTCCGTCGCATGCGATGAACATTTTTTATAGAATTTCAAGCGAAGAGGAGGAATATACTCACTCAAACTCTTCGTGTGTATCCTCTTGTGCATTTCACCGCTGATCTTTGCATGGATCATCCTGCGTCTGGCACCGTGATACTTTTTCGCAAAGCATTTCTCGCTTTCCGTAGATCCCTGAGAATCCCGACGTTCTCGTCCGGCACCATCCCCACCAGTATCGTCCTCGTCACCTCGACTAGACTCTGGTTTTCGCCATACATGACTACCGCGAGAATCCTCTATGCATATCCAATCTCCGTTTGCATACGCCTCGAGATGTTGAGTGTCGTTTTCTCGGCCTAGAAATAGAATAATATCATTTCGCATTAATGTATAAAATATTTTGTAGGATTTTTCGCAACCGATCATTTACCCGTAAGGACTTCCATACTGGCGTCTGTACTCCGCGCGTGAAGTCTTCGTCGAGTGCAATCCTCGCGGGGGCTGGTGGACCTTGCATTTCGTTCTTCGGACTTAGCTCTGACCTCCGATCGACTTCCATTGCTCCAAAGGTGTCTTCTCTCGCTTCTATCCTCGGAGCGAAATCTCTTATCGAATTTTTTATACAACCTATGACCCGAGTGTTTTGTAGTGGCCCTATGCCCCTCAGGGGAATCGGCGAACCCTGCTGGAGGCTGGACGATTTCCTCCTGGACCTAAAAGGTAAGGAATTGGAATTGTTCGAATGAATAATTGTGCGCAAGTTCGTAGATCGAATCGGTATAAACTACCGGAATCTCAGATTGGTTCCTAAAGTTATATAATTTGCTCATAGATTTATACCGAGTCCCAAAATCCCTGCTGCAGCAGCACATAACACACGCCTTCTGTTCCATACGTATAGAAACAATTCGATAAATTATTCTCGGCATGGGCGAGACCACAGACCGAATAAATTAACCTGTGAATCCAACGCTCTGCAGGTCTGAGAAACCGGGACCGACTACCTTTCCCGAAACTCTATACGTTTCCTTGAATAATGCAAAAGGCTCGTGGACGTTGGTAGGTAGGTAGGTAGGTGGGTGGGTACGTTTTCATTAAAAACTCCTTGCAGTACAAGCTCAACCGACTTGGTCCGACTAATTGGCGCTTTCAACTTATTATTCTAATTGTCGCTGTACCACAACCCTGCCTCTGCCCATGCAGAGCCAGAAAGAGATACGACGTAAATACACACTCTTGACTTAGAGCACATCTTTATTTCAGCATCGCCTTTCTTTCTCCTCATGCTTTCAAATCTAATTCTGCACCCATTTCACCACCGGTTTTGGGTTCACGACACGTCTGCAGTGCTTCGTACTTGAGACTTTATACTATTCGGATATACGTATACACCTATACACGTGTATCTGTATTGGATTTGAATATGTGAATGCATGCAGAGGTATATATTTCAGTATACATAGACGAGGCATACAGAAACACAACGAAATACGATACGAAGAATATAAAAGCCGGTTCATGGAAAGTTGAAAAGGCTTTCATCTGTGGTGAAAAGCCGGAAGTCGATAATGGAACGTGTGACGGAAAAGTTGTTCCTATTTTCCTCCAAACTTCAGTAATTTCAAAAATGTTAGGGACCGGGGATCAGGAGTTACAAAATTACTTGCTGAATTCAGGTGTGCGTACGTTCGTTTTCTTCAACCCCGAAAACGTCGAAGTATATAGTTTGAAAAAATTACCTCTCGACCGCAATGATGACAATGAGGTGCGTCCAGAGGTTCTAGACTGGCAGTGACACAGGATGAATGATCCGCACCTTCGCTGTAAAAAACACTGTCACTTCCTGGACTGACTGACCTCAAGGACTCAGCTGACAGTGCCTTTAATCTTGCTTCTGGACTTGGAGACTTGACGATTATCGTTGCATGCCCGTTGTGCCCAGGACTTCGTTGATAATGTCCTCCGGGACTCAGTCGACTCGAAGAAATCTCTTCCACTGGTCGAGATCTTCTTCTGGGAAGACTACCCGTCAAAGCAGCGTTCTTGTCCTGCGGAGAACACACCGTAAACGTCGTTCGAAAGATATTTTCCACCCTCTCAACACTCACACTCTCAATCACTTAAAATCAATTGGAAATGGGATGAATGACTTGGTTGAAATCGGCGAATTATACCTCGTTGCTTTTTCGCCGCGAAGATATGTACCCTCCAGTTTTTCTTCTCGGACTTTCACGCGTTCTTCTGTGTCTAATTCCTTCCCCACTTTCTCTGTGATGATGGTGATGATGATGATGAAGATGATAGCGATGACTGCAGCTAGAATCATCGGAAGTTGGAACGTGAGTTCCATCCTCGATTGGTTCCCGCCATTCATCTTTCTGCGGACTTCTGATCAGCTGTTGCTGTTGTGCCGAATCTCTCCTTTTATTATTACGATGAGGACTTCGCGTGGTCAACGGTTTTCCTCTCGATCTATGCCTGTGACTTGGAGTCGGACTCACATCTCGGTTGTCTAGGTGAACATCGACGCGTCCATTTTCCACCTCGGTGCCTGGCTGAAAGTCCAAGGTGAACGTTTTTCGGCGTCTACGTCTCTCCTCTTCGGACCAGAGATGAGTGTCCGGTGGTGATTCCGCATAGCCACCTGAACTGGACCGATGTTCCTCCTAGAGGAATGAAAGAATTGCCAAGAAAGTCTTCAGCTCTTCACACCTTTTTTCCATTTTTAATACGAAAAGATCGACTCACATCGTGGTCTAGTTCAGTTTCGGAAGCAGCTCCGCTAAGGGGTGCGGTTGGATAGGAATCTTGTAGAGGTTCCGGCATGGCGTCTTCGAGGTCGTAGCTACCGGAGCTACTGCTCGATGTCGACCTAGCCGGAGAGGCGGGTGGCTCAAGTCCAGGAGAAATTTCGGATTCTTCTATGATGGCTGGTGGACTGCAAGGCTCTTCGACAACAGCCTGAAAACGTCGATATATCTTAACTTGCAGGTATCATATTCCGAGCTTATGGAGCGTGGTAAAAGTTTATTTGAAAAAGTCTCGGATCTCGACAAAGTCTTGAAGTAGATACGGTGTTCTGTGTTCGTAAATAAGATTCAAGATTTTACGACCAAAGTATCTTAGCTCTTCGCTATCCTCCCATAGTACCAGAGTAGAAACTCCTATAAAATTGTCCATAAAATCGAGGGTTCGCCTGAGCGTGCTACCGCCTGCCAACCACCCCGGCACCTGATCGAATAGTTTATCAGGGTTACTCTTACCTCACTTCGCGCTAGGCTGTAAATTGAACTAGCACTCTCGAAGGAACTTCCGTCAGCTGCGGTCGCCGTCGCAGAGGCTGGAGCCGATGGTACCGTGTTTGAATGAAGGTGAGGATGACGAGACCGAGAACTAGTAGTGCCCGAGTTCCCAGTGGTCGTACCTGTGCCCGTGGAAGTATTGGCAGTGACGTAATCCTCAGTGGTCGATGTTTCCGAGACGTCTGTATTCGTTCGACCTGAGTCAGTCCTGACCAGACTCAAACCAAATTCACTAGAGGACTGAGACTGTGGCTGTGACAATGGTGGCGGTACAGGACTTCGTCTTCGGAGGCCACCTCGTGATCTGCCGTTCCGCGCAGGTAGCGGAAAGGCTTCGATGCTAATGAACAGACAATTTTTTTTCTCGAGAATATTGGGAAACTCTTTTCTTTTGAACCGAATAGAAGTTGAACACGTACCTTGGGACTGGGCTAACCGGGGTAGCTGGTTCCAGACGGATCCTGGGACTTGGTGGGCCTATTTCCATTTCGTCTTCGGCGTCCAGCGCCTCAGTGTCCATGGAAGATCGTTGCTGGTGTTGAAGTAGTAGGAGATGTCTTCTTCTGGAGGAAGGTGTGAGGAGGGCTAGGGAATCAGCCTGTAGGACAGTGGCTTGAGATTCGTTCCAGATACCATCACTGTGGTCCCTCGTAACGTCATTTGCTAAAGAATCACTCGAGGCAAAAGGTGAGCCGATTACACCGACTGGAAGTTTAGCCTGAAGAAGGTGTCGATTGGAAGACACGCTGCTAGGACTTTTCACTACTCTTTGAGGACCTGAAATATCATATTGTTTGTTGGTTTAGAGATGGAATTTGACGAGTGGTCGCCTAATCGAAGATAAAATACAGGAAGGAATCAATCAAAGCTAATTGATTCCAAATTGCGACTCAACAGCAGTCAGTTCTGACGGATGAGTGGTATTCGATGAATTAACAAACTGGTAGGAGATTTATTTGACAATCGGCATAAGACGAGGGTTTTAGGAATTATTCAAACTCATGATTTGTTATGACCTTCGCGGAAGATGAGTTAGCGTCAAGTTTATTTATGAGCTAACATTAATCTGCGGCTCTGTTCAAAATCAGATTTATGTGCCAGAGGAAAAGCGCGAAGTTTATTTGATCTGATAATACATTTAGTTGAAAGTCAGACCCTATAACTCAACCGTTTATTATTTCACCAAAGCTGCTGAGGAGAGGAAGACACGGAAATGTTCTATCAGTCTTGTATCTTCTAACTAATTATAAGTACAACGAATTTATCGACAGACCTGATACCAAAGTAGGTGTAGTTGGCGAAGTCGGAAGTGACCTGGGAAGTAAAGGTTCGCTAATGGTCGTTGGTACACCTTGATTTTGAACACCATCTTCAAGAGAAACACTCCTCTTCCGGAAGAGACCCCGTCTCACCAAATTCTCATGAAACTCCTGAAATAAGAGTACCAAATTTTCCTTTTCTGATCATCAACATCATTCATGAAAGCATACCTCTTCGTGATGTTCTTCTCCTGGTGGCGTGGCCCTTAAAAGCGCCAGATCATCAGGAGTCGAAGAAAACAGGACGGGAGCTCGTGTCGATTTGCTCCATGGATCGTGATGGTTTCTTCTGCACGTATGCGGATAACTTGGCTCGCTTGCTTCCCCGATCAACTCTCTTCGTTCGACTTGAATCTCCCCATCAGAGAGGGTCTTCTGCAGTGGTACTACCCGCCTGCACGGTCGCGGGGTCTGACTAAGGTTGGTCCTAACACGAGGAGAGACTGGGGCTGGTTTAAAGTCAATCAAAATTTCCTCATTGTCCGAATCACCGAGTCGGTGGTCAGTCTGTAGCCCAGCATTCGTCGAGAGTATTAAAGGTGCGCAATTTTTCTGATTAAATGAAGGAAAAGAAAAGTCCTCGCTTCTTCTCACCTGGTCAACGACATCATCTAACTCTCCGTTAATCCGATCGTCGATAATCGGACGCGGTATCGTCAACGTTGGAGAACTAGGTGGAGTGTTAACCAAAAATGGTGACCTCGGTGGTTCCTCGGACTGAGTTCTCTGGAGAGGTTCGTGTTCCACGTCAGTATTACCGTTTATAGGAGTACCACCTGGTGATGTAGCTCCCAAAGGTGTACCCAACTGCCCGGCTTCAGAATAGCTCTTTGTCAATTTACGTCCGTTCAAAATACCGTTCGTCTGAGCACCTTGGGAGACCATCTTCACCCGGTGAATCGTTCTTGGGCTGAGTGTTATGGGTGCCACACGCCCTCTGAGACCTTGAGGAAGTTCGGTCTGGGTAGCCTGGGTCTTCATCACTCCACGTTTCAAAGGTTTCTCTTTGAGAGGGCAAGAGAAGTGGTCAGATTAAGATCACCCCTAAACTACTAACCCCCAGACAATTCGGTTGCGCGAAAGAAGAGCCGTCTTAAAACGCTCATAACAAATAGAGGAGGAAAAAAGAAAGAGAAGAAGAAGAGAAGAGCAGAGTGAAAAAAGAAAAACAATAGAAACGCGCCACTTTTTTCACGGCATCTAACTAACAACAAAGGCCGTTCACCCTCGACTTACCGAGTACCAGACCGCGGGGATCTCCAGGGTTTGCGTAAGTGTGTGTCAAGGGCAGAATCGCAGAAAGAGATCCTTGCATAGTGGGCTGGGAGTCGATGAGTCGCTCGTGGGACCTAGGGGGACTCCTGGAGCGCGGTACCTCGAAAGAGGTCAAGGTGTGAGATCTCGCGAAACTGACGTGTTTCGGTCGTGGTGGTTGCTGGGGTGCGGGTCTAGGGTTGACCGGAGTTGGTGCAGAAAATGTGGGTGGTAAGACAGGTCGAGGACCCTCCAGTCGCGTCGACTCCTCGTCTTCCGGCACCCACGTGTACCTTTAATAAACAATCACGCCATTCTTTTTTCCCTCGAATTCCTTTTCTCTATGTATTTTAGTGAAATTAGTCTCCGCGCTTCAACCGAGAAAATATATGTTCCCACTGCCTGCGAGAATACCTGGGGGATCCCAAGCCCTCTGAGCCAGGTAATTAATAATGAAAGCTAAGCTGCACTCGTCCAACAGGTAGTATTACGGTTTGCGCAGTTAGGGTACGCTAATATTAGCTCATAAGCTCGTAGGTGTAAGACGTTACGACCCCCCCTGACCTCGTAGCGTTTCGTTTTCATCCGATACTCCAATCACTCTACCACGCTATACGTTACGGTTAACTCCATTGAAAGCTACATGCGCACTGTTACTTCGATATTGCAAACGTTGAATTACAGTTAAGGCTATAGATACCAGACACGGTAAGGTTCTCTATACCGTGTGCTTTCCTCCTCAATGAAACCCCGGCTCTTTTAGCTTTTATCTAATTTGATCTGTTTCTATTTCGAGGATCTTTCGCATAGGTAGGTATATGTACCTATAAAGCTCTCCGGAGCGAACATCTTGGCTTGATTAAATAACCCTGTCGAGTGCAACGGTCCAGAAACAAAAAAATTCTCAACCTTATTTTCGCCGATTCTATACCTTCGTGTGAACCTACCTACGCCACACCTATCAGATATTTAATAGTTGAATTAAGTACATGTGAATTGTTAAGCGATTTTGTCTGGCTGCGTCACCAGGACATTCTCTTCTTTAGCTTCACGGCCAAACTCATGATCAGGCCCGTTCCTAAACCCGCTACGCGACCTCGATTTTAAACTAAGACTCCGCAAGAGCTCGGGAATGACTTGACGATTCTTTACCTCTGTATACGCACTTGGGTCAAAATTGCATCAAGGTTAATTTGGTGCCTGGGCTTGTTTTTTATTTTTTACAAAACTGCTAGCAGATTAAATCTAGGGTAGATATACATATAATACATAGTGCGACGAGTTAACTCGCAAAGATTTTATAATTTCTTCTCGGCGCAATGACGATTTTCACGGTGGCCAAGCAGAAGCCACAAGTTGCTGCAGCAGTCCGAAACGACAT
Organism: Tenthredo livida; assembly: GCA_963992785.1. Classification (NCBI taxonomy): domain Eukaryota; kingdom Metazoa; phylum Arthropoda; class Insecta; order Hymenoptera; family Tenthredinidae; genus Tenthredo; species Tenthredo livida. The sequence continues at coordinate 10,046,503 of OZ023066.1, read as the reverse complement.
AAACCGGCGTAAAGATGGGTATAAAAATAGTAAATGTAAAAGAAAGAGAGTTGGCTGTGCGAATCTGACCAATACTATAAACGTCGTGCAGTCTGCCAACTTTCCTTGTAATTGTGGGATACAAACGATGCCAATGTACATATAGTGGCCCGTCTCCTTATACTTGTGTTTTGTCTAAAACCTTTTCGCGTCGCGTTTCTACTAAATTATTCTATCTAACCGCACGCAATTTATTACGCATTCATAACACGCCGCGGGGTTTCAGCAAGACCGGTGGGAAAAAGAAGCCTCGTGGTATTTCAAAGAAGGAGAAAATTTTTGAACACTCGGTTTTCCTGAAATACCAAGTATGTAGTGCTCGTCTAGTATAGCGCGTATCCTGATGGAGAAAAATTGAAAAAAATGTAACAATTTTTGCCAAGCTAGATTGCGTCGCGTTTATTGAAATCGATTTTCGATAAATGTAAAGAAAAATTGCAGAGATACATACTGCCTGTTTACGAAGTCAAGAAGCGTCGGAATCTATACTGCAGAGTTACAGACTATAATGACCGTTTCAATCGCCATTTGGCAACGACTCAAACGAACGTTAACTCGCTAGGGGTTTCCGAACGACCGCATCTCGTGACGTTGAAAAGCGTATCATAACGTAACGATACTCTAGATCTGAAAACCTAGCGCGTCGAATTTGAGAAGGGAGATGTTCATCTCTATAATTTAACTGATAATTTATAGCCGTCACCCCGTTCCGCGTTATATCACTTACGACTTACCTTTTTGGATCAGGAGTCGTGCAAAAAGAAGTCGGTCGACGACGGAAATAGGAACTGTCCGGGTAGTCCTCTTCATCAGCGTCGTACCGTCCTGGACCTCTGGCATGGCTAGGATAGGGTTGCTGATGAAACGTCCTCGGGTACGGTGCATCGAATAGATTTTCCTCACTTGGTGCGCCGCGGACACAGGCTGACAAAAGAGACGCCCTCGCGGAAGTGCATGGCGAAGGACCACGCGAGGATAAACAACCGAAAATACCACCTCCAGATCTTTCGACGGCATCTAACTGCCGATTTGTTATACAATATTGCTCCTTTATATCCTCACGTGAATACAGTGGCGTCGCTCTACGCTCACCCCAATCCCCGTGGAGGCTTCCACCGCCGTGGAGGTCGGCCTGCGTCGAGACGTCCACCTGCGGGTGAACCATCCCCTCTCTAATTATCTCTGTATCTTTTATTTCAACTTCCCGTATCTCTGTTTTCAGAGAAAATAGGAAGTTATTGTATACATTCACCCCGAAAATGAAAAGTTGAGTTTTCACTAGATCTCCATGTTTCGAGGCCTAGAGAATCACCTCCAATCATTTTCAGATGGACCACTGTATGTGTGTATGTAGCTACGTATGTGATTAATTTTTTTGTCCGACGATATCTCGAGAACGAGTTACCGGATTTTAATGATCCTGGTCTCAATCGACGCAGCTTTTCCTCTGATCAGATTTTAGCTCAGATTTCAGCTCTGATCGGTTCAGTACTTTTCGAATTATTTGAATAACAAAATTCTAGAGAATAAAATAAAAATAATATCTTGAGATTGGATGAACGGATTGGAATGAAAATTTGTACCATGAAGTTTTTTTTGTCGCATATCACGAATTTGATATTGTGATTCCAAAATTTGAATACGATCGTGACATTATGATTATTATTATTGTCATTATTTCAACTCGAAACGAGTTTGAGAACGGGAAGTTTAAAGGCTGGTTCATAGTCAGCCCAAAACCGCTTGTTATTTTGTTCTTTTTATAGGGGGAATGAAACGGTTTTTGAAATTAAAGGGATTCGTGAAACGGGAGGAAGCCTGTATTCGATTGTTTGAAGAAAAACTGAAAATTCGTTCTCAAATTCCCTCGGGAATATCGTGATTGAGGGTGTATTGAGAGTAAGACAAATGATAGGAACCAATACTTCATAAGCTTTCTATTAATCGAAGATATCTTCTTCTCATTGTCGCGCATATCGCGTGGTCTTCAAGCCAAGAGGGTATTATTCCATTGAGACATATTAATTAAAAGAATTCCTACAGCAGAGAGTGTCCTGGGGATCTGATACCACTGGAAGAGAACCGCGTGAGTAGACGCTTTGAAACTCGCGTACTTATAACGAGCACAAAAGCGATCTAGCGATCGCAGGTAAGTAGACCTACGCATCAAAGTAAATCCGTACGGTTCAGGCATCGGAAGGTGTGCATTAAGCTATGGATTAAAGTAACCAGCAAACGCTTCAGGCGATCTTATGTACAATCCACGTAATAGAATAATAAAGTCTGTAGCATAGGTAATGAGAGTAATGAAAAACACGAAATATTCTCTAAATGTATAAAGTGCGTAGTCGCCCTCGAACGTTCGTACAGAAAACAGCTGCGACATTTGTTCATTTTCTCACGCAATTCGAGCCAGTACCGAGCGATATAGCTCAGTGTAATTATTAAAATGAGTACGAGACCAGGAAAGCTTGAGAAGGCAGTAAATTAACGTCCCTACGTTATTAAGCTTGCGAGGTACGACGATATCTTCTCACTTTTCGTCAGTTTGCAGCTAAGCTTCCGAGGTGAAAAGCAGACGAGAAGGTGAAAGACGGAAATACGTATAACGACGAGGGATGCGAGAGAAAGAGAGAGAGACAAGTGACTCGGGTAATTGACCGTAATTAAAGTAGGGCTCGTAGAGGGTCCACGGGTATGAGGAGGAGAGGCGACTGCGAGGTGGGTGACCTGGGGATGAAGGGTGGTGGCAGGAGTCAGCCTCGTAAGGGTGATTCCAATGGAACAAACCTGCGGTGGCAGGGCGGTGGCATTCCCTGATACCGCCAAGGCGCGGGGGTTCATTGATATCTCTTCGTGGCGCGTTCCGGGACCTCCAGGGTAACCTGGGTGGTTTTGGTAACCCCTTGGGGTCCCATAGGACCCGGACCTCGGGGCCCCTGACATACCGCGTGGTTGCCTCGCCCCGTGGGATGATATCGATCGAATATATGTGGAGCCCTTGGGTTGAGAGGATCCGCACGTAGCCTTGGAACCACGGCCCGTTTCGCGGCTCACTACCTGTCCAAATTACCCATCTTAGCTGCACTCGCGAGCACTCCTTTCCCGAGATAACGAGACGGACTGCACGCGACACGACGCGAGACCAACACCAGGTGCACCGGGCTACGGCGACGACGACGGGCGGCGTCCTCACCGCAGTGTCTAGCTCTCCGAAGGCACCCTGAAGCGCCACCGTCGAAGGCGCGTCGCGGCGCGTGCGTCTATGGTCCAGAGGAGACGGTCGACGGCCGACGTCGTCGTCATGGCAACCCCTCATCTCCTGTGATCGGTCATGATAACTGCGTAGGGGCGTCGCGACGCCGGCAAAGTAGACTTTCACAGTTGTACGTTTCACCGAGGATTAGTACAGATGCATCGAGTGTTGGTACCAAGCAAGAGAGGTGATCCCCGAGAACCAACAGACCATTATTTATCCGTCATAAACTTTTCCGACGTTGCGCATTGCACCCTGAGATTGAAACTATTTTTAAATCTACACCATCATGGAGGAATCTTTGTCGGTATTTCGTTGATACGGACGGAAACTGAATTTCTATGTATAATAATGTATCGAATGTCCGGCCCGGAGTCGTCAGGCAAATAGATAACGTAACGTAGGTATATAGGTTTACGAGTAAAGTTTCGTTTGTTTTCGTTCATTTTATCAGTCAACTTTCTTTACCTACCCTTATACGGGCCCCGGGTTTCTTACTCTTCGGATAGGAGTGCAATGGTCTAGATAAACTTTACGTACGTACGACAAAGTGATCGGAGATATATTTTTTCGGATTTATACTCGTCAGACGAAGTGAACATACGGAACGTACTCCGTTGACGACGGATCCATTTGATTCAAAAATATGTCATAAATATTTATTCCACTTTTCTGCGAGACTGGGGAACCGTTGCGTCAAAGAACCCGTCCCACGCAGAGTAACATAAATGGATCCTAAGAAGCTGAGGAAAACCAAGAACTTTGAAACGAAGCAAAGATTTCTGCAAAATTCATTCCTCTGATCACAGCACTTGCGGATATATCAGCTTCTCAGGAAATATGCATAATTCGATTCGTTTTCCGTCAGTTTATTATGCAGGAAAATCATAAAAATTCAACGAAGAGTATTTCTCAGTCCTAGCCATTATTTTTACCGAGAAATCATCGCCGTGATAAAGAACTCTTCTTCGGGGATGAGATCGAGGCTGCAGCTAGGGTTGCAATCGGTATGCAAAAGGAACGCGATGAAGGGACCATAAAGTCCTAGACTTTAAAGACTGGTGAAGAGGAAGAAAAAAAATTATTAATCGTAAACCAATGGCATGCACACCATCTGCTTTAGTTGGCCAAATAAACATGGCCGAATTTATAGAACTGAAAGCCACTGAAGTCAGAAGGCGGGGGCGGTCGAGCTGGGGATCGCCACTCTTGCGGATCCGACGCTGCTTAGTGCGGTTTTCAAACGCAAGTTGTCGGACACGTCCGCAGGACGGTAAAAACCCCGCACTTCAGTGATCTCCGGTGTTTAGGCAGTCGTTGTTTAGCCAGTGATAGAATGTGAAATAAAAAACCGGGGACCAACGATCAAAAACCATTGCTTTATCGGAAAGGGGGAAAAGACGTCTAAATAATTTATATAAGACAGCTTTGATAAAAGTCTTTTTATATCAGACGAGATTCTTTTTATTTTATATTTATTTTTCTTACTTTTCCGATGTGTATAGAGAAGCTCCTTGAACAGCACTCTGATGAAAATCTGAAGTTGCGAGAGAAAAAAAAAAATTGCGTAACTTAATATACCGAGGAGTTATTCTTCGAGGCTTTTAAAAAATTGGAGACACCCGATCCTATAGTATATAATACCTATACCTACATGATTTTCATTCTTAGCGTCGCATCTCATCGGTGCGAAATCCCTCGATAATAATAAAAAGTTCTTCAAAGTTTTGAGTGGCTGCGCGGTGGATGTATTGCTGAGATTCAATAAGCAGATGAAAACTTTATTCCACTCACTTAATGTGAAATAAATTTATATCAAAACGGAGTATATAACCACGTCACAAGTATAGCTCGATTGTTTTTCCTTTTTTTTTTCTTTTTTTTTACCTCAATCTAATTCTGATCGGTTTAAAATTATTTTTTCAACCAGGTATATATAACATCAAAGTATAATATATCCGCGCGATATACTAAACACTCGCGGGGAGATTCTAGATTTGCACTGTTTATGAAAATATTTCACAATCTAGCTTCATTTTCAGTTTTTCTAATTTTTTATTTCTGTTTTTTTTTTTTGTTGCATTTTCTTCTTCGATTGAAGTGAACGACGGAAAATGTGAAGCAACTTTTGAAATTCTTACCCCAATTCCGGCCTACGAGCTTAATTTATTTTCGACGTAAAGGGGTAGGGACTGTACTTTGAATGATTCGTGGAAAAATTTAAAGCGATGGATGCGCTGAACCGCGTGATACTTAACGTCGGGGGAATCCGTCACGAAACTTATAAAACAACCCTCAAGAAAATTCCAGCCACACGGTTGTCTCGCCTTACGGAAGCCCTCGGAAACTACGACCCCGTGCTCAATGAATACTACTTCGACCGACACCCTGGTGTCTTTGCTCAGGTCCTCAACTATTATCGAACTGGGAAACTACACTACCCTACCGACGTTTGCGGCCCTCTTTTTGAAGAGGAATTAGAATTCTGGGGCCTCGACTCGAACCAGGTTCGTAGGGGTCTTTTTCCACGATTTATACAAGGGAAGGAATTAATTGCTGGAAAAGATGCGTCAACGAAATACTAAGTGCCTGAAGTTTTTAAGTCTTCAAGATTTGCGATCGAGCTTCTTTCATCTGTTTTTTTGGATACCATTTTCAGGAACCATTTCATCCCCTTCCGAGTCTGGCCATGTTAATGAGCAAACATTGACCTGAAACGTTCAGGTGCTCCGAATCTGTAACTGCATCTTTAGGACACTTCTTGGGCTGAAAGCCTGCAAAGCGCTGCAAAGAGCTTCTTTCCGTCCTTTTAAAAAAAAAATTGCTTGCCACTGCGTGGGTGTTCCCTCAGCTTGATTACTGCTGTATTGTTTTCTGCGACCTTCCTGGCAAGCAAATACTAGACTATCGCCATTCCTCGCACCCCAACCAACCTTCCAGGCCTAACCACCCTATTTCTCTCACTTCTGCTCTCAAGTTACACTTCGGTGACTGTAGGTAAATCCTATGGGTTAGTCTTATTGCTTTTGCTTGTGCTTTATTTTTTCTCTTTTCTCTTATTTCATTTTGCTTTTCTCATTTCTGGTAATTTTAGAGTAGGTCTCACGCTGATTGCTTCTGTTGATTATCTACATTGATTGTAGGTATATACCCACTACCCTGTTTGTTCTTTTCCCACAATTTTTATTTTTCCTTTCCCTCATTTCTTTTGTTTTATTACTGTACTGTATCTGACGTTACTTTTGTACGTACGTATTGTACTTTTTATTTTATTCCATGCTGTTCGGTTAGCATTAAGCGCTATTCTTGCTGAACAAAATTTTTTTCCTTATACTTTTTTCATTCGGTACTATATAATTTTTCTGGTCATTCCATGCGGGGCTGGGCCCTAGAGTGTAATAAACGTGCCGCTCTCTCTTTCTCTTTAATTCGCCCTCATAAATTAACAAATAACTTTTCATGTACATGCGCAATATAAAGTCTGAATGATAAATAAGACTACTACCGGTATATCTTCACCTTTTTTTCTATATTATTTCTCGATTTTTGTTATTTTTATTACTTGATCATGTTTTATTATTCCCAAAAGATTGTTAGATCAGATGGTATACCTACTAAATATCGTAGGCGTATGCGGTGCCGAAACGACTTGTCTATTTAGATTCGCACAAACTAACATTAACCGCACAATACTATGGAGACCATTAAATCCTTGGTTTAGCTTTTAATGTCGTCATAAAGAGTTGTATCCCCACAGATGTATTTTAAACTGACATAAATTCCGCTGCACTATAACCGAGCTGCATCCATACTACAACCTCGTCTGGGCATACCGGGTTCTCTGATTGCTCATGTTTGAGGCTGGTGGCTGATGGAAACTATAAGAGATAACTGATTAATGTCAAACGGCGTTAACAGCTTAACAACCTATGACGTTTGTGTTTCGCGTTCATTTTATGCTGTAAACGCTAAACGATCGTGTAAAAGTCGTTTATTGCCACCGCAACCAATGCCTTCTTCTCCATCTCCCTCTTCCTCTTCTTCTTTGTCTTCTTCTCCCTCGTATTCTCTCTTTCACTTTCGCATTTGAAATCTCAATAAGGTCTGCGGTGACCCAAAATTAGTTCATTCGAAAGCAGTCTGCGCTATAGTTGTCGCATATGCTGTGGTGAATCGCTTGTTCATCATTCCTCAAAATAATCTAAATCTCATGTCAGCTACGTTTTAGCCCCGAGTGCGTGAATTTTTATTGTGACGAGAAATTAATGAAGTGATAAGAAGCACCTCGAGCAGCCAATCCTGCCCCAATATATTCCAATATACGTACCGCATTTGGAATTGGGACAATAAATATTTTTGTTACACACAATTGCACCGCACATCAAGCCATGGTTTTAATCGTCTCGAAGTATGCTTATCGAAGCCAGGAATAGACCGATCAGCATAGCTTTCGGTAGTTGAACCTTACGGACAGTAACTGCAGGAAAAGAGCTGTAATAGGTGTCTTTTTAAATTGAACACAATTGCATATTCACTGATCCTTTCCCTAGATTGGCTTCCTGGCTTTACATTCCCTCGCCATTTGTCTCCTCTCTGAATTATCGACCGTTAAGAACAATGGTGCTCGCTTACTCCTCTCGTATTATAAACAATGAAACCAGCGGTCAGCACTCGAGAATTCTTTTCAAAATCCGGCTCAATTTACAGAAATTATTTTACTCGGAAACTACATTTCCCGGGTTAATGTTACTCGCAAAGTTTTTCGCCAGACTCAGAGCGATGTTAGATTTTTTTTTTCTTTCTCTTATTTTTCATCCTTTAATATCACGTATATACTTTAGCAGATTGAACTTCCGCTGTTCCTCCCGATCTGTAATCAGGTGGTTACTCTTCTGCCTAAAATAAAATTCAACGTTTCCGGCTGCTTGAATTGTTCAAAAACATCTCTTATAGCAAAAAAATACGGGCGGTTGGACACATAATACATTTCCAGCTGAAGGAACATGTAAAGAAAGAAGATCTGGTCCCGGATAACTCATTAGGAAAATCTTATCTTCTCATGATTTTTGCGGGAAACTATCGTTGTGCGCAGGTAGAGCCTTGCTGCTGGAGTACGTACAGCATCCACAGGGATACACAGGCGACTCTAGCCATCCTGGACAAATTGGACATCGATGTTAACCGTCCAAGCGATGAGGAAGTGGCGCGTCTCTTTGGCTACGAGGAATCTTACTACTCGGGAAGTCTAACGAAGTGGCAATCCCTTCGACCACGTATCTGGGCCATCTTTGACGAGCCCTACTCTTCACCCCTAGCAAAAGGGATCGCCTGCGTCTCGATCCTGTTCATCTGCCTTTCCGTCATCTCGTTTTGCCTCAAGACACACGAAAACATGAGAGTATTACGTGTCCCCGCAGAAATGGACAACACTGGGGACAAGACAAAACCTCATGTGGCATTTTTCTACCTGGAACTAGCCTGCAACGGATGGTTCACAGTCGAGCTAATGCTACGCTGTCTGGTGCGTGCAGAATGCCATCATTTAACATCATCGTCATTCTCTTTCTTAAAACATAGCTCCATTGTTCGCCAGACAATTGATCTTCTATTAATATGTTGAGCAATCAGAAGCATGAACAAAAACTTAGATTGTCTTATTCTTTTTTATTTTTTATTGTTTGTACAGTAATTATTGTCATTCTGCAAGTGTTTGTGCTATTTTGTGTTCCTCGTACATGAATACAGGTAAGTCCAAGCTTGAGGGAGTTTGCGATGTCACCGGTGAACCTGATCGACCTGGCGGCTACGCTTAGCTTTTACACAGAATTCATACCACGGCAGGTTGCCTTTTTGGAAGCCCTCTCCATCGTACGAGTACTTCGTCTGTTCAAGCTCACTCGGCACTCACCAGGTCTTCGAATCCTCATTCACACCTTCAAGGCATCTGCCAGAGAGCTTGGGCTCCTAGTCTTCTTCCTGCTCTTAGGCATCGTGCTGTTTGCTAGCCTAGTCTACTACGCTGAACGTCTTCAGGTAAAGGAAAAAAAGTTTTAATTGTAACTTTGAATTTGATGCAAATTGCCTTTTTCGTAATTCTCGCTGGCTCGATTTTAGCTTCCTAAAATCTCTGCCAGTTTTCAGACTGCCGAAACTTTGCGATAAAACTTTTAACGCTAAATGAACCTTTTTCTTTTTATTTTTCTCGGTTTCTCTCGTTTTTCTCGCTCTCTCTCTCTCTCGCTCTCCCTTTCTCTCTCCCTCTCTCGCCCCTAACTGAGAGTAATTCCTCAGAACCCACTTGTGCTAGTTTCCACTTCCAGTCTACCACGTTCTTCTCTTCATTCAACTACCTCTACATTCCGCGTACTGTAATCCGCGCATTTTACTCTCGGAGTAGTTACGCACTGAATAGTCGAAAAGTTGTGGATTTCCTCCGAGTAAACAACAGCTTTACCCCACATCTCAGCTCGTATATCTACGACACTAACATTCAACAGTGCGTAAACACCGCATTGCGTCGTTTCTTTACTCAAAGACAAAAGCTGAATGCGTGGGTGGCTCGAGGCATCGATAGAGCACAAATTTCATAGAACAAACACACAGTCTGTAACCAATTTTACACCCTATCGTCAATTTTTATCCGCCAACTTTATAAATTCGAACAATAATTCTATTTCCATACGTTTATGCATGAAATATACGTTTTTCGGCCGGACATTAGTCCTATTTTTATACGTTTAATGGGTCATGTTCTTATTGGGTGCGGAGTATAACTGGATTTGAAAATATATTTTTTTTTTTGCAAATTCATTCCATCATTTCTATGAACTCAACTTTCAATCAATTACTCCTATTGCCGGAACTCGTCAATTTTCAGAATAATCCGGGAAACAACTTCGAAAGTATCCCAGAAGGGCTGTGGTGGGCTTTGGTCACGATGACCACAGTTGGTTATGGTGACATGGCGCCTAAAACGTTTCCCGGTAAGTTTGTCGGCGCTCTTTGTGCCTTAGCTGGAGTGTTGACCATCGCTTTACCAGTGCCTGTCATCGTCAGTAACTTCTCTATGTTCTATTCACACACACAGGTAATTGTGAAAGAGTTGGTATATTTTCAACTACATATGAGTATAAAATTCTATGATATTTCTTTCTACCATTTGTCACCTTTCACATTCTCTGAATTGCACAATAATCATATTCTGCACACACTCCTGCAGGCTCGCAGCAAATTACCTAAACAACGACGCAAAGTACTTCCGGCCGAAGTGCCACGAAGAAATCGACATCAGAAACCTCAACATATTACCGATATTCATGATCAACACTTAGTCAATTCATTGCCAAGGTTCACAGCTCCTCTAAAGCCTCGACCAGCGATCATCGGGATCGACACGGTCGTGCAACTGCAGGTAGATAAATTATTCTTGAAGTCATTCGGTTACTTACATATTGACTAACTCACTCATTGGTTCATTCATTCATTCATTCATTCATTCATTCATTCATTCACTTATATTCGTTTTCTCAACTGGCACGAGGCCAGATTTGGTAGTAAAGCTACTCAGCTAAGTAACTTGAAAGATAAGTAGGTCTATAACGCATAACATCATGTCTGCGGACAGATGTCATCGACTGGGAATGACTCGGTCATAAAACGGGTCACCGAACATAACGACGAAATTATTTAACGACATGACTATTCGCGGTAAGGTTGAGAAATAAGCAGTATAAAATAGCAAGAGTAGGTATATTGTGATCAACGGCGCTCGACGACGCCCTATATATCCTAGCCACTTCCCCTGCAATGACCCTCTTTCACGTCTGGCTGGATTTTCTCAATAGATTCTTCATACGTGCGAAGATTACCACTGCCCGCAAAATGATAAACTAGTCGATGTGGGTTAGACCGAGATGGATAATAGAAAGGAGACAAGAAATTCATCAGCAGTTCTATATTTAGCTATCTCAGTATTATCTAACGTGTTAATGTCAAGTTTGAAAAATGTTCAAAACTTCATGGAATTTGTTCATACGCCTATTTCACCATGGATTAACATTACTTTCAGCCACAGATTTTGACCAATCTACAAGAAGTTCCCCACCGTCCAAGAGCCACAACGATGCCATCCGAGCAAAAAGAGTTCCCAACGCCACAGGCAACAGCAATGAATAACCATTCCAGTACGAATCATTCTGCAGAACTCGATCTTGGGAGCATTGCAATTGCAGAATTTAACGGGGAAAAACGCGATAGTGAACAACAAAAATCGAACACACGGTCTTCGGTAATGTGTACTGCAGACGCGTGCAACCCTACGTTATGAGTGTAATGAATAGCGATGTATGAGAGCGAGTAATCGTTGGTTTGAACGAGGTATATAATACCGGATGATTGACAGACGAGTGAACGATGAAAGAAGGAGAGAAACAGCGAAAGGGCAGAAGGTAGGTGAACCTTTTGACCCAGGGTGTCGGGCGGTTTGAAATTCCCCGGAGGATTGGAGATTTTCCAAATCAATATTTGACCTTTTTCAGAGTGAAGAACCGACTATTTTTTATCAATGAATACAAAAGTAGAATCCATTCTCCTTTTTTATTTCTTTTTTTTCTCAAATTGAACATTCTCTTTGCAGCTCAAATAATGGATTCAAAATTAATGAATTCTTCTCGAAAGTTTCATGGTATAAGTTTCAGGTTTACCCTGCCACTATAGACACTCTGTGTTTCGCATTCGATCCTGAAGTCTAGCAATTGTAATAAATACTGGATTGGAATTGCAGCAATGCATAAAAGAAGAGGCCCCATTGCGAATGGCCAATGAAACTGCAGTATGACTGATTGTGAAACAATTGAAAGAGCAGAATGTATGTCGAAGTAGAATTGTGCAGAGTCCAAGTGCAGAAGATAATAAAAGTTGCGAATAGTTGATCGCTTGAATTCAGAAATACCTGCTTCATCCGTTGATGCTTAATCGTGTGACTATAACTGGTCTGGCGTTGACTCTAGACTGTATACGTAGGGACAGTCACAAATTCATGACAAAGGTTAATTAAATTACGAAGGAGCTTCCATCGCATCTTTTGTGCAGCGATTGGATCCGATTGGATCTCACATTTCGATTGCTCATAGCAGTATTTGGTTATTCTGTTACTTCGCCATTGTCTCAAGAATTGAACGGCTGAGATTTCTGAAGCTTCTGTTACGACCATCCGTTTTCGTGCAAATTGTATATTGCATTGCTCTTAGGTATTGTCATGGATAGATTTCAAGACCGATAATTAAACCTCGGGTCTTTGAATCGAAGGTCTAAAGTCTGGCTAACCAGACAACAAATATCCAAATCCCATAGAAATATTATATAAATACGCAGAACTCTTGCGGGCACAATGATACTATTGTAACATTTCACAGACAATTAATAATCTTCAACATTATATGACCGAAAGTTTGTCCTCAGTTTTCGATCTGCTGAAAAATGTTGTTCTCGTCTTAAGCCCGCATCATGATCCGATCTTCGTTTGAATCGTGAAACTACCCCCATGAGAAATGCTTACCATATGATAAACAAACGAAACTGTATCTGGATTGTCGAAAACGAACACACTTGCGTTTGCTTAGAAATATTTGTTCGACAATGTCCTATTGCCGAACCATAATTCTGTTTTCTATTGTATACCTACTGTAACTGAACGTGAAAATCCATCTGTTGAATAAAATATTTTATCGTAATTGTACCTCACATTGTTTACCGTCCATTCACCGATCCGCGTAGATTAGATACGGATCAGCATTCGATTATTGAACAAAGCAGCGTCGCATGTGTAAATTTTTCATATATTTCCAAGGAGGTGTTACGGCCCCGTTCTACCCAAATGAACATAACTGTTTGTGAAACATCAGTCTTATTTCTAACATATTATGACGATATATTACAGAATGATTAATTGCTTAATTATTAATCAATGTTATCATATGTTGTTTCATCACACTGCGACTGTGGGCTCGGAAGTATGACTCTGGAAAGCAGTAATTACGGTAGGGGTGAAGCGAGGAAGAAGAAGAAGGTACGTGTATGTAGATATTGTACATATTGTAAATACTTGCTCGTGGCGTACATTATGGAATAATCAATGATCGTCAATGTATGTCTATACATAGGTACATAGTACAACGATGGTCTAAAGTTTAAACGCTAAACGATGGGGTTGACGTTTAGATTGATGCAATTTAGACGCATTTTATTCCCCAATAATCTATAATGCGGCCAGAAGTACCAATCTACGTGAGAGATCCCAACGTACCAACACTTTTGTTGCAGTTAGCATAGTGTGCGGATTGTTAAAAGCTACGGCATACGCGGAGTTACCTGACGGCGCAAGCGTCCCATCGACCGGTGGAACATTTGCTCGAGGCAAAATTCCCCCACTATTACACCCCTGCGAGCTATCTCACCCTTGCAAATTTTCTTTGAAATCTTCCTGACGTCACGGGTTGCGCGGCATCTCCGTTGAGTTCGAAGGGCAGAGGGAAATCCTGAGAGGAAACCAGGGTACCAGAGGATCACGTGAAGACGAGTACTACCAGCTACCCCGAAACACCCCCACGTCCTCGTGTGTCAACACGTCGCCAGGGTGACCATGTATATTCATCGAGTCCCTTGTGTCGGCTACCTTTAGCTCCACCGACACTCGCGCTTGTGCTTGCTTCAATTGTTCGGAGCCTTTTTTCTGTACTTACTTTGTCGATTTTTCTGTCCTCTTCTCGTCCTTTTTTCTATTTCCTTTTCTTTCTTTGAGCGAAACAGAGTTGGCATAAAATCTGGCTAAAGTGTAATTTTCGCTTTGGGCTTCACGATCAGATATTCTGTTCGCCCTGAGATCGACTGACAAATAGGTATACCTACTGCCGAACCTGAAATTCCATATTCATATTTTATGCAGGATCGAAATCAAACAGTACTGTAATATTTAGCGAGGACATTCTGTAGTCGATATATAAGGCTGCAGCCGTACGTGTACGAGCCCATATACTTATTTCAGGGTTGAAGCTATCCAAAAATCGTATTGTGGAGTCTAGTTTCATGCAAAGACCCGGACCGCAGGTAAAAGAATAAGAATCTCACTCACATGGTTGAGTAGGAGACGGGATTCGAAAGGAAAGTGAAAAAATCATACATAAAATGGGTCAAGCGTTGAACCCCAACGCTGTACCACGAGGGTCACACGGGCACGAAGGGTGAATGGTAAACGGGTCAGAATAACGCAGGGGTGAAACTACCCGTTGGTTGCGTAATTTCGAAACGTTTTCAAAGTTTTCCTACCTCGTAAAACAAACCTCGTTCCCTGTTTTCCTACCACCTGCACCAGTTACGACCCATTTATCTTCACGTCGAAAGCTTGCCCACTTGAATAAGGATGTTGATAAAAACCACTATCGAGGCATACCACCCTCCGCGACGCTTTTTACTTATCCAATAAAGAAACTCCCCTACGTTACAATTATTGAATTACACTCCCTGGACGTCTTTCAACATTACCAAAGCTGAATTTCCTGTATATTCCCATCAAAACCATCTGACCCATTATCATACATGATCATACGCCATATGAGCTTGATTTTATCAAGTTATACATATATCATCTCTGTTCAAACGTAAGGGCATTGTGTGTAGTATACTACACTCCATGCAAGGTACACCATATACACCAATCTAAATAGGTGTATGTGTGCATGTACATCGTATATAATGTGCAGGGTGTGCGATGACCATGATGGCGGCATACCCTGGGGGTGGAAAGTGCGGGTGGTGGTTCGAGGGGTGAGGGGTACGGGGAAAGGGGCAGTGGGTCAGCGATGCGGTCGTCGACGGAAGTGGCATGGGAGTGAGCGGCGACGGCGACGGGGACGTTGGCTACGACGTCGACGTTGCGTTTGCGCGTCGAGAGAGCCTATGTCTTCCCCCGGCACCCCATAACGCCGTCGCTCACCGTCGGAGGGTCAGTTTAGTCTGCGCTCGACCGGAGGCAGTTTGGGGTAAGACCGACTATGAACCGTGACGTTATCGTTATCGTAGTTAATAAATTGACGGTAAAACGCGGCGTTAACTAACGGCACGCCAAACTTACAGATATTGAAGTGAAAAAACGTACATGTATATCTTAAATTGAAGTGATCAGTGATTTTCTATTGCGGAGGACTTCCGCTATTCAAATCACAAATTTTTGTAAAAAACAAGGCTTATAGCTGCCGTGCCGGTGCCGCACCGGTGCCGTGCCGGCGCCAGGTGCAGCTAGTCATGAGAAAAGGACGGAGCCGCTGAGATGCCGAGGAGGATATGCTGGTCATGAGAGAATTAAGGGTGGGTAAAGTAAAAGCTTGGTTCAGCAGCGGAGCGTGGAAGAGACCCATTGTCATTTTTATACTAAGATTAGGAATTGACCGCCATTTTATTTCAGATTAATTTTTCACTATGTAGGTATACAGTTTTCATTTCTTTTATCATACTGCATTTGACGAAAATTCAGATTTCATTCGACCCGGTGGTAGCCGGTGATTATAAGGGTGACCAAGCCAGATAAGAGTTATCGGTGTGCTCGCGTGCGTGCACGCACGATATCGATTCCGCGCGCGCGGCTCTGCACGACGAGTGACGTCACGGGTGGAGGAGGTTTCGATCGCGCGCTGTCAGGCGCGCGAGGCCTTAAACGCGGGGGAAACAGGGTGCGCACGGGAACGTGGTAAAACTTATGAAGGAATTTAGCCTCTTTCGAATGGGTTTGAACGGGTGGAAAGGACCGGGGCAATCAACCCGCTAAATTAGCTTCGTGAAAACGTTTCCTATGTTTTTTTTTATACATATATTTTCAACAGAAAAAATATTGTTCGATCTATTATCTACGTTCTCGTTTTATGACACACGCACGCGTTACAGAATCCTCGATCCTCGCCTCATACAGATGAAGAGATCCGGGACGTTTCTAACGCTCGAAATAAAGTATCAATCTCGCAAACCCTTTGTGCTTTCAGATCTACTCATTAATTTAATCACTCCTCTATACATAGGTATATGACTATATGTATACATACTGCTTTGTAAAGAAAAGATATATATAGGAAAACGAACAAAGGAAAAGAACTTCCTGCATCCATACGAAACCCAGTTATAATCGCTACACCAAGTTATCACTGACGAGTTACGCTTCACTGCGTCATGTCACCTAATATCAAGCCGATTTTACGCCCAATCAACGGGGGGGGGGGGGGGGCTCTTTCTGAGTCTGCAAATTATTCAACGGGTATCTATCTCCTACCCTCATGTAGGTCGTTTCTCGCGTTGAGAACGCCCTGCGAACCTTCGTATAGAAGATAATTACGGACGAAGGTGGTTAGACTGATCTCTTGTTGAGCGATTCTGTGGATAGTAACGTGCCTCAAAGGTAGGCAAACGGGAAACACCTGAATCGAGCAACTCAGCCTGCCCATTGCGGGCATTTTCCGTTTGCCTACCTTTCAGGTGCGTTAGTTTCCACAGAATCGCTCTATATATGTTTTCTAAAGTGGTGGAATTTCGGTCCGCTATTGAGTTCCGCCTTCCCCTCACCCAAAGAACAACCCGTTATTTTCTCAATTTTATTCTCCAAGACGAGCCATCCCTGCTCAAAGTAACCCGTTATCTGCTCTAAGTCCTTGTCAGCAGGTTGAGACGCCCTTGGATTGCGAGGGGCATCAAGACACCGGCGACATATACGGGGAGGTCCGCAAAGCCTCGCCGATAGTACCTGTACCTCGGCATAATATTTGAACGATCGGAAAAGGGCTGCACCTCCCAGCCTGACGCTGCAGCCTCGCCTTCCGTCTTCGACCTCCTCAGCTGGACAGAGATCCTCCTGAGCCGGACAGAGATCCTGTAGCCCTGTATACGCCACCGCACCGAGGTACAGCGAAATCGGCGTGTGCCACGCGGCAGCCTCCCGCAACAGATCCAGCGACACCTGGCCGAGGTCACGTAAGAAGAAGAGGAGCCGTGATCGACGAAATAGCCGTCTTTGATCGCTACCTTCTTGCGTCTACGTGCCTTTAGAGTTTAGAGTATCGCTTATCGCTTTTTCGCCCCGCTTTTACTTTTTTTAGCGCATTTCGCTATAATGGACGCGGTTTGCTGTACTCCGGGAAATACCCGCGCTCACTGATATAAATTGTACTGCTTTTTTTTATTGTTCTATTTTTGCTCTCAATTAATAATTAGAGTTACGCCTTCTGTTCGTTCGGCTTCACCAAACGCTTCGCTGTGGGTATGTGCAGTGTGCGAATATTGCTCTGCCGCTGCCGTACCGTGCTGTGGGATTACTGGTGAAGAGCAAGGTAGGCTTCACGGCAGGACCACGACTACCCTTTCGTTTAACTTCTTTCTCGTTTCCTCGCGGCCGACGAACGGCCTTCTCTGTTTCTTTTTCTTATTTTCTATCTTTTTGCACGCTCCGCGTCTTTAGCGGTTGTCGAGATCCTGGTTTTTTAGCTTATTTCTTTTCTTTCTCTGCATGTGTAGCTTTCGGGCCATCCGCCACCTCCACCTGGTCTCTCCCTTGTCTTGGGGAAAACGCGTGCTGTACCGGGAGCGGAGAGCCTCCAAGTACCGGCCGCGGTGTGTATGCGTGTGTGCGAGCGTGTATGCGTGTGTAGAACGTCTGTCGCCAGCGGCGTGCTGCCTAGTTGTGTGGCTGCGTCAGCTGAGCCGGCAAGGTGTGCGTGCTCTCCCTGCCCCTGCCATTTCATCCCGCATCCTGGGCCGCAAAGCTCCGTCCTCGTGGCAAAGCTGAGCCGTACTACCCGGTTCACGTACATCGCGGGTACATTGCTCGAACTCCGCCGCTCTACCGGCCGTGAGTTCGATCCCGACGAGAGTCTATACTATCTTTTTTGTATTTTTATTTTAGAACAATTTTTTTTTTTTGTCAATCCAAGGGTCGCAACGTATTACCGATTTTCTGTTATTTTATTTTTGGCTGGATCAATTGCCGCATTCCTAAATACAGATCCTGTACCGAACCGTCTCTTATACCTACCTACTGTGAAAACTCTAGCTTAGGACTGACGACTAGCACCCTTTGTACAAGACTTGTTTTTCCAATTTTCCATCCGTTTCCTCCGGGTAGAGAAATTGCTCATTACAATTTATACAAGGGTAGATACTCAGGCGTGGAATCGGGATGAGAATGAGAGTGAAGAAAGGCTGAATCAGGAATTCAAGAACATATCGGTGATTAATTACAGGTGGGATCGGCGCTACCAGAGCCGTGGTCAGAATGAATCTGATCAACATGGACGCGGAGAACCGCGTGGTTCTCAACGTGGGAGGAATCCGCCACGAGACGTATAAGGCGACCCTCAAAAAGATCCCAGCGACCCGATTGTCCCGGTTGACGGAGGCACTGGCTAACTACGACCCCATCCTCAACGAGTACTTCTTCGACCGACATCCCGGCGTCTTCGCCCAGGTCCTCAACTATTATAGGACCGGGAAGCTGCACTACCCAACCGATGTGTGTGGACCGCTCTTCGAGGAGGAGCTCGAATTTTGGGGTCTTGACTCTAACCAGGTAGAACCCTGCTGTTGGATGACGTATACGCAGGTAAATGGTCAACGTCTCCATTTTCCGCTCCTTTTTTTTTATTTTTTTATTTTTTTTTCACAATTTCGAAAATTTTATGCAACGTTTCGCGTACTCCGGGTCGTACGTTACAGCAGGTACACAGCCAGTATGTTGGGTACTGATCCCTAGCAATAAATGTTTGATTGCTCACTGGATCCCAGAATTACGAACACACATATTGCAGAGAGAAAATGTGCCGGATTTCAGGGGTTCTACGGTCTGTTATTTTGGTGTTCTATCGTTTGCTTAGGATGGGACGGGGCAAGCTTGATTTTCGCACCCGACAGTTCACTCGTCTCGTAGCAGTTAGACAACGAGTTGTCGCACCCCGAAAATCCGAAGCCCACGAGCCCGTTAAGACAATTAGATTTTCTTTCCGTGATTCCGCGTTCGTGCGCAACCGCGCCCTATCGTATTTTCCTACCCGGTCAGCTACGTCGTCGAATTAAACCCTTTGAAAGCTCATATGGAATAGACAACTTTTCCCAAAGGTTTGTGAATTTATTTGCAAGAAAATTCAGAGTCAGTATACATGGAAAGATTGTCGACTGAGGTTTTCGGTTTTTATGCAAATCTCTTCCTTTGATCTTCAACGAGTAAAGTCTTCTTCTGACGATAACAAAAATTCAAGATAATTTTCGTATGCATAATTTAAAATATTTTTCATCGTGAATTTCTCGTTTTTTTTTTCAACCTTTCGTTTGAGCTGCTGATTCCTCGGTATAACATATCTGGTTCCTTCACTTCTCAATAAAGCCAATTTATCTCATGCTTTTACCGTCTTCGTATACCGAACCGAAATTCACCGAGAAACGTTAATGAAAAATGCAACGCCTCGACTTGTCGAGCAATTAGGCAGACGGTGAAAAAATTCTAATCCTCTAAGCCTTCGCATGTATCCCTCTAAATCCAAGGGTTTCTACATTGTGCGATAAAGAATTAACTCGCAATGGTCCTATACGTCCGTATAGTTCGAGCATCGGTATACGCGTACCGTTACGTATTCTCGCATAATTAACGGTTCTCCTTAAACTGAGCTTGATCTGACTCAAACTCTTGAAGAACGTTACACACACGTAGGTATTATACGTATATACGTATGTAGATGATTCTACGCCAGCGGCGCACACCGTAACGTTTTCCCGTCGCAGGTAGGTATCGATTGACCGTGCTAGAAAGAAAATAGATCAGGGACCGTAAAGTTATTCCGTATAGCACGCAAAGTAGTTCTTAACAACATGTTAACTGTAAAACTTATATTCATATATACCATTCAATTCGGTATCACACTTTTCCTCGAATACGTATATCATGTGGTACGACCTACGTGATCTGTATACTCGACCCCCGTCAAACTTTGCCATTGCTAATGGTTTTTCCTAGTCGTTTTCAACTTGTATATATCACATAAAAATCTGATAACTACGCTATCCGACTGGCAAATATACGGTGCAACAAAAACCGAGTCGCAAATCGAAATCAATGTTTACTTGCTCTCTGTCCGTGCAACTAGGTCATCTCTAATGCTATGCTTTTGCACATGATTCCCACTAGGTACTATACGGAGCTCTTAGTTAGCCGTGCGAATTAGAATACTGTGATACTCGGGGAGAGTAAAGGATATGCACGTTCGCCAATTTAATTTAAAATTTAATCTGTATTTCGGGGGGTTAAAAAGAGGGTAAAAAAACTCATTTACATATTTTGATATCCCCTACATAAGATCGTGCAACGGCTGTTGAAAGAGCTTATTTCGGTTTTTAGCATCGGGATACTCAAGAGACACTCGCTGTGCTGGACAGATTAGATCTTGACACGGAAAAACCCAGCGACGAAGAACTTGCTAGGAAATTTGGATTTGAAGAGGACTACCACGAAGGAACTCTTTCATGGTGGCAGAGACTGAAACCAAAAATGTGGTCCCTCTTTGACGAACCCTATTCCTCAAATGCTGCGAAGGTAAGTTGGGTTGGATGATATTTATAAGATTAGAAATGTCATTCTAGCTGCCGGGAATTTTATCGACATAGTCCGAGAGCCTTGAAATTGGCATAGTTCTTGCGAGTGATTAACTCGGGTGTCAACAGCAGTATGAACGATCATGAACGGTGATTAGTGATTAGCAGCCAATGCAATCGCCGTGCATATTATGTGAAAATAGCAAGTCTTCTTCAACGACGAGATTATCTGTAATTTTATTTTCTAGTAAGTTATTTGGGGTCAAGATTTTCCGCCATTAATCTATGTCGTGGTTCGAATTACATAAATCCAAGAATCGCGACGCGGTAATGCAGGGGGCACGTGCGGTGATTAATATTCGTTAAACTTTGAGAAAACGACGTTTATCTGAAAACGAAGCTATTAATTTTTGTAAAATGAATATACATTTTGAACAGTTATCCCACGGTGAAGAATACACAAACTTTGTTAATAAAATTTGTATCTCATTGACTTGAGTTGAATTTAAATCATAAATACGAAGAAAAATTCCTCTGATGGATGATGACGGAATTTGATTCCGCAATAAAAAAAAAAAAAAGGCCGGCCCTGTTCCTCGAGTCTCGTGTTTCCATCAGATTCGCGTGATTTGAATAACCTCTCCAATAGATAGATATATATGTATAATGTATATATAGGTATATGGGTATATGTTTATCGTCTTAGACTTGGCGTGGGAGACGGGAACGCTATTGCATCTGAGGGCTCGTCGCCCTCGGAGGGTCGTTCATCGGAAAACAAATAATCTTGTCTCTTAGGTCTCTAGAGAATCAAGACACTCTTGAATGTCCGACCCCAAGGTTCTCGACGATTGAACTTGATCCACTTGTCCAGAATCGATAATATTATAAGTTCCCTCCTCTTGATTTTAGAACAGGTTGCTAGGAAAGTCGCCCAGTTTGGGGAGGGCTCCTAATTTGGGGAGGTCGATATCACGGTCGATTTTTGACTCCGTTACTCCCGCAACTCAATATACTAATAGGTACCTATATAAGACCTAGAAATCGCGCCTCCTAAAATAAGGAAACCCTCCCCAAATTCGGCGATATTTTACTACCTACTCAACGCCTTGGAGTTATGGCGAAGTGCAATATAGTCTCCCGTGTTACAGATCATTGGTGTGATATCCGTCTTCTTCATATGTGTGTCGATACTATCGTTTTGCCTGAAAACGCACCCGGACATGCGTGTGCCTGTTATAGTGAACATGACCAAATACGACGGTAACACTACGAGGTGGGCATTGGACAAGTCGCAAACTAACGCCCACGATGCATTTTTCTACATCGAGTGTGTATGCAACGCTTGGTTCACCCTGGAGTTCGTTATCCGTATAGTGGCTAGTCCGGACCGATGCGAGTTCATAAAGAGCTCGGTAAACCTGATCGACATGATAGCTACATTGAGCTTTTACATTGATCTTGCACTCCAGAAGTTCGCCTCGCACTTGGAGAACGCGGACATTCTTGAATTCTTCAGTATTATCAGAATCATGAGACTGTTCAAGTTGACGAGGCACTCATCAGGGCTCAAGATCCTGATTCAAACGTTCCGAGCATCAGCCAAGGAGCTGACCCTCCTGGTCTTCTTCCTCGTTCTCGGTATCGTCATCTTTGCTAGTCTCGTATACTACGCTGAGAGGATCCAGTCCAACCCCGAGAATGACTTCAAAAGCATACCCCTAGGATTATGGTGGGCTCTGGTCACCATGACCACAGTCGGTTACGGGGATATGGTGCCGAAGACATACGTAGGGATGTTTGTCGGTGCTCTTTGCGCCCTAGCCGGTGTACTGACCATAGCACTCCCGGTTCCCGTAATCGTGAGCAACTTTGCAATGTACTATAGCCATACACAAGCTAGGGCTAAACTTCCGAAGAAGAGGCGTAGGGTACAGCCTGTTGAACAACCGCGAACGAGGGCACCCGGTGTTCCAAATACCGGAGGTCCTGGTGGAGGCGTTCCTGGATGTGGTCAACAGGTAGCCCTACTTCCTCCGGGAGGTTGTGGAGGCGGTGGTCCACTTGGTGCACAAAATAGACGAATGAACGCCATAAAAACCAATCACCCCAAGGACCCGTTTGCATCTAAAGCAGGTAAGAGCATGCTGGAGGAGTAATAGGGCATAATATCTGCGTTCAAATTAATCATCCCAGTTTTTCGGATGTTCCAAGCGTTACAACCGGGATGTTATAACGAAACTTATTATAACTGCGTGAACGAGATTAGATTTACCTGTTTTTAATACCTTGTAATACCTTGCAATCTAACGAAGTGCATTTTCAAGCTTCTCTAGAGACACTAGAGCACTTAGTGCTAACGTAAACTTAACTGGAAAGCCAGAGCCAATTGACTGCTTCGATGTCAGTATCTTCAAGTCACATTGAACAGTTTTATAGCTAGTGCTCCTTGAGCGGAAAAAATAGACTAATGTACGATATAATACAACTATACGTATATTTTCGCGTCTGTACGGCCTTTTCGACTATATCATTGATATCATTGGTACCGCATGGCCTGGAATATTTGATTTGCATTCGCGTCCTCCTAATACGAATGATAATACTTCGAATTCGCGGAAGACTTTGATATCCATTCGCATTTATTCTTGACTGTGAAATCTGAATATTTGATAAACTTCCCGACCAATTAGTCGCCGCTGGCTCGTCGCAAGGAGTCATGCCCACATACAGTGACTAAATTACTTTTCTAAGGTGGCATTTTGCCCATTGGCTTTGACGCGCTTCCTCAAATTTACTCAAAGTTCATCCAAAGTTAAATAAGGTTAGCTGTGAGCACGAAAACCCCTTTAAATATTCATATTTAAAGGTCAACCAGGTAAACGGAGCCGGCCTTACCGCTCGCCATGTATGCAATACGCAGGTATACCCCAGATGTCCGACAGACTTACCGCGTTATTTATTTATATACCTACACTCTTCCTTCCCTTCACTGGAACAAATTCATCTATAAAATAATAATTGAGAAATAATCTGCCGGCCGCACAGACCGCGTCAGTTACGAGCTTATATAGGTATAAGTATATACCCACGCGATACGATAACAGGTGAATTCAATATATCTGGTAATCGGCTATGTGGTTATACGTAGATAAGGAATATCAGTGAAATTTCAATTTTCCTGCGGCTTAGGCTCGCATCAGCGTTACAACTTACAGGAAAAAAGAACACATTATTATACCATGTGTGTGTACATAGGTCGTATGTTATATACGTACAACCTTTGGTGTCAACGAGGGTGTTGCAAGGGTGCAAGGTGCGCAGGGAAGGCTAAAGGGGTGCTCTAGATTTTTTTTTTTCCTTTTTTCTCGTGGTTTTTAGACGAAGGCCGGAGGAACTCGAATCTGCGAACCAACGGGACCAAGACATCCGGAGATTTGGGTTAACGTTGACACTCTTCTTCGTCGAGTATCTGCTGCTGCGACCTCGAACGCGAGTCCTTTGCCTAGGGAGGACTGTGCAGAACGGATAATCACGTGGAAGGAGAGAGTATGTGTGAATGAGTACGCTTGTGTGTGAAAAAGAGGGAGAAAAAGATATAACGAGAGAGTGTGTGTTATGAAGTTATTGAAAACCGCGAGAAAACGAGATACATGATATATAAGAAAAAGGGATCCTTCGTCCCTACGGCCACGTCGTATAAATATATTTAAAAAACATAGTTAAAAATTGTGTATAACAAATGATTCGATCGATCAATATGAATCTTATATCAATCGCTCTATCGATCGAGAGATCGTTAAATCAATCAATCAATCAATCAATCAATCACGACCACGTAGCGTGTAGCACCTTATGCCCTCCCCAACCTTCTGCCCCCTCTAACCTTGACCCTGACAACCCTTCGCCCCATGCAATGAACCCTTTTTAACGCCTTTCAGCGGTTACGTACGAAAAATCAATCAGCGATTTTTTTCTTTTCTTTTAATGAATAATTGATAAAGTAAAAACGATGCAAAGACGAAGAGGAAAGAAAAGAAATGCAAAAAAATCGCTTCATGATTTTTGCGGAACAGCCGCGCTGATATCACTTTATGCGCACCCTGATGCCGCCGGGACCAATCAGACGACCCCAACCCTTGCCCAACCCCTGTCCCACTGAAATTAACATTTTTCATCGACACATGACACGAACCTAATATTGTTACCTTCCTAATATTGTTACCTTCAACCTGCACTATGGAAGAACGGGAATTCCCCTGATCGTTCTCGGAGTTATTAGCTCGCGGATGATACCTAATCATTGGTAAACGGCGCACTGAGACATAGACACGAAGGGAGATCACATGTAAGGGTAGAGGGAGAAAAACGGAAAGGAAAGAGTTGCACCGTGAGTTATAAGTTGAATGAGATGATGAGATGATGAGATACCGATACCAGTGACCGATGTTTTTTTATATATTTGTATTTATACTGATAAATATATATGTAGGTAATATCTGATATCGGTGAATGCAGCGAAACAATTAAGGGAACAATGATGTAAGAATGTAAGGGAACAATATGGGAATATTCGATTAAGAAGTTAATGAAAGAAAAATAATTTAAAAAATAAAAACGAAAAAAACAGAAAACACGAAAAAATTAAATAAATAGTTAAACAGGAAACGAAAAGCTGCACCGATTGAATTTTAGTCGACAAGTATAGGTATATAGATATTATAGTGTATAGATATAATTCGAATTTTTATGAAGATTTACCAAAGTTCTTATCGAGCCGTAATAAAATATAGTACCGACCTATACATACCTAGATATATGGGTTCGATTTAAAAACAATATTGTATGTATACTTGGCACTAAATTCGCGTAAATAGCCGATCGCTCCCCGTACTGCAGGCCATCATATTATATACATATAGTATATATAGGTATATGGTCGATGATATATTAATCGGTGGGCGTCGCGATCAGTATTATTATCGTTAACAAGCTATATATTACATATAAAACATACGACGCGTTAACATGGTTTAAATACTACATACCTATAACTATAACAGTAGTAATCGCGATAAAAAAAAATCTACTATATAACGTATACGCGTTGCAAAATACGATTAAGCTGCCGGCCCAACTAAACATATCCTATACTTTCTTTCGAGTGTATAATAATGAATAATGATAATACAATAAAAAGTTATATACGCAGAAAAATAAATAAATAAATAAATAAATAAATAAAATAAAAATAAAATAAAAAATTCACATACACATAAAGACACACGGATTTTATAGTCTATTTAAATATATATATATATGTATGTATTATTATTATGTATCGATACCTTACGCACACCTTATCATTCTAGTTCAAATACATATTATACTCACATACGTATAACATTTAACATATATATGAATATAGATATGTTATATGTGTATATGTATTATGTAGGTATATAAATATAATATATACATACTACGCGAAATTGTTCTCAAAGTAAATCGCGGGTAAGACGAATACCTCGAACCCTTACCTCTTTTGCCACCCCAATTCTCCCTATCGCGTCCTCTACGGAGGGAACAATCGGTGCCAGGACTATGCAGCCCCCGTTCTTCCATAGGATTTCTTTTTTTTCTAGTTTTTTTTTTCTTTTTTTTTCCGATAGCGAGAAAGGAGACGACGTATATATAGGTAATATATGTACGTTGTCACCGTCACCGTCGACGAGACATATTTTAACACGTCATATAATATTCACCCTCCTATTCCTATATACCTACCTACCCCGCGCCTTCTCTTCGAGTATAACTTCCATTACTTTATATGTGTACATGCGTACTACATATAATAAAGAAAAGTAAAAGAGAAAGAAAAAGAAAACGAAAACGAAAGAAATATGTGTAGGTATATATATATAAATTGTAAATGAATAATATGTTATGTAAAGGACCATGCAGTTTGGCCATATAGCGCATATACTACCAGTATACCTGTGTGAGATCGCGTCGCACGAATCGCGCTATACCTACAATACATTAATATACCTATACCTATATATACCTATATACTTATATACCTACGCGTCAAGCACAAAATTTTTGTGAAACCATATCCGCGGCGAGTTAATAGCACGCGCGCACTACACACACACACACACACACACACACAACCACACCGATAATCCACAACCACGTAATACCTAACACGTCGCACGACCTTCACGAGATATAAAATAAAAATTTAAAAAAAAATATATATATATATACATATATAAATAAATGAATAAATAAATAAATGAAAAAGAGCTAAAAAAAAAAGATATAGAAAGGAAATTGAAATTTTTTAAAAATCATCACAGGATCAGCGACGCATTAACACACCGCGAGACACGTGTATATAGAGGAGTCAAAAATCGGTGGGCACTGCGGCTGAAAATTGATTTGAAAAAAAAAAAAAATCATTTTTCTTTTTTTTTGCTTTCGTTGACATTATTTTTGTTATCAATTTTTAGCCGAATTGACCACTTTTCCCCGCCTCCCCTATATATATACCGATGTATTTATACGTGATACCAAACGCGGCGCATACAAGTACCAATATACAGTATACACGTATACGCGCACATGCGTTAAAAACGAGATGAATAAACGCAATCTAAAACACTGTCACACTATATTCACGCCATCACCCTTTCGATAATATTAATTCGCAGCTAGATTAATTAATTTCTTACAATGACGTCGTTTAGTGATTCTATATATTGTACCGTTATTGTCATTACAATTGAATTGTTGTTACTATTGTGATTTATTATTATTATTATTTCGAATAACGCCGTTCAGGGGACTAACTCTGATTATTCTGATTCTGATTATTATTATTATTATTCTGATTATTATTATTATTATTGCCAAGTATCGCAAATAAGAAATGCAAATAATGAATCATTATTATAACGATTATTATAAGTATTAATAATAAATAAAATAAATTATATATATTATACCGCCAGCGTCGTGCTGCGTTTATTAATAACTATAGCTGGTTTGTAAATAAATAATTTGACTCTTTGAATTTACTATAAGTCATTCATTTATTCTCTATACGTACATATACCTGTATATAGTCTTATTCATCCCTTATCCTATACATAATCTTGCAATCAAATTTAATATTCTTTATTAATCATTTAACAATGAACTAGGGTGCAGCAGGGAAGTAAAAATTCAACAATCATATCAATTAGTGTTAGAATTTGACTTTATTTGACTATCATATTATATTTCTATATTAATATAATATATTATATATTATATACTATATTATTTACTAACATAAGTTTGTGTGGAATGTAACAAGTGAACGTAGTATATGGACTATAAATTAATTAGTAAATTATATTCTTAAGAAAAATCAAATAGTACACGTATACCCATCTCCGATCTATGCTGGACCAGTTTCTTCGAGATAAATAATCGTTATTACGAAGCTCGAAAATAAGAGAAAAAAAAAAAAAACAGTGACGAGCTTCGAGTAACAAGTTATAATGCACATTGTGTTAATATTGCTTCTCAAACCAGCTACGATCGATATTCAATTAATTCGAATGAATAAATCGCGAGTCAGTCGCGACTCACGAGCTGCACTTTTTTATTTTTTTTATTTTTTATTGAACGAGATATTCGGGAGGAACTTGTTCGTATAAATAATGGCATAAATAAATAAATAAATAAGTTATTAGGTATATCATCTTAAATATACTTCATAGTCATTGGCATCGGGTTTTCGAAAATTGATCAACTGGCATTATATACGGCATCAAGGCCCGCAAGGTAGCTGTTCGTAGCTAAGACACATACCGACGTTCTCCTCTGGTGAGAGACCGTTATCTTCACCTGGACCAAAAGCTACCCGGATGTGAAACGGCGTCGCCGACGTTTCCACGCGGCAGTTTCCTTCACTGTCAATTTCACCCGGATTGCATAAAGAATTTCCGCAATGTTCCATGTCGCATATACCCGCGCCATCGTTTCCAGGCTGCGGAATCGAACATGCCCAAATATTTGTGTTCGTTTTATCAATGAATCTTTTTTTTTATCATCACGCAGTCGGAAAATTGTGATTAATTATTATTCGTCGATTGTACTCACCGTAATGAATTCTTCAAAATCACACGGAATTAATACACGATCTCTGCACCGCGGCGCGCTTCCGAAAATAACAGGACCAGTCCCAGATCCTTCGCCTTGGTCACTCTGGTCGACGGGTCCCGGTCCCTGGTCATTCGCTGCTGCTCTGGTGAACCGAGGAGGACCAATTCTGAAAGATTCTGAAGAACAGGGCGCGTAGGCGATGCTGCACATCCCTCGCTCTTGACGCACACAAAGAAGATGATCTTGACCGGCGAGATAACGCCCGTTGGGCAAGTAGTTAAGGGTGCGTAAATTTCCTCTCGGAGTATCGTGGTATTGGAGACACCCGGCAGGAGCCCTTTGCTCAAATCCAACTTGGGTTACTCGCATCTCCCACATTCTCGATTGCAGAGAAGACGGTAGCCGGAAGTCCAAAGTTATCGGCCCCTCGTCAACGTCAACGTAAACTTTAGACAATGAGTTATTGTTAATCATATATTAGATGACATCGGGTCAACTTCTGCCGGAATACAATATCTATCCACGTCCCTACAGACCCGAATAAC
The DNA here is from genome assembly GCA_963992785.1 of Tenthredo livida. Taxonomy (NCBI): domain Eukaryota; kingdom Metazoa; phylum Arthropoda; class Insecta; order Hymenoptera; family Tenthredinidae; genus Tenthredo; species Tenthredo livida. The sequence goes on along the minus strand of OZ023066.1, from coordinate 10,016,893 downwards.
TTTATCCACGTGAAATCAATCTACTTGAAATTGGAACTGATTTATCATCCCTTATCCCAACTTATGATACATTACTAAACAAGGGGAAGACGACGGTTTTTATCTTCCCGCAAATTCATGTAAATATATGAGCAGAGCATACAGGTTGACATTCCAAAATCAACAGTCAATGTTTCTCTCTGTTAGAAGCAACCGTTTGAATGTTCCTCAAATTTTAGATATGTTTGCATCGAGCCGTGCGAAATGAGTAAAAGTCATTTGCGACCAAAGCGAATACTTTTGTGATTTGTCATATCACCAAGTTGATGAAAAGTGAAAATAAAGAATCCGAGCGATTTACGGATCACCAACATGCGTGACTGATTTGTTCGTTTTTGACTAGGTACATAAAATGTACCTACTTATGCTAGAGGATCAGCTAGGTGAAATGAAAGCTCATGCAATATAGCGTGGCGAGAGAGTTTAACCGAATTATCGACACTATCAAGCTCATGATTTTCTAATTTCCTTCAGAATTAGATGCAGTCGCCAAGTGTAGGCTCATGCATGTATAGGTGCATGTACCAATACCCAGTAGGTAGGTACAACCAGTAGCTCTACAGGAAGCACTCAAAAGGTTGAACTTATCGGAAAATTGGATGTTCAATTTGATACAGTTATACGTGTGGCACGTCAATAGAACATCGTGCATGCCAGTGCTAAAAATAATTCCTCTTCGCGTCGATTAATTCTATATGCACTAAATTGAATGTTTTTAATTAGTCATTGCAGCGGATGACGCAACTTGCGTTAATTATTCACTAGTACAAAATGGATGGTATATAAATTCCACAAGATCGTGCAAACGGTTTCCTGAATCGATTGAAAAATTCGAAATCTTCAAACACAATCATTTTATTTTACATTATAGTTTGCGGCGACATAAGTATGAAGAACTGAAATCTGCAACGTATGCAGAAGAATGCATCATGATAATTGTTGGCGGGTTGATGATAAAGCGAGAAAAGTCATTTCAAACGATCGAAACCGGTCCCATTAAGATACCCATTAATTGGAATATTATCACGTGGATCAGCTACCAAGAAATACTAAAGTTTCATTTGAATTTCGCTCACGTTTCTGTCTACATAATATATTGAGCGAGGTGGGGGTCAACGATGCAAATTCAACGATGAGCCGGTTCTCGAACCTGCGTGACATCTGCATTTTACATCTATGACCCCCTTTTTTTACTCTCATTAAACATCGACTGGTGCACGCATTTGCTTAAAAACTATATGTATATATCTTACACTGATCATTTCAATGCAAAAATTTCTTTTCCAACGAATATGTGTCAATACCTACTCTTTTGAATATCTGTCTTTATATCCGGGCCCATTTTAAACGTGCATCGTTTACATGCCGAAAGAAAGAAAAAACCGAAACGAGCGATAATATAAGATGCTTACCATGTTGACCGCTGTTCCAGCCACAGATATTCAGGCTTCTTATGCCAGTTCGAATCTCCATTATGTCCGTATCGCAGATACCAGTTCTCCGGTTAGGCTGACCCTGGGAAATAATTACGTGTGATAAAGAGGTATTTGACATTTTTTTATTTTTTTTTCATTTATCCAAACTACCTATTCGTTGTATTGCTTACGATATTGAAGTGCAAAAAGTCAATTCGCAGTTGACTGACTTGAGGATCTATTTTCTTAACGGTCAACGAACAGTTCATTGACTGGTCAATCAAGTTGGGGAATCCCGGACTCGTGACGTAGGTCAAATTGTTCTGTACCTCTTCTCCGCAGCTCGTTGTAACTGAAACAAAAAGGAACAAGTTCTTGAGGAAAGAGGGCTACAGTACGCTCAGAAATATATAATAAAGAAATCGATGCCACTTTTCAACCCGCGATCCTCTACCTATGAGGGTTTTTTTTTTTTCTTTTCTTTTCTTTTCTCTTTTTTTCAAAAAGAGAATAAAACAGTAGCTAGTAGTTCTATTCATCCCTCAAGGGTCCAAAAACCCCCATCACTCTAACATTTATAAATCCGATACTTTAAAGATATATTCTTGACTCATCTGCGCGATATTCTCACCAGAGAAAGAATACCGTTGCGAATAAAATATCGTGATTTTACCTGAAAAGGTGCTGGTTCTTTTATATACATATATAGGAATAAAACAGCCGGACAATATACTAGCAATGAAAATCAGGGAAGTGTAACTGTACACGGGAGAACATTCAATAACGCAGAATAAAAAAACAAGTTAGGCGACTTTCAATCTCAATTATTTACCGTTGTTAGTATGGTTCTGCTTTTTGCAGATATTTGGCTCTCGATCATTCCAAAGTCAGGCTTATTAGGTCTCGGTGATAATTGCAGTTAGCACATTCAAAATTCTGCATTATTCGTAAATAAATTTTATTTCTTCTGTTTTTTTATACTTACATATGCAACAAACTCCAAAACCAAGGGCACAAGGCCCGTGAGATTTTCCCTGCTGAATCCGACACTCATAGGTATTCATGCAGATACCTACCCTCCGCTTGTCTTCGGACAAACATTCCTCCTCGACGGGTATAGGGAAAAAGTTTAAAACTATAAAAAAAGAAAAAGATCTGACGTCAGAATCTCGGTTCCAAAAAATTCACTTCACAGTACTTCAGATTTCGGAAGGCTGATCAACTATGAATATAGAATTTGAAAATTACTTTCACAACGTTCATCGACTTGTGTGACCGATTTATGATGAGGATAACGATTGGCATCAGATTAAAACTTATATGTCATACTCACCACGTGGATCTCCACCACCGCCGTCGAAGAGATCGAAGGTGTGAAAGGGTTTGCTTGTTGCAAGAGACCAAAAGTTTAGAGTTGGCCAAGCGATAGCGAAGCTCAAAAATTCTAATATAAGGAGTATTCCTATTCTCGAAATGTGGTCCATACCTCTTTAGGCAATGAGAAGTCACTCACCTGTATCGTATCAGTAGCTTGTATAGTTAAGTTATCTAGTAAGAGAATCGTATAACTGCAGTGTATTTCACCTGTTGCAAAGTCAGTCGGACTCACCGGTCACTTTGCCAGCTCTCAGACCGATTCGACGACTCTCTCAAGGTCTCCCACTAACCCGGAAGACACTCAGAGAACTAGGTGAACATTCCCCCCCATTTCTCCACCCCCTCTCTTTCATCGAACTCGCTTATACAGAGATCTTATAATACAAGATCTTTATCTGAAACGACAGAGTCGCCGGATTTGAACAGTTCATCATATTAGTTATTAATTATTATAGGGTAAGGTCGCCAATATCGTACCACCACCTAAATCGTACCGTTTCAGTTTGGTAATTTTTTGCGAGAGTATCTCCTTGATGCTGAGAATTGTATAAATGGGTACCATCAGTATTCAAAATTCTCCAAACATTCTTAACAATACAGTTTTAGAAATCGAGGAGATACTCTGGCAAAAAATTACCAAACTGAAACGGTACGATTTGAGCGGTGGTACGATATTGGCAACCTTACCCTATACCTACCTACATGGCGTAACTTTGTGGAAAATTATACAACAATCGTTATTTTGAAATCATTTCGAAAGCATTGAGGATCTTCACCCTAGGAAGAACAAAAATTGGTATCGCATCAACCCTTTCCTTAAAATTATCTAGCTGCGTGTCTCGAATTGTTCGTATAGTAACATTCATTCAACGCGTTTTTGCATTGCGATTAATTATAGATATATTAGTACCGAAGTAAACCAAATAGTGCATTGTTTTTAATTTATTCTTCATTCTTCGAGAGTGACTACAAGCATTCGATACCTAATTGAAAAGCTATAGCTGCATTCGTCAAAACGGCGTCGCGGAACTTCTTTGCACCCTACATAACAAGAATATATGTAATTTCCTAAAGGATACATCTGTGTTTATAATTACGATAACTCTTTCTTATATAGTGCAGGAAACTATAATTTTTAATCGACTTACCGTGATAATTGATGTTGCTCATTTTTTTTTTTTTTTTTTATAGCATTTTATTGATTTTTATGCCAGGAAAACAACGATGTCTGGTGGAACAACATACTTACGACGAAGAGACGCTGCAGGAGGATTACGAATCTCCATTCCCGCTTATTATGCATTATGATTCAATTTTGATATAATGATCGAACTTTCTACCCCTATTTCGAATATTTCTAAATTTCAGAGAAAATGTTAACAATGTAATCCATCTGGGGTGTTAATTTCATGTTTATATCTCAATTATATCGGAAGGATGATGGTATGTAAGTAGGTATGCCGTAAGTAAAATAGGAATGCTGAGATCGTAAAATTACGAATATATACCTCGAACACGGTAAGAGATATAAAAATTCTTGAGAAGAATTCCGGAGAATTGTATCAGCCAGGTTTTTGCCAAATAAATACGAAATCACGCACGATCACGTACGTCGACAATTGGCTTAGTATTAGATATATTTGATGCGTCACTTTCCGGTGACGCACGTGCTTCAAGGGTTGAAGTTAAGTGGAATAAACTTGTAAGTGAAGAGGCGTGCTTGTATTTTTTTTTTTCGTTTTATCTCCTGAATCACCCGTGCGTCAGTTCTGGTATGTAGTGAATCCCTAATCAGATCACGTAGGTGGTATCATTTGATAAAATTTAGTCAAAACAATATATTCTCGCATATATACCCTAGATTTATTGCAAACTGATAAAACTATATGATACTCAATAAAATATAATCACAGCTAGCATGTGGCTCTATGAGAAAAATGAATTATAGATATTTAAGTAAGACAGGGTCTAATCTATTAATTAGCACAAACAGCTATGACATCGTGACCAGCACATCGTAATAAGGTCGAAAAAAAAAATGGTTTTGGAGTATGATAATAAAATACATATTGAATATGTTTAATTTATATTATAGGTTTATTAATCATTAATATTATATTTGTGTATACATATATATATATAGGTATATATATAAATAAATAAATATATTTATTTATATATTATACATATAAATACACACAAATATATATATATTTATATATATATATAGGTAATATATATTTACTTATGTATAGATGCTTCGTATGTATATATGTATATGTATAATGATGCTTACTTCAAAGTATTCAGGCGTTTCATAATTTATACGAAAAAGCGCAATAATATATCCATGATAATAACATGGTTCTCATTGTTACTAATTCTGTCTTAACATTCGACAGATAATAATATTATAGAGAAACAGAAAATCTTCAAGAAGAAAGAGAAACAGAAAACAGAAAACAGAGAAAAAAAAATTAAAATAAAAAGGAATAAGGAGAGAAAAGAAAAAAAAAAAGAAGAAAACACGAACCACAAAACTCAGAGTAATCTGTGATAGCTACATACAGCGTGCACTCATCATCATCATAATAATAATAATAATAATAATAATAATAATAATAATAATAATAATAATAATAATAATAATAATAATAATAATAATAATAATAATAATAATAATAATAATAATAATAATAATAATGATAATGATAATGATAATGATAATGATGATAATGATGATGATGATGATGATGATGATGATGATGATGATAATGATAATGATAATGATAATAATAATAATAATAATAATAATAATAATAATAATAATAATAATAATAATAATAATAATAATAATAATAATAATAATAATAATAATAATAATAATAATAATAATAATAATAATAATAATAATCATTAAACTTCCTCAATTCTGTTTAAGCTTAGCAAAGTCAATTTCTGCATAACTAAAACCTTCCTGTGGTGGTAGAGGGGAAACTGGGGGAGCCCCATCAACTTCAGGAAGATCTAGTCTAGCATAATGCAGAATACTTGCTCCTGGTTGTAGTTTTTCGTATCCCTCACTATCAAGCGGAGACGGAGTCGGGGTTGGAGTCGGAGTTGGTGTAGGTGTAGGTGTAGGGGTAGGAGTCGGAGTTGGTGTAGGGGTAGGAGTATCGTCGAATAATTTAGGAGACGACGGTTTATTTTGCACCGGTTTGAAGACACAAGGATTAGGACATGTAGCGGTAGGAGAGGCAGTAACTAGTCGCGGTTTACCGATGGTAAATTCCGCCAAACGTTTTGTAATAGGTATTAAATTTTGATCTTGTGAAACGTTTGAACAAGATATTAAACGACCAGTTGTTGTTGTTGTTGTTGTTTCCTTGGCCGTTGATGAGTTAATAGGATTATTAATATCGTTTACTTTTCTAGACAATGAATTTTCTACCATTGAAATGGGATTGGGTACAGAGAGCTTTCTTGTAGGTCGCATAACAGCGTATTCACCAGCTGACGAATCGTCAATTGATGATTTACCGACCTCTTGTTGTGGGTTGAACGGTTTTATAGGTGACTGAGGGCTGTTTAATGAGAATGGAAATATCGTTGCCGAAGAACCGGTCGGTGTAGCTCTTGGAGGAGAGGCTGGTGTACTAGCCAAACTTTCGGTCGTCAGACTTCCATTTAATGGCAAAAAACTTGGTGTTTTTACCGGCTTACTTCCCGCCTGTATTGCGATCGGTTGCGAACGCGACTTCTCCTTTCTACTAGCACCTCTCACCCTCCGATGACTCCGAGTATCCGTGACGGTGCTCATGTTCATATTGATGTAGTCTTGTTCGGGAGTCACTCCTGGGCTTGGCCTAGCTTTAAACGACATTTCGACATAGCCATCAGGGGGACGTCTGGGTTGCGGCAAGTCGACTGGTGCCGTTCTCGTCACTCCTGAATCAAATAATCAATTAGAATATCAATGATGGTAGAACAGCTGATGAAATGGGGGAGTTCCAATGGTTTAAATAACCGAAATATTACCTGGAGGACCATTCATTTGCATATAGTCTTCGTTTATGGGAGACGGAACTTGTTTAGGACTTGAACCAGGCCTGTGCCAGCCGTCCCCAGCACCTCCCATCTCTAGGTAAGGGCATTCAGCCTCTTCTACTGGCTTGAGTGTTGTTATCACTGGTTTTGACGGGCAAACAGAAGCTGGTAGATGACTATGATTATGATTGGCAGTTATGGTGTTGTTATTGTTGTTTCGACTCGCCTGTAACAGATATAATGAATTCTTTCAATTGTTGAATACACAATAAACCCAATGCAATACTTGATCAATTCTTCAGTTTCATTATTCACTGACCTTGTTCAGGCCACTCATGTCCACGTAGGCGGCAGTGGTGGATACGGGTGGCTGTCCAGGCGACATATCGACATAGGAACTAGTGTCAGTGGCAGTGGAATATGAATGCGAGTGAGAATGGGATTGGGTATACGATGATAAAGGAGAGGAGAGAGACGGCAGAGCATTAGGTCTTGTGAAATCTAATTCCATGAGATCTTCCATGCGCTCTGATGCTCCAGAGCAGCCAGAATTATGACCCCATGAACTGGATAACAATGGCGCTGAGTTAGACTTGCTAGAAGTCGTCGTTTCCGAGCCTACAGGCAAAGGAGCGGTAACAACATTCGCTAGTCTTCCAATTTCAGGCCTCTTAGAACGACTTCCCACCGAAAATGCTCGGACCCTAGACTCCTGCTGGGCTATTTCTAGTCTGAAATCAAATTATCAACTCAATAAACAATTTTTAGAACATCAAATCAATTTTGGAGCTGAGAAATCTGTTAAAATCAGTCGGCTGTAATAAAAATGGCTCTGAATCAATTTTCCCAACAAATTTACCTATTTTTTCGTTGTCTATTGGCAGGTTCTGGCCTAGACCCAACCGAATATGCTCTGGTTGGTCTAGACTGTAAGTCTTCGCCAGGCGCAAGATAGCTTGTCACCTTGTCCAAGTGATACTCAGAGAACCTTAAGTCAGTACTAGGAGTGCCAGATGTGACGGAACAGCTGCTGCCTCCATGCTGAGACATGTCATCCGGGAAATGACCGTTGTGAGGATTGGCAGGATCCATGTCGACGTAACCATCGTCGCCAACAGGTGCCATAGGTACATAGCCTTCGGGCAAGGTAGTTGCTTCTTCAACAAGGGATGAAGCCCGAGAATGCGAGTTAGCATTCGTCGCAGGACTCATGGGCATGTAAGCCCCACCTCTACCAGGACTCGAACCACAGGGACTATACATCTCCATATAGGAACTCTGCTGTTGAAAAAAATAAAGAATGTTAAATGTGTGGATATTATGGGTGGAAAGGAAACTGTTTTAAAATATCATTAGGGATATCGAGGGGAACGTTTAGGGGTGATTCTTTCAATCATAAATGAAAAACTCACTTGAGAAGGAGACTGGGACTTGAAGACGGGAGAATATTTATGCTGGGTATTGGTGGTAGACCATAGAGTATAATCGTCCCCATTTTCTTCGAGAATAACTGGTTCATCTGGAGTCAATGAATGGCCATATCTCGAAGCTGGACCTTCTTCCAAAATACTTTCTCCTCCTTCGTCCATGGACAGAGACGAGCCAGCCGAGTCAGTCGAACAGGCTCCAGATGCTGGACTTATAGGCATAGAAGATACTGGCGGAGAATAGGATAGTCCTTTGCCATACATAGAATGAGGTCTTGGTATGTGCGGCGCAAGGTGAGCTGCTCTTGGATGACCGAGTATAACTGTGGGGTGACCCTCGCTTGAAGTACGGGCCCTAGATGGTAGACTGTCGCATCTTTCACGACCGGTTGTACCTGAAATATATATTGCAGGTGTATTTCAATACAGGAATAATAGTATATATTATTTAAAAAGCACATTGTCCCAGCGTGAATTAATTTACTTGCATTTACAAATACACATATTGTTAGATATTTATATAAAGCATTATGTGAAAAGGTGAGGAAGGGCTGTTTGAAAGAAAACAAAAATTGCTTTGATATGGGAATAAATACAAAAGATGCGTGTTGATTAGCGATAAACTTTTTAATTTAATTTATCGTGTTTTTTCAGACACGCTATAGTTGCATTGACAAAATTTACTTCATTATATAGAAACAAAACCGAATAAGCAAAAGGGCTTGAAAACTGAAGAAAGAAGACATTTTTTACAAGTTTTATGGTCACTCTGGATTTTCACGGTAAGTATAACATTCAATAACTCAATGTTACATATGACCTATATGCATCAGCCATAAAGAAACGGGTGTACAAAAGAAAACTGCCTAAGTTGTGCCACATGCAAATAATGATATTGTATTAAGTTGCTATCAATATACATGTTTGGTTATTTGGGTTCCTCAGCTAGAAATCACAAGTAGTCCAACAATTCTAGCACACATACTACGAACGAGAATATTTATGATTATTTGAGTTTGATGAATGATTTAGACCAACGAAATGCATTACAGTAATAGTTGAACGATTCCTATCAAGTTTGGCTATGAGTAAAACGGCCAAACACCCAATCATGTAAATAAATAAGATGTTTTAAATTGAATATGGGATAAAATATATTCCAAAAACAGTTGGCAACATCAACGGTTATTGGTCGAAAGATCTGAAATAAATGAGACTGAGGTATGTTTGAACTAAAATACATACAGCGTAAAACGGATCTTTTAGATGGTTGCGATTGATTGACAACAGCAGCGGCTAAGGGCAGCGACAAGGTTCTCTGATGGGATAATGTGGTGGTGGTGGTGGTGGTTGTTGTAGTTGTGGTCGTGGCGGTGGTGATTGTGATTTGATTAGATTGAGAGGAGACAGGGTGAGGGTGACTGGCAACTGAGTGACGACGTCTATTCGCGGTCGTGTTGGCATTTGCCAAGGCACTCTCAGCATACCCTGCACCAGCCCCAGTCCCAGCAGCAGCAACGACTGTAAACCAGACAGCTAACTGTCGCGAGACCACCGATTGCGGAGCACTTTTATCCCCATCAATAACAATGACTTTAATATTCATTGCCATGGTGAGACAACACCCAACGTCGATACATTACGTTACGTTACGTTACGTCACATTACATTACATTAAATACAGTACATGACATAACACATAAGCAACAATATATTGTTGAGAGATGTGCGAGTTCAAGTAATTGAGAATATTCTTTGTACATGGTTTGAACAATTCTTTTCCGTACCTGGTGAAAACGTGTGAAATTTTCATTTTTACTTAGGCAAATAATAATGGACAGAAAATACATCGGGTTGTGCTCCCCTACTGCTTTTTTTTTTATCATCCCTTGAAACTTGAATTATATACAATTTCCAAGTGTATTTTCTGTAAATTATATTAGCAATTGATTTGGTTACACATAAATGGTTAATTAAGCTTAAATGGTGATGATTGATTGTGATGAAAGATTAAACTTTACCATATAATTAAATAATACCAAAACCACCATACCTATACCATTTTTGTGTAAAATGCAACAAAAAGACATGTATCCCCGTAAATAATATCAAACATCGATAACTCTGTGTAGGAGGCTGTTTTCATGCTCTGAGTAACGTCTACCAAGGATGGAAATAATCCGTAGTCTTTGCAAAGCCGATAATTTCCAAGCTCTGTGTCGTTACAAAAAGCACAAAACTAGCTGTAATTATTTTCATGTATAGTCTATTCGAGATCCACGATAACAAGAAACCATTGAATGAATTCATAGCTATTCGACATCGAGTCAGATCTCAAATAAACTCGACATTGAAAAGAGAAAAAAAAAAGGAATGTACAACTACTGTGAGAGAAAACAGACCCGTAAGTGTATTGGAAGATGAGATACTCTGTGATTGACTACTCTGTGAAGGAGCAGAGGCAGGGTTGTTCAGCTCCCGCAACGGGTCCACCTGTTCCTTGCAAGTCTTCTGTTCCTCTGTAAAGCCCGCAACCCACGTGTGTTACTCTAAAGCTAAGTTGTGCTGTACCACGTCCCATTATACCGAGACATACTATGCCCTATGCATTGAAATGGCATGGCATAGGCAATACGAAGGCTTGTGCGTTTGCGTAACGTGATTATGGTCCACCGCAAAGCAAATTTGAAATTTACATCAAACATTAAATGCTAACCACTTCAATAACTTTGAAGATACTTTCTCCAATTTCTAATATCAAGTATCGCAAACAAGACTTTCAGAAAACAGACTGAATCAATATCTCATTTCTATGTACTCGGTGGATTAAAGTATTGCACATTCTAACTACTGGAAAGATCGATTACGAATCAAACTAACTATAGATTGTTAAATTCTGATAATCACTTTCCCCTTTCGGTTTCTGTGAAAAAAATTTACCACTTCTCACTGAAACATGATTCCAAATGAATAGCCTGACGATCTAATCAAGTACGAGTATTCAAAGGTAGACAAGGACTAAACGGACCTCAATTCAAATCAGCAACATAAAATCCTATAGCGTAAGACCCACATGTGCAAATGACCTAATAATCTAATCGAATTAATAAATAATGAATAACTATAATCTGTTTACCATCACCATATCCTCATCATAATAATCATCATCATAATTCTTAGTATTATTAAAATTCAATACTGAAAATCTGTACTATCTTAGTTAGTTCTAATCTCTACCATATATGGCACACAAATAAGCATCATTTAAAAACTCAGCACACTGAATAATAAGAACATGTGACATAAGATGCTCTGCGATGAACCTTAGCCAGCATTTCTTACCATATACGTATATATATTTATATATATAATATATATACATAATTAATAATTAATTGTACTATAAACAGTAAAAGTTTAACGAACATAAAGAAAAATGACTCAAATGAAAAAAAAAAGTAACTCAAATATTCTTCATAAATCTTACCAGACGGAGAAAAACCGTGTATTTTTTGTCCCGTATGTGTTTGTCGACGCTGAAGCACAGATATTGGTTTACTAGCTTCATTAGCAGAAGAACTACGCCCCCGGGGTCTCGGCCCAACTTCTTCCTTACTACTATTAGTGTTGCTCATCGAGTTCAATATAGCACTGTGCATATTGTACGCTATGTTATTATCCTCAGTTTCCATCCAAAAATCGCCAACTCCTGTGATCGCCGAGCGCCCTACCTCCATGTAGAAGATTCTATCCATGTGCCCGCATCGCCTGATGCACATCAGCTGAATATAAAAATATAAGAAATGAATGAATGCATGTTTAAAAAAAAAAACGAAACAATAATTTTCAGGATCCATTGACTCACTGAGAATACAATAGATTCGGAATTATCCTTCGCTCCAATTTTGACCAGGCTCAAAGTTCTGTCGGTAAGACATAGTCTGTAAGGTCCTTGGATGTTTTTGCGCTCTCCGAGTCCCTTTTTTTGTACCGTAACTTGCCATACGTGTTCTGAAATGTAATTATTGAGGTAAATAAAAATGAATATGATTATTTTTCTTTTGTTCTTCTTCTTCTTCTTCTTTAGTTTTTATATTGTGAAATTCTTACCAAAAGTTGGACGAGGCTGTTCGCCGTCAGGAACATCTCCCCCTTGTAGAAGAAGCATGGAGTTTAGCCAGTCGTCGAGTTCCTTTTCGCTGTCCAAAATTAGGCAGAAGCATTCGTCTTTGGTATACAATGCTATGACGTTGCGGTACTTAGTGTCAACGCGTTTATTAATATTGAAACAGCTGTGAAGCGAGATACTTCTCTTGGGAGGGTGTTTGTTCTCGAATTTTTTCTTGCTGTCATAATATTCGAGAGAAGCGCTAAATCCGGAAGTTTCACCTCTAAGTACGAAGAATTTTTTCTTTGTTGTTTTCAGCTTTCTAAGATGACCAGATCTTATCACTGGACCACCCGAGGTCGGGGACACGGGGCTTCTGCCCGAAGACATCCCGACCGAGGATCGAGAATTACGAAGTGAGGTTAGGAACTGCGTTCTTGAATCGGGATTATTAACGCGGGGGCGATTACGGGGATAACCATTTACGTTATTACACCAGATCACACATATGCGTATACAGCACAGCACCAGTTGCTGGTTTACATCCTCGATATTACAAACCGCGCCCGTATATCAACAAATTATTATAACAATATAATAATCAATTTATTATTTTCCCGTTTTTTTTCTTTTTTTTCTTCTTCTATTTTTCTATTTTTTTATTTTTTATTTTTATTTTTATTTTTATTTTTATTTTTATTTTTCTCTCTCACCTCTCCTTTACTACCTACTACGTTTTTTTTTCTGTTTTTTTATTTTTTTGGAGGGAGATGAAAAAAGGAAATTCTTTCTACTGTACGATTGTTTTCAAAATATGAGAAATTAATACTTAACCGCAGGTGGGTGGGTGGTTGAACTCACTCGCGATACAGTAAAAGACTTGCGTAAAATGCTTGACGAGTAAATAGGCTACTGCCAAGAGCAGGGTAATATTTCATGCGCAATAGGACCGCGATACCAAAACACGTTGTGTATAGTAGTATCAGGTAAATGAAAGGCATTTCCTGTTGTCTCAAGATAGTTTCTTATTAACCAATATAGGTAGGTAGGTAGGTAGGTAGGTACCGTATGTATTTTTTATTAAGAGATCATTGTTTAAAGCACATAATATCGTGAGTCACACACGCGGTGAATAATAAAAACACTCGTCAGGTATATAGACGAAAATAATATGCATACAGTAGTATGAGTTCCGAGATCTGACGAGGTGGTAAAAATGTGACCACTGCGGAAATCCCTTATTTGGAGCGAATTGAAATTCGCTAAAGCCTCGAGCATTATTCGCTCATAAAACGTTCGACGAGCAAGACGAAGAACTACGTGAACACTATTTTGACGGTTACTAAACAACGCGTCGTCTTATCCCGGTCCACTAAGATTTTTATTTTATTTTTATCTTCCTTTTTTGTATTTTTTTTTTTTGTTTTTTTTTGTGTTTTTTTTCGTGTGTGTGTGTGTATTTTTTTTTTTATTCTTCTCCTTTTCTTTTCAATTACAAACTATCCTAGGCAATAAAATAGGCGTTCGTATCCATCTTGGAAAGGTCATGTGTATGGTAAGCTCCGCAGTTGTAAACAACCTCTACGCAGGCGCTACGCTACGAGTCGCTAGCAAGCGGCGGGCCGCGCGACTCGATACGCGATACGGGCGATACCGCCACATGGGCCGAGGCCGTCTGCGTTCAATTTCTAACCAGCAGCAGACATTGTATTGTCCGAACTAATTGACCATATTATTATTTAATCATTACGTACATAGGTTTAAAAGAAATAAAATTACAAAGATTTGACAATGAAAATATATTTATTTATTTATTTATTCATTTATTTATTTTAGGAATATCGTAGACTAAAGATTTGTTAACAAAGGTCATTAGAACAATCGTATTATTTTTATATAATCCGTTCAAGCCTAGTGTAACAATGATAAGTCTATAGCAAAAATCGTAATGTTTTCATAAATTTTCATATAACTTTTCTAGCCAGAAAAGAAACGAAAATATACGAAAAAAGTTTGTTTCACAATGAAAAACACTTTCCATAATATAGATATATATAGGTACTATTTGTTGTATGTAATAACAATACGTCATCGGCTTATCCTAACGCAGAGAATTTATTGAGATAAGTTCTGGGCTTATCACGAAGCTTTCAGTCACTGTTCTAACAATTTAGAACAACAATGTATATGATCAATAATATTTGGTATACAATATCAATGTTGTATTGTATCATTCTAGCAATCGTATAATATCACGATGGTTCCTCGTCAATTTCGTAGATTATCAGCTTATCACTTTTCAAACGTGTTAACGATTTGAAAGAAAGAAAAAAATAAAAAAAAATACAATTAAAAACATATGAACATTATAAATTTCTAACACATTTATTGGTAAATCTTATCAACGTAACAAATTTTCTTATAAATCATAAGTATTTGAAGTATATTGTATTAGATCCTCCTGAATGAGGTAACTAAAGTAATGACTTTGGTTTCTAGTATTTAGTTACTAGTTTTATGATTAGAATAGAAAGAAAAGAAAAACCATTCCATATAATGTTATATAGTAGAGAATAAGAGGATAAGTATAACTATTGTCTGAACGACAAAAGGAATGTGTCGGAAGTTGTAAGATTTGAATTAAAATGAATTAGGTACATATAACAAAGTATAATATCTAATCGTACAAAAACATTGTCGCATTATATACTGTAATAATAATCTTCAGTTATCAAACATTCTTCACACAGTTAATTCATTGTTCAAACAAAGTCGTAATGATGAAAATAAAGAATATTATTATCTGATAAAGAAAAACAAGTTTACGAGCGCATTGATTGCTTATCTTTGATAATCTGAAATTAAGATATATCAATCAATGAAAGGAATAAAATGAGATTGGCTTCAAAGTTGCTTTCGACAAAAACAACAAGTCGAACTTTTCTTGAAACATAAATAAAGAAGAAAACGTTAAGTTCTACAGAAAATAGAGCTTCTCAGCCAACGACGGATCAGGTTCCATTTGTATGCTTTGCCCAACAAGAAATGCGAGCTTGTGCGCATACTGGCACGGAGCTGGTACTCTTACGGTGCCTGGCCAGTTGTAGTACAAATGACACAGTTTGTAAGTCAGTCGTTGCAGATGGTCAGTCTTCATATCAGCTGAGTCGTAAATGACCAGGTAATGAGTCGGCGAAACTGTACCTTGGCGAACGTTTTGGCTGACCAAAAAGAAGTCGTAATAATCACGCCGCGTTATTTCGTAATCTACTATGGTACCTGGAGGAGGATTGTCGAGACCTCTTTGCTGTAATATCAGAAAAGAATAGCTCAAATCATTGACTTGATTTTTTTCAATGGTGAAAAGTTTTATGTGTACTAAGGCATGTGAAGATGAATATATATTGAATGTAATAATTGAAATAGCTTACAGTTTTCGCAAAGATTCTAGTGTTGATCCGTTTTTGAACAATCACGACACTCAGCTTAGGCTTGTAGTCCGGTGCGATCAAGGAGAAAGAATCTTCTAGCTGTTTTACTTCAAAGTTTTTTATTGTGTCCAATTGTCCATCGCCGACACCATCTCGATACATTATTATACGGTCGGGGAAGCGGTTGTTTACCTGAGGATAAGAGCATGTGTTATAAATAACATAGATATAAATTTCATTAACGAAGATCTCTATTCACAGATCTACCATATTGAATAGAACTTTTAATATTGCTACTCTCAAGCCAACTCATTAAGACAAAATAGACACATAGTAATCATGGTACCCTGAAGTAGGTCTTCAGCGCTGAGATTAGGCAGACTTTCAGAGAGTCAATCAGCTCCTGTTTTGGCCTGTGAAGACAGACTCTGCTGAACCAACGAGTGAACG
This sequence comes from Tenthredo livida, assembly GCA_963992785.1. Taxonomy (NCBI): domain Eukaryota; kingdom Metazoa; phylum Arthropoda; class Insecta; order Hymenoptera; family Tenthredinidae; genus Tenthredo; species Tenthredo livida. The sequence goes on along the minus strand of OZ023066.1, from coordinate 10,000,599 downwards.
GTTTATCAAGACTTGCTACAAAGCCAGCAACACTGCCGTGATTACTTTGCCCAGCACCTGGATGATGGATATCAACTCCGCATACCATACAGTTGTCCTAGATATTGATAAAATTTAGTAATTAAAATTAGACTTGCATAAATTGTGAAAGAAATATATAAAGCAATTGCTTTTAGGTATATTTTTCGAACCAACATACATAGGGTGTCTTCAGAGCCCACAGAGTGCCGCCAAGCTTGCAATTTATTTGCATAGCAATCTTTTGGGTAATACTTTTGAGCTTGTCTGCGCGACTTATAGTTCTTGAGATAATTACTTGAGATGCGATCGGCGACTGAACGCAGCAAAGTCTGAAAAAAACAGTATAAGGTTCATTTAGATAAATGAATTCGATTGGAATTGAAGATTATCGTTCATTATATTTAAATTCAGTTCCTTTTCACTTACTTCTTGACGGCGGCATACCGATCGTTACGACTTGTAGGGAATATGATCACCATTATTTCCATTTGAGGAGATATATTTTTTCTTAGCTCGTTCAAACAGGTTTCAGTTCTATCATCCCTCAATTCAATAAGATTAGCCGCTGAGATACGCATTCCCATCGATTCTCCAACCTTTCCTATGGTATGGTGAAAGTCGGTTGCGATTTTACTGTCTCGTTTGCAATAGAGTAAACACCAATTTCGCAGTCCAGGCTGAAACGATATTAAAAATTGAAAACACAGCGTAGTACCACTTCCAAAAAAATTCACCAATGAATGAAGAAAAAAAAAAGATCAATCACTGATCAACTTATTAGATATTATAGTTTTGGACTTACAGTGCTCAGCATTGGCATACGCATTGCAGCGCTATTCCAATCGGCATTTGGCTGGCCTTTATGAGACTGGTCTCTGCCAAAAAGAATTGTTTCCGGCTCTAGTACCCTGCCCTGAAGCTTAACCACATTATCGTCCAAGCTCAATCCCCAGTGAGCCAACAGCTGGCTCGCCACTTCGTTCTTCTTTACTTCCTGAATGAAGCGATGCGCAGTATCAACGCGATGTTGAGGTGCGATTCTGGTCACGTCTGCCACATCTTTCATCAGTTTGAAGTCTTGTCTCATTGGTTCGGTGAGACCGGATAAGTAGCATAACTCAGGAATCAGGTTGAGAGTTTCTTCGTATTGCTATTTCATAAGGAAAATTAATTACCTATTATTAATATTATACTAAAGTTATAACGCAGTAGGAGCTGCTTCTCGCTTCATTTACTTATTTACAGTTTTATGAGAAATCAAAAAGCTGTAAACTAATCACCTCGCCACTAGGGCGTCTCAGTTTAGCCCGATGTATCAACAGCGGTTGTTCTTTGTCCCTGATTTCAATATTCCAATGATTTTTATAATACTGGACAAGGGTCAGTTTATTGTCTGGATCTTTTTTCAGAGTGAATTCCTTCAGCGGAGTTGCATTCCAATCTATGTCGTCGATACGATATACTTTGTTGTTGTATCGAGTTAGTACCGATACACCCATCAGTTCCTTTATAACTGCATCCCTTGGAGCTTGCCCCCCGCGCTGGTTTCGATGTATGGAATTGCTGCAGAGATTTATAAATATATTCGAATTTTTGGTAAAATTATTTGAAGCAGAACATAGACCGAGGCTCAAGTTTTTCCTGAATTGTTAGAAAGAGATTTAAAACTTGTTGAATCAGAATCAACTCACATAAGATCTCGCACTGTTTCCGTGCGCAGAACTCGGTGAGTACTTTGTAAGCACAGTTGAAGACCTCCCTCGTATTCGTCAATAGCAGTAACGTATCCTGGCCAGAGTTCCAGTTTATGTTGTGGCACGGAATGAGCTGCTCTTGAGTTAAAATGCTGCCTACCAATTTGGACCAAATCCAAAGCGTACATTATACGGCGTAACAAATTGTTGTATAGTTGAATTACTTCGCCAAACCGTCTTTGCCGCTTGAATATGATTGTCAGATTAACGATCGAACCATCCATTGGATGTTCAGACTGTAACTCAGTCCGCTACAGAAAAAACAACAAAAATAAAATGCTCTTCATCAGTATTCATCAAATTATTACAAAGATTCGAGATGTGATTGATTCAAAGATCCTTACAGGTTGGCTCAACGGCTTTGGAAGAGACAGTGTTGTCCCGTCGAATATTCTTGCCTCACCCAAGGCTTGGGAATGTTGACTCAACAGTTTTCTTCTTAAAGGACCAGAATCGAGATCAGGAGAGTATTTAACTTCATACTCAAAGACTCCTCTGCCTGGTTCGACTTTCAGGTGAATATAATTGGCCATTAATTGAACCCTGAAACCATCAAGGTGGCATAATTGCCTCAATCACGTCATCCGAATACTAAAACTGGAATATCAATCATTGCTTAGAGTATATTCAGACTTACGGTCTGCCAGTTGAACCCTGACGAGAAATTGGCTCAGAATAAGCAACCGAATCGCTAATCTTCAGACTGGCTATCGAGCTCGCAGCTTCATTCGATCCATCGCCCGAAGGTCCTGGGACAGGAGCTGGTTGATCCGGAGGTTTCGATACTCCCGGAGATCTGTTTCATTGTTTAAATTAAATCTAACTTAACATCTATGAGAATTTCAGTTTGTATATCACTTAAATTCTGAATTCAGGATTTTTGATAACTCCTGATTCCCTAATTGCAGAATCACAGTATCTCTTCAATTTGAGGAACAATACAAAGTAGCGACAGAGATAAATTTACAATCAGCAAATATCAGAATAAGGATCAACAATCCCACACTCACGGCGGTTGTTTTTTCATCAAATCAAGCAGAGATGCCCTTCCACGGCTTGGTCCAGATTGCAGCGAGGCGGAGCTTGCCGAAGTTGTCGGTATCGACGGTTCTTGTGATTTCTTGGTCAAATCCAACAACGAGGCTCTACCTCGCCCTAAACCTGGGCTCGGAGTTACTGAAGCAGGAGCCAGAGCTGGTGTTGGATTTGGACTTGGGCTAGGGGCCACATTTGAAGCCTCAGCTCTCTCGTTACGTTTTTTTAACATATCGAGGAGCGACCCTCGGCCCATTGGACCGCCCCGGCCAACCGACCTTTGGCGTTCGTCATCCATATCTGAATGGTCAAAACGGGGGTGAGGAGAGAGTTTGATTTTGATTTGACTAAAATTATTTCGATTATTCCATTTTTTCGAAGAATTGAGAAGATTAACCTCTCATGTATCGCTAATTAGTAATTAGTAATTAGAGATTGGGATATCGAAATTGATATTCTTTTGTTATTCGGCATTTCAACTTCTCGATATACACGTGTTGTGGGAATAATAATGTTCGTTGGTGTTTTACGGATCAGTGAAATAAAACGAACATGTGAAAAATTAGCTGAGAGATATAGAATAACAAATTATTACATACTAGATGGGTTGTGGCGATACAATTTCTAGGGATAGAATACCCGCGTGTAGTATTTCTATTACAGCACGTGGTTGACCAGATTATCGGGATATTTGACGACCGATTTTTCGCGCAGGAATGAAAAACGAGGTTTACACTTACTTGGTTATATTCGTTTAGAACCTTTTCATACAAAAAATAATATGGTTTATCTAGATTTCTGTCTCGAAGTAATGGCCGATATTCCTTGAAATAATTTATCAAACTTTTGAACTACAATACGATTGTGAAAACTGAAAATGGGCGAAATGCCCCCTTCTGGCTTCTAAACCTGTCTAAAGAAACAATGCGAAACAAAGACCACGACTGTTTTGGTCGGACTTGATGCCCGGCGCAGGAGGGGAGGGGCGGGGAGGGGAGGGAAGCACGTTACGAAAACAAATCCCGGCGCGGCGAGCAGCAATCTGTTGGTAATAATGGACTCGTCTAAACCAAACGGCACGTAATAAACTTGCGAAAATTTTACGCCTCGGTGTCTTACATTCAAATTAGTTAGTGTGCAGATTTGATGAAAGATCGGACTGCTGTAAGCTTAATTATGAGAAAAAAGAGAGATCCTCGGGCGTGTGGGATACACTGTATATTACATAGTCTGTAAGTGTTGCAGCGTCGAATTCGCAAACTGCATATAGTCTGACGTCGAGACCAGTTGCATTGGGATGTGGAATTGTAAACATAATACATTTTACAAATGACATACCTACTTGTGTCCGAAAGTATTCAAGAGAATCAGATGACGGAGACGATCGTGAAAATGTTGAAGAGAATCAGATGACGAAGACGATCGTGAAAATGTTGAAGAGAATCAGATGACTATGGAGACGATCGTGAAAACTACAACTGTGAGAAAGAAATAGAGAAGTGCTGATAGTATATCTCAAATATAAGTTACGGCTTTTTAGACTTCCTAAAAATCTCCGCGCAACTTTCCTCGCCGACTTCTGACACGGCACTGAAATAGTTTCACAGAATATCGCCTGGTTGCTGATGCCGACACATCCATGCGCGTCCCTCTATACAAAATGAACGATGACTACCGTCTTACTGCTCGTAGTTATTACTTAGTCGTTAGCCGAGTGCCGACAAGATTCTGCGAGTTGGTTTAACAAAGAGCTTGCTTTGTAACGTTCTTTCTACTATTTCCGAATTGTTATACAAGGAATTAGAGATGATTAGTTTAAAACTCAACTATATCAACTCATTTATGAAGTATGTAGAGTTCTTTGTGAGCTAAGTGGAACATTATTCCGAGATGTTGGTGGTGAGGCGAAAGAGTGGAGACCAATAGGCTATGGCAAAATCAGTTGAATATAGGATCATATTATGTATTGTAATCATGCCTTAATTGCGAATTGCGATTCATCAGCGGATATTATTACTGATATCAGGTTTCAATGTAGGAATCCGAATGGTGGTGATGGGTATAAGCAGGGGCGGGGGCTACGGGGGCTATAGCCCCGGGCCCCGCACACTCAAGGGCGCCCAAAGGTGCCACTCGCAATTTTGAAAAAATTTTTAAAGCTTATTTAAAACTTATTATTGAATGAAATATCTATTTGCTGCATTGGAAGTGCTGTCCTATAAACAGTATCGACTGATAGTGGCGGATAATTGTATCGTTATTTTTTAAATTATGATCTCCGATCTCTGATGTTCTGGTCACTCGAATACGATTATAATGATATATACAGAAATGTTATATGAATAAAAATGCGGATAATTGTATCGTTATTTTTTAAATTATGATCTCCGATCTCTGATGTTCTGGTCACTCGAATACGATTATAATGATATATACAGAAATGTTCTATGAATAAAAATGCGTAAATAGTACTAGCGCACAAATACTCTCTATTCTTCACGCAGGGACCCAAAAAATGTGTGTAGCCCCTGCAGGCCCCATGCACATTTAAATCCAGCCCTGATGGGTATAAGAGCTAGAGTCTGGATAATGTTCTTCCATTCGTCGCATTATATTTATTGGATACATTGTGAGCGTGTACGACATACATACTGTAATACTGTAAATCTGAACATTTCTTGTGAATCTCTTCATCCTGTACGTAACTGGTGATTGAAACTCCCAATAGACTACGAAAACTTTTACTATGCCCAATATGGTAAAACTGACTTTTCGGTGCGAACAAAAATCGAAATCGAACAGAGAACTTTTTTGACTAAATCACAAAATTGAAGAAAAATATTGAGAATTGAAAATGTATATACATACGCATCATGTTATGTGATAAGATCTAGTGTAGCAGATAGCGAGTAAATAAATGTATTATAAATATTCCAATAAAAATTGTACGCTGATTTCAATAAATATAATACAGTCATGTCTCAAATTTTCATTACATCAAACGTGAATAGAGGGCTATCCAAACAATCAATTTATTAGTTGATATATATGTGTTCACCTTTATTAGTGAACTATAATTTTTCGAACTTTCTTGTGAATTTCAGTCATTATAATTGTTAATTCTCTTGCGGTCATTGGTTAGTTCGGTGGTCCAGATAATTAAAACTGATTCTGGCACGAGTTTTGCGGGAAAAGTCGTTGACCACTACAATATTAGGGCCGCTATATCCTAGATGAATTAAAAATCTGAAAATTTGATCGAATTGACGAACTACGTATGCCGCGCGTGTCTATACGCCTTAGGATATGCAATTTCATGTTAGAAATCACAAGAACGTCGTGTGAGTTGCATCCGGTCAGGCGTGCAGATATTCGCGACGAGAGTAGTTCGTCATTCAACGGCGAGATGGCGATACTACCATTCAAGACCCCGTTAGCCGAGAAGCACTGACCTAGGGTAAGCGCACCTGTCGACTGTCGTGGGGTCAGTGGCCCCCGTGGCGTCAGAGAGTTCGCATAGGGGTTGCGTTAACGCGCATGTAACCTCTAATTAAAAGTACTTCGAACACAGAGAAGTGGTCGCAAAATTGACAATTTACTCATTGACAAAAATATAGATTCTTGTCTAATATAGTTTGATTAGTTTACTGAATGATAGAGATGTTATAACACTTGTTCTGTTCTTCTATTACAGTTGATTACTAGTCTCCATCAAAGTCCAGACGTCTCCGTGCAGCAAGAAATGTGATTTTATTGCGACAAGGGAGCGTATATTATTAAACTCTGAAGTCTTTGTGAAATTAGTTATATTAGATCGTATATTATTTTAATATGCGAATACCGTTCATATTATGATAATTTGTATACCACACGGAGAGAAATTTATAGTAAACGCTTTCATACTGTATCAGAATTTTGATATATCGCGCACTTTTGAGGTCTCGTACTATAAGTATGGTCACCATTGCCTCAGTTGTGAGAACTGTTACCATACTTATGGTACGAGACCTCAAAAGTGCGCGATATATCAAAATTCTGATACAGTATGAAAGCGCTTACTATAAATTTCTCTCCGTGCAGAAAGCGAATGAAGAGACTCGATCAATTGTGACGAATCCATATTTGTTTTAGGAGATTATTATAAATTTAAACATTACTTTAACAATGAATATTGTATCTGTGCTACAGCAATAAATTCTCACCTATACCTAATAATCAATTATTTCATTATTATGTATGCACTTTTCCCTTCCTACGACTCTTTGTTTCAAATAAGCGATAGGTGAAACAATTAACTTATGGCACACCAGAGGAGTAAGGGATTATAATTCATGTATTTTCAGCTACTAAAAAATTTGCGACCACCGCCTCGGGTCAGATGTTCTCCTGATACCAGGTGCATTTTTCGATTAAAAATTATTCTAAGTCTAAATAAAGCTCGTATGAATAAACATACAACGATGTGCATGAAGACACCTATGCACGCCTATATCCATACACTCTCTCTTTGCCCCTCCAAACATTTCAGCACACCTCCTCGGGTCAGATGTTCCCCTGATACCAGGAGCACTTTTCTAATTAAAATTTCCATAACTCTGAAAATCGCTAGTATTATATAAGACGTGCATGAGGACGCGTATGCATGCCTATATCAATACACTATGATTCTTTCCCCCTCCAAAAATTTTAGCACACCTCCTCCCGTCAGATGTTTTCCTGATACCAGGAGCAATTTTCGACTTAAAATTTCTATAAACCTGAAAATCGCTAGTATTAACTAAATGTAAGACGTGCATGAGGACATGTATGCATGCCTATATCAATACACTATGATTCTTTGCCCTACCAAAAATTTCAGAATTTTTGGTGGGGGCAAGGAGTATAGCGTATTGATATACGCATGCATACGCTGCTTCGGAGAGGTTTTTCTGGCAGTTGATACCTTTTTTTCGGAGTGATTTTTCTGGCAGTTGATACCTCTTTTCGGAGTGATTTTTCTGGCAGTTGATACCAGCTGTTTTCGCTACGAAAAGAAGATATCAACTGCCAGAAAAATCACTCCGAAAAAAGGTATCAACTGCCAGAAAAATCACTCCGAAAAAAAGGTATCAACTGCCAGAAAAACCCCTCCGAAGCAGTGTATGCATGCCTATATCTCTACACTATTCCTCTGTCCCGCCAAAAATTTCAGCACACCTCCTCGGATCTGATGTTCTCCTGATACTAGGAGCAATCTTCGACTTAAAATTTCTATAAATCTGAAAATCGCTAGTATTAACTAAATGTAAGACGTGCATGAGGACACGTACGCATGCCTGTATCAATACACTATGATTCTTTCCCCCACCAAAAATTTTAGCACACCTCCTCGGGTCAGATGTTCTCCTGATACCAGGAGCAATTTTCGACCTCAAATTTCTATAAATCTGAAAATCGCTAGTATTAACTAAATGTAAGACGTGCATGAGGACACGTATGCATGCCTATATCAATACACTATGATTAGGAGTATAGCGTATTGATATACGCATGCATACGCTGCTTCGGAGGGGTTTTTCTGGCAGTTGATACCTTTTTTTCGGAGTGATTTTTCTGGCAGTTGATACCAGCTGTTTTCGCTACGAAAAGAAGGTATCAACTGCCAGAAAAATCACTCCGAAAAAAGGTATCAACTGCCAGAAAAATCACTCCGAAAAAAAGGTATCAACTGCCAGAAAAACCCCTCCGAAGCAGTGTATGCATGCCTATATCTCTATACTATTCCTCTGTCACGCCAAAAATTTCAGCACACCTCCTCGGATCTGATATTCTCCTGATACTTGGAGAAATTTTCGACTTAAAATTTCTATAACTCTGAAAATCGCTACTGACTTAATCATGTATAGAGACGTGCATGAAGCAACGTATGCATGGCCATATCGATATACCACTCCTTTCCCCCTTCAAAAATTTCAGCACACCTGCTCGGGTCAGATGTTCTCCTGATATCAGGTGTTTTCCGCAGTTAAAAAAATGTTGAGTCGAGAATTGCGCCGGGTATTAGGAGAAAATCTGACCCGAGGAGGTAGTTGCAAATTTTCTAGTAACTGAAAATGCATGAATTACAATTACCTACTTCTCTGGTGTGTCACAGGCTATTTCACCTATCGCTCATTTGAAATGAAGAATCGTAGGAAGGGGAAAGTGTAAAATAACGAAACAAATTATTTTCGGGTATTTGTGAGAATTTATTGTTATAGCATCCATACAATATTCATTGTTGAAATAATTTACAATTCATAAATGGCTCTTAAAAATAAATATGTACTCGTCGCGATCGATCGAGTCCCTTTTTTACTTTCTGGTGACATACAAGTTATCATAATAGGTATAAACTACATTAACAGAATCCCTGCTGTACGGAGATGTTCGAACTCTAATGGGGACTGGTAATCAACGATAATAGACGACAAATATTATATATCTAACGTTATCTATTCTCTATTCTTCTATTCTCTAACGTTCAGTAAATTATTCAAAATATTAGACCATTTTTGTCAATTTTGCGACCATTCCTCCGTGTTCGAAGTATTTTTATTAAGAAATTGTATGCCCGTTCACGCAACCCCCATGCGAACTCTTTGACGCCACGAGGGCCACTGACCCCACTACAGGTGCTCTTATCCTGGGTCAGTGAATATTGTGAATTCTAATTTATCTGAAAGGCTGCAGGCCCCAAAGTTAGGTAGCGAACTACTTTTGCTGCAAGGAATTAGTTTGAATAAGATAAGATAGAAGTTAGTCTTATATTCGATAAAAATAATAATTTGTTTATTGATTTTTCGAATAAATATTGCAACGGTATAATCGTATTATTAAAACTTTATTTTGTATACATACATAATATATTTATATTTTCATGGTATTTATATAATGTATTTACATGTTTTTTATTTTCAAATAATTATTTAAAATAGAATTATAATAATAAACTATAAAATGATTCAAACAACAAATAATTTAATTTATCTGTGCGTGCGACAATAATAATCAATGATGTTTCATTAATGAGACCTTGTTTGAATTCTTATTAAAATACAGCTCACAGTGCAGATGGCAAGAGAACGTTTTAACTTGAGCTGATATCATTTACATATATTTTCTTCCGTATTCATGTCCGCGCACTTGCATAGATTTCTTTTTTATTTTTTCTCTCTTTCTTTTTCTTTACAAGTAATAATGGCACTTAGCACACTGGCATGTGTCTGAATGTTTAGCTTCACACAGTGAAATATGGGCGATCAAGCTTTAACAAATATTTGTTAATCTTGTTTTTTTTTTTCATTTTTATTCTATTTGTTCTTCTCTACTCTTTACGAGAATGATTATTCACAGAGTTAAAAAAAGCAGATCAATAATTAGACTTAGGGCACGATCAAAGATACTTTATATTCGAAGAACTGTAATAATGCACCAATTGTCCAAATATGTATATTTAACAAAAAAAAAAATAAAACAAAAATAAAACAAATTGTATTCATTTATAGAATTCTTAATTAGCTGCAGTCTGTCTGGTCGTCTTTAAACTTATTTCAAATATTCAATTTAGGGGGCGTTCAAATATTACGTAACGCGTTTTGGGATAGTGCGTGCACGGCGTTCCCTATACAACACTGTAGCATTTTGCGTTACGTAATATTTGAACGCTCCCTTATTTACAATAATAAACGATAATAGCATTAACGATCATGACGTAAAATAACTTTCGATATCTCTCCACCCCCTCAACAACGACAATTTTTATTCATTCATTTTTTTGTTCGAACTAATCTCGGAAGGAAAACTTTATACACCTTATCAACACACGGATGTTGCAGAAGGCGATTATAATAATTAATGAAAAGCCTTAAAGAGGAGAAGTGGAAGTATTTAAAAAAAAAAAAAGCGAAAATTTACAATCATATTTTCAAATCCCACTCTATCAAACCTATTTAAATTTCAAACTACTCGCTTTTAGCCAATAAAGAATAAAGAAATTTTATGATAAGTATTTCAAGATAATTATTATCTTTATATATAAAAATAATAACAATTAAACCCAACAGATTAATGAATGGTCTGTGTAGCTTATAGGGTGTGTAAATATGTACACCTCATTTCATGTATACACACACCTTTATGGCCTCAAATTTATCACTATGTAGGCCTATACTCGTTGATTGTTAATTAAAATTACTATCTGAATATGTTACACGTTGCAACGCATGTTACCTATTATATCTATTGAAATTGGATACCTAGAGATAACTGCCAATTGCAATGACCCGCAGTAATAATATTTATATGAAAGGATCGCGAAGACCTGAACACCACATTGTTGGGTTACAAGCATCAAGATGAAATCCAATTAGTCCAAACAAGAATCGTAATTCAAAATTATTTTTTTTTGTTCTCATAAAACATAGACATGATACTATGTGAAAGCAGAACGTTACAGATAAATATACTGTGAAGGCAACAGAGTAAAGAATGTTGAAAAAAAAAATTAAATAATTTACTCTTAGTAGAATAATTTTTAGAAAATCACTACCCGTATTATAATTTAATAATAAATCGTATAGCTGAAGATCGATTATTTTTAACTATGCAATTTTTTGTTTTGGTAAACATTTTGATCAAAGTAAATAGTGTAAGGCTACTTGTTATATTCCCCTAATTCCTTAGCTCCTAATCGTTTATTGTTACCTATTCGCGTTATTTTATTATTTTATTTTATTTTATTTTATTTTTTCTCATCAAGGAACTAATTTTTATACTATGGTACAGTAAAACCTGTGGCAAGTTATTCCTATTGCCAATAACTAAGTATGGTAGATTATTATTCAATACAGCGTCTGCTGCGACAAGTTTTACCGTAAGCTCATTCAGTATTCACGTCAAAGCGATCGCAGTTAATCCGTCCAATTGCTGTTCTTCAAAGTCCAACTCGCCATGGTATATTTTTTCGGTAAATACTGTAGGCGAGTAGTCAATAGCTAAAATTAATTATAAAAATATACTCTGCCGACCACACGGTCATCCGGTGATGGGTAAACAGGGGTATAGAGAGCCTTCTGGCTATTCATGGAGTTTTCGATTAGAAGTCATTATCCCATCCTGAAATATCGTCAGGAGGTGGCGGGTCTGCGTCCGGTGGGTACTCGTCAAAGTTTGCAGTATCTGTGGCGTTTCTGACTCTAGGCATTATCGGAGGCTCCAGTGTTCTCGCTCGTAAACCTTCCCAATTGAAACCGTCGAACCATCTAATTATACGCAAAGAATGAAATAGAATTAATAAACCGTTAAAAATGTTTAATAGTTCATTTCATATCCTCAGATTACTCACTTATGCTTCTGTATCTCGCTGATTCCGCCTTTCTGATATCCAAGTCGCTCAGCAGGATTGTCTCTACAAGTAAAAATGATAGTTATAAATTTGAATGAATAAAATGATAAGTTCAAGCGCATTATTTTAGTCTCCATTATAATTCAGCGTGTTGATTATTAAATTAATGTTATTCAACACTCATTAGAATAGAATTGATTGACGAAAACTGTATATGGCGAGGAATAACTTATAATTGAATAACGCAATGCGTACCTGCAGAGTTTTTTTATGAGGGCAGTTGCATTTCGTGTAATGGACCTTGGGAATTCTATTGCGTCAATTCCCTTCAGAATAATATTGTAAGTTTTCATTGGATCAGCGCCTGTGAATGGTGGTGTACCGGTCAAAAGTTCAAACATGAGAACTCCGAGGGACCAATAATCTGCGCTAATGTCGTGTCCTCTGTTCAGAATAACTTCTGGCGCAACGTATTCCGGCGTGCCACAAAAAGTCCAAGTTTTTCTTCCGTGATCCAAGCGTTTTGCAAAACCAAAGTCCACCAATTTTACGTATCTGGAGAAGAAAATAGATTGTAACTTTACCAAATTTTTTACAATTCAACAAATTTTTTTTATGGGTGTAAAAAGCGAGTTCCGACTCACCCCTGGCCATCCAGTAACAGATTTTCAGGCTTAAGATCTCTGTAGATAATATTACGCGAGTGAAGATAGTCGAAAGCTTCTACAACACACGCTGTATAGAATCTGGTTGTGCTATCATCGAAATGTCCTTTGTCTCTTAAAACCGTCCACAATTCACCTCCAAGACAAGCCTCCATTAGCATATACAAGTACTTCCTGTCTTTGAAAGTTTTAAATAGTTTGACTACAAAATCGCAGTCGGCTTCTCCCATGATTCTCTTCTCTGACATAATGTGCTGTTGCTGACGAGTTTCAACAATTTGTGATTTTTTCATCTGCTTTAACGCAAACGACCTACTATTGTCGCCGGCTATTTGTACCAGTTCTACTCTACCGAAACCACCCACACCGAGAGTAGCAAGTGGACGTAGATCTTGCAATCGTAAATCTCTGAATTCCTCGTTGAGTCTATTATTTTCAAAGAGAAAAAGAAACATTGAATTAAACCTCGTGTAATGCAAGGCTTTAACAATTGTGTCACAAACGTTAATAAATAAAATATGTTTGTAAAACTGAGAAACGAATAGGATAGATAAATAGAATAATTTCTACCTATAAATTATGTAAATGTAAATTCAACTAGAAAGTAGAAAGTTCAATTTAAAAAATATTCGAATGAGACATACATACTTCATTGGTATTAATACAATTCAATTTCTACAAATGGATAAAATTGCGACAAACATGCTGTGAAAATAAATAAATAAATTAATTAATTAATTTCACGCTACATTACTCACCACTCCTTGAGACAAGCATGAAACATTATTTTAACATTGGTTCTGCTTTTTCTTTGCTGATTAAATCGTTCGCGAATAACGCGTTACACTTTGTTTTTTTTAATAATATTATCATAGTAATATGACTTGATGATTTACCTTCTGCGTACTACCAGCTCATCCTTGTATCTTGTTTGAATTTCATCTAACGACGAAATTAATTGCTTGAATGTTTCCTGGTCTATAACTAAGCAGCTTACACCGTCCGGATCATCGGCTACGATATTTGCTGTCCTAAGGTCATCCCTGAAAAAATAATAAGTCTCGTTATTACATCTGTAGAAAAACTGAAAGAAACTTTCAACATATTATTTATATTATTGATGAATAATGATTATTTGTGCCATAAGTTTGTAAATAAATTTACATTTTCGTCAAACTTACCCTTGCAAAGCTTTCTCACCGAAGAAATCGCCCTTACTCAAAGTCCGTATGTACTTTTCGTCGGTGGTATCAGGCTGTTTGATCGTAACTCGTACCTGCCCTCTACTTATGATGAAGAATGTATCACCTCTTGCACCTTGTCTGATTATGTAATCCCCATTATTGTAGAAAGTCTGGAAATAATAATAAGAAGATGAAAAATAATTGGATTACGTTATATAGATATGGCTTCGTTATATATAGAATTTTATTCATTCATGTATATTTTTGAAATTTTGCACCGTTGTTATTGTTGCGATATAAGTACAATAGTAAAGATCGCGACGATAATTTATCTAGAAAATTTATTTATGTAGGTATACATAAGATTCTGTTATACAATTTTTTCGTCCATAAATATCATTTATTAAATGATTTTTCCTTTCGTAAAAAGAAATTTTTTGGCATACAGCTCTGCCAGGCGTTGTCATATTGATTAATAGATGTAAAAATGGGTTTATACTCGTGGGTGGTAGTTTTTTTTTTTTGCATATACTACTAATAACGCCACGATAATTTCTCCGTCAGACTTGACCAAAGCTCTTGAATAATAATAATTTATTTCTAATGTCTACTCACCTCTTCTAAAACGTCAGAGATTTTTATGAGCGTCTCTTCAGGCAGGTTTTTGAAGATCGGTACGCTGGAAATAAGCAAATAATGATCGTTTATATAATTATGTTAGTGTTATATGATAATTTAATGAGGATTTTCACAATAATGTATAAATCTATATAGCTTATGCATATTTAAATCGACAGAACGTGAGATGAGCATTATTTTCGATTAAAATTCAGAGAATGCAGTTTTTGTCTTTTATTATTGTCATGCTGCACTATTCGACGTTTTGATAAACTCTACATGCATATTATAGCCACGTGCATCTGGAATGATGCAGACCATTGGGATTAATGTGGGTGTAAAAGTGATAAGATCCGATGATCAAATGTAATTTGTTGAAATATCCATATTTCATGAAATACTCGAATTATTGTTAGCTTACGTATACATTACTGCCATGTTTTATATTTCTATTTTACGATATAGCATTCTGCCCTACTAATGACCGTCTAATTATGGATCTGAGTATTTTTAGTTCCGCTAGAATTTTGGTTAAGAAAAAAATTTACTCGCCAGACTTGCGTGTCTAGGAAATAAGAAAAAAAAAAACCTGTACCTATAAAGAAAGTGGATTGAAGTCATTTCCATTTTTAGAATGAAATTTTGCTGCGGTTTCATTTTTGTTCAAAATATAGGTATAATTGCCAATAAGCTGCAGCATACGCTAATTTTTATTAATCGGGAGAATCGATCAGAGAGATATACGATTCTATGGGATGAAATAACGAAGAAGATTCCTCCTCCCATGCGCGATGGAAGATAAAAAAAATAAAATAAAATAATAATAATAATAATACAGGAAAATAAATAAACCGGAAAGAAGAAGCTTCCGAGGATTTCACAAGTACGTTGACTTTGAATCAGAGTTGGCTGCCTGACAAAGTAGGTAAGTGAAAAGATAAAATTTGTAAATGGCGAAGTGATGAGGCTGCAGATCATTTGTGCTATTTATACAGCTGGCTCACCCTCGCTATACTGCCACCACCTCAAAGAGCCTGACTGCCCTCAATTTATTATTTTCAGCATGTCAAATTGCTGGCCCAGACCCCACGTCTATTCCATTTTCTAAATAATAGAGACTGGATTTGCTAGTGTGCTATTTTAAAATCCATTCAATCGTTTTGATAGCTTTTCAACGGCTTATGAAATCGCGAAATAACCAGCGCTGCATTCCAATAAACATTTCAGCATAAGCGATATAAAGCTTCTTACGACTTTAGGCTTAAATACATCAACACTATTCGAGCCAAATTTTAATGCATTTTATTCAGAACATATTTCCTCGACCCTATAATTATTCATTCCAATAGACGAATAACTCACTACGATATCTTCTTAATATTTCTGATATTTCGTTATTGGGGATAATTTAAGGACATAAATATCAGCGAATCTGAAGCATCGCCGAATCGGGACTAATTTTATCGATCGAATATCGAATGCAAATACGTCCCTAATTTTTTCATCAAACATCTTTCATATACATATATAAGGAAGATTCTCCCCCGTATTCGAGTATAGGTATAAAAATTCGCAATACATAATTACCTCTTGAGGAAGTCGGTGTATTCAGCTTGTCGAGAAAGTCCAGTTCTCATCATGATAGTCTGGAAGCATTGTCGATCAATCGCCCACAATTGGCAGTCAGTTGCAGCTGTTATGGTGGCCGTTCTTTTACAGTTGTATAGAATGGCCAATTCCCCAAGTACTTTACCCGGGGCCAACGTACTAAGATATTTTCCATCTCTAGAAACCTCAACCTTACCCTCTGGAAATAAAAATGAAATTTTCAAGAATTAGCGGGCCGTAAATTGTCCATCCGAACTCTCTCGCACTTCTTAAAATGATGGGTAAAAATATTCTCTCCGTGGTATGATTCTTCCACAAGAAATGATTCCATAGAAAATGATAATATGTTAAATCACTTTTTTGGTAAATTTAGATACTATTTATATTTATAAAGGCGAATCGTGAATGAGTCAATAAATATAACTGTTATGGGAGGATAAAATGAAATTCAATGAAAGTAAATGCAAACTATATAATCAGAACGCAGAACCGCTGACTGGGAATTTTTTTTTCTTTCCATTCTAAGCACGTTCTGCGAATTGCTTCGCTAGGATCACCATTACATGCTCTATTAGGTAACGCGAAATTGGGCAACTCAGTACCGCGATGTCTACAAATTTATCGTAAGATTTCTTCGCGTGCCACTTTCGTATTGCAAATTTTTATAAGCAAATTTTTCGAACTAGAACGAGGATAATTATTATATATCTACATACCTACCTAAAACAAACCGCGTATTATGATACGATCAAAATTTTTATTTATAACTTATTTTCGCGTAATCTAGCTGGCTAGATCAAGATCTCGAAATCTTTAGCGAATTTTTAAGTACATATGTATATATTTGATTCAACTCAATCGAGGCTTATTTATTTACGTCTTATGTATATATATACCTACCTATATATACCTTTATAAAATTGTGTTAACAGAGGAGACAAATAAATGAAGCGAAACGAGTCGAACGCTTCAGTTGCGATTGGACGGGTTTTCAGGGTGATTTCTCAAACATTGAAAACTGAAATGATCTCGAATACTACATTCCTCATTTAAAAGTATAGCTGTTCAGCAACCGGGTGTTGTGAAAGCTGGTTAAGATCGTTCAGCGTTTCTTTGAAGTTCAATGAAATGATAAAAAATTTTGATGGACGTTAGATAATTCAATATTATATAATATACATAAGTCTGCAAAACCGATTGAGATCGCGACGAATATAATATATTCCGGCCTTTCCCTAGAATTCCTAGCTTCAAATAGTATATTTTAAAAACTTATCAACATACATATATTCATATAATAATTTCATTGAGGTAAGTGATTCGGCTTTGACAAAATTATTCATCGACTCGTGTCAAGCATTAGGTATTAATCACCGATCAGTATAAACGAGTAATGCGATGAGATGATTGTTATAGCAGATAATAATCCGCGATATTTCAGAGCTCGAGAAAATTGTGATTCATTCAATTCATGGACGATTTGAGGTCGCAAATGAGCCACCTTGATATCCCCGAGTAAAGAATCTCTCTTTATATAGACTGAGAATTGTGTCAGTTCGCAATAAATTAAGTTGACTAGAATAATAAATAAATGCGGCTAAGTTTCAATAGATTTTAAATTCAAATGAAATACTTCACAGTCTGTTGAGTTTACAGGGTCAATAATTTCCCGGTTTTCCTTCTTCTCATGAGAACATTCGACCGATGAATTGTTTTAATTATAAATAATTTTTGTCACGGTGTCTTATTACACATTGATAATTTATCCACCGTGTTTAAATCACGCGAACAATTAACAACCCGTTGAATGAGTGATAAAATAAATTCCAACAGCCATCTGCAGAGATAAACTAATGAAAGTGTAGTATACGTATAGCCGGCGAGCTGCGTGAGGTAGGTCTAGGACCTAAATGCCCGAGCGATACATACTACGATAGTTATAGAGATGCTGAGAAGGACCTATTCAAACACGTGATTTCTCGAGTGCGATGTATACCAGAGGGTAATAATAGCGAGGTGATAAAAAGAACCTGCATTTGTAATACAAAGTTTTCTTTATGGCGTTAAAAACGTAGGAAAAAAAAAAAAGTATAACTGCAGTTCCAAAGAAACTTGTTTCTAAAACGGTAATAAACCGAGATAAAGGTTCCCCTAAATGAAGCCCTTTATAAAACGCGCTTTTAAAGCTGTGTAAACATCGAGAGTTATACAACATTGAACAAACAACGTATGTGTATATATATATATAGTAGGTAGTTTTTAATGCTTGTGGTAGAAGATCCTATAGATCGGTTACTTTTTACCAGATTATAATAGCATAATAAAACACAAGGCACTTAACTTTTAACACCGAAGCTCACGTATATCCATTGATTATTTCAGGTATACAGGTTTAAAGATAAAAAATAAATCTATAAGTAAAGTACGAAGAAACTGCGTTTACTTTATGAAAAAAAAAAAGAAAAAACAAAAATTTCAGATTCTAAATTTGGTCGATGATCGTTACGCGCTATACTAATTATTAAATGCGACTATAATAATTACGTCTGGAGGCGTAAATGAAACGGAAATTAAGATTATACCTCCTCCTTTTCGCCGAATAAGCTTTCTCATATCTACAGTTACGTTTACATATACGTATGTATATTGAATCTGTGAAGGCATATATATTATACAGCTTCATGAGTTGCGATCTTCGATGCGGAAAGTAAAATGTAAATGTGTTGGCTTAGGCTCGATGCAAATTATAGGCTTCACCTCGGCAGAGAGCCCAGATACCTAAGTGAAGGGATAAATGAAAATGAAATAAGAAACTAAATTGTTTCTTTAATACCGTGTATCTATTGCTACAGTGCTATCGCTGATGCAGCTCGGGAGAGAGTTTTGTCGAGAGTGAGAGAGTGTGACACTATTTTTTTTTATTTTTATTTTTTTTATTTTCAATTAACTTACTCACTAATTGAGAGTCTCGTACGTCTTCGAGTAACGACCTGTTTTCCAATATTTATCTATATTACACCTACATGGAAAGACGATCATAAAGCTACACCAAAACACGATTTTTTTTTTAAATATAGAAGAAAGTCAAACAAAATTTCTAAAATTTTGTAAAAGCGATTACTGGAACGATATCAGCTGACCAATGAAGAGAAGGTATGTTTTTTTCAAATATTTTTGTTACAGGTAAATGGACGACGATATAATATATATATATGGTGAATAAGAACTCGCTACTGTGAGCCACTTCGTTCGTTGTTGATTTAAACTCGTAGATTATGAATCTGGACTTTCATCGAGATCGTCGTTAACTGTGAGAACAGATAAAGAGATCGAGTGAGAGAGTAAAGACAAAACAAAGATTTGCATCACGCGATGTTCTTATTATTTTTTTTATTATTTTTTGTACAAAAATCTTTCGATCATTTTTACCAACAGGTTGTTGTACAAAAAATGCAGCTTATCTCACGTATGAATAAGAGCATTGAAATCGTTGATGGAGCAAAAAATTGTCTGACCCTAACAGAACACAACGCAACCTAAAACGACGTTTATATATAGGTATAAATATTATTATTAAACTCACGAAAGTTTTTATCGTCTCTTCGTACAAACAACGACGACATACATTACGATATCCTCCCCAAATGTTGTTCCAACTTTTTTTTATATTATAGTTCGTGGATTTTTGTACGATGATGACGATGATAATAATATCAATAATAATAATAATAGCGATGAACCGAACGCTTATAAAATAGATGGAGATTTTTCTCCGAACAACTCTCTAGATCCGGAAATCGATAATCCGGAAGAAAAACGATCGTATATATTGTGAAAAGAAGTGTTTGAATCAAGATTTTGCACCCTCGGGGGACATCTGCTGCTGCAAACGTCTATATCCGTGCTGAGAGTTTCTTAAATTTATTCTGAAGTGGTTTCGAGCATCTACAGCTTGAATTTATAAGTCCGGTGTTATTATTAAGCGATAAATAAACCCGCAGGTAATTCAGCCGTTAATTGGTATCAGTAAATATTTATCAAGCGGATGTTTGTTCATTTTAAAAATAAGGATAACATAGACGTCCGAAGATATACACGCATCGTACGTTGAATTAATAATTGCATTTCTATTTCACGTATGAAATCGACATTTCGGCACAATTTAGATACCTACTCGAATTTATAAAACTGCATAAAAATGCAAATTTCATCCGTTTCATCCCGCATGGCAGTCAATCATTCAATTAAAACGCCTCGGAGACGTCGGGTTGATTATTTTAAAGAATCTGGAATATCACGCATAGCTTACAGCACTTATCCACGTGGGCGTTATTGCGGTCTCAATTTTATTCAACGTTGTCAGAGTAAGTAATAGAGCGATGACGTTACGAAAAAGACTTTACACCGCGATTTTTGGTGCTCAACTTTATACGAGATGAACTTCTCGGTGCTGCTGCAGTTGGCTGTTGCTGATACGTTCCATTATATGGTAAAAGCAAAGATGACCTCGCATTAAAACACGGAGTAAGTACACATACGCGATCTCCGCAGAAGATGACATCACGGGAAGAAAACTAGGCCAAGATAAGCGAGCTCAAGTTCTATCTAGCGGTTCCTTGCCCAGCACTGCTACACAACTTACGATGTATACAGTATGTTACAGTAAAGCTATAGAATTACCAGTAAAATTGCTCCGTACATAGGTAGGGTAGGTGTGTGGATGCAGCCTCGGCCAGGGTACCCATAAAGATCAAACTTTTAAATTCCCCGATATTTCCAGCTTTTCCGCACGACTATATTTCACGATTTCTCATTACCCGCTATTTCTATACCATTTTCTCCCGCGCGAATTGGATTCGAAATTTTTTATTAATATTGTTTACTTTACGTGTACCTATAAAAATAATCATACCAGAAGTTTCCTGTCCACGATTTTCCCATAGACTTTAAAGAAAAAAAATTCCTCGATAATATCAGGTTTCCCGATTTTATAACTTGCGCACCGTGCCGCGGGAGTAGAAAAATGTATATAATCTACTACAATAATTGCGGAACGCAATTGTGAGGCAAACTCTCGTTCGCGTTACGATTGAGTAAGTCGAAAGGTTTTTTTTCTGTTTTTTTTTCTTTCTTTTCACATCGTGTAGAGATTATAAAACGAGTTTTTCAGTGGTGGGGATCAGCAACCTTAGGGGTCTTTCACAGTGGGGGAATTCGAGGTCTTATTGCTATTGCCTATTGCAATGTGTATATATATATAGGTATAGACGCACATATGTATGCAAACATATATATAGCATTGTTCGGCGAGGGCTGCTTTCACTTCCTTGCGCGGGTTCTTGGGGCCCAGCTAATATATAAACTTGCCGTGTGATTCCATCGTCCGATAAATATTTCGCAAATAATCTGATCGCGATGATACCGTACTGAATGAGAAGAGTAATACACACCCGGGATATGGATTTATTTGACCAAGTATTATCAGAGAGAAATCTTGAATAATTCAACAGAATTTTGCAACGGAAATAAAAAAAAAAAAAAGAAATATTGTATGGAGATTTATATATAGGTACTCGCGTTTATCCCACAAAATTGAATCTATAATTATTATTATTTAAAAATTGCACCACGATCGTATATATTATGCGAATTTCGAATAATTTGAAAAGCCATCTATTAATACGACGACTACATCTCAATCTCGTATAAAGAACTATTTATAGTCGATTGATGACAGCTAAGTTTCTCTGCATATAGGTAGGTACGACATGCGGGGGATCGAATAAAAATTTGCAATCAGCTGCAGATCATCACGGTATAATAATAATATGCATAAAAACGTCGATTTCACTGGTTTACCAGCGTTAACCTTTCGCTGAATTTTAGGATCATAAATGTCGACAGATTCCAAAATAAATGTCCGGAAAGACTCGTAAAAGAATTTTTCTTTTCTCCGTTTCACCAAAAATTTCAGAGATTATTAATTGGCTCTGACGCTCTGTGTCAAATTCATATAGTTTATATATCCATGAATCTCTTTATGTATATAATACAGTTATTTTCTCTTTCGACTATGTATATAATCGATGACTAATACGTAATTATAAAAATACATTTTTTCACACGTGGGGGTGGTATACGCCTGTAGTTATAAATAAATACTTAGGGTAAATGATTTGTGGGAAATGAGTCAATTTTTTTTTTGATTAAAGAAAAAATTGACCCACACCATTTTCATCTTTCAGGAGCCAAATCTCAGCGTCCTGCACGTTCGACTATTATTAAGAAATGTACTATAAAATTTGTTGTATTATTTACTCGGGTGTTTTACTCTATTCCATAATTGCGCCACGAACACACGTAATCACGATACAGCATGTGTATAAATATATACAGATTTAGTGAAATCCGACAACCTTGATGAAAAGGTTACTTGAACTGGTATACTATAGCTGTATAGAAGCTGCTGTGTTAATCCCACGTGCATTTTAGTTAAAGCCGGTATTATAAGTATTCGAATTGACTTTATCTACGTATTTGATATAATATAGAGACGAGTTATAAACGAGTTATATTATATCTCCTTCTTCTCCAACTATACATACACATACAACCGTACAATATATCGTAGTGTTCAACTGGTCTGAAATTAAATTCTAATTTAAGATTATATTCACGAGACTGTGCGGGCCCTCGTTCCCTTTGTTCTATATGGTTTAAATTAGACATTAAAGTAAGAAAGACTGTATAAGGAACTGTCTATCCGGTATCTTGTATTTCGTAACATCTGATGCAATGACGTTCGGATATAATAATATCTGAAAGAATATGGTATCGCGTCGGGGATTTATGTATAATACATGTGCGATATACGGGATAAGCGAGAAGAAGAAGGGAAAAAAAGTTGTCTCAATAAAATGACTTTGAAATTATCTCGTAGAAAAACTTACGAGCCGAGATAAATGGCGGCTTGATAGTTTTTAACGCTTGTTTAAGCACAACTATATTATGACATATGATGTATATCGGGAAGCAGATAGATACCAATTCCGACCAAACGATTCTAGTCTAGAATGACAGAAGCTGACCCGAAGATGAGAATAGCGTTAGCCATACGAGATCAATTAAAATTACATACACGTTTCTTTTTTCCCACCGATGTGCGTATAATATAGCCATTCCGAAAAATCTTGAACTAGAATAATCAAATAACCGAACCTTAATCAATGTACGAAAATATAATGGTGAATAAATTTACGGTAAATTTAACCGTAACGCTAATTTACAGTATAAATAATCACACACACATGATTTCCTGCATATACCCAGCCTATCAATTTATCGGCAGTAGTCTCATCTCGCTAAAAAGTTGAGCAATGCGATAGTTTTAATTCTTCAATTATTTTTGTATCTAAAAATATCGCGAATCGATTCACAAGTGAGTCAAAAAAGGCATGATGCAGAATACTGCACGAGACATATATAAATTGCGAGTTCAAGGTTTCAGCGCAAGACCGATCGGGTCCGGTCTCCGGCAATGTTTGCTGCACACAGGTTTTTCAAGGATGTTTCGTAAGAGACAGATTTAGTTTCGATTAGTCACAACTGTAGAGAATCTCGAATCCCGTTCTATACCGGAAGTACATACGTATAAATTTCATATATTTTTTTTTTTCCCCGAGTAGATGCGGCGCCGAGGAATCGACGACGACAAATATAAGTACAGCATATGTCATAGGTACATGTATAGGTAGTGTTAACTGTAATCTGAACGATGACAGCAGCAGTACTAGTTTGTTACCGTAACAAATCATAACGAAGAAACATGTCGAATCAATTTACTGTATAAAGTAAAAAGGTGTACCATGCCAAGTATTTCTTTTTTCAGGTCTATTCTTCTGTCTTCTTTCTCATTATAAAAAAATTAGTCGTCAACCGTGTCGGAATATATTGTAGTTTTCTTTTTTTCTCTCTCTTCATTTCTTAAAAGTCTAATCGTTCATCGAGAATTATAACATATAAAACTGTATGATTCTGAACACGATTTTTATACCAGCGTTCGGTTTTGAAAGTCTTTATTCTTAACCCGTAGGCTATATAATATGCCTGAGGAATATAAACGCGGTGGACGATACGTACACTCCGCGGAGTGCCCGTTGTCCAGCAGTAAATTCAATTGTTCCCTAGAGCCGCGAGTAAACTGGTTATATATATATATACACATATATCATATATATATATATACGTATATAGATGAGGGACTTGACTCTGGAGCATATAAAAGTCCAGATTGTAGATTGGAGAACAGGAGATTATCACATCTATATACTATACATACGCAACATACGCGTTGTTGCTACGACAAAGTCCTGAGTAACACGATCTCTCCAGGTCTCAAGTAACGCTTGCAAGCAGCTAGTGTCTCCTATAGGTATGTAGTTACTATACCTTGACACCTGGATATCGCCCCGTAACCCACCCAACGTTATAACGTTCATAACTTGATACATTTTTTGAGGTCGTTATAGAACACTGATACACCTTTCGATCGCAAGAGATTTTAGTTACCCTACCTACCGGAGTTATGAGAAGGCATTTAAATATTGCGTAATATTCGCGGAAAATAAGTCATTTACCCCGCAGATTCTATATACCACGGAATTATCTTCAACTATAATAATAGTAGCTCATTTTTTGTTTCTATTTTTGAGAAAAATTATATTTAGAAACCTCGGACCGCTGCAATGTTAAAATACGAACATGAATCAGATGTAAAATTTTGTGAGCTAAATATGAAATTTTTTTCAACCAGACTGACTATCCGGTAATGCAGTTTACGCTGACATTAGACGGTATGGTATGTGTTGTACGAACTAGCATGACGAGGATGTATATAACTGAACAAAGAGTTCGCGGCTTGCATACACACGCGTATATAGTGACCGAGTTTACGAAACCGTTGAACCCTGAAGAGCTGTAAAAACTTAGACAGCTAAAGAGTTGAGGCTAAGAATTCTTCGAAGGAACCTATTACAGTTGTGAAATATGTGTATTGAACTCGCGGGTTTACTGTCATTGATGGTAACACAATACATATCTGTATCTGCTGCAGTCTATAGGGATAAGGAAAGGAGAAAATTAATTCTTATTCTGAATCGTGTCAGCAATGACCGGAAGTAGCTGTACGCTTCGGAGGAAGTCCGTTCATCTTATTTCCTGCATTCAATACTCTGACGTTACGTATCGTGTTTTAACCACACATGTTATCTTCTCGAATGACGTACACGTTATCCTTGTATGCGATCGGGATAATCGTGTTAATCAAAGCTGTTATATTCGATGTGTAAAGTGGCCGAAATCTCGCCTCATTGGAAAGTTGCATAAAATATGATGCGTCTAAATTTGAAGAAATGAATTAAGAAACACTAATATCATGTGTATGGTTATAACTATCGATTTATAAATTAATCGCCTCTTAATTATTTTCTCAACATGCATTTTGTATGTACCTGCGGACATGTTTTACCAATTTACGTAACCTTGATAGATCCGTTCCTACTTTCGCAGGATCGTTAAATCTCTAAATGGTAATGAATTCCGATTATGGATGTGCACGTATCCGGTTTTGAAGATTATCTTCGAATTTTTTTTCTGAAGACCTTTAAAAGTCAATCGTTTCTAGTTTCTCCTATTGAGGATTTTACATCATAAATTTTGTCGTTCCTAAGTCCTGATTCGTAATTCCTAAAATTCGTTTTCTGCAGGCGAAATATGAAGGAAAATAAATTTGTGATGGTGTCCGAGATAAAATGTAAGAAATAGAAAAAAAAAATTGAATACAAGGTCGAAGACCTTTCCATCTCGAAAGACAAAAAGCAAACACAGCTGCTCGAATATCCTTTCATTTTCCGTTCCATTCTATTTGACAAACGCGTCACCGCACGCGGCTTAAACTTGACGCGATGATAAAATAGATATTGGCGAACCGCCAAACCACTGTAACGACGCTGCTCGTTCTATCCGTGTTCCGTAAGCCGACTTCACCCCCAAATAGCGAAGAATATCGGTGAAAAAAGAGAACCCTTTCCACACAGAGGTAGGTATATACCAAAAATCCAACTCGTCGAAATATACCTTCGCGCTCTTGGTGCGGGACCCGTCTTCTCGCTGGTGGAGCACCGGTACGTCTTCTCCTCGCGTACGTATGTACAGGAACAATGAGTCTAGGTCTAGGAATCAAAAAACCACCCTGGCCATTCCTCGTCGATCTAACGTTGCTTTGGCTATTATCAGACCCCTCGCTATCGGTGGTAAGCTCACTGCTAGATCTCGGGGATCTGTAGTCATTCGGTGAAGCGGAATCACCGTCCAAAACACCTTCCAATTGCGATATGACCTTCGCATAGGGTTGCCGTATCTCTTCCTCCGAGTTACCGCGAGCTACCGAAGAACCTCGCGATGTATTTGTCCAATTTACACCGCATTCACGCCAACTAGCTTCGTACAGGAGCTCCATTGCACGGCCTCGAGTTGCATCCGGGTCTAGAAGCAGTTCTGGATCCTCGAGGACCGCACGTCCCGGATAATTTCTTACTTTCATTATAGTGCAGTCTATTGATTATCGTAATCTTTGTATCACAGTATGAAGGTTCAAGTCCACGTTTCAGTTCAATCCAGTCTCTCTTTATATCACGTTCCGTCTCTGTATTACGTACGTAGTTATACCTGCTCGCGTAGCTGCAGAGATCCGGTTGTGTCTCGATCGCGTCTCTTTGAATCTCCTTTGTTATTCGCGACTCGGAGAGGTCGCTCGGCTTGTAGGCGGTGCGGAGTTAACCAGCGCGAGACTAGCGGTATATGCATGGAAGTGTGGGAGTACATGCATAAGGTTTACCTCCAAATCGTCTTCAATAATTAATAAAAAAAAAAGCAGCCTTACTTTTTCCTCGTCAAATTATCATCCTATAAAAATTCCCATACTAAACACACGCGCATAAATATAGTCGGAAAAAAAGCGACACGTTAGATGCAACATTTCGATCGCACAGCGTACTTCAATAAAGTCTTCGAGTTCCTCAAGTCGCGATTATCGGATGTTTCAATGTTCACTATATGTACAACGACTGACGCAGGTCTGCACTATTTAATACACGTTTTCGAAATGATACGCGATTGTGGCGAAATCCGAAAAGGAATTCCCCTGACGCAGTGACTCAAGCTATTCAGTTCTGCGTAAACACTGCACGTTCTTCAGACGAGCTGCTTGTAGATACCATTACGGACATGGTATGGGCCCTCTCTGCTGCACGTATAAACTTACTGAGAGAGGGACTCGGGGCTGGTGAAAACTACGCCCGCGAAGACCCACTCTGCCCCGCTACCCTCTCCTCAGCCATGGGGCCGGCTATTCACCAGCTCCCACTACGGCGTTACTAGCGAGAGAAAGGACAGTGGTTCTCAAATATTTCGTAGTTTTAACCAGAAATTACATCTCTACGTATATATATATAATATTATATATTATATATGTATATGTATATCCGCGTGTCGTAAGTGTTTAGTCTCACGGTCGTATCTCTTCAGAATAATGTATACGTAGGCGAGACTGGGGTAAAGTGGGAACCCTCATCCGAAAATTGATGAAAACAAAAAAAATTCTACTCAAAATTTTGTTTTTCTTCGAGAGTTGGTCGACAACAATTTTTGGAAGAAAAAGAGATTTTTGAGAACAGAGAAACAACATGAAATAAAATTTATCAATTTTCGGATGATTATGGGGTGCCTACTTCACCCTGACATCCTGCATAGTTAATTCGCAGGCGAAGGTGTATAAAGGAGTAATTCGCGTATTATAAGCACGCGGTTTTACTCCGATATTTATATAACGTAGTAGAATACACGTGTGTGATATTGCACGTGGTTGTGGATTTCGCGGAAAGGATTTCGAAGAAAGGTTTGAGAACACCCTTCACAGATTGAGAATTGTTGAAGAAGCTGGGGAGAAACTAGACGGTGAAAATGTATCGAAAAATGGGAATTGGGGAAAGAAAAATGTACCTTTCAGGGGTGTTGAAAATGATTGAAATACATTTTTCTGTTAATAATGAATGAGTAATGACGTACCTTCTGAAACGAATACGATGGAACCGACATCTCCTTCTCGTATGATGATAGAACCTGCTGGAAATGTAACTGGGTACATGCAGTCGACGATTTCCCGGATCTGTGTGAGCTCCAAATTCTTCATAAAGTCATTGTCCAGGATCGCAGCCTTGATCAACTCCCGCGACCTTGGTGAATGAAAAAAAAAACAGAATTCCTGGTTGTACAATCTATATCTGGATACACGTATGCGTTAGGTATACACATGTGTTGATATGGCATTAGGCTAATTGTACGAGGTAGGCATAAGGTGCACGGAGACATTCATGTCGATAAGTCTCTACGCTTCTGGCTATAATAACAAAGTTATTCTTTATTAGTCACGAAAGATTCTTTCACCGCATTCGGGTATAACACCTAATTAGTTATTTTCAAGTTTTTAGTGACACGCTGCTGCAGCAGGTTCCCGTTTACGATCATAAAATAAATTCGAGTTAGTCAGTGGCTGGTATTTCTTTTTTTCAATCTGAGAGCGAATTTAACTAGTCCATAAAATTAAAATCCTTGAAATTTTATCTCTTTTTTTTCATACAGTATACAAAATTCCTGCTATGTATTATTCTTCTCGTAACGTAGGTACTATACGTGTGTTAATGCGTAGTGTAAGTAATTTACATATAGTGAAAGTAAGTCGAAAAGTGAAAATCGCTGTCCGAATGATTTGTAATACTAATTTACTGTCCGTTATAGCTATAAATATAATACGATCGTTAATATTTCAATTAATTTCCAACACAGGTAATTATCATTTGTCGCAGACCATTTTCTTCCTCGTGAAAAACGAAAGAGATCCGCGTAATAGAAAGTCTTTTTACTGCTGATAGGAACGATTGTGCGGACAAGAACTGCGTAAGGTAAATATCTACCCCAGTCTAGCGTTAGAAGGTAGAAAAAAATCGTACTGGTGTTCTACGACTAGTTATAGCCACACGCGGTGTAGCCGTTATCATCGAATTGATAGATGAAAAAAAAAATGGTATTGAATGGGGGATTATTCCATTCACTATGATAAGATCGGCAGGTGATAAATGAAAGTCAGCTGTATAAACTGAATATGTAATCCGCGGCCCGGTTGAGTCTTACCTAATTACCTTTCTCTCATCTGGTTTGAGGAAGTGGAATTTTCTTTATCCCATTTTTTTCGAGTGTTTATTTCTTTCAACGCAATCCAGGTGTAGGTGTACCTACCTACTCTAAGTACATAATAATTCGGTGTGTAAGATATAGATTCAAGCGGATTTTCGGTTGGATGATTTTTTGACACAGGTAAACCAAGCCTCGAATTTCAGCCGAGGTTTACTGCGAACAATAAATTGCTAGGTCGTAATTTGAGAGACTATGAAATTTCGACACTCATTTTGCTCCTGCTCCAGCAGCTCCTGCGACCTCGGAGGCCGCTTTTTTCACGCAAAGCAACCGAGATGAATATAGATATAATACTATAGCGCAATTATTATCAGAGACCATAACACCGGATCGTACGAAGAAAAATTTCTCTCGAAACATCGCGACTATAACGTCTCAGAGTTATAGAAGCAAATGGGCTATAAAAAATTTGGTGAATTGCGAAATGATTGCAATTTTTCTCAGGTATTCCACTTCGTCTCCTGTTTTCTTATAAGAAGATTATGATGTGTTATCGTACTTATCGTACGTATTTTCGGTAAATTTGAGCCGCTTATCGTGAGCTAGGGAATCCCAATTGTACACCGAATTCTTATATTCGAAAGAAGAATAAATCTCTTTAAATCAACCGAGTGAACAATCTGTTTTTAATTATCAAAGATTTAATAAAAAAATATACACTGATTAGCGGTTAGCTGTTGTTCTGTTTTTATCCTGTCACGTCTTTCCGCGATAAAATGTATTTATATATTATCTACGAGTGAATAAAAAATACACGCTCATAAATGTGTGTTCGTGTACTACATATATGTAGCTGTACTACATGTGGTTGATACCGATTCGTAACACGAAGCGATGGGACCAAAAATTAGAACTCTAAATACCTAACAAATTCAGCTATCAATTATGCTCTCACATATAAGGCGACAGAACGGTACAACAAAAATGTTTCCATGTATGTAGGTATATATACGAACGTACTACACATGTGTGTATGTGTATCGTTCACCTATGTACAAATCCTCAGGAATAATGATATACGACTCTATAAGACTCCGAATCAAAAATTTTCAATCGCTGCATAAATAACAGCACTAATTAATTTCTGAAATCTGAAATATGATCGCACCGCTCGGAGGCATATGGAAAGGGTTATTGTGTCGTCATGTAGATTTACAACGTCGATATAAATCGATTTTGCGTAGTTTTTCTTCACACATAATTATATATGAATGAGTGTGATAGTCCTTAAACGGAGTCCACGCACGATTACCTGTACTTTAGTTTTCAAAGATTACGACATCCGCACGGTGACACTCGACCCATACGCTTACGATTAGCCTTGGAGATCTGGCGAAGTGTCTACGTATAAGTGTGTATAATGCGAATAGAGAGAGAGAAATGAATAAACGAATATGTGTACGTCGTGATTTGAATTTTTCTCCTTACTCTGACAGATACACGTATTGTAATGCGTACACGTATGAAGAATATACAGGACGAGTTTCAATGGCTCTCTAAACTCCATATATAGGTATTAGACACAAGGAAATTTGTCTCTTGATTATTATTTTCGTATTGAATAAAAAAACATTCATCTGACATCGCGCAACTGAAAAGTTATTTGATAAATCTGAAGCAACGCAATGTCTCGCGAATGTATTTATATATGATAAAATAAATTTCAAAATTCAGAATAAAACAGAAACACGTACGGTTCAAATCTCAAAGTAAGACGAGGCGGGAAGTGACGTTGCGATTACATACTTTGGTATAACGCGCAAAAGCTGGATATCGTTCTAAATTTGATATTCCCAGAAGTTATACTATCTCGCCTTCAACACATTAGCGGTTTGCGGTGTGTTAACTGACCAATTACAGAGTTGTTTTTTCATTCTATTTTAATTTTCTGTTAAGAGTCAAACTTTTTCCGAACCGTTTCAAGTTTTCACGCAATTATCTATATATAGGTATACGAGAAACGTTTTTGTCACTAAAATTTTACTCGAAAATTCTTTCTGAGAATTCGCGGAGATAAATATTTTTTCGCAATTTATCAAATAAAAATGAACCGAAATCAGTGGGTGTAGAGTATAGATCGTTGAAAAAAATTAAAAAAAAAAAAAAAAAAAACAACGGTAATATCAACTAGTTCGAAGGAGTAGCCTTACAGGTGTACGTATATATCCTTCAATCGAACAAATCGCGAGAGTTGAATAACGATAATAATAACAACATCCGGCGTTGCTACCTTTGCGGTTTGCTGTACTTTGCGATGGGCCTCGAATCATTTCTGAGTGGTTCCGCCGAGATGGCTTGTCGCTTCGATCTTTGTTCTGGTCCCAAAGGACCGGAAGACATGCTGTACTCAACGACCTGTCGAAATTTATCAATTTCATTTTGTAGATAACGAATAGTAGCGTCCCGCTCGTCTAGAGTCTTCTCCAACGCTTCAACGGCCTCGTCTCTTCGTCTTAAAGCCTCGGTTCTCTCGTAAAGAATCCTTTTCAAGTCTCTCACCGATTCCATGATTAATTATTTATCACTTAACCGCCAGCTCTGTTGAATACCTCGAGCGTAAACTTAATTCCACAAAACACAAATCGCTTCGGCAGCTATAGATTGCCTCCTAGTGCATGAAAAAAGATCACCTCAAAACACGTGCGGGACCTCTCGGTCCCCGTGTCTATAACAGAATTGAGTTTTCGACCGAGCCGCACAGAGACGAAAGCGTGATAAAAATCGATAAACAAAAAACGACAATTCTTAGTCCTTGCGCCTCACGCGGCTGCGAAATAAGTACAATCAGACACGAGGCTCACCGGCTCACGTTATTACGAAAATCATACATATCCCGAATCTTTTTTTTCCCCTCTCTTTCGCCGATAATTTCTGTCTCTTAGCACAGCCAGGTACGGAGAGTAAAGAGATGATAAAATTGCCGAACGCTAGACCGTCGATGACTGCGCAGCCTTCGGTCAGGAGAGAATACAAGAGGAGACTGAGAGGTAGGATAGGTATTAGCGTAGGGCCGAACCGTTCTATTTTTAAAATGATATTCAAGATCTATATGTATGTGCCGAATAACGCGTGTCCTCAGCTCTAGGAGACTCCTCGGTTTGCTCTCCTCCGCGGTCCACAGATCAGTCCGAACTCTTTCTTCCTTTCACCTCTTGCGATCAGCCACCTGGCGAGCCAACGCTCGTGCCACGCGGTTTAACTCCGCGATTATGTGTAGGATGGCCACGGTGCAGCCTCCCCGCGTCTATGTCGATGTATACGAAGCGGCAGGTTCTGTGTAAGCATAACACAAAATGCGGGGGCACAGATTCCCTTTTCGGGGATTTTTCCTTATGGTTTTTTTTAATACTTTTTTTTTAGAATTTTTTGATTTTTTATTTATTTTATAATAACACTATATTACACCTGGTTGTGTATTATTTTTATCTGGCATGCACGAGGGACGCCCCCGGCTTTTCTGGCGAAACGCGACGCCCTACATTACATACGCGGCGACGGCCATGGTGAACGCCTCACTAAGAGCGCCTTGGCCACGCGCTGTAAATGGGAACTAAATGCTTAGCGGTAATATGTTATTTAAATAAATTTTTATACGAGAAATTATTTTCCGCCTATAATGTGTAGGTAGAATGTAAATAACTAATTCACGGATGATATAATTAAAGCCGTAAATATTGACGAAGAAATTGTCGAATGTCAAAAGGTGAATTAATATCGCGAATTAGGTAGGTACGTTGCCGAATATAAGAACGTAACATAAGCTACACGCACCGCGAGACTTTGCGTCTTTGACTTTATGCGGCAGGAGGAATAGTCCGAGCTAGCGCCCTTCCCTAACCAACATCCCGTCATGCCCCCTTCCTGCGGTTTCCATTCCGGGTAAAGACCGCAATCTCAGTTAGCAATTGCGTTATATAGTATACTTTTTATATACACGTGAGTATTACATACATGTACATCTAATAATTTATATTATTCAAGCACGTGATACGGTTCGTTCCCGTATGTAGAACAATGCCCGAAGGTCATTTTGCGCCGTTCCGAATGGCTCGGACATATAATACCTAAATGTATTCTAATTTGCGCAAAGTTCGGTTCGTCGGCCCGCACACATAGTTATTAGAATATAACATACGAGCGGACAACATTTCTGATATAATACAAGCTCCGCTAAAACCATCATCACACGTGTACCATGCATGTATATACATATATATTACTTGTTATTAATTCGTTAGGATTTATTTTAAATGACTAGTTAATTAAAGACGCTATGTACATCGAGACTTTGAGAGCGTTGATTTAAACTAATGATTCAAACTACCGCGCGCCGCATTCCCTCTCTGTTAACATCCACCGCTATATATATATATATACCTATATACACATAATGTAAGATTCTCTGTTCCCGTTATTCAACAATACCGATTATCACGCGATTCGCAGGATAGTAGCAACGGAAATATTGATAATAACAACGACATCGATGTGTGAAATCGTAAAACAAAAACTCTCTCTTTAATATTGTTCATTAATGCTGCAATTTTTTTTTTTTGCTACGATTTCATATCATAACAAAAATAATAATAACAGAAATACCGACGAAATATATCATACATCGTAAAATTTTCAAGTTTTCGATCGCCCCGATAGTAATGATGAAAATTTACGCTCGATCTAATACCTCGGAACCGAACCAGCGCCGGTTAGTTAGTTAGTTAGTTACCGACCGACATGCCGATAAGACCAACCGGTAACAAAAATGTCAAATAAGCCAAGAAGATTGAACTGAAGAGAGCGCCACCGTTCGGAGAATTGAAGGTGACGAACTACCGGCACAAGACGTGTATTAGTATTGTTACTCGTTAGTTGTAGGTCGTGGCGAGTCGAGGATCGGCCGCTACATTCGCCTCTGTGTGCGAGTGGTTTTAACTTTTAAAATGTCGCCAGTGGCCGTGACAGGGGCTATTTTTAGCTCTTGGCGAGATAAGCGTACGCGGTAGGAGCGAGACGGCGTTGAGCGTTAGCTCGGTAGCGGGAGAGAGAGAATAATAAAGAGAATCAAAGAACTAATTATACGTGACGTCACTCGACTGGTTTCGATACTGACACAAGTGCAGCAGCAGCAGCAGCAGCAGCAGCTTACGACGACGTCGTTGACGACTGCGGTGGCGGCGATTGTGCCAGCAAGTGGGCCAGAAGAACCTCCCTTGATATACGTACTACATATATCGCCGTTGGGCAAATGCCCTGATTTTACTAACATTATACTGCATATATACGCATACGTCACCATGTATATACAAATATAACTGACTAACTGACAATAAATTCTAAATGTATTCAAACGAGCGACGAAACTCGGTAAATCATTTAAAGAAATTTAACCATATATCTCCCAATCTCATCCCATCCTATATTTCTTCGAGATTTCAACGAAGTTATACATACACGGGCATTGGCATAATATATATTATGTATATATGAAGATTATCTATTTTAATATTATTATCTTTTTAGAAAGCGCACAAGGACGTCTGGCGCATGCGTTCTCGTTACTAAAAGAATACATACTATACGCGTGCAAAACAAGCACTTGACTACGTATGAGAGTGGGGCGACGAGGGAGGGGGGAGGGGGGTCTAGGGGGGCAGAGGGCGAGGAGAGAGGCGCCGGCAGGTGTTATAATACGGGTCTATTTGTTATACGAGAGCTTTTTAAAACTATTTGCTGTCGGTAAAGATCGACGGGTGACCTTTAACCCTTTTTCACATAGAAAGAGAGAGAGAGAGAGAGAGAGAAATAGAGAGAAATCTCAGAGGCATAACAAAATCTTTGTCATTCTTTGCCTTCTTAGTGTGTTAATGTAATGTAATAATATGTGGCTTTAAAACCCGTTCTAAAAACCTATCCTAAAGTGCATATTATTTATATAAATTTTTTTTTTTCGCATAATTAGACGCGTTCGTATACCCTGCTGCGCTATTTAAACTGCAGCAGTATATGTCAAGCACGTCAGAAAACGAGATAGACAAGGTGCTAATCAAAGTCAGGCGCTGTGGACGAGGCACACCCACACGTGCACGAGTACCCGCGTAGTTGTTAATCGTTTCTTTTTATTTTTCTCTCGATATATATATATATATATATATATATATATGTACATTTAAATTCTAAACTATTTGCAGAGAAGGAACTCTCGCACTGATTATCATTCCATGTATAAGACTTTTCAATTACGCGTTACATACCAATAGGTTTAACAAGCGATGGTCTCTTTTATTTTTCATCTCCTGTTGCATAGTGGCGCTTGGCGCCTGTTCTACGCATCTTTCACTTTCTCTCTCTCTCTCTCTCTCTCTCTCTCTCTCTTTCTCTCTTTCTATCTTTCTTTCTTTCCTCTCGTCACACGAGAAGACTGGGGTCTCCGGGTGTAACGCACCCGCAATAATAACAGCGGCAAAGGGGGGGTCTGGCTTTAGGGGGGACGTATAAATACGAACGAGCATTCGGATGATGATGATGATCGGTGGTACCAACCTGTCGCTCTTGTCCACAATCACAAGTGGCGCTAAGACCTGTAGAGGAGGTTCGGCCGATATACCTTGAGCCCTCTGTTTCCTCGGACGAGGTTTGGTCGGTGTTAAGGGTGACTTAAATGGCAATACGCTCAGGAATTTATCCAGGTGACTTCTTAGCTCTGATATCTCAGCGTCACGCCGACAAACGTCTGCCTCTAGCTCGGCTATACGTTCATCCTTTACGCGTAGGAGTTCCTGGAGCTCGCGGAGGGTACCCATCGTTAAACCCCTAGGGGTCTGAGCCCCGATTGCCGGGGCGGCTGCCGCGTCGGCCACCGCGACGACGGACGCAGCCAGCTGCGAGGCGTCCTCCTCGTCGGCCAGCCGCTGCTGCGTCGACGAGAAGCACAAGGAGTCGAAGCACACGCGCATAGACACGCAGGCGTCGGCGATACGGCCACACTCGCCTCCGTCCATTCACTCAACCGCCACTTCACTCCCGTGACGGCTGACCTGATGCGTTGTTACATGTCCGGCCCGCGGACGGCCACTGGCCATCGCGCATGCGCCAGGGTTGACCTCTAGTAGTTCGCTCAAGTACCTCTTAGTCTATCTGTCGGTAAGGTAGTTCCTCTTCGCCCGTTAATAGCGGGATCTTCGAATTGGCCTAAAAATGATCTAGATTTTGTTCCTTTCTTTCTTCTATTCAGCTTTTTTCTGTCTTAATTTATCACGGCTAAGTAGGCTTTTCAGGATTCGAATTTATCTTCGGTATTATACAATCGAATTTTACCGACTGTCGTGCAGAACTTATATCGTTACGATCGACTGACACGATGATTGATCAATTACACATAGAACCTAATCGAAAATTAGTTTAAATAAAAATCATCGATAAACTAATGAATCAATTGCAATTTTGATTTGTGTATTCTGGTCGCAGCTATAGGTCTTTTCCCCAGGGACTCAATGATATGATTTTATTACACTATGTATGTCAGTCGAGTCATTAATATCCGGTTAATAAAACTGATATCCGATTTGAGTACGATATTGAACGAATGACTTCGTTAAGATTGTGTAATCTTTTCATGTTTCCGGAAGTAAAATCATCGTGAGTATAGGTATAGGTTGAAAGTAATTTTTCTGCGAATTTATTCACTCTATCTTTGTACCACGCGGTTGGTATTTTTATAGCTATTTAATTAGTGATCTAGATACTGAAATTTAATCATTGGGTTCTTTTTTTTTTTCTTCTTTTTTCATATTGAGTAATACGTGATGCGATATGATCATCCTGCGGTAGCTATAGTATATCGCAAGGCTACCCTCAGACACTTTTATCTTTAGATTAAGATTAGGAACATAGCTTTACGATTTATATAATTGAATTATATTTTTACACTCTACATAACAAAGAAATATATACTGACGTCAAAATCAGATTTAATTACTCTCAGCTATAGGTATACGTACAACAATACGTTACTGCATTTCTTCATCGATATAAATACCAAAAATCCTCGTATTGTTTCAGCGGTTTATTTCTTATTACATTCAACCAGAATTCTGCCTTTATGGTCATCAATTAAACGAGCGAATTTACAAGCGTTTGAAAATATCTGATCCAAGATCAGACCACCGATCTTGATTATAAGAAAACAAATCAATCATGTGTAGATCGTTTATTCCAATTCTATAATCAAGTGTCAAAATACTCATAGAACAGAATGACACACCGGGAATTTTCTATACCGAATGATAAATCGCTTTTAAATTACAAATCGAATTATACTTAAATACATGTATATGACTATCTCGATACGTAATGGAGAAAAGATTTGCAATCCTTATCACAGAATATTGAAAAAAAAAAAAAAAAAAACCATATTCACTCGACTTTGCTGCACATCAGACTTGATTAGACGTATATATATTATGGTATAGCT
Source organism: Tenthredo livida (assembly GCA_963992785.1). Lineage (NCBI taxonomy): Eukaryota > Metazoa > Arthropoda > Insecta > Hymenoptera > Tenthredinidae > Tenthredo > Tenthredo livida. The sequence continues at coordinate 9,962,572 of OZ023066.1, read as the reverse complement.
ATACGTGCGTAAAATCAAACCTACAGACTTGAGACTAATTGGATTTTCGTAATCTCGCTGATCTGTTCACTCCTCGGTCCGTTTTTGTCATGTATGTATTTTCAACTGTGCTGAGGTGTCTTCTATTATTATTATTATATAGGAGGAAGGTAGGTGTACGGTATCGTTTCCTACACATAGCTACAACTCTAGAACTCGGTTCGTTTCAAAGTTAAAGCATTGTCTCCGGCGTCGCGTCTTGTCTAGTCAACTAAGTTAGCTGATTGAACGCCCGAAGCGAAAGGGCGTGTAATGGATATACATAAGCCCAGGGTTGGTAGGAAGGTAGGTTGCTGTACGTATAATATACATAGCGTGGATCGCAGGCGCTGCAGAGCTACCGTAGTAATTTCATAATAGCATACCGACGTTAATAATACCATCGCGAACGAGCGAGCGAGCGAACAAGCGAGCGAGCAAGCGAGTAAGTCGACCAATTTGCATCGCATTGTTAGCTCGTTACTGGAATCCATCTGTCCCATCTATTCTACACGGTAGGCATCCTGCAGCCGACCAATCAGGCGTCGCGCGATACTACTGCGCGCTGAACCCCAACAATCAGCGTTCAAGCCGCCAAGCTCAAATTCGATTATCGTTTCTGGCATTGTTATCGTTGTTAGCCGCTCCATCACCCAGCCATTTCATCCCCCTTCCCGGCTGTACCAACCGACCGCTGAAGAACCTCAAATAAAACCTTACGAAATTTCGCCGATCGATATCATTTTCAAATCGTTATTTTATACCACGTTCATTTTTTATTTCAATTTTTTAACAACATTTTTACGTACTTTTCTATTTCGTAAAATTCAGAGTAATGGCTTATACAATTTTTTCACATTTATTAACCAACTAATTTTAGGAAAGACACTTGGCAATTTAAAGATGCTTCGGTTTAGTTCGCACTTCTTTTTTCACTATACAGTCTGCAGTATCCGCAACCGTGGAATGTAGCGTTTTGCTCCTGGAAGCTCCCCTGAGGAATAATAAACGACACGTAGATCACTGCTGCTCTTCTCAAATCCATTTCTATTTATCAAAAATTTCGTGCTCCATTAGACGCAACGAATGGTACATAGAATCGATATGTGGTTACACGGACTACGAGCTATAATATACACGAACCATATATGTACGATAAGCTATATATAAATCGCGCTAGCATTTTTCACCTTATACAATTCACGGGCGAGAGAAAAATTCATGCGAGGAGCAAAAACCATATTCGGATAACTTTCCAGCAGATAGAAAGTCGCGACTTATAGTTGGGTGTAATATAGCACGTGGTATACATTATATCAGCTTCCTATAAAACTCTCCACAATTTTATACAGTGTATCCATTCATTTTGATTCTACATCAAATTTGATGAAATTTGATGAGAGATGAATTAATGAAATGAATGAATTTGGGATGATTGAAATTAAGTTACGTTGATTTTTCTGTATTTTATGTAAACGTATATGTACAAGAAAGAAAGCATATACATATATCCGTGAGTATACGTATATGTATATACCCTTAGTATAACCGAAATCGCCGAGTTTCGTAGCGAATTTCGTTTGAAAATTGGATCAGACCGACTCGCGAGAACAGCTCTAACGTGACGAAGAATAGAGAACGAAAAGAGACGGCCCTGTTGGCCCCCGGGGCTGAGGCTTTGATCTCGATCCCCTCCCTTCGCCCCGCTACCGCCCCTGAAAATATCAACTAAACGATAACCGTATTTATTATTCATTCAGCAGACCCGCCTGCGCTCCCCAGCCCCAATTTGCAAAGTAGTTTTTCAAAGAATTCCAACGGCGCACGGCGTACAGCGTTGAACGAATACGGAATACTAGGTGATGGAAAAATGCTGCGCGTTCCACGTGTGACCGAACGATTTTTACAGCCGAAATATACGTAGGCGCATGTTTTTTAATTGGACAAACTTCAAATTTGGTTTAAATAGAAGAGAGAAAAAAAAAAACCAGACAGGATCGTTTCGACAAAAATTCTATTGGGTATATTTTATATTTTTTCTTGTATTAACATACATACGCCTGTACCCTCATATCGTAATGTTTCTCTCGGTGGAATTGCACAGGCGAGCTTATAATATTTGAAGAAGCTTCATCATAAGGGTGCTACTCACTAGCCGATTTAAATCCAAAATGAATTACCTGAGCGGGCAGTAATCCCGCGAGTATCGTATCCGATAACTCGCGTGTTCCACCTGATTCGAAATGAATAAATTCCCATTTCCCCGTCGGAATAAGCAGCCTTGTGTGTACCTTTACCTAATTATAATAATTATAATCCGTCGAATTTGTGAAACAATTCTATACCCAAGCGTTTAAAAGTTTCCGGTTCGTAATCGTTGGGTTTTTTAAATTTCTAAACCTACCTATACCAATCTACTTATGTCATCCGTAGTTCCAGAGCTCATGGAACACCGACTTCTCTACGGGATCGGGTTACGAGTATTAGCCGGGATATGGGATCTCTGGGGGTTTGGTGAGGAGGGATGAAGTGGGGCCTGCGATATCAATTACCCCACCGACGCACGCCGGCGCGAGGGCATTCAGACACGGGTTAATGGAACGCAGGACCCGAGATTTAACACTTTTTTATCTCATCTTCTCGTTTCTTTTTTCTTTTAAATTTTCTCTTTTCTCTTTTTTCTTTTAAATTTTTTCACTCTCTTTCATTATTTTGTCAACATTACGCGGCCGATTTTTCCCGCTCGTAATTATACCTCATGAATATTAACAAGCTGAAATTTTATCGCAGTATATTTTACGACGTAAGTACATCAATCAGCGCATTTTCATATAACATGGTCCATATGTAACACGTTGAAGTGAATAAAATGAAAATATATGAAATAGGAAATAAGGTTCGTAAAGTTATTTGAATCCTGCGGATTCCTAAACTCCTGACCCACCTGCACACCAAATTGTAATTGAGGGCGGCGACGTCCCTCGTAGAGCAAATAAAACGACAATTTGTATCTCGTCGGGGGTTTGGGGATCGAATCTGAGGCTCTGTTGGCTCGCTGCCTCTCTTTACTCCTCCGTTATTCCTCCTCCCATCCCCCGACGTTTTCAACCCTCGCCATGCTTCCCACTTCCACTCTCGACATCCTCCCGAAGGAACCCGCCTCTCCCCTAAAGTCAGGAGCAGATAGCGAAGGATCGCAGCCCGTGCGACGGTTATGGATTGACAGGAAGGAGGGAGGAACCAAGCGAAAGGTCGAGGGCCAGAAAATTCACTCGAAGGTCACCCGTAACGTCAGACTGATTTTTACAACCCCCTGGGAACGAATGGCGGCTTCGATCATGCGGGAGATTTTTCTTGTTTTTCTTGTTTTTTGTTTTTTTTTTTCACCATTTTTACGAGAGAGAAAATCGCTCTTCGTACGACTGTGTAGATAATTAAAGATTCCGAGCGAGTCCGATGATATCGAAACAATTTTCGACGTTACACCTACACCTAGTACCTACCCGTATAGAATCTATGAATTTGAAATTATTCAATCGATCGTTGCAGACGAATCTACCGAGCCATTGAACTTTCCCTCTCTTTCATTTTCACCGTTTTTCAAGTCTTTTACCCCGTCTTCGCGCAATTCGTCTGCAATAGCGTGAACAATAGCTGCAACAGTGGCGAAATAACATACCGAGAGGAAAAAGGAAGTAAAAATAAAAGCAAATGGTATAGAAGATTGCCTCGCGTCTGTCCTCTGAACCAGTTGCAACACCCCTTGCGAAAATGGTGTATATACATTGACAGAAGGAATCCGGTGGTTTATCTTTGTCGTGTTATAGCGTTAAGTGTTGTCGGTGGGCTTAAGCTAACTCTACGTCTGTCTATCTGCCTGTCTGCTCGTTCATCCGTCCGTCTGTCTCCTGTCATTCTTCCCGTCACATTAGTGCCGACCCTTCGTTCCGCAAAATGGAATGTTTGCAGCATCTAATCAGATTTCGAGGGTTCAATGTATTAAAAAGACAGCTGTTCGGGGAAATTGAAGCTCTCTAGATTACCTGAGTGCACTATGACCATCATTGTCAACGTCAGACAAAATAATCACAAAACCACTGTTAATACACGTATAAACGTCTGTATATAGGTGCGCTGCGGTAGGTATGTCGATTAATCTAATTGGACAAATCTCTTTCTATATCTATTTCTATCGGAAAGCCAGGTTCGACGTACTGGAAATGGAGAGCAAAAAAGGGTCGAATGAAATTTACCAATTTCAGACGAATCCTTTGACCTTTAGGGACCGCGTATCCTGGTCCGATCTCAATTAGCAAACGACCCTGTAATTAGCCGATGGGTTGGGCGTGATACGCGACAGGAAGAGAATGATAAAGCCGTGATGTTTATCGTCAAATAATTCCGATCTTTATGGGTATATGATTACATTTTTTTTTTTTTCTTTTTCAATTCTTTTTTTTCTCTTGTGCCAATAAAAATTAGCGTCATTGATGTCAGAACTGCATTAATTGAACTCCATTCGCGGCGATGTGCTGATGTGAATCGAGTAGAGTAAAATTCCCGCGAGACCATCTAAGTGGCATCCAATCAAGCTCTGCGCACGCCATTATGGAGTAAGGGAATGCGAAGAGCCGACACGGGGTATTCTGCAGGCAGGTAGGTACGCGAGACTTTCAGAGTTAAACTCCTCGCTCGAGACGTGATTTAACAATTTGCGCCTCGTGGGAATCCCCGCGGATTGTTGAGCTCTGAATTAGTCGCGATTTAGAGGTTTACACCGTTTCGGGATTCGGCAGATTTATTTAGGTATTCAAATTGGACTCAGATGTCGAAATATTTTTTTCAAAAATCAAACGTTTCAGATACCTACCTACACCGACGTTCCGGTAACGACAAAAGAAGGAAACAGCCGGTTTGAACGTAGGATGTACTATACATTCACCATGGAGATGTTCCGATCTTTCTTTTCCCTTTTCTTTTCCTCTTTCCTTTCACTCTCTCTCTCTCTTTTCCTCTTTCTTCTTCGCCCGAACCCTCACCCCTCGCCTAACTACCCTCTGCAGTCCCTCCCACGTCCCGAATCGTCAACCCTCGCCCCGCCGTTAGAAACGGAGGAGGCAACATGGCTCCGAGAACGTTGGGATCTACCCTTACCCTTACCCTTACCCTTACCCGCCTACGTTGCATTTTAAATCAAAGCCCGGGGTAACGCAATCACCAAGCATCACGGCGCTTCCACAATTTTCTACTTTAAGCTACTTTATATATTAGCGGCCCTCCTCCGCCTTCCAGCATCACCACCACCACCACCACCACCACCACCACCACCTCCGACGCCCTGTGTCTCTTACTCGCTCTTCTTCTTCTCGTCTCGTCTTCCTACTTCCTTCCCAGCTATATATTGTATATCTATATACATGTAACGTACATATAGTATATACATTAGCCCCTCAACCCATAGCGCCCATAGCACCAGTGGCATAACAAGTTTATTTTGTTAAATAACTTCGTCGTAGCCACCAGAGAACACTTCCTTACAAATAAGAAGCCAACGATTTCTCGATCAGTTTACAATTAATTCGATTCCTCTGTTTCCTCGTCGAATCTAGGCAGATAGATATAGATACACAGGTTTTTCGATCACCTGATACCTTTCGCGTTTGAAAAATCATGCCTCTTCTTATTGCAGGTGCATTATACCTAACTATCAAAATCACGAATACATACTGTTAAAGGCGACATTTTCACTGAACCAAACGCGCGTTAACTGAGCATATAAGTATAGAGTTGGCAGTTGGTACAGTTGGCAGTTGGCGTGGACCACGTCTAATGCGTGTCACAGTGCGTAAATCGGATTAGGCGGTAATTTGGTGCGGTCTAACGGAGTTAACGTTTGGCGGATACTCGTACAGTCGTTTACAAAACTTTCCAAATCATGTATCCCGCGCATAGATATAGATCTATGGAAAAACCCATATAGTTGTATGTAGCTACGTCGAGATTTTTCAACGACTGCAGCAGTCACCCGTCTGATCTTAATAAATCGCGAGGCAGTATAGTCGCGGAACTGAAAGAGTAGAATGAACCCGTCGTAGCCAGACTGCAGTGCCGAGTAGTCAGGGATCCCAATGTCTGACCCATAGGCGCGTTGTACTACTGAATAATACCGAGTGGATCTATATGAGACTACGAAAGGATAAATTATATGAATCTTTGAAAAACGATATTATTTTCGGACATGGTTACTTCAGCGCAGTGTAGACAGGTGGAAATTTGTATATGGGAGAATATCGTGGTACTAGGATGTGGCTCAGCCTGCAGGTAGGTACATATGGCGATGTAGTTAGGGACGTCGTTGACGCTGTTACCAACACACTCGTGGCTCGCAAGCGCGGCGTGGTGTAATCCAGTCACCGCGTAACACGATTATCCTAGTAACTCGTCCGTACGCTCTCTCTTCTCTTCTCTTCTCTTCTCTTCTCTTCGCCTCTGCTCTCTTCTCTTCGCTGTACTTCTCCTTCTCTCTGCTCTCTCCCTCTCTCTTTCTCTCTCTATTTTAGCCACGCTAGTCTCTATATCAGCTACAACTGAAACCTGACTCTCTCTCCCATGAGAGAACCGCCGAGAAACTGCCGGGTTGGACTTTGCGCTGAAAACTCTCGAGCGATACCTTGCTGCACAGACTTTGGCTATTCAACGAGGGGCGATTTCGATGTATCATTTAACCGTGTCATATGTATTTACAATAGATAAGACTCCGTCTGGGACTCGACCCTCGAGGAAAAAGTAAATAACCGATTGATCATAAGAAAAGTGTAAGTAGCAGGTAGTGAAAGAAATCCGCGAAGCCGAGAAGTTCTTATTAATTTCTTCTCTCCCAAGCGACAATCACCGCGTGTAGATATATTATTGAATTTGAAAGATCGCCGGGCGCCTGCAGCAGGAGTCTGGTAGGGTGGGCGTCGAAGGGTGGCGCAGGGCGATACACGGAATCACTCTGGATACCCCGGTAAATACGATTTACACTGGGACGACTATCAGTCGGTTGCGGGGTTCGGAATACGGTGAGGAGGGTAGGGGGATAAGAGGAGTGAACGGGGCGAGGGGGTGCATTACAGATACGTATAGATATATAGATGTGTATAAATCGCGAGGGGTTCAGAGAGAGACGGTGTAAAATTTGCGAGAGATAGAAAAAGAGAGGGAAGCGAAGCAATCGAGAGGGGTGTTTGTCGCTCGCGTTATTTGCCCAATAAAACCACGTGGGTACACCCCCGCTTACGAGGGACAGGGCTCCGCCCTGGATCTCCTTCTGGACCAAGAGGCGCTTGCGCGTTCCGCCTATCGCGTGCTGCCAGCCTCATCATCCGCGATACAAGTCCGCCGGCTACGCGGCATAGAACACAGCGGAGCATAGAATTCACGGATCAACTGTCCTCGGGTCAGGAGAACGGGTGTTTAAAACTCAGTCAGTCACAGACCCAGTTGCTGTGACAACGCCGTTCGACGTGATCTGGTACGGTATTATCGCACGGGTGCGATTAGTTTTACCCAACGAGACGCTGATACCGTATTACAGTTACAGTTGGTCGCGGTTACCTTTCCCTTTTCGATAAACTATAGGAGGAAGAAGAGGAGAGCGAGATCTAATATCTAATCTCTAATGTCGATGAGAAATTATATCAGACAAGGGATGAAAACATATGATTTAAACTAATGAGATAAGATAAACGTATATATGAAAAGGATTTACATCTCTTCGACCACTGCACTCCACGAAGACAATATCTGATCATTTTGTCGACCCCGTCGTGTACCAGTGTTACTCATGTGCCTATATCGTCACGAAAGACATTAGACAAGAAAAATTTAATCTTACGAAAACAAAGAAAAAAAAAAAAAAAAAAAACGATTATAATTAGTGACAAGTGTTGCGTCTGGTAATTACAGAAACAGATTTTTCCGGGGACCTGCAGGATTTCTGGCATCTCGCGAATATCAAGATTCGCGGATTTTTCTAAATTAGAAACAGTAACACCGGCGATAAATGTGATTTTACTACACTTGAACTAATTTCGTCGGGTGATAAAATAAAAGGCGCGAAAAGAGCATCCTGCTCGATATCTTGCTGTCGGTATTTTATCCGTATAAGCTGATATCCTGTTCGAGTTGAAAGTGACTAAAGGACGACGCAGAACGGGCTCCTGTCCCCTAGTGCGTGGGGAAGATCGCAAAGGTGTTGTTCAGCCACGAATCCAGGATTCTCACCCCCGGCGGCGGCACACTCTCGCCCGGGGGCGCTGGGCCTCCTGCGAGCCCTCCCTCAGGACTCTATCATCCTCCGACGCACAGTCCACCACTGGTCAAGGTAGGGGATTCAAATTTCATCTCAGCCAGCTAGAGTCTGGCTTCCAGATTGTCTCGCAGAAGAGAGAGAGAGGAGAAAAAAAGAAACCAAAAAGAAAATTGATTATGGAATCAAGATTCTTTCCTGCAGTATGAACGGACTTGAAATCGGCTGGAAAAATGTTGACAATTCATCAACGATTCTAAATTTATGGACATAAATCTATTTCACAGATTGATAATCGCTGTATTCGGTATCCCATAAGCTCTCGCACAGCAACGGCGTTTAATCCTGTAATCTAATTAGCGTCACGACGCTAATTACTTGTCGGTAAAGCGCGGGCAAATAATACCTATATTTGATATATATCTGCGAGGATAAACGAGCTCGCGTTAATAATACCACTTTGGGTTTTAGTGTCCGTTTGATCGATCGGACTGGGTGCTATTCAATTTTGAATACAGCTTTGGCCTATGGCGGAGTTTTTTTTGCCTTTTTTTTTTTTGGATATTTAATTTTTTGGATTTAAAAGTTGGAAAATATCGGCCCACCGCAACGACTAGACGCTGCAGTATTGCAGCGACGGCAAAGCCGCGGTTCCCGGCGGGTCGCTTTCAAACCGAATTACGATTCTACGGGACAGGCGCAACGCGATACCCGCTCGAGGCTGCAGGCCTATTTACGGCTATATAATAACGCGGGGAAAGAGGGTCGACGATGATGGGTATAAGGGCGGCTGTCAGAACGGGTTCTCGTCATCGCGAGAAGAATCTCTCCGGGGACCGAGGAACCTGTCTGCGGTTAAGCTCGCCAGAAAGCTTGTCAAAAGTTCGCCGCGCCACGTTTCTTGCGCGCGAACGCGGCTCTACCTCGAAGTCTTTCCGGCCTCGTCTTGCCTCCCTCGCGCCATACCGCGCAACAAAAGTTGCCTGAGAGAAAAAGAAAAGAAAAAAGAAAAAAGAAATAAAAAATAAATAAAAAATCGACTTGCCAATTTCGAGTGTTGACCTTGTCGCTCATACATCTTCAACCCGAGAATCATGATAGCCGAAAATTCGATAGAACTGACGTAACTGAAGAGCGTTATTGAAATCGTTATTGTGCCGTAGGCTCAGGGCCAGTAATAGAGCGCAAATTAATATCGTATGAAATCGTCTAAAATGTCTAAAGCCATGTAGGGTATGGTTGAAAAGGGCTCTGCGGCCCTGGCCACACTCCGCACTCGACTCTACACGCGCCCGACACTTTCGTTCTGATTAAACTTAATTCGTTTCAACAAGAATAAGGAGCAGAAGACGGTACTAAACTGCTAACGGTAGAGCTGGCGGCTCGCGCTGTCTGCCGTCCAATCCTGCCAAGTTAACCTCATTAATACATTAATTAGATATTATTGTGTTGGCAGTCAGGGCGGCAGCTGCGGGCATATTGCCCTCCCTTACCCCGTCCACTTTATTCGCTTGTCCTCCTCCTCTCTACCCGCACATATTATGCTATGAGAGGGTCGCGACCCGTGACGTCACTCGCTTCGGAGGACTCGGCTTCTTTTCGACGAAGAATAAGAACTCGTTCCTCCGAGTGGCGTAACGCGATTAGAAATCATTATCGAGTATAGTAGGTAGTTGTTGATGATAATTCGCGAATTTTTTATCGGCGAGGCCGGATCGATGAAAATCGGTTTCGAGTTCGCCGGCTGAAATTACGGGCGTTTTAACACCGGCTTAACAGAACTATATAAGGGGAGCTCATTACACGGGATATAGCGATGGTAATGACGAAAAGCACATGCAGTATTATCACCGTGCGGTCTTTGGTATATAGCGTTAAGTTGTAGGGGGCTAGGATTAGGATGTCGGCCATTACAGCGCGTCACTGACCGTTTATTCTGCGCGGTGCGGTGACTTCCTCTAGACGAACTAACGTACGGTATAACGTACGTACGTACGTACGTACATATACGTGTGTATGTAGTACATACGCACGTATAACCCATATAGAAACTGAGGACATGCGTGTGGCAGCAAAGTATGGTTTATACTTTGGTGTATTATATACGCGCGTTCCCTACATATTCTCGGCCCCCGGGTCGTACCCTCGTGTATGTAGCGCGGGTTTAGACCGCGCGAGTCCACCGCTTTGCGTCTCTGTATAGCGTTGAGAGTCGCGACGCATCTGAATATTGAATTAGTAACGATCAAATTGTATCAAGATTGATTCTAATAAACCGTAAGAGACGATCCTGGTCATATTCGTTACGACAGGGAGAATCGTGCGAACACGAATACGGCAAACCGTGCAGGCTGCAGTTTATTATATCGTCCAATCGTCGAAGAACGCGAATTATTATATTTTATTCGCAACTATTGCTGGGCGTGTCAACGACTTGATATTACACATTTATTCTTCGCGATATTATACCTATCACTACTTCGAAGAACTGCCAGTTCAACTTTTAAACAGATCATATCAATTTCATAACTGCATTCGGAGGAGACGACACATACCTAATACTGTTGTATATACACCAGATTTTTCGAGTTAGAGCTAATTCCATGGAACGCGATGTCCATGCCCGACGATCTTATCGTCTTAGGTATTCATTCAATGCTCGATGTCAATAGTTCAAATCATTCGCGTTCGATCAGTACCTATACATGTTAATTTGTTCATTTCATTCGCTATTAAAATATTTTATAATTTAGATATACTTACACATATGTACACACGCGCTTGCGCAGAATTTAAATTGAGTATTCCGATGGGGATATAGGAGCCGCGTAAATTATCAATGACACAAATGCGCTTGAACAAGATTTTCACAAAATTGCGTATTTCCCTGCACCGACGAAAACAAACCCGCAAAATCAATCCGAGGGTGAATTTTTAGTTACTTAATACAACACGAGTGATCGACCGCCGGATATCCACCCTTTTTTTTGTCTTTTTTCATTTCTACATTTTCTGGGTTACCGGCGCTGCAGGCATCAACCCTATATGTGCGAATAAAATTACACGTCCTACTGTGCAATAACTAGACAGATAAAGAGATAATCTGATTCAGAGGAAACAAGAATAGAAAACAATTCCTGCAACTTTGGCAATTTTTCGCTCTCAATAAAATTCTCTTTCAATTCCCTTCCGTCTTATTCATCGTCAGATGTAGATATACTGATTCGCAGCTTCTGCAGTGGAAGGCAGAAATCCTTTACGTCAAGTATAATTTATCGACGAGAACGATATGCGTTGCGATACGACGAATTTACCGGTTACGTCATCATTATACATTGAATTAAGCGTTAACTTGGTCAGCACCGTTACAATTAAGGGGTTGATTTGTTCTCACAAATGTAGTTATAGTCGTGAAATGAAAATAATCTTGCCAAGTGAAATAACTTCGTCTCTAAACTTCGACTGAAGAAAAAAAAAAAAAAAAAAAAATTACTTCACTCACTGCAGAACTTTTACTAATTCTGCGTTTTTCATATCCATATTCACTCACTGATGTGTGAATTATGTGTATGTAGTAATAATCATGTGCGAATAAATTACAATTCGCACGGATCAATTTTTCACCGTGAAAATTCTGCAGCATAATAGTTTGAAATATTTTTGTCTAAATTCCACTAAAAGCCAGCGTCGAAAACTGCTTCGATGAGGCAAAGAATTTGGCGTTTGAAGTTATAGGGAGTTAATAAATGCGGTTAGGCAGTTTCCAAAGATTGTAATATGAAATTGACGGTTTAAATTCAGCAATTGCGGATTCCCGGTGGAATTTATTGTTGGGTAAATTTTTTATTCGATTTATCATAATAAGGCCGATGAGTTTGTTATTCAACTGCGGAGTAGTAGGAGTAAAAATTCTTTACGAAATTATACCCCTGTAGGTATGGAAAATAAGTTCGTGATAACGTTAACTTGTCGGGTGTGTATCTACTTTACAACTTGGGATAAAATAAATCCTTATGATGGTACAGCGGGGGGAAATAGAAGGAAATTGAGCCGATGGTAGAAGGTATAAGAATGTATCTTCACCTCCACGACGCTACCTGCCCGTTAAGCGAACCTATATCTACCCTTAACCGTGGAGATAGTGCACCGCACACTTCGGGGAATCCCGCCACGCCTCCAGCCTCCAGGCTCCAGGCTCAAGGCTCAAGGATCTCCCACCACCTCTGAGCCAAGTTCTCGGTTGGTCTTCCTAGCTGGCTGTTTTACGCTTTTCGACTTGTTCAAGATTTATCGTCGCCGCTTCCTCGCTAAATCGCTTTCCGGGTGAAATTTACGGGCGTGCAATAATATAGCAGACCGGGCAGCCACCAGGTCGGCCGTTGAGAAGATCGGCTCTCTCTCTCTCTTTTTCCCCCTCTCTCTCTCTTTTTCCCCCTCTCTCTCTCTCTCTCTCTCTCTCTCTTTCTGACTTGGGGCAAAGAACGGACGCCCATTCATTCCCGGCACGTTCTCAGGCTTCCACCTGACTGCCTACTTTACCTTTTACCTGGCATTCCACGTTGCATTACCCTTTACATTTTACATCTTATATACCTACTACGCTTCACCTCTTAAACGGAACATGGATCGACTGGCTCATACGTGCCTATCCCTATGTGCGACACGATGGCGAGTTCGTTTGCTCTGCCAATTGCTGCAGGTACTCTCCTTGCACTTATACCTTATACTAGAAACGCGTTGAGTTTGAACTAGAATTTCGCTCGTATACGAGTCCCTCGAACGTGTGCTTCCATGGGTTCCTTTGAAAAAATGTCATTCTCACTCCAGCGTAGAGATTTTTCTAGAATTAATACAAGTATTCGCTAAACTAATGGTTATCTACTATACAATACACAGAAAAAAAGATTAACTTGAGCCAAGAAATTTTAACTTGAATCAAGAAATTTGTTTTGAACAACCGAAAATCTCTCGAGCGAAGTAAAAATTCTATGAGCCAAGTAAATGTTTTTCTTGAATCATGAAAATTTTCTTGGTTCCAGAGAATTTTTACTTCGGTCGCGAATTTTCGGTTCTTCAAAACAAATTTCTTGGCTCAAGTTATTCTTTTTTTCTGTGTAGCTATGCAGACGTAGTCTCCAATTTTTGTGAAAGGATCGAAATGGACGTTCTCAAAAAAATTTTGAGTCAATCACGGATTTATAGTTTGCTGTATACAGTGACCAGGCTAGAATTTTTCCAAGTTATTTTTAGACTTTTATCGTTATCAGTAGACTCGGTATCTTCTCTCTTGAAAGCATCGGTTGTTAATAAAGATTTGGATCCCGAAGATGATAGGTTCGTATAACACGTTCATTAGTATCGTATATAAACGCGTTTGCATCGTCAATTCGTGATTAGAACTGAACACACATGTACGTGGATACGTTCGGCACGCTAGGCGATACACATATCTGGACTCCACGACATATTGGGTGAAATTGGCGCATATCAAACAGTAGGAAGAGGCGGCGGGTTGGCAATTGGAATATAGCGATCGGCGCACCGCGCTCGAGGCTTCGATGGATGATACCCCCGGGGCAAAGGCGCCCGCGCCCTCGCCCTCGTAGCTGCTCTCACCCGTCAACCCTCGATCCAAATATATCCGTCTTTCTCTCTCTCTCTCTCTCTCTTTCGTCCGGGTCTCTGTGTGCTCTCGGCGTACCGGGTAATACTATCATATGCATAGAACTGAGCCAATATCTTGATATCAGACCCGGACCGGAGCTCGGGATCGAGGGTTACTTCAAACTTTAAACAACCCATTGATCAACTAGATCAACCGATCGAAGAATATGTGAATAAGATGAGAAGATGAACTCACGGTGGCCTCCAGCCATCTTGTTCGAAGATATACCCATAGACCCGAAGAGAACATTATTATTTATATTCATGTATATATTACGCAGAATATTTGCACGATTATTTTCTATACAGAGCCGTGAAATCCTGCAGTGATCATGTAGTTATCTCGTCGGGAATAATTGGGTCCAGACTCTATGGACTCAATTCAACGTGCTCGGTATGATAGGAACTGTTGCAAAACTGTTGGCAAAGAGAACGATCGTGCCTCAGTCCTTAACTCGATCACCATAACCGCGACTACGTAATCATTGAATCGATATACGATCAGCGTACACTCATGTGCTGAATGCATCAATTGAGCTCATTGAATCTCTGCCTCGAGCCGTTCGCGTTGGTTTGAGCAAGCCAGAGGAGAGACTGAGGTGGAGGAACTCGTGAGTTCGACTCGATGTAATACAGATCGGCGAATCACTTTCACACTACTTTGTTGCAGAGTTGACCGTAGAAGAAGAAAAAAAATCAATAAAAAGATTAACGAATTGATAGACTATAATCAGATGAAATAGCCTGGTGCGTTTCTGTAAACGAATTGAATTCAATTCTTGATGCCTGGTGACGTAAAACATCTTCGGACTACAGTGGCTAGTGGATTTAATTTTCTGCTCTCCCTTTTTTGTCAGGGCTATTCGAAATGATGATCAAGAATGAGGCTCTAAGCCGACCAAAAAAGCCACACGAACTCTAGTTTTACCACGAGCTAGATTTAATGGAGCGAGAGTCAAGTGTTTGAACGTCACATGTCCCCTATAGAGCATTCTACCCTATACACGCCCGATCATTCGAGGTCGAGTGTCTATAGACGTATGGGCAACGGATGTAATGCAGTGGAACGAAGTGGTGGCAATATTCGAAGGGTAGCTTTTGACTCGGACCTGAAGATAGGCGAGGACGACACATCGAGGATCGTTGTGTTTGATGGGGTGCGCTGGATAGAGATCTTGTTCCGGTTCCGGTTCCGGGCGTAGATGCCAGCCCATACATTTATGGGTCCCTAACTCTGGCCTAATGCGATGCACCCTTATCCTAATGACGCAAATCCTTGAATCGTCCAACCTACCAGAGCTATATGGCCACGTGTCACCACTCGCCCACCCGCGCGCGATCTCCCGCGATATGTTTCTGCAAAGAGATTCTGCCCGATTTAACAATAGATGAATATCTGAAGATAGTGTAGTACGTATGCGCGTCCCCTTCCGTTTTCACTTATATGGTCGAGCATTGAATAAATATAATACAACAAACTGACGATTCATTATGAGAAAGAATCGAGGCGTGAGTGATACGCGGAATATTGTTCATCTCTTCGTACACACACGTAAATGAATTACCTACATTATCGCGCACTATATGCGAGAGTGGGATTTAGATAAGATAAAGAAATTAAGCTCACTAAGGCTTTGTAGTGTCGATAGAAAAATAGGACTTTGAGCAGGATGATTGAAGCCTCGTAAATATATAGAGTCTTGACAATCCACGGATGTACTGAATGACTGGGTCATATATCTTGTTATCTTCATGTTGCATAGATGTAGGAAGCGAAACTAACGGCAATTTTTCTTGAAAAATTATTCTAATACACATCTGCATGTAGCGAACGGTTTTCATCTTTGATTCGTTCTATCGTTAGCCGCCGAGTTGAAACATCTTTGCGCGGTTTGACAGATTGATTGAAATATTTCTCCACCAAATTAGAGAAATGTCGGTTATACCGTTGTCATCCTCAATCACGAATCTAGGAATTCTGTTTGTCAACGAAAGCAAGTTGGATTTAGGGTATAGTCGCGGGTAATTTCATGTGTATTAAACAACGGAGCTGGATAATAACCGCCGCGATTTACGTACGCGTCGTCACAACATGGATCAGTTTAGATTCCGCGTCGCGTGAATTAGCGCCGTTCTAATTGAATAATTGGCGGCGGCACGGAGCAAAGCAACGCCCGATTACGTCAGCATTCAATAATTTGGCACGCGATGGGCGCGTTCATCACGTTCATCTGTCGCTCGTCGCGTAACGGGTAACGGGTAACGTGTAACGTGTAACAGGCGTTACGTAAACGTCTTCGATTCTAATTAAAACGATAATTTCACGTAATTGGTTTACACGAAGACGCGGGGCGTGCGCGAAAGGAAAAAAGAGACTAAGAAGAAGAATAGGAGAAGAAGAAGAAGATGATGATGATGATGATGATGTAAGGACGAGGAGAATAAAGGATCTCTGAGATAAGTTTTAGCCGAGTTGCCAATTTCGCGAAATCTACTTTACTTGCTGATGATAACTCGGTGTTCGCGGTATACCCGAACACGCGGGCGAGTCCGAAGTTTTAAATCAATTTCTATATTCATTACGAAATTCAGTACAAGATTAACCAAGATTTCATTAGAGCCAATATTGTTGTAACAACGTCGCTTCGAGTTAATTAAAGCTCGTCTTTTTATTAACGAGGACCCACCCGGCCCCCGTTCAAAGGAATTAATTGAGTTGGTTGGCTAGAATTGGATGCAGCGTGTTGGCCCTAGCGAGTAGCGCGCGCCGGGCGTGCGCTCTGATGAAACAATTTAATAAAAATGACCGCAGCCCGATCTTACCTCGACTCAGCGTCTCTCGAAGACAATAAAAAAAGAAGAAAAAAAAACCAAAAAGAGAAAAAGAAAGAAATCGTCTGGTATTAACACCTAAATCGCAACGATATACCTACCCACGCCTAAATTACGCAATATGCGATAAACACCGCTTCAGACAAATTATTCGATTTTCGTTACTTCGCGTTAGCTTAACACATTCTACCCTAAATCCATAGAAGCCGGCTTGATGCGTCTAATCAAGATCAAGTTTGGCTGCCAGTAATCCATTTCGTATTCGGCGAGAACAATTTGAGTATTATTGACGGTCTTGAAGTTGCAAGTAGTACGTGGGATTGTAGTCGAAAAAATGCGAGAACTACAGATATTCGCGTGTGTAATTACTAATTATAAGGATAATCCTGCAGACACGTGTGTGATCGCGGTACACCGCATATTATGAAGGGGGGGGGGGGCTATCAGCAAATGAATGTACAAAGGTTTCACGTGAGGGACGAGCGCAGCCGCAAACCGCTACGAATTAACAAATCTCTGGGAGCATACATTTGCTTTAGCAACATAGAGCAAACAGTGAAACAAAATCGAAACCTGAACGTTTTCCTCCCTCATCCCTCTTTCTGTATATCGTACTGATGCTACAATCGGATGATCGCGCAATAAAACACTGGCATAATGATTCGCTCGAGTGGTTGAAAACCGCAAACACAAGAGGAACACATGCCGAGTCTATTATATTCTTGTGCACTTAGAAGTTACGTTGGGGTAGCCAACGGGGACCCGATGGGATTCGGGTACCCTCGGTGCCCGGGGTGCCCGGGGTTCTCGGATTAGTTTCGCTACATTTCCCCCTTCTGCTACCGCGTATGTTCGACGCTTCTACGTGTTGGACGTACCCCCAGACAGCCTAGCTGCTATAGCCTAGGGGAGAAAAAGTCCTGAGGCTTGGCGTGATCCCGAAAGATTCGATTGGTAACTCGTTGCCGTACCTACTAGTAGCTATAGCTAGACTGCGTGTTTTTATAGGGAAAATCTGACAGGGGATGAGAAAATTCGATTCATCACATTGCTTCGAGAGTAGGTATATAATCTCTATTCCGGCCCTTATTCACTTTCTGACCATGAGTATAAAATTCCGTAAAAATTTCACTCCTCCTCAAACGATGCAGAGATGGTATCAAATTATCACCGTAATACATTCCACAATGATTATAATTTCGAGTGTATTTAATTTTTCAGATTTAGACTTCAGACGTGCTTAGAATGAAATGATAATTGAAGAGTTGTGGTAATGCTGGTGGTGTAATGGAGCTAAATATAACTTCTTTTATGTATAGGGGTGCAGGCGGAGTCTTTTCCCTTTTCTTTTCCTATATTTTTTTCTTCAATAGGTAATTTTTCTCCATCCCTCGGATCGGTTGAACAAATGTGTATAATTTCGGTGGAATGAAAGTCGAAAGTCCCTAAATTTTGACCAAAACTTAAATAGTAAACAGTGGAGTATTACTTTTCTCACCTGATTTTTGATAGCCTTCTATACAGCCCCCGAATCGTAGTTAGATTTCGTTAAGTTTAGCAGCAATTACTTTTGATATCCGACACGCCGGCCTAATTGCGTTGCGCAAGAGGGAGGCAATAATTCGCTAATGTCAATTTCAAATTTCAATTAGTATCATCTCAGCAGCGGCTCCCTCGCCCTGGTGGAGCATGCTGCGATCTGAAATTCAATTTGTCCCTTCGTACCGCCGCCACAGCAGCAACCAACACCGTTGCCTACCGTTGCCACACGGGAACGGTTCTCCTCTACCTCATGCACGAACACACTCTATACACCTATAATGCCTACATCTTCTATTAGTGTATGCGGTGTGGTAGGTGTACAGAACTGTATATCCATGCCTAGTAGGGAAACGGTATAGAAGTGTAACACGCAGGCATCAACGACTCTCTAAAGTTCTGCAGTTTGGTACATGTATGTTTATAGGTATAGGGTACATACGTATGTATGTACCACGTTACGTGATGGTAAGTGTGTAACGTACAGTGTGTAGAGTATCCGTATATATCTCATCTCTACAGGTTGAAAACGTTTGCGTGTGGCTTCAACGAGCGCGTCGTGTTTCTCCGCACGCCCCTGCCTACCGAGAGCGAACCGCCTGCCCATTATAAATTGATAACTCGTCGTTTATTAAGTTTCATAACTGATGCCTGCTTAGGCAAAGAGCTTGAATATCTATTATTCAGGCGGGTGCCTCGCTTTACAATTCTCTAACGGAGATTGCCACTATCTGGTTGGGCTGATGGATTTTTACTGTACGAATCCTCCCCCGCCGCCTTTCTACAATTATCAGACCCACCACTCGTGCTGCATACTTTCTGCATTGCCCCTCGTTTTCGCACGAGGAATTGCCATCCGGTTTATGACTTGATAACCGTCTGTCGTAAATTAGGAATTATTAGCATTACCTTTTCCACATTTTTTTGAACTTTACTGTGTACCGGATCTTTCGCTGACAATTTACCGATGTATCATGGGGTCGGACGTCTTGGCGAACAGCCCATCGCGCTTGCGTCTTCGTCTTTATGTCGTAGATCATTGCGAATATCTGTGAGGTTATCGTGCCTTGAGACATAACTTAATTCACAAGTTTGAGTTTAAAACTGACGAAGCAACAATGATCGTCAGTCTTACACCTGTTATACGCACTTTTGAGTCAAATCATTTGAAATTTAACAACATCTCACCACCGTTCTCTATCCTGCACTAATTCACGACGATGCGCCTTTCCGATCTGGTGATTTTTTTTTTTTTTTATAAAACAGCTGCCGCTAAACCGATGTGTGCCATATCTCGTGACGACAGCTATCACAGTATTTTCCCAAACCGCAATTGTTCTTTACAGCACGGATGACGTGTTGGATTTCATATTCCACTGCCTACTATATCTTTCTCAGTTATTTTTAACCGAAGTGATGTATACTCGTGGTTTTCTATACACCTATATGCAATTGTAAGATCATGCCATGGGAAGAATATTCATCAGAACGAATTTCAATTTTTTTTTTTTGCTTTCCGATTTCGATTTTCTTCAAATTTTTTGGCCCCTCGATCTCCGTCCATCTAACTCAAAACGATTTCCCGAAGGAAGATTCGGTCTGAATGCGTGTGTCTTAAGAAAACTGTAAACCATCATAGAATCCAAAAAAGAAAAAAAAATCCTCGCCCGATTAATCGATGAATATTTTTCACGCTGTTTCAGATTGGCTCAGTTCAAGCTCATCAACCTCTCAGCCACCAGCAACAGCAGCAACAGCAGCCGTCACCCCAGCCGCAGCCGCAGGTGGCCGTGGCGGGGGCGGGTACGGGGGCCGGGGCGACGGGGGTAGCGATGGCCAGGGCTGGCGGGATGTTCTGCTACCACTGCCCATCGGGTCTTCAGGCCCCCCGTTTGCCACCGTCCCTCGAGTACCCATTCGCCCCAACGCATCCCTGTAAGCAAACTTGAACCCCTTGTCTTTATTGGCATTATTATTATCGGCGGAGTCCTCGCTGTTACTTTTTCGTTATTATATTTATGTTATCGCGGGTTCATGTACCCCAAAGATGAAATTTGGGACTTTAAAATATTTCAATTTTATCGATCCGAATGTGGAGAGAGAGTTTTGCTATTGGGGTTAGCAGGGGGTGAAATTGAAACGCGTATTTCTACCTAGTTTTAGGGCTTTTATATTCGAACTTGAAAGTATCGAGGGTGGAGTAAGAGCTTTATATCATTGTACCTATGTGTCTGAGGGCAACTGGTTGCTCCGAACGAAACACATTGGCCAAAGTGACATTACTGGCCGGAGTGAGTTACCCAAAGTGACCAGTGCAAACTGGACGATAGTAAACTTAGTTTTGTACTTGAAACTAAGTTCTTGCTAAACTCTGTATCCTCTCTGCAACAGGATCTACGGACTGAAACGGCGCGGGCGGTTCACCTGTTCGAGGAGTAATCATTTACAAGTCTATTTACCAGGCCAAAGATCCCACGCTGTTTGAACCTTGAATTAACCTAATTCAATTCTCTAACGCAGATAGGTAAACGGCCCCCTTTAAGGGCCGAAGAGGTACGGATGTGTGTACCTACTTCTCGCACCACGCGTTTACGTCGGAATAATATACCTAACTACAGCATCGTACCACCTGCGACTCTGTCAACGTTTTCATGCCTCGTCTTGCCAATTTTTTTCCTTTTATTTTTACCCAACGTTGAAAGACGAGCTCACCCCACTTCTAGCCACGGGATGAAACGGCGCTTCTTAATAATAGCTGTAAAAATTTCAAGTGGAAAAAAGTCAGCGTTTACTTTTTCTGGTGAAAATTTGTCCCCGATCTCCCCAACGCGGTTAATATTGAAAAACAAGTTTTTCCACCGGATACTTCGATACAGATTAAATTAAGCGCTGTATAATCACTGGTGTGAAGTAAGTTTGATCACTTATTAACAACTAACACCACTTAAGCTCTGCTGCTGCTGCTGCTGCTGCTGCTAGGAACGGTTCGCATTATAGTTTAGCTAACTCCGAGAGTTTTAGAAGTGGCTGGCTTAGAGCCCGGAAAATTTACAGAATTAAGCATGTGTTGAGTCGGTCACTGGCCGCTTTCGGAACAGCTAATTCGCGGTACTTCACTTCCCAGAAAGTAAAAGTCTACTTCCTATATCTCTTGTTCGCATCCAGATTAAATATTGCCAGAGATTTATCATGCTGTGGAAAAATATAAGACGAGATGACGGTCGAAAGGAAAAGCCAGCACTTTTATTATTCTTCGAAATATTCGTTCCTTTGAACTACGAATCGCTAACGGTAGGTGCCGATGAAAAACGACACCCTTTCACGACGTCTTTGCGTATCGGTCCTTCGAAGGGGACGAATATCAGAGAACGTGGTGGACGCTGTTGGCCAGGACGGCGGGCAGCACCAGGCGACGATTGCACAGGGGCCCCTCAGGGACGTCGGGGCACCCTCGGGCCGTGTAGTGGACCCCCCGTCGGGATAAACAGATTAGGTAACTACGTGATAAGTCGGTAAGTGGGTTCGTTCGGTGCGTTTCCCCGCCGTCTCCGTCTCCTTCCTCGTGAGTTCGCTTGTTCGCCCGTCCATCCGCCGTATATACGATCGCCTAACTACACATCGTTAGTGCTATTAGTAGCCTTGCAGCGTTGGAGTGTCATTAGATTTGGTACTGCATGCGGTAGCGGTTTTTTCGTTTCCGTTTTCCATTTGTTTCATTTCACTTCCGACACTTGGATAATTTTTTTGTTTTTTTTGTTTTTGTCTTTTCTTTTGGTTTCTCGATTGAACTCTCAACAGCTATTAGAGAATTATTGAAATTTGATGAGAAATCGTTTCGTCATTATGGGAAATGAGATGAAGATAGAACTTGAGGGCTGAATAATTGAACTCGTGACTAAAACACGAGACGTGTGGAATAATAGAAAAGCAATTGGAACGCATGCAGCGAAATTGAGTGCAATCCATCCGCGAGCGACGACGTTGTCGTGAGGAGGCACTAAATCAACGGAAAGTCTGACGGCGGGGAATACGAGGAGTTTGGCGAGGGACTGGAGGAGGACCTCTTGACGAATGACGTCAACCTCTAACATCCGTATCCTGCTCCGGGCAAATCGAGACAGACACGTATGATCTGTGCCGAGGATCTGACGAACTGGGGATCCCGGGAGTTCGGGTTAGGGGTTGGGGTGGGGGTGGGGGTAGAAAATAACCCCAAAGGTTACTCCAACCCACAATTCAACATACGGGTCGTTTCAAACGCGAATCTCTCATCCCGGAATTTCTTTCTATTTTTTCCCTCGTTTTTCCCTCATTTTCAAAATTCATTACATGCTTGAGTCAATAAATGATTCCATTCACACACATCGATGTTTCAGTTCAAATTGCGCATTTTTCAAAGGTACAGACTAGCTGTTTTTGAACGCGCTGTAAAGATGCGCGGAAGGCACCCACTCGCTGACGAGTAGTAGGTATATATATCGGGAACGCACCCCCCTGTCAGCTAATAAATTGGATCAACCCGACTCTTGATGAGTTCTACGAGTTGTCTAGATCCCGGTGGCTTTACTTTCCAAACTCTAATCTAACATCTCGACTGTATGTATCACTTAGGGTACCAGCGATGCAACGTTAGTTTCCTTGTATTGGAATCGGATGAGGATCAGATGCATCTGTTCTGATATTTTTTTGTTAGGTTTCTCAAGCCCCGAAAAATATGAAAGCATAAAATTCCACGTTCTGTATTATATTTTTAATAACGAGGATATCATGGGGAGAAGACGGCAACGGTTGAAACGTTCCCAAGAAATAACGAATTAATTCGTTACACAATTAATTAGAAGGTTAATTAGACTTCTAAGGTCGTCAAAAGGAGAACGACGCGAGTGTCAACTGGGACGACAATATTTGTAGACTAAGATATATAGGTAGCTTCGGTTAGTAAGTATAGGTATGTAAATACTTTATACCGATACCGAAAGAGGCTCCGTTGTATATAAGCTACTTAATTTTATTTCTGTTTACCCGCAGCCTAATTAAGTCAACAGATCCTAATTAATTAAAGCCCAAACGCCGCCGAGTGTAGATATTTAGCAAACATTGGTAATCGGATCCACCGTACCCAACGCTCGTAAGCTAAAACCGCGCAAATTCCATATCCGGTATCAACGGCGCGGGCGCACGGATATAGCTAATATTCCGTATGAAATCAACGCGGAATATTCCGTATATACCTATGTGTACATATATATATTCCATAAATTATCTACACGAGATTAATTCAAGTTGAAATTCATCGATCATGCAGGGAAAAAGAAAGAAACAGAATTAGTGTTTTATCGTAAAACTATGTACTTTATCACAAACATATTATATAGAACGCGATGACACAGAGCAACCAAAAGCGCGAAGCTCGTTGCGGAAAGAGAGATAGAGAGAGAGTGGGAGGCTGAGAGAACTGGCCGGGAAAGCGTCATGAATTTTTATGAGTTTAGGAAATTAATTTGTGTTTTTCGCTAAGCTGGGCTTAGCGCGGCGGTAATTAATTGCGCTGATTGCCTTGCATCATTGATGAACACCGCCCGCGTCCGTTTCGTATTCCGTGCTCGTTTGCTCGCGAAACTCGCGAATCCGGTGATTTGACAATCCGGTTGTTTGCTTTGCAGTGCGCTACTGCATCATCATCGCGATGTTGTGTTATAAAATAAATAAATAAATAAAACCAAACTTACTGCAGTATTATGTCATATATTTTCTCTCTTTCACGTTATGCTCTTATGTTATATACTTACAGACACTAGCTACTCCGCTTATCATCCGGCTCTGCATGGTGTCGGCGACGATTCTTTCGTACGAAGAAAACAGCGAAGAAATAGAACCACCTTTACCCTGCAGCAGCTCGAAGAGCTGGAATCTGCCTTCGCGCAGACCCACTACCCGGACGTATTTACGCGCGAGGATTTAGCGATGAAGATCAACCTGACGGAAGCTAGAGTCCAGGTGAGTAGTTGGAATGATTTTAGATGTAGGAAGGTCGGGGATTCCGTTGGACATTTTTTTACAACCATATCCGGTGGTTTGGGAGTTTGAAAGAGGGACGTAGGTTCATATTGAAGAAATCTTTTTGCTATAGGTGGACTGAAATTTGCGGAATATTAAACTTAGAAAAGAATTGTCCAAGATAGAGTCTCAGGGACGTAGAGAGTGGCAGTAGCACCCCTAGGGGCGCCGTTCCTGACACCCTCAACCTGACGTAATCTCTTGACGAGGTAAGCCGCGGTAATCTTCAGGATTACTTTATACACTGGGCTTCGCCACTGCAGGAGATAACGTTTCCCGTTGACTGTAGCCAAACCCCCGGTCGTGTCTTCACGCGTGCGTCCCAAATCAACAAGGATAATTATTTTCTTTTGATAGAAAAACTTTTGTAGACAGAATACCAATACATTATATACGAGTAATTCGTATAAATCTTCTCAGAATTTATTCGGTTGTGTGAGGTTCATTGCAAATTTTTCGCCTACGTGATTTTCTAGTCTGTTATTTTTCCTTGTCGTTCATAATTAGCAAACTCATTAATATTCCAGAGGCAATAGGCATAATGGGCAGTTCGCCGAAGACATTAAACTGGTTGCCTTTATTGCAGGTAG
Organism: Tenthredo livida; assembly: GCA_963992785.1. NCBI lineage: Eukaryota > Metazoa > Arthropoda > Insecta > Hymenoptera > Tenthredinidae > Tenthredo > Tenthredo livida. Next base: position 9,937,579 of record OZ023066.1, on the reverse strand, counting down.
GATAGACGATTATTGGAGTTTTATTTTTAATTAATGTTGATTAATAAAATAGTGATACACCGTTTCAACGGAATCTAGGCTTCTTGTAGATTCTATATGTACTGCACTCCTATGCAGCCGCAATTTGTGAGCCTCGCTGTAACCGGGGGGGCCAGGTTTGTGGATAGGCGGGGGAGGGCGAGCTCATTGTTTCATTAGTGGAGACAAAGGGAATCTCGAATAATGGGCAAATAGTACCTCAGTACAGCGGTAGCACTGTCGGGTTAGTGAAGCTCCATCCGCGATGCGGACTCTCGCGTTCCAATTAGAACCTCCTGGGGGCCGACGAGGCACGTTCCTCGCGTCAGGAATGACACAGACTTAACTCTCTGTAAAAGGCACCTTTCACTATTTCCTCAACTCGTTTATAGGAATAATTTTTTATCACTCTTTCCGCACTTCATATTCACGAGTTGAAATTAATAAGGCGAGCTTACGCTTTCGACATATCATAAAATCGGATCCCAATTTCCTTTCCTCGACTGATTTAGTCTCATAAATCGACGAATCGACGCGTATAGCCGCGGAAAAAATTTCTATAACTTTACGATTCGCGACAGGCTTCAAAAGTGGCTATAGGTACAGCTAATACTCGTAGATATTATAGTCGGCGGCAAGCCAAGCCATTATTGACATATTTAGGATTAAATTCGTATTGAAAAAAATGGAGCTAGGGGTTCTCGAAGGTCTCTAGGGAACCGTGGCTTTGTTCCCGGGTATTACTCTCCGGCCCCGTAACCCTTAGGATATTATTATACCCGCTGTACTCCCCTCGGCCCGCTGCACTGCTGCGGCAGAAAGTCCGACCGCCGTCGCGACGCCCGCTGACGCTAGCTGTTCCTCGTGTTTATTTTATTAAACCATCTCGAGAACGGTTTAAAAAATGATATAGGTATATCATTTGAAAGATTCGATTCGACGGAGTGAACACAAGCCTGATATAACTTCGCTAAGCTTTAGAGAGAAAGAGAGAGAGAGAGAGAGAGAGAGATTACAACGTTTCTTCAGAACTGCAGAACCACTTTTCTCATGGCTTTATAGAATTATTTATCAATTTTTAAACATCGACGACTTTCTTCAAAATATATACCCACTTACTTTCGTGTTTCTTTACTATTTGAACGAATTATTAGTCGTAAGTATAAAATTTGAAACCCTACAGCAGATTATGGAATATTTTGGGTCTTAGCTGCAACAGCAAAAGAAACCGAATTATTTTCTTCCGTGTTATGGTATTCAGGTTTGTATAATAAAAACTAGTTTTAGTTGGCATTACGTCAAGTTAGCCTCGTTAAAAAGCCTCGAGTCCCTAAAGGAAGACTCTCTGGTAAAAAGTGGTGGGTTTCAGCTCGTTGAACATGCGCGTACTCCTATATGGTGCAATTAAACTAGTATAAAAGTATTCCGCGTCAGGTGAACTGCAGCGAGTCGTCTTGCGGGGTATTTTTATTTTCTAATTTTACCACTGCATGGATTAATCATACGAGGCATTAGCGAGAGCATATAGTACCAAGGAAATTATACCCCTCCTCAATCACAATGTCTGTCCTCTTCAGGTTTGGTTCCAGAACCGACGTGCGAAATGGCGTAAAAGCGAGCGGCTCAAAGAAGAGCAAAGAAAGAGAGAAGGTGGGGGCTCAGACCCAGGACTACCCCCGCGACCAACGAGTCATGATCCTGATGCGGCGAGCGCCGAAGGCGAGGACGCCGGTCCGGATGGTGGCTCAAGAAGTCCGAGCACAACGTCCGCGTCGGTGAGCCCAAGGCCCCAGCAATCTCAGAGCCAGCCGTCCGTAGGGGGTGCCGCGACGCCGCCACCAACGTCGATTCGCGCTCAGCCACCACCCAGCACCGTTGGCACCGTTGGGGTTCTAGGACCCCCAGCTGAGAGGTGAGCCTTTATTCTCCAGCCCCGTATACGTCTTTAGGAAATATCACCGGCCTTAAACCATCTCCGTTTGCGCGGAGCCCGGAAACGCGCTCCGAGCCATTAACCACGTCTCCCTCCTCCTTCCCCGTGGAAGCTTTCCTCCTCATACCCTCAGCTTCTGCCACCGTAGAGCCCGTCGACTCCTCGACCTGGCGTCGGTGTATAATCTGCACCTCACTCCTGGTAATCGTAATTGTCGCCTCGTTAGTCTCTGCCGGTTCCCTCCTGCCCCCCTTCAAGGATCTTTTCATTTCCGGAAGAACAGTTATATGACCAGGGTATCATATTTTATTGGCTATGAGTACGCGGAGCTGCCCTTTTAGATAATATGGTAAACTCTTTCATAACGACTGCAGGAGTCAATCGAGCGAAAAAAGAATTGACATTTTACGTAGTTAGAACGGAGATGGAATTATGATATTCTGAATGAATTCTGTTGAGGATTCCCTCTAACAAATCTCGAGATTTTATCGACTAGACGCGAAGCGAAGCGATGGTACGAAAAAATCAATCGAAGAAAGGCCATATGTCGTTGTCTCGAACTTCCGAAGGTGGTTTGTCTCCCGTCTGTACCCGTGGTGAAATACGAAGAATGAGCGGAGAGAACGTAATGGCATTTTGACGTCATGTAAATCGGTGTCAGGGGGCGTCGCAGGGCGTCGGTGAACACCATGGGTTCCGTGTAAGCGCCGGAAATGCTCCTTACATGACGCGGTGACAGGGAATAGCTTTGTGAAATTCTGCAGATACTGCGAGTTTTAAATTCTACAATTCTGTTCTCAAACTTCACGAAAAGATCTAATAATTTCTATGTATTACAATTCAATCGATAAGCTTTGATTAAAGTTTATAGAATTTTGACAAATTCTAAACGACTGTGTGCCTTAGAAATTCCGCATTCGCGTCTTACGGGTAGGAAACGGTCGGTATATGGAGATGGTAAAAAAAGAAAAGGAGGAAGGATAAGGAGAAGTAGGAGGATAAGGATGAGGATAAGGAAGAGGCACGGTCCGTCGTCTCCACGGGTGTAATTTATTTAAAACCACCCGCCGTAAATATATCCTCGTCATTTATTCAGACGCCTGGAGCCTGGCTGGGGGTACATTTTCCTCTCACTCTCTTCTTCTACTTCTCTCTTCACTTTTCTCGTGCGTATTAGCCACAGCTACACAACGCCAGTCAACTAAATATATACATATATGTATATGTATGTATATATCCATAGAGTTATATGTGTACGTTTGCATACATACACGTACCTACTCCCCTAAGCAGCCCCTTTATAACTTTCCACCCGTAGTAGCACGCGGCAAGGTAGGTACGCAGCGGCTCGTGGTGGTTTAATATCATTGAATTTTAAATAAAGATTTTAATGGATTGTCATTACATCGGCTTTCTCGACTTATCCCCATACTCTTCCTCCTCTTATCTCTCTTCAATCTCTCCCTTCGTTTTCTGCCCCGCTCTTTCTGGTCTACGTCGTACAACGTATACGTATACGTATACGATTTTGCACGACGTAGGGGTTTCCACGTTCCACTCGCTGACCTACGTCAGTCTCTTATTTCGAGGGACAAAAATAGAAGCAAATGAAAGAAAACTGTATGCGCATATTCAAAATCCGATAAAGCCCATCTGCCCATTGCTATTCGTGCGTAATATCATTTAGTTATTTAAATTTCTATCTATCGAAGTTCCACCCACAACTAACAAAAAAATAAAAAATAAATGAATCTAAAAATTTATATCCATCCTGGCAAAGTATATCAATTCCTAGGAAATGAGAAACGCCGTTGATGTTACGCTGAATGTTTTAGTAGCAGAACTTCCGGATCAGTTTATGAGAACTAAAGTTTAGTTCAGTTGTTGATAAGGCAATTACTGACCTTAGTAAACGAATCGGTTTCAATAAAGCTTATGCAGGCAAGAACCTCAAGAATGGTTGAACTGTCGCGTCTTTTCGATTATTCCAAGTCTCCTCGAGAATAAAAGACATCATAAGTGTGACAATACTTTCGTGTACAAATCGCAGCCTCTGAACGACTAAAGATCACGAAAATTAGTCAATCTTGTCGAAATCTGCAGACGTAAGGATTCTGAATTCAACTATCTTATACCGAAATCGCGGAATAGGTTTCCTTGAGCTCGAAGATTATTCCTGGAAAAGAATGAATTTCGCGTATATTTCCTTGAGGCGAGTGGAACGAGAGAGTTGATACCCACCCGGGGTGCGTATATACATATACGTGTATAACTACCACGTGAAAACGGGCTCGGGCTCACCAACGCCACGCGGCTAATTGCCGGTAATTATCGCGCTTACTACGGCTCACAATCCCATCCTCCCATCTTCTCATCCCTCTAGTGCCTCTGACGCCACTTTCGCTACGGCCTCGGAAGCCTCGTCGACTCCAGAATTCCACCATCCACTTTCCGCCCGTTCCCGTTCCCGTTCCCGTTCTCGTTCCCGTTCCTAGGCGACCACTTGCGCTTTGCTAACCTCGCCTCCTTGGTCTTAGCCCGTCCTTCTATACACAAGAACCGCGAGCCAGGTTGCCGTTGGCTGGTACCTGCCTCGTTACATTAATTAAACAATATTTGCGATTAATATTTGAGGAGATCACCCCCGCTTCAAAGCAGCCGCGCGCTTAGAGAACCTTCCGCAGTACCGAGGAGCTATGCACCTATATAACTGTGTACTACATAAATACGGAGGTAAAGTTAACTGCATTAGTCCGCGAGCCTCGCACGTATAGCAAAACGTAGTATATATACCCATCTGGCCACCAGAGGGATGATCTCGAGGATAAGGATCATCCCTGCAAGCCAAACGAGTTATCTATGCAGATTACGGTCCGAGACTCGATTCCAAATTCGCTGAACACACGTGCGGAAGATACGCGTGAACTTGAGAGATACGAAAGAGTATAGCGGAGGGCGGATTAGCAACAGGGGTTCTAGCACCGAGTTATTCAAATCGTCAATAATGATTGAAATCCTGATTATACATTATGTGGCAATCGGTGGAATTGCCTCGATTTCGTTAGGCATCAACAATATCAGATCGAGACATAATTTAATACCGCTAAAAAAGATTCCCCTTGTCTTTATTTTTCAGTAATTTAGGATCAGCGGCTGGATTCAGGCCGGTCGAACCACCCCCGTCATTATTCTTCCCGCCCCATTTGGCGGCCCAATTTTCACCACCGTTATTCGGTACGAAAATCGGCAGTACACCAACGTCATTGTCATCTGGTACTCCGTCTTTGTGGAATACCAGCGATCACAGACCAGGGAGTCTCCAGGAGATGCTTTCGTGGTCTCCTGCTGGATGGCCTGCCTCCTTATGCGGGTGCTGTAAACCCGGTACAAACGATATTCACAGGAGCAGCAGCCTTGCCGAACTGAGAAGAAAGGCTCAGGAACACTCGACTGCTTCAGCTCTTTTGGGAGGTCTCGCAGGATTTCCTGGAGGACTTCCACTACCGTTGCCTTTGCCGTTGTTACCCCCGTTGCTGGGCCTGTCCAGACGACCCGAACACCATCACATGCCATCGGTCGTACATCAAATACAACCGTCAACCAAAGAAGACCCGTAGGTTGTAGGTAACGAGAAGCTCCATTAGTCGCAGCCTTTCGACGCGAACATATTATAATTATGCGCATGCATGACACACCAAGTGACAAAACATTCGTCTGTAATTTTGTTTATAAATAATGTTACGCCACGTGTTTTACGTCCGATGATAAAATGCCGGATATTATCCCGTCTGAAGACATTGGCCCGGTTTATAAATTCCGTACTGTTACTTTATGAATCAATCTCGAAGGGGGTTCAGTTTGTGATTTTGTTAAATCAACTAGACTTTCGCAAAAAGTAAGAAAAAAAAAAAACAGTGTATAAATTCGTAGAGCAAAGATTCTGTCTGTACTGCGACGTTGTATCTACGTTAGTATCTTTCGAACGTGCGTTGTTCAGAATCTGACTTCGTAAAAAGTCTATACGTCAATACTAACGATTTCAACGTGTGTAGAGCCGAGAAGACAAACTGTACGCTCTGACGACTTTGAAGTTATATAACTATCGTTTTTTTTTTTCTACTCTTTTTTTCTTTTATTGTTTCAATTTCAGTTCGTCTTCAAGGCTGGATTAAGAGTCAGGAACTTGTGGAGATTAAATTTAGCTTTCCCATCACACTGATTGACGCTGGAGCTTATAAAGACTCGTGATCGAATCTAATGAGAAGAAAACAATTCGTATGATAACTGATTTTCCGTCAATGGGGACAATATTGTACAGATGTTTTTTAACTCCATATCTTTTTCAGACGGAAAGTTGAAAAAAAGAAGAAAGGCTCTTATTTGACCAATAAATATGTATAGTAAGCGAAGAACCAAGTTTATCAAATTCGTTGATAATTTATTGGTTTCGTTTGAGATGAATCATTTTTTTTTATTTTCAATTTTTTTGTTTTTTTCTCGTGGACAAAATTTGATATTATACGACAAACAATACGATTGAAAAACCTCGCATAGGTTCGTATAACGAATAGAAACGTGATAGTAACATGTAGAATTATTGAGAAATAATAATAATAATAATAATAATAATAATAGTATTAATGTTAATTAAAATGGACTCGGGCAATCGTTCTAGAATGATTTTAATTTTGTTACAAGAACGAAGTGAGATTCAGTATAATTAAAGTTAAATATATTTCACTGCCCGGAGGTCTGGCGCACGTATCGTAAACAACCAATATAGCATAGCAGCCAAAGATCGTAGTAAATCTACACACACACCTATAAACCTGTATATTATACATTATGATAATCGTAAATGAATAAAGTTAAGAATAACTCAATAATATATTATATTATATATATAAATATATATATATATATATGAATATAGACAGTGATATTATAGCTGACATTATGGTAGTTGTGTTGAATAAACTTGTTCTCGTGATAAACTCACAGCTATATTTCATCCTGTATTTATTCACCTCCGCACGATCACGAATTTACATTATAATTCTTTTTTTCTTCTTTTTTTTTTTTTTTTTTCGTTTCAATCCCATCATTAATGCAAATACTTCACTCGGCAATTTAAAATTAATCAACATCTTGTTCTCTGCTGTTCAACGTTGCTATATTACTATACCTATAGGTATACATACTCAGGTTTTCTTTTCAATTTAACAATGTTTTCTTATTCACCTGGATTTTTATCATACGATGAGTTTTCATCGTGAAAATGAGGGAGAGAAATTCACGATAGAAAATATTCACCGCTCGTCTATAGACCTACCTCGGTTTCAACATAATAAAAACGATTCTCTACGACCAGGTAAGCTTCTGTTACGATTGAAATACCTCAACTGCTCAAGTAATGTTAATGAGGTTTCGTGTCATGCAATAGCCATCGCTCGAGGACCGCCTTATTGCGGCAATTTCATCAAGAGCTAGCAATGTCCGATGAGTAGAATTGTCTGAAAACACGAAGCCTGATGACTGAATGAAGCCTGTGTAAATATTGCCGTCGAATTAGACGCCCGAGTCTCGCACGCACGCACGCACGCACCCGTCTATTCTCTTTGAATATAAATCGTGCAATAATAAACGATCGAATCGAGATTTCCTTCAAATAATTCATCGGCATCGATCGTGTTGAGGTCCCGCAATAGATTTAACTTGAGCCAAAAACTACTCTCTTAATTCTTGGGAGTGAAAACAGCGCCACTCCAAGAAAATAGAGTGAAATTTCAGTCTAAATGGAGTGAATATCACTCCAAGCAGAGTGAATTTTCACTTCCTCGGAGTGAAAACAGCGCCACTCCAAGACAAAGAGTGAATTTTTCACTCCAAAAAATTTAGAGATTACGGCTCATGAGACCTCATGAACAAATTGTTACGATTGTGATATTCAATATACATCGCATCTGTCGATATTTTCATTTTTCACATAAATCAAACTTCCTACTCAGTTTCAACAGATGAAATCCAACATTTGGTACAAGCAATTAGCAGCCTACTGGTTGAAATCAACTGATCAAATCTTCCCACCGCGGAATCTCGAAACTCCATAACTTACAAGCTCTGATCTTATTCTCTGCACACATGATTCCTCAACCCTGTTTCCTACCTTGAGGATAAAATCTTGAATAATATGAAAGTAATAAAATCGCTTCCTTGTTCGGCGAGGAGAAACACGCGGGGGGTAGATGCTGCAGGGTGTTTTGCGATGTGCCGTGAACTGCATGGTCATGATCGACCTACTATATAGTCGTGGATGTGGATGTGGTGGGTTTCTTCTCGGAGTGAGTCCGTCCTCCGGTTATATCCTCCGGCACAGGGTTGTTGGGAATCAATGCTTTTCGCAAGAACACGGCACGTCCTCCCACCGGAGTTCAACGGGGTTGAAGCGAGGGCGAATCCAGGGGTTGGTCCGTGGTTCAGGATCCACCAACCAGAGACAAGACGCCATTGATCGGCACGTGGCTCCGGTTGGCCCTCTCGTGGCAGTGTTCACGGTGGGGAGACTACCCCACAGGCAACGAAGGGATGATGCGGGGAAAACCCGAGGGTGGTCCACGCGATCTACACACTCCGTTACACTTACTGGTAAACCGTATTAATCAACGACATCATGGTTTATCCCTACCCTCACTATTCTCTCTCGGTCTCTTTCTAGCTCTTATTTGCTCAAGAGAAGAGTGAAAAGTGAAGAGAGAGGAGAGGAGAGAGGAGAGGAGAAGAGAAGAGAAGAGAGGAGACGTCGGGCGCCAGGCCACTTTGAGGGAGGCGATTGCGTTCTAACGACGTCTCCGGGGTTTCGCCCAGCTGCACAGTTGCAAAAGGTCGTATAGGTACTCGCTAATCCAAAGAATTTTTGCTAATGGTCCGAGATGAGAATTCCGAACGAAATTATACCAATTCCCCAATTAGTCTTGGCGAAAATTTTGTCCTAGTATAACTTTTGAATAGAAATTAGCTCCGCGTTAAAGCTGCGTCTGTTTCCGAAAAGTTCAAGCCATTCGCCTTAATCATCCTCGAGCATCATGCTAGATGAGGACTAGACGAGGACTAGATGGTCTGAAAACTTAATAAATCGCGTTTTAGCGAAGTTATATTAACGACGAAGGAGGACTATCAATTTGAAATTGACAATCTGTCTTGTACCCGAAATACCCATTACCAAGATCTGTCAGCGAAGTATTTTCTTGCAATAAAGAATGAGAAAAGTGTCGGAAAGAAAATTGTTGAATGGGGATGAAGAGATGATACCGTGGTGCTGACGTTTTTTTTGGTTTTGTAAATGAACTACAGTTGGTTTAAGCATGAAGGAATATATCAACTTTTTTGATTGGAGACGGTCTGTAAAAATGTATTTGTAATGACTTGTCATCGTCGTAAATGGAGTTCACTGCAGAGACTAGAGGTGCATCGATTGCAGCGAGCACAATGTCTTTCGATTCCCGAGTCAATTAGATTCCAAGTACGTTGGATCGAAAGAAACAGAAACACATTCATTACATGCGACGTACGACCTCTATAACTCTCGATTCATGACTTGGCAAAGGTGTCACGTCCTTGTGATCAATAGCTTTCGCGAATAGATCGGTTGCAGAACGCCATCCTGACCTTGCCTTGATGCTTTCGTTTGCACAGACAAAGTGTCTGGCAAAAATATGGAGATCTATTTTATAATGGTAAGAAAATAGAATAAATCAACGACGATGAACTGGAAGAGAAAATCAGTTGAAAAGTGAAAATGAAATCAAAGAAAAACGCTCGTTCTTGTTATAACTCTTTGTTCCTTTTGTCAAACGAATTCTGACGTTCCGGATTTCTATACAAGTTTACAGACAACGGATAAAATCGTTTGGGGTGAAAAGACGTCGTGCCAAAGGGGCGGAAGTTAGGCGGTAGGTACGCCCCTGTGATCTTTGGAGGCCACGAGACGTATAGACTTATGGAAGAGGAAAGAGATAAGAGGAAAGAGGGAAGAGGAACGAGGAACAAGGAAAGAGGAAAGAGGAAAGAGGAAAGAGACGATAGATAAGATGAGAGAAAAGGAAATAAAGGAGATGGGAGATGGGAGATGAGAGAGGAGAAGAGCGCGAAGAGATGATGGTAGACAGTGATTAATACCGCGACGTCGCCCTGCTTCTTGCTTTTCCCCGTCCACTCGCCTGCCATTCTACTTGCGCGCCCCTTTCCAACGTTCCTCAATTCCTCCGACCCTTCGTCCCTACGTCTCCCGGTCCCTCCGCAACCCCAAGTTTCCCGCGGCTACCTCCACGGCTATACTCATCCTCCTTCGCTCCCTCTTACATCGCGTTCTACGGTAAAAGGTTTTGCGAAATTCATTGTCAGGTAATTTGCATGTCAAAGCTGCTCGCTTGTTCCGGGCTGATGGAATTAAGAAAAATGTACCCACTTTACGGAGATGAGTTGAAGAAAAATAATTATTATTTGCCACTATTACGCACGCTGCATAGGGAAAGTCTCTTCATACCCTAGTTTACTGGCAAGGATTTCATTTCCAAGTACTAAGTAGACTGCAATTACCGCGATATCGCAAGCGCATTTCCAATCTATGAGATCATTATTATATGATAATGTACGATAAGTATATTGGAAATATGGAAGAATGATAAGTGTAGAGTTATTTTATCAGCTATTTTGTTGCCAAGAATGACTGTCTGTTGAATGAATATGAATTGCAATAATGATGGATGTCGAATTTGCTAATTTATCTACCGTTCAGACTGGAAGAGTAATTCCTACGCTGGTATATCAAGATCAGGGTAAATCAACTGGGAGATCTCTCGGAACAAACAAGGATTTATCGAGCTCGTCACGCGGAGGTAAGAGGATCAAGAGCCGCAATGATTTTCAATTTTGGAATCCACTTTCCTATGCCTTCCTTTTCCCCGGGCGGATCAACGCGGCCCAGACCGAGGGATTCGCCCTGCGTTACGTTACGCGTCTACACGCACCACACATACATACATCCATACCCAACACCTCTGGGAACCAGGAACGTCAATTTTCACGAGATAAAAAATATTGCAACGAAAAAAAGAACGGACGTATAAATTCTTCAAAAATGTACGTATTATGCACGAATTTAATGTCCGTATAAAATGGATTTTTTTAAACCTATCTACCTATAGGTCGTTTGTTATATCTCAAATAAGTTTGTTAGCTAAGTTTAACATTTTTTTTTTCTACAGGATCTCCGGATGTGTAATATATTCCCTTTGGTCTATTTACTATTAAATGAATAGAAACTTATCGAGCGCGTAGATATTAAAATTTTTTTTTTCGAAATCGGTTAAATCTCAAGTAAAGTGTTTGTAGAGTAATTTTTATGTAGAACAAATTCTAGGCTCGTGTATTATTTTCTACCCAGGGCATAAAAAGGACTTAAAACATCCCTGACCATCACTAGCGACCAGCGAGAACCGGAAGATAACGAAGTTTGCTCCGGTTGGTTAATTCGCGGCGGATTGGATCGCGCGAAAACACGCGCGCTAACGTCATTTCGACGAGCATCAGGAGTCTGCCGTCGATTCACCCGCACGTATGTATCTTTTAGGTCTATACATACCTCCGTACATACAGGTAGGGTATATACGTACATAGGTCCATGTACCTATACCCATAGGTATATGTATTACAGGCAGGCGACCATCCACTTTGATCAGCAGAGCTCGGTGATGGAAAAATTCACGCCATAATTTCATTACTTACTTGTAGTAACCAACCTAGTCGTCGCGTATCCCATATCCATGCTACAACACGCGAGTGAATAGTTCGTGTTTGATTTATGCTACAGAAATGAGCTGATTTCGAGTCGAAATTTCGAATTGAGATCTTGATCAATGATCGCAGTCATGCGATTGAAAAAATTGAAAAACGCTTCAGGCTCTAATTTGTAAGCAAAGTATGACAAAAATTGACCAAGTCTATCAAATTCCGATCATATACCTAATTGAAATTCGATAAAATTTGCATAATTTTTTTTAGAAAATATCGGAATACATTGAAACCGATGAAAGCTCTGAATAAAATCTTCGAATCTGTATGCAGATAGAATCGTATACATCACGCTCGCGGGTTTTGAGAGCTGGATTGGCCGGTTTCCGGTCTCAGGAAACTATAAAGGATGAAATCCCTTCGTCTGTTTGTCCTCTGGACGGACACTGCCCGACACTAGCTTCAGGGTGTAAATTTATCACGCGATTTATTTATACATGGATTTACCTGCAATAATATGGATGCGTGTATCTGAGTATGTGGAAGCGTGCATGCGCGCATGATATTCGAAGTACCCATAGTATAGTACGGCGTACGCCTGCGGAAAGCTTCCGCGATCCCATAAACAAAACCCAGTATCAACCCATAAACGGGCTCCAAAACCTTCACCCCAAACTGGGAAACGCCGACAGTTCGGCAAGCGGCGGCCAATTATTCAGCAAATGTTATAATTGGCGCATTCCATTACGCGTAATGGATCGCACTTAGTGGCCGACGGTGTGATTGGGGAGAGAGTAAAGGCGGAAATACTGAGGGGTGCAAACGGGGCGAGGGGGGGCCAATCTAGATAATAATACCAGAACTGTGCAACTAGCAAAAGATACGAATGACTGTCAATGATTCATAGGAAGAGTACCGATTCATAACGATAACACATCATGGCTACGTACTTCATTCGCCAATTTAATCGACGTTTAACTTATGTGTAACATGCAAAAAAAGAGAGGCGATTGACAATAGGCTTAATTTAAAACGAAATTCACTTACTTTTTCGAAGTTTCATACCTACCATCAGCTTGCGAAACTGAATTTCTGTGTTTCAGACAGTACGGTATCACCTAAACGTATGTGCCTATAAACTATTCGGCAATTATCACGATGGCTATTGCACGCAGAGCCAGGGGCCAAGAGATAATAGAAGGGGTAGGTACGTGGGTTGAGGGGTGGAAAGTGAGGGATGAATTGCGAGAGGTATGCTATGGAAGGAGGGTTAGGACTCAGGTGCGTCGGCAGAGCGCTATTGAATTTATAATTCCATTGGGGATGCTTTCGCGCCGATCATGTTTACGCTAACGTATATATAATAGATAGGTTATACCCATACATACACATGCACATGTATACTGTATATCTACATATATACGTACCGGGTCCAAAACTCCACCATATACGAGAGGGTCGCTCCATTACAACCAAAGAGTCGTGGGCTTGCCGCGTGTCGGGCACGCGTGGCGCCAATATTGTTCTCAAAGATCCCGGGGGAATCCCGATATTGTCATCTCGCTAATTCTCTTTCTGCGACATCCATGAAGCTAATTTACTCGAGGGTATCAAAGAGCCTATCTATTATATCCACTTTTCTCTCCTTTCGTCACTAGTACACTCGTTTTGATGCCCATCTAATCTTATAATCTACGTATCTACGTGTGTGTGTGTGCGTGTGTGTACAAGCAGATGAATTATTCACACCAATAATAATTGATGTATATAAAAATAGTAAGATAAAAAAAGAAAATGTTTTTTTCTACCGCAGCGCGTATGTCTGCATATGGAAGGAGATAGAGCAGATAACGAAAGTGGGAAGAAGGCAGCTATTTGGATTACCGGAAATCCGAGGCTTGAAACTCCGGAGATTATGGTGTACTGCCAACTCACTATATCCGCATTTGTCTGAGTTCTGAACTTATCTGACTTATTGACAGCGGTCTGCATGCTCGTGGCGTATTGTTAACGAATGTGTAAGTATAGGTTTTCCTACAGTTGAGAGAAAAAAAGAAATATATGATTCTTTCGATTGCTGTGGGAGTTTGCTTCAAGGATTGGAAAGATTGCTTGTAAAGGTAAATTTTCACAGATATTTATATACGTAGGACAGAATATTTGTATTATAATTTCTTTTCTTATAAACTTAGTATACCTATGTATTTATAACGACAAGGTGTAAATTTTTTTACCGATATACCAAAATCGGCAAAAATATTAAGAAAATGTTATTTTTGTGAATTTCTTTTTCACTTAGAATTAAATTAAACATGTTAAAATGACAATTTTTAATCAACTTATTACACTGATTATATTTACAAAGAGATGCGCGATGGTCCATTTTCGATGATACGAGGCTGCTGCAACTATGAAAGACGAACTACTCACTCAAGATCTCGAATCCTGACCTTTCGTCTAACAGCATTGCTGTATCCCTCCTTGTACTTGAACCAAACATCGCTTCGCGATAAAGCTTGTCTAGTTCCAGGAGATATGTCGTTTTTCTTTCCGCTAGTAGCATTTTGGTTCTGCGGAGTCTTGGTGACTAATCGTCCAAAGAAATCACGATATTGCTGCAGACAGAGGTACGAACAGAGTTATCTCTCCCGATTATATGTATGAAATTTTTTTACCCTGCATCTACTTCACTCGGTTTTGAATATCAATCAGTCGATCAAACGCTGACAGTGTTTGACGATGAAGTTGGCCAAATTTCTCCATTCGTTTGCTTCGAATAATCATTTTTCAATTTCCGCGATTCTTCGATAAAATTGATTCGAGATATGATCCTATGAAAAAGTATATACCTACCCCTTAAAGACGAAGCCTTTCTCCGACAGCGAATGATTTTCTATCGTTGATTGAATCGATCATTTTTTTTTTTTTTTCTTTTTTACGCCTTGTCCAAGCTCTGATCCCGTACATGTATCGTTTACACACACATATAGTTTTACGTGGTCGACCTGTAGGTTGGGTAACTACGCCGGGGTAGCTAAGGAAGGGATGCCAAGAGGGAGGAGGGAAGATAAGAGGAAAAAAATCAACTTTTATTTGCCGGGAACGTCGTTAAGGGTAAGTGGAAGACCAGAGGACGCGAGGGGTTGCCAGGAGTTGGGGAGGTAGACCCAGGCTGAGGCTGAGAGAAGCAGGAGGGCGCCTGGACGTCGCGGCGTCCCCCACCTCCGTTCTGAAATTTTACTCACTTCGTTCTCTATTTATGTTTCCTTTTTATTTTCTTTCATTTTTTTTTTGTCCGTCTCTTTTGATCACCGAGGCAACATTTCTCCACCACATTAATTACTAACGCTTATAAATCTACACAAACGCCGTCTCTGTATGGTTATACGAGTTTCGATTCAGTGAATAATAAAATATAATTTACAGGGGAATAGAACGCTACTAGATCGTACAAGTCCTGTTTTCTTCTCAGCATCGCTTCCGGTATGCATAACACAAAGATTGAATTTTCAATTATCCTAGAAAAACGTGGATCTGTATTATAAGACGTTGAAATTTCTCAGCAAGTAAAAATTCATTCGGCAGGGAAGTTTGGAACGGAATGAACGCACGTATAGTTTAAAGCGAGACCCCCACGAGCTTGAGTAATAAAATGTCGCCGCGACGTCCCTGGCCGTGTACCAGAAGCATTACCACCACAATGGTGGACGACGCCTAAAGAACGGGGCCGTCGCGTCGGAGTTTGAGAATAAGGAGGATGAGGTATAAAGAATGGAATAGGACGAGGAAAAAATCGGGAGGAAACAGTAGAGGAGGAAAAGGACGGGGCGGTACGGGCAGATTGCGACGTCCGGCGTACCCCCGACGCTCCACATATACCACCGCCATCCACTTGTGAACCCCTCGCGACGACGCCCCCGCGATTACCTCCCTTTTGATACACTCGAATACAGTTGTAAGTCTCCTCTTCGCCCAACCCACGCGATCTAACCATCTAACCATTCCAACCATCCGTTCGTTCGTCGGTCTTCAACCATCCGAACAACCGACTCCCGCAATTCAACGGGGGATGATGCTGTTGTTCTGTGTCTCTAATGTACCAGCCAGCTATTACAGTGTTTCTAGCTAACGTCGTATAAGTATTATTGTCCGTTCTCCGTGTGGGGGTACAGTTACGTAATACCTACGTGTATAAGATGTGTATTAGACATGTATATCCGTGCGGGGGAATGAGACGATGCCATTACACTGCCGGGGGCAGCAATCGGGCGGAGCGGATGTCCGGGATGACAAATTAATACGAGGGAACTTTTCCGTTTAGTTTTATACGTTTATCTAACTCCTGGCTACGTGTGGGAGTACCTAACGCACGGGTCAGGGTAGAGTGTATTGTACCTATACAATCGAGGGGAATACCGATTTTCAAAAGCCAGCTGAACAATGCAGATTAATTAATTCAAGTGTTTGTTAGCGTACGCTCAACAACTCGATGAAGTGGGTATAATTATAATATCGAAAACTCCTCGGACCGGCTGAGTTAGAAATGAATGATAAACGGGTAGAAGAAAATCCGCGAGATGAAATTCTCCGAAGATATTTTACTCGGCTTTTTAAAAAATCGTCAAAATCTCTGAGTTGAAGAAAATAAAAAAAAAATAAAAAATCTTTCAATTACCCCCAAGAATCATTGACCAAAAGAAAGAAGGATACTTTTCTCAAAGTTATAAATACGTACGAGAAACGAAAAGAAGAAAAAAATGAGAAAAAGATGGCGAGTGCTCGTTGGAGACGAGGGATGGTACAGCACAGACGTGATATGCGCGGATAGCGCCATAGGCGGGCACCAGGCTATTATGCTCGCTCGAGCGAATCCCTATTAAAATGTGTTTACACTGGGCTCAGGGTTGACTCAACCCTCTTCCTCTTCTCCCTTGGCCCGTTTCGTGCTGAGCTAACGCTCACCATCTTCGTCCACCGCAGAGCTCATACTCTCTGTCATGCATAGTGTGGATGTTATACCTATAGCTGACGTACGTGTGTGTACCTACGTTATAGCTATACCTACCCCTATCCCTAGTATAGTTTCTCTACACCCCCATCGGCCCGCAAAGTAATGCCTATCTAATTGTCGCTTGTATGAATAGTGAATCCCGAAGCACTCGGGGGGGCCACCAAGCAGATCCAACCTAGCCCGAGGGGAGTCCGCTTTGCAGTATGTACATGTAATAGGTTCTGCATGGACTAGCCGTGAACGTAAATACATATAGATATACTATAGCTACCGCGTAACACGTGTGATAGAGATGGAAGGGATCAGTGCACGCATATACACGTACACAAACACGTTTTACTCGAGTAGGTGTACAGCCTCTCTCTACTGTGTGTATATTATGATAGCTAGCAATTATTGGTATTGTTATACGACGACAAGTACTACGGATCGTTTCTTCCCGGTGAAGTATGTATGGGTATGGGGATGGGTATGGGTATACATATACATGTAGGTATGTGATATGTATTCGTGTTTGACCTACGTCCCTCGTGCAAACATATCAAGCTTCGATTTATTCGCGCGGTTCCGGGTGATGAGAATCAAGGTATAGGTATCAAGGTATGTATGTATGGGAAGTTGCGTTATTATTATGGGATATAATAAATTGCGGTATCGTTGGCTGATTCAACGCGGCTTTGATTACTCGAATCTTGTAGAAAAATCGTTTTTTCACAAGCGCGGATAAATACAAGAAATAAAGAAATTAACTCTTGGGTTAGACTGGGGCAGAAATTGATTCGATCATGGTTTAAATTTTTCGCTTGTATAATAAAAACGCGAAATATATTCTGCCAAGAATTATTTTTCTCTAATGAATAATGACCAACTATACATACAGCTGCCAGTTTTAAATCGAATAGAAAATATCAGAGATATAAGAGTTTGCCAAAAATTTCAGAATTATTCGTCCCTTTTTTTTTTACAAATACGGGAATTTATTTCAGTTCCTTTCGGTGTTATCGAATAAAATGAAAATATCTTGTTTTCGCAGGGTTAAAAATGAATTGAAAAATCGTAGACGGTGAAAAATTGATACATTTTCTTTTCGCGAATTAGTTAAGCATTGGAATCTACAGAGTCTACAGATCGCGTATTATATTCAGACGTTGACGTGTTTCACGCGATTACTCTGGTTAAATTTGAACAGAGAAAATTGAACTCCGTATTTCGAGTAGACTGATGGGGTAGGTACCTACTTAACTATATCTATCTACCTACCTACCTACCTATCTATATACCCAGTCCCTCGCAGTTAATCAGAACCAAAGACAATTTCGGGAGTATTGTAGCAATAATAATTGTATTCGAAGCGATAATTAATTTTGATTAAAACCCCTGTCAACTCCACCGTGATTTATGATCGACGACAATTTACGAGACACGTGCGTAACTAATAACTCGGTTTCATTAACAGATTAATTTGCCAAAATCACCGAACAACCGCTGTCAGCGTTCGTTCGTTGTACGAAAATTATACTATACGAAATTAATATACTTGGTATAAATTTCAGTAATTAAATATATTATCAACGATAATTCCAATCAAATTATTGGAAATACAAAAATCAAATAAAAAATTAACTCACCTGTGGTTCTTGGGTAGCCCGGGTCGCGATCGGTTGTAATCTGACCAAATGATTAGGAATCGTAGGTGTGCTCGGGGTCTTTGAATCCTCCGATATTTTTTCATCATTTTTTGACGACTCAGCTTTAGAATTATTACCAACTTTTTCGAGGATTGGAGTTTCGAATTTTTTCAAACGCGCAACCTCGAGTTCTCTAACGACTATTTGCTTCACCGCGTAAGTAAGATTACGGCGTGTTTTACAATCGGGGAAAGTACCAACTTCCTCCAGATTTCTTGAGGGTGAAAAAAAAAAAAAAGAATCAAATAATGAGTAAAATGTAAAGAATTTGTTTCTGATTTCTTTTTCTTTTTCTTTCTTGATAGTAATCAATAACTTACGGCTCTAGATTGTACACGTAGCCACCTTCCGGCGTCTTGTCTTGGACCAGATTGAGCCCCAGGTCCAATAGCACATTGACAAGTCTGGCTAAATCCGCCTTCTCACGCGCGGAATATAAGTGATAAGAAACAGACCTCAACGGAGGCGTTAGAAGATCTGTTAGCAACGGTGCGAGGTCAAAAATCAACGCGAATTTATCAGTTCCAGAAACCTGCCGGGTCATTCCTAGTATGGCGTTGGTACGAGCCAATTTTTGATTAACCTGAAGATCGAGGAAATGTTTTTTGTTTAATTTTGTACTACATAATGTATTTTAAAATGATATTTGTGGACTAAGATAATTGCCGATATCTCAATAATTAGCACGTGGTAAAGTCTGCGAGTTGAAATACGTATTTCTATGAACAGTTTTCCAACAGAAATTCAAGGCAACATAATTGTTCGCGGTCAATTTCGCCCGAAGTTGACAGGTTGTCGTTTTAATAATGTCAAATTTAAATTGAACGTATGAAATACTCATTGAGCCGCGTCGAATCGCATGAATGTCCTTTACAATGTTGATCTGCACACGTGTCCACAGCTGTCCTCGTTTAAAAAATAAAAGAGACACACATCAATTTATTAAAACGCGGCACGAACCGTGCAGCAATTTCCATCCTCGTTCTTTAACCGATAATAAAAGTCGAGAGTTGGCTTACAGAATGAGGAAAAAACACTCTTATTTACCGTATGAATTCTATGAAAAACGTTTAGTCAAAAGTTTTCATCTCTGGAATGGAACTTTTCTTCCAAAACGTATATAAAGAAAAAAATGGAGAATAAACCGAGTGTATGTGTGTATGAGAGACGTGTGGATGTATCTCCGTATCACAGTGCAATTATCTCAGCGGAAATGAGCTTTGCTTAGTCTTGAAGCAGCAGGTAATCTTCGCGAAAGTGGTTGTCCGCGTAGTTTCTAAAAGCTGTTTCACACGTTTTTGGTATTAAAAAGAAACCCCGTTGGTAAAGGTGTGAATCGTCCTCGAGGTACGATGCAATATACTGCAGTTTCAGAATCGGAATCAGAATCAACAGCAGCAACAGCCGGTCTAGCCTAGAGTCTAACGCACTGCAACATCGCTTTCGCGTGACCTTTGCATCCGTGCAATCGACTGCACGCCAACAATTGTTGCGCAATGTCCGAGCTAGGCGAATAGGTGAAGTTGCGGACGCTTTTGCTTTATCCAATATTCACAGAAAATTATATCCAGCAATTAGCGGATAGCTAATTTAAAATTTACTTTACGCTTGCCAAGTGGCAGCTTTCATGTTCAATCCATCATTTATTCATTCTTTTTTTATAATGAAAATGAAATTCGAAGACTTGGATGAGAAATTCGAACAAAACATTAAGTCGAAATTTTAAAAGAGGCATCTTTCGTTTTTTTCTTTTTTCTTTCTTTTTTCTGTTTCTTTTACAGCAATGCTAAGGATAGATTTATTCGTCAGCATAGCTCTACCTACAGACGCGCCAAGTTTTTACATCGCCTGAGCTTGAAATATCTCAATTGTAATTGAGGCTAGGAAAAATTAAATATGTTGATCGCGTGGCAACGTTTCGCCTTTGCAATGCTGCTGCTGCTGCTGCTGCTGCTGCTGCTTGCTGTACATATTATATCACACCACATTACACGCTAGTTATATTTATATTTTACTACGGACTTCGCTCTCGCGAGCTTTGCTATACACATCAAAAACCGATAAAAAAAATAAAAAAGTGTTGATAAATTGAAATTGAAATAGAAATTTTTGTATTTTTTATCTTAAATCATTCAGTTAGGAAAGTTTGAAATTTTTTTATAACATTGTGGTCTTTCTGATCGCCCGCGGTTCTATTATAGCTGACGTGTGTCTTGTGCCTGCGAAATATAAGACTGCTGAATAAACCTACTTTCTTCAAATAGCTT
Organism: Tenthredo livida; assembly: GCA_963992785.1. NCBI lineage: Eukaryota > Metazoa > Arthropoda > Insecta > Hymenoptera > Tenthredinidae > Tenthredo > Tenthredo livida. The sequence continues at coordinate 9,916,873 of OZ023066.1, read as the reverse complement.
CATTTCTGCAATATCTCACTCTATTCATCAAATTTAGCTTCCTAAGTCCTAACGACCGGATACAGTTCTTTCAATCAAAGTGAAAATCGGCATTTGAACCAAATACAAATACTGTTGAAACGAAAAACAATGAAAAAAAAAATTGAAGACTTTTTATACGAAAATTCTTTCCAACTCTCACGATAGTACCTATATAATATAAAAAAAAATCTAACCGGACAAGTAATTTTCCGCAAAAAATTCATATTTAGATGCAAAAAAATGAAAAGGAATTAATTTGGAATGAACAAAACCCATATTATGATACGTAAAGATTGGGAAAGCGAGTGTGAAACGTCTGGTTTCCGGGATACAATGATTTGGCGATAGCCAAAATAGATTTTACTTGCAGAATTCGTAGACTTTATAAATGGGATCGCAAGACGCCATCTATCGAACGAAATAAGCTGTTAGAAACGAACTCTGCTGAATTCAGTCGATGAATTATCAACCGTAGATGATATGTAAATTTAGCAAAGACGATGCGGCCGGGCCACAAGCACTAAGATTTTCAGATTGAATTACTTTCTCAGCTTTCTTTCGTGATAAAAATTGAATTTTCATTTGATTTTTATGTTGTTTTTTTTTTCAACGACTAGATAACAAAAATTGTCCACGGCTTAAAAACGTTATAAAATATTTTTACGTCTGAAACTCTGGTAAGCCCTCTGAATTTGAAATGAATTTTTTGTTTTTTTTTCCTCAAGTGATGCCTCGACCGAAAAGAAGCCCGCTACAAATCTCTGACTTAAAAAAGAAAAGAGAAATAAAAGAGAGAGAAAGGAAAGAAAGAAAAAATCGTCGAAATTTTCAGGCTTCATAACTCTGTTCTGTAAAAAAGCGTCGCGTCGTTGTCGAAACTTTTCGCAAACACGTGTGAATCTCTCCTAAGACCCAACTGCAGGAATATAAGCAAAACTCGTAGGGTTGGGTGAGGGAATGGGAGGTAGAACGAGGAGGCTAGGGAATGGTAGAGGTAGCGTGGGAGGGGGGGCTAAGCTGAATAATTCAAGCTCTCATTAGGGCGACAAAAGCACCCTGATGGATAGCTGCTTGCCTCTACTGACTGTCGTGTATACAGTATAAGCGTAACACGTAGTCAGAGGGGCACAAACACACACCCCCTTGGTCACCCCGACATCGAGCAACTCCCTTTACAAACTCAACTCAACTCAACTCAACTCAACTCAACTAAACTGAACTGAACTGAACTCAACTTCGCCTTTGTTTTATTTCGAATGTTCTTTCATTTCTTAAAAGGTTCTACGTTCATAATTAGCACAATGCGCGGGCGTATTAATTATTACGCGCGCTAATTACGGGAGGATAAATCGCTTGCTAGGGGTAACTCGAGGCTGGAGGCTGGAGGCTGGAGGCTGGTAGCTGGAAGCTGGAAGCTGGAGGGGGCTGGGGGTTGAAGAGACGAACATGGTAGTGAACGCGAAGTGGGAAAAGGGACGAGATATAAAGAGAGAGAGAGAGAGAGAGATGGAGGGAGGAGAAATAGCCCATTACCGTTATTGCTGCAACAAACGTCCAACAACAGCGATAAATACGCAAAGTGCCTGACGTTACAAATGTCTCTCTCTCTCTCTCTCTCTCTCTCTCTCTCTCTCTCTCTGAGTTATGATTATTTACAAACACAAAACACGTCCGCGAAGGGTTGGTTTCGTTTGGATTTACTCCGCGTTTTCTATGTGTGTATAATGTATGTAACAAACATGCTTTAATATCAAACTCGAATTTATGTTATGTATGTATGTGTGTGTGTGTGATATACACCATAATATTTCAGTGGCATATCAGCACAGAGCAACAAACCAGCTGCTAGCTGCCAGCTGCCAACTGCCTTCACCGTGCGCCAGCCGTAATCAGAATTATTGCAAATTGGATGGAATCGAGTAAGCCAGCTCGGCGGTACCGCGTTAAATCTCAATTTCAAATAAATATTAATTATTACTTGTCATGGGAGTCGGGGACGCCTTTGATAACGGTCGTGAGATAACTTCGATGCAATTTAACTGATGAACAAGAATGAATAATCTCTCAGAGATACACTTTACTCTATTTAAATATTACGTATACTAATGGAAAAATATTATTAGCTAAATTTAACTCGACTTATTATTGCGGAATTTCAAATTCAGAGAGTGGACCGAGTAGGACCTGGTGCTGTTAATAATTTACTCAAATCGTCAACAAAAACAAGCATGTCGTTTGACAAAGAATTTGAAATTTCAAACGAATTTCATATCGTAATACATACCGTAATATGTGCGAATAATCACAATTCCCAGGAAATGAGATTCCCAAAAATCATAGAAAATTTTATCCCATAAATTATTAATTAACTTTATTCCGATATTCAGGACAAAGTTATCATTTTTCATATTTCTCTAATGCGCAACGACTTTTTAGTTTCATTTGACTGAATTCAATTTTCAATTATCCCGAATGAAAATATTTGTATCCGTGTTATTTCGTATAAACTATTCGCGAAAAATATTTTTTCTACTCGAAGCAGAAGTCTCAAGATCCTTGAGATCCTTCTACTACTACTGTTTTTTTTTTTTATCCATCCTCTCGTGATTCTATACGATTATTCTATTCATTTAACTTTTGCTATTATTTAGATTTTCGTGTTTCTTGTAGTCTGTAATCTCTGACTAATCCTACCATCTCTTTCTTACTCCTAATCGATTGTATTCCAATTTATCTATCAATCCATTCATGCATCATATACCCATAGTCAGTTTCGAAGTATTCACATACACATACGCACAATTTGGAATATCAAAACAATGAATAATGAAAAACCAAGGAGGTAATTAATCGGGAGTCTTACCTCGCTCATAGTGGTGGGATAGGCAAGTTTTGGATTCTCCATACCAGCAAAAGTAAAATGCCAATCAACAAAGGCGTAATTAGTATACGGCATTAGGTTCCAAGCCTGTTGTGACATCACAGCATCGTTTAGCTCGTCATAAAGCTGAAACCAATCGAGAGATTTCGCGACACTCTCCATTCCTGCATCTCGAAATTCCACCATTGGGTAATTGTGGAATACGCCTCTCACCAAGAGATCAGTTTCTCCTAAAACAACGCGGAAGATTAAAGACGATCCTTCAAGTCTGCGATCGAAAAAGCAGAACACAAACTCTCAAATTTGAATAAAAAAAAACAACAACAAATATTCTCACCGCCGTAAGCCACTTGTAAAACTCTCTGAATTCTCTCCTTGGGAGGCAAAGGCCCAGTTCTACCTCTGGGTACTTGTAAAATCTGTTTCCAACAGTCGAAAATTCCTCTTCTAACATCTTTTGGAGCAATGGATAGCTTCTGCCCGGCCTTAACACCGCCCATATACTGTAGGGCTCCTAAACAAGCCCTTACATCGCACCCAGATTGTTCAGCCAATTCTACTAGGGCACTAGGATCGGCGTCAAGCCCTTGTCTTCGCAAGATTTCAATCAAACGTTGGCCCAGTCTTCCGACACTGACACCAGAGACTGGGATGACCAGTGCGATGGGTCGCAGAGCCCTTAAAGCCGAGTTTTAAAGTTTTTTCGATCATTCAGATAGGTATAAGTCTCTAATGTTGTAAATCTTTCTAATTGTGTGACAAGATCTTTTCTTAAAAATCGTAGAATGTGACTACAACGATTCTCTAGTAATTTTGGCATGCTGCAGCGAGTTTACCTCAACGACGGAGCATAGGCATCATTGCAGATGCAAATAACCGGCCTTTTGCAACCAAGGGACTCCTTCTTAGCCCCTTTTTTCTTTTTTTTTATGGACTGATCATCATCCTCATCCAATTTTCCGTGGATAAATTTTAAAAGAATGTCTATCGAGGCTGCCGGAGCTCCGTCTATCTCATCCATAACCAGACAATTTGGTTTTGGATTATTTCCCATTACTGCTTTCATTTGTGTCGATGAATAGAGCGCCGCTCTTAAAGTAGAGAATAAAAATCGAATTGAAATATCACTCGGCACGAATAATGCAGTAATTTGGAGAATTGGTATATTAAAAATTTTTTAGAATTATAATATTTCGTCCTTTACATACTTAAACTCTTTAGCGCCTCTGTCAGAGCTTGCGTTAATGTCGATAACGTTGTATCCAGCGTGATGAGCTGCTAAATGTGCCAAAGTAGTTTTTCCCAGCCCAGGAGGCCCGCTTAGTAATATGATTCTATGAACCGGAAACCCCTTGTCATCTAATCCTTCGATATTCTTGTTCATAAATTTTTTCTCCCCAAACGATGGCGCGATTTTTGGGGCTCTGCGTCTTATCGGATCTTTGTGGAATACGATTTTATCCCAGAGTTTCAACCAGTGGAGACAAGTGCGATTAACATTTTCTTCGGATAATAGTTCCATGTATTTACGAGGACGATATTTATCGACCCATAATTCATGGCCAAAAGCTGCTGGGATTATCTCGGATTTTCCAAACTCTTCACTCAATTTTTTAGCTATATTTACAATCTGGTAAAGAACGTTTTACATTTCGATTAATACAGGAAAGAATTGTTTAGCTGTTGTAATTCCTTGTTTTTCAGTCTTTCATGCCTTCATTACTCACAATTTCTTCCGCTTCTGCCTTAAGCTTGCTAAAAGAAACGGAAAGAAGACCGGACGCAGGCCTAGTTTTCACCACAGCAAATCTACGGTTGCTCTTAACCCTTACATACAATCGTTTGCTATCGCTTGATCGAGTAATGGCTACAAAATTCCAAGGTGGAACTCTCTCAGAGATAGAATCGCTCTTCTCCTTTCTAAAAATGGAGAGAACTCAATTACAAGGAATTGCAAATTCGAGATCAATTCGTGGAAGCGTTATTTCTTACTGAGGTTCAACAGGATCAATGTGCATAGACTTCCATTTCTGATGCTCTAGTTTTCTACCATCAATAATTGTATTAATAAGTTCATCCTCCTGGTCCCAACGTACTCGCTTCGACTTAGGCTCATCGTTAATAGCTGTAAAATTAATTTTTAATAAACGTCAGACAAATTATTGCCAAGAATTAAATCGTCGATAACGTTGGTAAACAATCTTTTTTACTTTTGTGGAAATCTTCGTCTCCAAGAAGGTCCCCAAGATCACCGAATAAATCGTCAATAGTTCTTTTATTGGCGCTCGTATTTGTCTCAGTATTCTGAGAAAAGTTCAATTGTTTCTTACAACTTTTTTCTGTAAATAAAAGTTTTCGTTACTTTATATTTACTTCATACGCCTCTTCCTGCATTTCTTTAATTAGTGTTATTTCAAAAACCTTAAAGTACGAATAAAAAATAAGGATTTCCAGTTTTCTAATTGCTTAAATTGATTGGGTGAAATAAAATTGACCCAATTCCAATAACTTATTTCTATTTCATCTCCATTCGTTCAAGTTCAAATTAATAACCTACAACGATACATCGCGCATGAACACGTGACTATAAATAGTAAAGCGTAATAATACGATACGACTATTATATGATATACGCAAAAGTTACGCTGTGTTCTAATAATTGTTTCGAATGAAGTGATGAGTTCCAAAAATCTTAGATCTAAGTACTACTATAAAATATAAAAAATATATCTGCGACTAGATTCATTTGTTAAGAGGTTATGTTCACTACCTTCGATCTCCCTCAAAAGTTCGTATTCATCTTCATGAACGAGATCATATTCGTCATCGGGGTCCGGAAACTCGTCGGCCATTTTTCGAATTGACAACAACTAGAGCCCAATTTATTAATTTAAGTTAAATTAAACAGATTTCTTTTTTTTTTTTTTTCCTTAAGGTATTCGGCCAAGCCGCTGTACCGAATAAACTCTGGTTACTTCTTTTGATTTTCTATTTGAGAGCACTTTCTTCGAGAGGCACTTGACTGTTTGTCGCTCTTTCCAGAACTTAGTTTCGTGCACACCTCTGAAATTAAACAGATTAATTTAATAATACTGACTGTCTCCATAACATCTTCCTGTCTGTTTCTGTCGAAGGCTAAATATTAATTCGGTAAACCGCCGTAGCGGGTAACGTGGTGCTATACACGCTGCCGACATATTTTCTCCCGCCATTCTAATAATTTAAATTATTAACGTGCGAATTCGAATAGGAAGAAGACATGCGATACTAATTCAATGATTTCGCTAGGTATTAATTAAAAAACGACAACGATACTAGAGTCAATCTTCAATTTTAACAGATATCATTAAAACATGTATATCACTCCGTTTTGGAAGCTCTGATATTATAAAATACCGTATAATATATAATGGATAGGGGTAAGATTCAGAGTGTTATATACACGGTAAATAAATTGTTGGAATGAATTTTACGATCAGTAAAATATTTGATTAAAATATCCTATACGTGCATTCAAGGTCTGAATAATAGACTGATCGACATACGGGCGGAACTATTTACAGTAGATATAAATGAGTTTCAAGAATTAAGCAAGAAGCTGAAATGTTCACAGTTCACGGCCGGAATACATATAATATATATACGTATATAATATGTGTGTATGTACGCGTATGCGTAGAGTAAAGAATTGTCGAAAAAGTTGACCGCTTTATGGTCGATTGATCAGCCATTCACTTTAGTCTTGAAATAAGAACAAACAAATACGTATTTAATTAAAAAATCTATCAATATGGCTGTCGGTTATACTTTGCACCTCATTTCATTTCCAAGCGTTCTTCACAATTCAGCGAAACTATTTCATACGTAAATTCGTTTCGTTGTGATCTCTAAGACATTGAATGTCGTTTGCTATAAATTATAATACATTTCGCGTGGTAATGAGAAGGTGAAAATGTTTGGAAAATTTTCGTTTTTTTATGCACGAAATTGGAAAAAAGTTGGAAACATAAATTGAAATACAACAAATTACGACCATGTCGAGCATGGAAGGGGGTCAGGGGGTCATCCTAGGGTCAAAAGCCACTAAAGCTGATAAGACGTGGTTTCTCCACCGACGCACAATATCACTCTCCTTCTCGAAGATATTCAATCCGCTTATGACATCGAGTTAGTGGTCATCAACTATCGAGTAAATAAGACGCAACTGTCATCCGGTTTGTACTAGAGTTCGTTACTTCATTATACGACGTGTTCTGCCCACGCTGACCCCGTAGTACGGAACTGCGCGACCATCACATAAAGAGGGAAATCGAGAGGCAAGAATATCACATACCTATACCTAGTCTTACTTCGCGAAATAATATACATCAATTTTCTCGAAGTAATTAACGAACATAATGGATATACCTACGGATATTTGAAGCATACCTACTCTGACCACGAGTTGAGACAATGAACTGATATTGTACGAGTGCGTGCAGCAGTCATGGTAAAATTTTATCAATGAAACTTTAGACTGCGTATAAAAATACGGATTACTTATATAGCGACGTAATAAAGTTTTGCGAAAGATTATTGTTATTATTTTTTTTTTTTTTTTTTTTTTGTCCGCGCATCAACGCGACAAAATTAGCATCGTGTTTGTGACGCAATCATTCAAGGCCAGATCGTCCTTAGCTAGAATACATGCGTATAACATAATACGTAACGTAATTGGTATAACGTTAGCGGAGGACCCCTCCCGCTGTCGCGTTGCTATACATGAAACTGTAAATGAGACTCCCCCCAGTTAATGGCTAGGCGTAACTTCCGGTTATAAAAGCGCAAGGACGAAGAACCCGGCCTTTAAAACGTGCTTCGTAAAGCCACGTGTAAGATATCCTTAGTTTGTATCTCGGCACGATGATGCCTCGTGAAAATCGCGAAATGTAACGACGCGTGCTCGTCGGGAGAGACAGCTGAGGACAAGCCCGAGGAGCCCCCTCCTGTGCACGATCGTCTGTCCCCTCCAAGCTCGCTGCCCTCTCGGTCGCACTGGCTGGTACCCGGCGATAACGCCGGTCTCAACTAATAATTATTCGTGTTTATTCGTAGGACGAGGACTGACGAGGAACTGTGTAATATAAACGAGTGCTAGGCAACCCGCCACGAGGTTGTCTCTAAGTGAGAGAGAGAGAGAGAGAGAAAAAAAAAAAAAAAAATTTGTACCAAATAAATAGGAATCGAGGATAAAACTGTGATGGTTCGATCGGGAAGGCCGGTGGCCATCACCGTCACCCTAGTATACCTCTTGGCACTCTTCGGTGAGTATCCCTCCTCCGTTAAATTTACCGGTCCCCATTGATTCCTTGAAGAGTTAATAAGAGGGGCAAGGTATGGGGGGCAGGAATCAGTCGCCGAAGAGGAATAAAGGTGGAGGGAGATAGCCGCTGGACGAGTCTGTTCACCGGCCGTTGATTCCACCTCCTTCCTTCATTCTTCGTGGTCGATATTTTACACTCGGGTCTGTTTGGTCAACTAGTTTATAACAACGCTCGAAGTTGAAATATTCACGTACCAGTATCTCCACTTATTATAAACTCAGAATTTCATATACCTACCAATACCAATACCATATCAATATCTATAAAAGGAAAGTTGAGTTTTTTGCTAAACGAAAATGTTCTCGTTTTGTCGCAGGTTCCTACTGTCGGATGGCTCCAGGTGAATATTATTATCCAGTGATTTGATCTTAGAATTTCTTTTTCTATTTTTCTTTCATTCTTCTTCTTCTTCTTCTTCTTCGATGTGAGACGAGGGTGTGCAATCGTCCGTTATGAAGGGACGGGGGCAAGAAACGATCAGGCTAATTTTGTCGGGTTATTTTTCAGGTCTCGTGATTTTAGGAATTAGAATATAAACCATAGCTTAAGGACCCCTCATAATGACCCTACTCAAACCAGGTCTAGACTACGGAGTCTCCTAATCGCGTTAGAAGTCGTCGTACCTCACGTATATAACCGATAGCTTTGGAAAGGTGTTCGAATAAGTTAACACGTGGCGTAATCCCATCTCGAATTACTTATTCTTTTCTACACAGCCTTAGCCAGCCGACGAGTTATAATGAGGACATTCGAGAAACATTCTCGAACTGTATAGAACTTACGCAAGATATTATTTATACATTTCTTGATAAGTTGATTTCAGAATCTGTGATTAGACGGTGAATAGTTCATTCCGAGGTTCATTCATTAAATAAACCTAGGCAAATTATCGAACGGTTTTATTCGAACTGTGAAAATCATGGGAGTAAAATGATATGAAAGCTCAATCAATGGCTTGAAATAATCGAGGATAAAGGACAGGAAATTGCAACCGATTCAATGTGGTTGTTACTTGCGTAGTGCAGTATATTAGACCCGAAGATTGGCCGGAATTCCTGTTACGAGTGCCTGACTTTGGACAATGGAACATGTTACACGATGTTATACGTCGCGATGTAAAGTTTCGTCCACACCAAAAGTGTGCGATGATACGTTTTACGTGATTAGATCGTTGTTTGATCGTTTTTTTTGTTAAAATCAATGCGGAAGAATAACTATAATTTTTGTACCTTCAGTGTTAGACTTCAAGCCCTTCAAGCAATAATTGTACTACTTTGGTTCTTTACTCAACCAGAATTCGGTGGATAAAAACGAAACTCAGTTATTCAGTGCGCCGCAATTCGTTCAGCGAAATACTTTTCCCAATTGTACCAAATTTTCTAATGCAAACGGTAAATTCTTGAGCAATATGTATACATAATTACATCGAAAAGTAAACTTGTTACTCAGTGAGCGAACGGGCGATAGTCATGCACCAAAAATCATTACCAAGATCCAGTTATTATTGCTCAGTATAACCAATGAACGATCTGCAGTTTGAACAACATCCGAAGAACAACAGCCAGACATATGTATACGTCAGGACGGTGATCTGTTTACCAAAATTTATAATCTTTATCTCTGAGGTTATTCATTCTGAAAACAGTGCTAATCGTGAAAAACATACAGACAAACATATTGGTACAAGATTCGACAACTTTAAACACAATAGAGCTCTGTGCTCGCGATTGATTCATATAATGATACACCGAGCTGTATAATCCACTAGTTATAAATCTGTAGGTATATATAATGTATATAAAATGACAAACAGTTCAACATTATACCTATAATTGCCGTTGTTATCTCGGGAATTTGATCGTGATTCGAATCAAGCTCATATAACCAGAGAGTATCGCTCCGAGGTACGTTGACTTAATTATAAGTGGCGGACGATCAGTCGAATCTAACATGACCGAAATTGACATTAACTGCATGCCTGCACGTAAGAAATGGCCCGATGGAATACGAACACTAATCAATATGCCTATAGAGGAACGTCTAACAATGTTTGGGAGTCAAAAATTTTGATAACGAGTCTGCGAGACTCAGTCTGGAGAATTTCGAGTGTAAATTTGGTATAGATTGTGGGGGTTTATCAGTCCGTGAAAACGGACCTTTATCCTCTCAATTATCGCAGTCTACCTACTACGTTTAGGGGCAGGCAGACGGACTTAACGGTATACGCATCTACAACCTAGTATAGTGACTCTAGGAGTCAGATGTCGAAAGTGAATTGACGTTAAGGATAAGTGTAGGTACGTGTATCCGGAAGAACAAGTTTTTTTTTTAGAAATTCCGATTCGCAATTCCACGATAAAAACGGCATCAGTTTACAACAGCTTTGCCATCGATCCTTCCCGTATATGGTAAATAGATAAAAAGAGGATCGATTCTGAACGTAAAAAATGTGAAGGACTCGTGTACTCGTAACGTGCGTCGAGGCTACGTGGGTAATTCTATTTCCAATCAAAACAGGCGTCGATGTAATGTTTTAATTGTATAATCTAGATTCTTGCATGAGGAACGTGAGGCTTTTACGTTCTACCGATTAACGGTTAACGGGCAAATGACGAAGCCGCATAGATATATGTTTGTATACGGATACGCACGGACGTCAAAGGCGAAGGCGTGTAGCTAGCACACAAACACTAAATATCGCACACTAAGGTCCGCCACGTTCTACAAGTAAGAGTTTGATTGTGTCCTGCGACAACGTATCTGTATGCGTTTACTCGTTGTACAGACACAGTCGAGCGTTGTCGACGATGCACACGACCGTCAGTCGGCTCGCGACTCTTGGCCAGTCGAACCGTAGTTTGTAGTCCTTACCAAATATTAAGTTTAACATGAGTTTATAAGATTGAATAGAAAAATAGCTTTAAAAAAAGAAGAAACGAACGTTTCCAGATTTTTCTCACCACCACACATGGCAATGGCAATGGCGACGAGACGGTGCAGTGGTTTACTTATAATTATTTTAGCTGTAGCCGGCGCTGCGAGAGGATGGACTCTGGGCAGTGGGCTAAAATACAAACTCACTACGACGCTACTTTTCAAAGAAGCTGGACCTCCGAGAACCGGTGGCGACGTAGGATTTCAACTTACTGGAGAGTTAGCTGTTACAGCGGTGTGGAAAGACCCTAACGATGCCGGCACTCTGTTGCTCAGAATCGAGGTAAAACTATGGCAATTTAAATACCGCCTATCTGCGCGCTTACACGTTGTGTGCACGTGGTGAAACCCTGTTCAATAGGTTGTCAGATCAACTTTTACCTCCTTTATTGTCACGGAGTTTATGTTTAAATTCAATTTCTAGTTCACCATTCTGTAATTAACGGGTAATTTTTATATTCCGAATCATGTTATTCATGAGCGATTCCTTGTAGACATTCTTGAGTAGAAGGTATGAATAATTTATCGCGTATTTGTATTTGGTTCCTGTTTTTAGCGATGATATTTCTCGATATCGATATTTCGGCTGCAAATCCATTCTATAGCTATTATGTGTATAATAGGTTGTAGTTTATTATAATACGTCGTAATTCTGTATTCAAAAACTTGTTCGCAATCTTATTAACGTAAAATGCAGGAGAAACCTACCTTATCTCACCCGTGCATACGTACCCATGTTTAAAGCATAAAAATTATAATTTATTCCTTCAAAGATAAGTGAATGCGAATGTTATATGTGGTTGATAGCTATTCGCTGAGTAAGTCGAACGGTTTCGTCATGACAAAATATCGAACTAATCTCCATGTATGACGATAATAACGGGACTTCGAGCTTCACAAAAACGATTAAACGTTCATATCACGTGTAGAATTGTAACACGAGTTTGTGTGTGTATGTGCATGTGTTACGTCCAACCGTATGGCAACAAGCTGGCAAATATATTTCACTTCATATGCTGTTTGCAAAAGAGCTTACCGCTTACTCAAAAGTACATAAATCAGTAATCGATTGATTTAGATAACCCCGTGAACCTTGCATCCGTTCATTTTATAGCTTAGTTTCGGACATCATGTCAAGATGCTGAGATTTCAAATCATACCTAAACATCCGATACATTATCGTATGTTTAAATGTTATGTTCGCTCATGTTGCTAGATATTTAAGTCACACTCGATATACACGAGTATACACGAGCATAGAACATAATTATGATATTGAATGACTTTAACGATTGAAAATTTCTTGATAGAGTATAAGTATAGGTATGGAGGTAACTGGAGAAGCATAAGCTCTTCATCCCCGAGACTCTTGTCTGGTGTCTCCTTGAGAATTATAATAGAAAACTTTCGGAAGCTCTGAGATTTTCCCACCCCAAGTTAACCCAGATATTCATAGACTATCGGGTACCTAGCACATCGATCGATTTGTCATTGTAGATCAAGTGAGTAAATATTGACGAAGAAATTATCATGCTTTTAGCTGCTGTCACCGCAGTTATGGATAAAGTCGCGAAAGGCACCAGAACCGGAAGGATTCATCGAGCACACGTCGCGTTTGGATGATATTTCAAACAAACCAGCCCTCGTTCTTTGGCAAAAGGGTAAACTCGGCACCTTGTACCTTGACCCCTCGGACGACACGTCAACAGCAAACCTGAAGCGTGGTTTAGTCAGTCTTTTCCAATACCGAACTTTGGACAACGATTATCTAGAACACGATGCCTCGGGACTTTGTAACGTCTCCTACGTCTCCGACAGCCCGCACAGTTTCACGAAAGAGAAGACTTTCTGTGAAAACGAATCTCTGCCACCTAAGAAACAACATTCTAGTCCAGTCTTCGGCGTACGGGTAAGCAGCCTTCGTATGGCAGAATACGAACTGAACCCAAGTCTATTGCCGAAAAGTGTCCTCAACGAGGAAAGGCACGAGATGAGTCTGACCGCTAAACCAGAGGCTAGTACTGCCGTAAATTCTCAACAAATCCTCGAACTGATTCCGGGAAAATTAGAAGCTACACCTGTTGTCGCTGATACCGCAAACGAGGCTGTCATCCTTCTCGAACCGAGCTTCAGGGAAACTTCTATAGGTCTTCAATCCGAGCCTCCCACATGTCCCGACGCCGGCTGTCTCACGGTTTGTTGATTATCGATTACCTAACGGTCTAATAGACGATATTTTTAAATCATTGGTGTGTCCCAAAAAATGCTGACAATGTTATTAGCCCGCCTGAACGCTTTCACAATCTTACATGACTTATAAAACATCTCGACTCTGTTTTGCAGCTCGATCAAGTTCTGGAACAAAACCGGGCATCTTTGTCGAACTCGGTTCTCGGCACTACAAAATCGGCCCTAGCATTCCTGAGGCTTTTACCCCTAGTCAGAGAAGCTCCAGCAGAGGACCTGGCCAAGATATTGAAGAGCCCTCGCTATCGTGAAATGAGATCCCAATTATACGACGTGGTGGGATCAGCGGCTACACCAACGACTCACAAAGCGGCAATGAAGTCCTTACGACAAGACGAGAATGGAGACGACACAGAAAGGTACCTGTGGGCATTGTCCATGGCTCCTGTGCCGCATCCTGATGTAGCGAAGGACATTTTGAGAAGATCTGAAGAGACGCAACAGAACGAGAGGCTAGCCGAAACTCTGGCCTTGACCGCGGCCGCTCTAGCTAGACAACAGGGATCTGCGGCTGTGATTGAGAGAGCAAGAGTGAGCCTGGAGACGGGATTAGATACGTGTTCGGGGGAAGAATGTAAACTGCGATTTCTTAGAGCGTTGAGAAACCTGCGAAGTAGAGCCGCGATTCCCACCCTCCTGGAATACGCTGTGAACGGAAGTAAAGCGACGAGTGTAGTCGCCTGGCGTGCCCTGGGCAATTTGCGCCGTGAACATTTAACGGATGAGGTTAGAGCAGCAGCAAAACGGATTTTTTATCAGCTAGGAGGACCCAGAAGAGATAGCAGCGCGAGGACTTTAGCCCTCGACATTATTCTCGAGACTAAACCGACGAAGGACGAACTTCAGGGACTTGTTGAGTACCTGGCAAACCAAGACCCGGCTTACGAGGTGCGAAGGTACTTGAGCCAGCGTCTAGAACAGCTAGCCGAAAAGGACGATGTCTTTGCAGCAAATTTAAAAGAAGCTGCAAGAGCAGCCGCCAGGAAAACCAACAACTACCATGTAGCAGCACAAAAAGGCTTGAGCACCGCCTTCACAAGGACCTTCCTAAAGTCGCCAGGTAGCAACGGCTCTCTGGTCACTATCCAGGAAGTAAAATCCGGTCTTCTGAAGAGAGGAATCGTCGACGTACTATTGGAAACCGGCTCCTACACCCAGCAGCTGTTCTCTTTGGGATTATTCGCCGGTGGTTTGGGCAGCTTTGTGTCTTCATCTGAAGGTGAAGTAGCCGATGAACCGGCCGAAGATGAAGCAGCAACTGCAGGGATGGAAATCGCTCTTCTTGACGTGGGAATACGACCGTTCGTATTTTTCTCTGGGCAGGGTGAGCTCATGGGTCATGTTTGGTCGGGAACTGCATCGACGCGGACATCGGCTTTCCAGACTCTAGCTGCCCTCCATCACCACAAAGAAGTGTTGCCTCTGGGGTCTGGCTTCGTAGCTGAAATCGAGGCCGATGGTGCCGCTAGCTTTGATTTGGCTGGACAAGTGCAGCTCAGTCTTTGGTCCAGAAATGCTCAGTCGTTGGTTGAGATGGGCGCTGGTATTGCCGTCCATGGAGCAACGAGGGTTCGATCTAACTTCGTTCAAAGTACCGCAGAGTTCACGTTGACCACCGAGCCGAAACTCGAGCTTTCAACTGACCTGGACTTTTCAGGGCCTATTTCTCTGTGCATGAGATTGACGCAGCCCGAGTCGACCGCCAGACATCATGTTTATAAAATCGAAAGGATACCTGGGAGTAGGCATAAGTTAAGGAAAACGCGAAGATCGCGTGTAGCTACACCAGCTAAATCCTACTTGTTGAATAGAAAAAACAGCGAAATGTGCTCGAAAGTGTTTGCCTAGTGACGTACAGGCTGTTAGTTTGTTGTTATCTTTTAATGTATACATAGTGGATGATGAATCTATTCGATTAGGTCAATTGAGGTCTGATGTTATAGGAACGATTATGAACAACGTGGATCGAGAATTAGTACCTATCCTACTAGTAAGCAAGTGCACAAATTACAACCGCATTTTCGTTCTATTTTTGTACCATATTAATTACGTTAATTAATTAAATTTATCTTGTTTTACAGGTATTTGTTTTACTTTATTTGTATTATATAATATTATATGACTATGTACAAATACATTCCCACTCGGTACCCTTGCCATACGAAACTAATACAACGAGTATTCAGATATGTACATATTTGGAAATTACCTAATGATTAGACTTGTTGTATAGTTACATTCGAAAATCTATAATCAAAGAAGATTTCAGTCTTTCCGATAATTCAAACAACAATTGATGATCTTTGTTCACGTTGAAGGAACGATGTTATCGGGGGAAAAAATGGGTTTTCATTGAGGCAACAGGATTTTTAATGTCTGTAAAAATAAATGAAAAATCTTTCAATCCCACCGAGACATATGAAGGGGATGTCCTACCGCAACTCAGAAATCCGAGAACCGTGAAGAGGCGAACTCGATACGCGGATCTGTCAGAGATACATTGCAGAAAATTTTATTGATTCTGAGCTAAATTTACATCATTTGTTCAGATTGAACGCCGGTGTTCGTTTCACTTTGGCACATTCATCCGAACTTCCTTAGTCACCAAACAAATTGAGATAGCGTGCTCTATGATATATATATTTTTTTCTATCGTCCATATGAATATTCTAACGGAGCTGTCCATTGACGATACAGGCGAATCTCTAGTTTCTAAGAAATGATTCTTTAAATTCATAAAACATAAGAGTTCTCAATATTCGCCAGAGAAAGTGATAGATCCCTTACTTTTTCTGGTAAAACTCTATCCGTTCCGAAATTTACTCATTTTATGCAACTGAACAATCGAACAAAGTCTGCAACTAATCCATAAAATGGTAGATAACGGATTCGATCTCTCCAATGTAGTGTAGCAAGATCCAAAAGCACATTGAAAGAATTTGAAGAAATAGCCAGAGTCGATTTGTGAACAACAACGAGTATCATTTCGGTACAACATTCCCTCAACACACGTTTGCACGCGTAATCCCCACTATATATTCCCGTGGTCCAAATATATCTCGTATACTTTTATGCGGTCCTCTTATCTGCACCCACACTCCGCTACCACCATGTCTTCATATCCGTACTGATAAGTGAGGGTCCCTGCAGCGTCCATGTAAAGGAGACTGGTGGCGCTCAGCCTGGTTGGTACGCAGCAAGCTCTGCCAACTGGTTTGCCGTTAGAATTTCCATTCGAGTTCGCACCAGAGTTAGAATTTCCATTGGCCTCATCCGCCGCCTGAAGGGCAGTGTAGACGAGGGTCTGAACGATGGCGTGCTTCGTTGGACTGAGATGATCGCCCAATGGATAAAAGCACTTCCCGACACACTGGTAAGCGTCGTAGCCCTTCGGAGCAACGACCCATTCGTCGTATGATATCGTAGAGAAATCAACGTAAAGTGACCGTTTGCGACAAGCGTTCCGGCGTCTCCGTCGAGCAGGTTCATTTTTCCACGTAGTAGCAGCATCGCCCTGATCCTCGTCGCCGACTGACCGCGGCTTTCGCTTCTTTGGTTTACTGTAACTGAGCAGTAGAATCGGCCCTTCGCCTCGATGACGACCCTCGACTTTTCCGCGTACCCGTAAACGTACCACGTCACCGATCCGGTCTAAAACTGCATCCGTGACGTTGAACCCTCGCCAAGCATCGTCTCGCCTCGGTCTCTGAATCTGATTCCTCCAGGGAGACCCGTCGACGGAATGAACTCGGAAAATCATCCCAGCTGCTCCCAGGAGTTCGGCAGCCTCAAGAACCTCTCCGGGTCGAGTCATGGGGACAGAAAACTCGAGGATTCTTCCTCCGTCGTTTGACAACGGCCACGATATGTGGACTGGCTGAAGAGCTCGCACGATGTCAGCATCTGGACGACGATGATACAGCCGCAACATGTACCTCGAGATCGGCTGACGGTACTGCGGCTTCAGGGTAGCCTCAATCTCGTGATTCAAATGCGCGGTTTTGTTCACGAACCGCTGAGATAGACTCAGCGACGATGGTGGCAAGGATAAACCGACCTCGAAGGAGGCTCGAGCCAGAACTCCAGTGGACGACCAGGAAAATGGTTGAGCGGTTCTCCAGAGGTAACAAGCCGCGAATACTATGAGAGCAAACATGGGCCAATACTGTACCGACGTCCACATGGTTAAAAGGCTTTTGTGATTGGCTCACAGGCTTGATAACAGAGGAAATACCATCGAAATGAAAAGGTGGACCCTCGATTTTGGAGCTACTTTCATTACTAGTCAGCTCACGAACTTGGAAAGCAACTTTAAGAAAAACGAACGGTACTTTCGGTTGATGATTTTTCGAGAACTACGACGCGCCTTAATGCCCTCCAGGCTGAAACTGGAGTCAACCGTAACTGGGCGTCGTGTATCCTCGCAGATGAGGCTCAAGGGAGTCCTCAAATACCCGCCAATCCATGGCACGTTCAAAATTGCCGCTGGAGTTTTGGCTTATCGAACGCAGACCTCCACTTGACCGAACGTCTACCCTGTACGGCATCGCCAACGCAGCAACACAAGAGATGCCAGGCTTATCGCGACCGCCACCGCCACCGCCAACGCGCCGCGCCGCGCCGCGACGCCAAGCCACGCGGCTTCGACCCCCCTTCCCTCAGGCAGGGGTAGCACCGTCGAGGATCGATTTGTCCCGGTGACGTCATACCACGGACGGAACGTAACCCTCCGAGGTTCTGTATACACGTTGCTAGTCGAGCGTCAGGCTGCTCAGCAGCATAGAGATATCGCGACGACTCAAAGTACACGACGATAACCCCGCGTGTCATGCCTTGACTAAATCTAAATCTCTCCTATAGGGGAGAGCTGGCGGCGCCCCGACGACCGTGATTTAGATTCTGAGTTTCGCGACTTACCATAATACACGAGTATAAGCGAGAAAATAAAACGGCCTACAAGCACCAACATCATAAGTTGTTTCTGGATTTAGAGTTGAAATCTTTGGAGGGGGCAGAAGGAGCTGTGGCTCATCGGCAAGTGAGTACCCGGACCTTGTCTAACGTAGATATATGAAATTTTCAAGAATTCTGTAAGCTGTGGTTTCATTATTATGCAGTAGATCCTATTTCGATGCGAAAAATAGATCGCTTGGTGCAGGTGAATTTTTGGAATATCTTTGAACATTAGATTGTGTATTCATAGCATTTTTGTACTTTTTTCTCAGTTCATCACTTTCTAATATCAGCCAAAGATTTGAGAATTTTGATTTTGTATCACGAAAACGTAACGATTTGTATGATGGACAGGTAGCAACGATTATTTAAGCTGCTGCCATTTTGTACGAATTCTGAATTGTCAACATTAAGCTCCGTTCTCGAAATGTGTGATTCGACCTGTTTCACGCTAATCCCTCCATTCAAACGATTGTACATATTCTCCAAAGTCGTTCACGCTCACAACTCCCTTTCTGCATCACAACACATCGAATCACCTGTATATCTATAAACGTTTTATTCTACGATGCGGACGTATACGCATTCATAATTTACAACACCCTCTCCAAGTCACATGCATATATATAATTACAAATATGTATATACGCGCGTCTTTTCATGCGTTTCGTTAGCTGGCACCTACTGCACGTGTTTACACTTTCCTCTCCGTGCTTACTTACAGATACGCAAACAATCAAACGTTCGAGGGATACGATATCTAACAAGTTAGCTTGTTTTGACGCATGACATTTTTATGGATTTTCATCGGCTATGATTCCAAAATAAAACATTCAATCAAGTATAAACTGTTGAAAACGTTTATTGATTGTAATTTTATGAACGAATAATGGCGCTTCAGACAAGCCAATATGTTTTTCACCCTTTCGTGAACACATCTACTTTGCTCCAGCTTCGAAAATTGAACCTTTGAACCTATTTGCGGTATAATTAACAACCTTGAAAGTTATCGGAAGTAAAAAATAAAACATAATTAAATGTTCATTATTTCCACGCGATTAAATATATATTTTTCGCGGTTTTTGTACATTTGAAATAGTTATGTAGATGTATATCATCGCCATACGCCTCCCAGTTCGGCTGAAGAAAATAATGTCAGTCGCCGCATATGTCCTATGTATAGTATGTATACGTAGATAGTGCGCCATATGCCCTACAAAGTTCACGCAAGCATACGAAACACGCTAAACTCAGCGTGGGGTAAAAGAAAATCGATAAAAACGATCGCCTGCGTAACCGTAATAGAATTATACAAGGATTCGGTCGAAAACAAGAAAAAAAGAAAAAAGAATACACCAAACGGATTATAAATTTCCTGTGTACCGCAACCGTAAAAATCTACCGCAGTGGTGATTGGCGGTACACTATATGGGATAAATGGACATCAATCGAATTATATTTCCATACCTAATGATGCCGCATGAAGTTACCCATTCGAGCAAACTTACTTCCCTTGATTATTATCGTTGTTTCGATGGATCGACCGATCTTTGATCGAACAACGAAGTAATTACACTTCCGGTTCATTCCGACGAAGCTTTTTACTAATGAAAATGACGCAGCCGTCTACGGCGAACCGCGACCTTATAAACACGAAAACGCAATCGCACCATGAAGATGAGAAATAACATTTTCTTGTTCGCTATCGAAATATTGAAAAGGTTGACTATCGTCGGAAAAATAACTGCCGGAAAATATGTACGCTGACTTTAAACGAGACCTTGAAAATTCTGCAGTGTTACAGTCACAGCTGGAGGAGTATCTTCCCTACGTAGGAGGCGCAGCCGGGGCTCTCGTGCTCACCGGAGTCGCCGCGTACTTTGCGTCGCGACCAACACCGCAGAGGCCATTATTTCCTCTCGATGCTCAGGCCCGAGTTTTACCGGTAAGCTATAACGATTCATCCCATTAATTTATTAAAAAATAAAAATCATATATTCGAGACGTTGAAGGCAAGAATTATTCACGATGATGGACATATTTATCATAATTTTCTAAATAATCATATATGTTTCACGTGAAAATTATATGCGCAGCGGATTTACAAGCAGATTATAAAGATATTATCGTGAATTGATGGAACGCGTCCATCAAATTAATGATCATTTATTTATCTATGCCAATAATGATAATAGCTGCTTATACCTCAGACTCGAAATTATCGATACACTTTTTAATGTATTCCTTAATCAACCGATAGTCTGTGATAAACTGTATTGATTTGAAGGATGTCTGTTCAGAGATCCGTGACTCGTATATTAATATTATAAAAGATCGTTTTTTCCCCCACCAATACCTAGATCACGGTGGATGCGCATGTGCGAAAAAAAACCATTACCTATGGTAGCTCGAAGGTTACCGCAGGCTAAAAGTGCCTGCGTCCCATAATGCGGCATAATTTTAATGAGCGCGTCGGTTTACGCAGTACGTTATGTTCATTAATTTGTAAAAATTACAAAAGAGAAAAGTACACATGTTTTTTTTTTCATTACTAAGGGAATAATTTTTTCTTTTAGCCAACATTTAGCGCGATGTTAATAATTATTTCAATGGAATTCAGCACTTTTTTCTTCACATTTTCTAACTTCGCAAGGCACGAAGACTCCCTTTCACAACCCCAAATATAATTTTATAATAAGGCTCGCAAGTTGTGCTGCTTTCACACACTGAAAATTTAAAACAAAAAATTCTCGCAACTGAAGCAACTTTTCTAACTTCGTATTCACACGGTTTAATTCGATGTAAATTTGAGGAAATGTTTTTCCTCCTTCCTGTAGAATTATCCTGTTTTTTTTTTTTTTTTTTTTTTCATTACACACCTTTGTCGTATAGCGGCTTTCACTTATTACCTACACAGAAAAAACGAGTTGTACCAATTTGAATTGGTCCAAAAAAAATGTTTTTGTTCCAAGAAAAATTTTCTTGTCCCAAGAAAAATTTCTTTGTCCCTAGAAAATTTTCTGCAAACGCATTGGAAACCGAAATTATCTTGAATCAAGTCAAAAATGTTCTCGAACCAAGAAAACTCTTTTGGATCGAAGAAAGTTTTCTTGGTTCGAGAAAATTTTGTCTTGATTCAAGATAATTTCGGTTTCCAATGGGTTTGCAGAAAATTTTCTTGGTCCAGCAAATTTTTTTTTTCTGTGTACATTACACATCTGAGAATAATTAGAACTTCCTCACCTTGGACCATGAAATCGCAAAAACCGATTGTCTGAGTCACCTGAAACCGTGTCAACATTATGTACTACCCCTCGCAATTGCCAATTTTCTCAATATTTCGCGGGGAATCCCTGTTCGAATAACCCGCGAAAGGTTCGGTCTATTAAAACGTCCGTTTCTAATGAAGGGTTGAAATGTTGCCAGATTCCCGCGCTTCTCAATCTGCTCTGATACATGTTAGCATTATAACTTTGGTAGAAGTCAGGTGATCTTAACATCACGCCTGCGTCGTTGCGAGGGCTCGAACGGATGGCCTCCAACGGGGCGAGTGTTTACCGTCGACGTCGACGTCGGCTCTGGCCGTGGTCCAATAAGTTCACCGTCGCCAGAGTCCCTCAATTTCTGAGCCTATATTTAAATGGCCGAGAGAGTAAGACTGCACGGCAGTATTTTCGAGGGGAGGAGAAGGACGAATGAGAGACGGTACCGCGTGACAGAGCTTCCAATAGACTCGGTTGAAGACCGAAAGATCTCCGCGAAGCAGACCCTGCAATCTTCGGGCCAAACTAGTAGTAGTTGTGGTACTTGTGGTGGCAGGTGTGGTGCAGTTAGTTTTGTGCCTTTGTAATAAGTGCTCTGAGAGCGAGTGCTGCGAGGCAGAAGATTCTTCGAGGCCTCGAGGGCAGTTCTAAGTGCCTAGCCTAGCCTGCTTCTTTTACGAAATGATACGAAGTCCGATAGACCTTAGCGACCAGTCGGAGATACTGAAGGTTGTTTGATAAACTACAACTGTTTTTCTCTTTTCATTTTTCTCTCTTCTAGCGAAGAATTTACTTCCTTATCCAATTTTCGTTCCATCTCATGAACCCCGAGTGAAAAATTCCCGGATATGTATATGCATAGGCACCGGAGTCCCACAGGTGTTGCGTCACCGCGCGCGCGGTTAATCCTTGACGTTATTTCTTACCGCACTTATCTTACATCCATGAAGATATCGACGATTACCGGGGATTTTACCGATTTGAATTTATACTTGAAATAATTTCATGCATAGGTCATCTTGCCGGGGTCAATATTGAAAATGTTTAGAATGTTATCAAAGAAGAAGAAGAAGAAGAAAAAATAGGAAACTCGAGCAGAATTAGTGGAGTAGTTTTTTAGTCAACGCGAATGTGATTCTATGCGAATAAAAAGGAAACACGAAAAAACATTTTCGTTCAAAGTTACATGGTTTGTGTGAGTGATTTGAATTAGTTCACTCCAGGGCGAGCCGAAACTGTACTTAGGGTTTTCGTTATCTAATCGAAATGAAAAAATCATCTGTCTATTTGTCGGGCTGCAGAGTACTGCTTCACGCTATATTTAGTGTCGCTTTAGCGATTGCTTACGTAATATTGGATTGTATTTATGAAAAACGTTGCTTTCAGGGTGCCGAGCTTATCAGAGTGTCAAAATTCTACAAGGATAGCAAGGATGGTAAATTCGTCAGCTACATACACGAGGATACGAGAACGCTTTACGACTCGTTCCGAAGGGGCGCCAAAGAGTCTAGTAAGTCCATGAGCAATTTTTAATCAACCCCACCACCGCTTAGCTGCAATATACATATTTTGATACCTACTATATATATTATGATGAGTAAACAAAGTATGTTTCAACAGTCAGGCAGAACATTCGCGACGTCAGATTTGATATAGTATGAGTTTCGCATTTTTTTTGAGCGCGCAATTTTGACAGAGGTCCAAAACTTTCTACATAGACGTGTATGTGTATGATTCTATTCATTGTTATCTCTTGATTGGCTCAAATTGCACTAACTTCGCAGAAAATAATGACTATTGACAGTTAAGTTTATGCCTGATCAAATATGGCGGACTTCTCACGTGGTCAGGGTGACTATTTTGGCTCATGGAATATTGTCAAAAAATCACGTATACCTACACACGTAGTATATCAAACGAGATTAAACCAGACTGAAATTGGTCAACTTACAACGACGGAATGTTATTGATAATAATTTATTGAGAAAGAATTTCATCTCATGTTTTATCACTCTTCTTTCATTCTTTTTCACATTCATATTCGGTGTGAAATCGCACGGTATAGTTATACGCGATTTGGCAAGTTTTGTTTAAATTTCTTGTTTCTGAATAATAATAAGAAGATAAAATACGCGAGGCAGGTGCCATGACGAGACCCCAGCGAAGCAAAAATATCAGTCAATAAATAGATTCGGCTTACGATTATAAGATTTTATTTCTCTTCGTCGGAACTCTTCCTCGTCATATCATCTCTGTTCCTAACTGCTTGACAGTTTAAACGTCTAAATTGACTTGAACTGCGAAGTAGCCTGTGACATTCGGTAGTAACTACCGGTAGCTTAGTGGATTTGCCGCGTCTGAACGATCGGGACAAGTTGAGCTGTCCGCGACCGCGATTTACGATTGAAAAAATTATCGAAAAAAATAGAATGTCAAGGTCACTCTGAGCCCCGAACGCCGCGGGCGCCGTCAGGGGCGTCTGGGGCGTCGAGGGTATCGAAAAGCACCAGGTGCACCGCGTGTTCTGTACCTTTCCATCAACGGATAGTGCCAAGTTCGCATTTTGTTGACAGACAATGGCCCGTGCCTTGGATGGCGCGATGGACGGCACAAACCTTATCAATGGCTACACTACAACGAGACATTATTAAGAGCGAGAAATTTGGGCTCGGGTTTGATATCCTGCGGCCTCGTACCCGGACCGCAAACTCTGATAGGACTTTACAGTCAAAATTGTCCGGAATGGGTGCTGACCGAACAGGCCTGCTACAATTATTCTCTGGTAGTAGTTCCTCTCTACGATACCCTGGGCCCTGACGCATGTGCGTACATAATAAACCAGGCTGAGATAAGCCTGGTCATTTGTGAGGATGACAAAAAGTGCAATCTTCTGCTCGACAAGGCCCCCAGGTGTCTGAGAAAGCTTGTAGTCATGAAGGAGATAAGGCCGGCTACAAATCAACGCGCTAAAAATCGAGGTGTTGAACTTCTGAAATTCGACGAGGTCGAACGTCTAGGGTCCCAAAAAGATCATCCCGAAGTACCACCCCGTCCTTCGGATCTTTGCACGATCTGTTACACATCTGGAACGACGGGGAACCCCAAGGGCGTTATGCTTACCCATCAGAACGTCGTCGCTGGTGTGTGTGCGGTGCTGCTTCAATTTGGGGACCACAAACCTACGGCAAAAGACGTTATGATCAGTTTTCTCCCTCTCGCACATATGCTGGAACGATGCTGCGAGAATGGAATGTATATGGTGGGTGGTGCCGTCGGTTTTTATAGCGGAGACATCAAGTATTTGACGGAAGACATGAAAGCTTTGAAGCCTACGGTGATGCCTGCCGTTCCAAGGCTGCTTAATAGAATCTACGACAAGGTTGGTGAGGCTAAAAGCTCTCCGAGCTAACAATAAGAATGAAGAGATCGGGAGTCAAGTTTCTGTTTTTTATTTTACGTTTTCTTTTTTCTTTACGGCTGTGTACACTAGCTCGCATCAGGTAAAACAAATTTTTTCATATTCGAGGATGAGGAACAAACGATTGATTTAGGAGTTTTCACCATTTAACCACGGGCATAGAAACACACATAAGTGTTACGATTTTACGACATTTATAGGTGTAAACATTCACTGTCTAGTACCTATATATGTGAATATTTTTCTTGCTTAATTAATCAAGCTTTACCTACAACCTTACCGCATGTATGTTTATTATGTTACTCTACCTCTCGTCTCTCCCGGGATCAAAGACGTTGTGATTTACGATGAGGCTTAAGGAATTGATCCCGGATCGTTATACTTATTCGTTTCACCTAGCCGTCGTGCTATTTCAAGTACCGTTGAGACTCGGCGTGTGCTCAAGCATTTACTTCAGAGTATCATCGAACGTTGAACAGATAAAGTTTTCAATAAATATCGATTGATTACCGAACGTGATGTTCATTTGTGGTGTTAATAACCGGAGATGAATAGCCATACGTTAAACAAAGAGAAACTGAACTCCCGACTTGACCGGTCATCTTTTTTATCAACCCGTTCTTCAATTTCAAAGGTATTTACGAACGACTGTGTTTAACAGGTAACAGCAGAACTCCATGGCTCGTTTTTTAAACGTATGCTATTCAGCATGGGCCTGCGAGCTAAAGAGGGAGAAATCAAGAAGAGCATAGTAAGAAACAACAGTTTTTGGGACAAGGTTATCTTCAAGAAAATACAAGAAGGTATGGGAGGACGTCTGAGATTGATCATGGTAGGATCCGCACCTTTATCAGGGAACGTTCTCACCTTTGCGAGATGCGTTCTCGGGTGTTTAATCGTCGAAGGATACGGCCAGACCGAATGCTGCGCCCCGATTACCTTGACCGTCCAGGTTTGTCACAATTAACGATTATCCTACTCGGAGTCAGCTTCTCAGTCTTTCCATTTGTTAAAAACTAACTGAGCGCAGCGTAGGATCGAATTTGCTATGAAAGTGGCTCGTAAAGACGAGTCTATGCGTTTCGGTCATCAATTTTGCATAATGCATAACCGCGGGTTCCGACAACTTCTATAAACAGCCCCTGGAGTATAGTGAACACTTAAAATTAGAACCCGGGTTTCCTCATTCACTGAATTCATTGACTAATCTAACGGCTAAGACTGCTTGTTCCATGAAATGACTTAGCGTTTTCATAGATCCGCTTAATGGATGAAAGGTGTTCTCTGATTCTGACTAATCCTAATCTTTTCTTGATCTGTTCCCAACGTTTACACTATGCGAATAGCATGTTTCAGTGCCAAAACCAGGGAAATAAAATCGGTGCATAATCATGTCCATGTAATCCGCGTTGGAGTACTTTGTTGAGATCGAGTATTAATTTGTTTCGAGACTATAGCGTTGTTAGGTCGATATAGAACGCCTGTGATGTATGTACGACAACGACAAAAACAAAATACCAGGCACTAACCACTCACCCTGTTCTCTCGCTATATTTAGAACGATTAACATATGGCCTGAGTAAACATATGAGTGAATAATAATTTATCCCATATCCTTCGACTCGCGCTAATTCATCTCTCCACCCCGTTCCCGTCATCATTATTTTTACCACTGGAATATATTTGCGCACAGTTTATACCACACCCCAGATGCTTGCACATCCGCATTCTGATCACACCATCTTATTATAGTTATTAGGTGATATTTTTAACCGGGGTTCAGAGATAGCACTGGGATCGAATTGCCGACAACAAGAAGATATTGAGAAATATATATATCAAGTCACGTTAGATTCGAGTCAAAATGAACTTTCGGTATTCACGTAGAGTAGATTATCTCTGCGGATTAACTCCGGAGTCTGAGAAAGCATTATGTTACTTAGCTATGCTGATAATTAATTGTCTAAGATTTCATTTGGCGTTTATATATTAGCCAACCACACTACCGCGGTTGGCATCGGCATCGCTGTTCGCTAATAGCAGGTGATTTAGTTGCAACGCTTGTTTCAACTTCGAATTTACTGGTTATCACCAATTAAGCTATTCTCTTTTAGACTTTCAGTGACTGAGGGCCAATTAGAAAATTTAGGCCGATCACGCGTCACGTTTGAGCGTTTTAACGTTGAAAGATGTTCTATTTTCATATCATATTTCTTGGACGCGACAAGAATACATGCGTGGTTGGGGTATTTATAGATTCATCCACGGTTACAAGATAATTTAGATAATATTTACACCGCGAAGTTTAATGACTAGAAAAATAAGAAAATAAGAAAATAAAAAAATAATGATGTTCGCCGTATCGTGACCGAATTTTTGCACTATTCGTTACATACCTCGTAAAAATTTGTCTGAATGTGATTACAAATACTGTAGGCGATGGGGAAACTGTTGAATAATCACCTCTTCGTAGGCTTGTTAATATCGGAGCGAAACATCAATAAAACTAGGGATTTTATGGGTGTCAATTTTAAATAAACCCATCAGCTGCAGGGCAAGTTTGTGGGTTTGTTTGAATTCTACAAAATATTACTGTGAGCGAACTATACAAATCTTGGATAAGTACTGAATTACGTAAATCGCCAGTATCTGTTGGCATCGCGAGTAAGCGAAAAGTAAAATAGTAACATTTGTCACTACTTTAGAAAAAGATTCACTTCTACTAAGGTGATGTAACAATTGCAATTAATTACCTACTCGCGTCAATTAATTGATCTCTGATTCCACGATACGTCGTATCGTGTGCAAAAGTACGCGCGTATAAAACTGGACATTTTATCGGATACTAGGGTAACCGCGGATGAAAAGAGTGCTAAGTGTGTATATATTAGCGGTTTTTCCGTAGTTTAACAAACAACTTTGATACCACATTACCCCGAGCACGTGTTCCCTAAAAATATCGTCACCTAAACGCTACACCTATAATACGCAGTTCTATTTTGAATTAATTCAATCTATAACCAGATGACCGATAAATTTACAACGAAAGTCCATCATTCAGGTTTATTTTAGCAGTACGTAAAACTTAAAATAGCATAGTTTAAATATCTAGTAGTAGTAGTAGTAGTAGTATTGCTGGAAGTACGATATCGATTTATGAGAGAGTATCACAGTCGCAGTACATATACATGTACTTCATCTCATCAATATCACACATGTAGAATTCCACACATATATTATGATGTACGGTATTCCAACGCAATGCAACGAATCGCAAAAATCTGCATCGATGCATCGATACAAAAATAACATAAAAGATTATTGTAATGATCATGTGATGCGGTCAAGTGACTATATGAGCTGTTGCGACAACTTGTTACTAACTTTAAACACACTTAACGACCAAGTCGAAGTATTATAACTAATTTGTTTACCAAGGGTGACCACGTGCCGGAGCACGTGGGACCGCCGGTAGCCTGCTGCTGCGTAAAACTCGTCGACGTACCAGACATGGAATATTTTGCGGTAAGCAACCAGGGCGAGGTATGCGTAAAAGGCACTAATGTCTTCGCCGGTTACTTCAAGGATCCGGAAAAGACAGCGGAAGTTGTTGACGCGCAAGGATGGCATCATACAGGAGATATCGGCATGTGGTTACCCGTGAGTTAAAAATAATTGTTATTCATTCATCATTTCCTACGTTTGTATATACGAGTAATTTGGAATTGACTAATAATTCTTTTTTTTTTTTTGTTTTTTTGTTTAGAACGGTACGCTGAAAATAATTGACCGTAAAAAACATATCTTCAAATTATCACAAGGCGAGTACATCGTTCCTGAAAAAATCGAGAATATTTATATCCGAAGTCAATACGTCCACCAAGTATTTGTTCATGGTGAATCGTTAAAGTCCTGCGTCGTGGCGATTGTCGTACCAGATGTAGACGTTGTCAAATGCTGGGCATCTGAGAACAGAATTCCCGGAACATTAAGTGTACTTTGCGCTAATCCGGAAGTGAAAAGGCTAATCCTTGACGATATGCAAGCCTGGGGTAAAGAGGGAGGCCTCAAATCTTTCGAACAGGTTTGTCTAAAAGATTAGTCAAGTAGATTAATCATCAAAAGGATTCATGAAATAACAATATTCATATTTGGAATGAAATAACTTTCAGTGGACTTGATCTGATTTTTGTAGATCGCGTGAGATCGTTGAATGTTAGTCTTTGAAAATTTGACCGATTGATTAAAATGTCCTGTGTTTATACAAAAGTGTTTTTCCCCAATTTTTCTAGGTGAAGGATATCTATCTTCATCCGGATCCATTCTCGGTACAAAATGGCCTTTTAACACCAACACTGAAAACGAAAAGACCGCAACTTAAGGCGTATTTTAAACCTCAATTAGAAGATCTCTACCAGCACCTCGCTTGACCGGACTAATCACCAGCCCTGACTTATTAATTAATAATTAAACGACCTCGATTCAGAACGATGAATGAGAACGCCTTTTAGACCAAAAAGCTGTCGACACTTGATATACATTTATTACATCATTTTCACCATTACATAGTCTTGAAAGAGGAGCACTAAATAGACTATTAAGATATATTGATAATATTATAAATAATAAAACAGGTTATTGTTAAATTCGTGTCGTTCATTTACCCCCATATTATACAATCAGTCACGAACGAACGGGATTCTATTAAAGTTCTATAGATGTTCAGAATTCGACTTCTTCAATTCTCAATAAAATTCTCAATTCAAAATAAAAGGCGTTTAAAAATGTTACAACTACATAACTAGATCGAAATTTAATGGATTTCGTGCCTTACTAAAATTAGGAATGTTTACGTAATGATTGATATTCTCGTATATTATGTAATAAAATTCTTTAGATATACATCAAACCGTAAAGGTTCGATAGATCAAACAATCCGCTGTTACATATCAACGATAGATTCAAAATTAGTTATTAACGTCAGATTGCTTGCTGATTTAGTGAATATCCGGGTATAACACGTGTTTGTACAGTTTGAATACAACCAGGACTTCGATTATAGAATTTTTTAATTTCAAGTAAAGATTTACGCCGAATTCTAGTTGCGAAAATAAGGAATATATCATAAAACTTTCATTTTTTAAACTCGCACACATCCCGATCCCGATAAGCAATTTATTTCCATTATAATTTAACGTGTTAAATCTATGAAATACTTTTATAGTTAATGTATTTTATTAAATATTTGATTAATTATTCATACTAGCCTACATGATATAAACTTTGGCAATAATCCAAAACGAAAATACATAAAACTGCATCCCCGTATTATACGCAAAGTATAACAAGTAAGTTGTCGCGTGCGATGATAATATAGATTCAGAAATGTGATGTGAATAAATAAAAATAGACTATGATTAGCTGTACTAAGAGATTTCCTGCGGTGATTAAGCACAGAAATTAATCTGTGATATGAAGAAAAAAAAAAAGAAAAAAACACCCCGTCAAACCTATCTAAATAAAACTAGGCAAGCAATGGGAAGGCCTGCTGCCATACGGAATGTAATAAAACTCTTCAATTTTTCGTAAAAGTCATAAAATGACTCCAAGAAATGCAATCCCATATGTATTTCAAATACCAATTGCTCTGACAAGCGATAATTCATTCATGCATCTCCTAGGTAAGCTAAAATCCAACCGTGTTCGTATATAAAATGAATAAAACTATTCCTGCACGTTTGCGAATGATTATTGATATCCAAATGTATATTGATTATTGGTAAACAATTTATGTATGCAAGTTATTTTTTAGCCAGAAATATTATTCATACACATAGGTCCTAACAACGTTGTTTTTTCTTTCATTTATCCCTTAGATTTAAAGCTATAATATACTACGATGCATGCTACTATTACAAGGACAACAGCAACCACTCCAAGGGCTATCCTTTGTTGTAGAGCTCTAAAAATCATCCCCGATAATAACCGAGAGCCTCTTCCAAGCTCTGCATCAGTCTCTCGTAACTGAAAAATACATTTTTATGATGAATTCTCGTCTTTTTTTATTTTTGATGTAAAGTGTGATGAATTAGGTATTTTAGTTTATTGAATTCATTCTCTCGGGTTTAAAAATTTCGGAAATGGAACCAACCCTTCCCCTAGTTCTTTGTATAGTTTCTCTCTGATCGTGAAGATCCTTTAAAACTTGAGAGCCAACTTCTTCGGTTTCCAAGATCATGCGATAACCATTCTGCATGTTTCTTCCAGTTCTTTCTATCCTATCTGAATTATCTAATAATCTCCTTCTTTGATCCATTGTAATACTAGTATCCCACGATTCCTCCCCTCCTCCTCCTCCTTCATTGGAATCATCTTTCGGTCGTTTTGCTGACTGAAATTCTTGCGTTAATCTCTTTAATTCTGCTCTGTGACTCTCTACACGTCCTCGAAGACGGTCACGAGCTGTGCCGCTCATCCCCCGTACCTCCAACTCCATTTGTTCAAGCTAAAATAATTCGATTATGGAACGATTTTTCTCTATTACTTCGATGAAAACAAAAATCCCATTCCAATGAAATAAAATTTGGTTTATTCGATTCTTCTATTCCTGATTTTGCATGATACTATAATATAATGTGAAAAACGATGCGATAGATGATTTCTTCAGAAAAATCATTTCATTTAAATCATAACAGTCCAGATTTAAATTTCATCTTATAAATTACTATTTGAACAACTTATAGAATTTTAACATGCACAGCTTTGCAAGGTGAGTAAATATTTGCCCAGCTTCTATAAATATTGATTCTTTTTTAATTATGTAATTCGATGTTTGATATTTAAACGAATTACGGAGACTGTCGTGTATTCCTTTAGAAAAAAGTTAACAAAATTGTGTTTCCTTCTTAGATTAATGATTGTAAGAAAAACCATCAGTTTCTCACCAACTCTTGGGCTTCTTCAACTTGTCGATCAACATCTTGAACGAGCGCCCTTTTTTCGCCTGTAAAATGACGTATGCGTGTATATCGATTATTGTTTATAACAATGCCGCCAGATAGCAGCCGACTGTCACGTCACGATGGGTAGAAGATTGAGATTAACCGAATGTTAAACGCGTTTAATAATACCGAGTAATGAAGCATTAGGATACTTACTGCCATTAACTATTGCAATCCGACTTATTTTCGCGGTGATATCAGCTGTCAGAACTGCATATTGTTGTTCGTAGTTGTCAACGAGCGTCGCCATCTTTATTTATAGTTTAAAAACTCGACACGACCGATGGTCAAGACAGCGCTTTGAACACTCGTTTACGAGGAATCGATTCGGTACTAAAACGTCGCTTCCTTTTCCGGTTTGGTCCGACAAAGGTTTGTCCATATTTCGCATAGTTTTCAGATATCCAAGTTTGTTTCAATAATCCTAATATTATACCCGTCATCGGTGACTTGCACACAATATTCAATACCTTACGGCGCATCTTACGGTTATATTTAACGACCATTTATAACTATTCTATTTTATTTTACAGAACCAAAATGGTGCAGCGACTCACCTACAGACGACGTCTGTCGTATAACACGAAAAGTAACAGGAGACGCGTGTAAGTATTACTATTCTTTGTCTATCTAATGCCAAAGATTCCCCGTCAAATTTGAACCCCATCATACACACCTTTGTATATTCGAATAGTCGCTTAAACAGTAGATTTGAAAACCGCGATAAAAGTGAGGTTATGTTTTGGTTAACGCTTCTCACTACTTGCGGACTATCTCCACGTGCGTAAGACAGCTATTCTCTAGATATTCAATATTCCGATCTACATCTTTCATACTCTGAATACGTAAGCTTCGAAAATTGATTTCCGTAGTAGATATGCGACAAATTTTCATCGCAAATGCTCGTTTCTTTGTATCAAATATTGCATTGATTCTAGTAACATTTTGCATTCATTAAATATTTTTGTTTTACGATTGATATCAACGTTCCTCGTCTTTCATCATCAATTAGTTCCTTTGGTGGTCAGAACCTTGTCAATTCGTATATTGAAATTACTGTTAGTTTGTTTTTTCAATCAGATTTCAAAGTGATTCTATTTCTTTGTTCACAGCGTACGTACCCCTGGTGGTAAACTCGTTTACCAGTACCTAAAGAAACCCAAGAAGATCCCAAGATGTGGTCAATGCAAAGACAAACTTAGGGGTATTCAGCCTGCAAGGCCCATGGAACGTTCGCGTATGTGCAGACGCAAGAAGACCGTAAAGCGTGTCTACGGCGGTGTCCTTTGCCACAAGTGTGTCAAGGAAAGGTATGTAGCGGTTTGGCAATGTTTTTGAAAAAGATAAACTAGAAAGTATCGTATTTTTATATATAAGAGTTGAAGATCTATGACATTCTGTTTACTGGCTTATTTACTTGTTTACTCGAAAGTCAAAGCCACGTGTAACACTTTTCTAGTCATGACTAGTTTCATTCAGAATTAAATCTTTCGTCTTTTATTGGGAATAAATAATCCCTGAATTTTTCTGGAAAACTATACACTTCTCCCAAAGTCAGGAAATTTGATCAAATCTTTAGAATTTTTACAATTTCCTTTAAAGGACCCCGCACAAATCTTATGGAAATTGGATCCCGGTCAAATTGTCCAAAATTGTAGTATGTTGTGCTTCAGGTCATCCTGATCAAAAGTCATCATGGTCACAAATTTGACCGGGATCCAATTTCCATAAGATTTGTGCGGGGTCCTTTCAATGAAAATTAAAAAGTAAAATTCAATCTTTCGTGTGAGAGAATTCGGGAAATTTCGAACATTTCAACGTTCAAGTCAAAGCTTGTACCCATCCTGTATAACTATTAGTATGCGGGTGATATCCGTTGTGGATAAAGCGAAATATTTTTATATAGATAAATACTTTGTGAAAATCAAGCTGTATGTGAGATTTAAATCGTATTTGCATTACATATGACTGTTATTCAATAGATTAATAGACTTTCCTCAGCCAGATATAATTAATTGTGCCACAAGCTCTTGGGCATAGTTTCTGTTTACTTTATTGTTTACAACTAGTGACTTACTTCTTCTTGAATCAAACAGATGAATTATTTAATTCAATATCTAGACCCTGAAGACGTAAAATTCAGAGTAAACATTTAATATTCATATGCTGTAATATATTTTTTTTTTTGTTCAAGGATCGTCCGCGCCTTCCTGATTGAAGAGCAGAAAATCGTCGTCAAGGTTATCAAGGCTCAACAAGCTTCGACTAAGCCAAAAAAGGCCGATAAATAAACCTGTTCAATTCATCTTTTATTAAAAGAAAAATAAAATTAAAAAAAATCTGACAATCCGAGTTCATTGTTCATTCCTATAAATATATATACAATATTATATTTTATTCTATTCAGCTCGCATGCTACGACGTAATTTGTATATATAGTTACTAAAATAGAGGTAGTATACGTACGAACGTCTACGCGCTAAGCAGAAGATAACATCTCTACACTTGTCACGGAATATTGTCGCATGAGATATATATACGTATATACTATTATATACATATTTTTTATTTTTATTTTTTCTCGTTTGTTGATTTTTGTTCTATATTTTTCCCCTACACACGCTATATACCCCTAAAATTTACATACACATCGCCGAAATATGGTAGTTCCCCCTTTATTTCGCACGTATCTAAATGACTTAATTTCAGTTGAAAAAGTACTACGCAATACGTATGTAGGTGGTACGTATACATTAGGGTGGTCGCTAATTTAGTCATTTTCAAATTTTAATGCTCCCATGAGCCAGGAGGTTTCCAAATATATACAAAAAAAAATGTAGCCAAAACTCCAGATTCCTATCTCAAGTCTAAGTATTGCCCCAAAACACGATTTGTGACATTTCGCGGATAATGTTTTTCTTCCTATTGCAATATACTTAGCTCCGAAAAATCTCAAACTTTGATACACTCCTTCAAGAATATAATTTGAAAAGCTAAACAAAGATAAATAAAATTTGTAAATTTTTCGCGTATTTAAATTGGAAAGTTCAAAGGCTTTGAGGCACTACTTAGAATTGAGATGGGAACCTGGGGGTTTTGACTACATTTTTTTGTATATATTTCGAGACGTCCTGGCCCATGGGAGCATTCAAATTCGAATATGACCGAATTAAGAACCACCCTAGTATACGTATCTCAAAAAAATATTCCACTTTATAAATCTTCGCAAATTTTTCTTCATTTATTGAAACATAGTCCGAATTCTGACGTAAAATTTAGTAGGAGTAATAGCAATTATTATTATTTATTTTTTTTCCTTTTTTCTAATGATTAATTGACCCTGGTTACACGATCTTATAATATACGAAACGCGATATACTGTAATCAATTAGTAAATAGAGAGCGTGTTACGCGCGAAAATATACGAAATTGTAATTCATGAGGCTCCGTGGTTAACCGAACGAGGACGATCCTTTATAAAAAAAAATTTATTACTATCGCATTTGACCGCTACCACATGTCAATTTGTTATTGTCAAAGGCAACCGTGTTGAATTAATTTTCTTGACGCCTGAGGAGCAGAGAGTTTAGGACTAAGCCACGACTAAAGACAGACGTACGAACCGTCGCCGTGCCGTTAATGTCTTTCAACATATCTTGACAGCGATATACGTTACGGATTGATTTGTACTTCCTACTCTAAGCTTATTTACCATTCATCCAGTCATTCATTCACTAATTTGAAACTTATTTATATATGCGCGACATGCCGTGTCATATAGGTATAGGCAGGCACGTGTGCGAGGGAATTAGTCCCCGTTGCATATGCTTAATTTTTATGGGTTTTAATTCAACGTCTCGACAAGTTTGATAACGTGAAATCGTTCTTTGACTAACTCAACATTCCTTTAGTCGAATGAAAAATTACACCGTTTTTTTTCTTTTATTTTTTTTATTCAACAAATCTATGTTAACTTTCTCTTACAATATTTGTATCTGGATATAATATTCACGCGAATGGTAATAGCATGTTACGTAATTGCCAATTGACTATGCAGCGAATGCTATATCGTATAATTCAGCCGCGAAACAAAGCGTCGTAGTTATAAAACGAGTAAAATTCCGTCTAAGGTATGCAAGCGTACACGTAGTACGTATACAATACATGCATACGACAGATGGTGAAAAATAAAAGAGCCATAAAAACTTGATACAATTTATTCAGAGTCCATATTTGAAATCTCAACTTCTCAACCGACCCCTTATCCTCCGTACGCGCCATAATAT
This sequence comes from Tenthredo livida, assembly GCA_963992785.1. Classification (NCBI taxonomy): domain Eukaryota; kingdom Metazoa; phylum Arthropoda; class Insecta; order Hymenoptera; family Tenthredinidae; genus Tenthredo; species Tenthredo livida. The sequence continues at coordinate 9,880,506 of OZ023066.1, read as the reverse complement.
TCGCGCAGTATTCTACCGAAAAAGGAATTGATACCAAGTTTGAACCAAGACCAAATCGGTTTTGTAACTGGATCTAGACCTCGGTCATATATGGAAGTGATCGTCGTCTGAATTTTCACTTCTTCGAGCTGAAATTTAGCGATTTTTTTTTTTTCTACCATCGAATACGTGAATGCAAGTATACATGGTAAACCGTTTTCTGCGAGCTTGCGTTTTTCTCCGAGATTTCGAGAGAGTAAAGAGTCAATTCCCTAGCTGTGAGTTATTCGAGGCGACTTCAGTAGGTTCGCTAAGCCCTTAGCCGTAAATTTTAGCCTTGATTCCGTATATAGTTATACTCTGAGAGTATTGTACTCCGATTATGGGCAACAAGTGTTCAACCCGTTTCCGAGCATGTAACTACATACATATAGGTATAGTAACTGGAATTTAGTCAGCCTGTTTCTCATTTGTACGATTTATTATAGGCGTATAGGTAACATACGTATTTGCTCTCAGTTTTTGCCTTTCTTTCTTCAATCTAGTGCACACCTGCGATAACGTATTAGTCAACATCCACGTCGCCCGAAACCGAAAACGCCAATTTTTCGTCTTCACGCATACTTTTCGCAGACAACAATCTTACGGAAAATTATTCTATATGAATCTCTTCCGAGCTTCGGCTATCGAGAACTTCACAGATTGAATTCTCTCTCAACGCAATTAGCTGTACTTATCGAAGCCTGTGACCGGAGTCTGGACGTTGTAACATCGTCATCGACGTCAAGGGGGCGTATAATATATTATTCTTTACTCGAATAATTAGCCCTTTGTTAATCCGTTCCATGTACTTAAACTCCGATGTGTAACCAAGCCGTTACGCACTTGACAAGTTCGAGTTGTTTGAACAACGCAGGATAAAAGTGTCGTCAGATATAGTTTTGTCGAACAATTTATGAGTAGGTAATGAAATTAATGGGTTTATAATTTTCAATTGCGTCATAAAATTCGAGCGTTTTCAAAATTCTAAATTGAGAAGAAGATGAATTGGCAACAATTCGTGATCCGAGGTCTTCCCGGGTCGTTTGCGATTAGTAATGCTGTCTCGCCAAAGTGATGAAGGTTGTGCCATGTCATTTATCTTTAATATGGACGTGCGAATGGGATTTCTAATTCAAAGTCGCATACAAGAAAAAAAAAAAAAAAAAAGAAGATAAAAAACTTGAAAAAAAAAAGAACGAACGAATTTTACGACTGTATGAAAATAAAAACGCCACTGTCTGGGATCGCCGTTGGGACATCGTCTTTCCTGACTTCGCTTTGCCTAGACGCAGCCATTACATCGTTTTTCTGTTATATTTAAAAAAAACTTGAAATACGCGCTCTTTGGCACCGAGAAATATTGACCGAAATGTTCTGGACATAATATATGCGTTGACATAGATTAGTGGTAAATTAATTTATGAATTTCTTAATTAGTAGCGTATACAAGTTTCAAATACGCCGTATATCCATAAAGCCCGCGTGGGTCGACGGGGAAAATGGAAAAAAAAAAAAGATATTTTAATTCGCATAAGAATTTGATTCGCCGCGTTATGTCAAAGATGACTGAAACTTAGATCGTCGCGGCTATCTTATGGAACTAAGAATGACGGTGCAGCTCCTATAACGTGTAACTATCCTTGGTGCGTGTGCCGGCCTATGCATTTCTCGAAGTAATTTATAAACCCACACGAAAGTCAGACACCTGCGAGAAACTATATGTGTAATTCACCAATCCCTGGTTTGCCGGAAATTCCAAGAAACAAATGTTTCGCGTGGGCAGCGTTAATGGTTAACACATGTTAATTTAGCAACTATATAGATATCAGATGTATTTATATACACAGTATATTATAATATTCATCATCTTTGCGCACACCTTGAATTCCAAGATTCCGTTATCTCCGTGTATAAGATGATGACGCATTATGTTTTATTCCTTTTTCCTTCATTTCAAGAATCAACATATACCGCGTATATTTATATTCAGAAATTGACCCTAAAGATCCTGCGGTTTCTGAATCCTCGCAATATCTATACATAACACCCGCCTACTCACATGTATAGCATGAGTATATTAATACATCTATCTTTAAGCAACACGTGGCAGACTGTCGCTTGGGACAGAAAGTAGAAAAAAAAAGATCAAGAAAAAAAGGCAGACTTGTCGACAAGCAAAGGTAAATTCTATATGTATAGTATAACGCTTTACAAACGGAAATTGCGAAACTAAGAGTTGACTTCGACTCAAAAGATAGCGATAGCAAATATTATATCCTTGCGTTGCACAGCTGTACGTCGTAACATAAGGTATAACATAATATGAAAACCAAAGTTTGCAGTAATAATATTTCTCTAATTTTTGTCTTTTTTTTTTCTCGCAACTTGAATAGTTCACGACATTGCAGCTGTTAAATTATTTCCATTATGATAATGTATGCGCGCTTATACGTTACAATTTTGCTACATCAGCTTCGTATATCTAGTTACGAGTATAAGATTAACTCGTATAGTCATATATATCGCGTTGTGGCATATAGTATATTATAATCTAAAGATATTGTTCTCAATCTCTTAGTATATATGTATGGGTATATAATCGTTGTGTATTTTTCATAGCTCATAGCGGTATAAACTACGTCTCGATATCTCTCTCGTTTGATGTTTAAAAATAATCATTATTTAGGCGAACGATCGTATATATAAGAGCAGTCGCGTCTCTGACGGATACTTTTTCGAGATATATATTATGTACCTATATATACCATATAATGTATAGAGGTGTATAAGCTGAACCGTTGAACCGTGCATTGAATGGCCGTTAGTTTCACTCCATAAGAACAATAAGATCGTACCACAAGATCCGAGAGAAGATTGGAACGTCTTGTCGCGTAACGACGTACAAAAAGAGGGACCGGATTTCGAAAGAAAGTATAATTTAGAACGAACACCTATAGCCCGGCCTGCCCGCCAACTTACGGACCTTCTTACTGCCGCAGCTATAAAGTAACATACTTTTTACGAGAAAACAAAAATAACTCGTAACCATCGGGCGAGAGCGCGTATCACGGATTTTTTTTTATTTTTTTTTATTTTTTTTTTTTCAACAACAAAATTGCTTCGCTGCAGCAATTTATTTCAAATACTATAACATATCCACTGTGTCTAACTGTTACATTCGGGCTTTGTCAGATCTCCTGTACCGAGTTTAGACATCTTTACGAGCCCCATTTATGCCTACTTAACTTGGTAATAATTTACAATTGATCTCGCTAATTTTTCAATTAGTTAATGCTCGTTCCAATCGTACAACCAGTTAACACCCTCGCCTCGATTAAGGCCCCGTGTAGCCGGTAGTTATGGCTATACTATATTATAGTTTATATACCTTGGTCCCACATATGCGTGAGACACTTGACGACAAGTTCGCAAATCGTTGAGATTATCATCGTGTTATTGAAGCAGTAAAGGTACGCAAACGTTGCGATAACTTGAAACAAGGTGGTATTTCCGATTTGTAAAAGAGAAAAAGAAAAAGATGTATACCTAATCATGATATTTACTTAAGACTTCTAAAATGGGAAAATTATACGTAGACTATTTCTTATTGGATTGACTATTATGTGTCCGGTAGCATTGGCACATACCGTTTCCCTTATTGTCACGATTTAATTTATAGTTATAAAGCGTTCTAAGAGCGTGCAATCGAGCGTAATTTGCCGTACGGGTATAACGCGGCATGATTCCTATAATTTTCGAGAGTTCGTGTTTGACAAAATAACAAGTGGGTGGGTGTCGGTTTTCACACCCGACTCACGGCGGGGCTTCTTGGGAGAAGTAAAAAAAGGGCAGAACACGAAACCGGTCTCGATGGATCTTTGTTATACGGGCTCTCGTCTTATAGCCTCGCCTAACTGCAGGGACGAGCAAACTCTTCTTAAAACCCCGAGAAAATCGGGTGAATTTCGTGAAAAGAAAAAAAATAACGCATTCGAAATTGTCATTTTATAGTCAATTAATCAAAGCCAAAAAAGAATGCGCGAGTAACGCGATCGTTAAGTTTTTAACATCCAATCGAATGTTTAATGGATAAAGAATATCGTCACTCGTCACTCGTCATAATATCCTGGAACTCACGCATATAATATACTACATCGGTATATAACGGCGAGTGTATCTTATCTCAACAAGTTCCCGATAGACTTCAAAGTCTTTAAACCGGAATCGAAGTTTCCGATTTGTTTCCACCAGTCGAAGAGTGGTTTGAGTTTCATTCAGAGGCGAGAAAGCGATAACCCGACGCTATAAGCTCCATATGCATATGCGTATAAATCATACAACATTCTTTTAGAGATTGGCATTTCTCGCCTTCGATATACATTGCAATGAATTTTATATTGGTACACGACAGTTACAAATCGTTGTATACACTTTCGAGCCGTTTTTCAACACGTGGAATGATCGTTTCACGCAATTGCATTTATTACTCATTACAATGTGGAAATACGGCCGTCTCTAAACAATTCGTCATTTGGCGGAAGCTGAATCACCGGAATTGCAAATACGTGATGAAGTGTGATACACATTCTTATCTACTTCCGACTCCGTTACCACATTTCTTACGTGTGCATAATTATGTGAGAGGATTGTTCAACCGAACGTATAAACGGTTCCTCTCATTTTCTTCAATGTTCGACAAATTTTGTGGAGAAAAATTTTGGTAATAAACCCCAGGCTCCTTGGGACTCGGAGTCGTCCCTATCTCATCATGCGGTTGAATAGGAACTTCTATACAAGAGGTAGACGCCGGCTGACCCAAGGAATAAGGAATAAGGATCGGGATTCGTGAGGCTACGCCGAGTTAGGACTCGTCCCTCGAAGCCGAAGAGGACCGCCGCACCGTGCTGGGGTCCAACCCGGAGGGATTCTGACGTTGCTGGTGCTTTGGTGGCTTTGTGCCCATCGGATGATGCCTGTAGTGGTGGTGCAGCCGCACCACCTCGGCAATATATTTGAATCTTCGAATGAAACCCTCGTCTCAGTTCGTTTCTTTGCTTCTTTGGTTCTTTTGGCCCCTTTGAATTTACCTCGGTCCTGAATAGATGAGATTTCTTGATGCTGGTAGGCTCGAAATTCCCTGCCATTGTTGGTAACTTTTTACAAAAATAAAAACCCCTTTGTCGTTGGTACGAAGAGTGATCGTAAATTCGGGCTCGCAAACACTTAAAATCTGACGATCGCTGTTCCGATTCGTGTTTAGACAGTTTTTTCGTTTTTTTGAAAAACAACAAAGCAACGTAGCTAGGCCTTGCCACTGGCTTATTTCGTTCGTTTGCTTCCATTATTCACTATTATCTCGATCTGAAGGTGCCAATTTGAGTCGCAGACTTCTACAATATACCTACGAACAAGCGTCACTATTTCTCCGAATCTCCCGCATAATTCATTAAGGCTGCGCATGACTGTATATCTGCTAATAAAATATATTTATGTCATTCTATTCCACGGCACGCATACCGCGATGATGTATGTACGTACGTCCTTGACGTTAGCCAGAACGTCGTTATCCTTGATTGATTAACAACAACGGTAAAAATTTCCTAGTCAAGACTCTATAATCTCTATAATCGTGCATTAAGATCTGTATACCAATTATACGGGCGTTATATTTTCATCTCGATTTATACGTTATCAGCTAACGATAACAACGATGGTCGTTATCGCCAGGTGTAATTCAACCGCTCAGTTTAAGACGCAAAAGTAAATTTACTTACACGTGTATGTAGATGTATACGAACGTGTGAAAAAGCTATAGTTTCAATCTAACCGTGAGCTGCAAGTCCATCGGTCTCGGTCGAGCCACCTACTATGTTTCTTTATTGGGCAGCTCCACTAATTGGCAGTCTTTTAAAAATAGCCGATTATTTTTGACAAAACAAAGCTGACGCGGCGCTTTATTGTCCCCCTGGGCCCCGGCGCCTCAAGAGTTCGAGACTCTATATAATGGTGAATCGTGCAGAGGCCGAAGAAGATCGAGCGACCCGAGGCCCCCAAAAATCCGTTTTAGATTACAGACTGTTCAACGATTTAATCAATTGATGGTTAGGGCACTTGGGCCCGTCTACTACCGGTCAGTAATCGCGACGTACCGATTAATTCAAAGTGCTTTCAGATGTTTATGGTATTTTTTTGGTCAATTTTTAATCGAGAAATGAGGAAATACCCTACACTAAGAGCTCCACGTGACGTGTAGATTAAAATCATGTACGACAAGCTCCACCCGCACCTATAGCCATATCTTCACTTACATATTATACCCGAAAAAATGATTAGGAAAAAATGTAACCGGTGGCGATAGTATTTGGTTATTTTTCGACCGAAAAATATCAGCCTTACTAAACGGAGATATTGTATAGCATTTGTGTTTATGAAAAATAAGTTGACGACGTTCGTTGAAATCGAGAAAAAAATGTTTACCTTTCTACGTATCGCAAAATATTGCCTTATATTGTTATACTGCAAATATGGCGGCTCCGACTGCTAAGTTGATGTATTTATTATTACCGAAGTTTACGCAGTCTGACGAGATATATGTACAGTGAAAGATAACGCGCTATTCTACATGCACATCGGAATATAGAAATATCAATGCGTATCACTACTATGTTTCAGCCACGAGTAATTGTGTGATGCAATAATCTCTAATCGTCGTTTATTGATCAGTAAAAAGTATTTCGGTTTTTTTTTTTTTTTTTTTTGTTTTCCTCAATTTGAATGGATATCAATGTCTTGGGTCATACAATTTTGTATAAATCATTGAATGCGAGAACGAAGATGAATTTGTTATCGTCGTTTCCAAGTTATTCAAAATCTGCAATGTCTGTTATTGACGATTCGGGATTCTTTAGTACCCATACCATCGCCTTAACGACTATAGCCCCACGGGCGGTCCCGGAGCTTATAGAATATACAGATTCCTATTAGGTACCTCGTAACTTTGCAATTTCTCAAAACCTGCCGCATCGAATTACTTCTATATACGAAATCGCCTGCGGACTCATTTTTCGCCGCATTTAAGCTAAAGAAATTCGTGTGGCATTGCGGCTATGCATAAGTGTGTAGGTACCTATATTATACTAGAGTAAAATATATGGGATAGGCTGGGGCAAAATGGACCGCTGAAAAAAGAAAAAAAAAAAAAAAAAAAAAAAAACGATTGACGATGAAAAAACTGGAGTATGAACATAACGAACTATTTTTCCCCAAGGGGTCCATTTTGCCCCATCCTCCCTTCGAGGTATTTATTTTCAGCCTAATGAACAACTGAGCAGTTCCTAAACGAACTAGAGCGAATCTGACAAATGTGTTATGGTGAAAATATCAAGGAAAGAATAACAGATACGTAGACGAAGGGCTGGGCTGGGCTAGAAGTCTGTCCAAAAATCGGAAAAAAAAATACAGGCCCAGGCCTAGCCGAGTCCAAAGCGTCATGTTATGTGCTCGAAAACGTCATATGTGCAGACATTTACCAGACGCTGGAAAAACCCTTGGCCCTTAGAAAGTTGCGGAGGCGTTTGCGGACCTGAGGAGGTGGACAGAATGTAGGGAAAGTCTAAAACTGTATATATAGAATAAATAACGAGATAGGACGAGAATATAAATTGTGTTTAGGCGCCTCGCTATAACGTTACTAATTATCACGCTCTTCCGTATATACACGCAAATATATATACATGTTATGTGGTAATATGTGCGCCTTTACGTGATGCCGCACCCGTATTTTTTCATCGAATTGTAAAATCATGAAAATTCATTCGATTTTGTAATTCGATGTCAAAGCACTTCTCGTTTCCCTCTGCAGCTATCGTCGACTCCCTTTCTCCGTTGGTCACTGATACGTACATACATACGTGTGCGAGTAGTATTTTAACGCTATATAGCTTGTGTTATCGCACGATAATACATATTACAATTACATTATGTGCCCATTATATCTTATCCTATAATAGCTTACTACGACGGAGCCTATTTATAGAGTGAATCATTTTATTGCAGGTTTTATACCCGATGAAATAATAACACTGAATCAAATCCCCATTATATACGTACTATAATACGTATGTGCGAAAAAGTGATGATATAATATTTTTTTTCAAACTGTATCATGTACTCACTCATATACTCATAAAGTATACAGAAAACCATTTTCCCATTACCCTGCAGCTTGAAGGAATTTCCACCCCCTTGGTAATCCGAGACTGAAAAATCGGGGCTCACAGATTACGTTAAGCTAGTCTAGTCGGCCAGCGGTATTTACGGTTCGTCTGCATAGTTTTCTTGTGTTATTACTACGCAGCCTAATTCTTTTGCAAAATAACCCAATAAACCGAAATAGTAGCTGGGTGGGCATATAAGCTCTGCAGATTGACAGGTAGGCGGATACACAATAACGTATCTGGTATCATGTACCGTTTCAGCGCAAAAACTACTCGATTTGATTAAGGTGCTTTTTCATTCTCCGTCAATAATTACCCATTTTTTTTTTTTTTTTTTTAATCTATTTTTTTGCTGGCCATTGACGCCGCAGTTGGTCAGTAAAAACAGTTAATTATGCCATCGCGTAGATAAGAAGAAATTAATATAACAATACCTACAATTACTTACGGAGGTACGAGCTACTGATCGCTAGGTGTTATAATGCAAAAAAAAATCTCTAATATTATAATATATCACGCGATTCGATGTCACAATATGTAATATCTGATCAAATTGCAATCTAAATATTCGATTTGACGGTAAGATTAGAGAATGTTTTGATTATAGGCGAAAAACAAGAGCGTAATAATAATAATAATGAGAAGAAAATTTACTACTGTAATTGTAATGTGTGTATAATGATTGTCGTATTATTTTATAACCGTATTATATCCGTAGATTATATAGGTATCTAGAGAGCTTTGAAGCGTCTCATTTCTCGGTGATTGATAGGTGTTTGTTCACGTCGTTAGCATCGTTAGTATTGTTGGCAGTAACTGACTGAACCATTTTAAACAATCTTTTATGTTTATTCGTGTTTAACATGTAACGTAAACAATTACAAGATCGTGACGAGAATTTAAAAATCAAAATGCGGATTATAATATGACTATAAGATATACCCAAGAATTCCGCAAATGAGAAGCTATAGGATAAGATGAGCTGCTAATCAAAAACGCTGTTCTACATATTTATAAGTCATTTTAATTTCGGACTGCAGAAGTTCGATTATTTTTGCGAAGAAATAAAACCCCGATATTTGTTCAAGTTTAACTGTTCATCTTTTTTTTTTTTTTTTTGTTTTTACTTCCTTTACGTTCATTTCCGCATAAAATTATTTAACGACTGTTATTATATAGAAATTAATTTTCTCGACTATTTCAAGTCGTATATATTATGGCATATAATTATCGACTTTAGTTATTTTTATTTCTCCTTATCGCGATAAATATTATACTTGTATAATTGGAATTTTTCATAGCTTTGGCCACGTCCGTAATATGTGCATTAGTTCCCCAAGGCCATTATGATATTAAACATAAATATAGTTTAATTTAATGGGAACCAGTGGGACCTGAATTAACCTGACCATCTTTTCATCGCAGATCATCGTTGTAGGTATATAAATAGGTATGTGTTCAATATTTCCGAGACAAAAATCCTGGAGTAGCCCCAAGGCTTTTACAAATATAATTTTGGAATTCGTTTTATCCGACATTACTTTTTGTTCTATTTTATTTTCCAAGATAAAACCCGATGAGTATAAAGTTTACAGTTTCAAAAAACATATCTACATACAACAATCGATTGTCAGTATATTTTCGTTTCAACGAAACGGAAGACGAATAGGTATAAGGTATCTATATGTTATATAATGACATATCACGCTGCCCCGAATCCCACCTACTTAAATGCGTATAATTCGTTGAAAATTTCATATATTTATCAAAAGTGATTCAGTTCAGTTGACGTGAAATCAACAATTCGATCCAGTCGTAGTAACTTTGAAAATAATATCATACGTGTACGTGTGTAGTACCCATACCTATACAATCTACATATTCACAGAACATGTGCATCGCAATATCTCGTACAAATTTACTATGAAGGATTTGTATGCTCGGGTTTTATACTCGCGTACGTAGTTACGCCATTGAACACACAATAAATTAGTAATTGATTCATACGGTAGATATATTTGTACATGTATATATTATATATATACATATATGTGTGTGTGTGTATATACATACATATATGACGTAACCTAATATAATCAGAGGACTTCTCATATTTTAACGAATATATTTCGGCCTAATGGTTAATTGTTTCTCGACTATATCACCATATAGGCGCTGTGGTTTTATCAAACTTATTCAAAGATTTAAATCTTTCCCCAACTACGCATACATATACTGCAAAAACATATTTATGTATAGGTATGGCACACATCCACGCATATATCCGTGTATGTAAATACATAAACCATATAATGGTGTGGCGCCAGTAGAATTCCCTTGGAGGAGTATCCCGACGCGGGACTGCGTCAGTCTTTTTTTTTGTTCTGTTCTGTTTTTTTTTTAACAAATATTAGTCGCTCTTTCTCTCTCTTAAGACTATATATGTATATATTATATACATATGTATATATATTATGCACTTCTTGCCGCTATGTGCCGTGCCGGCCGATTCCATGCCGCGGAATGCCGTTTGTTGCCCTTCCGTAGCTGTTTCCGTTCATGCAGCGTCAAAGTAAAAAACAAAAAACAAAAACAAATACTAAAAAAAAAAATTCAAAAAAAAGAGACAAAAACCTTTCCGAGCGAATGATATTCTCAGCTGTTTACCCACGCTTCTATTTGTATCGCCAAACCTACCAAACAGTATAATAATAATAATAATAATAATAATAATAATAATAATAATAATGATAATGATAATAATAATAATATAAACATGTAGTATCTATTAGAAACTAGATTTAGCTGCCGGATGCTGCGTATGAAGCAATCAACGTATCCACGAACGATTAATTAAAAATTCACCGAGCGCGCAATTAACTTGGTGAAAATAATAAAAAGAAGGCTGCCATTCATATATCGAGGAACGTTATACTCATCCTAAATGCCAAACTTAAAAACTCATTCAAAATAATTGCGAAGGCGAGCCTCTCGCTGGTCTCTATAGTCTCCAGTTTCCAGTCTCCAGTCTCTCGTTTCGATCTCACGCTTATATAGTCGAACAAATCCGTTCAAAGTCCCTGGAACATCGCGACCGGCGATCTCGGATCTCGGGGTTCTAGTTTCTGCGGCGTCGCGGCACAGTGGCGCCCAGCGGGCGCCGCCGCACTCTCCCGCCGTCGCTTGACGCCCCCGAGGAGTCGGTCGTCTCTCCTCTCTCCCTCCATCCCTCGCCTGACCTCCACAAACCCTCGACCGTCATCTAGCGTCGAGAATCCATCCGGCTAAAAGAGATCCCCCCCACTCTGTTAAACCACGATGCGACGTCGGTCCGATCCCCACTACTACGGGGTAGCCGAACGCAGTCGAGAGCCACAGAACTAGCCTGGCTAGCCTGCGCCTCGCGGCTCGTTCGAAGCTGAGAGAAGGTGGTACGTCACAGAAGTGAAGTATGTGCTTCGGAGTGTAGAAAATGGCTGCGTTGCCCGCTAACATAGGTCGGCGGTGTAAATACGGCCTCTGGATAGGCCTGGGAGTTCTTATAGCGAGGACAACTGGCGGTAAGTAAAAATCGTACATTCTATAACACACCGTTGTTCATATTCTGGGCTTTGAATTCCTCTCTAACATGGGTCAGACAGATGTTCATCGACGTCGGTGATCCGGAGAGAGACATACCATCTCGAAGGATCGTTAAATTTTTATCCCGAGATACGTTAGCGATCATTCAATCTTTACGCGCACTACCTAATTCAATCTTCGATAAGTGTGCTCTGATATTATTCAATATTATCGCACCAGGTACCTCGAATACTTGGTAATTTGCACACGAAATTACGTGTCGTATTTTTTTTATATACTTTTTCTTTCTTTTTTTTTTTTTTGCCAAAATTTTCTCGCTCGCAATATATACTATTATTACTCTACTGTATTTGTGAATCTTTGACCAAAATTGGGGGGTAAATATTCACCACGCTTATGCGTACTCGTTGAATCTGTATCAGAATTCATTAGGTGAAGAGAATAGCCCGGGACAACGCGCTACGTATGGAATAGGTAAGGTACGTGTTACCTTTTCTTTCACTCCTCTTTTGGCACCGAGATGATGCTGTGCGATGCATACGCTCATAATGTGATGTACAGGAGTAGCTTGGTACACACGAGCGGCTTATGTGATCGTATTTATCTCACGTGAGGTGATAGATGTGATAGATCTTACGCGTGTAAAGACTTTACCTCGATGTATAACGAGGGATTGGATAAAATTTTCTCTATATAAGGAAAAAAAAAAAAAGACGAAGAAGTCGAAGAAAAAAAAGCGTTATTTTCTTCCCCTCGTGTATTACGCGGGTAGATACGATCCTGAAGGAGGAAAATATGTGCAAATTGCTAGACTGCTTGCCTCGTACACCGCGATCCAGTATCGAGCTATAAGTTCACTCCAAGGCCCCCCCCTAGCACATGTGTGTATTGCAAGTTTTTAACCGCGCAATTCTAGGGAAGTAGTATAAGCACCGGCGTTACCTTTTTTCTTGTCTACAACAGTTCTTGATATTGATATATAAATATATGTAATATATAATATATAATAGATTTATCTCGAGATTTATTGAATAAGCTGAGTTGTAGATTGTGCTATCGGATTAGATTTACTATACGAATTTCTTATCGTATCGCTATATGTGTAATGTATACAATATCCGTATAGTCAAAAGTTCACGTATTTATATTATCAATCTATATATGTTATTTTGAATAAAACAATTGATACAGAGCGCAGGAAGTTTACTTTAGTTTAGTTTATAGTTTATATTACCGCTTGTAGATAATTCGATTGTATTGTGCAGCCCAGACTCTTTGAAACGATCATTGCGAAACTTGATCGTCGGGTGTATTGAAAGATAAACGTAGATAAACGCGTTAAGGCAGAAAAGAAAAAGAAAAAAAAACAACATTTCGCAATTCAAGCATTTTAATCTGTTTAATAAATGACCATTTGTTATCACGTTACTATTGAATTTCAGCAAAGTTTATGTTAATAATACGTGCACTACCTTTACGTATATAATGATATATAAATTATTCAATTTATTTCGAGATTTATTTACTTGTTTTTCGCCTCTTCTCGCAGTCGCATAGTAGGTATTATATGGATTGGTAGTATAACATGAATTATTATCGTCAAGCTTTACCCACATATGGTAATTACAAGGTCGTGCGAAACCTTCTTTATTCTATAAAAAGTAATGAAAACTAATTTTTTATCGCAATATTTATGTATCTATCGTATATGTGATGAGATTAAAAAATGAAGCGTAAGATAATGACTGGCTGTATACATACATGGGTATAGTTGCAGGTTTAATCTAGATTCGTGATAATAATAGAGGTTTAGTCTTTGACCGTACACGTATGTATAATACGATAGATAATAACGCAGTGGGAGAACTTTACGTGAATGAATAGTATAGAGGGGCCGATCCATCATTCAGATATTTGGATGTTATAAATAGACACAAGGGAGTAAATTCTGTTAGCAGTCGGTCGACGTAGAGATAATACACAAATGTAGTCGTTTGTATTCTCTGTCTCTGTCTATAAAGTTTTCTGATATTCGCGTCTCCGCGATGCAAACGAGACGATTAGTCTAGTGAATTGAAAAAAAAAAAAGAAAAAAGAGATGAAACGAAAATAAAATGAAATGAAATAAAATAAAGAGGGTTTTAAAACGGCGCGTAAAAGAATGACAAAAGTCTAGACGCGTCGCGAGGTACCCGGGGGCACCTGTATTTTAAAATAACTTTAACCACGTGAAACCCGGTCTACTCGTACAGAAGCGGCGGAGTCAGAAATGAAAGAAGAGTAAAAGAAGAGGGACGACAAAGTTATGATACTATGTATATGTAATCTCGTTTTTAGTCACGGAATGTAACCAGGAAGTAAGGTATACATCTTATAATGTAAAAGTTCGATATATCATTAGATGTATCGTATGGTCACTCATCTCTACCATAAAATGTCGTTAGTTAGGCTATTCCGTTTTTGGTATTCAAGATTTCGAGATGTTTTCTTACTCAACTCCCACCTTATTCGGATTTTTGACCATCACCGAATCGTATCTCGTATAGGAAACGACTGAGGCTGTAACGGCGGGCAGCCGCCCACGCAACTTGTCAAGCAACCTCATCTCTCCCCTGATCAATTATCATTTAATTATTTATCTCGCTTTGACCCGTTCTATTTCCCTCTCTTGTTACTTCTAAAGGTATAAGATAAGTGTGTATGTATAATATAACTTAGTTCCTCGCGCCCGTCTTCGAACTTCACTCTCTTTATTTCTCTCTTTCTGACAAATCTCTCGCGCTTACTACCACACATCTTTGAGTCCCTCTCTCCATCTTGAGACTTGACCGCGGCTTATGTTTATATAACTCAAAGTTACAGTCAGCCGGCTGGGCTATATTATACAGTACATATACATACGTATGTATCTATGTATGAATGCGTGTGTATGTATGTGACGTACAAAAAACATGGATCATTGATTGTTCTGAGGGATTTTTCTTGCTCACGATGAGCCACATGTACGAAGCATGAACCACTCGAGTTCGAAAGGCTTACATATACCATACACACATGCATACATGAACAACGATTTACGTTAAGAGTTAAAGAGTTTATGGTGATCGTCGTCGTCGCGTACAAGTAATCTATTGTTTGGCTTGGCGCCCTTGGCGCCCGATATGTTGCTCCAAAAGGGCGATGAACCTAAGGAATTGTATCGATGGTATCGACACTTGGGTCCACATTCTGGCACAACTTATATGTTAGATTATATCGTGACAATATCGTCGTCGCGACCGAGGGAGGGAGACAGGCAAATGCAGGGAAATTCTATTCATTTTATTGACTCAAGCTTAGTGTATAATTATCAATGTAAATATGGTAGATCGTTGGGATAATAATAGACCTAATTATTATTTAAGTGATGGATGAAGTCGGAAAATACTATTCACAATCACCTAGTTTAGAAAAAGGTACAAGTTTGTATTTTCGCAAAGATCCTAAACAGTGTTTTGTAATATACAATTTTATCGCATTAAAATCGAATTCCCATATTATTATGGGCAATGTATGGAGAGACGATTCCTCACATCACTAATACGAAAGAATCTCGCGTATTGTGAATATACCGAAAAAAAAAGAATCAAAATCAAAATCAATATTTCATAAATAATGACCAATTTTCTATTATTAGATAAATTGAGAAAATCTGAACGAGAAATAAAATTGAATGAAAAGATGTTTGCATATCAATATTTATAATTTCTATAAAATCTTGTTACAGCTCTGGGCCTAACATGTTATTGCGAGGGTCACTGCCCGGATGACCGACAGAATGGAACCTGTGAAGGAAGACCCGGCGGTTACTGCTTTAGCGCAGTCGAAGAAGTCTGGGATGCTGAAAGCAACGAAAATGTCCCTGAGTGGTCATTCGGCTGCTTACCCCCCGACGAACAAGGATTCATGCAATGCAAGGGATCCATGGTGCCTCATTTACAAGGAAAAAACATAAGATGTTGCAACGACTCAGCTCTATGCAACAAAGATCATTTCCCAATGTACACAAGCCGGCCAACGGTTCCACCAGATCCAGTAGCCTTAGCTTCTCGTGCTCCGCTGATCGCGCTAGCTATATCTTTATCAATTTGCTTGATGATACCTTTGTTTGCTATTATTTTCATGTATCGTCGTTATAGACGAAAAGAACGAGGGCCTTGCCTGGTTCCTTCTCAAGGACCGCTTAAAGATTTAATTGATCAAAGCAGCGGCTCAGGATCTGGTCTGCCGCTTTTGGTACAAAGAACTATAGCCAAGCAATTAGCCCTCTCGCAATGCGTTGGGAGAGGAAGATATGGAGAAGTATGGCTAGCGAGATGGAGAGGAGAGAAGGTAGCGGTGAAAGTATTTTTCACTCTAGAAGAAGCTTCGTGGTTCAGAGAAACTGAGATTTATCAAACAGTTTTAATGAGGCATGATAACATCCTCGGATTCATTGCTGCCGATATTAAAGGAACTGGATCTTGGACTCAGATGTTATTGATAACTGATTATCATGAGAGAGGATCGCTCCACGATTATTTACAAACTACAGTCTTAGACCATCCAGGTTTACTGGCAATATGTTTATCGATTGCTTCTGGCATCGCGCATTTGCATACAGAGATATTTGGCACTAGAGGAAAACCAGCGATAGCTCATCGCGATATAAAGAGCAGAAATATCCTGGTTAAAAGAAACGGGGAATGCGCAATCGCGGACTTTGGTCTTGCTGTTAGATTCATAAGGTATGATTACGTAACAACCAGTTATTCATAAGAAACTTCTTAACGATTCTTGAAGACTGATCTTGGACATTCCTTTTAAGTTCTTTGCTGCTTTAACACCCTTTACTATAGCCCATTCTTTTTTATTTTTACAGCGAAAGCGGAGAGATCGATATTGCTCCTAACACACGCGTGGGAACTAGGCGATATATGGCTCCTGAGGTCTTAGAGGAAACTTTGAACACCTCATCGTTCGACTCTTTCAAAATGGCCGATATGTATTCGGTCGGACTCGTTTTATGGGAAGTATGCAGAAGGTGCGCAACTGGTGGAAAGGTGTCTACTGCTGAACCTTACGCCTTGCCTTATCACGACGCTGTGCCTAGCGATCCAGATTTTGAAGATATGAGATTAGCTGTTTCTGTTAAAAAGATACGTCCCGTTATACCGACGAGATGGGAGAATGATTCAGTAAGCATTCAGATTTACAAAACTAATACTTCATATGAACAGCTTAAACCAAATTTCTCGAGTAATTTTATAGAAAAAATATGATTTCAAATGATTTTTTGAGATTGGAACTTAGTTTGATGATGACGTATTTGGTTGGTCATAAGAAAAATGAAGAAATATTAAAGTTGGAAAATTCTGTAGGTATTTAATTGATTTCTTAAATTCCAGGTTCTGTATGCGCTGAGTAAGGTGATGATGGAATGCTGGCATAGAAATCCTGCAGTTCGACTTACAGCACTTAGAGTGAAAAAGTCCATTTCAAAACTACACATCGACAATGCCATAAAAATAGTGTAGTGTTTGAAGAAATGTTAAATCTAAACAGTTGTTTTTCTCCCTAGTTGAAAAAAAAATAAGCCCTTTGTAAATACGCCCTGGTGTATATAGAACTGATGACAGACTGCAGCCTTAAGACTGATCGTACTGAAAAATTATAGATATTTGAAGACGAATGGATGCGTGTGAGTCGGTATGGTTAATGAACGATTAATTACGGATTAATTATAGATATGACAATGTTATGATTTGTTTAAGCCGAGTTGTGTTGAAATTATAGCCAGAATAATCATGACGTTAATGAATTTAACACATCTCGTAATATTACGATTTGTTAAAGTGAATAATAGAAAGGGCTACTTAGATTTGGGACTGATCACAGTGCTGTTAAATCAATAAATGCTCTGTTATCATTTCCTAAAATTACAAAGCCTAAAAGAAGAGTTCTCAATCAAATCCAGCATCATAAAAATTCAGTGAATATATACTCAATGCCAGGAAATTAAACTTCTGTTTGAAATTTATCAAGGAGTTGATATATCGTAGCAAGTTATTGTAAATAATAGTCTACTAAATATTAAAGAAATATGTAAATCTTAAATTAAATTTGCGTCGATTAGTGAAAATTTAACTTCCGTCGACGCACTGCTGCAGCAGGTGTAAAGAATATCATCATTCACCACGCTTCAATAGTTGATAAATTTTTCTTTTCTTCTCGAATACATCATTTTGTATATATAATAACTAAAAATGCTGGCTTTGATCTTAAATAACTCAAATTTAATATTTTATTGTTAATTACTTAGGATTCTTTATTGAATATACTAATATTACTTGATCAGGAAAAGTTTTTACCGTTTCGCAGGATCTTTACAAAGTTTTATATTATTTACTTATAATATAGTACTAGTTTACTATATCAAATTGAAATAGTGCAGCTTGAATTCTGAATTTGTAATTTTCGCAGATGAGAATAATAAGAAACAGATAAATTACAGTTTGTATAACAGCACGAAACGTTGTTATCAAATGTAAAACGTATCAAATGATTTTAGGCAAATGATCATTAGCCTAGAACAACAAGCCTGGAATATAACAAAATAAATTTATTGTTCAAAAATCAGCGTACAAAATATCTTTAATAAGAAGCTCAAATTTCTCTGCCTATATTATGCCTCGTGATCGAACGATTTCCTAATTCCCAGATGAAATAAAAATGATATCCTAAAATGACGATAATTGGAATGTTTAAAATACTTCAATACTATATATAGGTATTCGTATTATTTTATTGTTCATAGGAAAAAATGTTATACGTGAAAAGAAAATAATTTGAAGACAAAAAATGAGGTCATAAAACGTGGTACGGACAAGTAATATATGTACATTATTACCTATTTCAGTATTTTGAGTATTTAATGATAACATGTCAACATGGCTGTAATTTTATGGCTATTATATATTATTACGATAGTTTGCCTAGACAATTGATCATTTGCATGAAATTCTCGTGTTATAGTATAAAGCTCCTATATATGAATGCATAATAATAATAAGGAGCTATTGTTGAATAATGAATATTATCCTAGCTCTTCACTTTGAAGATCAATTGTAATTATATTATAAATATTGTGCAGTCTTGTTCGTAATAGTATAGGTAAGAATGATAAGACAGAAGTATGTACGTATGCTCATTCTAGTTTTGATTTTTGATTTTCTTCTGTTTTTCTATTACCATCAACTTGAAATTACCTATTTTATTATAAATATGACTAAACCTAATGGCCATTTGATTGGAAATAATGAAATTTATATTTTTAATGAGTATTAAACAATATCACTTTTTTCAAACATGCTATACTCGTTTTTTCGTTCTACATAATTATCATTGTCGATGATGATGATGATTGTTTATAGAGAAATCGACTATTTTTTCCGAAATCTAAGAACTGGGCTGTGGATGAATTATTCTTTCAACATCATCAAATGGTAAGTTAAAAATCAAATAATTAATTCCTTTATTCGTCTATTGAATCGATAAATAATTAACAATAAATTATGAATTCGTTATTACCGATGCACTAGAAGAACTTAATTTTTGAAAATAATTCAATTATTTTCGAAAAAATAAAAAGGCTACAAAAATCAGCTCAAAAATCAATTTCAATTTTCTAACATAAGGAGGGAAATGAATGAACAGCGGGGTTCTAGGCGATCCCCAATTTCCTACTCGTGCCGCCCTCACAGCAAGTGCCCCTTGAACCTAAAAGTACGATCGCGTAGCAGTGGTAATTAGGCGCAGTCTTATTCCACTTTCCAAAAATTCTGTTCGACCGGACGATGGTTAGCGCCGATAAAATTGCTGACAGAAATAGAAGCCTGCTCTGATAGTAATATTTATAACTAAAGGGATGAACGAAAAAAAGATTTCTTTTGTCTGCAACTGGTAAGTGGAAGAATAAAAGTTATAATAATTTTTAAGTGTATAGCAGTTGAGCAGAAATTACGTATTATGTTTCATCCACGTTAAAAGAAACGAGAAAGGCACATTATATCGCGTGACTAATGCCATAAGGTCGTAAGCGCCAAAAATTTTTTTTTTTTTTTTTTTTTTTTTGCGGATATGCCCAAAACATGTAATATTGCATGAAAAAGATTTTGCCACCAAAAAAACGAATTTTTTTTTTTGGCGCTTACGACCTTTTGCCATTAGACACGCGATATATACGAAGCAGAGACTTCTAGCAGCGTGGCGATCGGCGCCCTTTGACTGACCTCTGTACCCCACGTATGCACAGAGATGCAGCAGAGCCTTTGGCCTATTTAAGTAAACAATTTGTGTACGGTATCTGAACAGCCCTAAACTAATTGCATTCTACCTGCCTCACGCCTTAATCTCAACCCCTGCACCCAACGCGGAGATTATATATTTAAAATACACGCATCTCGTACTGAGACACACTCCCCTTCAGAGTTCAGGCTAGGGAACGCCCAATGCTACCAAAATGTCTAGAAATTTTCGAGGAAATTAACACCAACGCAGATATTATTCGTCATTCAAATCATGGCGAGGATTTACTGCATTTCATACTTTTTTATACGTGGATATTTACGTAACTGTATAGAAAAATGGTTTAGTGTATGAAACCATGAAGTTATTTAAATCTCGTACATCTTATGATCAATGTAAAATTCGATATAATATGAAATGTTCGTATAGGTATCACTGCCATGCTACGCGATAGGGGAAGAGAGAGGAAGAGAAAATGATACCAAGGAATGCAGATGAACTTAAGAACGTTATACATATCATATTCAGAACTCACCACTGTAGATCTCGGGATACACGGGACTGATGATCATGTGCGTATGTATCCAATAATAATCCTTTATGGCGATGAGACCTAAGGAAGCACTGAACCACGAATATATTAAATGTATGGCCGATACCATACTGGGTTTGATTTAAAAACACTAATTTCACTCCACATATATTCGATGTAGAGAAATTTTCACTCGCTGCTTCCTTTTCTTAAAAAAAGAAAAACCACTCCACGATCTTCTGCACTGTAAATCTTGAAAAATTTTCTAACACTTGACACACGGTTTCACACAATATAAAGACTAAAAGCTTCATTACACTAGTATACTCATTTACGGTGCGAATTACGGGTCTTGTTTTTTTTTTTTGGGTTTCATTGATTAAAAAATAAAGTACGAAAATAATGACACCTAGTCTGGAAAACAGGGATCGACGTTTCTGCCAGATACCTCATTAGAAATAAAAAAATAAATCCTCGTTCCTCGTATAAAAATATTATCCCTGACATCTGAGTCTACGGTTCTAATTGAATTATAATGTTTGCGGTTATGGTTAATCGAGCGGGAGTCTACAATGTATATTTCATAACCTATAAAGTGAATAGATGTATAGTATGCTGAATGATGTAGTATAGCAAAAAATTATATCGAAAGAAGGAAGTGAGGTCAGTATGTGCGATCGGAGTTGCAACAAGACACCGAGGGATGGCGATAGGGCGGTCGTTAAATCGGTTAAATCACAAATACGTAACCTTATTACGAAATTGATAACCCCAAAATGGTAGACAATGATTTTAGAGAAAATAGATGGAAAATAGTCATCTCTGCACGGTATTAGGAATCTAGACTTGTGACTAAAATATATTAGACAAATTCTACGCGGGGGGTGGCTGACGGTGAGACGGACTTTAATGTGACGATCGTCAACCGTCAACTCGATCGAAAAGAAGTTTATCGTATCGAAAAACAAAAGACTGGTATGTAGCTGACGGTTAGACGGACTTTAGCATGACGATCGTCAACCGTCAACTCGTTCGAAAATCTCATAGCCAATAAGAAAATTTTGTTCATATCAATAAAGGAATAGGAGTGTGTATACTGTATATTTCTCCCGGAGATTTTTGGAATTTCATACATGCAGCATAGCGATATTTTTCTTACCATTATTAGACAGAATTATACATCCTCAAACGTTTTAACGAGTAATAAAGCTTCCAAATTTTGCCGGAGTGTGGGGTATGCAGCCCTTCGCTAACACCTTGTCAAAATAATGGCTAAACAACCGGATCTGACGATTTCGAAAATATACTCTATACGTTATCATAGCGGCCGAATTTACTGACTTTAATCAACACACCTAGTACCCGAATTAACCTACAACGAGGCAGATACTCTTTTTTTCTATAGATAAATAGTCTATAGATTGAATACGCGGTACACGAGCAAACACCAACCTCTGCCTATTCCGCCAAAATGCAACTGACCTTTGAACGTTACGCTGAGGGGCGTGGGGGGAATTATGAGTGTTGTTACTCTGCCCTCCCTCTCCCCCCCCGCCTCCCTGATACGGGGTAGACTCGTCGAGATAGCCAGCTCTCATTATTGAAATTATATAAGCTTCTTTTTGGGCAATAATTTGTGACTAGGTACCGAAATAAACGAAGGAGAAGAAAGTTTTGGCGCGATGTAGGGGGGACGCGGCCCGCCGCCCCCACCGCCATCTTGCCGGTACAATAGTTGAATAATCGAGTATCGTATTCTCGCGGATATAATTTATGTTTATGAATCTAATTCACTGATTTTAATCAAGACACGAATGACTTTAATTTACGATAAGACTGACTACTTACTTTGGGATGAATCGTCGCTATATAATTACTGTTCGCGTTGAGAAAGCAGAGCACGCACCTGTTACATCCCCCTGGTCGAAGAAAACTGCAGATTGTTGATTGGTGCGATCGCGCCGCGGGGGATCATGGGATGTATTACTACACGGACTATGCGGACTATCGTTATGATTTATTAGGCGCCATAATTGAATGATGTATTAAGGCGCGTTGATAATTTATGCAGATTATCAATCGCGAATGATGTGAAGTACATAATTATGTACATAATACTAAATAATTTCGATTTCACGAAGAGAAAATATAATTGACTCGCTTATAAACGATAAATTCGTTGATACGCATATTATGCAGTAATAAATCTTTGTAGGTGGTTATACCACATAATAATTCAAAATTATGGTTATCACAGCTTCATCGACTGTTTTGATTTATTTTTATCTCTACCGGATATAATTATTTATAGATTTGAAAGAATATATATATATTTTTTTTAATCGAATGCTCAGAACACGAGCTGAATAAAAATCCTTCTTTTGATTCATTGGTTAATTCCACTTTTTTTTTGCTCATTACTACATACCTTTATTCAGCGTCTCATATTTTCGAACACTTCTATTTCTGAGAATATTCTTACCGACTTACGAACCATTGCGGTGAAACTGAAACAGACTTTTATTCGTACATACCAACCCCGTTAATATCATCGTCTTTGTCGGCACTTGTCGTCTGCAGTAAGGCAGAATTTACGAAACAGTGAAATATATACCACTGCAGTAGAACTTTACGGTTACCATTCGAACGGAGTTCTATTTACAAGGGGCACCGCTGCGAGGGCAGCACAAGCTGGAAATCGGCCTAAACCCCCTCCCCTCCCTTCGCCGTCATTCATCAAATTTTAATTCATATTCGTTTATCTGACATTTGAGATCCCACGTGGTGTTGGCACATGGTACCCCTCACCCCGGTTTATGAATTACGGGACGAATGAATTACCGTAAAAACTTTTGGCTAGTCAATGAATGCACATTGAAGTTTATTGGTTAGATATTAGCTACATACGTTGGAGTTTGTAGGATAATTGTTATTTATGAAAATTACGGTATCGATAATATTTCGCCATAAATAGATACGGTATATTCAAAACGTTGAAACAGCTGCAGAACAGTTTAACCGAATATGAACCTAACCTAACTTTTTAATAACATATACCCATTTTTGTAAACATGAATATTTAAGCTACGAATCTGTTCGCGTGTGAAAACATTACTTTTTAAAATGGATGAAATTGAATGTAAATTGGCAACTAATAATGCGATATTAATTTCTCATGTAAGTATTATAACTACATACATCAATAAATCGCTATAGACAACAAAAAGTTTAATATCACACTTATATTTGTTCGGAGATTAAATCCCAACCTATTCCATGATTTCCTTTTAATTATATTTAAAAAATTCTCATTTTTCAGGCAATTTCCAAAATTGCTGCGCTAATAAAACAACGCAGCGAGGAATTGAACGGCGGAGATGTTTCTGGGGTAAATATTTGAACTTTAAATCAATGGCACAACAAATTTCAATGGTATTAATCTTTTCACACAGGTACCAGAGTTAGGAACATTAATTTCAAAATGCGAGAGCAGTAACGCTCTCATTAGCGTTACAGCTTGTCATGCATTAACAACTTTGGTAGAGAACGGAGTACTTGGAATAGCTAATACGTTATCCAGATTCATAGCTTTACTAGGATCAACAAAGTTGGTGAAACCGTGAAATACACTGTCTGGAAATGCTCCCATTCATCCATGTAATATGTTTATCAAATCTTATTGCAGGAATTACACAGCAGTCACAGCGGCAATTAGTAATCTGTTGTTACTTGCTCTAAAGATTTATGACGACAAAAATCCTTACGTGTGTCCATTCATGCTGAAAGCACCACAGCATCCGTTGATAACGGTTTTAAATCGCAATAAAGATATCTGGAGAGATATTTTGAATCAAATGCAATTCATGGTGAATCATTATAGAAAAGAGTAAGTTTCTACGGCTGATTAGTCGGAGTTCATCGATACCAGGGACGATATTCTTCTCGAATATTATCCGAGCTGTGAATATAGCTTAGTTATTTGTTTCAGGATTGCTATAAACAGTATCGAGCTCTTACGACCAGTGTTTCTGTTCATTCTATGCAACCCATCGTCAACACTTTCGGAAAGTTGTAAACAGCAAACCTGGCATCTTCTGATTAAGACTAATAACGCTGCTTATTTACAAATTGAAACACTACTCTGGCTGCAAACTAATAATTCGAATTCTTGTATCAATACCAATTACAGACTTCTTGAATTCACTGAACTGGCCATATTAAACAAAGATAAAAAGTTGTATGTCGCCTTGACTCCGTTGGTAGCATCTCTCGCTTTAGAATTAGTAAAGCATGGCTGCGATCCGAGAGCTAATTTAGAAATACTGTCCGAAATTTTTGAAGACAATGAAAATGAGGCCAGTAGCATAACTACCGCGCTGTTAGCTGAACTTATTCTGATATGTCCAGCTGTTTACCTAAATAATGTTGTACGATTGTGTAAGTATATATTGAACATAAAATTGAAAATGGTATAATATGTACTTCTTAGTCGATTGAGATGATAGATCAAGGAAAATATTATATTCTTAATATTTATGTTCCTCTAATATCCCTATTTGAACAATACATATTGTAAATTTTGTTCAGGTGCAACGGTAACGAAAGAAGTTTCATGTAACGCTGCAAGTGCGCATATGCTGATGGCATCTTTGTTACAATGGATGGCATATCCTTCTTTGTTATCATGCGATGCTTTAGAGACTGCAAAGGATGTGATAAGCTTGATTAAGAACCGAAAAACTTGGCCTTCGAACACCAAAAGACTTTATGGAAACAAAATATTTACTACGATTAGATATTTCAATTCTAATGTTCCATTTTACATGGAAATATGTCGGTGTGTAGAAAGTTTAACTGAAGATAATTTGATCTTGTGGCTGGAGAATATTTCAAATGCCCCGAAAGATTTTAAGTATAAATCAAAATTACTATTAAGTGGTATATTCTTACAAACTAAGAATACTGATGTGGCGATAAAAGTTTGTCACATTCTATTGAGCATTGTAAAGGAAACTAATTCCTTTGCATCTCATTTGCTTTCTTTGGTTTTATACAAATTGACAAATTCACAAGATTACAACGAGACTAAAACGCTACTATTCTCGCTACCTGAACTGGCTGTAGTCAAGGAAAACGTTCCCCTGATAATTCATAATCTAGAAGCTTTACTGGGATATGGAAAACCACTGAAACAATTAGCGATAGAGCTCTACTTGAAAACGTGGAAGCATGAGCCAAGATCACATAGGTATCTTCAAGCAGCTCTTGTTGACGCCAGCAAAAATGATCATTCTTTAGAAATGAACATAACTTGTGCTAGGGCGATGAAATACATTTGCGAAACAAGACCGGAGCATGGCGCCGAACTGGTGCCGTTATTATCACAAATGTTAAACAGATGTAGCGATCTCCAAGGCAGTGCATCAAGCGCTCTTGCTTTGAGAGGTATATCTGCTCTTTGTGGATCTGGAGTTATCGACATTTGTTCAACGTGGAAAGTCTTAGCTCCAAAACTAAATAAGGATAAGAGAAGCATCGTGTTGCAAAGCCTGTGCGATCTGTTCGGTGATATACCCTCATATCCAAGTCGGCTGAGTGATAATTTTGACAAACTCGTTGTTGAAGTAATCACCAAGTTATGGAGCTACGTTTCTACCACCGAAAGCTTGGGAGTAATCAAGTCTGCGCTACACGCCCTTTCTGCATATAATTTGGAGCTGATTCCATTGAAATCTTTGCCAGATAACTTCAGAAAAGATTTAAAATTACCAGAAATGTACTGTAAAACACCAGTGGATGCGGCGAGGAAGCCTGAACTGGTTTTACCGTACATACCTGGTATTTGTTGGATACAAATGTTGGAGAATGTTCATTCCTCAGCTCTACAAGCAGCTGGAGATTTGCTCATATCTTTTATTACTGCAGAAATAAACAGCTTCCGCGGGGATATATATTCACCTCCTCAAGGGGAACCAAACAACTTCCGTTATCTACCAGAAAAGAGCGTTATAAGAGCCATCGGTGATTACCTAAGGCGTTCTAACGTGTCTCCAAAGGATCATCAAGAGTTGATAATAATGGAATGTTTGAGAATACTTTCGCAGAAATATCAGAAACCTCTGCCACCTATAAACTGGGTATTTTTACAAGGAGTTTTTGAGCTGAATTACGAAGCAAAAAAATATGTAATGACCTTAGCTTGTCATCAAATGACAATATCACCGTCAGCTAAACGATTTGTAGAAAATTATTTGAGCACATTTGAAGCAATTACAGAGCTCAAGGAATATGAGTTGATTTATGCAAACTTGGAAGACCTGTGTAAAGGAGTACCGCCAAATATTCTGAGACCAGTTTTAGAAAAGACGTTAAATTATACGTTGGAAAAGGCACTAATGGGTAACGACGAGACCGTGGGTATATTCAAACGAATCATGGAGTGCTACAAGGCAGCTTTAAAAGATGAAACCATTCATGATGCGAATAGGACTTTACTTTCTATCATATTGGAGGGTCTTTTAGACAGGATCGAAGCAGAGGATAAACTGTTTGAACCTTACGTAGATACAATAGTTGAGCTATCGTCAAAGCATATAGAAAGAATGACTTCACCAAGTGTCTGGTGGGAAGTTACGGCTCAACGTTTAAAAAAGGCAATCATTGTCAGAGCAGAATTGACGCTGAAGAAAGATGTGGATTTGCCACTTGCTTGGATGAATGAAGTCATTGATGCTTCTATCATCATGCCTGGGTAAAAATTCCATATTTAATGTCTATGATGTAACAATGTCTAGTCTACCGTACCACTCTGATAGAGAATATTATTTAGAATGAACTCTTACTATCATTCCTCTCCCCATAATCACACTAACTTTAATTTATCTTCAGAGAACAACCGTTCGTGTTGAAAACTATGTTATACCTTCAACCGAAAATGAGAGCCGAACCATCTACTGCCAAATGGACTTTAGAATTGATGGGACGTATTCAAGCTGTTCTAGCTGATGTATCGCTGGAAGATAACGATCAAAGAGCTGCGTTTCTTTGCGACGTATTGTTTGTTTCTTGTATCTGTCTTTCTGGCAGTGATTGCCTGCTTACAAACACAGAATCTGTAGCTCTGTCCAGAGATCTAAGGGTCAGTTTGTTCCCCCAGGCTATCACTGACTTAGTGCAAAAGGAAAATTGGCGTAGCATAGTTACTCAGGTAAACTGGCTATATCTGAATGAATAGATTCTACGTACAGATTATAAGTGAAGAAATTTATACGATTTGTAGTCTGTATCCCTCGTCGACTTTTTAACAATGAATTATACCTATTTTACAGATTATGGAGTGGTTGAACCACATGCGTAAGAGTATTTTACCCGAATTATACACAACCGCATTTAATAATGCCTTAGTTTCACTCAAACATGAACGATACTTCAGCGAAGTGTGGACTAAGTACTTGTCCCATAAGCCGCAAATGAAGCTACAGCTATGACCATAACATTATGATGAATATGGATGAGAGCAAACCTAGGTGAGATATTAGTTAAGGGTGAAACGTAATATTAAATAATTTTTATTTTATATTCAGTTTTTATATTCGTATGTCTAATTGTTCAGCCTTAATGTATAACATTGATGATTAATGAAGTGTTCGAATATACATCTGAATAGGAAATAAATATTGTAAAAATACAGTCAAATAATGTATACATATATCACGAGTATAGATATTCACTATTTATGATCAGATGGTTTCCAGATGCTATAGTTTGTAAAAGAGTAGATACACCTTGTAGAAATACAAATGATAACATCAAATCTAATTTCTATACCTACTTCGCGAATAATAACTATTTCACAATTTAACTACAATTCATTTACAGTCTGTCTATCGACAACATATAACAGTGGAAGAGTATTGAAAAAGTTATAATCGACCCACAATACCAACGACTAGATCTATGCTATAATTGATAATTACAATAATCGCGTGTTTCTTGGAACACATTATTATTTACATCGTTTTTAGTTTGAACACCAGTGAATCATTGGAATTCAATAAACGAGCTTGATACCTATTCAAGTGACGTAACTATCGCATTATATCTAATATGCTAACTAGTAATTAGTAATTATCATTAATATTCAATCGATGATGATATTTACAGTGATCTGAATGAAATACAATGTAAATGCATATGTCTGTTACCAAAGAGCGAAGAAATTATGAAAAATGGTGCTTTTTGCTTAATAGAGAATTGATAATCTGCAATAGAAAATTAAATTTAAATTCAAAGAGGAATGAAACCTCATCAAATAGGTAAAAATATCTGTTTACTTAGAACAGTGTTGCTGTTGAATAAGCTAAATGGCATAAACTCGTCACATATGTTGTATGTGACGATAACCATAATGCTACACCGATGTTTCGCTATTATCTAACGCCATCACAGTCAAAGTATGTGGTCGGGAACCAGACAATATCTGTTCCTCCGACGGTCGCATTCTTGGTTCCAAAATGTTTCTTTTAGTTTCAACATTCTTTTTTATCGGTGTCCTACTCGGGCTGGACTTCCTGCTGTTTGGATAGGACTTCAAAAGGCGAGCTCTGTTATAAAAGAACAAAATTAGTTGCATCAAATGGTCGTCCACAAACTATTTCAAATGTTTATTCAGATTGTGATTCTCTGGCTCATCAGATAACTAAAACCAAATAATTGGAAGGCATTAATGATGCTTATGGGACAACTTACGCGTCCATAAGTTTTAGCACAAGTCTTGAATAGACTTGATATTCTTCGTCGCTAAATTCCGTAGGATCATGCCGCGCGTGTTCATACAAATCGCAAAATTGATGAATGAGTCTTTGCCCGCTGCCATTTAAAGGTGCCGCTAAGGTCGTCAGAAGATATGCTCGTAGATTTTCGGTCGGATGACGTTTCAGGCAGTTATCGTACTTCGTAATTTCAGCCTCTGAATAGAACGAGATATAATTATCATCTTTATCCTCTTAGCTTCATTCGCTCAATATATTTTATACCATACCTAAGCTTTTAACGTCGTCGACGGCCTTCAATCTGTAGTAATGAGGCGGAGATTGACTACTCGGTGCCATTATATATCTAGGATCGCTTATCACCTGCGGTTCGTGAGATATTCTAGGTATAACTTCGATCCGTCTTTCAACCTCGCGTTTCAACGACTTTAACGCAAAAATGTACATTTTTAGTTGCTTATATTAGGTTAAAGAAAGAAAAAAAAAAAAAAAAAGAACACATCAACGTATATCTTGGTTATTTTCTAAGTTTTGCGAAATTTTAATAACCGATTAGCGAAAGAGATCGCAATTGTCTTGCTCTTCAATTCAGAAAGGATTGAAACAAGTTTATGAAGTGTGCGATGTTTTTATTTTCATTCTAACCTATAAAAAGACGCAATTTAAGAACGAACCTTTTTTGCATCGTGTCCGATCGGAACGTGTGGGCCTCTTCTAGACCTTAGAGCAAATCGCATTATTTGCCTTTTAGCAAATATGAATAGTAATATAAATGTCAAAACCCCAGCTCCAATAAATATCACGATAGTTACACCTGACAGTTCTTCTGGCATGTTTGACACACTATGATAATACGTCGGTTTTTCGAATCGTTGATCTTCGTCAATATTCGTATTTTGTGAATGAATATGAATATGCGAATACATACAATAATTATTATTTTTATTTATCGATCCAACAACTGATAATAATGCTTATATACGTACTATATCTTTTACTAAGTTCACGTATTGTATATACGTTATCGCGAAATCTATTAGCTGTTCGTGGAACGTGGAACGTGATGAAATACACACAGTAAACGAATACAATACATCAAGCAATGCAATCTGTTTATATATTTTCATAAAAATCGTAAATATGATCATACAAAGAAGAAAATCGATTCGGAAAACGTTACATAAATATCTTATAGGTATATCGTATATTACAAACAATTACTAACAGCGAGTTTACTATGACTAGAGAAGTAATATATTACATATGTATTTGAAAATGCGTTGTAAGCTGCTGCTGCTGCTGCTGCAGTCAAACAATTGATATAGTTTCTAATATCTTATCTATTAGTTTTTTGAACAGCGTATTATGGACCGCGACTATTTCTTCAAAGAAATATTTCTGCTGTATAGTAGTAGGTGGATTTGTTTTTAAAATATTGAGTATTAATTTTCCATAATTTTTGTCTTTAGAAAATTGGTGAGATTTTTTCCACAACAAATTCAGTAATTTTTCTTTAGTATTATCGTCCAAATTTGCTACAAGCAAATCCTGTAAGATCGCAATATGCCATTGTTTAAGATCTTTCACTTCGGCGGATAAATAGCTGTAAAAATAAGAAACTGTTATTATGTAATATTATAATAATACCTAATTGAAATTAGAAAAATACCTACGAAATATACACTCGTTTTTGTTGAACATCCAGAGTACTTGTAATACTAAGAATCGTTGTTATCTCTTTCAAATCAAAATTCAACGCAGGAATAAATACGAAATTTTCAATATCGTCAGGAAATTTTCCAGCACATTCTCCAATAGCTGAATTCAATAATCTCGATGGTTCTTCCATAGAGATTATCTGAAAAATCAATTTCACAGGAATTAGAATTGATAATATTAACATTATCGGAAATTTCAGTTTATTGTCACTAAGAAAATAGAGTTTTTAGCTTTTCAGTTCAGATCTAGTAACTCACCGCAGTCAAAAGTACATTTTTGCATACAAAAATCATCAATTTTTCACCAAATTCTATTCGCATACCACAAATCGAATGACATAGATTATAAATTCCTTTATGACTTAATTTCTTGCTCAGATCATTCATTATCATCGATAATTCAGAATCTGTATTATTCCACAACAGTTTCAACTCAAGTTTTTCACTCGAACGTTCCAACGATTCGTAAAGATAATCCGTGACGTTTGCAATTGACGGAGTTGAATCGAACGTTGAACTCGATCTGTCAATTTGTGTGAGTCCATACTGCGTGGCTTGAGTTGACTCTGGTGCTCCGTGTTCGTTTGTGTTCGCTGGGCTGATAGGCAGATCTGCGTGTGTATTATTATCGTCATTTTCTTGTTCTACGGCAGTTTTTTCGGGTTCCTAGAATCATTTTCACAAATAATAACGTTATTTTCTGTTTTTTCAATTTTGGATTATGATGTTTGTAAATTTGTAAATTTGTAAATTTCGATTTTTCCCGCCTCTATTCGACGCGTTATTTCCACCAATAAAATATTACGGAGATAATTGAGGAGAACTCCGAGAACCAATCGGTCGGAAGCTGCTATAAAATAAAATTCTCTGACGTATGTATGTACATACATACATACGTACGCAAAACTATTCCATGGATTAATTTATGCGGAATTTAATTCGGGAAATCCCGATTACTCACCTCCCAGCTTATAGTCCGCCATGCATCTATCATTTTCGAGTCATCATTCGCTGTATGATCATATTTCAAAGCGTTTAATTTATCCAGCGAATTAGCGCCTAGAGAATATTTTCGAAAGTAATTATCCCTGTCCATGTAATTATATTCACGCTATTAATTCATCGATAATAATTATTTTCATCGCTCATAGACTTAGTTATCTATACATATATATTATTGTAACATATCGAATGACAGCCATTAGTGAATATTTCTCGCGTGGGTTTGTCGTCTGCTATGGGACTCCCAATATCTCGGAAAGCATTTAACGGGAATCTTATTTTGCCCCTGGATGGAACAGGTTTTACCATCTACGCTTGTAATGAATGAGGAAATGAATTATTAATCCGATATTATATTGTTTGGCTGAGGTATTTCACCTTGCGAAACATTCATTTGATTCCAGTCTGTCTTACTACAGTCCGTGCGACACGTAGTATAGTATAGTTGTGTGTTTGTTTAGCATCGTTGTGCCGTGTGACATACGGAGGCATATCTCTCACATATCGCTATTTGCCCGCGGGCGGTGCGAGCGACAGGTGTCATATGGTTCATATTTCCAACACCAAAGTGGCTGTGATATTTTATCGATAATAATTAAATTAATATCTGTGCAACGCCGAGTCTCAAAGCAACATCCAGGAATCAGGATAGCTTTAGACTAATAATAATATCTAAGGTTACTCGAATTTACAATCAGTGACATTGTTGAACAACAACGTGACCAAGGTATGTGCCTCGCTGTAATGTAATATCTTATAAATATCATAACTTCAGACTAGATTGTTGGGATTAATTATCTATCTACAAGTTCAGAATTCATTTTCTATCATCTCAACAGATGGAATAACATTTCGATTATAAATAAAATACATAAAAATAGCTATTCGTACGAAAACCAGCGACAAATAAGCGTATCAGTTAATTTTGATGTATACGCAAATTCACGTTACTCATTGTTTAGGAAGCCGATGACCTATAATTATAGCAAAATTTAGAGTCAAAATTCTTTTACTCGAGTCATTTAAATGCCATACATATTTCACAATATACAATGCGCGCTAGTGTTTCGCTTGTACATAACTTGTTGCTTCAAGATTGAAGTGACGCTCTCGCAACAAAGACGGACAATAAAAAGGATGGTAAAAAGTCCGCGTTTGAACCCAACCACGAACTTATAATTACTGATTTCACATACGGATTTAGTATATTTTTATTTTCCTCATATTTATTTCCCATACTCCCATTCTCGGCACGCGTGTTCATAATCACTAGGCTGTAATCTCTGATGATTATTTTTAACACAGGAACTGGAAATTCCACTGAGAAACCCACAGTGCAAAGGGTCATCAAATGCTATCTGTATCACAGCATATACTTGCTTTGTTGTTAAAGTATGTGTCACATACGCATATAGCGCGCTATACATGCGCTAAAATTTTGTTCAATGACATACATTACGGTTGAACAAATGTCATTTAATTTAGAGCATGATAATCAGCTCAATTATCTTATTGAATACAATTTAGTTTCATTGAAAATATGATCCGAAAAAAAACTTTACCTAGGTACTCATTATTCACATGTTTTGCGATGGATTCTTTTCATCAACAATTTTCAAAGATGTATAACATCAATAAAATAACATACCAATGGATAATTCTGGGAATTAACAAACACCCGTGCCATATATTTCTGATAACGTTTCAAGCTGCGTGAATTTTTTATCACGACTGTTTGCACAACTGTATATAAATGTATACACGTAGATCCGTGTGTGTGTATATGTGCTTGAAAGTTATCCTGCTCGCACACGTCGATAATCTGTATGATTTATGTTAACCCGTATAGAGTGTGGTCGTACCTAACTGGCTGTTGTGTTAAAGAACACGTTTTCGAGCATTTTATTGTTGACTTTTTACACTGTGATAAAATATGTACACCTCTTGGCACAGATTGATTATAATCTGGCTTGGAAAAAAAAATTCATTGTCATTTGTTATGATCTTGCTATTGATTTGCCAATTAATTTGAATAATGGAATTTAGCAGCGTCTGAATAAAAAATAATCATTAAATTATGTAAAAACCGTTTTGTCGCTGGTATTGGTAGCGTCTTATGCAATCTATTTATAATGATGATGTCACGTCACCATTTTCAGTATCAGCACGTCTTTGAAATTCTAATTTACAATTAGATAATGTTTGCAGCTGTGTGAAACAGCTACTTATATTATCAATTATTGCTCATTCAAGATTAACAATTTACAGGAGTTGAATTGATAATTGCATTCAAGAGAAGGTCAGAGACAAAGAAGCTGCGATCAATAATTTAGAAACATTCGGAAACGAATTAAGGAACCATGTCTGTATTCACGGCAATCTCCCGACGGCTACAATCCCTGACTACTGATGCCAGACCAGATCCACCAAGAATTGATATACAAGGTCCGGATTCGGATCCAAGTTTACCGCCGGTAGAGATTAAGCAAAAATCTGCACCGGTAACACCAGACTGTAATCGAATAGGAACAATCGTTCCTGTAATTCGAAGACAAAGCTCTACCTCAAATCCGTCACCACCAAAGTCTGAGTTCTCGAACGGAGAGAACCTTGGCTTCTCTGGAAGTACTAAACCTGAACAGAGACCTAAAAGTCCGCGAACAAAGACTAAGCCAAAATACAAACCTTGTGAGTTGTTTAGCATCATTTTATGGGTGGACAAATTTCATAACATTTGTTCTTTGTGTGGTGATATTAATTCCTTGACTTTCACTTTCTCTTACAGCGTCAAATCCAAACGTTGTGAATTATAATATAGTTAATTCACACTCGATCATGATCGGCTCGAAGAATAGTTACACATGTAACATAAATCAGTTCCCAGGAAATGCTAAGACTGCTTCCGAAGGTGATATTCCAAGACCGAAGGCTAAAGAAATGCCCAAGGATGTCGAAGAGCTCAGTTGTAGTAAAGAAATAATTAGCCTTGATGATATGTTTTTGATAAAAACACACATCGGATATGGGTGGCGAGATGTAGCGAGCAGATTGGGATATTCCGAAGGGCAAATACAGCAGTTTGAAGCAAATCATAAATATATAGATCAGGTAAATGAATAGTTATATTATTCATGATGAAAAAGTACGACGAATATTAGTGCAAAATACATTAATTTGTAATCTTATTGCAGGTCGTTTATCAAATACTTCACGATTGGAAGCAGACTGCTACCAAAAACGCACAGCTGGGAGTAATAATTTCCACTATTTGGACATGTCGAGAGTATGATTGCGCCGAAAGATTAGCAGCATCTCACAAAACCCCTACTTAAGAAACTCAGTTTTCCATTGAAAGGAAATTATTTCCTCGCTTCTCATAGCATATACACATTTTCTTCCAATGTCGACTCGACAATGAAAATAATTTGAAACAGTAGTAGTTATTCTGATATAATTTTTATCAGATGAACACTAAAAATGATCTTTTAACTTATATTAAGCTTTTGTACTAATTACATTCAAATACCTAATCAACGTATACATATTGTATTGAAATATTATTAGTATTCCATTTAGCATTGATCTAGAAGTCATAAACGGTCGTCAAAGTGTTTAATACAAGCTTAGATTTTATCAATAAGGAAAGTGGAATTGATTTTATTGAATTATGCATTTCGATTTGAAGTTTGTACATCAGAATTCGCATATATTATGGCAATCGTGCAATACTCGAATTTTTAATCGAAAAAAAGACTAATTCTCGATGAGGATGCTTAGTGTTAAAGAGGGTGGCCCAGTCTTCTATACATATTTTAGAAGCAAATGGCGTTATAAATAACTCATTATTTCTGTGTTACGTTTATATAAGTATATATATTCTATATTGCGTTTTATGTTAAAATTTTACAAATGTACATATCATATATATTATACACAAACACATATTGTATGATAAAAAATATAGTCGGTTTGGATACAGTTATATTATATACTTTTCTTCAAACAGTTGATTTGTTTTTATTTTTCTTTCTTTCTTTTATCATATTATGTTATTTCGGCACGGTATAAAGGCAAATTGGACAAATTTCGTACTTACATAACAAGTTTATTCAATAGCTACTAACTGTGCACGTTAAAGTTATAAATTATAACAACTATTTATGCAGGGATAGTTTAATACAAGTAAATCCATATTTACAATCAAATATATTTTACCAGTTACAGTCTTATCGCTAAAACTAAATTCTACATAGAAAATGAAATGTTTTTTTCTTTTTTTTTTTCTTTTTTCGTCAAAATAAAAAATAAGTGTCATTACAATTATATTAAATTTAATACACCTTATCACAAAATTATCAAACATTAGAATGCATTATTATACGAATGACGGGATAGAACTAGATTTCCGCCTACATCTTCTTTTCTTTGCCCGCAAAAATTGTTGAGAGTGTTAAGTAGTATTTATTCTTAAAATTAGTTATCCTAGTCGTTTAATTATCCCTGCAGAAAATATACCTAACGTGAAGTTTTTTAATTACAGACTAAATACGTTCACGCAGCCTGTGTTCGGTGTGTACGCAGTTTATTCAAATATGTTGCTCGACTGTGCATAACAATAAGTATAGATTAACTCCGAAGTTATTTATATTCGACCGTAGCTAAGGCTACGATATTTAAGACTCAAGTATTTCATATTGTAAAAAAATTAAATAGTTAATGGAGACTCGTACGAGTACTAGTTATCCTCAGTCCGAATGATGTTATATATTTTGTTCCTATCTACTAGATCATTTCATCATTACAGACTGCCGACAGAAATTTTTGTCGGTGTTAATGGCGCCATAGGTTCGGCATTTCTTCTCTTTCGCATACTCTGACTTTCCGTGATCAAATTGTCTCTGTTTTCTACTATCTTATGTCTACATTTTTCAAATTCAGCCAGCATTTCTTCCATACTTTTGTCAGCGTCTAAAACCATCACAGGAGCAGGCAACGAAAATAGAGAACCATTATATAGCCAGTCGTCATGCACGTCGTGAATTTGTTTCAAGTACTCCAACGAGACGCAGTCCTCTTCTTTACGAGCTCGTGCACGCATCCTGTCGTAAACAACTTCTGGAGATGTTCTCAGGTACACTTTTAGAAAATAAATAAATAAACGAAATCTATTATAAATTGTATTCATGTACTGGATAAAAAATTGTCTCATATAATATCTAATAAGCTTTTGAGTCCACAAACGAACATCTTTCTGACAAAAAGATGGGTTTCTTGGAGTACGAGCTGGTCTCATGATACTTATACGTGGTAAAAATCTATTTTTAGAATCTAAGTTATCAGTGACTAAAGAACTCAGTCGTGGCTTTCAGTTTAACCATTCTTTCATTATGTGTCTGTAGCAAGTAGCAGCATATCATACCAAAGCTTGAGCATTCACATTCAAGTTAGACAATTCGGAGTAGTAAGATATATTGTACAATTAATTCAAGGCCAAACAAATTATGATAAAAATGAAGAGAAATCGTGAAAATTATTATCTCACAGAGTTGTTTGGCTTGGACCATTTACCTATTAGATCTGTCTCAATGTCCGCACTATGGATACACCAGTCATGCCACTGCTCCAAAATATGTATTTCAACCTTTTCCAACATTTGAGTACGTTTCATATTCTCAATAAAACAACGAGCGCTGTATACAGATCTCTCCATTACTTTGAATGGGAGATTAGTTTTCTGTGTGTGCAATTGCAGCATTGTAAGTTGCACGTAAGATTGAAATAGGCAACCATATCTGGCCGGATCTTTGTACAATTTTTCCTTGAGAAAAAAAGAAGAAAAAAAAAAACAAACAGATGAATTCAAGCGCCACATGATATCGAACATTGGATTAATTGTAATGTTTAAATAAAATGAATAATATGTAAAATCTTACCAACAAATTAGTACCGCTTACATCCCGCCAAAGTTCTACTGGCTCTTGTAAAACCAGCATGTTATCATTGGCTTTAAAATTATTTAAAAACGTTGTTTTTCCACTTCCGATGTTGCCTTCTATACAAACAGTGAAAAGCCGCTTGCATGTTTTGTTCGGCGAGCTAGTCATTCTCGCAAATAATTTACCTGGAATTCAATTATCAGAAATTTTTCAAGCCTCGACAATGCGTATAACGAGCGAATGACAGTATACTGTGAATGTTGAGAAATTAATCGGATCTTTATGAGTAATTCTTGATGTTTAGTTTTCACATCTATGTTTATCTCCTATCACAATGCCCATACGACAATAATATTTTGTAATCTAACACCGACTGTCGCGTTATTGAATTTAGTCTGTATACAATGGAATTTCATCAATTATGTATGCATGTATGAAAATTATCGTAATTTATCAATGCAACTATTAAATGTTAAAAGTCTCAGTCAAAGTTTCGTCATTCCATTCTATTGATTATGCGACTCATGTTTCACTATCAAGTTCATAACAACAAGGACATGGTGGGTATGTATGTACTTACTCGATTGATTCGAAAGGAAAATTAGTCTTCAAGGTATTCTTTGCTAACGGTCTAACGGTACGAACTTACGACGAGAAAATACGATCGGGGCATTGACGTCAAAATATCTTGGTGAAAGAGCGCGAAAAGAGGTGGACTTTCCCGCCCAAAATATTCCGTAATTTGTAGTGGGGGAAGTTCGTCGTCTCTTTCTAAAAGTCGATAATTTTTTGACAGATTCATACCGGCTTTTCGAATAATAAGTTTTAACCGAACATTTTATGCCGATAATTTTTCTTAATCATTTGGTCAGACTTACCTAATATAGACATTACTGTACTAGAATTTTAGAAACCGGGTTTTTTTTTGTTAACCTGCAAGTAATCGCGAACTGTGCAAGACGCTGCACGAGCCACGATGTGTCTACATCCGTTTGGCCATGGATCAGGCTGAATCTAGTAATTTCCGTGCTATGGCTGCGTTACAATTTCTATAAGTGGCAGCAACTGCGGCGGGGAATAAACAGCTGTTTTATAGACATGTTCACGACGGTCGGTCCTGCAGAACTGCAGATAGATAATCGCGATGATTTAATACTGTCAAATTCGTCATTTAGTTAGAATTAAGTTGATTAATAAGAAAATATGCGGTACGGGACGTGAATTTACACCCATAACAATATAGCCGTAAAAATTTTATCAACGGAGTTTTAAAATTCTATTAATTTCAATATTCCGATTAGGAATAATCATGGCACAGTGCAAGTTAACCCCTCAAGAATTTATCAGCAACACTTTTTCGCCTCAAGTTGCTGCCGTGTGTTCAACCGCTGCTGAAAATACTTGTCAAAAAAATAATTTGACATTCATCGAACTGCTACAACCGTTCTGCAAGCTAAATGCCGAAGGTTAGATTTCCCCGATCATTGCACACTCTCGCATTTTATATCATACACAACTACGCTCTCAATTCTATTCATTGCATTAACCCTAATTTCTAATTCGTCGTAGAGTTTGAAACTGAACGGATCAGCTCGACTTTTCATTTATTTACGTTTCATTATAATTTTACGCAAAATTATTTCAAAACTTTCTACCTATGCTGCTACGATCCACAGTCTGACCAGAGTATCAGAGAATGTTATAGATAGAATGGTTTATTGAACGATATTTATGACCTAAGATTAGATAGCTCTTGTTTCGCTTTCACTATCGTGAAATGTGTTTATTTCAATTCCCTACCAACGTATCATTTTTCAGCAAATAACATTTCAAGCTACTAAAATTTTTTCTAGGTCACATAAAGGACCCGCAAGGGGCAACAGTCACTGTTAGAAACCTACGTGTGTCCGTACAAGATATCAACGTACGTCCGCCGCAGCCGACTCTTGCTAGAAAGATGTTAAACGAGTCTGTGAGCTCGTCTCCATGCGAAAGAACTACTACTGTCCAAATTGGTGTAACTAATTTGGAAATTCCAGTCTCCGTCCCGTGGTTCGAATCTTGGAGAGAAATGCTTTTGGCAGTTCAATTCCCATCAGATCATGAATTTACTAAACATTTTTTGGCATGTATGATCATCGTATCAACCGCCGATGAAAATCCATTGGAAAAAATTCAGCACATGGGCGCTCAGCTGCAACAAAGCGTTCCTGGAAAATTACCAAAATGGTTTAATAATAACGCTCTGAGATACTACATATTGATACACGACACTTTTCAAGATGATAAAAATAAGTGAGTTATATCGCATTCAACAGTTTCAGAACTCGCATTAATATATTGCGAATTATCTCATTTCAGGGCAGAAACGGTCTACACAGAGATGAAGAACATTTACGGATCCAATAACTGTTTCTTATTACAAATGAACTCGAGACCACCAGGCCCGTCGGATGATACGACCCATTTACCAGATCCTTGGTGTCAATTTTTAACTAAACATTTGGACTTGTCCGAAAGCAGCGAACAAAGTAGCTCGCCTAGAACACCGGCAGATACTAGCGGTGTATCTGCGATGCCTAATCAAGTTACGACAGAACCGGACAGGTGATTTTTTCTTCACTGTATTGATGTTCGAGATTGGAAAGATGCGCTTTTTTTTCTTCTTTGAATTGAATACTTGTTTGCTGTACTCGTTTACACACTGTTCATAATAGCATTGCATACTCACTAGATGATGGTAATAATTTTATCTTCAAAATTATGAAACAGAAACGATTTTTCAGATCAAGTCTGGCTGGTACCCCAATAGCGCCGCGAAACCCGATGTTAGGTTCTCCAGATGTATGTGATACGATAAGTATTTCGTCTGATGCATCTGAGCCAACGACTGGTCCTCTTGAAGTTGGACAAGAGGCAGTTCCAGTTACTATACATCCTCTGAGTCCGGAGAATGACAAATCCTCGTACAATTTTATTTCATCTGTAACGTTGAAAAATCAAATGGTGAATAATACACCAATTAATGATAATGTTTGGGCAGATTCACCAAGTCAGCCAACCATCCAACATGGTATAAGATTGTCCTCCCAGGATCTAGAGAGACTACGAACATTAATCACAGAATTTTGTTTGAAAAGCTTACTTCCATACGTTGAAAAGCAAATCGGTTTGCTCAACGACGTCATTTCGAATAAGAAAGGTGTTAGTAGGTCTCTATTCAGTGCCACAAAACGATGGTTTGTTACCAACAAACCTGGGGCACCAGGATCTGCTCCGGCAAATGCAGTAATGTAAGTACGTACTATACACAGACACATATACATCATTATTTACCATGAAATTATCTAACAGTATCATATTATGCTGGAGATTGTTATTGATAAGTTTTTTTAATTATTTCAGCTATACAGCAGAGTCCCCAGAACTTCAGCTCCGGAGATTAGGAGACCTCTGCTTCATGTTTGGCCACTATACGCTAGCCTATCAAGCCTACCACAGTGCAAAACGTGACTTTGCCGCGGACCAAGCATGGCTGTATTACGCTGGTGCGTTAGAAATGGCTGCCTTGAGTGCATTTATGCAAGGTGAAATGACCAGGAAGTCGATCGAGTACATGGATGACGCGATTCTGACCTATTTGAACAGTTGTAAAATGCCGCAATTTGCAACCAGAGCTACTTTGTTGAGCGCAGAGTGTCTCAAAGGCAGAAGTTTATTCGGCGAAGCTGCTAAACAACTGATTCGTATGACTAGCGAAGACTCAGACCTGAGATCAGCCGTTCTTTTAGAACAGGCTGCCTACTGCTTTGTTAGCTCTAAAATGATGCGGAAATATGCATTCCATGCCGTTCTCGCAGGACATAGATTCTCTAAAGCAGGACAGAGGAAACATTCTTTGAGATGTTATCAGCAAGCTTATCAGGTCATTAGCTAGTTATCTTCGGAATTAAGATTCTGTGATTAAGTCCTATAATCAAGTGTTTCTTTCAAATTATTTCAGGTGTACAACAATCGAGGCTGGTCCTTGGCTGAAGATCATATACATTTTACTATTGGTAGACAAGCTGCGTCGTTGAAGCTGGTAAAAGATGCTGCAAAAGCCTTTGAAAAATTACTAAACGAATCAAGCAGACAGCCAGCACCTCAACAAGCAGCTTTTTTGAGAGAATTTCTTCATATTCACAACGTATGTAATAATTGAATGACTTCAATAATGGAATAGAATCATTTAGGACATAAATGCATGCCTTATGATGTGCGGTTTGTTGTTTCCAGCTGTTATTCCAAGAAGAAACAAAAGATTCGAATATTCTTCCAGTTCTACCTTTGCCACTCATAAATAGCAACGAGATCAAAGTACTATTTGGTCCATTGTCGAAAGCAGATAAGAACAGCATTTCGGCTAGTCACGTTTCTTTCGATAGTCAAGATATAGAGGATGTCCGATGGTCTAAGCTTGAAGAAGTACTGATAACAGAAGCTCAAGGATCCGTGCCAATGATCTTCAAACCTACAGTTGCTTTATATTCCGACAAAAGCAATAATTCTACAAAGCCAAACGCGGTTCTAAACGAACCTGTACACTTCTCCATAGAGCTGCACAACCCATTACACATACCGCTGCCTTTATCTAACGTAAAGTTACTTTGGTCTTTCAATAAAAGCGAAGAAAATATTGAAAACAAAGAACTAAATGCAGAACAAAATTCTCAACTTCAACATATTAGTGACGAATATGAATCGCAGTCTAGCCCAGTAGAGAGTCAGAGTATTGAAGCAATCGTGTTACAACCGGATTGTAAACAAAGCATTGTTCTATCTGTTATTCCTAAAGAAATTGGAGAAGTTCAAGTTTTAGGGCTGCGATACAATTTGTCAAATCCTAATCAAACAGTCGCTGATCAACCTATAGTTAATCCAACTATTAGTATAGCT
This sequence comes from Tenthredo livida, assembly GCA_963992785.1. Lineage (NCBI taxonomy): Eukaryota > Metazoa > Arthropoda > Insecta > Hymenoptera > Tenthredinidae > Tenthredo > Tenthredo livida. The sequence goes on along the minus strand of OZ023066.1, from coordinate 9,837,465 downwards.
GGTAAAAGGCTGTTTGAACTCAGGGGGCCGAAATTGAAAAATGTTAAGGAAAGGCCAGGAGCAAAACTGTATGGAGAAGACTACAGGTTGGAGATGAACGTTGTTAAAGGAGCACCTTTTGCACAAGTAAGAAGATTTTTCATTCCAAGAAGAAAAATCAGATCTTATACTCGTTCACGATTTCAAGAATCCATAACATTTCCAAACAAATAATTATCCATAAGCATTGTAGAAGCTAGTTAACACTAAAGTTCTTATTCGGTTCATAATATATCTATATTTTATCGGTTTCAGTTGTCCTTTAGTAAATTGTCACCTGAAATGTTATGCGGTGAAATGCAGCGAGTCGAAGTTACTCTTAAAAATATTGGCAATGCACCTTTGACAAATATTCATGTTGGTTCTACCAATTCTAAACTATTTTCTTTGGAGAATCAGCCGGCGGCCTCTAACAACGGTAAGTTATACAATTAATTCATTTACTCCTTTCTTACAACACATTACAAAATTTATATTATCTGTTCTCCAATAGCACAGAAATGATCACAATTTCTGTGCTATTGGAGTATCAATCGTTTAAAAAATCAATTAAACATGTGTTTAAATTTTTACAGTTAAAGCCAGCGGTCTTATAACGAAAATTCATCTACCACCATCAACAAATGGTATTCTTAACGTTGGAGAAACTTACAAAATGCCATTATGGGTACGAGCACCACATAAAAAGGGAAATCACAGGCTGGATTTATTATTTTACTATGAGAATTCAGTTCCGAAAAGTATTCCAAGGTACAGATTAAGCCGTCATACGTGGCAACTAACGGTGTTAGATTCACTCCAAATATCTGCAACTGTTAGACGAAGTGCAGTTAGCAAAGAAGCCCTTCCAACGTTGAATCTGATTGTTCAAGTAAAGAATACAAATCAAATTCACGATCCGTTTATGAACGAGATATCTCTGAGCAAAGTATCTTTGAAAAGTAATTTATGGACACTAGAAGAATCTACGGTGTTACCATTGGACACGAAAATACAGCCTCAAGAAATGTTACATTTTTTCTTAAAATTGCGAAAGAGAAAAGAAGAAGCGTCAGAGTTTTCTGACGTTGCCTTAATCACCGATAGATCATCAGAGTCAATTACAGATTCACCTTACATAGATTTTATACAACGGAGAAAAATAAAACCTTTGAATTGGAACGAAACACAAAACGATTTGCAGCATCAGCAGCAAGCACAAATGCCCGAGAGATCGCAGTTTATTGATAGCATGACTGTTGATTCAACAATTATTCTACGCTGGAAGGCAAATATAATGGAAGGAGGAACCTTGACCAGGCATGCAATTGGTCAGCATCATATGGACGTAGAAATATTGAATAAGACTTATAGACATCCGGATGAATTGAAAACAGAACAAAACGAGTATGGCGGTCATCTGAGAATCTTTGGACCTGACAGAAATGTTTCTGATTCAACAACGGTAGTGAGAAAAGATGACTTTACAGAGCTGGAACTTCGACAGAATTTGGTCATATTTGCCCTTCATCATGTCCGTCAAGCTGCACATAATTTCAAACTTAGTCGATTATGCATCGTGCCAGTGCAGCTATGTTTGCAAAATAATTCAGGAACGAAAATCGACGTTAAAATCAACACAATTGGAACAAGCAGGTGAAATACAATTAATAATTTTAAATAAAATTGCCTTGACGATGAAATATTTATCTTAACTGATTAATAATTATGTCTTATTTGTATTTTCAGTCAATCTCAAATAGCAAGTATAAAGTCTCAACTTTACTCGCCGCAGGGATCGACTTTCTTTCGATATACATCTCATACCGCAGTTAATTGTCATTTAGAACCATACGGTTGCCACTTAATTAAGTTGCAAGCATTGATAACGTCCCCTGGAACTTACGATTTGGCATCGAGAGTTGAGGTATCTGTAAAAGTTTTAAGTAGTAATGAATTTATTCCACAAAAATGGAGATTAGAGAGCGTGTGTATGGTTAGCGACGATAGTTTGTGAAGAAAATTTGCTAAAAACAAATCTTCAAAATTCTTTCCATTTAATGATTAGTTCAAACTTAGCAATATTTATTTCTAATTTTACTGAAGGTAAATTAATAAGTTAGGATTTCATCTTCAGCTGTGTGACTAATGAACTGATTTGGTTTATCAGCTCTTAGCTGTAGTCAAGGAAAGCTCTGAAACAGATATTCCTAACTTTAAACACATAAACATAATTAGAATGCTATCAAAATGCCTAAAACACTGAAGTTTCATTGAACTTTGGCTTGCAAGCAAATTAATATCACATTTAATTAATAAATGTAAGATTCAGTTACTTCAGCAAGTACAAATGACAGTAACTGTTCCTCTAGAAGTTGCGTTACTCCCATTTATATTCTCATGATAAAAAAAAAAACTAAAGAGATTTCAGTATGCCTATATAATTACGCTCTCTTGCTCAAAATTATAATCCAGTGATTCAGATGAAATAATTTTTATTTTCAAAAATCGAATTAATCTCGTGGTTTCATATTCAATTCTGAATTGTAACATTTTGCTGTAGAGGGTTGAGGGTAATTAAACTGTCAATATATGTATTCTATTAGAACTGATATATTTCCCTGTAGATTTGAATATAAAGAAAAGAATAAACAACTTTCTTGGCAATACTTGAAATTTTGTATTTTAACTTCACTGTAGTTTCTGCAAGATGAAATATATAAAAAAAAAATAAATAAAAAAAAATATGGTACAGCCTCATAGTGTCATCATCTAGTATACATATATACTATAAGTAACAATGAGTAGACTGGAGCTTTCTCCAGAATGACTAATCAAGAAGAGACAGAAGTATCTGACTTATGCAATATATTTGAAAATTTTACATCCATTGTATGTAACGTGAATACATATCGTCGTAAAATCGGATGATATAGTAATTAAAATGATTTTAAGTCTTGTATCTCAATGAAGGAGCTTATGTCGTACTTTAACGAGATGTACATTCTACAGATGCAATTAAAACTGCAAATAAATAATATATTACCATTGTAAATATTCTTGCATATAATAACTATAAATAATTGATTAACTCGAATAAAAGTATTTATTGGATGTTACATTTTTAATTTTTATAGCTAACAGTCATTATAATAGATTAATCGATATATGTATGATTATTTTTTCTCCATAAAACCAACATGACATTTTTTTCAGTATAAAACCATGCGGCTATTCAACGTGCAATTTAACACCATTCATAAATCGTTTCAATTTTTGTTTTCATTTCAGAAGGTTTAACAAAATTTCTGCGAGTTTAATTTATCCATATGATTAGTCAGAGGAAGGAATTGCGATTGGACAGTATTTAATACAGCACAAAGCCGTTTAAAAAAAAAAAGACTTTATACACCCATAGATATAGATTATCAAAAAGTAAGAATGTAACACCTTTCGTTAACTAGAGTTACTATCATATTATGTAAGTAATAAAAAAAAATTGTAAAAGGTCCCCAATATGTTTATGTTGGATTTATATATTCCGATTACTTATATGAATTCATAACTAAAAATAATGTAATAAAAATACCTATTATACAGTTACTCAATATGCCTTTTTTTTTTTTTTTTAACTTAGCTAGAAATATTCATGCCTACATAATTATTTCAATTGAGTTGTGACCCTTTCAAGAGATTGAGCGCCTGATTGCAGACAACCCAATTGACAGACTATTGAGTTCACTGATCTATTCATCCTACCTCATTCGCCACTTTTGGGACTGTTTATTGCACCCACATGGTTTAAATATTGAGAAATTCAAAAAGGTCAATGTGGCTTAACTATTTATGATTATTGACTCGATATTAGAAACAGGCTTGCCTTTTTCGCGAAATATTTGCGATATAGTATCCTGCCGTAAGCCTTGCGTAGTAAATTCGTTCATTTGCTTACTTATTAAAAAATTTAATTTTTGAATGGATGAAGGATTTATAGCGAATGCAATGGGATTGAGATATAGAATACTTAATATAAAGACATATTTTTATTTTTCTGTATTTCTTACATGAGTACTACCTACTCGATACATTACTTTGGCTACATTTAATTTAACTAAAAATTATACATGTTTTTACAAGAGTGTTAAATCATATTTAGGTGAATCAACCCAGCAAAAGCTTGTTTTTCAGCCAAAACAGTTTCATCAGGATGAATTGCCTATTCTCAGCTGGACTCTCATTGAGGTATCCTGGATTCGTGAGGTCCGTATCATCAATTGGGGCGGCAATTGTAAACGCAACCAGTATCAGGAGGACCGCCAGAGTGAACTAAAAATGTAAGTAGAAAATAAAAATTATTAAATTGTTTCCATATTGTATTCAGCTGAATTTATTCACGCTGTTATTTCGCGATGCACACCGTAGTTGAAAAAAAAAAAATGATTATTTTCAATTGTATGATTACATTTTTTACGATAAAAAAGATCAGAGTATTTTCGAGGAAAGCTACACAGAAAAAAAAATTTGTTGGCCCAAGAAAATTTTCTGCAAACCCATTGGAAACCGAAATTATCTTGAATCAAGACAAAATTTTCTCGAACCAAGAAAACTTTCTTCGATCCAAAAGAGTTTTCTTGGTTCGAGAACATTTTTGACTTGATTCAAGATAATTTCGGTTTCCAATGCGTTTGCAGAAAATTTTCTAGGGACAAAGAAATTTTTCTTGGTACAAGAAAATTTTTCTTGGAACAAAAACATTTTTTTTTGGACCAATTCAAATTGGTACAACTCGTTTTTTCTGTGTAACGTAAGTGCTGTGATAAAACTTACCAAAGATGATTCCATTTTATTTATATTTTCCTTGATAAATTATCAATCAAAAGATGAATGAAACTGTCGAAGAAGTGATAACTATAACAAGTCAGAGAAGCTTGTCAGCTTTTATATCATTTACTACTGAGATGATATTGACTAGTAGCTAAATTTATACCCAAATCTTAGCCTCCCACTCTTTCAAATTTCGAAGCATTCTGTTTGGCTACTACCAGACTATTTTCTTTTTTTTTTCTTCTTTTTTTTTTGATGATCATTATCCTTTCTTGCTAAAGACCGAATAGATGAATGCACACAATATAGAATATAGAAGATATTCTGTGACCTTGGGAAATCGTTTTCTTTTTTTAAGATGTCACACAGACACACGCATACTTAAGAAAAATTTAAATTCAGATCTGACTGCGTCCAATCACACGGTGCAATCAATATACTATGCTTTTCTTTTTGTTTTTTGCTCTCTTGCAGCGCGTTAATCATACCTATAGTATTAAGGTCCTACTCTTTGGTCCTACTCACATTCTATTCCATAATCATAATCGCATAATTGATAGAGAAGTATACGATGTAGGTGCAGTCAAATCTACGGGGAATAATTATTTGAAAAAATACGACCTAGATTCAACATCATGCTGCATACTATTATAGCAGCTGTAATAACAATCCGTAGTATGAAAAAAGAAAAAACGAAAAAAACAAACAAACAAACAAACAAACTGCATACCTCCGCTGAAAAAGTCTGACATACATTAAAACTGGTTCAAAAAACTGATCCACTATCCGTCCTTATCCAATTTTTCAATCAAGCTTTGTCCGGATGTGTATGTCATCAATCACATAATGTATTGGTTTTTTTTGTAGAAGTTTTTGTAAAAATGAAAAGAATTACACGCGCTGATTAATTAAATTGCAATGTGGGGGCTGGTGGATGGTTGAAATACCTATACCTGTCCCTGCAGTGACACACAGATTGCAGAATAATGTTATGTTTTGCTGAACTTAGGGTTGTTTTCATTTATGCCAATTGAAACGTTGATCAACACAAAGAGATTCAATATTCATCCTGAATCTATAAAGAGATACATATGATTGTTTTTCTGCATGCACGAAATAATTGGCATCCTGCAGCAGTATACTTTCACGCTGCAAAGTCGGGCGAGGTTTTTCATATCTGATGTTTTAATTATTATTGCGTAAATAATCTCATATTACGATCCGTGTCATCGTAAACAATTCGAATTGCCTTAAATAACGCCTTACGTTTGTCAAATAATTGTCAAGCTACATAGGGTATACGTCGTTTGCAAAAAATAAAATACATGTTTGAAATTTTAAGAACACTTTTACTTTTTACGGGTTCAAGGTGTATCGTTGAACATCAATCAAGTCTAGTTTCCTGCATACGTATGCGGTTGAATAAACTTAATAAAACTAACGGTGTTTTAAGCAGGTCAAGTTCAAGAAATTATTATTTCCGCTTGTTGCTAGACTCCTGCCGATTAGAAGTGTTAATTATAGATCATAATTCATCACAGTGGCCGAATGATTCGCCGTCTCACCGAACATGTTAGCATGTGCGAAAAACAGCTTTTTCATGTTTTAGGAATCCAAATCGGTCACGGACGCATTGACGAAATCTGTATGCGTCCGTTATGTGTTCTCTATTATTGCACAAGAGACGAAGGTTAACTGCCATTTTATGCCCCACGGGTATGCCACATTTGTGCAATATACCACATATAACATCCAACCAAATTTCGAAATTACTAATGACAGCGATTCGAATCCATACAAATTTAATAAACTCGGTCCGATTTCATTGCGAAACCCGGTTCAATTGGTCATAGGTGTCTTTTCACACTAATTTAAGCTAATGAATTCCTACTTCCGATAGCTTAGATATATGGGTATGGAAAGATGAAATAAGAACCAACGTACTTTTATTAGGTTTTGAATTAATTTGTTTATTGAAATAAATAATACATCTCTTGCAATGATATACCCACTTCCAGCTACGCATAGTTATACATCGTATAGTCAAACTCGTCCATGGGAATGTGTATTGGATTGTTCAGGTCTATTTGAAAAGGTGTTCGATTTGGTTGGTAATTGAATTGACCTGAGAAATTCAATTGCGAAATAATACTGTCTAAATCTTTTTGGTTTAATTGAGATACAATCATTGTTTTATCGTGCTCCAAATTTCTTCGATATCTAGGTATTGAACGTAGTTTTTTTGTCAATTCACTCCTGATTTTATAGACACCACGATACGTCGACGAATTCATATTTCTATACATCGAACGTTTGTATCGTGATAATAAGGGCAAAGAAAATATACTTTCATGCAAAGGCGTGTCGTCTTTACCAAACTCTAAACATTTTCCTGTTACGCAAAATGACTTCTCATTACCCTTGCTACAGGCTGTTCCAAACGGGAACCAACCGTTTTCACCATTTACCAAATAGAACCTGTGAGACACTGTGTCATCCTGGCAAGCAACGCGGCATGGTCTGTCTGGATCCTCTGCAAAACGAAGAGAGATTTCAATTTCACATATCAATGTTCCAGTTTTTTATTTCTTATTTCTTATTTTTTTATTTAGCTTGATTTCGGTTTTTTTTTTATCCAAGATTTACCAACAGATGGTGAAATTTGCATTCCTAATCCAGATAGTCGTCTAACTCTCTCCTTATACTTGCTACAGATGGATGTTGCAAATTGATACGGACTTTTGAGGCGTCCACAGCTCTGGACAGTAATGTTTCGTGTTAATTAAAAAAAACCTAAAATATCGTGTATGAAAATGACCTTAATTGAATAACTTACATTCGAATCAGGGTCGCATAGTTGAATACTCGTTTGATTATTTTTTCGCTTAAATCTGTTCACTAATCTGATACCAATTCCTGGGGCAATACAGTTGAAGTGACACCCACTTGCACTTTTCCAATTATCAGACCTGTCAACATTTAAGTTTCGGGAGAGTAGATCAATGTCATCATTCCTATCAATGTAATTGGTATTCAATGAGTAGCATCTCTCTGGTAAGTCCAAAAATTTATACTGTTCTGAAGCTGAGCAAAGAAATTCCTGAAAATTGAATAAATACAATGATCATTTGCATCATGGTTCATTCTTCGAAAGTACAAAATTCATAATCTCTGTTATATATTTCGAGAGAAATTAAAATCTCCGTAGTTTAGCATGAAGACAAGCTGAAGAGTATACCTCGCAACGACCTGCTATGCAATATGATGTCTTATGAAACTGATGTTGCCTTGTTTGGCATGCTGTTCCATCGGGAAATGTCCAACCTCTACTTTTTGTACCCCTATTTTTCGCGTGACACCACACGGTACACGCTTCTTCGGCTATAATAAGGAAAACACTTTTTTAGTGCACGGAGAAAAGGGTATAGTAAATTTTCTCATACTAGTATAGTAATGGTTGGATATACTGTAAAATATGACGATCATTCCTATACTGTATACTAAATGTCACAATGCATATAGGAATACTTCTATTATGCATGCTGACATTTGGTATACAGTATAGGAATGATCGTCATGTTTTACAGTATATCCAACCATTACTATACTAGTATGAGAAAATTTACTATACCCTTTTCTCCGTGTGTGTTTTAAAAGTTCGTCAACTTTTATCAACAAATTATACATAATATGTACCTTATAGCCAGTTATTTGAGTCTTGAAACTCCTGACGAGTGCTTGACACGAATAGAGATGGTGTTTAATTTATGGAATGGAAACTTACGGTCTGATGAAATCCTCTGCAATCCAGTACCTAGTAAATCCATATCTACTTCTCTGGCTCTTGTGCAAATTTGATCGGCGAATTCGTTTATAGTTGTTGACGGGACTTTCATGCATTGCCCAGGTCTACAAGCCACGTAACGTTTTCGAGGACCGGTACATTTTTCTTCTTCATTCTGCGAACTGAAAGGTATACAATGGTACATTATGCAATGACTAGTCTTTCAGAAGTAAAAGTTATGATTCTTCATATCACTACTCTGTTCATTTTTGTCATACCTTGGGGTGCTACAACTACGCGTTATCACTCGTATTCCGGTACTCCCTCCATCCAAATTGTTATGTTCATCGTAAAGACACCCAGAAGCACACTCTGATATATGCCAGGCACTCCAAACACCGTAAATCCTTTCCGTACTACTACTACTACCACTGTGGGTTGACAATCCATTCTTATCAATGCAACGACCACCGCGACACCACTAGAAAAATCAGTTAGGTCACGACCAGTGGATTTACTTCATTTCGCTTATGTTGAGGATAGAATGAACATCAAAAGTTGTGATGATGGGTTTTACACATAGTCATCTTCCCACCTTTTCGTTGCCACAGGAAGTACCCTCCAATGCAGGATGTGATGTCCAAGTGTATCGGTCACGTTCGCAATGCATATCCCTGCATATATCATCTAAGGGTTGTTGAGCCGAATGTCTGCTTCCGAATCCATATTTCAAAATGCATTGTTGATTCGAGTCGAATCTTTCTCCAGGTAAAGCACCCTCCGCGCTATGATCTAATTGACCTGCGCTGCTTCCATGATCTAAAAGACATCTTGATTGGCTCGTCCTAGAAATTGAATTACATCCCTTGTTCTTCTAAATGTCTGGCGATTGTCAGCATTATAGGGGAGAGAGGTCATGAATGGGGCAATTATTGAATGGAACAATTGCGTCGTAGGTATGAAGTATACAGATTATTAATACATAATTATGACTACAACATAACTCACTGTAAAAAACGTTGGAGATAACTCCGACTGCAAGGAGACCAAGTAATTTTACCAGACCCAAGCGTAGGACTCATTATATAGCTGCTAGGATCGCACTGATTGTCCGATGTAGAACCATCATGTCTCATTCCCAAGCTATGAAATTCAATGAAAAAAATGATAATAGGAATCGTATTTTCGAATTATTTAGTGCTTGTGATGGATTCACTCACTTGTGTCCTATCTCATGCGCGACTACATATACGCTCTCGAAATGTCTTCCTTCGTTTACAGTACAGCTACTGGTCTTGGTACACATCCCAGCAACCGGAGCCAATCCTGGGGTGGGATCAGGGAATTGAAAACAAATGTGCGAGTATCGAATTTAAAAAAAAAAGATATTTTTGCGGAAGTATTAACGTACCGACTACTTGAGAGCTAACTTTTCCCCGCTTATTAATAACGTATAAGTCAAGACCGGTCAACATTAAAGCGTGATCCCAGTGTCTCGTGTCGTGATCAGTACCAGGATTCTCTCTTCCTTGCCATTGGCAAAAGCTACTCAAATATTTATCAATATCATGGGGTCTGTTGAGTCCTATCGGTTCTACGTGCAATATCTCCAACCGTTTTAGAACAAAATTAACAATTTGTCCTAAGGATGGGTCGTGGTAGAGTAGCTGTACCTGAGATAATGGAGAAAAGTGATTTTCTAGTTCTACAATTATAGCAAATCTTATATAACGTAGAAAAATTATATTCAAATAGGTTTATACTCACTGCATTTATCATAGCCAGAACGAATCTAATGAGTTCTCTTTCCGTATTTTGGGGGTAATTTCTTGCCATGTGGTGGTAAAGATCTCTATCAACAAATACAGCAGTTTCAACAAAGACTGGACTATTGCCAGTTCCGCGTTTCATCCGGAAGGGTTCTGTAATGCCTCTCTTAAATCGAACGGAGCTTTCATTCCAGTGTTTTTGATCCGTTGAAATTTTCTGGAATTCATTTAAGAGGATCCCTGTTGCATCGTTGATGCTAATTTTATTCGAATCTGAATCCCAAACTTCTTCTGTCCTTCGCTTATCCTTCCAATAACTTAAACCATTTCGATCCGTCAGTATTCGTCTAGATATCATGTGCGCTTGACGTTCCGAACTTCCATTCTGTAATCTCTTCGGTAAAGGGTGTATCGTGAAATACTCCGCGGAACCATTTCCTGATATAACACCTCTCTAAAATAAAATAAACAGCAATTTCGGTACAGATTTTCACTCATAACTCAAAAAAAGAAATAGACTCTGAGTTAATTTTAATATGAAAATTTCATCATACAATTCCGTCACAAATTGATACAGCCATCTCGTTTCCGGAATAAAGGCAATCAAATTCGTCCCTGTGCTGATCGGTGACATCTTCCGTTCCATTCTGATTCCTTCTGAGCAGAGCAAACTCCGTTGAGATTATAGAATTGCTGGGAATTAATTCGGACAGCCAATTTTGTCCCAGACCAGTGATCGATATAGTTTTTTCATATTTCGATAATTCCTCCGGTTTATAAAGAACTGGGTGAATTATTTCGAAGTCAGTTGCTGTAAAGAGTATGAGCAATAGTTTTCTAGGATCTGTATTCCGTTTCACAATATTTTGCGAATACATGTCTTGATCCAACTGAATCTTTCAATTGAAAATTATTATAAATTCTCGTCATTATAGTACACAATCACGAGTTGCTCAACCCTAGTAAGGCATAAGCAAATAGTCTAGCCACTATACTGAGAGTACACGATGTTATGACAACCATGTAAGTAGGTATGTACCTGATGTGCATAAAAATTGCATCTATAGAGAAAACGCAGCAAGGAATATATGTGGAGGAAAGAGATCCTAATCTTGGGTAGGTATAATGAAAGTACGTTATTGCGAGAATGCATGTTTATTATATATGAGTATAGGTAGGTATGATATTTCATTATTTCTGCCATACACCGCATGAAAATATGAAATAGGATATGGTAATTCGTGCCGATTGTTACTGCGATGCTTATCGGTACACGTATGATGGATTTTACTCACTCACGAAGCCTGAGAAGAAGAAGAATAAGAAGAAAAAAACAATCCGGGTGTCTTTGTTCTGGTTAATAATTATAATGAAGGTGTTACAGCTTTACCAAGAAGAGAGACATCTTGACACATAACGTGCGACAAAATTTTCGATATTCCTTTCAAAAACTATATACTAAGTCATAACGAGGTTCACACATAACTTTTAGACACGAGAATCCCACTGCAAAATATTATTCTAATTATTCTTTATATTTTATGTGTCATAAAGAAAAGTGCAAGTAGGTAATCCAATCGGTGGGAGACTTCAAGAATCATTACAAACTTTATCGGATATGGATCGTTTCCATAATCATAGCTGTGTGGAGGAAATAGAAACCAAGAATTCTCGATAAACTTTAGACACAGAGAAAAGACACAAGAAATATGAAAAAATAGAAGCATATACGGGGCACTATGTATCTATACTCTGCTTAGTTTGATCGAAGCCGATTTTAGGACAATTGCGAGCAGATGTGGATAATGGTAAGACAATTTATGTGTAGGTATGGTTTCGATTTTATACCTGAGTCAGGTCCAACGAGTAACTCCCATTCCGTGCTAGATAGGAATTGCTTGATATTACTATTCGTCACCTGAAAAATTAAAACAATTTATTGACACAGGTATGACGGTGTATGATATAAATTGTATAAAAATTGAAGATAACTATTGTTCGATGAAATCATCCCCATTTGTACATCATCAGCAATTTCGAGTCTGATTTTGTTCTAACGTTAGGATTGATCTTCCCCATCAAGTACGTGCTGATTCATGTCTATCGGACTATATGATCTTGTTAGCTAAGAGCTCAACCATTCTTCTGACGGATTAACAATTCTTATGTGTACTCGCAATAGGAGTTTGTTGTAGCCCACGACACGCAACGCTCCGTTTGCGGTTTTGTAAAATATAAGGTGCATTCTTGGCGTAACGGCATTTACGGTATTCAAAGGGGCATTGCACCCCGATTAAAACTCCGTTTCACGGCTCATGCATTTAGATGTATATATTCATATCCAGTCGACAAACAACGGACAATGACACACAGAGCGAAAAGAAAACAGAGGAATAACACCTTAGTCTTATCTTGTTGCTCTACTTGCTGAATAAAATAGCTTCTGTCACGTTCAAAGAATCGGGGCATGTTCACTTTCGCTTTAATACCGTTTCCAAGCGACCTACGACCCTCAAGGATATTTTTCAATTCATAAATCCTAATAAATTTGTCCCTAGATTAATAAGATCGAAATGGGAAACACGCGGTGAAAGATTGACCCAGCTTGCGGGGGAGGACCAGTTTACGATGGACGAATGATTCTGGCTATACCTAGATAAGTAATCTCCAAAAAACCGAAACCACAGCTATCTGTAATAAAAACGATCTCTTTCAATGTCGACAAGCCGGTCGAAGACATTGTACTCCGGTCACGGTGGCCGAACACTGTCTTGCATCCGGATGGCTTTGGGTAGCTCCTGGTGGGTTTTAGCGACTCTGAAGATGTTAGATACGCGATAACCTAGGCCAGCAATCTTTCTCCCATCTGTTAATCGTCTGATCTAGTTGGCAGGAGGTCGAAAATTACGCGAAAGCATATTTATGCTTAATAGTTGCGAATAAATTACAGGGTAGTTACTCCTTCGCTTCTTCCGCATAATTATAAAAACGTGCTTTCAAATTGTTATTTAAATTCCGCGTGTATTACGTGACTATTTCGATATGGTTTCGATTTTATGCAATTTCTTTTTCTTAATTACTTTTTCAAGTTAATTAACTTCTGAACGAGAATTCTCTGAATTTATTATTATGCAAACTAACGCGTTCCCTGCATGAATATATATGTATACTCTTGTCTGAGTTTTCGTAACTTTCACAATTGTTGAAGAAGGTTCAAGGTATAATTCATTATTTAATTAATCCGAGTATTACATTATCAAACGCACCCTGACGCAGAAATAGCCATGGATCCATACAATTAAACATAATTTTCCGAAATTAAATTTCCCCATTCTTAATCCTCACTAAGCCTCTAACTATCCATATCTGTATGTATAATCTGACAAGAAAATCTGCAAAATTTCCGTCTTCCACATGGTAAAAACACGCCAGAAACAATGAGACAAGTTAAGTAGCGAGTAATGAAAATTTATTTATTTATTTATTTATTTAGCTGTTATCTTGTCTCGTGTGCCTCTACAAGACTTAGATCGTCGAGGCGTCACGGTGATGTCGTTATTTCGTTACGGGCAAAAGATAGGACGTCCTCGGCCTCGAGACTTCGCGAACCGCGGCCATTGATACAGTTGATTATCTGCAGAAATCTGCGGTGCTGGAAACAACCGGTAAGAGCCAGGCTGCAAGACGAGGTGGCTACAGGACGTTGTCCGTAAGTCCACTTCCGGCTAACCCAGAGTTCTTCGCCGTCCATATATACAGTCTACCGTTCCATAGGATGTAATTGTCTTATATGGATTACATAGTACCTTATCTTTCTCGAGCATTTCTATAAGTTCGTCTAGACGATGTTATGGGTTTTTTTTATTTTTATTTTCATTTTTTATCATCTTAAATACACGAGAGAGTGATGAAAATTTTACGAACGTGGGGAAAGTGTCTATTGCATTTAATAAAGGTGCGGCCGGCGATAGCTGAGCCGTGACTATTAACATCGTGCCGGAAGTGGATAATTTTTGGAGTCGTAATGAAACTGAAAACCAATTTGAGTTTGCCAAACGCGAGAAAAGGGGTTGGCTGAACGTTCGGCTCTTTTCTCACGAACGAAAGTAAGATTTGCACCTATGAAACGAAGAGTGATTCTATGTCATTAGTATACACACCCATGCGTGTATGCACAGATTTAACGATCATTTGAATTGTTGAATATGTAAATTGGTCCTGTAGTCGAGCATACTCTTGTGCAAAGGTCATCCTAACAATGAAAGCATCGGGGCACAATAGAAGCTGCGATAGGAAATACGATTTAATCATTTCGAGAGGACACAGAGAGATTGTTGACTCGTCTACCCATTCAGCGAACCATACCAACAATTTTTGGAACAACTTTTTGCTTTCAATTCGTTACGGGAGTAACTTTTGCTTTTTGTTTCCATGAAAGAGACAAAAATAATAGGAATTAAAGTGGACGAACTCTGCGACCTTCGTTCTGAACTCGATTTTATGAACGCTGATGTAAACTGGAGATACATATCCCTCATGTTTTACAAATATCTTTTTTTTTTTTTTTTTTTTATGGTCAGTGCGAATACACAGACTCCAGATAGTTGTATAGATTGAAACTGGGTATATGATTGATCCGCATGGAATGATATGCAGCTGCATTCTATCTTCTATAGTTAAGACGTGCTTAGTAGAACGTGGAGTGACACGCGTCGCGAGAAACGGTAACATCTTCGTCGTATTTTTTTATTCGTCGTTCACCAGCTAGCCCAGTATAAAAAATAAAATAAAAAAATGGAAATGCCGCGAACCTATAGAATTATAATACATGCTGCACTGTGAAAATCGAAAATCATCCAAATATTCACACGTCTAAATGATTCGATTGATCGGATCTATAGAAAAAAAAATTCCTACAGTGACCATTGATAGTATACGCAATGCGTTTTGTACTGCTTTTCGTACTCGAGGCGAAAGATGTATAAGATGAATCTATGGTAGCGTGGAATTAACGCACACGGCAATTGTCGCACGTGATTATTCCGCGAGTTTATTTATTGCGCGTTGAACTATACGCATTATTATTTGTATTATTCGGCTTCCCGGTGGTTTGATTCGACACTCTTTTTTCTCACTGTTCGTGTGAAACCTCAAGGCTAACGCGTGTTTCAGTTTCAGTTTCAGGCAAACTGTGTCAATTCGCTCACGTGCATTGGCAATGCATATCTATCATAATATATTATGCGTTTATGAACGTTATCAGTGTTTACGTTACAGATTGGAAAATAAAATCGATTACAATTCTTCGCTATTAGAGAAATAAAATAAATTCGCGAATATCATATCATCTAGATCGGCAGCATATTGCGAATTATTTTAGCGAAAAATATTCTCTCTTTCCGCTCAATTGCAGCCAGATACGTGTACTAGCCGGATATTTATTGTTACGCGATGTTATCGATGTCGATTGCCAAACTTCCTCTGTGCATATTATATACATGTACTCATATATATATAGCGTTATCGAAATGATTGAAAATGATGTTCGCCGGATTATCTGATTTTTATTTCGCTCGTATCGCAACAAACTCTACGAGTTGCTTAACCCGAACGAAACCTCGCTTTCAGCTTTTCACGACTTTCGATGGTCGCTATATTATTAAACTCATACGTGCAAATTGCTTGCTTCAACGATCAGCGAACAGCTTTCTGTTTTATCACGCATACAGATCGAAAAAAATAATTACAAAATACAACTTGATCTTGTCAGAATATAAATTCATAGTCAAATCTAAGCGACAACGGATTCCCCTTAGCCCTCCGATATACGGGGGTCAAAAATTTATAATTCACGCAGCAGCGCTTGCAGCGTCGAAGTTTCCCGCATAAGCAGCATCACGGTCGATGTCACCAGCGCAAGAGATGAATTTCGGCCTTCAGAGTGGCGGGCAGATTACATAATGTTGATACCATAATAATTCTTGTTAATCGATTAATGAATGATAGAGTTTTCAGAAGCAGCTGATCAGATAGCAGTTTCGTAGTGGCTTGAAGAGTAGGTACTTGCGGTTCTTGGACATTTTTCAAGAATAGAACATTGAAAAATCTGTATGCATACGTTACTTTATGTGATTGCTTCGCGTGTATAAATTTACCAACTTTCAGAAGCATTTCAAATTCCTGTATGTATTCATAGTTTATAATCTTTCGTCAAATTGAATCGCCTTTGGAAAGTGCAGTGAAGCAATGAATCATAAACATACATATGAGCTCTGAGTACATATCGCGCGGTGTATTCTGAATAATATATGCACATACCTGTACTCCATCTTCTTGGCAAGTTACAACGTACAAGAGGAGTATTTCGATATGTAATGCCCACTTCATGTCATCACTGATATATCTATTTAACTACAATACTTCTATATTCAACGAAAATTTGGCATGTTATTAATAAGCGAATTGATGTCCTCGAACGGGATTTTTTACCCCTGAAATTTCGTCGTATAATATTTCATAAATGAAAGTCAGATCTTGTGAGATCCTCGGACAGTAGATATCCTAACGCTTTTACTCCTAAATTTACGTTGCTCGGAAACCTGCGGTTAGCGAACTGGCTACTGAATGTGTAGCACCTCAGATGTTACCTCCTCCCACTCACCTAGAGCACCTGAGTGATGCTCCCTCCTCGCAATTTGTTTTGGTAATTACTCTTCATGGATCTTCGACAAAACTCTATGCATTTAATTGCCCGGTCTTAATGTATCGGCCAATTTTTATGCTCAAATATCTTTGTATAAAAAAAAAAAAAGAAACTATTAGAGCATGAGAATTATGATTTAGTGTTGATCATTTTTCAGCAATATTAAATAATAGATTCGACGATGCGGCAGTATGTTCATTCATACTGATTGCCACCTGCTGCTTGCGGCAAAAGTAGTTCGCGAATTCGCCATCGTAATAGTGTAAGCGCCAACTTCTGGATTACTTGTTGTGTCTACGCACTGTTCTTGTAACTTTAACTTCAA
The DNA here is from genome assembly GCA_963992785.1 of Tenthredo livida. Lineage (NCBI taxonomy): Eukaryota > Metazoa > Arthropoda > Insecta > Hymenoptera > Tenthredinidae > Tenthredo > Tenthredo livida. The sequence continues at coordinate 9,820,042 of OZ023066.1, read as the reverse complement.
TCATAGATGCCCTGTTGGCGTTACTACACTGTTAGAAGTTTCTGATGTAAATTTACTAAAAATGTGTACGGAGCATTATTCGTGTTGGCGATAGTGAATTTACCGAACATTTCTATAGTAATTTTAAGAACGAGTTTATAATTTTCTAGCATTGTTATAGTAATTTTACTAAACTTTAGTTTAGTAATTTCAATGAGGCAATGTGAAAATGAATAACAATAAATTGTGATTTTAATGTTTGAATGTAGCTTAATTTTCATGACAACGTATATTGAATTCCAAATACCGGTAGACTAAGTTTACTAAACACGTACATATCAAATTTAACATCCGATTTTTCCTTTCTACTATGTTTAGCTTTAGCGCAGGTCCTAAATTGTGGAAAAAAAATTAGTTTTTACCAGAGTTTATGCGTTTGAACACGTAAATGACCATCGACATATGATTAACACCAGAGAAACGCATTTTCAATTCGCTAAAAACGCTAATAATATTTTGGTCGTAACCGGGATTTGAACCCACGCCCGCTCGCATTCGCTCGTATTATTAGTCGCACGCCCTATCCACTACGCCAAACTACCTATTGATTGTTGTTCGAATGTCTTTTTATTTGTTCGGAGCCTACACATCATACAATAGCTTTATATGTCATCAAGCTTCATAGTGAAACTCAAGGTTGGACTTCGAGTTCAGATAAAATGCATTGCAATATGTATCTTCTTCTTCACCGACTATTGAATTTGACGTGCGTTTTTGATAAATTTCTACTACAACCTGGTGTTTAGTAAATTAACAAAATCACTCAATGAATTTCACATAAAGTTTCGGAAATTCATCAATGTCATGAATTTACTCGGGCGATTTAACACAAATGCGATAGATTTACTAAGCTGGTCTTGTGAATTTGAAAAACAGTCAAATTATTTTGCTGTCAAGTATAGTGATATAAGAAATTCAGTTGCAAATTCCGGGACCGCGTCATTTCCCTAACGCCACTGTACAGAACCGTCGAATGCCCAAATTCTAGCCTTTGTGTTTCTCTTATCAAGTGTGGTGAAATCAAAAATTTAATTTTAAATTTATGAATACCGCATAGTAATTTAAATTGCTAAGACGAATTGTTGATGCTAAAAGTCTGTATGAAAATTTTGTCGTGCACTTGTTAAGTACATTTAGAAGTATGTCCAGCAAATTCCAAACATTCTTTAGTAAATTCACAAACACAATACAATTACTATACAAATTAGTAAATTTATGATACACTTTTGTGCTTTTCGTATCAAGTTCAATGAAATTACGAATTTTTTCGCAAATTTAAAAGAAATCCATAGTAATTCACATTGCTTTGCCGAATTTGTGAAATTGGGAGTCTTTTGTATAGTAAATGTGTAGTAAATTCACAAACATTTTTAACAGTGTAGCCGTGCAACGAGGAGCACTGACCTCGGGTAGTGGCACCTTTCGTAGGGTCAATAGCCCTCGTGGCGGTGGCGTCAAAGGGCTCGGAATTACGACTGTATAAGTTGTGACATGCATATCAATATAGAAATACTATAAACCCAGAGAAGCTGGCGAAAAATTGATAATACTCATTGACGAAAAAAGATTCTTATTGTCTATTCTTTTGAATAATTTACTGAGTATTAGTGATATTATAACACTCGTCCTTATGTTGCAGGTGAATAAAGTTTCATCAGAGTACGAACACCTCCGTCCAATAAGGATATGGTTTCAATTCCAACGAACGGGTGTTTATTGAATTTAGCCTTCGTAAAACTAGTTATAGTAGGTAATTCGTTATTGTAATACGAATATGGTTGACATTATGATATCTAGTATGTCAGCTGAAGCAAATAAAAAGATTCGATCAATTGCGACGTGTATGTCGCATATTTATTTTTAGGAGACAATTATACAAAACTTCAACAATGAATATTGTATTGATGCTATAGCAATAAAATCTCAGATATACCTAATAATCAATTAGTTTCTTATTATGTACTTTCCCTTTCCTATGACTCTCTATTTTCATTGAGTGATATGAATATAATATAGGGACGTGTATGAAGACACGTATGCATACACTATCCCTTTTTCCCGCCAAAAATTTCAGCACACCTCCTCGGGTCAGATGTTCTCCTGATACCAGGAGCAATTTATGAGTTAAAATTTCTAAAACTCTGAAAATCGCTAGTATTAACTAAATGTAAGACGTGCATGAGGACACGTATGCATGCGTATATAAATACACTATACTCCTTTCCCCCACTAAAAATTTCAGCACACCTCCTCGGGTCAGATGTTCTCCTGATACGAGGAGTAATTTATGATTCAAAATTGTTCGATTTTCAGAGTTATATAAATTTTAAGTCGAAAATTGCTCCTGGTATCAGGAGAACATCTGACTCGAGGAGGTGTACTGAAATTTTTAGTGCGACAGAGGAATAGTATAGAGGTATAGGCATGCATACACTGCTTCGGAGTGATTTTTCTGGCAGTTGATACCTTTTTTTCGGAGTCATTTTTCTGGCAGTTGATACCTTTTTTTCGGACTGATTTTTCTGGCAGTTGATACCTTTTTTCGGAGTGATTTTTCTGGCAGTTGATACCTTCTTTTCGTAGCGAAAACAGCTGGTATCAACTGCCAGAAAAATCACTCCCAAAAAACGTATCAACTGCCAGAAAAACCACTCCGAAAAAAAGGTATCAACTGCCAGAAAAATCACTCCGAAGTAGCGTATGCATGCCTATATCAATACGCTATACTCCTTGCCCCCTCCAAAAATTTCAGCACACCTCCTCGAGTCAGATGGTCTCCTGATACCAGGAGCAATTTTTGAGTTGAAATTTCTAAAACTCTGAAAATCGCTATTAACTTAATTATATATAGAGACGTGAACGAGGATACGTATGCATGCGTATATCAATACACTATGATTCTTTCCCCCTCCAAAAATTTTAGCACACCTCCTCGGGTCAGATGTTCTCCTGATACCAGGAGCAATTTTTGAGTTGAAATTTCTAAAACTCTGAAAATCGCTACTAACTTAATTATATATAGAGACGTGCATGAGGACACGTATGCATGCCTATATCTATACACTACTCCTTTCCCCCTCCAAAAATTTCAGCACACCTCCTCGGATCAGATGTTCTCCTGATACCAGGAGCAATTTTTGAGTTGAAATTTCTAAAACTCTGAAAATCGCTATTAACTTAATTATATATAGAGACGTGAACGAGGATACGTATGCATGCGTATATCAATACACTATGATTCTTTCCCCCTCCAAAAATTTTAGCACACCTCCTCGGGTCAGATGTTCTCCTGATACCAGGAGCAATTTTTGAGTTCAAATTTCTAAAACTCTGAAAATCGCTACTAACTTAATTATATATAGAGACGTGTAGGAAGCAACGCACGCATGCCTATATCTATATACTACTCCGTTCCCTACAAAAAATTTCAGCACACCTCCTCGGGTCAGATGTTCTCCTGATACCAGGCATTTTTCAGAGTTAAACAAATTTGAAGTGTAAAAATCCACCTGGTATCAGGAAAACATCAGGCCCGAGGACGTGGTCGCAAATTGTCCAGTAGCTGAGAATGCATGAATTATAATTCCTTACTCTTCTGGTGTGGTATACGTTGGTTCACCTATCGCTTATTCGAAATAAAGAGTCGGGGGGGGGGGGGGGGGGGGGGAGTGCATAATAATGAAATAATTGATCATGAGGTATATGTGAGAATTTATTGCTGTAACATAGGTACAATATTCATTGTTAAAGTAATGTACAATTTATAATTATTCCTTAAAAATAAATATGGGTTCCTTCATTCGCTTTCTTGTATACAAATTATCATAATATAAACGGTATTTGTATTATAATAATATACTATCCATAATATAACCACATAATTTCACAAAGACTGCAGAGTTTAATATACGCTCGTGTGACGCAATAGGATCAGAATTCCGGAGATTGCGGAGATGTTTGGACTCTGATGAGAACTAATAACTAACTGTAACAAAAGGACAATATATCTCTATCATTCGGTAAATTATTCAAATGATTAGACAAGAATCTACTTTTATCAATGAGTACATTGTCAATTCTGCGGCCACTCCTCTCTTTTCGAAGTATTTCTATTTCGAGGTTATATGCGCGTTAACGCAGCCCCCATCCATACTCTTTGACGCCACCGGGGCCACTGACCCTATGTTTGACGACAGGTGCTATTAGCCTAGGTCAGTACTCCTCAGCCAACGGGGTGCGAAATGGTATTGCCATCTCGCGGTTAAATACAGGAACTACTTTTCCCGCAATCATATGCGCGCCTCGTGGAATGCAACCTGCATACCATTTCTGTGATTTCTAATTTCAATTACATATCATAAGGCGTACAGATCTTTTACTGCAAAGGTCGTTTCTGCAATACATAGCTCTGAATTTCGATAAACGGAATAAGTAATAAATAAGATTATTTTAATATCCACAGATTATATTATCTGCAATGCAATTATTTATCTGTATGTATAGTGTATACTTAGAGTTTAATAAAGATCGTTTCTTTTAATACAAATTCGCAATTATTCTAAATTCTACGGAATAATTGTAATACTTTAATAAATAATAATATACATCATACATATAAAGTCTGTTTTACATCCACGTGCCAATACATTTCAAACTTCATAGGGTCTAGTGGAGTTCCTTAATTAAAAAGTGTATGTATTGAAATTCAATTCTGCATTAGGATGTCATGTTATATACATTGCGCTGTATAATAGCAAAGATATGATACTAATGATACAACAGTAGTAACTACCAAGATTCATCGTCTTCATCATCACTGGATAATTCTTTAGAAGGATTAATCTGTTTGCTAGATTCACTCAACATTTCACTCAATAAATCTATCATTTTTTCTTTAAACGACTGAATGACCATGATATTTTTGTCAGGATAACCCAGTCCCTGGTTTTCGATATAATAACGTACAACGTTCTGCAACGTTTCCCTCAAATGCAAAAGCGTCTCTGCAGTTCTGTAAATTTAATTATTTTAACATATATAAAGAGTCAGGTTTGCAAAACAACAAGAAAAATCAAAAACATATCAATAATGATGGTCTAGGAGACTGTATACTCACTCTGGATCACAAACTAGTTTAACATTTTTTTTCCCTTGGAATGTCAGCATGACATCTTTGGTCTCAAGATCGTTCTTTCGATACTGTAAATTAAGATCAATCGATTAAAGGATTATCCTGCTAAAATATGATATGATGTGATATGATATGGTAGTGTCGTTATGAATTAATAATATTGTAGATCAAATACCAAATATTCCATAGATGGATAGAAAGCTAAGATTGAAGTAGTACTATATTGGGCTTTGAGTGATAGGAAGTATAATAGGAAATTGATATCTTCATCTATCTATCCATGAAATTGGGATTTTTACACGGAACTCAATATTTTGTAAAGAAGAAACTTACATTACGTGTTTCAATCTGTCCCTGACAGAATAACAAGACTGTCAGAGGAGAGACAAGACTGCTCTCCCGAATTAAAGTAGTTCTTCTCTCTGTGCTATGAACATGCCGTTGGTAGGTAAGATAACAGGTTGGCCATTTTTCTCTGTTGTAATTTACGCTATCAGGTGTTAACGTGGCTCTGTGTCCGTCCCTGGAAGTAAAGGATCATTTTATTATAGAAACTGAATTATAATTTGTGCTTAGAAAACCAATGAAGCAAAATATGTAAGAAGATCAAAGTGTTGCACCTCAGATTTCCTAAACTATATACGTATATATTAGCAATTTATCAATGCTGGCACTTACTGCATTAACATAACATTCTTAACTTTCTTAAATCTTCCATTTTTGAACTCTCCGTCTCTCTTTTGCAATACTCTATCTAACCCAGCCAAAAGTACACCTCGTACCAGTTCGTCATCGTTTGCAGTTCTATTCATACGTGACTTAAAATTTTCCCATCTTTCATGTGTATCTAACATACGACTCTGTGAGAGATGCTGAGCGTACAAATTTCTCAGGTCTGTAATATGAATGAAACGAAATTAAATTCATAGGAAAATATCAGGTATTTAATAACACAACACTATCGCATTGGTTGAATGATACAATTTATCCGGATGTGTGAAAAGACACTAAATTTGAAATCGGTCAATCTGTACAAACCTTTCAGCGTCATCATTCTACCATATTGGAGCTGTGCTTCCCTACAAAACTGTTGAGCATTTCGATAATGTTCGTTGTAATGTGAATTCCATTGTTCGAATATCCACGCAAGAGCAAGATGATCACTTGCAGGTTCAAACTCTTGCTTCAACTTCCTAACTGGCGATTTGTCATAGAGCCTATCAGAAAATATCTCAAATTCTGAAGACAATATAGATGTAAGTGTAACGATCGGATGAACGCATCTGGAAATAGTAAAATGAAATAAGTACAAAGCTATAGCTTTCACATCAACATATTATGTATATAATGAAAGTGAAAGACCGAGCCAGTACTGTCACTTTTACTTTCAACGACCTAACATCTTTCCTACAATCATGTTACCAGGTCAAGAGGTGACCCACTTTTTTGTATCAGTGGGTCACTTTCTCTGTTCCTGTAACCCTCAACGTGGCACAGCTCTCTCTCTATAGACGACATTCGGTTAAGATTTCACTTTCAATTTCATTCGTTAACGAATCTTGCAGCTTGTTGGTATTCCTTTAAATCAGATCATGATATTCTGAGGTATTATTATAAACAATTAAAATAATACACACTGAAAGATGGTAGAGTAGACCATAGCTTTGCTCAGTCTTGGGTCTACAGGAAATAGCGCTATCCTTTTTCCCAGAGCTGTTAAGTCCTCTTCTTTATTCAAAGCACCAATTTCAATTAACTCATTGACTGCGAGTTGGACAGCTGATATTCTGGGAGGCTCTGGCATCTGGGCAAAAAATTCTGCTGCTTTTTCCGAGGTGTATGTCTTACAGTCTAAAACAGCCTTTTGTAGTTCAGCCCTCATTATTTCTGGAGTTGGAAACTGTTCTAAGGACTCATACTTTTCTCTGGTAATGAAATGGTAGCTCTCTCCAGGCTGCACACGACCAGCTCTCCCTTTCCTAATCAAGACAATAACATGAATATATATTACATATTTAAAAAAAGAGGGAGAGATGAGAGTTTAAAGATCAGCGGAAGTCATTGTTATTAGAATTTCAGCTAAATGCTTGATGAAAAAAATGTGCAATGATTAAGATTCTCGTGGAATGAACCATTCGTTAATTACCTTTGGTTTATATTTCCTTGAGATACCCATTGATTGTCGATACTAGAACGTCCAGTGTCATGTTGGAGTCTTACTTCCTTATGGGCGCAAGAATCAACGACATAAACAACGTCATTAATAGTGATACTGGTCTCTGCTATGTTTGTTGCAAGAATTATCTTCCTAACTCCCTCAGGAGATCGGTTGAAAATCAATGACTGATCTGAATAGGGTAGCCGTGAGTGAACCGGTAAAATAATATGATATTTACGAGGCAATATATCTTCAAGAATTCGTTTCAACTTTTGTATCTCAGACCATCCAGGCAAGAAACACAATATAGCACCGTCAGGTTTAGTTTTTGAAATCCATTGAATAAGTCGGGCTATTTGTTCAGAATTTATGAATGGATTTGGCAGAGACATATCCTGAGATGTTATGCCTCTGACACCAAGTTTTTGTATATCATCTAAGAAATGCATTTTAACTGGATAAGTGAAACCAGGAATACTAATGGTGTTGCAGTTGAAGTATTTTTCGAATAAGCCTGCATTTATCGTTGCAGACATTATAACTAGTTTCAAATCTGGATTTTTTAACAACGCTCTATTCAGCAGTACAATCAATATGTCTGTGTTTAAATCTCGTTCGTGAGCTTCGTCTAAAATAACGTGAGAACACCCAATCAAACGAGGATTATTCTGCAATCTACGCAGAAGTATTCCAGTTGAACAGAACAGCACTCCGCCGCTAGGTCCGCTTGGTAAAACGCTTTGTAATCTGACTTGATAGCCAATAGATTCTCCCAAATTTTCATTTCTCTCATCAGCAACACGCTTTGCTAAAGAAATTGCTGAGATTCTACGTGGTTGTGTTATTATGATATTGCAGCCTGTTCCTTTTCCTTTTGCCGTAAAATGATCCAGTATGAATTGTGGCAATTGGGTACTCTTTCCACAACCTGGTTCACCTTTTATTACCAAAACACGTTCGTCTTCGAGTTGGTTTATTATATCCTCCCTAAAAAAAAAATCAAAAATTATCAGCAATGGTAAGAATTTTTAAAATTGAAGTTAAAATCATTTGATTTATATCGGGATTCTAATTTGATCTAACTCGATTGAAGCATTATAAACATTGAATTTAAAAAACATCAAAAGTTTTTCAAAATTCTACTCAATTTAGATCATAAATTATCCTCAATTAATCTTATAATAATAATCCAGTGTTTCCGAATATCCTACAGATATAAAAGAGATGATCTCCATGCATCATAATATTATTCTTGTATTAATAATAACGTAATTTGAAAATCGATTGATGCATTAGTAATAAAAATTCAACAAATAAATCTATCCAAAAATTAGATAGAGTTAAAAATCTCATTTAATGTGAATATCATTAATTATACGCTATATACGTCATCGCGTATTATTGCGATGGTGTTAGTTTCGAAAAACAAAAAAATCATTGTCAGAAGCGTCATTCACGCGTCACGTGGAAGTGTTACGTAAATTACACGCATAGAATATGTTCGTCATATTACGTCACGTCTCCCCCTCTCTAATTTCAAATGACAAAATTAGCTACCGCGTGAATCTCCGATAATGACGGACACCCGTAGTTCAAGTGAATTAAAATATTTCGTAAATTTTATCCTTCAAAATTATTATAAATCGATAAAAAAAAAACAAAAAAAAAAATAAAAAATAAAAAATAGTCAAGAGCGTATTAATTATAAATTTTTTGGATTTTTAAATTGAAAATCTATCATCGCGCGGACTAGTTTTTTTTTTTGTCTTTTTACGAAAATATTTGATCAATTAAATCTACGCTAATTATCGTATCTATAATAAATTAGGCGAAATAAGAAAAACTAATAGCGTTTTCGTTTTCGTTTTCTAATGCGTAATCGCGGCATAAACTTTGCTAAATATGAATGCCAAGGCTGATTCCCGAGCTCGTCAATCGTAATCAGCGCAAATGTTTGAAAAACGAGTATTGGAGGCCACATATCGCGAAAATCACGGTCAGCTTGTGGCTTGGAGGCCGTCAGCCGTATTTTATCGTCACTTGACGGCCACCGGCACTGGCCAAGGCCGTCAAGAACGCGCAAGCTTCCTAGTACGCTGTGTACTAGACGGGCCAGGGTCATAAGTGACTAAAAATGCGGTCAACCCACTAGAAAATTCAAGGTCATGACAAAGATGCTCCCAATTTTAAAACTGACGCTCCCTTATATCGCGAATAGATTCACGATACGAAATGGGAATGGAGATAAGCCAATTGAATTCAAAGGGAGGTTGTAGACCCGAGCAAGGCCGTCTCGGTGCTATGTGCCTTCAATCCCGAGGCTAAGGCGAAGGCCGATTTAGAGACACGTGGTTAGATGTACGCGCGTTCTGCGCGCGCATCTTTTTTTTATGTCAAATGGACTTTAATTCGTAGCAGAAGATCGATGTGTATGGCTGGATTTTCATGCGCTGTAAATCACGCGCGCGTGTGCGCGCAATCATGCGCGCAACCACGTGATCAACAACGTATAGCGTTGAATCAAAATTTTGTCATACACATCGAATTTCATCGCGCACGAAGAATAATATGATATATAAGGAAATTGGAATTTTTTTAAACGCCCGTATTAATTTATGGCGTAAATCGTAATCAGAACCTGATGAAGACTTAGATTTTTGAATTTTATTAAACAGATGAATTTAGCTTCAATTTATTTACCATTTTGTTCAGTTTTTTACTCCCCAGTTTGCGATAGATCAAGTAATAATAATTTTTTGTTCACTGACTACTATCATAGAACCATTTATGGGTAGATAGTAAAATTAGCAAACGAGTAGGGGAGACTGTAGCAAATGTAATACATAAAATAAATGAAATGATGATAATTTGAAGAAGATTTATCTGCTGCTTTTAGATTGTAATTAAAATTAATATCAGTTTTATAGTTCTTTGTTTATATTTGAGCATTTTGAAAGCGAAACTTGTTTTTTCAATGCTTCAATATTCGATAACTATAGTATATGTCTGCCTGTCTCCTCTTTACACGTAATACTTATTTGAAAACTAAATCTATATACCTGATATTATTTTCAAACGATATCACCGACGAAATTTAATACACATAATATTCTATCAGACATCATACCTGTAATCCATAATCGGTAAACCTTTCTGGCCATTGAAATTTCGCTCTTTTAGATTATGATACATGTCCATATCCCGTTTGTCCAGAGCTACTGAGCTATGCTGTATCAATGGTGTTCCTCGAAGAGGATCGCTCAAATTTTCTGACGGTGATATCAGATCGTTTATTGAAGGCAAACCTTCTCCTCCTTCGTACATATCTTCACGACTATCTACCAAGTCCATTTCAGAAGCGCCATTTTCACTCGCTTCAGTCTCTGGGTTCGACAAAAGATGCACTATGTCCTAAGATAATGAAAAATAAGCATAAGTTATTTCAAATTATTACCATTTTTCGGTTTCGGACTCAGTAGACTAATAAACTAGTGCATTAAACTAAGTCTTGGTAGCTGTGCTAATTTTACACAAAGATTACTCATTTTTTTTATCATTTCAGAGCTTACATATACTTCCAATTTGAATTTTCTAGACAAGTTTTTACTATTTTTCGATTATAAATGTTAAAAGAATAAATAATAATTACAAAAGAGATGATTGAAAGCAGCGAATTGCAATTCTAGATACAAACCTTGTTGTACCAATCCAGAAGTTGATCAACTTTGGTGATTGTCTCTGGTTTGACTTCTATCGTAGCTGGTCTGTTGAGGATGTCTTTTATTTCATCCGAGTCATAAAGCATGGGTATGCCGTTTTTTATTTTTTGATTGATGTGTAAATGATGCAAGCATTTAAGAGCCGCGATGTTAGCCGCAGCAGGTTTGGTTCTAGCTGTAGCTGAGAAAGTCAGTTCACTTGGCCACGAGACTTTATATGTACATTGCCAGTGTCGTAATTTCTTGTGAATATCGACCGCTTCAAAACTTGCCTTTGGCTTATGACTTGCGTCTTTGAATTCCGCGCTAACAATCGAATATGTTTGATGCAGGGTGGCTCTGGGATCTGGAAAAAGCTTTTCCATTTCTGTAAAATAATAAAATGTACAATTAATATGAAATTTGATCAGCCCAATGGAATTAGAGTAAAGTAAAAAATAATTCAGAGCTTTACTTTCGTGATTGAAAATATTCTTTTCAGGATTCGCTGTATCTTCAGATTCATTTTTGTTCTGAATTGAGTGTAAACCTTGATTCTGTCTTTTAGTATGTCGTCTTCCTTTACTTTCCCCACTTATCCTATTCTCACTATTACTTTGCGTTGAAAATTCTGTTTTTCTTTGATATCGAAAGTTTCCAAACTCGTTGTCATGTTCATTATATTCATTATTCGATTTAATATCTCTCCTGCCCTGCATTGTGTACTCGAATTCATTTTCGAGATTGTTAGAATCCTCGTCGACATCACGATTCTCATTTTTTGCATTAGGATTTTGTTTCTGTGGTGCTTTACCATCTATGGAAACCCTGTTCACAGTATTTATGAATATGGGAGATACGGCGGTAGTGTGAAAACCACTTGATCTCATCATGAAAGAACTTCTCATTGATTCCGTCAAGAAGACCGTTGACCTTCTTGTATTTCCCATTGAAAATTCCTCTCTTAACAATACCCGTCGTTTGTTTCGATCAAATTTTTTTATTCCTTCTACTATGGAATTCGACAATTTTGAGTAGTTCTCAAAGGTGTCATGGAACATTTGTAAATGAATAGAATTGAGGTGACGCATTGTCTTGGGTAGCAGCGTCCCATGTTTATCGACAAGACTGTTTTTCAGGAAACTAGTTAGCAGCATGTCGATTGTACTTTGTTCAACCTCGTTAAAATTAGATCCACTATAACGTGTACTGAAAAAATATGGATAAAAAAAAAGAATTAATTTTTCCCATGTGTTTGTGCCAAGAATAAATACATCAGAAATTTTTGTATCAATTCCATCAAACCAAATCTCCGATAGTGTAAAACAAAAAAAAAAAAACATTCAACGGCATTACGCATCAATGAAGTTTTTTTAAATTTGAATAGGTTATAATACTATAAAATCAGATAATAATATTCAACATTAAACGTGATTTCGTCAATTACTTTACTCTATGCCAAAAGAGAAGTTTAATCATTTTTTATTTACCTTTCAGCAGAGGGCGAGGAGTTGAATATCTCGTGATGAGAAGCGTGTGAATAATTTTTCGAGGCTACGTCTCGTTCATTTAGTTCGAAATTTTCGATCTCGTGTTTCGAATGATCGGTAACTGAAAATACAGTAAATAATAGTTGTTATATCGAAAATTCTAGAATATCAGTAGAAGAGCACGTTGTTATAATTGCATCATTTTCGAAAGGGATATTTTAACCTCTCATCAACATAGTCAATCGCTAACCATTTCGATCAGACAATCGTTGATTCTCTGTCTCGTTAATATGTTGAGTGAAATTAGCACTTAGCGAAGACACGTAATTGAATGACTGTTTATATAAATAAAAATTTTGTGATTTTTTCAGAGAATCTTTAGCTAGGGACAACATCATTACCGGTGTATGCGTGAAACTGCAGCAGAAGCAAACACATGAAATTAGCACGTGATCATAGGGGGCGCTAGGCTCACGCTGCCAACTCAAAACAGCAATTTACAAAACGCACGTGTTATGAAACAATCATTATTATATCGATCTTTAATAAAGTAATAAATTCTATAAATTAACAGAAAAAAAAAAATACAAAAATACAAGATATTTGCTACTCTTATTTTCCTCCAAATATTTGAATCCGTATAATCAAATATATTCCTATTCGCGTTCGTTTTGACGTATTAACATTTGTCTTAAACGATTTAAGTCAAAAAAGAACATTCAGTCTAAAATGAATTAGCAATCCCTTAAAAGAAATCAATGAGAACTTAAAACGCTAATTAAAATGATAATTCAAATATGCGCGGGGCTAGGGTCGACATTCGATCAATCGAAGGCTGCGTTCACTCGATTTTTTTATTAAAGGTGAAAGGAGCGACAGCCGGCTTGAAACGCGTGGGCCACGTCTGTGCACGTCGACAGTTGTCGGCGATTTAGTGAGTTGGTTAAATATCGTTGAAAATATGGTTGAAAAAATGTCTCCAAGTATAATTTTCGGTATAATACTACTATTATCGGGCTGCTGTATAATTTCGGCAAACTTAGAGAGCATAAACGGAGATATAGCGATTAAAAATGTGGAAAGAAGTATCGATCTACAATCACAGCTAACTAAAATTGTTAACAAGCTAACTCTCGAAAACAATGGAAAAGTCGCGGTTAAATCGTTCCTATTCGCAATCCAAGAATCGCATAAGGACGGTCTTAGCTACATCGCAGCCCAAACACGAGACACAAGTCGAAGTGTGTTGAAATTAACTGAAACCAAGGTACATGGCCATGCCGATAAATTTTTCTACAAAATTGATTTAAAGGATGCCCTAAGCCCCGGGCGTTCGTTATCAATCGAAATCGAGACTGTATCAAGCCACGAGCTAATTCCTCATCCGAAAGAAATCACCCAAAAAGAAAAACAGCTTGTACGTTACTTTGGTAACGTCTATCTCTTCTCTCCCTACCCGGTCGCCAAGGAAACGACGGTCATAACGTTACCCTCTCGCAACGTAGAAAACTACACAAAATTTAAACCAGTATCGCAAAACGACGCGACTCTAACTTACGGACCTTACGAAAAGGTCGCCCCATTCTCGGTCGAAGATTTGACCATACATTTTGAGAACAACAATAAATTTCTGACCATTAAGAGGCTGGAACGAGTTATCGAGATATCGCATTGGGGAAATATAGCGATTGAAGAAACGCTAGATCTCTATCACACCGGAGCGTTGTTGAAGGGCTCTTTTTCGAGATATGAATACGCGAGGGAATCTAAATCTGGCCAATCAAGCGTACAGAATTTTAACACAATATTACCCGCCGCTGCCTCAGATGTTTATTACCGCGATGAAATCGGCAATATTTCAACGTCGCATATGAGAATAAGAAAAGACGCTGTTGAGCTTAATCTGAGACCAAGATTTCCGCTCTTTGGTGGATGGAAGACGCACTACGTCATTGGTTACAATGTACCGAGCTATGAGTATCTGTTCAATTCTGGAGACGAGTATTTGCTCAGAATGAGACTTTTGGATCATGTTTTTGACGATATGGTTGTCGAGGAATTGGTCACTAAGATAATATTGCCAGAAGGATCGCACACCGTCAAACTAAATACTCCATTTGGCGTAACCCGCTTGCCAGACGCACTGCATCATACTTATTTGGATACTAAGGGTCGTCCAGTTATTACAATCACGAAGAATAACTTGGTGGAAAATCATATACAAGATTTTCAACTGAGGTATACTTTCCCGAGGCTTTTAATGCTCCAAGAACCTCTGCTGGTCGTAGTTGCTTTATATTTACTGTTTCTTTTGGTCATCATATACGTCCGATTGGACTTTTCTATAAACAAGGACGAGGCCTCAGAAAGTAAACTCAGGATCGCCGGTCAATGTGAAAAGATATTGGCTGCTCAAGATCGCAGAGTTAATTCTTACAACGATTTAGACGACCAACTTTCCGACCTTAAGACCAATAAAAATACTAGCAATTTCCAAACTGGCGTTAAGAGCATCAATCAAGAATACAAAAACGCGACTAATATCATTACTGAATTGAGTCTGAAGTTGAAAGGAGAACCTGGAGATGTTTACGAACGTATACAAGACCTGCAAAAGCTGGATAAGGCTTTAAAGGAATTGTATAATCAGCAGCAGACATTGTATTTCGACAAATTGATCCCGGGAAAAATTGGCAGACAGCCATTCGTCGAGGCAGAATCTGTGATCATTAAAAAGAAGGAAGAAACTGTTGAGAAGATAAATGCAATAGTCAAATCGTTGCAGTAGAATTATAAAAATAAGAAAGAAGTTAATCATTTTCAGAAGATTCCAGATTTATACATCTGCGAAAATTACTCCGATACGTGTTGTTATCATTAATTAAAAACTGTCTTTTGACTCTTTTAACAGAAAGACATTAAACGGAATCAAACGGCGTGTTATTAC
The DNA here is from genome assembly GCA_963992785.1 of Tenthredo livida. Lineage (NCBI taxonomy): Eukaryota > Metazoa > Arthropoda > Insecta > Hymenoptera > Tenthredinidae > Tenthredo > Tenthredo livida. Next base: position 9,804,579 of record OZ023066.1, on the reverse strand, counting down.
TTTAGTCGCACCAACTTGATATCCATTGGTAATTACCAATAAATATCATGTTTGTACCTCTGATTAACGACCCTATTTTTTTAGACAGAGCCTAAGCTTAGGACATTGAGATTTTATGTTGTATGTATATGTGAAATCCAAAACTCCAAAATGTTATGAAAATGTTCCATACTATCATTATACAGTAAATAAGTACTCGGAGTTAATAAGCTATCATTGAAATGGCTGATGAGATTTAAAGCTACTTTAAGTAATATATCTATCTTCATTGTCATAATGTGTACAATTTGAACATCATAAGATAAAATATCACTCGATTTGTGAGAAAGAGGGCGTATACTTGTTCTTTTAAATGTATGTTTGTATTTGACTGTAATTCATGTAAAATGAAAATTTAAAATTCAAAATTGAAAACTGAAAATTCATGTTAAGACTACAATACATACATTGAATCATTTCAAGTAATAATAAACCGATGATTTACATTTGTGCGATTTATTCTATACCTACAACAATCTTCCCCCTTCCTAACAATTAGTAATAAAAACTTAAAAACTAGAAGAAATTTTTCATTCATCTATTCCCATACGAAAGCTAGATAGAGAAAGCATAATATTTCAATCCTAAGACTGAATTCATGGAGATATCAAAGTATCAAATATCATCGACGAATTAGCTAAGCGTGTCTGAAATATTTTGGCAATTTTTTTTTGTCTATTTTTTTTGCTCCGCCTAAACTCTGCCTTTAAAAAATCACCGGCGCAAAATTGATTATAGAAGTGATTATTTCTTATTAGATTTTGAATGGTCACCAATCGGAGTCTTGCGCGTGTCGATGCGTTCATATACATATGTTGTATCCAAGCTGTTGGCATAGCCTGCGTATTGTAACGCGTAGGCCTCGGCGAATGCAGCCACCTGCGAAATATATCGAAGGTGGTCGCTAACCTAAAATAAAACTTTTATACCAATTGCTCAATATAATTTCATGCTCAGGGCGACTATGACGAATTTAAGGAAATTCATAGGTAATTATTAATACAATATATGAAATTAGGGTAACTATTTTTTAAAACCGTTTTTTATAAAGATATTCAAATCCTGAATTAGGTTATGACAGCCATAATAGCAGATGACAATTCCCGATTGTTGAAACGGTTTTAGTTAATTAAATCTTCAGTCAATTTTCAGAATCAATATTTACTCAATAATTAAGCATTCTCGTCCGGATATATTCGGTACGGATTTTTCCGTCACTTATTAATGCGGATAAATTATTTCAACCATTCATCAGTGTCAACCTATCCTCTTGTCTCTACTAATGAATTCTTTTATTTGTTTAGTTCGGTCAGATTTGTGAGAATAGTTTTGAAAAATTATAAACAAAAGCCACGATTACGTACAATAATGACGTATAATAATTTCGACATTGTTCGACTCTGGTATTTGTATAAATAAATTATTTTCAAACATGTTTCAGACATCGGGGCCAATTTAACGGACCCTATGTATCAGGGAATATATAATGGGTCTCAAAAACATGAACCTGACTTAGATAGAGTCCTAGAAAGAAGTTGGTCCAATAATATTTCAAAAATTATTATAACAGCCGGAAATATTGAAGAGAGTAAAAAAGCCTTAGAATTAGCAAAAACCGATGGTAAATATCGACGTGTTATTCAAATAACGAGGCAATTAAATTGAATAGAATTCAAATGCATGACGTAGTTTCATGAATTTTATCCAACTTATCATTCCATTGTTCGAATTTCAGATAGGCTGTTTTCAACTGTTGGTTGCCACCCGACGAGATGCAGTGAATTTGAAGAATCTGGAGATCCAGAATTGTATTTGAAGTCATTAACTGATCTAGCGTCAGAAAATAAGGATAAAATAGTAGCAATTGGAGAAATGGGATTAGATTATGATCGATTACAATTTTGTTCCAAAGATACACAGAAAAAATACTTTGAAATGCAACTGAGTATGTGCTCAACACTGAAACTCCCAATGTTCTTACATTGTCGAAATGCTTCGGAGGATTTTGTCCAAATTTTAAGAAAGCATAAGGACAAACTCACCAGCGGGGTCGTACATTCTTTCGATGGTAACCCGGAAGATGCAAATTCCATATTACAAATGGGGCTTTATATTGGAATTAATGGATGGTACGAAGATTATTTGAAGGCTTGATCTCTGCCAATTATTTGCTCACTAAAACATAAATGAATTTGAATTTATAATGAAATCTTCAAAGCCACGCTATCATTGTATTAGATAAATCTGCTATTTTTATGAATATTAGTTACTAGATTCTTCAACTCTGTGTAATATTTTATAATCTTTGATGATATCACAGCTCTCTGAAAACAGAAGACAATCTTTTTGCTGTGACTACAATTCCCTCAGATAGACTGATGATAGAAACTGATTGCCCATGGTGCGAGGTGAGGCCAACGCACGCTGCGGCAAAACATATTATTACAAGTTTTCCTTCAATTAAGAAAGAGAAATGGCAGCCTGACCACATGGTGAAGGGGCGTAACGAACCTTGTAACATCGTGTGAGTAGTGATTCTCTTCGAGATATATAGATTTTGTTTGTTATCTAAAAACTTGGAAGAAATATCATACCTATTTATGTTTTACAGACAAATTCTGGAGATATTAGCTCGCGTTAGAGATGAAGAAGAAGAATATTTGTGCAACCAGATATATAAAAATACAATGAAGCTGTTTTTTCCTGACGAGTTGTAACTCGCTGCGTAACTTACTATTATTTATTTAAGATTTAAGATAAGCATAAATGTATCACATCCCATTTTAATATTAGACACATAAACTAAGTCTTTTTGCATTGGAAAATAATTTGGGCTTTTGAAATGAAAATTTATAACAACAAAAGCTATGAAATATAAAATCGAGCATTATGTGTAATCCGCAAAGTGGTAGAAACAATACAATATACCATATTATACATACATACCCAAATTCAAGTTCGAGCTAGATATCCCAGTGAAATTTATATCTACGCCTTGCATTGCTATTTAATATTGTAATTTATAATCAAATACAAAAGCATATAATACAAAAAAAAAGAAAGAAAAAACAAAAAGAAAAAAACATAAAAAAATAAAATTAAAATAAAGTTACATGAAAAATGATCACATGATGATAATCATCTTGAAACTCTTCGCTACTTGGAAAAAAAAAAATATTAATAATAATAATTAAACTGTTACTCTTATGACTGGCACAGAACAATAGTGCATTGCGATATTACCTTCGTCTAAAATAATAATACGCCTGCAAAACATTCATTGCAAAATAAAATGGAAGATAATTTTTACTAATAATGAAACTGACGTGGATTATGATGCATTAATTAACTATAATATACCTCCAGGATTGAATCGAAGCCAAATAAATATAACCCACCGCTCAGCTTTAATGCCATGTTTACCTTTTGCAAGTCGAGTGCAACAGTGCAGCTAAGACTTATGAATCAATAATTAATACATAAATAAAGTATGCAATATTGTAATGTAACACTTTAACGATCAGAAGGATCGAAGGTCGTAACATGACAGAATGATTGCAAATCGAAATTAGACTGCTTTTTTGAAATAAGGATTTGAAAGATGTAAGAGACCAATTTGTATGGTAATAAACGTAACTTATTTTATTTATTTAATTCTATACTTAATACATAAACCACTTTGTAAGTCTGTTTCTGTAGATTTATTATCAAGGAAATACTATGCAATTTCATTATTCAGTTGTCGATTTATAACTTCAATTTACATTCGTATTATTATTCAATATTACAACAAAATTCGAGTATAACAATTACCTCAATATTGTCTGCAATGGATTGACCTCGTAAAAACTGTTACTACTATTTTCGAGGGATCCGTTTTTTTTTGTTTTATATAATTCAGAAAGATAAAGAAAATCAATAATTAAATTGTAATTTGTTCACAGAGTTTCAAAGAATTTTCTACTGAAAATAAAAAAAGGAAAATAAAAGAAAAAAAAAAACAAAGAAACGAAATCAGACTGAATGTAAATTAAGAAACTGACCTTAAAAAAAAATCCTATGAGGTTTTAGGATTGAAATTGTTGAAATAGCCAATAATGTTATTAAATAATTATATTTTTTCTTATGCACCAGTTGTGTACGACGCTTGCTTATTCATTATTATACAATCTTTTACACCATTCAATAATAATAATAATAATAATAATAATAATAATAATAATATTTCGTAATGAACATCAATGAAATTCTACAGAGTTATTTACCAAAAAGAAAAGATGGAAAAAAGAAATAGAAAGAAACCAATCGAAACATGTAAATACAATGAATTATATTTAGAATAGTCTAGAATAATACTAGGTAGATTTATATCAACGTGTGGCTGTCACATTTATGAAGATTGATTTCATCAAACATAGTCTACTTACAAATTTAAATATCATTTTCATCATTTATTTTTTCAATCTGATCTAAAATTGAAATACTAAAAAAGAAATGCACAAATTCGGAACGACCTATGAGTTTTTCTATTCCTTTTCAACTATGATCTATTTATTCATCTACTTATCTACTTCTCTTTCTCTCTCTCTCTCTTTTTCTCTTTTTCTCCCTCTTTTTCTCTTTCTTTCTTTCTTTTTTTCACTAAATTATTTTTCTTTCTTCGAATCACAGCTCATAGATTTATAAAGTGTTATTTTATAATAGGTAATAATAAAATCACTCATGTTAGAAATCTTTAAGCTGAGATGAAAACACTGTGAATAAAGTGTACCATAAATATCCATGATTAGAGATTTCTTCTTGATTGACAAAAAAAACTCTATATTCAGCTTGACAAAGTTGAGTTATAATTTAAAGATCCTTTTGGCACACCTTAAATCAGTTAAATAATAACCACGAAAAGGTAACACTAATCTTTACAAGAGATCTTAGATTAAAATTGCTTACATAGTCAGCTTTTCAAATCATGTATATTTTTTAGTTTACCATCCAAACATAAATGCTGCTGAATACTACGTCTTGATTATTATCAAAACGGTATTTTATATGGAATTTTTTTTTGTAGGCAATGTACTCTTGTTTCCGAATTCAATGAACCTTCGACAATGTCTGGACCTTCTCGTACACCCAATTATAAGTTTGACTAGCAAACGTCTGAGTCGTATCGATTGCTTGCGATGTGTATTTTCGCAGATTTTCAGAGTTCAAGTGTCCGCTGTAATGTCAAACAAAGTATTTATCAGAATTGAGCTAAACAGGAGTTGGGAAAACTTGGGTCATTATTCATCGCACAAATAACAAAACGATTAAAATAATTAAGTTGCATGTAGTTTTGCCCAATCTGAATATCTAGCAAGGTTTACATGATTGTAAAATGTCGGAAAAATTCGCAGAAACAAATCAGAAGCAGTTTCAATCTAGAAAATACTTACACAAGAATGTGGGCTTGATCACTGGCCAGAGCAGAATAGGTTTTTATCGCTTCTATTGCCACAACGCTTTGCTTTTGTATGTTATCCAAAAGACCGGGTGCGTAATGGTTGATCTGTTGATAAAAAGTAAATTAGAAAACAGTAAAATGGAATTCGCATTGATTCAGTCTATGTTTTAGAACTGGCAGAAATCCTTAAAAGATAAAACATTTTGGCTCTCCATTTAAATGATTTAAAAAATTCCTAATGAATCAGAATGCTTTATCTCTTGGTGTATGATTTTTTTTCCCACACGAATTTATAAGCTAATTGATAAAACGAAATACTTACGCTGGCTGTAATAACAGGTCCTTTCTGATGTGCGTACATTACACTATTATTGTATACTTTGATGAGCGTATTTTTAGTTATAAGGCACAAATCCCCTGCCAATTTAACATAAGGCGTTGAAAATTCAGTAACAGCTTTGTAGTACTCCGGGGCGCTTGCTTCTAGAAATTCTAGACTTTTGGAAGAATATAGTCTGACTCTACTCCAAGCGTGTTCCCCATAAGCCGAAATGCCACTTTCCGTTAAAAACCTATTAGTATTGGAAGCTGAAAAGAGGTTTAATTCATTAATTCAAATACAGATTAGTCTTGAGCTGAAATTCTTGAGATATTCAAGCGCTATCGAAGTTATATTCTCATATTCAGAACCCAGTGATGGTAGGATTATTATATTGATTATAAATACAAGTGACGTAATAATATAAGCACCTTTGAACGAGCCATATTTCTGAGTATCATAAGCCAGAATGGAGCCAATTAAAATCAGCAGGAGAACACTTCCTTTCTTCCAAGGAAACCAGCTCTTTGATGCCGTCATCTTCTCGAGAAAAGCCTATTGAGAAGTTTGATTACTATTTTATATAAAGTGTTAAATAATAATTGCAGAAACAAAAATATTCAATAGGGTATGGATATAGAAATTGATTTCTTTCTTTACACACCAAAAATATAACGACGATTGAACGAAATGAAAATCGATGTAAATTTATAAGAATTAAATTAAAGTACAAGAATCGAATGACTATGTAATTAAAAATCAAGGCTAACTGTAGTAATATGATCCCCGTATTGTCATTTGACACACATCAAATAAATTCTTGAGTTGGAATTTAAAATGGCAGACAAAACGAATAAAGTTCATGGAAAATTTTCTGATTAAAAACTAGTATTTAGTTGTAATAAATAATTAGCCTCTAAACCACAACCGGTTATTTTCAACTCTTGATAAAATACCGTATTTCGTTTCGTAGTTCGTATGAAAAAAAAAAAAAAAAAATCAGTAATATATATCAGAAAAAAAAAGTCTTCGGACTTTACGGACTTCGTTTAGTCACTCATCAAATGAAAGATTATTTTCAAAGGAATTTATGTCCAATAATCAATGTTCAAACACCAGGTACAATGTGTTGTGTGCGATTTAAAACCGAATTGATTCACGTTTTTTTTTACTGATATTACCGAAGTTCGAGTAATAAATTAAAAAATAATGAAAAGACTAATTTTGTCGTGGTAAAAAAATAAAGAAAAAGATCCTTATGTTTTGACCAATTGATGAATTTCAAAACATTCATACCTCAATTAGCTAAGAAAACACATTTTAAACAAATTCTTGAAATCGCTAGTTAGGATATTTATATTTATATATATTTTTGTTTTGTTTCTTTTTTTAGAGAGAGAGAGAGAGACTCGTGTGAAAAGAAAAAAGAATGTATTTATCAAGAAGACAAATACCCGACGAATCGTTTACAATAGTTTTTTAACATCGTATGTACTTACAGCGGACTCTCTAGGGTCACGGTTAATAAGAATGTGATTAACAGAGACTCACTCACCTGATGAAAATTTTTTCAATCGAAAATTATCCACTTGATATTGATTTAGATTTTATGTGATCACGATATAAGCTTGTTTAGAAAGATGGTACGTGTGATTTATCACGCGAATATTAGCGCCTAGTATTATTATTAAGGTAAAAGCGAGAGAAATCTACCGCACTGCACACGAGAAAGTAGGTACTAGCTGTGTGTTTGATGATCTCTGTGTAACTGTCAAAATTGAGGCTCCGCCCGCGAGTGATGTGAGTTATTTGAGGAAAGTTAGTTATGCCCCCTTTTATTTACAACTCTGTATGACCGATTGATCGATCAGTCTGATATTTCCGGCAGGAAATAATGCCTACCTATACAGATTAGTCGCGCAGGTTTTATAACGATAATATATTTTACGTACGAAGAAAAGTCGCGTTGTCAGGCGGAGAATAAACTATGTAGGTATGTATGTACGAACACATTGCGCATATGGTATGCGCACGAATCAATAACGTTCTTTAGAAGAAAAATGATTGATGGAGTTTAGAGTAATCGATTGACTTGATAGGTCGATTAATATCAGGAAGCGTTGTTCTCGCATATGGTATTATCACACTGAACTTTGACCACAAATCTTAACGAATCAACGCCCAACTAGATCTTTTAAACCAATGAGAAAATTCAGAGCAGGGTAGGGGGGGGGGAGGGGAGGGGTGATTTCCCGCTCGCCGAAAGTGACGTCACTTGGCGAAGAAAGCGCGAAATTTAAAGTTATTTCAAAATGAAAAAGCATCTACGTGCAATGAAATAATGAAAACTATGAAATACAGAAAGATAGAATAACGCATAATCGTACAAATTCAGAATATGATATAATTTTGTATTTATATCGCATTAGTATCGCAAAATATTGACTTGAATATATTTTCTTTTTTTTTTTTTAGCAACACTACGAATACAGAGAAAAGATATTTCGGATTCAATACCTAATTGATTTTATGTAAACGATTCGGCCTATGTGTGTAGAATACCGTAGTTATGTAATAAATTCACTTTGGTAAATTTTCTGTTTAATCATTCAACTGACCTTGCATTCCTTTACGCAGGCGTTAAGATGCTCTTCCTTTTTCTTAGCCTTTCCCAACTCTTCGTTTGTTACATGAAAGGTCAAAACTGTCTCCCGAAGAAGTTTTCCTTTCAAGGATGGGGCCACCTGACTCCAGTTGGCATCTTATGAGGAAATAATAAAAAAAAAGAAAAGGAAAGAATTGAAAAATAAAAGCACATGTAGAATGATCGAAATTTCAAATAAATCTGAGTGAAATACTCACTGAGATGTTTAAGCAGAAGACTTGATTGGTACAAATATTTTGTGTAGTTTGATCGCCAAGCACTGTAACACTGTACATCAGTGCTCAGGCTTAAGATGAGTGCTTTTATAATTTCTAATTTGTAATTTGCAGGTGTAGCAAATGTTAGTTTCTTCATTAATGTTTGAAACAATGATTGATACCTCGTATCTTTGTTTTTGAACGCTATTACCTGAAAAGAAAAGAAAAAAAAGAATATTTTAAGAACAAAGTATCAGAAATAAAGTAAACTTTAAAAAGATATTATAAATTGAACAAAATTCTTGGCAAAATGACCATTGGATTGAGTAAAAAATTTATTCTCACCCTCAGTTTTTCTAGAGGGTCGGTTAAATCCTTTTCTACATTTGGTGGTATGTTGTATTTACCACTGTATACATCGTCGATAATGCTTAGGTATAAATCAGAGTTCAAATTAGTCGACGATGTATGTAAAGAAACGAATTTTTCCAAAATTTGTGTAACATATGCAGCGTAGTTCTTCATTTCAAGCATAGGAGCCATAACTTCGTGCCATATTTTCAGACCAAAACCCAAATTTTTTTGTCCAACTTGAGCCAATGCCCACAGCAAAGATAAACCAATTGGTTTTCTATTCTGGTAAGAGTTTCTTAGCGTAATTAATTTCGGAATGTTAGAAATCACAGTCTCTGGGTGTTGATATGCCAGATATTGTAAAAATATCTTATGTCCAACCACCGGCGTTCCTTTGACCATGTCATTGGCCATAGTAGTCAATAGAATTTCATAAAAAATTTGAACATTCTTACTACCCGCGTCATTAATGGCACTTTCTAGTATCGAACGAATGGAATTTGGAACAACGCTGAACGGGTAATCGGCAGGCTTGTTTCCAAACACTGGATCATTTGTCTCTATCGGTATTTTAGCACATAAATATGCCAAGATATCCTTCAACCATACTAAAGGTGCGTCAGGAAATCTGGCCTGATTTGTCGCCAGTATATTCTTCAGCTCTTCGATTGATATCTGTAATAAATAACGAAATTGACCAAACCGAGTTCAAAATAAATATGTCCTAAATTTAAGGACATGAATGAGCGTAACGTCGTACCGCATTTAAAGCGCCTTCGATTGATTTTGGCGGTTTTTCTATCAACTCTGATTTCTTTTTCTCCGCTTGCTGCTGCCGCTGCTGTTGCTGTTGTTGCTGCTTTTGTTTTTGCTGTTTTTTTTTCTCTTCATTTTCCTTAGTCTTATTCTCTTTCTCCTTGACTGGTTTTTTGTTCTCTTTGTTACTATCCAATGTATTATATAAAGTTTTCACTTGGTCAAGCGGAACTAAAATAATAATAATAATATAACTTTCAAAGATAGGCTCAGAGATACATCAAAGCGTTGGATTAACTGCATTACGTTTCATATTTAATGCAAAATATCTGCCAGAATAATATCAATGTTTTAAGAGGCGGGTTAGTATTTTTAGAAATCTGGATCAGTATCGAAAGTTTCGCAATAGGATGAATTGATAGCGAATAATAATTACCCCGTGATAATGCGTGTTAATTAATAACGAATAAACGATTTATTTATTGACGTATGTTTTATTAAAGTCAAAACATCTGTTTACATAAAAGTAGGTTAGGGTAAACCTAACACAAACTTACGGAAATCTTCTAGTTTCGGCGCGTTTTCGATGAACTTTTTCTTCTCAGCTTTCGACAATTTGGCTGGTTTACCATTTGATTTTTCTTTCTTGTTCTTTCCCACAACTTCCCAACCACCGTGTGACATTTTAACGCTTTAAATATGTCTAAATGAAAAAATAAATAAATCTAAGAAAAACCAAAGGCACTAACGTCAAACACGTCAAATGACGAGTACGTATGTACTGTGTAGTGTCACTCGTGGCAGCGCGGAGGCGTGGATGGCCATGGCAGCGCTCAAACGCGGACGTGGAATGTTGTAGCGAGGCGCGTGCGCAGAATAAATTGCCACGCAGCGCACTGTCATTTAAATTTAGGTTCAATTTAGAATCGAACAAAAGTTGCAAGTTGCAACTACTCGACATACACATACTACATATTGCAATCTTTTTATTTCTTTCATTTATTTTTATTTTTTTTATTATCTCATTTCCAGATATAGATGATCGTAATGCACGATGAGATTGACTAGAAAGTCCCTCCATTTACTCTGAATTGATGAATTTTAGATAAATATTAATCGTTCAACTAGAGCGAATTTATATTTTTTTAATCCTCGATTATAGAAAGTTTTTGTTTTACATTTATTTGTTAGATATGTATATTGAAGAGAGAAAATATGAAACATATTATGTAGCTGGTAGTTGAAGGTTCGAATGTTTCAGGTTCTAAGACTATAAAAGTTGAATGAACTGAGTTTAGTTATATGTAATTCATTTTTATAGTAAAGTATAAGTAAAAGGTGAATGAGGCTTTCGAAATGAATGAGTCATGCATCTTTCAGCTTTCAACTCCAATATGGTTATTTTATAATGATACACTGTGCATATGAATGATAATCTTGATACAAAAGAACATTTCGACAATAGGCTTATTGTTATAAATAATAATGAGACAAACTTACTATATGAAAGAAGACGAATTAACATCGTGTGAATATAAATATTTACACATACCTAGCTTCGATGTATTTTAACAAATATAATCCTTCCAATCAATAATAATAATAATTAATTTAGTCAATTATTACGAATATTTCATTTTTAATAACTTACTTCAATTATATGGGAACAAAATGAATTCAAACTCGAACTTTTGGGTATCCATAAAAATGAAAAAAAATAAAAAAATGAAAAAAAAAAATCCAAAAAAATAATAATATAATATATTTTGAAAACGTTATGAGATATCCATAAATTCAACATCAACAAACTTTATTACGGGAGTTTTTAAATTTACTTATTTTACGACATTATTTTTTTTTATTGTTCAAATGTTTTTTTTCTTTTTTTTATATATATAGCATTTCGAATTTTAGCGTTAGATATATTATTTAACATTATTAAGATTTATGATAAAATTTCGAATTTTCAGCCGCGCGCGTAAAATATTTATCATATTATATTATTATTGATAAGTATAGGCATATTATAGTATGTATGTGCAAAATTAAATTTCAATAATAACAAATTTATAATTATAAATGTTTCAGGAAAATTCTTGATAGTTGTTTTCATTATCTCTAGACGTATTATATTCATAGAATATCCATTTGTGAGAAGAATAAGCTATAACTTACTATAATACCTAATTAATTTTGCTCGATGTTATTTTTTTTTTTGTTTTTTTTACTCTTATTTTTTCTTTCCACCATTCTCAATTTGAATCACAGCACGAATTTTATTATCAGATTAGCACGGGGATAAAAAATATGAAAACATCACACGATTAGGTTTTTCATGACTGTATTAAAAATATGAACATTTATGCTGAATATTCAATTATAAACCACACAAGCGTTCACAACCCAACATGACTTCCATTAAATACTTTCAAATTGAAATTCTGAATTTATTTTGCTAATATCATAACGATATATGCGACGAAAGATAGCGAAAGCCAATATTTTTCATCGCCAAGTTAAAATTAATTATGGATACTTAATATCAAAGAGAATTAACCCTAATCAGACAATAGTAATATAATTATATTATCTCAGAATCCTATAGTCAATTAACCATTTATCTTCGGACATCAAAATTTACTCTATAAAACATTAGACTTTTTCTTTTCCAAATCGGTATTATTACATTGTTCACCTCTTTGTGCATAAGACAATTTCTCATGCATTTATTGAGCTTCGAGTTAAATTCTTTCAAACTAATGAACTCAGTCTGTAACCTTAAAAGTCAATTAGAAATTGTAGATGCGGTGAAAAAAATATTAGGCAAGATACCGAAATAGATAAACGTAATTTTCCAAAACCGTGCGACACTGTAGAGCAGCAAAGCTCCTTGAAGCTAATCGATTAATCGTATCTCCAGTATTTTGCCTAACTGATATTCTACTTTTAATAGAAAGGACTGAGTTCAAAAGCTCTTATTATTTTCAGGTGTACTAGTTGCATCACAAAGTGCTGAAAACAGATCATATGCTGCTAGGCATAATTAGAATTGAATATCTGAATAAAAATCAGTCTGAAAAACGTATATAATTTATTTATATGCTGTTTGCTATATTACTTAGTTAAAATTTATTACCTCAAAGTAACACCGAATAATACAAGAGTGTGAATTTTTTTTTATTGAATATCTTTCTAAAATGACCATTAACTTGTGTAAATAACTGCACGTATTTGGACGTGTGAACCTACATATTAAAAATAGTCAACTGAGATCGTTACGGGACAAGTTGAACCTGATTATAAAATCTCTATATTTTCTTTTCAACTAATTAAAGGTTCCTTGTAGATCCACCTTGTCCAAAGAACGATAACGATAAAGTAACAAAAAAAAAAAAAAAACGAAAAAACTGACACAAGGCTAAAACAATTACCATCATTTTTTTTCTTTTTGTTCCAAATTAGAAAATTCGTTCAAATACGATTGAGAATTGATATCTATTTCGTGGTCGTACACCTTTACTTAGTTTTATGCAGGCAAATCGAATGAAAATTCATCTCCTCAACTGTACTACAGAATAAGACAGAATAAGTTTGGGTAAAGATTTTCAATTTTACACATTTGTAATCCCCACGTCAATTGAGTATCTGTTTTATTCTGTAGAAGTCCCTGTGTACTAGACATGACATTTTGTTTCTGTTTCTCAATTTTGCATGACGAATTCACGTTCATTCAATAACAAATTTCGCAGAGCTGTTTCTGTTGCTCCGTCAATATGTTAAGAGGCTACTGTTATTGTAAAACAGAAAACAATACGTGTGATGAATCTACTCTGAATTTGATACCTAAGCAATTTTGAAAATATGATTACACGTGTGTATGTGTATATATATATATATACAGAATTCAAAGATGTGACGATCTTGATTTGAGATTGTATAGTTTCTATAGTTCATCCCTTATTGAGATAAAAAATAATTCAAAGCAGAAAGAACCAATGTGATTATCTTATTTGAATTAGAGAAAAAAAAAAAATGAAAAAATAATAACTAACTAATATTGAGAAATAAGTTGTAACTAATTTGAACAATAATCGAGCGAGTAAGCGAACGAAATTTGTATTAAACATTCAGTATATTAACATAAACGCAAGTACTTAAAACGAGAAAATGCATACGACGTCGATTCAAATTCAGTATACATACAAACATTTAATACGAAATTGTCTTGAGAAGACTTGACGCTTGAACAGCTATACAGGTAGTGTACTGACGCAACGGGTAGCGGTACTGGCTCGTGAACTAGATCAACAAAAACGCATTTCACTTAGTGATATTCTGTTCTTACAAGCAAGGCTAGTACTCCTCCTCGTCTCCGGGTGCCAGTACATCACCGTCTTGCTCTTCAGGCGGGGCAAAACCATCCTGAAATCATAACGTTACTCTTAGTATTCAAGATTAATATATCTATTCTCTTAAATTATGCGGTAGAAGAAAAAAAAAATAATTTTTAAACATCAGCTATTCAAGGACTTACAAAAAGGAGTTTTCCCTTTTGTTTTTAACTATCCCTTTATTCATTCAAGAACTCAAAAGTAAGTATGCGATTTTATAGATATTCTTATCAAGTATGATAGGATGTGTTTCAATGTTGTGAATATATCGAATTTATATGAAACTGATCAGATTTAAAATAAGATTGTGTAATATTTTCAGTCGGTCAGTCCTGCGCATAGAATGCAGATACGATATAAGGTCGTCGTCTTCAGTCAATTTTGATATAATTTACATGAAACAAAGCTACGGAAGCTCTGACATAGTGAAACACTCCAAGCTAGATAAACACGAACTTAAGGCTGCTTGAGAATAAAAATGACAAATAATTCGAACAGGATTTTAAAGCATCGATTGATCCACGTAATTTGTTGAAATTAATAGTCTTGTTATAAAATCAGTCTCATAAAAAATGAGAATGAGATGTATAGCTGAAATACTAATAAAATTTATTAATAATAATAAGAGCTACCTATATTGACAATAACAAATATGTAAATAACATAATTATAAAAATATAATGTTGAAAAAGCATTGAACAGATTTTTGAAAAAAATTATTCCAATTCCAATTCATTTGATATTTCAATTTTTTGACACAAAAGTTACATCTATTCAATAGATTCTTCATTTAATTACAAAAAAACATAACGAATAGGTAATTAAATTAATAAAAGGTGCTAAACTAATATTTTAAATAGAATTATTGATTTGTGTGGGATAACAAATAGGAGACAATAATGATCTAGATTTGAAGAAAGAGTTGGGCTGGTAGTTACAATATTTTATTCATGTAGTAAGTTGGAAATTATAAATAATACTATACAGGTGGATAGATACGTGCTTTACAACAGTTTGAACTATTGAATACAGAAAGAACAGTAGACGTCATATAATTTGAGCACAATCGAATTTACTTTGTCAAATGGATTATAAGATCACAAACTGCCAGCCAGCTGATAAAAGATCTACACAAAGAGCTAGATAAGCACTGTACGAGGGTTTGGGTAGAACAGTGAATAAAAGAAAGATAAAATCGTGATAAGTTAATAAAAACAATTAAAAAATTATAAGACAGCGTGTTCAAGCATGGATTCATACATAAGGGATGTTCATTGAAAAAAAAATTAATGAATAGGCAGAATGAAAAAAAATTAGCGAATAAAATAAAAACGTCCGTAACAGAGATGTGTGCTGAAAAGAGGCTAACGATGTCAGAGCTTATAAATAATTAAATCCAAGAAAATTTAAACAACTATCCCTTAAATTCATCCACGGTTCAAGTTACAGTGTATTATTTTTCGTGTTATAAATACACCTCAACCTCTAATTCCCCTAGAGATAAAAAACATCATATACCAAAAAAAAGTAACAATTCTGTTTCACCCATAATATCCATTAAAAAAAATATTATGGTGATCCCTTCATCCTTTGCCGACAAACAAATTCCAGATAAAGATTATAACATTAAACATAATACATTAGGCTATATTATAGCTGAAACAGATCGTTACACCTATTATTTTAGGGAAGAGTGCTGGATATTATAAGAAAATGAAAAATATCTTCATTTAATAAGCAGAGATTGATTGATAATTGTATATAGAATATATAAAATGTAATAAAATGGATTAGATTTTTTGATTTTATATAGCTAAAGCACAGAGCGTTGTAACCCAGATGTATACTTGAAAAAAGAACGTTCTTAAGCTATGCTCTACATTCTTCTGATTTCAGGAGATATTATCAGTGTCGTAGATGTCGCCAGTGCGTTAAGCCAATGATGATTATGAGTCTTTACAGCTGTTATTGAAAACAGAAGGACTGTAACTTAGCTTAAGAATGAATAGTCAGTTATACATCTGATACATCAATAGCTATCCAGCACGCTTCTCACTAATCTTGTACAGACTGCATACTGTTGGATCAGAAATTTGTCATATATAGAATGAACCTTGTGTGCAAATAAGTAGACGATGAGGAAATGAAGGAGAAATGAACACAGGGTTCCTGATTATATGAAAAGTCTGTTCCATTGGTATGCATTCTTGTCTTGATCATGCTTTTGCTGGAGTAGACGACCAACAAATCAAAGTAGTTAATCCAAGGCGCCCAACGAACGGAGAGCTACCGACAGACAGCGGGCGTCTACCTTAGAAAATTTTACCTTAAGTAAGTGACCTGCTATGGAAATGAAACATAACCAAGAAGAGATGCTAATAGGTCTCTTCTTCGTCCTCCTGGCCATTCCCATTATCCTGAAATCATTAGAGTGTCAGCGTCTCTTCTCTGAGACTACCTCTTTGAATGCCTGGTTAAATCTGGCCCGAGTTCAGAAATTCTGTGACGCTGATATTGCTTAGAATAAATGATTGTTTTTAATAGAATTTTAGTCATGCCATTAGGTGGATGTTAAAACTCAGAAAATATCAACAGTTAGTATAATTCTTTGTCACGTATAATCTTACGATATTAAAATTCGATTAATTTTTAATGAGTAATGAGTATGGCACACCGGAGTTAGTAATTTTTTTCCAGATAATTGAAAGGGGGGATCGATCTATCTAATAGAATTAAAGAAATTTTGATTCCAATGAGAAATATCTTTCATAGTAATAACTATAAATGAAATTGACTATGATTATATTATACAGCAGGATCGCATCAATCTAAAAACGACTTCTACATATTATCTCAGTATTCAGAATATTCTTCTCAACTAAATTGCAAGGTCGAATCTGTCTGTCGAAAAATCTAATGAAATAATTTTATAGGTCTGAAGATAATGATGTTAGCTCAAATTTTTTCATGTCATAAAGAGTGTTTTATACTAATCTGATACTAACAGGCAAGCAAGGAGTTGGCATATACATGAGTTTAAGTCATGTATCAGGCATAAGAGTCTGTTGTTACAAATAAAACCAATCACATTTACTAAACTAACGCTTCTATCGATTGAAGAGGAAGAGCCATATACAGGAGTAGATTGATACGCTCGCACGAAATCATGTAAGCATAGTCATAAAAAAATAGAAGAGTACAGAGACAGAACAGAGGTAGTTAATATTATTTCATTAATTATGATATGCTTATGTGAACAGGACTATAATTTACAAAGGAATTTATGAATTTTGTTTCAATAATTATTCTGGAATAATTTTTAAATGAAAAGAAAATAAAACAGAAATGAAAATTTCTTATCGCTAGTATCTTTGCTTTTAGATAATCGCATGAGTTTTACATAATTTTGTTTATAGATTTACTTTAATTCTGACAATATTCTTCGCCGTAACATATTATAGGAAAATTAATCTCTGCACTATACGCAGCTATCTCTTTAATTAAACAGTAATAGATGTTATTTACCTCGGTTGCATAGAGAACGTCTAAAATCTTCTGAACAATTTGTGGAGGTTCGCCGTTGTCGCAATCCTGACACATAACTTCAATATCTCGTAGTTTACCAAAGTAGAAGTCCCTTTCCTTCTCCAAACCTTCAACGGTTATCTTAAGCTCCAACATCTGTAAATTAAGTTTATTTAGAGAAACGATTTTTCCACGAACCTGGGACAGGTGTAACTTTCATTTCGAAAAACAATTTATAAGAGATAAGTTCAGAACATTTACCTGCGCACTGAGCTCTTCGATCTTTCCAGAATCACCGCGACTACCAACAGCGGCTGGTTTTGGTGCTGGACGTTGAACTTTCGGCACTAAATAAGATATAAACAATTACAATGAATTCATTTAGACGTTGGAAAAACAAAAATAATGTGATCGCAACTCACAAGGGGAAATATTTAAATTAATTACATAAATACTTGGTTTAACGCTGGCAAATTAAGCCTAATTCTAGATTAGAATTAGTAGCAGTAAAATTCGACTGTAAAACAAATATTACGAGATCTGACTTAGAATCTAAATTGAAATAGTTAATAAATAAATATTTTATTCAAGTTTGAGCACATAGCGACATAATTTCTCAATTAGTATCCTAATTTTAAAGAACAACAAATATTTCAATATAATTTGTAGCGAGTTAGTTCCTCTATTTACTAATGGCACTTGTATACGAAATCTTCTAGAAATCAATTCTACATCTGAATATACTAGATCTCTTTAAAACTCTTTAATGTCAGAAAATTCAGGGACCCTATCTTTCATTCGCATGCACAGAATTTTTCGACCCCAACTGTACAACAATCTAGTTATTTAAAAAATGAGGGAATTTTGCCAGCAGCTTAAAGCTGCTGCTTCGATTGGTCTCAGCTGTTAGAAATGTTCTTCTCAGAGTGCACACGCTATCTAAATACAAGATATCATCAGATGATCGATAAAATGAAATACAAATATATGGGATAAATTGCTGCCGAATTTTTTGACCTATGTTATAAATTTATTTAAATTGTACCAGACTAAAAATCTGTTTATTTCAAACTAAATTATCGAGTAACACTTAGATCTTACTTGTGAACGAAAGAACGAGAGGCTGACAATAAGCAAACTCATGCAAATAGAAACCATGCTGCAACTTTTTTTTTGTAACATTAGACATCAATATGAATAGCATAAAGATACTGATGGACATGAAATGCTAGTTAGCTATACACACTATCAACTCGAATTTCTACGATATTCTTTTTGTTTTCTTGTTCTGAAAATCGTTTGGAAAGCAGCATTGCATGTCCATTCATAGCATAAGCATAATATATGTGAATTTGAGGTGAGATGATATAAAAAGATACCTCAACCCAAAACAAAAGGGTAATAAGTAAGAAAATGATAATTACTAGCTTTGCCTACTGGCTTCGAGGTAGGCACTTGAAGGGGAGACGGAGGTCCCTCACCTAGGACGAACGTTGTTACGTTAGTTTGATGTATGGAAAATTTCTAAAGTAACGCCGAACGGTAACAAATTACTAAAATTTGTCATTTCAAGTAGCTGTTTCCAAACATTTTGATGGGCAATGATCAGTTTTCGAATATTTTCTAATACTTAATAGCACGTAGTGACCAAAGAATATGTATGTAAGAAATAATAAAATGAACAATATTTTCTTTTCTGAAAATATCTGAAAGATTTCTTACCAAAAAATTTCTTCATCAATTTTCAAATCTAATGTATGCTATTAATATACCTTTCACCATATGTTTTAATTTTGTGATAGAATCACCACAATTATCGCATCTATCCCAAATCTGTATGTACAGCAGCCTAACAAAGAAGGATTCGATTTCATAGAACATTTCCTTATTCGCTGATTGTTTACGAGCAGAAATACGAAAGAAGTGGTGATTCGATGGAGTGAATTGTGCATCGAATAGGTATGCCGACACCAAGAATTAGCGGAATAATATATCTATTCCAATTTTGTACTCCCAAAAAAGTTATAGGGTACATTTTTTCGACTATATTGAGTCTGACGGAACTAACAAAGTTGGAATCTGCTATTCGTCATTGCATTTCGATAAGGAGCTTGAAATCTTACATCCTTTAGCCGAAACTCTGATCTAAATAATGAACCTGAATTATGTCTAGCCTTCAGTATTTAAATTAATTAGATATCGGAGTGGTGTAAGGCCTCGGCCATCGTTACCACTAACGTGTATAAAAATATCTAATACATAAAATGAAATAACAATAATGATTAAATTGCTCGATGGTATGAATAATAATGAATTGAGTGAATTGAATGTCATTAGTGTTTTGTCAAATTTGTAAAACTTTAAATATATATATCAATAGAAAGCAGTATGTAGTTATTTGTTATTAATTATATGAAAGTAGGAATGCTCTGATGAAACCGGGCGTAAGATGTTTTCGTTATTTTGACTGTAATACACGATTATAAAAAAATAAATAAAAGTACCGGCTCGGCCGATGGGTTTAGGCGGAGCTTCACGAGGTGTATTGCGTTTTAACAAACCAGACCCTCGAGGCGCGTTACTTCCACCACCACCCATTCCTTCATTTCCTCTCATCGCTAGGGCGTCATAAGGTTCTGTGCCCGAGTAGTTCGCGTCAAAGAATTTCTTGAACCATTGAAGAAACTCAAAGTTGTCCTGGAATCTGCCTTTGACAAGTCTATCGATCGGGACAATCTGCAACGATAGATGCAGCAACCGGAGAAATAAAATAAAAATCAAATGAAAACCTATAAATAATCGAAATAAATTAAGGGAATTTTCAAGTCTCAAATTCATAGAAAATTAAAATGTTTATAAATAATTCTCCAGTAATTATTTACATGAATATAAGCGCTGTTATCTTTGTTTTAGAGAAGTGAATTTTTCAAGTAACAAATTATACTTCTAGATGGGAGGTAGGCTCAACAAAGGGCTGATATAAGGTGAGAATTATAAAACGTACGCTTTCGACTCATTGGAAATCAATATCATGTACAAAAGCATCATGATATATATATCGTATTAGAATGAAATCAATAAATTTTGTCGGGAATGAATATCTGCCAATCACTTTTTATAGCATTTCAAGAATGATCTATTGTGTTCAGAATGGGTGATTCATTGGAACCAAGAATATAATTAATCTGAAGCTAGTTATTCATCGTTTCTCAAATCCTGACGTGTCCGTAAAATTTAAAATTCCTTCCAAGGTCTTTATTTATCGTAAGAAAAGGTAGCGGAGCTATAATTTATGGTACTTGGGTAGTTTTTCTACAGTACCCCCTACTTGGATGTATTTTTAGTTAGATAAAAATACCTAGGAAGTCTAGGTGAGCATTTGTTACCCCCATATAACTGAAATAAAGCATAATATCACCTATACATAATACATAAGATGCGAGTATGATAATGTGTGAAAATCAGACGGTTGTTTATGAATGTGTAAAGTAAAATAAGACTGTAGAAAATATCACATGACATTGTTGATTGCATGCCGTGCGATTTATCTATTTCTAGTAAAAAAGTGGTGAAGCTAAAGAGAGTAATACCAGCCACGAAGAATAGCAAAAACCTTGACGAATTGTCTTTTACTTGAATAACGCTACGCAATTATCATTTAAACATACGACAATAATAAATAAAAATATAAAATATAAAATAAATTCTTGATAAATCAATATCATAAGATGATATGATATCGATGAACGAAAAGCTTGAGTTTGTAAAATAAAAAATGAACCCATGCCATACTGATTGAATACAAACAACTGGAAGCGATAATTTAAAAAATATATTCAAGTACCCGACTGTTGTTTGGGCAAAGCGTTACGCTGTTGAATATGCTTTTGTTGCATCTGTGGCTGTTTTGGATGAGACGGTAACGGTACCAATTGAGGATTAGACAAGTTATGAGTACCGTCTACCCCTGAACCAAGTGGAATACAACCACGAGCTTCGTAGCCGTCGTATTCTCGACCGTCATAGTTAGCGTCAAAGAATTTCTTGAACCATTGGAGGAATTCAAAGTTGTCTTGAAATCTGCCCTTTATCAGCTTGTCCACGGGTATTACCTGAGCCATTTTTACCCATCTTTTTATAATAACAACAAGAGCAATGACAAAAGGGCGATCATGGTAATAGAGAAGTTTCAAGGTCTTCATTGGTCAGGTAATACATATAATTATAATTAAAATGAAAAATAACTTCTATCTAAAAATGCCGTTTTACCTTATCGACGTTCATTTTCTTGAACCCGCCTTGGAGTATTTTAAAATTTTGTATATATTCGTGTTCCAGTACAGTTCTGAACTTGACTCTCTTCAACGGCACACTACCGGGGAATAACATATCCATAAATTGGCAATACGCTGCTCCGGTACATAATTCTTCTATTTTGCTGAACGACGACGAGAGGCAGTCGTTCACCCAAGCCAGCATATCATGACGACTAAGATTGTCGCTCGTCACGTTTGTGGCGTAAACGTTCACCGCCATTATTTCGGCTATTGATCTACACGGAAAAAAATTTCATTAAATTTAGTCAATGAGATTTTTTGCATAGACTTGGAAATAGCGGAAAATTTTGATGGAAGAAAATTCGATGTTAGGTAGTGTGAAAAAAAAAAATAAAAAAAATTAATAGAATTTGAAAATTGTTAAAAAAAAATGAAGACAAAAAAAATGAAGATATAATTGAGAAAAAAAACTTGTGTTTGAGGAAAATTTACGATGTATGCGTAATTTGCGTTCGGTTAAATCGATTTTATCTTTTTTCTGAAATATACGAATCGGAAAATATATATAATAGCGTGAATAAGAAAGCTTAATGTATGCGACGATATTCTTCAGTATTTGATGCGCGAAATTGTTGAGTTAGTGATATTTCTGTATTAAATGTGAATTGTATAATGAATCACGTTCTTGACCCATAACAGAAGTGATCTGAAACGTTTCCAATTTCCATGAAAGTCAAAGACCTCGATGATAAAATGTCGAATATTTGTGAAATTGCATATTATTTTTAAGTAGAAAAAAAAAGTACGGATTAATTGATCGAAAGTGAAATAGAAACGTTTGATGATATAATTATAGCATGAGGTATCGCGTTGATTTTATTTATTTGCGTATTCGGCACGCGGTGCAATCGCCGACGATATACCTACTCCGGACATTTTATTGACGTACAATATAAGTATATTGAAGTAAACTTTCCGGGCGTGAAAAAATTACGTCATAAATATCGAAGAAATTTTTATAATATATAACCGATGGATATTAAAAGGTTAATAATGTAATTAGCGGGTAAAAAATACCTTACTAAATTCCTCCTCGATACACCGCAAACGGGAGTGGTTCAACACGCAGTGACAAATGTGCACTCGGATGTTCAAATACGCGTACAATGGAAATATTTCTAACGGTTTCTTACGCGGTGATCGTCAAATAGGTATATCACTAGTATTGTAAATTAATAGGCATAAAAGCGTCTCGGATTTAATGAAAAAGGCTTAAATTTCAATTTAAACTTAATATAAATATTAAATATTGTTTATTTTTTACCAAATAATCCAGGAAAACGCGCGCGGTATGCCGATACCGGAATTTTTTCTTTAACTGTCAAATGGCGGAGCGTTCGATAAGTGAACGTAGCCATTTTCTGGTTATTTTATTTTATGCAGTTTATTGGTACACCTCAACTGAGATTGGCACCACTGCGTGAAACCATTTTTCAGCATTGCCGACTTTACCGAGTCACCGACATATTTGAGTGACAGGCGTTTTTCAACAACTATATTTCAACCGCTCAATTTCTGCGCGATTAGTTATCGTACGTTACTGAAAATATGGAGTGCCTAATTGGAATACAGTTTAAAGATTTCGTGCTCGTTGCTGCGGACATGACAAATGCCAATTCGATAATGGTTATGAAAAATGGTAAGGTATTAAAGCCCGCGACATAACCTAAGCGAAAACTAACCTAACGTAAACATTTCATTATTTTCGTGACAATGTGAGAATAAAAATCCTACCACAGTAATAGAAAAAGCCTAATAAACTATGACGAAGAAATTAGTCGTAGAAAATTTAGAAAATATTTTATTATGATAAAATTCGTGTTTCAGATGAAGAAAAAATTCACAAAATTTCTGACAAACTTGTGATGGCTGTATCCGGAGAATCCGGAGACACTACACAGTTTTCGGAATATATTGGAAAAAATATTCAACTTTACAAGATGAGAAACGGCTATGAATTATCACCTAAAGCTGCGGCCAGTTTTACTAGAAGAAATTTAGCTGATTATCTACGCACCAGGACTCCGTATTTTGTCAATTTATTAATGGCAGGGTATGACGATGAAACTGGACCAGAGTTATACTTCATTGATTACTTGGCGTCGTGCGTTAAGGTGCCTTACGCAGCCCATGGCTATGGAGGATTTTTTTCTCTGGCTATAATGGACAGATATCACAACCTTGGTAATCAATTTTTTGATTATTTCTATTTAAAAGAATAAAACAAAAAAATATAAGAAGAAATGCGTTTCTTCATTTTGCAGCAACATTTACGCAGCTTTTCTAAATATATTGAATGTTATTTTTCATTTTATAGATTTGTCTGAACCAGAAGCTTATGAATTGATGAAAAAATGCGTGAGAGAGATTCAAAAACGTTTGGTTGTTAATTTGCCCAATTTCAAAGTCCAGAAAATATCTAGTACAGGAATTACGGACTTGGCACCAATAACAGCGAAAAATTTGGCCGTTGAAGAAGCTGCTAAAGACTAAAGAAACAATTGGTGTATAATTTTGCTATACTTAATTATTGAATTTCTTTAAGTTAATTATGAATAAAAGTATCCTAAAATGAATAAAAAAAAATTTTTTGCACTCGATTTTTCCTCGATTTTTCCCAGAAAATTCAATGAGAACAATCTGTTGCCAAAGGTCGATTTTATGCAGTCAATCTTTTCCTGAATAAAACATAAACCGAGTTTAATCCATATACATACGTTTATTAAATGATAAGATAAACATGATGTACAATATAATTTTTTTTTTTTTTTTATATATATCATTTTTCTTCGCCGACTTAAATATAGTATATAAATCAAAACTATTTTTTTATAGTAGTTTCTTTTATTATTTTGTATATTGAAACTATGTGTCTTTTTTTGTTGCACTAAAAGAAAAGAAAAGAAAAAGGTTTGTTTCATGAAATACTCTCATAGAACAGAAAGAAGACTGTATTTTTTTTTGAATTCTCGTATAAATTTTACTGAACACGACTTCATGGAAGAATGAATTGTTTATTTACTTTTTTTCTTGTAAAACTTGTGCGTAAATTGTACTTTTTAAATTATTACCTAGCTTATTTAATTAAACAGACAGATGATCAATAATTGAAGGAAGTTACATACCATATTGTAGCGACAAATATTCTTTAGAAAAACTTTAATTTTTTTTCTTTTTTTCTTTTTTTTTTTTTCTATCCGCTTATACTCATTTATCGAAACATGTCAGAAAGAAATATTGTGCTATAATGTTATCAAATATTTTCTAAATACTGAGGATAGAAATGATTGGTATCCAGTCGTAAATTTATGCACAAGTCGAATGCGTTAATCCTACTAGAATTTCTGATGATTAAATTGATGATAGAATTGTTTTCTTTTTTAAATTTTTTTCTGGCATGTCTTTAACTCCTATTCTATTCTGCTATGCTAAATCTTTCTCAGATTGAAAGTTGGAATGACTTGTTATAATAAAAAGTCCAGATATAAATTCTTTAAAACATACTTAGTTCATATCACAGAATAATGTGAAAATGAACTGAAATTTTCTAACGCTTATATTTTGTCTTGCGTTATTTAAATTTAAGCAAGTTTAATGGCTGTTTAAATTCTTTTATCTGCAAAGTCCTGAATTTTTCAATATTTAAAAAAAATTCAAAAACCTTGCAACGAAAGTAATCAGGGTACTCCAAAAACTTTTTTTGTTCACTGTACAATCCTTCTCAAGAATTGAACGATTTCAAGTAACCATTTAAACATCCTTACATCTTCCAACATCATCCTTTAAGTAAATAATATCTAATTCTTCTCGCTTCTGAGATTATATAAACATGCATGTCTGCTAAAACAGGCCTTCAAAGAATAATACATTTCACAGAATGATTTATCACCAGTAATTAATGTAGGCTCCCAAGGAAAGTGTAAATGTATTTTTGATATTATGCAATGAGGCCTATAGTCCAGCTTTCGATGTTAGGCCTGTTGAATTGAATGATCTTACAGAATAACTAGCCCACTATTTAATATTAACTATCTGATTGCAATCTGAATACCGTCCACAAATCCCATATGCTACAAATATGCTATTGATCTTGAGCAGAAAATTTAATCGTTAGAATACCTTTTACTTATGTATACAAATTTAGAATATCTAGGTATAGGAAGTCACTTATAGTATCTGGACTCTTCCATGCTGACTCGAGTAGAACCGAACATATATTTATAGTCTTACAAACGAGGGATTATAGATCTTAGAATTTTCTGTTGAAGGGTTTCCCTAGTCTAAAACTATAAGCGCTTAAGAAGCCGTTCATATTCCTACAGAGATCAGCCTATTTGCGTTATGAAAAAAAATACATACTCTTTTGATCGAAATAATCTGTAAGAGCAAGTCAAATTTTTTCAAGTATTGGCAAGTTATTTATCAACGTTCGTACAAGTCACAGAACATAAAGTAAAACCAATTTCCTTGTCCTTTGATAAGGCATAGGTATGTAATTAGTACCATGATAAGGTGTCAGCTAATACCTAGCATTCAAAATGAATTTGAAATGGAATAAAAATTTCAGAAATGGTTTATTTATATTAATATAATGTAAACTTTCTGCCAACACTAGATGATAGTGAACATTTTTATAGCTAGATGTACTCAAAATAATAAGACTACCGTGATGAAAATGAAAGAAGTAGTTACAGAAGTGCTCATCTTGCTTCACAACCTGATTAACGCTGCTGCTTGATATTCAGCTAACGATAGCTGTAACGTTATAAACATTCGATCAAAAATAATATGTATGTACCGATGGTAGCTGTAAGAATTTGAAACTTAAATTATGCAAAGAAATACGTGTAGATGAAAATGTGATGTATTCAATATACAAAAGTTGACCCAAAATTCTTATCAAGATTCATTTAAAAATTAACTATCCATTCTGTAAAATAGAATTTCGGGGTACCCAGTATACTCGAGATAACATGAGATATTATTAGCCCTATAAATCAGTGTTTATGTATAAAAAGGGCGTTTATCATCGCCACGTTGTTGCTTGCCACGTGTGTTGTTGACCAGTTTTTCATTGCACATACGACAATGATCATTTAGCAGACCACTGACGATAGTTAGACGTTCTCTGTGTATTGGATATCCTGCTGTGGAAGAGGATGTGATCTTAATTGTCTTTTTTAACTTCAGTTTGCTCTTCAGTGACCGCATTGGGAAGTTCTGAAGGATGATCTTCGTACCTGTAAAATAATCCATGTATAAACCATTGCAGGATAATTTTTTTTCTAGATTGAATTTGCATTTAACGACGTAACTTTTTGGAGTTCTGCAATAACTATAACTCAATCAATTATTTTATGTCCTAATTAAATTTTTCGCCTATATACTTACGAAAATAGGGCCTTTATGTCTCCTTTAACAAGCGCTAACAGCATCGGAGTTCCCAGACACGCAGGTACTAAGTACAATAACGCAGGTTGTGCGTGTTTGAATAATTGCACAACTGACATTGTGGCCAACAATCCGAGGAAATAAGCAAAGAATGTTGCGTAGAAATATGTATTTGATTTTCTACTTAAACTATGATCAAATCGCAGTAAAAGTGCAATGAATATCCCAGGTACCACAATGTCGCCTAAGCCTAACATGGCAAAATTATCTCCCGCAAGACCCTTTTCAAGTAAATCTTGGGGAAATACAAGTTTAATTGGTGCTTCAAAAGATCTGGCAACTGTTACCATCACATTTGTACCAAATACCCAGAAAACGTCGTATACAAAAAGACCGCAAAGCAAAATACAACCCGTAACGACATTGTTTAAATGTAAAAGTTCTACGCCGTTGATAGCAAACGCCATTCCGAAGAGATTATTCGCGATCCAGTGCTGAAAACAACAAAATTGAAATAAGTTTCTCTGTTTTCAGGTATAAGAAATGCAAAAAATCAACAATATATACCATCAGATACGATTTTGAGAGTACAAATTTCGTTTCTGGTCAGTTTATCAAGTAAATATTAAATTGAATCGTAGTAGATGAATTTATGTCGATTCTATAGACTTTTAAGACAAAAATAATTTCACCTTTTTGTACAAATACCATCCACCCACAAGAGAGCAGCAAAAAAGACAAACAATATCATGGAGATTAAATTTGTAGTATATTATGTCTGTCGAATTATCCTCATCACCTTCTGTAAAGTGAATTTGGTACTGAGTTTTCGGAATTGCAGCTGGTACCAGAGACGAAATTAGTGGACTGAAACATAAAAAGTATTTAAATTATTTAAACATCCGTGAGCAACTGGAATTTAAATATTTTTACTGTAAAGTAAAAATTTGAAGGATAAATAGTGTTTTGATCAGTCGATTAAAACTTGGTTGAACCAGTTAAACAACATCATTACATTTTTTTACTTGTTTTCATTAAATTCTTGAGTTTTATGTACCATAATCTGTTTACCAGAAAAATTGGAGTTGAAAAAGTGTCGATAACAGAAATTACTCATGCAGAAGGTTCATTCTAGGTACTATCTCTATAATGAATAAGATTTACTGCAGTTAAGGCAGATTTCTAAACTCTTGGCGATTCCAGGCTGATGAAGTACAAAAATTCAATACTTCATGAGTTTGTATCCAATATAAATCTGCGTCATCAGTTATATGCTGAATATTATGCTAAAACGGGACTTCATTTCTTAATGAATTAATTATGCTCCAGAAATGATATTCACCTTGTGAGATGGCACAGGGCCAATATTCCAAGAACGAAGAAATAGCCAGCCAACAGCAGATTAATATACTCCTTAGAAAATATCTGTGAACAATAAATTGATTAACACATACAGATCCTAGATTCGTAAGAAAATAAATGGCTCATGGATTTTCTCAACTAGTGTAAAAAAATAAAAAACAAAGATTAATATTTTACCTGGAAAAATACGTAGAGACCGACTAGAGCACCGCTAGCAACGAAAGGAAATATTGCCGCATCTTTCTGGGTCATAGTCTCAGGCTTTTCTCCGCTTACTTCGAATTGTCTCTGTAGATATGAATGAGAAAAATCTTTCAATAAGTGAAGTCTTCAATTGTTTTTCGCGCCTTTGGCTGTGTCGCATCATGTTTGTCTTACTTGTTACATGGGAAATTTCTTATGGATTAAAGATCGCCGTTATAAACTTGCGCCAAATTGTATTCGTCCTTTTTATAACACACGATGATTTAGTTACTAGAATAGCACGTAATGGTCAGAAAGATATTCGAAGACTTGAGAAAGCAAGATTAGAGTGAATGTTTATTAGAATTTGACTAATCGGAAAGAGATTTTTCGGAATGAATAAACGGTGCGAATTGCGAAATACTAATTTTGGAAGCGTAAATGTGTGTACATCGATAGTTGTAGGTAAAAATATGTTAAGAATTGTAACTGACCTGCTGCTCCCTATGGTGCTTAACCGATCTATAACTTCCGAGGAAAATAGGTAATATTGCCATAACGACAAGACTTCCGTATGCGATTGCCATCCCTTCGGGTGTTGACGGTATTCTTGTTTCAGTATTATTTCCATTTTCGGTTAAATTTTCTACCGCCTGATCCAGGACTTCTTTAACTACGTCTGCCATCTTGACTGTGACTGACTTCGTATTTGGTGTACGTATCGCGTTTACACAAGTCCCACGTCTGCTCTGACTTCGCGGCAACCTAATCGCACAAGCATGCAGTCATAGGCGATCGCGCAAGCCTCAAACCATTATTAAGCCAACACCGTAGATCGTATCGTATTATCACATGGTCAAATAAATGAGTTTATAAAATGTGTGACGATATGATAATTAAAAATTTCACTAATCTTTAAGATGTATTTAAATAAATGCGAAATATTGGGCTAATTTAAAAGATGAATTATTCTTAAAAAAAATTCCTACAGCTGTCAAAACTGATAATTTTACTTCGTTCGAGGCTTTGCAAATGGCCGACCACGAGTAAGCAGGCTTTTATCCAAATGTCAAAAAATTTTGTAAACAAAACTGATCGCACGACGCCGTATTTGTTGTAAGTTTTATTATAACAATTTATATACACTTTGACACACGCTCTATTATCGATAAACTTCGAACCGGTATTTTACTATTAACGTAATAATACTTACTATTGTATCAATAACATTCCGTATATGTGTATACGCCTGATTTGATTTTCACTCACAAAAACATTACGATTCTAATACAATAGTTGTATCTTTACGATAACAACATCAGCGTATAATCACACGCACGATTTTCAACCAAAATTTTATTTTAGTATGGTCACGAAAATAACACTCTAATAACATACGTATTTTCATTATCTGTGCCACACCTGAGCTAAGTATATCAAATTTAGCAGCTGCAGGTGTGCCTTGTGTGTGTGTCTTGTATTTAAATCTTTAATGAATATTAAACTATGTTAGTGTATAAAAAGAGAGAAAAGTTCTATTGAGTTGTTAATAGTATTTATTTATGATAGGTTTTATTCTAATTATGATCACTGATATAGTTCGGGTCATTTCATTACAGGCTAAAACAAGAGTAAAAGATAAAAGAAATTACGTTTATTTAAAAGCGAATAAATAAGTAAATAATTTTACTTAGAGAAAATGAGCGACGAAGAAGATACAGCAATATTGCTCAACGGTGGTAATCAAGCCACCGAAATACCAGAGCATAAACCTATAGTCGACGATTATCAATGTATACCGGTGAAAAACTTGAGAAAACCAATCCCAAAACAAAAAGATAATCTCACTCCATTGACGTCGAGAAATCAAGACCTACTTGTATCAATAGTCGCAGTTTTAGCCGGTGTATCATTCGGCTATGATATGGGCATAGCTAAACCTACCTCATCCGCTATCAAAGATGAATTCAACCTCAGCTGTTTTGAACAAGAGACTGTCGTTAATATCTGGTTCGTCGGAGCCCTTCTAGGCGCTTTATCCGGCGGTAAGTTTGAGTTATCAGAACAGATTCGTCAATATCACTCGCTAATTGCCACCAGGAATCGTCAAACCTCACAAAATGCGTGTATTTTCATCCACAGGTATCCTGATAGACAGTTTTGGCCGTCGTTGGACTATGATTCTGACCTTAGCACTCCTGACGTTTGGATCCTTGCTTTCTGCATTGTCGAATCATTACACGCTCTTGTTATGTGCTAGAATAATATCCGGGTATACCGGAACAGCCTCAGCCATAGCACAATGCATCTACATGTCAGAAGTATCAGAGTCCAACAAACGCGGATACAACATAACTTTACATCAGTTTGGTACCGCAGCAGGTTTGCTGTTCTCTGTGATAGCCGGTGCTAATAAAAGCACAAATTATCAATGGAGAATCGCGATGGGTGTGACGGCCATACCGGCATTGGTTACTTGCGCAATTACTATTATATTCCTGCAAAGGTCTCCGCCCTTCTTATTGCTACAACGTACGCAGCATGTTGCAAGAAAAGCGACGAAAAATCAATGGAACAATGTGCTAGAGATGTTCTTTATTATGGCTGTTATGCTGATTCTTCAACAAGGGACTGGTAGACGTCAGGTCTTGTTTTATGCGCCTAGACTGTTCGCTTTGTTGGGAATTTGTTCCAGTAAGTATGAAATATTGGAGCTGAAGCATTTTAAATGATAACAAAAACCTGATGATATCTGATTGTGAATTGAATTAACTCATGCGCTCTTCTCACAGATGTGGCGCAAACAACGGCATTAGTAGCGCTTGGTATTGTCAAAGTGTTCAGTACAATACTTTCATTAGTTGTTGTTGAAAGATGTGGTCGTAGAACTGCTCTGATAACATCTGCGACGATTTGTATGACCGCGGTATCTCTGCTGTCCTTACTTGCAACGTTTGATAGAGGGGATGACACCCTTGCAAGTATAAATTCGAATTGTATAAATACAATCAACGTTAATATGGGTAACGACAATACAAGGAATGGAAATAATATTCCCATTGGATCACCACCGCCGTTTCCTCTGCTTCCAACACCGTTGGCTATTATTGCCCCCAGTCCTGAGACTTGGACTCAAGTTAAGGCATCCTGCGAGGTGAAAAGGACTAACGAATAGATAATTTATCGAGTTATTATTCTTCGCCTTTATTCTCTGGTTAAATTATTCGGGATTATTTCAGACTCAGAACGTAGTTACGTCTGAAGGACTGAACGGGGGACTTCGTATATTGGCAGTTATAACTCTGCTGGTTTATGAAGCAGCGTATGCACTGGGACTTGGTCCTGTTCCTTTCCTGACATTAAGCGAAGTTTTTCCAGCAACTGTCAGAGGAAAGTGTGTCAGCTTTTCAATAGTTGTTTTATGGATCGCTAATATAGTCGCTACAGAATTGGTTACGAAGATGATAAGTAAGTTGAATGAAATATTCAACTCTGAAGACTATATTCTAATACTATTTGTATTTTTTGTTACAGAATCGATGACTTTAGCTGGCTCGTATTTGGTCTATAGTTTCATGTGTCTGGTTACAATTTTCTACGTTTTCTTATTGATACCAGAAACAAAAGGAAAATCATTACATCAAATTGCACAAGAGTTGCGCAAAATGTCACTGTCTACTCGTGTGTGTAATAATCTACGCAGTTTACCAATTGTTTGTCATATCGATTGGATAAAAAAATACAGCGATAACACTGTGAATGGACAGAGTACACTTATTTGAAAGTGACTGAGAACGGATTATCATGACGTAGAGTTAAAGGCTATTGAAAAAAATATTAGCAATGATATTGATACATTGGATGTTATTGATGATTGACATCAATTGAGAAAATTGAAATATTTATAATCTTTCAACATTAAACAAATGAAAGTCGAATGCATTTTTAAAATACTAGGAAATAAGAGACTATTATTCAAAACTATACACCGGGATACATAAAATTTTTTTCTATCTTCTCTAGTTTACTACATAGCTCTCTAATAATTGCGTTTTTTTGTAATTTTGATTCCACTTTTTATTCAGCTATCAGAATTAACTACACCATCAATCATCTTTCATAACTTTCAATAAACTATTTATAATCACGTTTTATCATCAAGTATATTGTGTAGTATACTTTAGGACAACGAAATGATAATCACTCGACGTAAATTGATTATGGGTGTACCATTTCTTCTACCTATAATTTGAATGCTCTGATTTGAGATATAGTACAAGCGAAATGGAATGAAGAAGAATATCAGATTCTAAGTTTTATTACTTATCAAGCATCGAATCAATCAAATATTATAATTAATCATTGATTTATCTTAATACTGATATTTTTTTACCAGATTAAATCAACTATTCAACAACGAAATACTCATAAGGATCATAATCTAATATTTTCATTTCATTTCTTCTGACGACATTCGTACTCATGTTAATTCACTTGAAAGTATAATTATAATAGACAACATCCGTACTATCGATGTTAATTCACTTCATATAATTGAATACCTAATACTAAGTATTCATTTTCAACACATTAACGTAATGTATGTATAGCGACTAATACAGTAGGTATGTCATATTGTGGGACTGTGATTAAAATTAAGATGTTGGGGATAAAATTAACTTATCGCGATGATCATGTTTTCTACTTTTTAAACTGAGAAAAAAAGAAAAAAAAAAAAAAAAACTAAACGCAAGTATACGTGTACTAATTTTACGTTTGGTTTCATGCACTTTTTACACATGCATTACATTATCGGCTTTCTATTCTCTATTCGTCGTTTTAATGATACTTAATCAAAACTATTGTGGATTACTGCAGATAATATAAATTCAGTTTCTTACTACTTGAGTGGCATTGTTTAAGTTTAATCTTCTCTGCTATGTAGACAAAGCATATGAAACATGGTCATCTGGAACTTGAATGAGTTGGTGTCAAATTATTATTAGATGATATTACGATACGTAGAAAAATATTTATTCATCACAGAATCAATGCAATACTTACAATTTCTAGGTAGGCAGTTTATAAGTCTGACAATTTAATTGATATGTGACATTAACGTCTCGTCATATAAAGATAATAATTTATTTGTATACAAAATAAGAAAATCAGATCCGTATTGCCTGAGTTGAGGCAAGTAAAGGCAACGAGAATTTTTTCTTTCTTTCTAGGTAGCTAAGAGATAAGTTTTGTTAAAATCTAGTGGTAGTAGATTGTCATTGTTTAAGAGTATTTCGTTAGGAATTGTAATAGTAACAAGACTTTCGGCCATCTATCTACTACATAATATCTGATTGTACTCGTT
Source organism: Tenthredo livida (assembly GCA_963992785.1). Classification (NCBI taxonomy): domain Eukaryota; kingdom Metazoa; phylum Arthropoda; class Insecta; order Hymenoptera; family Tenthredinidae; genus Tenthredo; species Tenthredo livida. The sequence goes on along the minus strand of OZ023066.1, from coordinate 9,770,255 downwards.
AACGAATGAGCCCAGTTTAAAGATCTATGAATGTTGCTATTAGATAATTTAGTCTCTTCATTCGTAGGTCATTTACTTTACATCATATTTTATTTATTAATCTATATCATAAACTATATACTATAATTGTATATATATATAAAAAAACAAAAAAAAAAACAAAACAAAAAAAAAACAGAACTCGAAAAACTATATTATTATTAGCTGTAATACTTTACTGTATATCAACGTAACATCACTCTATGTGACAAACAATATATCGTCTTTAAGTATCTATGTGCCGATATACACATGCGTCTTTATTAATTCACCTATCCTAATTATTGTATAAAATATTATTTACAATCAAAATAATACTAATCTAATAATAGCAAACGTTGTTGTCAAAAGGATATGTATGTACATTAGAGTGAATACTAGTGTTTTCTTTAGTTGGATCTTATTCAGCTTTTCATTACGCTTATCCTTCGTTTGATAAGTTTTATGTAAATAAATGCATTGTGATTATTCATTTTTTATATTATAGTTAAAAAAAACCTTTTAATTCTAGTTATCAAAATGTATATTCAGTCTTTTTTATGGACGGATTAATATAGTTCACCTTATTATAGAAATAACCTGGATTCCAGGGCTTTCCTTCAATGGATTACATACTTTAGGAATTTAATACTTTTGCTATCTTGTAAGTTCGCTTATTAAAGTAGCTAAGCTAGATATTCATTTTTAGTTAATTTAAGATGAAAAACTTTCTTACGTCTACTTACTGGCCATGAGATCAAAGTACATAGATAAATGTGAAAATTCTATTTAAAGTACATAATGACGTTCATAAAATAGATTTCACAGTGCTTTAGGCAAAATTTTGGCATTTGGACTGAAAGTTCGTTTTTTTCCCCAATTTTGAAATTTTGGCGGAGAAAGAACTTGTTTCAAAAAAATACTTCGTTTTTCCTTCAAATTTGGCAGACTATTCAATGTAGTATCTTTATTTTCAAGCCTGTCCGAATTCGAGGAATTATGTTCATTTATATAACTATTCCAGTGACTAATTCTACTGGTCACTGCTGGCGTCAGGTTCTCTTTGTCGTACGAAGCTGTAAAATCTTCGGCATTAAACTTGTCGTTTAAAATGATCGACATCTGCTTATCACAAGCGTTCAATTTTGATTGATCAAGATATAACATTGTTCCAGCTTCTCCCAACATTTCCGAATTTCTATTCTGTGGGGTAACAGAGTATATCAATCTTTCGGATTTGGGTTCAAACCGTTCTCTCAATATGGAGAATTTTCTTCTCGGACGATTAACGTTTCTCCTACGTTTTTCATACGACGCATGTAATCCCACTGGGTACGAGAAACTCGAGTTTGAAGTTGATGCTGATTTCAGCTTTACTGGTGATATTTCACCTTCAGAATTAGCTGCTCTTGAGAAAGTGACTAAAGGCGCTTCATAGTTTTCTAAGGATTGCATAGCGGCTGCTTCATGAGCAATAAAACTGTGTTCAACATGTTCAATCTCCAGAGTCATGTTTCTTAAATTTTCTGATTCAGGTCGCAAATTACTTTGACTTAGCGCAGATGAAGCCACAGTAGGAATCATTTTACGAACTTGGTCAGATTTCTCAGGAACCAACGGCCGCATCTCAACGTAAACGTTGTGCTCTTCTAAATTTGATATGTTCAAATTATCTGCAATACTGTTATATTTTTGTATCTTTGCTTTTGGTCCTAAGATCGGTGAGTCAGACAAAATAGCATTTATTAGAGGAGTTCGTCTGATAGACCCGGTCGAATAACATCTCGTCATTTCTTTAATTGCCTCAATTTCTCTGGTGCTATTAAAAATCAACGACGAATGGGGCACATCTTTGCATGGAGCAAACTTGTTCAAATCGTTTGAGAAAAGAACTTTAGCAAGTTGGACCTTTTTTATCAACATCTTCGGATCTAGATCCTCCCATTGAGTTTCGGTCCGATGATAAACGTGCCTGGGTGAATTTTCCGCAGTACATTTTCGTATTTCGTCAATTGTTGCAACCAATGTACTAACTGAACAGTTCTTGGCACGTCGTATGTCGATACCAGTGTCTGAACTTGACACAGAGTCTTCTCTTTCCTCCAATATCGTGTCCAATGCGAACATGCCGCCCTTATCGTCAATCACAATTGGTTTAGCGACAAATAAATTGGCGTCTTCTTCATCTATATCTGACAAAGTTGAAGTCGATACTTCCTCGTTAGAAGTTACATTAGATTCCCAGTCTTCTAGGTCGTATACCAAAGTGTCCAAGTAATCGTCCTGCCTTGAACGTTTAAGCGCCTTTCTCGGAGCTGGACTAGTGCAAGTAGGATCTGAGAATTCTGAACTAAAAGTAGTGCCAGTAGCAGAACTGGTCAATGTATCTCTGCGTCTATCTCTAACAACGCTGTCGTCATGAATGTATGTTTCTATATCAGTGTATCCTTTCCAGCTACGTATGCACCACGGAGGTCTAGCTATGCCCAAAGGGCAAACATTTTCATAGTCATGTACAGAGGTAACATGACTCATGGTATCTTCTTTCTGTGATATTTCTTCCGAAATTTTATCACTCTCAGATATTTTATCAGTCTCTGATATTACAGGGGTGTCTAATCTCTCTCGATCCTTTATACTATCTGGGATATCCAATATTTCTTTAGACGTTGAGTCCATGGTCGATGAATTCTCTTCAAAACTGTTTAGATTGAAATGAATTTCAGATTCGGTGGTCATCATCGGTCTGCGCTGCTCAAACTTAAAATTTTTTTCCACGTAATTGTCCTCGTCGGTAACTAGTTCTAGCCCTAATTGAGCTGAGGAACAAATTCCTCGTCTCTTTTGGGATTGCAAGCTAGAATTCAAATCATCAGACTTTGAATCATCTGTTTCTAAGCCGAGTTCAACCGGGGAACATATTCCTCTACGTTTTTGTCGTCGCAGTGTCTCCATGTTGTTGCACTCAACGTAATCATCTTCTGTGCCAATATCCATGTTTGTTGAATGCGGTAAGTTTGGACGACTGAAATTCTGATAATTTCCCGTCATCTGGGAATGCAGTATTTCGTTTGTTATATTCTGTGTATTCGAAGCGTTGGACAAGCTCTGTAAACTGGATACATAATTCTTCAAACTTGAGCAATTTACGTCATTTACATTTGTATTTTCCACAATAACTTTAACAACAGTTTCAGCCTCCTCCGTGATATCGCAACTCTGATTTACTATGCCTTCTTCTACAAATTCGGAGCTTTGAACTATGTTTGTCAACAATGATTTTTTGTCCGCAGTTATATCGTCAGATACAGTTGTAACTTGCGATAAATCAACTGAATGTGGTAAAGACAAGACTGATGCGTGCCAACGATGCTTAAGAGATCTAAGAGTCCCTGATTTGTCTATTGTTTTTTGTGAAGCAGTCTCAAGATCATTATTCGCAGTATTAAAAACTGTTATTGGCCCTCCTGGATGAAATTTACCATAATAAAGAAGCATGCTAGTTAAGCCGATCAATGTTCCGCCGACAATCATGATCATTGATACTGTAAACACAATGGATTTCAATGAGCCTCTGAAATATACAATGTAGACAGTCAAACAGACAATATTCTGAAAAACTGTTATGGAATAAAAAGCGAGAACACGATACCGAGATCGGCCTTCGCATAAATTGAAAAAATCGAAGCAGTAGATAACACCGATGACGCAGTTGTATATACGTTCCTCCCACCTCGTTGGACAGAAGTCTGTGTTTTGGAGAATTACCCAAACGGTCATTCCCAGCCAATGAATTCCTGTAATATAGTTTGCATTGTTGAAATATCGGGCAATCGAAGAATGCAAAGTACGACAACTTTGATTTGAATGAAAAAATGTTACCTAGCAATAAAAATATCCATTCTCTGATGCAAACAGCTGCCAAAACTAACGCCGCAATTCTTGATGTAAGCATTCCACCTCTCCACAAAGCTTGTAGGGTAAGACTTGGCCATGCTGCTTCAGATTTATCTGGACGTGCTCTACGCATAGCTCTGGTATAAGCAGCTATTGCCCATGCTAAGGAACATAGGGAAGCGGCAACTGAAATACCTGTGATAAAGATGAAGGAATAAGCTATCAGTACAAGTATTTTCAGAAAGTATCGAACTCAAATTACATGATCATAGCATTGATTTAATATCTCCTCCTATTATCCATATAATTATCATTAAAGAATGTAAATCGTTCATATTAAGGTCGTGTGTGATGAACATCCATCATAGAAACGATGGCCTGAAGCCAGAACAGTAATTTCTGACTAGTATCTCCAGGAAAATTCGTTGAAAGTAAAATTAGCAAATACAATTTTTAGATCATCGTGTTTCAATAATGGCTGAAAGAAACGGAGGAAACCATATCAGTTGTCATAAGAAAATAAAGTTCGCGAAAATAGAACTTCGGAAGATAATAACTTGTAGCATTTTATTGAATCTGAACAGATTCCTCTTAGCTCTGTAAGAAGTTTATTGATAGTAAAAATTGCAATAGGATTGCTTGGTATCTATGTGCCTCGCTTTGATACTCAGTAGTGCATGGAAATTCGCAACTATTTATAGGTCAACTTAACGCCCTCACCAACTCTGATATATTTTTACTCCTTAAGTCAATGAGATTTTTCAATGGAATAACAGTTTTCTAAGCTTCAGCTAAGATCAGAAGTGAAAAACATATCACAGTGTTAAAACCGTACCATAGTTCCAAGCCAAGGGTTCATGAACAGATGAATTTGATCAGTCTCATACTTCCCAGAATCAGCTTTATTCGCCTTAATTCGGATTTCATATAGATTATAAATGAGCAATAAATATCGAATATGCATCCGCTTCATTATGCTTTAATTACTTTTTTTTTATTAAAATGTACTATTATGCAGTGAACTAGAGAAATACATTGAAGTAGCATTATGGAAGTAGCATTATGGTAGCATCCTGGACACTTCCTTTGTTATTCTAAACCTTTTCTTATCTGCTTTACAAAAATCCACGGTGATGGTGCTGCTGCAGATAAAATACGACCGGTCACGTGTATCCACCCACTCAACATACGTCAAGAGCAGAGATGAAACTATTTTATATCTCAAATGTGGTCCAGACACAATCAGTATCTCCTGAAGCTTGATGTGAGCAACATCTTTTTTTTAAACGGTTCTTCAGAGTGAAGCACATGAGCTTCTAATAAATTGTATTAATTGTAATCGTAAAAAATGATCAAAATTGTTGGATCGTAAAAAAGATGTTGATTTTCTTTCAAAAATAGATCAATAAAATTTTCTTTACTTTAAATAAATTTTATGTAACATTCAACTGAACAACAAATTTTTTTTCGTGCCATTAATCAACGTACAGTGCAGCAATGAGAAGCGAAGTAATATCAACTTTACAGGTGAATGTTAATAACTGTGATACCGTTTTATAAGGGAGATACAATCATGCAATAAATCGGCACACATCTTATCAATATTAACTGGCCAGATTCCGCTAATTGCTATTTGGCATCATGAGCATTTTTAATTATAAAGGAAATAAGTGTGACTGGTGAAATTTTTTTAATCAAAGTATTCCAATCGCTGTTTTTTCTGATATTTCTCTCATATATCAAACTGATACTGACCTGAGACACCTGCTATTAGTGATAATGCTTACTGTTTGTGGGGGATAGCCGTAATCAGTATATAAGTACAATTAGTTGTTTCAATCACATGAAAACTGTGCCGGTGCCAGTAATACGAAATAATTGATGATAATTTTTTAATTCGTTGTAGGGGTAAGATGTTTACTTAATATTTTAAATCCTGTGACTAGGTGTTGAATGTATAATACTTCACAATTCTATGAGATTCGATTTCGCTGGTAATACATGTGCTAATATCAGTTACTTTCTATTTGGTCTTCAATTCCTTATGTAAATAGCACATGCATAAAAGTTCTACAGACTAGTCGTTCGGATGTTGATTAACTCAACAAACTTTATATCACTGACTTCCTCGGTTGAATTACATACTCCAAACTAAGTATGCGCTTAATTTTATCAACCCTCACGATCCAAGCTAGTAAGCGAGTATAGAGTTGAAACTTGAACTTGTAATTATCATATCACAAGAACATCCTGCTACTAATTTACTGCAGATAAAGTACATGTCTTACAATTCTTTCATTATAGATTAAGAATTGCCACTTCTAGAAGATCATAAAAACTTCTTATATTTCAAAGGATCCGCTATATGAATATATTTTTAAATGGTAATTAATTTTGTCAAAGACCTTGTTCGAACTGCTCATTAAAGATCTTTAGAGTCTGTACAAAAAACTTTCGTTTTAAATTTAGCAAGGAAAGTTCGACATAGATAGCATCCCACTATCAAGAAAATAAGATAAATCGTTTCCTGCAGAAAGCTATTATTGTCAGTAATCAGTTAATTATCAGTAAGAATAGGTCAGATACATAGTATATGATACTTTATTTGAAAAAATCTTCTTCTTCAAACAGAAAAAGGCCAGACTTTTGAAATGGATAATGTTATGCACAATGGGTCTAGTAGCCTTCACCTTCACCATTATTGGAACGACTCCGCCTATCGAACAGTCACCAGAGCCTATAACACTCCCAGAGAATACTCAGCCGAAGCAACAATCCGAATTGATGAACGTTGAGAGTAAAATTAGTCTATGGAATTATTCTAATCAAATTATACCACCCACCCAAATGAGAGATATAAGAACTGAGCTGGAGATTAGGAGAAGAAGAGTGGAAAGTCTTTGCCAGATAGTCGGAAATGAGAAATCTTCAATCCATACAGCAATTTCCAAAATGATTGTCGACTCGTACGCTAATTTGCTTTTTTCTATATTACTAACGTTTAATGATTATTGCTGAATATCAATTGCTGAAGTATTCCAATTCGGATACATGAATAACACTGACGATCTCTATCTATCTATCATGCATTCCACTATTTAGAAACCATGGATTATCTTGGTGCCCGATTTATAAAGCTGGTAGTTCAACGTGGATGGAACACTTTGCAGTTTTAGGTAGAACGTTCTCTGATATAACAGTGGACTTAATTCGGCGGGACATATTACAAGTGAATACTATCGCTAGACAAGCATTCCCAAATTCGGACGTGAATACGACTCTCGAGGTATGTACAAAGCCGATTGGATACCAATTATTGCTTAAGTTTAATAGTAACAGTTCCTATTCAGGAATAGTTATTAGGTATCAAAGTATTTTCTAATAAAACAAGGTATAAATAATTTCAGAAATTAAAACACACAAAAAAGTTCATTGTCGTACGGCATCCGTTTGAACGTCTTTTGTCAGCATACAGGGACAAATTGGAAAACAGTGAAAGCAGAGAATATTACTACAGGAAATTTGGGCGTTATATAACTCATCGGTATAGGGACAGGAATGGTTCTCCTGAGACAAAGAGGGAGCCAAGTTTTACAGAATTCCTGAGATTTATAGTTGAAGAAAAGTACTTTGACGAACATTGGAGTCCATACAGTAAGACCTGCAGACCATGCACCCTGAACTACGATTACGTTCTTAAATTCGAAACCTTTCAAAGAGACGAAGATTTTCTAATCCAAGAATTAGGACTGAATAAATATTTGTACACTAGGGATAACGTCAGAAATGTTAATCCCCATGGTCCCACAACGACCAAAATTAGCAAAAAATATTTTAAAAATGTTCCAAAATTGCTTTTAAGACAGGTCCATCAAGTCTATGAAAAGGATTTTAAACTCTTCAATTATTCACCTGCTGATTATTACTTCATGACCACAATGTGACTGTAAATAAAGGGCGAAATATAAACGTGTAAAAAGATTGTAACTATGTAAATATTTAAACAAATAAAAGAATTTTCAATAATTACATCGATTCAAATTGTTATAACGACACAAAGATCATTGTAAAATATAAAACTGGGTATTGTAATTGAAGAAGACTCATCTAATGCTAATTCGCACCTGTAGCGATGTGACTAACTTTATACTTACTGGACCAAAATAGAGCCTCTTGAAGTATGACCATCACGTATAGTTGCAGCAATATTTGAGGAGCCGCTTCCATAAATGATTCAAATAAATGAAGCATGCATATATCGCTCTGCTGTCTGAGAACCCAGTCCTTTTGGGTATTTGATTTACCATTTTTCAAGGATTTTATCGCTGCTTGTAACAGGGCTAAGTATCTGTACAAAGAAGGAATAGAAAAAGATTTCATAACAGTCTGCCAAGACGATGTAAGCAGTCTCACGACTTTATCAATTTATAAAATTTGTTTTTTCATTTCAAAATAGTTTTTCTTTTTTTTTTTTTTATCGTAAGATCTTTGCTTACAAGAGATTATTCAGTGATATATTCTCACGGGTTTTACCTGTGAACAATTCCCATTAGAATAACGTGAGATATCCATTGAGTGTAATTTAGAGAACCGTCGCTATGATGCCATCTCAAACTAAATAGTTGCACGATTATTGAAGGCAGTAACATAAATATTAGTGTGAAGTATGCCCAGCCTAAGTATCCACTGTAAATGTAATCCCCGACTACCAAGCCATCTGTAATAATTATAAATGAGGATTAATGAGGAAGTTGAATGAATGTTATTTTAACAGATAAAAATACCTGGTGTATGGTCTTAATCAACTACTAAGGGTTCAAAGAAAACAATGAAAACTGAAAAGGATTTGCTTCGTATTGTATTGACTTTAACTTAATACAGTGAAATCGTAAGTATATTGATTTTAATATTCAAACTGATAATTGGTGCTGTGGATTAATTTTATTATACTATAATCAGAGAATAATGAATGATAAAAGCAAATAGATTCAATTTATATTTATTATTTATACAGAATTGAATTTGCTCTTTTAAATTATGTAGGTTAAAAATTTTTGAGACATTGTTCTCGCTGCTCATTCTAGTTTCTAGATATATACGACGATTTTCTATAAAACGGAGATTTTTTAACTGCTATCGTTGTTTCGGATTCATATAGACTGTATAATTTGTGATTGAATTGGTGGGAGTGAGCTAGGTTAGGGTAGTGGGGGTAGTAAACTGAGCAGTGTTTTGTATGTCACCTGTTACGATGTCTGCTAGGAAAGTGCCGATCGAGAAGACGCATAAAATTACGTCCAACACTTTGAAATTGTAATAATTAAGTTTACTTTGCGAATCGATTGTCGTGTCTTCGGTTTTTGATATTTCATTGCACAAAGCACCGACCGGTTTTAACTCTGCCGCCGCCATCTTCCCCGACAGGCGTCCGGGATGTATACCTATATGTATTCGATAAGTTTTCAACTTGGGTATAATAACAAATCATTCGATGCGATGTAAGAGTAGCTATAATTCAAGTCTTTTAAAGTTTTGATAATCGTTTCTGACCCCTAATACAATACGTATTATTCTTTGATATTATAAAAAAAAATTCTTATTCTGTACATACAAGTGTTAATATAGTCAGTATGGTTTATTCGATAAATCAAGTTACGAAATACAATTCATTATCTTAATAGAGGATCGATTAAATCCAATTTACAGGAAATAACATAATGTCTTTATAATTCGTGAAAATAGACCAGAGTTTCGAACTAGTATAACAGACAGAGACTTTGTTGTGAGAACATAAATTGCGGTCAGCTGCGTCTATAAGCGAAATTTTTCCTCATTCTGGTCTTTATAATCGTATAAGGAAATAAAACTCTACAAAGCGTGTCCGAGTTATGAAAGGTATATTTGAATGAAGGCGTCCGGATGAATTGAAAATTTGTTGCATACGTAAATTTGGTCATTCTTGTATATTTGTTGCAACGCGGCTTGAAGTTAGTCGACGAATAGTAGCGACATCTTTCGTACGCTTGTCGAAAATCGACTCGAATTGAGATCGAGGGCGGGCGAGAGATATGTCAGGGAGTCGCGGGTGGTTATCTACGTTCGCATAGTTCGTGGCGGGTCGCCGGCCGCCATCTTGGACCTCGCTCGTTTGAGAAGCCGGCCGCCCGCAAAAATCCCAAGTTTAACGAGTTCGCGTGGCTCCAGGTCTCCCGTAAAAAAGTCTCGCGGGCCCGTGACGAAATTTGGAGACCCACCGTGGACAAATTGATAAGGATTCGGGTCCGGAATGCGTTAGGTGAGTTGAAAATTAGGCAACATTAACCGCCCGAATGCTGGCGTGTGATTTTTCTCGCGTGATTGTGTGCACGGTTCCCGTGCGTGTGTGCGTGTGCTGTGCAGTGTGTAGCATCTTGAAGCTCGTTCACGTCGTGAGGAGCTCCTAGACTCGCTAGTAAAAAAGAGATAAAATTTCCGTATCGTTGGGTTGGGAATCTGCAACGATATATTATACGCGCGTTACACATTTACCAAGATGCACGCGTTTACCTGTGATCAAGGATAAAATAAATTCTTCTGCTTCAATCAATATACACACAAGTAACATGCTGTTCTTGTTATGTACTACTAACATTTCCCCTCTTTAACGTAAATCAAATTTTATTTAAGCTTTTATCCGCAACCGCAAATCTTATTTTACCGAATTTCTGTTCCTTTTTTTTCAGATTTTTTTTTTTTTTCACCTAATAATTTTTACTACAAGCACACATTCCATATCACACATCATCCAATTTGCACAAGGATTTTCTTTGATATCTTCATACACTAGAGCACACCCAATCTTAACCTTACTAATGCTGATTCAACTACCATCTAATATACGTTCCAGTGATGATTCACAAATATCAGTCTCCAAAATGTCAATTCATTAGTGATGAATTTTTTCAACTAGAAAAATTCCACGCTTCTAATGGCATAAACTTTGAGGAAATTTCACATGATATATATAGAAAAGGCATATATTTATGATTAGTCATTGAAATTATGGGAAAAAAGGAAAAAAAAAAAAAATTATGTACAAGGCTCCAGAGTCCATGATCAATGTTACATAAAAGTATCAGAAATTCCATTCCCATATAATAATAAATGAAAATTAATGGTAAATCATTATCGCAAGGCTATTTTATATTATAGGGCAGGAAAAAGTTTTATTGAATAAATAAAATAAAATAAATTGTAAATAGTATCATAGATGTTTAATCTTTATCTGGTATCACGGTATTGGTAACAAAATGACCTAAGATTCCTTATTAACAGTTTTTAAGTAATAGACAAAGAACGAGAACTATTATTATACATTATTTACTATCCTACAGAGTAGCGTTAATAACATCGCATGATTATATTATTTGCTTGAATTAATATCTCTTATATTTTCTACTAGGATAAGCGATGTGAAACCCTTTTCTTTATTCTTCTTATTGAATTATTTGAGATTATTTTATGCACAGAATTATATTTATATTCATAGTTATCGGCTATTGACGCTTAACCACATGGTTTGATTGCGCGTCTGTCGGGCGATGGGCCGGCGCAGTTCCTTGCTTATGCTTTGGGCAGTTATAGGTACTGGCGGTGTGTGCATGTGCTTTCCTTCGATTTGATGAATTTCATAGAATCTCAATAATAAGAATCTTTTCACTCTTTTTTTTCTTATTTATTTTTTTATTTTATTTTTTTATTTTATTTTTTTATTACTTTTCACACTAACGTGCTTCCTTGTTCTCAAATTACTCATTATTGTTAATATTAGCACTGCTGTTTTGAATAATAGCTAATAATACATGGATAACTCGGAAACTACACAAAATATTTAACGGCATGGTACAGCCGCATGGAAAATGTATTTGACTTTGTCATTGCAAGGTCCTGACCTAGTTAAATGAATATATTTTAACTATTAATCGACAATAATTGATTAGGGATGTCTGTAATATATTTTATATCTGTTTAATAAAAGTGTACAAAGCGCATGTACTTAATTTTGTTCATTTTTCTTGTCGATTTTTAAGATTTAAGACGATATTATTTAAAATATGAATTTACAAACAATTTAATAATGTTGTAGATCAATGATAAGTTGTTATCGATGTAATAGGTGTTTTGACCAATAATTAGGCTGTATGAGGATAACGAGCTGTTCAGCACAATCGGGGATAATATTGCATAATACAGCTTTCGTGAAATCATGACAAACCATGATTTATAAAATTCTTTACCAACTTTCACAAACAGAATAAATGATTGATCTAATCTTCTCGGATGAACATTTTTTTTCCTCGTTCTATTTTAAGATTTTCCCCTAACTTGGGACTCGGTATTTGCAGACTTACCAATTATGAAGATATTCGTTCGTCGGTTAACTTCTATTTATCAACTATCTCTAGGCTCTCTTATCTAAGGCAATGTTATTCTCTCATTACAAAGTTCTGCGGTATAATTTTGAAATTATTGCCGATAATGATTTTGATAAAAGAATAGTTGCAGCTTGTTAATCCGCCGATAATATTCATTCAAATTAATAATGTAATTTAATTTTTCAGGGCTACTTCTGCATTCATATGGTGGTAGCTGGGTGAGCGGTGGATGCAGCGTAGTTAGTAGCCGAACTTTTTGGCTGAGCGACGGAGGCAGCGCAATTAGTATAGTTAAGAACAGTAACGAAGACGACGACAGTCTTGTGAAAATGGCGCTGCCAAGCAGAGCGCGAGTCTATTCAGACATCAATTCACACAAACCTCGCGAGTACTGGGACTACGAGTCCTACGTCGTTGACTGGGGGTGCGTGTGTCTATTTATTCCACAAATAGAGTTGTATAAATATAAAATACGACTTATAATAATAATAATAATAATGATAATCTTATGAAGGATCAATTACGAATCACGAGCATTACTCATCTTGGAATTTGTTCAATAGATCAATCTTTGATCATTTTATACCTTTGGCTTATTTATGTAGACTAAATAATTAGAAGTTTCTGATTTTCATACAGATTGTATTATTGTATGAATATATTTTTCACTTACAGTCAACAAGATGATTACCAATTAGTCAGAAAACTTGGCCGGGGGAAATACAGTGAAGTATTTGAGGCCATTAATGTCACAAATAATGAAAAATGCGTCGTCAAAATATTAAAGGTATGAAATTTCAGAAAATATTTATGGCCATCGATTAAACACTCCGTCAATATTATTTTATCTGGATGAATTTATAAAAGACCAGAAAAAAAACAAACAAAAAAAAAACATGGTGCAATTGAGAAAATTATAAATAATTAATTCTATAACATTTATAGTTTTTTTTGTTGTTTATTTTCGTTCATTTCCGTTCATTTTCGTTCATTTTCGTTACTCTGCTATTGATGGGTATCGAATCTTGTCTTCTTAGATGAAAAAGAAAGAAATTTTATAATAAGATTTTCGTTTTCAGCCAGTAAAAAAGAAGAAGATAAAGAGAGAGATCAAAATTCTGGAAAACTTGAGGGGCGGGACCAATATTATCACACTACAAGCAGTCGTCAAAGACCCGGTTTCAAGGACACCAGCATTGATATTTGAACATGTCAATAACACTGACTTCAAACAGCTCTACCAGACGCTTACGGATTATGACATACGATACTACCTCTACGAATTATTAAAGGTGTGCTTTCTCGCTTTCAGCTTATTATAGTACTGCGGGCTCAAACTAGGTAACTTGATATCCAATAAGAATTCTTTAATTTTTCTTATTTACAATAATTTCAATATTGATAATGTTTTTTCTCTGTTTACCTGGCAATTAATTTTCATTACTTGAAACAATTGAATAACATTTGTGCAATATCTAATCTACATATTAAAATCACTTTTTGCCATGAACAGGCTTTGGACTACTGCCATAGTATGGGAATAATGCACAGAGATGTGAAGCCGCACAACGTGATGATAGATCACGAAAATCGAAAACTGCGGCTAATTGATTGGGGATTAGCAGAGTTTTATCATCCAGGACAGGAGTACAACGTACGTGTAGCATCTCGCTATTTTAAAGGCCCGGAGCTGCTAGTCGACTACCAGGTAAGTTCAATTTACTTTTTAAGATATTTAAGTTACTCAACATATTTATGCACCATCACGAAAATTTCACAATTATTCAGCATTTCGGAAAGTTTTTTACTTAATGTCGAAATTTCACATTAATTATAATTCATACAGTATGCAAATGTGAAATGGAAACTCGTTCAAAGTAGTCGTGCACCCACTTAATATTATTTTACCCCGGTCATTTCAGATGTATGATTACTCCTTGGACATGTGGTCGCTTGGCTGTATGCTCGCAAGTATGATATTTAGAAAAGAGCCATTTTTCCATGGACACGACAACTACGACCAGCTAGTTAGAATCGCTAAGGTTCTAGGGACCGAGGAGCTCTTTGAGTACCTGGACAAGTACCACATCGAACTAGATCCTCGTTTCAATGACATTTTAGGCCGACATTCGCGTAAGCGTTGGGAACGTTTTGTTCATTCAGAAAATCAGCATCTTGTTTCTCCTGAAAGCCTTGACTTCCTCGATAAACTTCTACGCTATGATCACTACGAAAGACTCACCGCGCGCGAAGCAATGGACCATCCATATTTTTGTGAGTCAAAATATCAAATTAATGATACTAATCAAAATATTTTCTTTCCCCTACAAATTAAAGACCGTTGAGAATTTTACTACAGACATTAACAACTTACACATTGTTTTTTTATTCATCTTTCTTGTTAAATTTCTATTTCAGATCCCATAGTAAAGGAACAAGGGCGGCTTGCCATGGTATCGTCGTCACCTACTCCCATGGCGGGCTCATTGCCTGTAGTTGAGTAGCGGCCCAGGTAATGTCTCCATCATCTTAATTTATTACTATTTTCATTGATTATAGTACTATACATATTGAAACAGAGTCTATTTATCTATTACTTGGTCACTAATACATTAACTTATCATATTTAACTTTATATTTAGCTAATAGGCGACACATGTGCTGGATATAGCGTAAAACAATTAAACACAATTAATATTTCATTCAAATATTCTCGCAGAATTGTGTATATAATACCTACATTTTTTACTTTATATTATATATTCTGTAAAACTTCTCTTCTTCTTTTTTTTTTTTTTTTTTTTTTTCTTCATTGTTTATTTTTTACTTTGTATAATATCAAGTTTCAATTGTATTTACAATCTTGTTCCAATATCTAGCGCAACTTCCAAGCCTAATTTCATTTATTGATATCGTATTACGAAAAGTGGATAGACTACGGATAGTACATGCTATCACCTAATTTTCCAAATCTTTATTCAAGGATGAAAATTGTTTTCATTTATAAATATAATACATGCTCATTGCTTTTTTCACAATTATGCGTAATGAATTTTCAACGCAAAGTTTCATTGTTAAAGCTGTAGGTAGGGATTGCTTAAGATTTCAGTTTCAATTTTTAATAATGGGATTGAATTTTCAGATCATTCAGTACTAAATCATTAATTTTATCATTTTAAAATTAAGAGCATATCCATGAAGAAATATTTGCAATACACATATTATGACAAATATATACTTTTATACACTCACTTTGGCACGAAAATACTTGGGAGTATTTTGTTTTGGACCTGTTCTCTAAAACTTGTTTCTACAACAATTATTCATTTTCTGTTGACGCTAAAATGAACCATCTACAAGATTTCACTTATATACAACGCATAGTTAGATGGTTTTTTATATCACCAAGATACAGCTTAATCTTTGTATAAACTTTATTTAATATGCAATATTCAAAGATATTAATGGCTCTTAAAATTATACTACCAAATCAGAGATAGGCAGAAGCTTGGCATATGAAAGTAATTTTCGTGTGTAATAGGCTTTCGGTTATCTAATGAAATGACATTGGGCAAGTTGCATGTAAAACGCATCGATTTCGATATTCCATGAGTACCGAAGGAAACTTATATTTGTGAGATTTTAAACGTTTTCACATATTCGGCTGTAAACAAATTTTCAAAAACACCGTTTCGAGTCTTCCGCTATTTCGTTTAGTAGTACGCTCTTTGTTACTTTGCAGATTCGATCTCCAGACATTATAATTCCCTGTTAGATAATCAAAAGTGTACAGTACAATTATTTAGTATGAAAACCTTTGTATCAATCTTATGAAACTATAGTGTATGACTGTAACATGTATGTTCAGTATATTACATAAAGGTCAAAAAAATAATTACCTACGTTAATTAAGCAAATGAATATCATTTTAATCATCTTTATAAAAATTTTTGGAATTGTGGAAGTTTAGAATAAATGAATTATCAAAAAAATTCAATCGTCTATGCATGCAATTAATGGCATACATTTACATTTTACTTCAAATATTGAGGTGTACGTGTCAATAAACACCTAGTAGATAAGAAATTACCAGAATACTGGTTGTGGAAAGCGATGGGGATATTATCTTCTTAATAACTAATAATACCCTAATGCTACAAATTTATTTTGTTACATTCTTCGTTAAATTGAGTTAGTAGATATTTGATATTCTTTACTTCTTTATACTCAGCTCATAGTGAGTTGGGTGGAGCTAAGACATTGTTCTACAAGCTTATATCGAATAAAGATCACATAATTATGTGAAAATTGATTGAGGCTTGAAAGAAGGATGCAGAAAATAGCACAATTCATCCTTATACTAATATTATGACCGTATACACAGTGGGGCTAGAATTCATACGTATTTTATCATCCTTCTTAGTTTCTAGTTTAATAACTTGGTTGGGCTAGTGAATGAGAGTATTGTTTGTTTTGAAAATGGCCACTCAGCAAGGGGTTTGTTGCAGATGACCACAGCGTGGCAGTGGGCAGTATGCCGGTACCAGTTGCGGTTTCCGGGTCGGCTGGGCTAGGGGTCGGGGTCGGGGACGGGGTCGAAGGCGGGGGAGGGGGCCCTCTAGAAGAGCCCCCACCCCCTCAGCCGATACCCCAGCTTATATAAATTCAACACCCCCAAATTGTAAAACAACCCCCAAGCTACTTCTGAACACAATACAACATCGGACACACAGTATTGTCAACGTCATACCTTTGCGCACTACTAGAATTCAGTTTGAGGCCAACGAGTCGGTTTATCCTTTAAAAACAGAGACCATTCGTTTTTTTAACATCAATAACGGTGTGGATCTCGCTTTTCAGACTCCGCGTAACTTGTCAGACTTTGACGTTATTCAAATATCTAAATATCTGAAGATGATCATGAAATGGGCTTGCGGTTTTTTATCGTCAAAAATTAGCCGCACCCATCAGATTCATCCTAACCAATTGTTAATTCTACTGGGTGTCTATTTAGTTATGATAATGGTGTGCGGACTGTCTCTGTGGCTCGTGATAAAACCGTTCATCAAAAATGACCTCGCCAAAACACATACATAGTTAGGTCCTGATTTTTTCACAGATTGTTCATATTTATGGATACACCAATAGCGATAATAGGTCATTCAATTTAGTATATTTAACGATGATAAAAATGTTCATTTATATCTGATACCACAATAATAGCTGAATAAAATGTTTGTTATAGCCAAAATTTTTTTTCTAATATGTGTATACCTGCATCCAATATAGTAAATATTACTCAATGTAACGAATAAACTTTTCATACTTATTGCAGGATAATTCTATGAAAAATTTAGTACCAGAAAAAAAAAAAAAAGAAAAAAAAAATTTATATCGCATGTTACACAGTTCGTACTTTGTACTAAACAATCAATACCCGGCTGAATTGAATTTTTAGGCATAAATGTCTAATAATAAAACAGCCAGTATTATTGTTAATACATACTAATTTTTCACTTATTGTAACTGTAGTAGATTCAAGAAGTTTTAATCTTCTGAAATGCTACGCAATCAATTCGCATCATCACACAATTCCGGTACGCGTGAAAAATGATGTTTTTAAATCTAAATTAATTGATTGGTGAACATTGAACAATATCAGCATATGATTTCATATGAAATATATGGCTTTATTTAAAATGAAAATATAAAATAAACTGTGAAAAAGTTGGAACGACAAAACTAAAAAATTATGCTAGATTTTAGATGAATATTCAAAGTTACTAGGCTTTAATAATGTACAGTCCTTTTATAGTTAATTTAGTGGATATAACTAACATTATTAAAAGATAGTAATTTTGGATATAAAATTGTACCAAAATAAAGTCAACACCACAAATTGTGGGAGTAAAATACAGTGCTCGATTCACACACTATATTTCATTAGCTTTCAGAGTCAGCTTTGTTACGTGCGAACAGTACCTTAATATTCATGTTATAATATCACACCTCTGAACTACATACTGTGTTTTTTTCTTTTTATAAATCGACTTCGATTACACCTAAGTACTGCCACAGATTAATACAAATGACCAAGGCTCTGGATAAACGTCACATATATATTACAATAATACTGAAAGTCCGCTCTGTTCAATTGCCAAAGTGGAGCTTAAAAGATAAAACGTTTTCTAATTTCTTATGAGGAAAAGAGTAATTGAACTTTGCAAGTTAGAAATGAATATGCGTTCTCTGTTTATCAATAGCTGGGAGCATTGTCTTACTCCGTGGTGAAACAGAAACTGATGTGCAAAATAAACGGCGATAGCGAATAACTTGACGAAACTGATATCCCACTTTAATTAATTAAACCTACAACTACTGGCTACTGTAGCAGCTAATTAGCGAGTATTTTCATTTGGGATTACGGACCCGGCTGGTAGTTGCAGGATTAAAACATTTAACTTATACATATTTGTGTAAGAAGTGTGTTGACCTGCCCTGAGGTGGTACTTAGAAAAAAAATTATTAAATTTCAAATAAAAAATGTAACTATTTCATAAGTATGTTCAATGCAAGGCTGGTTACCACACTAATCCAATACTTTTACACCATTACATTGATACGCGTTTCGAAATAAACAGAAGTGCATGACTCACGCATTACCTGGTCCCATGATTTTTATTAAACATTGGGTCATGACACTTTGAATTTTATACGTCGAGCCGATTATATATTTTTCATTGCATAATTATGTCTTAAGGGGGCCTGTAAAGATGTTTGTATACGTCAAATCTTCTCTAGAATCATTCACCTGTTTAAATCTGATTAATAATAATAATAATAATATTGGTATTCTATAAATATATTTTTTCAGACTTTTCTTTATATTTTTCATTTCCGCCTGAGTAATCAATATTACAAATATCATTTATTCTGCCTGATAGAACTATATACCAGTTTTTAAATAATGCATTTTAAAAACAATCTTCTTGCTGTATCGATTGAGAATAGCTGAAAAAATATATAAAGATTGGGACAGGTGATTAGATTTAGTTTTTTGAATTAATCACGTCGTTAAAAAAAAAAAAAAATAATAAAAAAATAAAAAAACAAAAAAACAAAAAAAGAAAGAAAGAAAAAAATATATATAGAATTATATAAACGTATACGGTTTTCTTTACATTAATTTACGGCGTAGCTATCGAATCCAACATTTTGTTTCATGACTGAAATATTTGGGGCATATTGAATAGTAGATGGTGAGCAGGGATTTTAATTTCAGCATAAAGAACCAAATGAATATTTTGCAATATTTCTTCTTTATTTAAATTTCTTATTTAAAGTGGATATTAGAATGATACTCGCAGTATCAATATAAGCTCATGGCTTGTGGCTAACTAAATGACAATTGACAATGCCATTCATTAATGGTCTTTGCAATTTCCATCGCCCTAAAAGAGTAGATTACAGTCTAGAAATGCCCTAACAAATTGAAACCTATTTAATTCTTGCATCCAACTACAGTCCAAGTCATAATCTTTCCTGAACTGGCACACTATTTTCGCCAATACACGCTGCTGGATATTCTGCACACACAGACACACACATATATATATTGCTGATGATTTTGAGTACGAGATTATATAAAGTATTTATTTGACTTGGTTCTTGCTGTTCGTTAAAAATCAATTAGAATCTCCAAAGGTAGTCGCCGTCAAAACCTAGCGTCACTAATTGGCAAATGGTAATCGCTAACTTATATTTGTTCATATTATTTATGTGCGTGTGTGCAATAATCCAAAATTACGATGTAGAGTTCAATACCTTTCACTTGTTATTATAAAGCAGTGTTATTTATTAACAGAAAAAAAAAAAAAAAAACCTCATCGTTATACATTGTTTGTTCTCGAATAATGAATTGATCTTTTTTTTTCTTCGTAATACGTACTACGACATCTTGACATTATAATTGACGTGGCAAAAATAGTGTGTAGATATATGTATTCGTTCTCCCCAAAACCCTCTGTTCATATGTTAAGTTTACAATAATCTAGTTTAGTTTTATAGAAAAAAAAAACGAAAAAAATAAAATAATTACTGTCTAATTAAAGAAAAGTAATTAATTAAATAATTAATTGATTAATTAATTAAAAACTGAATAAATGGATTAATATTAATAAGAAGCGTCGGTATGATTTTTTGTGTTTGTCGCATATTTATCGAAAGAAATAATAAATATTATTAACGAATAAGTAATTAAAGTATTCAACGTCATTCGATTTGGTAACAAGTATGAAGTGGAAAAAAAAGGAAAAAAAAAATACAAAAAATACAAAAAAAATTAAAAAATAAACAGTTCAAGAAAAACCAGTTTGTCGTGTCATGTTCTAAATTTAATGACAATTGACAAAAAAAAATTACTTAGAGATTTACTTTCAGTATAAATGTCGATGAACTGTCACAAGTTAATTATTAAATTATTGCATTGATAAAAAGTCGAAATAATAATAATAATAATAATAATAATAATAATAATAATAATAATAAATAAATAAATAAAAGAAAGCAAATACTAATTAAAATTTAAAAAAAAATTTACTACCGCAGCATTAACATTTTAATTATGTTACTTTTGATACAATATAAATGCGACATAACGGGCCTTGTATAGATCAAATATAAATCATAAATTATACACACACATAAACTTAGTGATAGCAGAACATTTTTTCACACCCCCATCGTATATTGTGCTAGGTGATTAAAAAAATGTTTCATGAAAATATTGTAAATACTACATGTATTTAATTTCTTGAACACGCTACACATTTTACATCATTTTTTTTTTTTTTTTTTTTTTCATTTTTTGACCTTAGCTTTAAGACAATAACTGTAATAATGTTCCCAAGGCCCGTGCAGTTTCAATCGAGTCATATTTTAGGTAGCATTTTGTACGTATGCTACACACTTTTTTCAAAAACCTTTGTAATCTATCCAGGAATTAATCTCACCTTTGTTAAAAAGAAAAGAAAAAAAAAAAAAAGAAGAAAAATAAATAAATAAATAAATAATAATTGAAGCGTTAATAAGTAACAAATGTTTTCCAATTTAGGCAGGAAAAATAATACACAAGCATACAATAATACAGCATTTTTATGTCCAAAATTGTATTAATACTAAACTAACGATAATGTATAGGATAACAAAGACAAAATACAATTTTGTTTCTATAAAAAAAAAAAAAAAAAGAAAAAAAAATAATACTATTTGTCTACTTATCGGTTATTTTCTTATGCTCATTGATATACCCTATACTACGGATGGTTCGGGAGAACATCTCATATTTCGTTCATCATTTATCAACAATAGTTTGTTGAGTCTGGCCAAAAGCGAGGCATGGTTATCGGTTTCATTTATAAAACCATCTGTATTATAGCTAACAGGTTTTTGACACGTTAACTACATAACAGACTTATTATAAGCAGACAATTTTATTTTTCATCTAGAAAACATTTTTCTGTTTTGCAAACTATCATTTTTCTACTGTGGCAATTACTGAATATTATGTAAAGTTGTTTGCTGATTTTAATTTAAAAGAAAAAAAGATTAAAAAAACAATGTTTTCTTCAATTGTTAAGGTGCATATTGGATTTGTGATGTGATGTTTGAGCTATTGATACAAGTGGAAGACAGGATATATAACTTTGATCTGTCGAATGTTGAACGTTCACAGAAATGAATAATATTATTTGTTTATGGAAAAACGTTCCTATGAAATGAAATGTAGAAACGAAAACTACATTCACTAAACTTTTATAGTATATTTTCTAAATTTATTTACCCTCAATGACAATGGCTTTATAGGTATTCCAGAGGTATTTCTTATCAAAATCTTTTTACCCTAATTTTTTTAAACAAAATTAATCACTCTCAGGGTAAATATGAGAGATTGTAATAAGTTTAACAATAGATATAACACAACGTTGAACAGGCTTAAAAAAAAAAAAAAAAAAATGAAATTTATAAATAATAGAAGAAACAACAGGCTACCTGAGGCAAACAAGTATATTATTTAGATGCTGTGTGGTCATGCGTAGAAATACTCTACTTATGTTGCTTATATGCTCATCATTCATTGAATCATCTTATTTATTGTTAAAAAGGTCAAAATGTACCCTAGAGCAGCGTTTCTCAATTTATCAAATGTCATTAAACTATCCTAGAATATTAATTGCACATTGTGCATTTCATCCAGAATTTATAAGGATAATAATCAACTACATAAAAAAAGAAAAAAGAAAAAAAAGGAATGCCTATTATCTTGGGTTTTTTAGTTTACTATACAACTATTTCAAGCAGTTCATTTAATTTGTGTCAATTTAATTTCGCGTCAAAGTTTTCCCTATTCAACAAGTCGAAAATAATTTGTTGACTCTACATACTACCTATCCACTTATTTCAAGATATTTGTGGCCATATATATTATATCATATATACTATAGTTGAGAAACGCTGCCCCAGTGTAGACAATAAAAACGATGTAAGTTAACCGAGGGGTTTGTTCATGGTAATTATTGTATAAGTCTATGCGATAATTGGGGATATCATTTGTAATTGCTCCCTGATAAATGACTGGATTTCGCCATGAACATAAATATATATTCATATATACATTAGGGTGGTCCTTATTTAGGGCTCGTATAAATTTCGTAGCAGACGCCCCCCAAATCGGCTCCAAATAATTTAAAAACAATTCCCCAATTTTTTCAGATTTTTATTTCAACTCCAACCCCTTCCTCCAAGAGGGTGGATTTCCCCATTTAAAATACACGTGTTTCGGCTATATTCTCGGTATATATTTTATTGCGAGAGTAATAATTTTCAAAAAAATCATCAACTACGAGATTTTAGTGGGCATGGTGCTACTAAGGGGAGAAAAAAATACGAAACATTGATCATTTTCATGTTTAGATATACTAGGTAGTATTTTGTTGAATTGAAACAAAAAGTCAGATTTAGAGGGTATGCAATTTATTCCTCTAGATTGCCTGGTATGATGATGTGAATTTTTTATCAGATAGTAGCATCAATGCCCACGAAAATCTCGCGGTTACAAATTTTTTTGAAAATTATTACTCTGACAATTGAATATATTATACCAATAATATAGCCGAAACAGGTGTATTTTAAATGGGGAAATCCACCTCCTTGGAGGCAGGGGTTGGAGTTGAGATAAAAATTTGAAAAAATTAGGAAATTATTTTTGAAATATTTGGAGCCGATTTCGGAGGTGTCTGATAAAAAATTCGTTCAAGCCCTGAATAAGAACTACCCTTAATATATATATGTGTCATAATATTTCTATCACAATTATCCACTATGGTAATGGATATATTGTTTGACGAATCTAATCCGTAACAGTCATAGATAGGATTGAGCAGAGTAAAATTTTTCCTATGCTAAGGAAATAGGGGTAAAAATAACTACACATATTATTAATAAACAATAAGAAATACAGTAATATAGAGAATAATGGAAAAATTAATTAAAATAATGTCCAGTCTATGAAAGAAAATACTGTTCAAGATAAAAAAAAGAAAAAAAAACCATGGTATTGTTATATAAAATGATATGAAAGAGGGGTGAAATAAACAATTGTAAACATTTGTATTAATAGAGTCCTGAGCATTCATTTTTAATCTCTATAAATTCTCGTTCTTGTTTTCTTTTTTTTTGTGTTTTTTTTTTTTACACAATATTATATTTACTCTCAGAACTCAGGAAATACTTCTATTCATTTTTAATTTTATTATTTTCCAAGTTTCATGCAACATGGGTATTATCGAGATACTTTATTCATTATTATAGTATGTTTCATTATTTTCTATTATACAAGTACGAATTACATCGAACACGTTACATTCTTTAAAAAATGTAATATGCAATTCTTTTAGATGATGAAGAGAAATTGTTGTCTTCTTTTCTTTCTTAGTTATTTATTAAATATTTACAATCATTGAAGAAGGTATCATCAAGTTTTCATAATGCAACATTAACAAATCTTTTTAGCATTTTAAATATTTTTGAAAATTCAAAATTGAAGATGACGTAATTCTTTCGATATAGTTGAGTTCAGTCGATAAGTCGATTATCGTATATATCAGACTTCGAGTTCGAAGAGTTTCAAATTTAGTCCAAAGAGTCGCACGTGTCGCGTAACCAAATACAAAACGTCAGATTTTACAAGTTTAAATACACACAACAATACAGGCGTTTTATCATAAAGTTATGAAAAATGACTAACCCGGCGTATATTCTGGACAACGGAGGGTGCGTGGTTAAAGTCGGTTTATCTACCGATACACCGAAGTAAGTTTATTCATATTTTAGGTTATCTGTTTCTAGGTTAAGATTAACATCGCTATTCGAGTTATTCGAATTTGAGAAAAAACTTTAAACATAAAACATAATCTGGCCGTAATTAAACTGTACATCAAACAGTCCTAAATAACGTGTCAGTTATTTTAAAATATGAATATTAATCCCTTAGACTGGTTCCCAACTGTATAATGAAAGCGAAGAGTGAACGTCGAAGACCATTTGTCGGTAATCAAATTGAAGAATGTCGCGACGCATCGGGTTTATTCTATATATTACCATTTCAAAAAGGATATCTTATCAATTGGGATATTCAAAAGACCGTTTGGGATTACATACTCTCCAAGGAATGTTGTCCAGCAAATCTAAGCCAGATGCCTACGATAGTTACCGAACCTTTATTCAACTTTCCATCGATCCAAGAAGCAATGACTGAAATATTCTTTGAAGAATATGAGTGTCAAAGTTTGCTTAGAATAAATGCCACAGGGTTGTCTTGTTATAATTACAAACACAAGAATCCTAACACTAAATGCTGTATTATAGTAGATAGTGGATACAGCTATACACACGTTGTGCCTTATGTTAATGGAGTTAAAGTCAAAGAAGGTATTAGAAGAATTGACGTTGGTGGTAAATTATTGACTAATCATCTTAAGGAGATCATTTCTTACCGTCAATTACACGTTATGGATGAAACTTACGTAGTTAATCAAGCCAAAGAAGATTCGTGCTTTGTATCACAGGACTTTTACAAAGATATGGACGAAGCTAAGCTAAAACTTGAGAGCAATACTATAGCCAGAGATTATGTTTTGCCGGATTACACTACGCTGAGACGAGGGTTTTTGAGAAAACCAGATATGTCCGGGGAGCAGCAGACCTTACGTTTGAACAACGAGAGATTTGCCATTCCGGAAATACTATTTCATCCATCTGATGTTGGAATACAGCAAATGGGTATCCCTGAAGCAATAGTGAACAGCCTGAAAGCGTGTGACGAAGAAACGTGGCCCCATCTTTTAATGAACATAGTTTTGACTGGTGGAAACGCAAAGTTTCCTGGTTTCAAAGAACGAGTTTTGAAAGAAGTCAGGAGCCTTGCTCCTTCCGAATTCACAGTAAACGTTTTATCACCAGAGGAGTAAGTCCTAAAATTATAGAGATATCATTTTCTAGATCCGATTAACACTCAGATCTTCAATGATTGGTTTTTATTTCAGCCCTATTACCTACGCTTGGGAAGGTGGTAAAATGATATCTCGAGATCCAGTATTTTGCAACATGGTAGTTACTCGCGAAGAGTACGAAGAAGAGGGACAAGCACTTTGCTACGAAAGATTCGATATTTAAGTCAGTTTTATTTAATTATCATTTCCGTAATAAAAGTTTGGGAGTTTTTACAAAATATAAACAATTGTTTACCATTTTACTTTGAAGTTTATCAAAGTAAATTGAAATTATTTTTATACTGCATATTATAAAGTGATAAATAATGGATAAATCCGACAAAGATTTACTACACAGAAAAATTTACTACTTGTTTATTCTGTGTGTCAAAGTAGATGATAACTTTAAGAAAAATATGAATGAGTAGTGCTCTCCAAACAATACGGTGTTATATTAATCGATGCTATCTTATAAAAACTTGCATTCTAGTTCATTCAGTTACTCTTCTTCTTGTAGCTACACCGATCTATTGTGGCGCAAGTAATGAGCCGTGCCAAGTGCATAGGAATTGTAATTTGAAAATAATAATCATCATAAAAGCAAATGATTCATTAGAAGTAGAAAACTATATTGTAGAATATCAGCCCTTGGCACGGCTCTGCACAGCTGATACGTTAAAATACTTAAGCAATAACTTAAATCGATTTCATTTGAGCCATTAACTCTTCAAGACTAATTCCACCTATTTCCGTAGTTACTATCTCAGGTTGAATTTCAGCAGGTCTAGATGGCAATGTATAAGCCTGTCTTACACCGCTAACTTCTCTCACTGATGTATCTTCTGTTGTATCTGGTGCTGTTTCATCAATTAGTGAAATACCTAAAAAAAAAAAAACAGATTCAAATATCAGAGTTATAAAAAGTCAGTTTGATTCAATTTCTTCATTCAATTTTCCATTAAATATCATAACATAAATTCCTACCCCATTCGTTATCTTCGTGTAAAGGTGTGTCGTCAATTTCTTCTTTCACTACTAAAACAAGTTTCGGTTTAGCCTCATATTCTTGTTGCCTTTGTCGACAGTATCTATCATCACAGTTTGGATTTGGTCTCAGAGTCATTTTAGGGAAGAAATCCACCATGGCATTATATCCGAGATAGAAAGAAGTCGTACCAAAATTGAGTAGATATTTCAGAGTATTTTGAACTAAAAATCCAGCCACAATTCCCATTGTAGTAGGTAAAGATGCTGCACAGACTCCGTCACGTTTCAATGTCTTTTCGTCTATATTAGCAGCCACAACCAAGGGAGGTGCACACTGCAAAAAAATTGTATAAATACATATAAATGAGACACAAGGTTCATAAAATCAAAGCAGCTTCTTATTCGAGTAGATCACTAATCTAAGATTTCATGCTTACACCAAAACAAGCAGATTCTCCTGGTATAATAAACTGTATATGTCCAGAAACAGCGTTTTCTGATACTCCACTTTCAAACCATTTTTGATTTAGCTCATTACACGCTGTATTTATAGCCATTCGAGCCTCAAAGTTATCAACACAACTTAGAACCAGATCAACTGCTCCCTTCTGCAGGTTTGAGGTGCTGTAAAATGTGAATATTTTCGAGATAGTGATAAAGTCGGATTTCTTTTTCTCTCTCAACATAAGAGACCTAGAATTTATAGTTTCTGTAGTTCTGTTTCATCGACCCAAGTACCTGATAGTATCCATAAAATGTTGAAAATTATCAACAGTTGTGATATTATAGTTGTGTGTTTCTATCTCAACATCTGGATTAATAGCTTGTAGGGTTTTTGCAGCTGCTTCAACTTTGCTCAATCCGGCCTGATGAGGCTGGAAAAAAAGCCTGTTCATATTTGCGAGCTCGACTTTATCGTAGTCGAAGAGAACCAGCTGGAAACATGAAAACAAAGTATGATTATTATTCCTTGGAAAATTTCAATCCTTATTCAAGCTTTATCAATATTTCTCATCAATAATCTCAGACATGAATACTTTGGACGAAATATACCTTCCCTATACCACATCTCGTCAACATTTCTGCAGTCACACTTCCGACACCCCCAACTCCTACAACTGCGACAGTTAGTTCTCGAATTTTTTCATAGTTGTCAACAATACCCATACGCTTTAGAGCCATGAGTCGACTATGAGAAAAGAAAAATGACATCATAATCATAATTGAAGCTGATTTCAGTTTTAGCTCAATTATCGTATAATTCTAAATACAGTTATTTGCATAGTAGTTGTTTTGTCCCGATAAGAGACACTCGACTATGGACCCATCCTCCACGTTAATAGTCCCTGTTCGTATATGTTTTATAAAAGTATTACCTGTACGGATTTGAGTCGACAACTTCGCTTGACATTTGAGTAATTTTCTCTCGCACGGGCGTAACATTTTTAATTTTTTCGTTCGCTAGTTCGAGTTCCAATTTCTCTATTCTAGCCTTTAGTTTATCAATCTTACTCATTTTAATTTTTTAATTTGTCAAGTGGGCAGTAAGTTTTATTCTCTCACAGCTGTCAAACACCATGCGCTTTCCGAACGCCAGAACCCTTCTCACTGACACGTCACGTGTTTCACTACCGATATTACACTTTCGGCCTTTGCGGTTCGATCAGACTTGTAGAGATGGCGGTAGGCGCGGTCATTGTTGCGGATTGGCGCGAAATTGATTTTTCAAAGATACGGTGCGCGTTTTACGTTTGTTGTTGAAACAGGGAACTGAGCAACAAACGGTGTGAATGCGTTTATGAGTTATTGATGTTTATCAAATATCAATTTTTTTTTGTAAAGATAATAAACATCGAAGCCTCTACCGCTTTGCAATGCTAATAATTGTTTATATTTATAAGGAAGATGGATACAAATATTGGCAGAGCGAGTTTTCTTATGAAAATAAAATTCCTGGTGAAAAATGTCGTCTCACTTGAGATTTAAAATCCGTAATAGATAACAGTTCGAGAACGTATGCATGCATTATACCTATGCACGTATGAGTATATTCAAACGTTTAGAAAAGATATTCTTTTAGCAGAAACTGCTTATCGTAATTTGTAAAAATTAATCGATAATCCCAATCCATCAATATCAAACTTATTCGATAACAAATATCCCAGTAATGGCAGGAGATTGACGCAAGTTGATACGCACTACATAATCCATCGATAGTTGAATAATTTAATACATAATAATAAATCTTACGCACTACTAGATACATCGAAGTATCGTATTGTTATATCTTGAAATTATTTTTACAATTAGTTAACGCTCATTGGTAAACAATCGTGTAAATCGATTATTAATTATACCTACGACTTTTTGGAGAATGGATTTGGATTCAAATTTTCTATATAATGTCCTGAAATCTGGGTACGTGTTAACTCAGACCGCGTGACTCAAAACGACCTAATATCTACCGCAAATTTACATGTCGATTGTGTCGACTGCAATAATGTAACCAGGTTTCTATTTTTGACGCGATTCCTTTCTAGCTGATAGAAGTTATATATGTATATCCCACAAATACTGCAGAATATTATCTATGTGATGAATCGAATTTTAACTTAAAATTAAATGAATGATTGAGGCGAGGAAAATTAGGACAAATGTACAAAATTGATCGAATGTTGTTTGCGATTTGCATATGAATTATAGACATACCTATATAGGTATGAGCATTCTCGAATAGCTTTTAGTTTCATTCAAAGTTCGCACCTCTCTTTCAACAATATAACACAAATATATCAGAGACAATAATAAATTATTTCCAGAATTTCTGTGACATGTACATTCGAGAATCCAATAGCTTGGCTTATACCTATGCATGACCTAGGGCGAATGTCAAGCTATATATAGCTGCTGTTAATTCTCATAAATTTGTTGCGGTTCATAATGAATATATTGAGGTATGCAGTTCGTACAGAGCTGTATACGATCTTGATTTTTTTTCAGTAGTGAATACGCTATCAGTGACGTAGATCGAGATGCGAATCTTGAGTCGTGTTACGTACGTACGTGTACTACGTTTATTTTAGGCTCTCTTTCAACATATAATTTATTAATTCTGTTATATTCTATGCTATATGACACTATGGTTGTCAAGTCAAGAAACAAAGAGCAAGATAATGTTACTGCGCAGGTACCGCATAACTATAATTTTTAATTTGGATATAAGACATTGTTTTATGTATTCTGCGTTCAAAAACATCCAGACGTTGCTGACGTCTGAATAAATTGCAATTCTGAAAGTCTATTATTTTTATTGTTAGTTAGCCATTACGTGTTCTCGATTATAACGTCTATCATTTATAGGATAACAACGATAATGCATGTGTAGAATAGTAACATCTGTGGCATCTGGATGTGAAGGCAAACGGAGAATACATAAAAGAACAAACATCTAGTATTAATTGCATTAATTCCCAAAGAGAACTCGTTAGTATTCTTGGCGAAAAATTTCCGATGACAACCCCATTATTTTTAATCAACGGATTGAACGATAAATAACTAAACTTTGGCTTATTTAAGACTCTACTTTTTAACGCTAATAATGAATATGTAAATACTGTATAATCAGACTCGTGATAATGATAGTAACGATGTTTCAGCTTGACAAGATTACCTTTGGCTCTTTCGTATAGATACCAACACGTACGAGCTGAACAAATTTTATATCACATGCACGTTGCGTATACTATAGCTACACATATATCAACAGGCACGTGATTTTTTGATGATTATTTCAATTAATACCATTGCGCGGAAGAAGGCGCGAGATATTGTCGAATAACGTAATACAGACATTCATTATAATTACAGAGTAATTAGTGATTATAAATTTCACACATTTTTCCGCCATATTATATACGAATAACTTAAACGTCTTTGATAGTTTCTGAGACTTTGACTCTTCTGAAATTTAATTTTCGGCTTATCATTAATTGCAATTGGTCAGCTCGATAATCTAGGAGCCAATATTTCCCTTATGCGGTAGATACGTGTCATGTACTCGAATACAAGTATAGGTATAGAAATCATGCGAAAGTCACGCATTTATAAAACTTCTCTGGAGGAGTCAGCCTGGGTCATGTTTACTGATTTGTGAACTATCGAGTTTAGGGTTATCGCTAATTTTGTTGTTGACGTATCAGTTCTTATCGTTGTTGAATTTATTAATAGTAGGTGTCTTAGGTTACCATAGGCGTTGAAATTCACGCGCGGAATTAGTAAGTCAAATATTCATAATGACAGATATTTCCAGTTAAACTTTCGCCCACTGATTGAAGTTCCTATTGCGTTATTCAGGGAAAAAAATAGTATGTACATATTTCTTGTCATTTGAATACAGCTCTCTACATTTTTGGAGTCAAAAATGCGTTGCTCTTTATCCCACTTCAAAAATAAAATGAGATTTCACTCCATGAGACTGGGATTTTCTTTCTCCTTTTTTCATTCTTGTGCAACGTTACACTAATTTCACTCCACGAAATTTCGAGAAAAATGAAGCATTATTTCACATTATACCTGTACAAACATCGCATGTGTTACAAATTGAACAGAAATAGACGGTGATAATATCACTGCAATCTGCAGAACAGACCAGACGTTTCGTTTTCTGGAAAAATTATGAAGTAATGTATATGTACAATAACCAGGTACAGAAAGCAAGATCCAATAATAGAAGCAACATAGGGGAACGTGAAACGTCGAGCACAACGTGAATTTCCCAAAAATCACGTTAATTTTTTGAAATTAATTGAAACAATTTTCTAGACATTGGTTGTATTCAATGAAAATCGCTTTTCTTTAGTTAACGAGCCTGTTAACTTATACTCTTTTTTTTCTCTATACGGGATCTGTTGGATCTCATGTTCTCTCAGGTGTATAGTAATTGTTTACACTGAAGATTTCATTCTTGATGGTCCAAAGTTGTTAGAAGAATTAGATTGTTGTGAATTGAAAAATCAATTCAAAAGTGTACGGGTGATTCTGCCAATTATTAACCAAACTTAGAGTCTTACGATCTCCAATTCTCTCCGAATTTTACACACTCCAATTACTCTAGTCACGAGAAGCCCAAAAATATTCTTTCAACATTCTTTTCGTTCCTCCGATATCCGTATTTAAATTCATAGCATTTGTGACTTTCTTGAAGTCCGATTTGCTTGATGATTTTTCGATAGAATCTTTCAGTCGAAAAGGAAACTAGACGGGGATACATTTTTGGGGTAAAATTTTAGGCTTTTTCGAATAGGATTATTCTTACTTTTCTCAGACATCTGTAAATGCTTGAGGTCGTCGCTTTTTACATTGTGATTGGCAATTTGATGCTTTTCTGCAAATTTTAGCTCTGATTTAATTCTAATTTTTCCAACAATTTATTCAGCTCAAAATACATTATGAAGTTAGGAGAGAGTCTGAGATCGTGAAACCCCAAACCTGATTATTAATTGTTAGAATCACCCATCCGTGCCCGTATTTGCATAAAACAGTTGCCAGTTTCATTACTCATATTCGTTAACAAGTCGTAGTGAAACATTTGAACAAATATTATACAGACTGAATGCGACGAGTTGATGGAAATATTTTCATCTCCAATTTCTCAGCAATATTTTCGTAATTGGGTACATCTCACGTGTCATATACAAGTGTTTGCGCAATTAACGATCTATACAATCGCAAGTAGACACAAATTATTTTCCAATCGTTGGTAGAACAGACAAGTAATAACAGCAGGTATACTTAGAATAGAATAATTGGAACGTCAAATACTTTCAGAGCTATAAAGAATACAGATATTATACTATATCGGACCTGAGTGTAATTGAAAACTATCCAACAATCCTAATTTGATGAAATAATGAAATGATGGAATTTGAAGACATCGAACAGAAAATTCACTTTCAATTTATTGGCTTTACAGTATGTACCTAGATAATTAACATAACACGTATTTGGTCAATGAAGAGGCTGTAATGCATTACATTAAAAATTTATAGAGATACTATATATAATTCATATGATTGAATGTGATGTTTTAAATGTAGTGCATTGCAAAAAACAATACTACAAATTAGTTGACGAGTAATATTTCATTTTATATTTCGGTGAGGTTTCCTCAATGTTAAAATCGTAAAAACCGCAGACATTTGCACATAACTCAAAGGTTTTTAATCCGTTCATATTTCCGATATATTCGCATTCGAATGTTTCAAAGATCACGTTTCCGAAGCTTATCTGAAACTTTTAACGCTGTATGTATAATATGAAGTTTTCAGTCATATGGTGGAATTTGTTCATTGTTTGAAAGTCTAAAGTGAATCTAAATCGAACTATATAGGACGAAATCGGTTGAATTTAATGCCTCGAAGCCTAATTGTCGGGCCCCAGGTTCTCCCGTCTATAATCAGCCCTCATGCAGGTAACATTATCGTGTATCGAGGTCAATCGCAAATACCCTGGGGGGGCCAAAATACAATTTACCTCTTGCTTTCGTTCATTTATTTTGACTTAGATTTCACATTAATTAATCTTTTTCATTCTATCATACAGAAACTCGATCTTAGTTCGGTTTCATTGTTTAAATTCTATTTTATACTGTGACACGAATTGTAATCGTATGAAAAATCCGACGTGGATGTACATATATTGGAGTTTGTTATGAAACAAGGTTCGCTTAAACGACTGCTAATAACGCCTACTAACTAATAACAATATCTGGGAACAGTTACTAAACGTTTATAGACGATGTGTAATGGACGCCTACACTTGCTTCATGTTCGACCTGTGTTGGATAAGCTAAAATCATTCTTTTTAAAAAAAATTAATTTCTGAAGCATACCTACTGCGTGAAATTTACAGTTTTGGCAGAGGTAATGTCTTGCTCGAATTGAAATCCGTGGCGAAACGATGATATCTGTGTGTCTTAAAAACTTTACATTTTCATTTCAAACCTTACTATTTTTAGTCACGTCTTTTTTTCGTTATAAATTTCGCAAGGTGGGCGGAATGTATAATTGATCTTAAAACTATCGATCGTCGTTATAACACTGGTCGAATCAAAGAAGACAGTGAAATTATCAAGAGCAGAATCTTTCAAGTTTCAACAACATTCAGTTGATTCACAATATCGTAATGAACTTGTGTGTTAAAGAAAATTCAAACTTTGTTTAAAAAAAATCTACACTCTAATTTCTCTATACCGCGCGTATAGTGCCATAGTTCGATATCCGTGATCTGACTCTTTCCTTCATTTCGCTTTAAGCCTACACTCATCGGGAAATTGACATTTCTCAAAATGATTGAAGTTCGTCACTCGTATAATTCTGTTTGAATTCCTGCTTTAATAATACAATTATTACAAATTCAGTCAACTTTTGATGCAAGTGGTTTCATACTTCGATAGTAATTTATGATCATTCATGGCGAAGGACCTATGCATACTTGTTCTTATTCAGAAAGATAAATCTTACAGGAATACTTTCAGTAGGAAGATCCCATTCCTACATATATATCGCGATACATATTATCAATATTTGCGCTTCCAATAATTTGAATAAATTGTGTTAATGCATAACTCTTTACTGTCCTTATTAGATATCATCATACAATTCCTAATATTGTCACATTTGATAATTACAGGACTGATTAGTTTCCGCAATATCCTTGCTGCATTTATATTCGAATCTGCAGATTAATGTTAGTGCAAATACAGACATCGGCGTGACGCTGTAGTGGGGTATCCTTGATCGCAGGGACCAAATGCACGTGTAAATATTTACCGGCGCATGCGCACAGTGATCCCGCTAATGGTCACGTGACCACGTGGCTTATAAACCATCGTACAGGCCGGCCGGCTTTACACATCTACCTAAACCGCTCGGTAGTACAGACGCGAACTATTACGTTACGATTATTGAAAGGAATTAGTTCGAAAAAA
Source organism: Tenthredo livida (assembly GCA_963992785.1). Lineage (NCBI taxonomy): Eukaryota > Metazoa > Arthropoda > Insecta > Hymenoptera > Tenthredinidae > Tenthredo > Tenthredo livida. The sequence goes on along the minus strand of OZ023066.1, from coordinate 9,735,405 downwards.
GAAAATAAACAAAAAAATCAAAAAAATTTAAGAAAAAGTAATTAGTTCGCTGATAGACAAAGGCAAGTTTTAGAATTTTTCAAAAATTTCTTCGTACATTTCGAACGTTTTAAAAACGCGAAAGTAGCGACGTGACGCGATCTGCTTTTGCCTTCGACTCTGTGATACGGATTTTTTGATTTTTCTCGCACAAAGCGATAAAAAGTCTATTTCTGTGAACGTCTGCTGTTCCTTTGGAGCAGATTAGAGATAAAGAAGACGCTGGACGCGAGTTCGATTTAGAAACAGGGGACTCCAAGTGGACAAGACGTCCGGGAGCAGGCTATACTCGGACCTCAACTTCGCAGACCTCAATTTCCCTTAAACCTCCCCACGATGGCCGGCTTAAACGAATGGGGATACTCGACTGTAGACGGTAAGTTTTCATTTAAATATAGATATTTTTTTTCTCTATTATCTCCCTCTACATACATACTTCCGCTTCTTTGCTCTCTCCGCGCGCACCAAACCAGAAGCCCTTTCATGACAAGGAAATAAAAAGCGTTGACTCAGCGTTGCCACATCTACGCACGAGGCAATGTTTACATCCTGTTTGGATCTTGATTATCATTTTCGTCAGCATACATGCCACTTTCTTTACCCTTTGTTCGCGTTACACACGCTGGTTTATCAACGTTATTAGATTGATTGTAACTTAAAATTGACCATATGTTAATAACATGGATAAATGTGAAAAACGTTATGAAAATTTGATGACAAAAGTTGTACTATATCATTATAAAAGCGGTTCCTTTTCGCTTATGTTATTTTACATCCGATTTTCCCGAGGCTCTATGTAACTTTATAAATAAGTTTTCATTAACTTCATACAGTCGAAGCACGCGGGGATCGTAACTTTCATAAAATGGCGTGTTTTGGAAAACGTTTGAAAGCCAGCTATAGTATACATAATGTACCGTATACATATATCCTGTCAGATTTACGATAAGTAGGTATATCGGCGGGAAATTTTTTCGTAATAAATTCCTCACGGATTTTATGTACATACGTGTACGTAACTACAACTTTGACCATTCCTAATCCAAGTTTAATAACATTTGAACGGATGTCCCGCCGTAGAACTGGGCATCAACTCCAGAGGGAATGCGGTGACATATACCGATCAATATTTACGAAATAGTGAACAGCGGGAAAGTCCCCGCGCACCCTTCTGTATATCACGCTGCACTCTATTCTGCAATTCTTATCAATGAATGCGTCGCCGCGGTGGGCGGAAAGATCTAGTCATAGTGTCGTTCGATCGCACCAAGTTGATGCGTGTCGGTTCCTGTACGGAATGTTGCTAATCTATATTTGCATGATTCATGCAGGTGCAATAAAACGTCGTAGCTATTTATACACGAGCTTTTTTATGGAGCGTGAAGAGAATAAATTGAGCTGCGCGGAATATGAGACTGCGTTAGAGGTTCAGCCATAGTTATTCGCGAAACTGTGACAGCTAGTCTTTTTTATCAAAGCTGACGTGGATTCTAAACAATAGCGATTGCGATTACGACACGCGACGCCCTAGTCAGAAAAGTTGTCAATTATTGTATTATTCGATATAAAACTATGTCGACTTGTAAAAACCGTAGGAAACTTCCCTCTTACGAAGCAATTTGAGGTGAACCGTATCTTTGAAACGCAAATATATCTCATGCAATATTCTCATAGACGCATAGCTGTGTGGTTTAGGTAATAATTACCTCGATGTTTCTAGCCGGGCAATTACGTTAATTTGAAACTAATGAAAGGTATAAGTTGTAAGTACCTACCTACAGTAGGCACATTGGTTAATTGCCAAAAATTTCCGCCCCATAAACATAAACAGACAATACGTTTTCTTTTATTTTCTAAATTACATAAAATAGGTACTATAAGTATAACATACACTTGCTAACGATTTGTGAGAATTTCATAGAAACTGACATAGAAGTAGGTATTATACACAATTATTATACCCTGTAAATTTTGTCTCTGCTTACTTTAAACTTAGCATATCCGTAATTTGATAGGAGTTGGAAAATATATTTAGGGTAGGTAGTTAGTGTCTCGTACCAACGTGGTGTGTGGCACCTTCTTCCTGGCAAGATATCTAACGAGGGTGCAACCCCTAAAATCAATACTTTTCTTTGGGGTCGGCCGATGCACCTGTAGCCTTCGGCCGTAAGGAGGTTACAAGTTATTGTTAGAAGCCAACGGTCATAGGCCTACTTTTATTCCCATTTCTTTAGGGACTGTATGAATATATCAATTCCCAATTTATCTTATACCTAATATACATATGAATATTGAAAAGACGTCAAGAATATATATTTCGCTTTTTCCACGAAGAGGGTAAATAACGCGGAATATCAGAAGTTCAATTTGCCACAATTGGATACCTTGTTCATTTGAATAAAGGGCATGTTACATGTTTGACTAGGACAATACGAAATTACTGTCGGGTTGCTTTTACGTAGCTGTCGTGAGTCGTAAGTGGAGTAAATATTGGAACAATTCCGTCTCATACTTCGCGTGTAGATGCAGCTCCGTTGTTACGTAGCAAACAATGAGCAGAAATTACCACAATGTGCAGCTATACTGTATTCAATGCTCATACGTAGTAGGTACGTGTATAGGTACTGTATACACGAGCGACGTTCTTACGTAAGTTGATTTCAAAGTTATATGCACAACTATATGTGCGTCCGGCAATACTCCAATCTCTCAGTTTTGCAAATTCTTACCGATATGTAAGTTTCAATTGCAATTCTCCGCTAGAAAATGATGAGAATTTTCAATAGATTGTTTCGTAAGTTTGACTATAATAGTGTTGAGTATAGCTTTGTTTCTGTAGCCTCTGCTTATGGCCTTTGACTTCACGAACACATACCGCGCGTTTTATATTATGCTAAAATCTTATTTTCTACCGCCACTATCAACGGTGCCATCGTCAGCATTTCCTTATGTATAGAACTTTACTGAATGACGTATGAGCGAAGTCGTGTTAAGTTCGTGATCCCAAATCAAATCGATCGATCGACAACGTTATATCAAACACTACGTAGAAAACTTCTCAGGCATTTAATTAACCTGGATATATACGCACCTATATGCACAGACTAGCCATCCAGGTAATACGAAAAAAGAAAATATACACAAACGTACATATCTACGTCAGATATTTGTAATACTACGGGCTTTACCCAAAATCCGACGTAAGTACGTACGTTTAGGTAATTATTTATGTCCATCCCCAGTAAATATAGATACCCTTTCGTTCTTGTCCTATTCGTCAATATCTACAGCCACACACGTTGTGCTATACGTAGTACTATTTTCCATGAGAAAAATCGTGGGAGTCGCGTTATAGTTAAATTCGTGCGTCTGCAGTATGCATGTATGGTATAAAATGTAGACATGTGCAGCTTCTCTCAATTGTCGAGCTTTACCACGATGCTTGACTCACCCTTTGTGAATTTGAGTCTAGATACTATGTGGGTATACATGTTAAGCTGTTGTATTGGTCGCCCTCATCAACCGGTTAAATCAAGATGTTACTAGAGTTGATGTACATCGAGCGTTGAGCTTAACACGTTATACCATTTCGTCATTACTGCTGAAGCTACTTCATAGTGTCTAGATTCCGGGATGAAATTCAATATGATTCTATATGGACCATCGAATCTGGTAGCATTCAATCACCGTCATAGTGGCAGGTGAACGTAAATATATATTCTCTGTTCGTCACGTGCTGCGTCACGCGCTTAAACGCGACGTCTAGCTGCTGCCTCGCCTATTTCCACTAGAACGATGCCTACTTCTTCACTCTTATGTCCAATGGGACAGTGTTTTAGATCGGAAACTCAGGTAACAACAGCGATCGCCTAGACTCACCTACAGGGACAGAAACTTTTTGCTTTCACCGTCTTCACGGCTTCGTATCATGCATACATACATCCAGGTGCTTGTTTCTATCAGTGGTGCTCAAACTAAATTCGCATTAAAACCCTGTCCATCATTTTTCACCTGAACGATCAGTTTCTCTATAAGATGTCCAAACCCTCTTTTCTGCACTTGGTATGATTCCATCTTATACCAATTTGCACTTGGTATATCCTCTTCTCTTCTGACGGTGTTAATTCACGTGCACGCATCTATGTGTTCGCGCATTTAACGCCGTTCATGTACAGAGGTCAACGAATCCGTTTCCTCCGCTAGTGCAGGCACTTGACGAAGTTGTTCAACAAGATCTGGAGCAATCCTTGTTGGTCGCGTGAATGACGTGGCGAACCTTTTCAGCGAGGCGTCGCTCTCCCGGTGTACAAAGATCATAAAGATCACTGGAGATGTTAGCTCTCCAACTTGCATGGAGTGGCCTGTAATCGGGGCTAATGGCCTAACGCGGTCAACTGATCAATTTGCTCATTTGTTCATTTGTTCTTCATGTGAAATTTTCCCTTACCTATATAACGACAACTACTATTCGTGAGAGGTACTCGCAGCAGTTAACTACAGCTTTGTTGTTATACCACCCAGACTTACCTGAGTTGATGAGCTATAGCCGGTTCTAGACGTGCTCTTTTCGTACTATTTTAAGTTGATCGCATCTGTATACGTGCACATACATAGGGCGATACAGAGAAGGTATGGTCCGTCGACCACAAACTTTCACACTATTATAGGTATAAGGTATTTCTGAGAAGCGATAGAGGATAAAGAGCAACGAACAGGTAGATCGTCGGAAGACGGAATATTTCTTCAGCTCGAAGATACATCGTTCCCTCAAATTCATTTCTCTGATAATTTAAATTACTGATTACAAAGCTTTTACGGCTTCGTCGTATTTGGTTGTCGTCATTGCGCAAGCAGGTGTCAAATCGAATACATATCATTTTATCGACTGTATGTAATAAAGTTCAAAATTTCTGGAAGGCTTAGAAACGGAGTTGCTAGAATTTTCAAACTTGTGATACAAACCGATCCTTGTCTCGTAATTCACGTGTCATTTATTCGCGTATAAATCTTTCACGAGAAACGACGATCGATGAAGGGTAGTATAAGGACTCAATAGTATAAATTGTCTGAGGCTTACTCCAGCTCCGGTTTTAGTTACCGTAGTTGCTTAGCTTGTAGTTTTGACCAAAATAATTAATAAACTATTTTGTGATCTTAACTTTGTTCTCCAAATTTTTGGAACACATGAAACTATGCATTCTGGTACAGATTTCCTGCTACTATACGTTCCCCACACTAAAGGTGAATGGAAACGCTCTTTCCTTGAGCTCTACCTATTTCATTTGTATTGAGTTACCCTGTAACTGGGCAGTTCAGTCAGTGAAGGTATACACACACACCTGTATAATTGATACCGTCATATAATGCACGGTATGTATGAGCGAGGAACGAGGAATGCTTTCGCAATTGAAGTAGAAATTCTTATTGATTATTTATTGTATAGAGGTAGGTATATGAAGCCACGCGAAAGGTGAGCGTTGTTGTTGTCCAGTCTTCTCCTACAGCTATATGGACACAGGAATTTTTTCGTCTAACCGTTATCGTTTCGAGATAGAGAAAGAGAGTTTTTGGGAGTGGTTTTCGTAGAAAAAAAATAAAATCTAGGAATGAGAAGCTTGAAGATTTCGTTTCAGGCAGGCTTTAGGCAGAAGAATTAGGCTCCGCGCCTTTTACTATAAATAAATGGTAGATAAGCAACCTGCACCCTAGTCCCTACAGTCACAAATTACGACTCATATTACCTTGCAATTAGATTTTTTTTTTCCTTCTTTTGATCGAATGTCAACTTAGGGTGTGGCGTTAAATGATCGCAGGAAGTCACGTGACGCCGGAAGTTCGACCGTAGGGATTGACGATCGCGAAAGACAAGGTGCACAGCACGCTACAAATTTACATATCCATAAGTTGAAACTTGCATATGAATATTGCATGGTTATTATCAACATCAAATGATACTTTTATAAATTATTTATAAACTACCACGTAAGCTGCGTCAGAACATAAGTATCGCGTCTACAGCTTTATTTGGAGATCGTCTCTGTTGCTTCTTCAGAATATCTGAATGCGCCCTTCTAGGCCAAAACATTCACAGTCAACCTACTCTTCATTATTACTTATTAATCATGGAATCAATAATTTCATCGCCGAAATCAATATCGTCGTATGAGTATATCGAGGTTTGCGCTCGGAGAAATTCATTGATAGAAAGTTTTTGTCCACCAGTAATTACGTACATCAAATTTATGCGGGCGATTAGTACGACAAAAGACCAATTTATAAATACGCAATTATTTTGATGGATTGAGGCGTGGATAAAGTAACTCTTCATTTATCACCACTAATAGGTAGCACTTGAAAGGTGGAGAATTTTGAATAATTTAATATACCTAGCTAGCGTAATTGGACATGGCAGTACGTCATACCTCGGAAATTAAAATTTCTTAAAAGACTAACGCTGCTGTGCTTCGTTGACGGTGAATTAAAAAATTCGATTCCTATATCAGGCAGACAAATTTAAAGATATATGTATGTATGATGTCAAGGTTGCCACGGTCTGCGAACTATAAATGCGATACCGGAAGTGAAATGATCGTCATTATTTTTGATATTTGTGGTATACATATAACAAACCGAGTTGTTGACATTTTTAAGATTCTGTAATATGCATAAATGCTGGAATTAGCAATTTTAAGCAACAAACCTGTTGGCTTGCGACCTACAAAATATTAATGATCGCATATATAATGCTAACACATGTCTGTAAAAGCCCACGAAAAAAGACAGCGCGCGGATCATTATACGCACGTTTAAATCGCGCTTGACGCACGATTTTTTTTATTACCTATTTTACTCCGGAGTTATAAAAAGTTAAAAGAAACAGAACGAGGTGACATTAATTTGGCATGCATACAATATACTATAGCGAAACGAGTAATTATTTACGTAATAAAAATTCAACGAAACACGAAGCGATCGTTTGAACAACAGTAGAATCGATTTCTGTCATTATAAGAGTCAAAAATCGCTGCAGGTAGGTAGGTAGAATATAGGTAATATTCGAAAGTATAATTCTTCTCGCACGATACTATCTATATACGTAACCGCAGACCAATAATCCTGCTTTCCTGTAGTAATTCTTGAAATGATGGTACGGGTGTAATTGCATCTGGGATTATACGGATATAATATATCATCAATAATTGTCGGAAAAGAAATTCTCCGCTATTACACGTCAAAATATAAAACGAATGTCATCGTGTATATTGACATTGAACCAATTGGCGGTGCAATTTATATCGTCCTCACGCCAGTCCGTTCGTTCGACGCATCATGATCCGAAAGCATGATGTCTTCGACAGAAATCTATCTGATCATCTGGCATGACACGCTAGCTCGTTACACGTGATGTCAGTGATTCTCATGACATATATCATCGAGTAGCTCTCTGAAATGGAAAAATACTGGAAATACGCGTACGTACGTATTACAATACTCCACGCAATGATCGGTTCCGATTTGTAGTAATTTGCCAATTTTGCTAAGCTTTGCAGTATAATAAAACGCGAATCGTATATTAAGTGTAAGCAATAATTCGAAGTACATTTCACATTTTACCTATACAAGCGGTATAGTATAATGTATCATAAATAGAAATTTGAACGTGATATGATTCGCTCAATGAACGTATGTTTACTTTGCAAAATACAGTTGGAAAAAATTCGATTAGATTTGGTAAATTATGTGATAGACAGCCGATTTGTTTCTTTTTCTTTCAAGCTACAAATTCGATTTGCTGTTTATAGCTGATATTTCTGTACTGCACTTGAGTCAGTTTTTAGTTCTATAGCCAGGTGGGTGCTATAAACCCATTATCGATTTATATACCGATGCAAATATACATAGAAAGCTATTGAAGTGTGTGTTTTATGCATCGCGTCAAGCTCAACGCACACAGCTATTTAACTAGGTAAATAGATTAAAAGATTAGGCGCCATTCCGTTGAAAGGGGGATTTTCATTGGCTATCCATAATAGAAGCCTCAGAACTTCTATCATCGCCTCACACATCTTGACCATGATCTCGTCCGTTCCGGTCTTATTGCGTAAATGCGCGTTCATTTCGCGAAACCGTCGCAGTTTAAGCTCCGCGATAATTGGACACTTAAATTTCAAGAGATATTCTTTTTAGAGAGTCTAGTTGGGTTTAAGTTAATCTTGAATTATAGTAAGACGCCTAACTTGCGATAGAATCGATTTATCGGTCATAACTTATTCCATTACCCCTTGTGTCCAGCCGTGTACGCGTCACTTGCTAATACAAAGCCTAATAAACGATAGCTTATTTAATCTCCTATATAATTAGGATGTCACTAACGATACAACGAATCAATTTCAGCCTGTCCGAAGATTGATTTGTTGAGCTCGTCAGGGTGTTTTGATCGCAACGTTTGATCGCTAATTTACGATATAAACAGTAAATTGTTCACTTCGAGAGATTATATCTTTTGCGGATTAACAAGTTTTGAAAAAATATCGGTCCTCGAATCAAGCTCTAGATGAGAGAGAGAGAGATGAATTCTTTATAAGTCAGTATGACTTTGAAGCTAAATCACCACGAACTTACTTTTCGGATCAGATGAATTGGTATTCGAAAATGTTTCCGATCGTTTGTTCAACCAACCGGGAAATCACGGGATCTATAGGATCACCGAAATTTTCAATCTCCTCATTTTGATGTTGGAGTTTCAGCTTCGGTTTAGTTTCTGTTAAATTTTGGCACTCGACACTATTTAACCTGCTTAATCGTCGGGAATTTGCTTCACAGCATTATATTCTGCGCCGCAGGGGACTAGTGGAGTAAAGTTGACGAGCCAGAGACATATAAGTATATATTCGGTATATATATTCGTGTCATTATACGATAAAGCTGATTAATGTTTCATAATAATCGTCATAATACATAAGTTGACGGAAGAACCGTTTTGGCAGATAATATGATGATAAGATCAATAAGCCCGTAAGCTACGTTGTCAATCGATACTCAATCTATTTTAATCTTTTCATACCTTTTTTTTTTGGCACTTTGATCGGTTAGAGGTATTTAGTGCTAATCAACATTTTATCTACCTATTATAGTCTAATGGGTCTATGCAATACATCGTATAATTGCTGAAAGATCCGTTCGATGCAATTAGTGAAGATTCCTTGAAATTTGCAATTAAATTTCAAGCCATACCTATATTGTAATTGTCTTTCTGATTATCATCTTTCGTAAGTTTGCACGTCATTGGACTTCACTGAAGAAATAATCGTAAGAAAACAGTATTAAAGATTTTTGTGGATAATTCATAAATGTTGTGACCTGTGGTTACCTAGGACAAAAAAAAATTGTTAGAAAAAAAAAGAAAAAAAAAACAATCGATCGAATTGGCGAATATTTATGCCAACACAGCAAGTAAAAATATATCGTGATATCATATTCGTTTTTATTACATATTGCTGTCTTACGACAATAACTTCGAATACCTCTAACCATACATATATACCTATACGTATATCCTGTATCAGCTCTCTGCGTCTTATAACGTATGATCGTAAATATCATTATTCGTCACATTTCACGACGCACGAATGCTAAAATATTACCAAAGATAAAAAAATGAAGGAAAATTTAAGAGAAGTCCTCTTCGTCTTTCAGTTCTTTACTCAATTGACAAAAGAACAAACTCAATCGCTTGTCCCTGCAGCAGATAAACTTGATTGTTATTAGTACAGACAAACCTTCACAAGGCATACAGTAGTATGTACGCTTCTGCAAAATGTTATTCTCCGACTTTGCAATAAAACGTATCTCGTTATTCACACTTTCGATAGTCGAGCGAATTATTTGTTATCAGGGTTGCGTAACTAGGCACTGTTTAATTTCTTTGAGAATAACAAGAACCAACAGGTGGTTTACCCACTCCGTAGTATATCTGGCGTCATTCTATTTTACATTATAAAGCATATCGAGTGAGAATATTGAGGTACAATCGAAATGGATAAAACGCAGGATACTTAAATAATTTACAAAACGACAGTCTCCAACTTGGGAATCTGCAAAGCAAATTTATCAAGCGTTTTAAATATTTCAAAATACAAGAACAAAAAACTTGGACGTAAAATTTTACTGCAAATTCGTAAGATCTATTCCATTTCTTTCGTTCTTTACTTCCTCTTTCAGTTAGCTAAACGTCCATCTAATTATATCTTTGGTTTTTCCAAAGTCTGCTGTAACGTGTAAATCGGATAACTTAATTCGCCATTCGTCAGGCACGATTGCTTCGTGAAATTATACGTATATTATACGCTGATCGTATGTCAATCAAGAATCAACGACGCCTCTTCCGTCTCTCGTATACATATACATCACCAAGACGTCTCTTGGAATCGTTAACGTCCCTGGAGTTAATCCACAATCATCAATCTCTCGGATAACTGCAGACGTTGCGACGATATAGCTTGTCGTCCTGGATTACCGTCACTGAGTTAACAATCTTAGTACGATAAATTCGTTAATATCTGTTCATTCATTAATTGCCACTACAGACTGCAGGCCTATCATGCTCTCCAGAGTGTTTAGATTTATATCAGTATAATTATTAACGAGTGATATGGATTGCCATGATATTGACTGACTAATTGTTTTCGCTTTACCTTATCGTTTATGGACCTATACCAGTATATTTCTGTGCAATCTAGATCAATTATTCAACATTTTTCAACGTTTTTAATTCCAACACGAGGTCGTAGGTATAGACTCTATAGCTTCGCAGATTAATTTGCGGTAGCAAACCCCGTAATCAAAAGCCGGAAGTTGCGTTTGAGGACCCAATCGAGCCCATTTATTCTCATTTATCTCGTTCTGAAAGCCTTTGCGAGTGCAGTTCAACACGTACTTAGGTATCTTCGCGGTGAGAGAAGGTGTGCATAAATCATTTTCTGTATAAAAGATACATTCGCAGTTCCTTTTCATCGAACGCCCCAACGGATACTTGGATACTTTATTATATTGTCACAACTATAATACAATACGGGTCCTTTAAAGCCTTAGGTACTTAATACATCCAAGGACTTGGTTTCAGTCAGCCTTGAAATGGCAAGTCGACATTTTATGGTCGCGTTAACCTATTTTGTATTGGCTAAAAAAACAAAAAAAAAAAGTAGGCATACAGTATCGCGAAACGGAAACATATTGCACTGATTTCCGGTATAAGCGTGATTTTTATGCCTTTCATGCTTCACGCAGATTAATTTGTACATGTTTATGGACCGTGAAATAATAACTTTCCCCTGTCAAGGTTGCCAGTGAAAAAATCTCCACAGATACAGTGAAGAATTAAATCTAGGTATACAGTGCTCTTGCGGTTTTGAATTGCGGTTGAAAAACAGAGAGTAAAACTTAACTAATTTAGTCTCATCGATGGCTTTAGATTTTCACTGGAAATGGTACCTATACAGCTCAAACTGCATGGCATGAGAATTGTTTATAGATTATAGTCATTCACTATTCTTATAGTTAGAAAAATTACTCTACGTTATACTTTTTCCTTATTGCAAGTAGTTGGAAAAGCAATACAGCGGATCGTCTATGTCATATTTCAAAGATCGCTACTTTCGCACTAATGTATATTAAATATAAATATCCTAATCGTTAAATTAGGGGAAATGTTCGTTAATTTATCATATCTATATACATATGCGTATGCATACTATGTGAATGGGTAATTTATTTCACATCACGTTTGATACTTGACAGATAGCCCTGACCGATTTTACCAGCGTGAATTATTTCCGCTTTCCTTCTTGTATAGAGTTGATATATACCTGTATAAATAAAAATAATATACCTATACGTATAATAGTCAGCTATGAGACTGCGTATAGTTATGTCACATACGTCTAAGGACGTTCTGCCGTCTCAGAATTAACCAGGAAATTTATAAAGGCTATTGTTTCGGCAAAATTCTAAGACGTAACGGGGAAATAAAGTGAATGCAGATTGATTCAGCCTCGAACAAAAAGAACCTTAGATTATCGGAGGCCTTTAGATGAAAGTCGACGAAAGGCCACGGGTCTATTATCAAATGGAAAATATTCGGCGATAGCTAGCTTATGCATGCAAGAGAGTAGAGCAGAGAGAGAGAGAGAAAAAAATGACTAAATGATTGATACCCAGAGAAAGTGGTTTATTTATCTTTCAAATCGTTGAACCGGAAATACGTCGAACCGTACTTCAAAAATGAGGAAAAAAGTTGTTATTTTTGATAGAACTTATGTATAGCGGTCTGACGTTTAAAATTTTATGTAAAAGTAAAGAAAAATTTCAACTGGTACAAAAATTTCGTTTTATTTTAATGCTTATTATACTCTTTCACGATAATCCCATAATCGCGTGTTTCATGTCCATCCGCTAAAAGAAATCCGCGACTTTTCTACGTACGCGCGCGGGTATATAGGAATTACGTGTACCTAGAATAAAAACTTTGGCACGCAGAATAACCTTTCATATAGGTAGGTATAATCTGTAATATATAGAAGAAGAAGAAGAGTTTGCCTGACGTAAGACTAAGCAAACGTTGAATTTGCTACGTTTTTTTTACAGATCGTTATTATGGCACACACATGTACCTTACACCTGGCGTCGTTGGACGCCACGTACGTCTTCTTTCTTGTATAATATACCTACCATATTTATATAAACGTATATGCGAATACGGCGAAAATTTTTTGCCCATAAATTATACATCGTCGAGTATACCGAGAATTTTCGGTGAGTCTAAACGATCCCCTTCCTACGGCAAAACCAACACAGGCGCGCACCGCGTGCGTGAGGCTCGTTCGGGAGGGGATAAGGTGCCAGTAGCATAGCATCTCATCCCGAACGAGCCTCACGCACGCGGTGCGCGCCTGTGTTGGTTTTGCCGTAGGAAGGGGATCGCTTAGTCTCAGCGAATATTCTCGGTATATAGCTAGGCGCGTGACCCACAAGCGATAGGGGTTTAAAGCAACGTCATTAAAATCGTGGCGTAAATTATGATAAGATATCGCAGATCATATGATAACTTTCCCGGAGACAGTGTTAAGATAAAAGAAGGATGTTTGTTACTCGAGGAAAGGATTAAACGGTCTGCGACGTTGTTTATTCCAAATTTTACCTCTTTCATAAAAATATTCTATGCATATTATATCATTGCTATAAGATCACTGAGTTCGTATTGACAATGCGGCCTCATGCGAATGCCTGATATTGCAGCAAAGCCGTGTTCTCTCTAAATTTGAATTTAATTTTTTTTTCTAATTTCGAATCAGTGGCATACTTTTCACTGCAAACCAGTGCATATTCACTAATTCCGCTATTTTCAAATTTCGAGAGTTGGGTAATTGGCAAATCTGATTTCTACTATTTTTGTTCTTCCTCTGATTTCAGGACCCAGCACGTGGGTGGAGAGATACCCAATGGCGGCAGGTTCAAGGCAGAGCCCGGTGAACATCGAGACCTTCCGTGCAAAATCCGACCACGAGGCTCTAAGTAGCAAACCATTGAGTTGGCGTTACCCAGCAACGGCCTCCAGGAAGTTGGTTAACCCAGGGTACTGTTGGCGCGTGGACACCGACGGCGAGGGCACCTGTAAGTCTTCTTGTCTTTCTGCGAGGCTGTCGTCTCGACATTAATATTAATTGAACCGAAAATGCGGGCTGTTGGATATGATCATGAAGACTGCAGCAGGGAATCGGTATTCAAACCATTTCATTTTATGCATCAGAATGAAGTTTTCACAGATTTCAAATCTTACGATACATTTTTGAGAATAAATCGCAAAACCTTTTTGCGAAATTGCATTTATTGTATAACTGCAGCACGGACCCTGAATAGTTTGAATAATTTTTATCCAATGCTGGATTACGCGGGATTCAAAATGCGATATTTTATATTTTATACATGGAGTAGAATAAATTCTACCGCAGTTGTTGAAATATTCATTCGATTCAAAGCGACAATAATCCTATATTGGTAAGCAAAAGCGAAAAACTGGTCTGCATCACTTTGCTTCAGCAGCTTGGGACTTGGTTCTTGTGTAACAGATGGTAAAACAACTTTTTCACCGACAAAACGTTTCCCAATTTCGTATCCAATTATTGTCTGTTTTATATTGCACCTATGATAACGATTCGCTAAATCTTCATCTTTCTTTTCGATGTGAGACACAGAGCTGGAGGATGAATTTAGAAAAAAAAAAAAAAATCATTCAGAACTTCAAAATTTTTGCATAAAGCAATTTTACTCCGTGGTACTGTCACTGTAATGTCCTGCAATGGTATCTGCCCAAATTTTCCTCAATGTACATGTAGGTACTATATAGGTAGGTACATGAGAGTTATAGGCCCCTTTCGCGTCGATTGCCTAGGCCCTGGGGCAAATCACGAACGAGGTCGAACCTCGAGGAGTAGTTAAGGCCCCACAACGCGCTGCGATTTGTTCTGTCGCTCATACAGCAGGATCCATAAGTTTTTCTCCATGAAATTTTTTGGTCATCAAATGTTGCCAGAATTTCTATGCACTGGTTGTCATTTGGTGAAATGGTTGTGATTGTAATACGTACACACATGATTTAAATTTCATTTTAAACGAACTTGAGTTCTTCTACTACGTGTATGAAAATCGTCTCTGAGATGGTAATTGGTAAATCTTAATGAAAAGTCTAAGATTTTTCAAAGAAAAATTCATAGATTTGAATTGAAACTAAAATATTTGGCTGTAGTCATTCACTGGCAGACAATATCATGCAGTCGTATGTATAATTATTGTTTGGTTTCCTTGACCGCCTGTACTCGCATCAGCATCACCAAGTATAGTGAACGTATAATGAAACCACTTTTTAAAATACGCTTCTCAATTTTAACCGATAAATTACTGCGTTCGGAAAAGCTTTTGGTTTCTAAATAACAAGCGATGGTATAATTTACGAATAAATTTTTTGAAATGGTTCGCTAATTTTATACCCGGTAAATTAACAAACCCAGCTATCGTACGTTCAATCTTGACTGAATCAAAAAAATTCTATCCGTTCGGTGAATTATCTCTGGCCTGCCTTACAATTAGCGGATTTAAATTACAGCAAAACTATTATTTGACGGATTTGAACCGTGAAACTGACCCTGTAAGGTGTGAGTCAACGAAAAATGCGAATACACATGTACTTGTAGGATGACATTGAGACGTGTCACTAATTTGAATAGATTTTTGGATTAATGTGTCGAGTGGGAGACAAAAATTTTATTTTGGACATGGTCGCCATTGGAAATATGGAGACGAATGAAATATGAAATTGCAGTCTTAGAATTCTGCTCTTTATAGCGTATGATGAACAGATGCGGTTGTTTATATCATAAGTGTATCTATGTATAGAACGACGGTGGTAGCCAACTAGGTAATCTTTTATAACCGCTATCGTCTTTTCCACTTAATATCTTATTTGCCGGATTTCACAATTCGCGAAAGCCTTCACTCATCTCTTGAACCATATAGAACACGTCATTTCTTAGACCTTGAGAATTGCATTGGAAATAAACGCTTACGTAATCAGATCTTCTACGTTCGGCCTAAAAAAATCAAATATGCGTATGTAACTACCGATAGAACGATTTTAAGGGCGTAACTTTGCTCAAACCATAAATAATAGTGCAAAATTTGAATTCCGAATCCGGAGCTCATTTTCATCCTTTTCCCACTGCCCGGAGGCCCTCGATTCTGCGATTACACGGCGTCCTGATTACGCAGATGCGATATGATGCTGCGCGTGATCCGTACGGCTCATAAAGTTCAATAGAGTGTATCCTGTACTGTAAATATATTACATAGCGGGTAGAGCGTTGTAGAAAATTTTTAACACCTGAATCTCAGGCTTCCATACGATGAGCTAAGTTTCTTTTTTTTTTTATATATATAAAAGGTCCGAATTCTTCTTTACAGTATTAACCGGTGGACCCCTCATGGACGATATCTACAAGCTTGAACAGTACCACTGCCATTGGGGATGTTCTGACTCAAGGGGTTCCGAGCACACCGTTGACGGTCAAGCTTTTGCTGGCGAGGTAATTAAACACGCTAAAAATTTATTCTATCAGATGTGTATACGGTATTTTATTACGTGAAATTTATTTCGATATTCAATTTGATGAGACGTAAAAAATAGGTTTCTATAAAATTCCAATGTTGAGTATGGCACGTGGTGACCATATGCATCGTCTAACAGGCGTCAAGCTCTCTGCCGGTTCAGTACTGGGATAACAAACGGTTTATATGACAGTTTAGTAGTAATTTTATATCATGTGATATGAGGCGTGAATCATACGACAGAATGTTTATAGCGATGATGATACTCCCCTTCATGTCAACGTGATAAGTGCTGGTATCATAAATTGCCTTGTAGACGACCAAAAATGAGTCTTAAAGGGGTCAAACGAGCCTGAGAACTTACCGAATCAATTAAGTTATGTGAATGAGACTTATTTTTTCCCTTATAGCTATAAATTCATTTTCTTCACTCTGTCTATACATTTATTTTTTTCGCAAAACGGTTTACGACGCTATATTTATGTGTATAATACTAACGCGCACTTGGTCTTGATAAGTTGCCAAAAAAAAGGAGACTCTGGCATCGAAATCAAAGACGGGGGGTCTACCTTTCTTCACATCCTTCCGAGTGAATCGGTAAATAAATGACAAAATGATGAGTGGATTTCGAATGGTTGTAGCTCTTAAAAAGAGTACAATAATGGTTGTAGAAGATTAATCGAACTATTTGATAAAAATTTAACTAATGCTAGTAAAACACTTAACGTACAAGTTATGAATTAACTTTTTGAGTGTAGAACAAGCATAAAAAGGCAATGTAAACAGAGAAGCAAACATCAATTGTTTGCCGTGCAAATAAGAAGCTATCACTGACGTCACTATGTGCACATGTGTTCAGGTGTGATATATTGAAAATACGCACCTACATACGCGTAATAATCGTTGGTGTAAAAAACAAAAGTATAAAGGTGTATACGTATACTATACCTGTGTACTGCAAAGAAAAAAGACAAAAAAAAAACGAAAAAAATGTAATCACCGTACCGTGAAAATGGAACGCGAAGTTACAGGTATTTGTCATTTATCCTAGATAGCTATAGGACACCGGAAAACGCATATAGGTATGTGTCATCAAATTATAGGTATCTTTGACGTATCATTATCGCCACGAGGGAGTTGTAGGTACTGTGAGAAACTGGGGAAGAATTTTAACTGATAAGTCCAAATTGCTGTCCAATTAGCTAGTAAAAATTAGGCGTGGAAAATAATTTGAGCAGAAAACAATATTAACGACTAATGAGCAATAGACAGATGCAGGTATTGTTAGAAATTATATATAGGATTATACATGATACACTGTAGCTTTTACATTTTTCTAAACTGAAGTTCGTATGTCAGAATATTGTGAACTTGTTAATATAGCGAGTGGTGCTGGCAGAAATAATAAACACAGTAATAAATTTACTTACTGAAATAATATTTCTCATAAGCCATATTCATATGGTATCAATTGAAATTGAATTATTTCATAGAGTTCTTTGTTCTTTGAAATCATCATTCGAACGAGTGCACATGGCTTGATATAGAAGCAAACTAAGATTAAATCATACGATAATTGCGAACGGTTTAAACAATTAAGACGCAGTAGACTATTACTAACTATAAGTCAATTGGTGATTGCCAAGGGCTCTTATTTCGTTATTACGCAAGTTTGTGCTAACGTTTACAGAGTTATAAGTTATGGTATTATACGTAATCATATACACTACATACACTATCGATCGAGTATATATCGTGAATAATAAAAATTCAATATCAGAAAATTTAATTAACAGTATAATCGTCTAATAGTTTTCAATTTACCGCAATCTTTGAAATAACTTGAACGAAGAAAGAAAGAAAGAATGAAAAAAGATGAAGAAATTTAATTGTCATATATGAATATGCTACGGATGGAATTGTTGACTCTGTCGATCTCAATCGTCTCTTCTTATATTCGATCTCTGTTATTGCGTCATCCGAGCAATTGGCTGACCATTGTTAAATAGAATCAGTAATTATTACCTGCATTAATTTTCATACGTCGATTGCAGACGTTTAATTTTATACCATAGTCGAGTGAATTCAATGAAACGTATAATTAATCATGTCTATAATCGCTAATTATCGCATTGTTAAATAATTAACAATCTACAATAAAAAATGACATCGATTTTTCATTCTGTTTTCAGCTGCATCTTGTGCATTGGAACACCACGAAGTACAACACGTTTGCGGAAGCTGCGAAGGCCCCTGACGGCTTGGCTGTTCTGGGTGTATTTCTGAAGGTATGTAATTCAATTTCGTACTTAGCTTTACGATCATTCTCAGTTTCGCGTTACTTAATAGACTTACAACAGTTGAATAAGAGAAAATGATTGTCCGAGAGTAAAAAAGGATTATTACCTATGTGCAAGGTATTTTCTCGCGTTCTTTTAAGACTTCGAAGCTTGCCAATGTCGCGATTCCTGAAACCTTTACGTAAGTTGATAAGTATATAAAACGTTGAAGTTTTAACGAGTCATAATAAGCAGAACCCGCAGCAGTGTCTCAACATTGTTCTCATCAGCCATTGCAGTTATATAGTCCCAAACATAATCGCATTCGTATTAGTTATACATCTATATACCTTCATACGTAACATCGATGCACTTCTCCGATGACCCAAATCATACTGCTGTACAAGTCGAAGGTACAACATGCGACATGAGTTGTTCTAAGTTCAAATTTTATAATTATTTCTTTTTTTTCTCACCTCGAATCGCGACGCATTTAATTGATAACCACCTATATGATGACGGATTATCCCGACCTACCCACACTCGGAATACAATTTATATATCATATCGTAACGATTGCCGTGAGCTTTTGCGTTAAAAGGATAAAACGATAAAATCGCCTGGCCCAATAAGAAGAGTGGTCTTACGGAACCAACGATAAGTTATTGCCATCGCTTCTAGTCGAAGGAATTATTGTCTTCATGATATTTCGCGAAAATTTCATCGCGTTTCTTATGCGTGTATAGGTACCTACCTAAGCTGGAAATGAGATGTTATCAATAATTGATGTAATCAGCTTATGGTTCTGTGGTTAATTGTGTTATCTTGTTTGTCAACTGCTACACCTCACCCTGCGATATACTATAATTATTCCTGAAACTAATTTCGACCAGTATAAGCTGTCCGCTTGTGCGAATCCGCACGTGATATCTTACCAGCTGATACGACGTGGAACAGACGTTGATTCTATTCCTAAATTTATTTACGGTTTTAAACATCGAAAATTGTATTTAAATGATATAAATTTTATTCAATGTATACTCATGACGTCAAATACGTCTGTTTCACGTATTATCATCATGTTGGGTGAACGAAATTTTTTCACGGCCGCATATGCGTACCTATATCAGCTACCACGTTTGCTTACTACTATTATGTCTACAATACGTACTTGTATCTTGATATGACTAGCTGAAGAAAACCTTCGCTATCTGGAAGGTTCAAGGCAATAAAGACAAGGTAATAAGCTGAGCTGTAGTCACCTTTGGTTCATGACTAAAAAACGAAGAAGAGAAAAAAGATCAAAGAATCGTAGCAACGACGAGTCAATTTCCCCATCACTTCGCGAACATTTCAATCGATATTATTCAGCTATGCCGTTTCTTATATGAAAACTCTTTTCAGTCTCGTGCTGGTATTCCCTTATTTTGTAAGCCTACCTCCCTCTGACTCTATTTTATACGTCTTCTTCTTATTCGCATGACAAATAGACAACAAAGGATTTCTTTATAATCCAGAATTATGTCGCATGTTCATCGCTCGACCTTGTTGCGCAGACAACAAATGCTTGGAAATGTAGTATTCATTACCAACTCGAGTATACCCTACTCGCGGTTTACTTTCAACATCTTTGCGATCGAAATACGTATTATATTAGTACCTTATACTTTAAAAATATCAGCAATTTTTAGTCATTTTTGTCTTCATTCTATCCATATACCAGCTCAACCACATCGTCACCTATTGTATCTTTGAAGATGATGTCTCTCCGTTTTGCGAGCTTACTATTGTCTTACTATTGCGCTTCGCGATTACTCGCGAACTTGCGAAAAGGTATGACCTTGCATAAGAGTGCATCACTTCGCGCGAACGATTTTCTATTACGCAGCAATATAGAGGAAAAGCTGTAACACATGACTTTTTCTATTTGATCTGAATTACCGCGTATCTCGATAAGATTAATTGTAAACGTTTATACCTAACATTATCTGTAATAGTGTGGTGAGCTTAGCTTGCGCATAAAAAAATCTATTTATATATTTGACATCGCGTAAATATAATTACGAGCGCCATTTCAAGCTCAGCTTAAACTGCAACAGACTTTGTCGTTGGTATTAAATATTTAATCACTTTATTGTACTTATAATATGTGATCTCGTGACTGCAGATACAAAAATCGTCTAGGAATCAGCTATACGATTATATAATGATTGTTGAAAATAATCCGCAAATTATACAATTATACGATTGGCTCTTATGCGTTATCGACTAGTTTTGCTTTTTTTTTCCCTCGCCTGTAGCTCTTCGCAAATAATTAACAAGGAAAAAATCTCTTCAATTTAAGGTGGGAAAAACCCATTACGAAATGGACAAGATAGCTCGTCTTTTACCGTACGTCTCTCACCGAGACGAGGTGGTCGAAATCGGGGAAAACATCGATCCTAGCAAGCTGTTACCTGGTAAGTGCAGTGATTTAACAAATTTAACTATAGTCAGTTTTCTTTTTTTTCTCATACTTTTGCTAATTAAAATCGAGTATATTTTTCCTCCTTTCTAAATTTCTGACTAAAACCTGCAGCTGCTTGATGCAAATAAATTAATAAAACATCCTATACGCGTAAAGTAGATAATTATATACCCTGTAACGCGCTCGTCTTTAAAAATTACTAAAATTACTTCATCGTATTCTGAGCATGATTTTCTGTAAAATGTATAAATATACTAACAACTCGTTATTTGTATCCACTTCTATTACATGTTTCATCTAATTCCTCTTATACGAATTATTTCCTCCTTTCTACCTCATTTTTATCCGAGTCAAGTCACGTACTGACTTCTAAATTGGCGCTAAAAGCGGGATTAACAATAATTCTTATCCATGCAATAACAATAAACTTGTATTATCTAGATCCGGATCAAGCCTGATTGCTCTTAAGCCTTTCAGACTTCTTGTCTTTAATTTTATTCGAATATACCTTCCTCTACCACAGATCAGTGATAAGTTCATATACCTAACTACGTGTTAACATATTCGTAGATTTACCCCTATCTGTAACTCGTAATTGGCGATACTAGACGCAGCCCAGTTCTCGTTACCCCCAAGTAACATAACACTTACCTTATACCTATACTAACATATGTGCTCTGCGTGTGTCCCTGTATTGTGCTCGATTAGCTCGCAGTGGCCGAGCCTGTACACAGAGATGCATAAACCCTTGCATGCGTTGGGCAGATCGAATCATTCGTCACGAAAGCAAGTACAACGATCAAGGTGAGTAAATTGCGATGTCGGAAAATGGGGTACAGGAAAGCTTTAGAAAATCAGCAAGATGATTGCATATATCAGAAAAGACTTTTACGACGTATATTGGATAATGGGTATAACTCTGGTTGTTTTGTAACGCTTTGTCCCTATCGTTTAACAAATTAAAACCTGCTTTATATATTTACGCACTTATCGCTAGTCTTGAACAAAAAATTTTTCAAGAATTAAGAATTTCGTATAACTTTTATGATCAAGTCTTTGATCATAATTGTGTTTTTTCTTTTTCTTTTTGTTTTCTCCTTCGAATTTTCGCGAATTTTAATCATAGCAAATACTCCGCCAAATGGATATATTTATGCGTGTATGCTTGAAAGAAGATATTTTATCGTTTTCATAACGAGTCGAATTAATTTCCGCATCTACGAATAATTAAGTACTATATGAAAAATTCGGGGGGCTATTCACTGCCAAATCTCTCGACACTGCAGTGATCGCTGATTTCACGTGATTTCAGGATTATTCAAAACTCGACTTCGACAGAACTCATGAGATTTCATGTGATTTTCAGACTGATTTCAGGAGTGAATAGCCCCTTGGAAATTTATCCGCCATAATTATTCTAAGATTAATTTTTCCTCTTATCTATTATTTAGCTGACGACAATGGGTATTGGACCTATTTGGGTTCGCTGACGACGCCACCGTGCAACGAAAGTGTTACCTGGATTTTGTTCAAGAAGTACATCGAGGTTTCTCACCATCAGCTAAACATCTTCCGTAACTTGAGGAAGTTTACACGTGACGAAGAATGTCCTTGCCACGAGAATCACGGAGCTGTAAGTATACCCTTCGAGCATTAAAAATCATTGGACATTGTCCTCGTTTTTAGTTTTTTCAAATTTTTTTCCCGGAATTTTGAACCATGCAAGCAACTTTTAACTGCAACGACGATTATATATCAGAAGCGTCAGTATATCTTCGCGTTTTCGGTCGATCCTGGAATTTCGCGATCTGAAAGAAAAAAAAAAAGAGATTCAAACCGCAACTTCGTTCGAATTAATTTGTTTTATCTCAAAGCTCTAGGGTCTGTGGTTTGCTGTTTGCTTCGCGATTTCATTAAACGTGAATAAGTAACGCGTGTACTTGGAAAATGAAAAGATAACAAGTCGGATAATTAAAAACCACAATGTCTAGTGCAGTTAATTACTCGACTCGCAGACCATTCCACAAATCTCGATGATTATACAAGTCTCAATTAATAAACAGACTAATATTAGCTTCTGCGCCAAATGCTGAATCGAAAAAAATTAAGTAATCCCCATAGAGGCGGTGAAACAATGGATTCCCGTTTCGTCATAATCGTTTTTTTTTCTTTTTTAATTCCCAAACAATTTCGCAATGTTCAAAATTCAACCAACAACAATAGAATGGTTACGTAGCGTCACACTGTATACCTACATCCTGTCGCAAATTATTTCCCAGTCTATAATTCTTGAACTTTGTCCAACAATTTTCTTTATATAGTAGTAGTGTAAAAATGAGTTCATAGAACCGGAAATCGTACTAATCCCCAAAACTGTTTGAAAAAAAACTTATTCTCAACCTTGTGTTTGTTTATTATTTTCGCTCATAGGTCATCAACAACTTCCGTCCGCCGTTGCCTCTTGGCAATCGCGATATCCGTGAGTGCGGAAGCTTCTAAGTGATGAAGAATTCGTACTTTATGCAACATCGACATTTGGGAACCACGCCTAGAAGATGATCAGGTTTAAACAGAGGAGTATTTGAGATGTGTCTTTGCCGGCCATCGAGGGGAGGAGGGGAGGAGGGGGTGGGGGGGATTGGGGATGGGGGAAAGTTTGCTCTTAGGTCGTGTGCAGATTTTATATTCAAAATTTAAACGAAGGAAATGAGTGAGAAAAAAAAGAAACAAAAGTTCAAATTTACAGATTTACAGATTTTTATTCACCACGGCCTAAGTTGAAACTGTGCAAGTGCAAATATATACAGAAGGATAAGAAATTCGATGAGAAATAAGGGGCGTAAAATTTTTATGTTATTTGTGTAGCAACAGCTGGATTAAATCAATCAATGTACTAATACATGTAGGTATACGTGTTTAACATATACACATTATATATACAATAATATAATTGTTTAATACAGTCGAGAGTACGGTACACGTTGTGACGAACGTTGCATTAATACTATACCTATATGTTCGTCTGCGATTATGCAATATCTTGATAACAGTAACGTTCGAGATATTATAATATCATCGTTGTGGTTTTTTTTTTTTTTTTTTTTTAAATTTTTTTCTTAATTAAAAACAATTATTTATATTGTATACATAACGGTGCAGTACGTTATATATTTATTTTCAAAACTATAATTACATAACTATACTGATACTATAAATACGTTTTAATTGAACGATGGTTCTTAAATATTATTTAGACAAGCTGGAAAGGACCCGAAAAGTTTTAGTATAAGTACATACTGTAATACACACTATATATACATACTATACATACATACATACAAATATGCAGAAGCAGGCTTCAAAATGGAAATTTTATCTGGTTACATCGATGTACTTTATACTATATTCTATGTATTGCAAATCAAAAGAATGAGCAGAAAACAAAGATATACCTACCTACCCATGTGAATGAAATGGAAATTAATTCTCTCTGTTTTTTCTTTCTTTTAAATTGAATTCAATTTTTTTCGATAGAAATAATATAATGTCCTTGATGTTATTCATTGTCAGATCTGATAGGCTGATGTCTGTGCCTACTTAGAAATATTAATATACAATTGATATAATAAGCTAAAAAACATAAATGGTTGCAAGTTACTAAACAAAATGAAAAAAAAAAAAGAAAAAAACGAAAACACTATTGAAGCGATGGTAATTATGAATAAGACTTTGAGAAAAAAGGAGAAAAAAAAAATTATATAGTATAGAAGAAAAGAAGTTTTTGCTAAAATACATTCTCGGAATTGATTATTAAATAATATCGATTCCTTTTGAAATTTTGATCAAGTTTTATACGCGTCAAATATAATTGACCAATTCTTTTGTAATCATTTCCGCAACGCGGTATATTAGGTGTTCTATATAGCTGTTTTAGCTTTTAGAGTATAATATATACACTGTCGACTTTTAATAGTTAATATTTAACGGCTTAGCCCAACAAAATTGAGATAACATGTAAAATTAACCGTGCTATGTTATTAACGAAGTATACCTACGAACATACATATATACATATATAAATATTATATTACATTATGCTATACCATCTATTATATTATATCATATTACGTTACATAGGTGTTTGTGACTTCGTGTATTTCATGTATGCAACACGTCGCTAGTGTCTGTGAAGAAAGAACATCAAGTTTTCGTAACTCACATCACGATCTAAACGAAACTCAATAAGATGAATTACAACTTTCAATAGTACTATTATACCTAATATACGCATATATTATGACATTATGACTTATGAGTTCATAAAAAATCCAGACACTAGTGATTCGAAATATACTCTCGTGTATTGTGACGTCATTGAAGTAATTTCGTGCACCCCTTCACACCTTGTATTTTCGTTGTATTTAAAACATTTATTCATTATTATTATTTATACATCTACTAATTACCTGTCCAACGCCGTTGTTTTTCTTCACATTCTGACGTTTATCGTTTTTATCAAATTACTATATATCTACTTTTATACGTATATTTTATTCAATAATTACGGTATATATAGTACATATACATATACATAGTATATAGAAGACGTTCAATGGTCTAAATATATACTATATCTATATCTATATGTCTATATTATCTATATAAAATTGTAATCTTGGCTTATACATATATTATAGTATTATTGTCACTTATTAATTAATCATGATATATATTTGTGTCTCGAATGGTCGAATTTTAAATTTTGAACATTCCTGATGCGAATAGTTTATAAATATTTATCGTCTTGCATATTGCAATAATAATTTTAATAATATCATTATTATACAGGCTGTGCTATATTGGTATGGAATAATGAATATTTCCAGCTTTCATAACGCTCTTGGAATTCAAAAAACCTATATTACCTATACAGTTTAAACTTGAAAGTCTAAAATATATATTCTCACGAATTATAAATAGAAACTCGTGATCGACACGTTGTCGTGGCTTTCACGCAAGAAATTTACTTTCAATAAGCACAGCCACAAAAGCTAATAAAAACAATTTTAAAAATATACTCGCAACTATATTTATTCATAAATGTACCCGCATATATTTAAATGTTATATCTGAATAATATCTGTTTTGTGAATTTTAGTCCTCATAACATAGAAGACTGTGGTTGGGCTTAGCGTCAACTGTGATAGTGAAAAAAATAATAATAAATACATATTTACGAAGAAGTCGAAGCTTTTCACACTGTCTACACTGTTTCTTCTAATTTTAATTAAAATTAAGTACTCGAAAGACCAGTGTGTCTCCATATCTCCTGAAATCATCCTTTATTTTCTTATTTTCGATCCTTTTTTTCATTACCATATCAATTCTAGAAAAAAAAAAACAAATCTCTTCGGATTCTTAAAGTAAGCGTTTAATGAATAAATTATTTGGCAATAATTTTGAATATCGAATAGCTCCTAAGCTGGGCGTTACGTTTGCCGAAATTGAGGAACTCTGGCATAACTGTGGAATTTTAATTACCATATAAAGCTATAATATTTGCTCATTATAACGTTCTTTCTTATATTCTGTATCAAGTATTAATTATATACGTAATATAATTTGAATCGGTGTATGAATTAAAGAGATCAGCAGATAAAAAGAGGTGAAACCGTTTTAGCATTTCTATATATAAATTAATAAAAACGTGCAGCTGTTTTCAGCGATATTTTCTTTCAAGTCGTGTCCTTGGGTTCATTTGACGTTAATCTTCCTTTTTTATATTCAAAACGGTTGCTTATCTTTAGTTTATTGTTTGCAGTCATACATGACTACATAGAAGGCTACCGTGCGCTGACGTTTAATATATATTGCAGACTATACTCCGCCACGTACGGTCGCTGTGCTTCTATGAAGCCATTTGAATAGGTATAAATACAAATATAGATGAAAAACAACCAACCAAGTCACGAGTGTAGTGAACCGGTTAGTGGTTCGTACAACTTTGCTGTATTCGCGGACTCAGGGCCGCTGCAGCGGCGGAAACCTCTGAAGGCTGCGAGAAAACCAGACCGCGATAAATAAACGAAGAGAAAAATCAAGAGCAAACTGACGAGTCGAAAGAAGAAGAAAAACGAGCCATGTTTTCCGACTAATTAGCAATTTCTGCGTATACCGAGTCTCGAGCAAATTACATTATCGCACGAACATTGTTTCTGTTATACATACATATAGAGATTTTCCGAAAAGATATTCGCATTTGGAAATAGGTAATAGATAAGCTTGGAACTATTCTGTATTTTGGATTGAAGACAAGCTTATCCTTGATGCTACTATCGTGGGAAAAATTAAACCAGGGAAAGTAGTCGCTGTGATTTCCCGTTCCATTGCGTTTTTTGAATATGTTAATGCGGTTTCGCAGAATTTGTGTTGATATTTTTCCTCATAGATCTCTATGCGTCCAATACAGCCGTAGTTTTTATAACCTTGAGAACAACCGCGGCCCTGTACTCGTGGCATAATGCTGATGTATGTACATACATACGTATACAGATACGTGTAATGTATCTCTACGTTCGGTACTTTTTATTCCAGTTTTACTTTTTGAGTGTCTGCATTTTGCAGAGTGGAGCGGTTAGAGAAGACGATAGAAAATACTGCTGTTCGTAACTCATATTCAATTCGAGGTTTAGAATTTATCTAAAAGGAAATTCCTATTCTATGATTCCTATTATATGACGTTTCATACGTAACAGCTGCAGGTCAAACCTGGCTAAATAGTGTGTTGACGAAGGAGTCGATGGACTGACCGCTAATATTATTATACGCTGACAGAGACTTACTCCTTATTACAAAAGAAAAGAAAAAAAGATCGCCAATTTGTGCAAATGTTGACGTGGCACAGGCTGAACAGTTAGTCAGCAGGTGTTTACAATCCAGCTATAACCAGATCTGATCGTTATGAAAAAAAAAAACAAAAAAAATTTTACTACAATGGCGTAATACACCTTTGTGGAAGTCTTTAGAAACCTTTCACCTCTGAATAGCTGTGATCTGCACATAGAGCTGTACCAATGTCTAAGCTACGACAGATCGTGCGTCACTCGAAGGAATGATAGAAATAACAAAAGGACACGTCCATTATCAAAGAGATTGTTTTAAAACATCTTATGCTGCGAGTTGCTGCAGGCGAGTCGTAACCACTCTAAGCCAGAAGCGCATTCATACTCGTCGTAACTGGAAAGGCGAGGTTTATAAATACACCGGTATATGGAACTCCATGTCCGACATAGGTATACCACAAGCCGTTTCACCGGATGGAGTGGCTGCCGTATGAAAAATAAAAAGTACTGAAGTGGTTTGGATATGCGCACTTCCTGTCCGTATCTTTTTACACAATTAATGCTACCTGTATACTAGCCCGCTACATACTGCGGCGATTACTTATTTTAAGCATGCGAATAGGACGTCGTTATAAGCTAATCTATTATACGCGGATTATTATGTATTCCTCTTTTTGAATACTCTACGGCGCGCCGACCGTTCTCAGAGCTATATAACTCTATAGGTATTATTTTACATGCTAGGCCAGATGTCGAAGCGCGCTTTGACTGCACATACTCGAAGAACAATCGCTCGCACGAACACGTGTGGCATAATTAATTACCCTTCATTACATTAAGGTTTATTGTTAACTATTGTCATAAACAACATATTTGACAGATGATTATTTGGTGCTTTGTGTAATAAATCCTTAAGGTAATACCTTCACGGTTGTGAATACAAATTTAAAATTATATATATTAATATACAATACAAATGAGCTTTTGATCATACGTGCAAATGCTTCAAGCATTGCCATGTTACGGAAGCCTGATGGGGCTAACCGAATACTACAGACTGTGCTGCAGTCATAAACGCATCTCACATGCTAACATATGCTTTCAACAATATCATCATCTATACCGAGTGTCGGAGACATGAATTGCGATGGACCATTAAGGATAATGGATAATAATTTTTCAATGCAATTGAACGTTATATCCTCCATTGTTAACATTACTGAAGAAAATCATTCATCATCACAAATGGAAGATTAATTCAAAAACCTTCGGGAAAAAATTAGCATAACAGATTGACCGACAATATTAACTAACTAATGAACGTGAGCATAGAGAAATGCCGTTACAATTTAGAATTGTAGGTAAGTGATGCGGAAAAATGAATAGAATATCATCCCGTGATTAAATAAATAGAGATGAGCATCTTAAGAAGAGGACTAAAAATTGATTACATATTTATCAAATAATGAATTAGCAGAATAAGGCGAGCGAATACCGGATCAGTACGCTCAATTATTCGCAACTCATATGCCATTCTTGGGATTTGGTAACGAAGATTGCATATGGTAAGGCGTCAATACGACTGCGAGATGGTGGTACCATTTGGCCCCCCGTTGACGGAGGAGCACTGACCTAGGACAATAGCACCTGTCGTGCTAGTACACACGGGGGCTAGGTGAATGCACATATAAAATCTTTATGACGTATACTTCGAACTCGGAAAAGTAATTGTAAAATTACCAATGTATTCATGGACGTGGATAGATTGTTCTTGTCTAGTTTTCGGAGTAATTTACTTAATTATTGTGATATTTTACCACTCGTCATTCTGTTACAGTTGAACAAGTTCCCATCAGAGTCCAAACATCTCCGACCAGCAAGGATTCTGTCCCGATTGCAACAAACGGGTATACTTATATATATAGAACTGAGACTTTGCAAAATTAATTGTTTCTAGGTAGTAGATATTATAATAATACGAATGTAGTTTATACTATGATAATTTATTGGCCAGGCAGCAAGTGCAGAGACTCGATAAGTTGCGATATGGGTACATATTCATTTTTCAGAATCGATTACAAATTGTAAATACATATTATATAACTTCGACAATGAGTAATATTGTATCAATAATTGTAGTTATAAATTCCCAGGTACACCAATAATTAATTGCCTTCTTATTTTCCACTTTCCCCTTCCCGCAACTCTTCGTTTCATAATGCAACAATCGGAATCTGAACCTGCGTAGGAAAATTTAAATAAATTATAATTATAAATAAATTTCAAGCTACTTCAGCAAGCGTCAGCTGATTATTTTTTATTTTATCGACTAGACTTGGAAATTGATAAACTTATAATTTGACAATATTATGCTTGACGATGTGAACTACGTCTAGCACAACTGCATGCCTGCTCACGTGTGTACTGTTGCTTTTTCCCGCCAAAAATTTTAGCACACCTCCTCGGGTCAGATGTTCTCCTGATACCAGGAGCAATGTTTGAGTTAAAATTTCTAAAACCCTGAAAATCGCTAGTAACTTAATTATACATAGAGACGTGCATGAGGACACGTGTGCATGCCTATATCTATACACTACTCCGTCCCCCCTCCAAAAATTTCAGCACACCTCCTCGGGTCAGATGTTCTCCTGATACCAGGAGCAATTTGTGAGTTAAAATTTCTAAAACTCTCAAAATCGCTTCTAACTTAATCATATACAGAGACGTGCATGAAGCAACGCATGCATGCCTATATCTATACACTACTCCGTTCCCCCTCCAAAAATTTCAGCACACCTCCTCGGGTCAGGTGTTCTCCTGATACCAGAAGCAATTTTTGAGTTAAAATTTCTAAAACTCTGAAAATCGCTACTAATTTAATTATATATAGAGACGTGCATGAGGACACGTATGCATGCCTATATCTATACACTATAACAATTTTTCGGAAAACTAATAGAAAAAAAATTTAGAAAAAAAGTCGAAAAAAAAGTCAAAAAAACACTTCCAATTTGGTACTAAATTTACTGCTAAATTTGAAGATTCCTTTCGACTTTTTTTTACCTTTTTTCTAAAAAAATTTCTATCATTTTTTTTCTCCAAAGAGGTATGTACAGAGGCGTGCATGAACACACGTATGCATGCCTATATCAATACCCTATACTCCTTTCCCCCTCCAAAAATTTCAGCACACCTCCTCTGGTCAGATGTTCTCCTGATACCAGGAGCAATTTTCGACTTAAAATCATTAGATTTTCAGAGTTAGAGAAATTTTAGGTCGAAAATTGCTCCTGGTATCAGGAGAACATCTGACCCAAGGAGGTGTGCTGAAATTTTTGAAGGGGGAAAGGAGTAGTGTATTGGTATAGGCATGCATATACATTGCTTCGGAGTAATTTTTCTGGCAGTTGATACCTTTTTTTCGGAGTGATTTTTCTGGCAGTTGATACCTTCTTTTCGTAGCGAAAAAAAGCTGGTATCAACTGCCAGAAAAATCACTCCGAAAAAAGGTATCAACTGCCAGAAAAATCACTCCGAAAAAGGTATCAACTGCCAGAAAAATTACTCCGAAGCAATGTATATGCATGCCTATACCAATACACTACTCCTTTCCCCCTTCAAAAATTTCAGCACACCTCCTTGGGTCAGATGTTCTCCTGATACCAGGAGCAATTTTCGACCTAAAATTTCTTGAATTCTAAAAATCGCTAGTATTAACTAAATATAAGACGTGCAGGAAGACGTATGCATGCCTATATCAATACACTATGATTCTTTCCCCCTCCAAAAATTTCAGCACACCTCCTCGGGTCAGATGTTCTCCTGATACCAGGAGCAATTTTTGAGTTAAAATTTCTAAAACCCTGAAAATCGCTAGTAACTTAATTATATATAGAGACGTGCATGAGGACACGTATGCATGCCTATATCTATACACTACTCCGTTCTCCCTCGAAAATTTTCAGCACACCTCCTCGGGTCAGATGTTCTCCTGATACCAGGAGCAATTTTTGAGTTTTAATTTCTAAAACTCTGAAAATAGCTTCTAACTTAATCATATACAGAGACGTGCATGAAGCAACGCATGCATGCCTATATCTATACACTACTCCGTTCCCCCTCCAAAAATTTCAGCACACCTCCGCCGGTCAGATGTTCTCCTGATACCAGGCTGATTTTTCAGATAGAAAAATTTTGAGTCGAGAAATGCTCTTGGTATCGGGAAAACATCTGAGCCGAGGAGGTATGCTGAAATTTTTGGCGGGAAAAAGTAAGGTATACAAATAAGCAGGCACGCAATCATACACACGTGGCCTGATGCACGTCGTAGCTGAAAACGTATTAATTCTAATTTCATACTTCTCCTGTGTTTTGTAGGGCGTTTCACCTATCGCTTAATCAAACAAAGAGTCGTAGGATAGGGAAAGTGAAAAAGAACGAAGTAATTAATTATTGGTATATTTAGGAATTTATTACTGTATGATACAATATTATTCATTGTCAAAGTTATATATGAGTGTACAATTTGTAACTGTTTCTGAAAAATGAATATGAGTATCCAAATCACAATTCATGGAGTCTCTTTATTTGTTGCCTGGCCTATGTAGTTATCATGATACAAACTACATTCGTATGACAGTATACCCTTACGTATTATACCTATATTATACTAGTCATATACGCTTATAATATACCTTATACCCAATATAATTAATCTTACAAAGTCTCAGTTCAATATATGCTCGCTTGTTGGAATTGGTACAGAATTCTCGCTGGACGAAGATGTTCGGACTCCGGTGGGAACTCATTCAACTGTAACAGAACGACGAGTGTTACAATATAACCATGATCAGGTGAAGTACTCAAAGAACTAAACAAGACGAATCAATTTTCGTCCATGAATACATTGGTAATTTTATGACCACTTCTCCGAGCTCGAAGTGTGTCATAAAGATGTCATATGTGCGTTAACCAAGCCCCCATGTGTACTCTTTGACGCCACGAGGGCCACTGACCCCACGACAGGTGCTAGTGTCCTAGGTCAGTGCTCCTCCGCCAACGGGGGGTCAAATGGTATCGCCATCTTGTGATCGAATTGACGAACTATTTTTATCGGAAGCATAGGTACGCTTTACCATATGCAATCTCAATCCGGAACTTACTGTGATGACATGCGGACTACATACGGTAAGGCGTCTCTACGTTCGCGGTAAAAGTAGTTGGTCAATCCGACTGCAAGATGGCGACACCATTCAGTACACCTGCTAGCCTTTCTAATTGTCTTGAGTGTTATGACATTTCTTTCTATTAATCGTAGTCGAATAATAGTCATTAGTCAATTATAAAAAATAACATTTTAAAACCCTCATGGAGATTACTAAGTTCACCGTGCTTCAGAGAAAAAGTGTCTAAACTTGATTCGTGAAGCTTTTAGGTTAACCGACAAATTCATTCTACGACGATATGTTAACTTAGGATAGAAGGCATCAAAAGATCAAGGAATACGATGGGAGTCCATACGAATCAATAATTTATTGGGCATGCAACGATACTCTCGTATTACGTAGATCCCAACTGCAATTTAAATAACCCCTTCAGCTCTCTGAATTACATATAGAATTCGTTCTGAAGAACCGGTGAATATCAGACGAGAAGAATCTGTCTTCCTCAATGGCTCAATGATTGTAATATCGTCTATTTTGTAACCGTAAAATATCGATAACGCACTCCCCCATACGAACCCTCCGACGCCACGAGGGCAAGTGACCCCATCACCACGACAGGTGCACCTACCTAAAGTCAAGGTCACTGCGCGTCCTTGTACGGCTTATTGCGCCGACAGGGTGTTCACCCGTATCGCCATCTATTGGATAAGTAAAGAACTACAAGAATGACATATCTTTGGACCAACGCGAGTTCCATTGTAAATGACATCACTTCGTATTCTATAACCGCAGTGCGACGTTCCCCATAAAAATTTCTCATAAAATATCTTTAACCTTCAAAACCAGGATATTTTACCCGTAAAATACGTAAAAATGTCGGCATTAAATCTACCGGATTGTCCGGCGCCCCTGAAAAGCATTCAACACTTCTTAAAAGCCGCTGTAGAACACGATCAACGAGATCCTGTTGTCAGCTATTGGTGTAAGTACAGTTACCCCACACTCATTATATGTATCTACTTACCTACTTGAGTACTACACTAGTCTCAAAATATTCATAAAAATGATGAAGTCATCCGTTATCTACCTCAACAATATTTTTATCGATTACGTCGGTAGAAAACTGACGACATTAATCATTGCTAAACCTCTCTATCTCCTTCGATTGGATCATCACCATTTGCAATTTATTTTACGATCCCGATCATAGAAATAGGAACATTAGTATCTTGACAATGATCATCCTCAACGGAGAACTTTCAACTGCATTTAGGTCGTCTCCACGCTTTACAAACTGGTTTAAAATTGTCCACAAAAACATCGGAGGAAACTGGTTTCCTTTTGAAATTAATGGACTGGTTGGAAACAACGAAGAAAGCTCAGCACGAAAATGAGGCGATAACTAATGAAGTAGCGGCGCAAGCACACTTGGAGAATTATGCTCTTAAATTGTTTATGTATGCCGATGGGAACGACCGAGCTTCAAAGTTTGGAAAAAATGTAATCAAGGCATTCTATAGCGCTGGTATAATATACGACGTTCTATCAACCTTCGGTGAGCTTAGCGTAGAGGCGGCTCAGAATAGAAAATATGCTAAATGGAAGGCTGCATACATACATAACTGCCTTAAAAATGGCGAGACTCCGGTAGCTGGTCCAATGAAAGAAGAAGGCGAGGATGACGAGGATGCAGATCTTGATGCTGATGCTGATGCTGCGTCTGGACCGCCTGGAAATATTCCTTCTACTTCTGGTTTTGGTAAGTTCATATTGAGCCAAAGAATTTTTACATTCCAGAGATTGCAGGGTTTTTTTCAGGCTCCAAAATTCGATTTACAATTTTTAAGAACCTTATCTGCATTTTACGTTCTCATGCCTTTATGTTTATAGGAATTTCTTAATCTTATAACAGAAAATCAGTATCTGTTTGCAGGAAGTTTTTGCACCAAAGTCATGTGTGATCAGAATTTTGTATGGGTGAAATTTTAGCTTTAATTATGGTCTCAAGGAATTGAGAAACATCAGGGTGTCTGCAAGGCTTGGAATTCGTCAAGGGCCTTGAGAACTTGAATTATACGAAAATATTCGTGTAATTCAAGGATGCTTTTATCTGTTTGAGGATTGATACAATTACCTAATTACTAATTTCACTCTATTCATAAGTTCGGTCCTGTAGTTTAGATTTTTCAATTTTGGACAACACAATTATTTCTCAAAGACAAAAGTCGACTTGAGATGCTCTTGCATTCATAGGTACTCAATAATCACAATTGAATTCTAATTTATACTTACATGTGCGTGCATGAATTTCAATTGCTGAATACATATGTTGAATCTTGTGTTTTCACTAAATCCATTATTCTATTCATCATAAAATTGTCATCTCATTCTAACAGTAGCTTTTACTTTTACATACATAATTATATGCTTGCTCTAAATTGACGATTTATAAACAAGCTTCTATCCCAGTAATTGTGTTTTAAAGTAACAAATGCCTTTCTCCTTTTACATTCAATCCTCTAATCTCCAAAAAAAAAAAAAGAAACTGACAGTAATTAGTTGGGAAATACTTTTATTCAGTAATTATTGTCGTGTCTAGTTTCATTAGACAGTAAACTTGATAATGTAGATTTTTTTCACGCTAACGGTCAAGATGCCGATGGAGAAACTGGTAAAGTTGTATATTAATAATCAATATTAATATCGATACATATTTATTATCGAATCAAACTGAATGCTGACCATGTATATATTTTATATACCCAATTTATTCTCCGGTAAAAATTAATTTTTGATCATTAATTTATATAGCTGGAGAGCCTGGTCTGCCTGAAGAAACTGAAGGTGATTCAGTCTCAGGTATACGATAGATTTTTTATTCATAGTCGTTCATTTTCCATTCGTCAGATTGTAAATGAAAATTAATTTAACAGCTGATCAGGCTGACGACGAGCCTCAACCTCCACCAGAGGTTGAACCTGAACATGAAATTTCTGATTCAGGTATAGAGAATAAATGTTAATGCGCAATATAAACCGAAATTAAAATTTTCTCCTACTGACAAATGAATATTGTTTATCAGCTGAAGATCCTGAGTTAGAACCAGAAAATACCCCAGGTAAAAAATAAACGATCAGGACATAGTGAATTTATTTTTAATATTTATTGTTTTTATTTCATAATCTTCAGCTGAGGACAACAAGGAAGATGATGAAGGTATATCTGAAGATCTTGTAAAATATATATATATATGTGCTTTTCATATTTATTAAACTATGTTTAATGCTGCACGAAATAATGCTAGTTAACAACAAACAATCATTTATTTTTTTAGATAAATTCACTACTAATTATGCGCTAAAAATTTCCAAATAACTTACTGTTAGATATAGTAGAAAGAGCACAGCTTGTGAACTAATCACAAATCACGTTTGTAACTATCAAGAATGAGATGACACTTTATTATTTATATACTTGTAAATTTCTGTTTTCAATGTCTCAAGTCTATTTAATTTCCTCCAATGTTACTGTCTGAATAGAAGTTAACACATCAAAGAAACTATTAGATACTGTGGCTTGGTTGAAGCTGCCGATTACACGTATGAGAAACAAATCACACGGGGTACAAAATGCAGCGTTAGTACAATCAGACCAATCTCTTTCTGCAAAATACACAGTTATTCGTACTTTTGATCTCCCAAGGACTAAAAATGTACGAAAGAGAGCAGTCATTTGTAATCGACAATGTTAAAATGATGATAAAGATACCTTCAAGGTGTATATGCCCGATTTAAGGCAGTTGTCTCAAAACAAATAGCCATTTACATTTTTTAGGTGACTGTATCAAGTATAAATGGAGCTTCAAACTTTGGCTTAGATGTATCTTTTGCAGGCTTGTCATAACATCATAATTTTAAATGTTTTACACTATCCCAAAGTATATTTCATTACAGATAAAATTTGCTTTCAGGTGGAATCGGACAGCCTACTCCACCACCGGGTTCAGATGCTTTTGGTTTTCCTTCAGTCCCTAAGAGCTCAGCCACGAATTTCCCTACGCCCCCGGGTCCTAACACCAGTCAACCTAATTTGCCTTATCCTAATTTACCCAGTTTTAATAATACACCAATTACTCCAACACCTTATAGTCCAGCGCCTACTCCCGCTAGTCCAGCACCAAACCAACCGACAGCTGCAGACTACAACACTACACCGATAGCAGAGGGTGAGAATAAATTTGACCAAATTTTAAAATGACTTAATGAAGTCTGCCTTGTTTGCGATTTAACTAACACTCTGAATTCGAAAAATTGATTACAGCTGGAGTTGCTCTGGGCATAGAGCAGATGACCAAAGCACAAAAGTATGTTAAATGGGCCGGAAGTGCTTTAAACTATGACGATGTATCTACTGCAATTATGAACTTGCGGAAAGCGTTGCATCTTCTAACAACTGGCCAAGATCCTGCTTAGTTGGGCATAAAATCGACTCTGTTTTATCCATATTTATCTTCATATGTAAAATGGCAGCAAATTCAACGCTCGATACACACGGTTCGTGAATTAAAATCATACTACACTTGTTGGTACAGAATATCTAGTCGAAGAGTAAATTCCAAGCCTCAAACTCCGATCATTCTCAATTGTTTGGAAAGATAAGATTTTACAATATAGTTTCCACTTCTTTGTGGACGATTTTAATGCATTTATATTGACACGAATGTTATTATTTCAGCCTCTACCTGTTCGCCGATTATTTAGTAATAATGCTCCGTGTTATAGATGCTCCAAATTGGTTGTAATAGTGAAGTACAGTCACAATAATGCCTACTAAATGGATAACGATAATGATTAAGCTTAGAAGGACAGAGATTACTAACAAATAATAATCAAAAACATAATTATTTGCCTGATAAATTTATATATATATATATATATATAAACATAGTATATTTTTCTTATTTCATCGCAATATTTCGATATACGCTAACTAAGTAGTATATCTAACGGTATAATGTAAGATATTAACAATGCAAACGTCGCAATGACTAATCATGCCTGTAAATAATAATTGATATGTTTTCACCAAAAGCTACCTAAGTTTAATAAACACACATACATGTTAATAAAATACGTTCTACCCAACTTACGTGTATAATATATTGTAATCAATTCCTTACCAAGGCAGGATTTTACTGATTCGTATGCGATATAAGGCATTTTAAATGTGAAATCCTAACATCTTCAAGGAGTCTGACGACTGTGGACTGTGACCAAAACTATCTAGCTTCTCGGACATACAGTGCTTCTGTTGATTAAATGATGCTTAGAGATAATTATTATCGGGATAGACTTTGAATCAACAATTAAGATACTATTACCAATTTTGGATTTCACAGCACTTTATATTTAAAGGACATTATTCGACACCAAATAAGACATGTGTACTTTTTACATTTTCCCTTGTTTATATAAATGTATTATAATATAACATACGTATTAATTTCTCATTAATGTTTTGTAGCTTATTTGTTATTATATATATAATTTTTTTTTTCTTTTTCTTCATTCGGGCTACTGTCGTATGATGGAAAACTCAGAGGCATAATTATGTATCACATTGGGCTTTGTATAAGTTCGATTACACTATTAAAACCTGAACCGAGAATAATACTATTGTAGAGTTATAGAAATGAATAGGTATGTTTCTATTGAAATATAGTAATATGTTCAAATTGAATTTTTCCTAATTTTGATACATATTATAAACGCTTGTTGAAATATTATTACGTGGCTCAAATATTATGTGTTGACTAATTTAGTGATTATTTATAAAGGCATTTAGCGTTTCATAGTAGTTCATTACGATTACGAAATATTAGGACTCTTAATTTTCCAATTTCTTCTCTTCATTCGTCGAATGAATATTCCGTAAAGGATTATTATTCTAATTTCCTAGACATATATTGTTTTCCAATGTATTTACACGTAATATGCGTTCTTAACTAATAATCACGTCTAAATTGAGAAATTAACATTCCTATATCATGTACACGTATTACGTATACAGTATTAAATTAGCTTCTATATTTTTTTTGTCGAATTAAAAATTTTTCACGATGCATACGCGGCTACAAGAGATTCATTATGATAACTATGCTGCAGTTTATATCAGTTCTTATCAAATTTACCACAACATAGTTAATATTTACTAAATATTGATATTTATATTATTATGATATTGATGAGAACACATTTATTTTTAATGGCAGTTAGTACTTTGCATTCAAATTATATTATTACTCGCCAGTTTGAATTTGCTGTGCGCAGGCTGCAGTAACGTGGCTGCCAAAAGAACTCCTACTATCAATCAAACTCAATTTAAACAAGCCGACCCAAATTATTATGGAATCAAATTCATAATAGCAACAACTTAAATTAGCGTTACAATATATATTTTAAAGTGTAAACTATATACAACTTTATCAAGATTTATTATATTAATAAATATAATGTCTTGTGCAGTTATACATGAAAATATTTCACATAGGATTTAAGTTAAAATAAGGACCAACTATAAGACTTATTTATTCTTTAATATCAACGTTAATAGGTGGAACTTAATAATAATAAAAATAACAAATAACAAATAAAAACGTGAACGAAAAAATGATTTCTTTTTGCTTATATGAATAGTATCTACACAGCTACCAGATTATTGCACAACGATTGAAGGATATTATTTATCCTTTTCGTTGCAGAGCGAAAATAAAAGCATCGTAAATGACGTCTAAGCGAAAATGTGTGAAATAGATGCTCGAATAGTTGGTGAGTTTGTTTAAAAAAAAGAAAACAAAGAGAAAAAAAAAAAGATGAAACCAAATATTATTATAATTGTCGAATAAATACGCGCCTAGAGTTAAAATTCTAAGATAATAAATTACTTAGAAAAAAAATGAAAAAATGAAGATCGTGTGCTGTGTGAGACAGCTTTTTAATTATAGCTGCAATCGAGCTACTAGTTGTATGTACGAAAAAATTTGTGCGTATTTTTAGAGATTTAGTTCAGTCTTGCTTTTTAGATTTGTCGTCAATCCCATTCGCGGTAATCGGCTGACCGTCTTGGCGTCTTAATTGCCAGTCGATAACCAAACGACCGGTTAGCATAAAGAAGAATACCTGAAAGTAAATAGTATTTAATAAAAAAAATATGATACTGAATCTATAGGTGTAAGCGCGCGGTAAGGTAGCTTGTACCATTTTTCTAATAGGAAAGAATAGCTTAGCTATTTTATATGGCATCGGTAAAAATAATCCTGACCGATCGACTATATTCGTCTACTCACCAGTGCCGGTGCGATTCTTTCGAATTTATCGTTTACCATGTAGTGGGAATAAACAGCCATGAGCATAAGCAGCAACAGGACGAGATTCGAGGCGTTTTTCACTTTGTCTGTATACGAGAAACTTGTTGTTGTTAAGACAATCTAATGTGTCGAACTTTTAACTGATAATATAATTTAAGACTGCGCTATAAAAGTCGGTATATAGGTATAGTTGTTTAGTTTGAAACGAAACAGTTTGCGGTAAATGAAAATCGTTGAGATCTCAAACTATTATAGACTCGTTAAATTAAGCGCGAATCCAAACAAATACCCGTTGTGTTTCGCACACTCTAATCTATAAGATGATATTGTATTATAGCGTCTCTCCCAGTCTCAAAAAATGTTGAAAATTACGGATCGTATTACTTATGAGTAAAATATTGTGTATAAATGAAACGTACGACTAGGAATTAACGCCATCGCCAACCCACATACGATTTCAAGGGATCCGACAACCCTTCGATACCATTTGCTCGGTACTTTGAAGTCCAAAGTTCCCGATAAGGGAAAAACCTTGGCATACTTGACGTACTCCTTCCTCTGAAAGAAGTTTGTTAATCGCAAAATATAGCTATTTAGAATTGGCCATTATCCAACTGGACTGGTCAGCTGTTGTAAAGTCGACTGTGGCAATGAGACACCGAAATAGCTGCGAGCCTGTGCTAAGGCGCGGGCAAATCTTATCGAATTTATAAGATGTATATGATCGCGCGTTAAGGTGACCAGCCACCTGGACCAATTGGTATAAATAGTAATAAATATGTTTACACTTTTTCTCGCGAGATAAATGATGCGCTTAGATTATAAATTTGTATACGTTCAGATTTCTGAATGCTTTTATTATTCACGAGATAATAAAAGAAAATAAATTACGACAGAGGGATGAATTTTACACAACTTTTCTGACCTCTAGCCTCGATCAATCCTCACAATATAAATAGACAGATTGATTATGGGTTTTCGAATTTGCAGTCGCATTTTACATTAGGAAACGGATTTTCCCGCGTCACTGTAATGCATCCCACGCGGCCCTTATGTAATACGGGTACTCTGCATCTAGGAGCTAAAGTGCGCGCTAAAGCGTTTTTCTTACAAAATCGTTGAATATTATATAACTTAATTTGTCTTCTAAATAGATACGGGTGTAAAAATATGGAGGATAAAATACTCACCAAGTCTTTGTGGAGATCTTTACTAATGTGTGACGTTAGTTTCATCGTCCCAACGAACACAAAGAATATTCCCAAAAGTACGGATAAGGACTTCAGCACTATTGAACCCATTTTCCTGCGTGATGACGCTAAAAATTTGTTGTAATACAATATTGAATAAAGATTATTTTACGTAAACGAGCACAAGGCACTAGTTGTGTTCTTCTCTTAATGTTTATTAACGATACAACTACTCGCTTATTTAATTTTATCAATATTTAAATACGCATTTTTTAATATAAACTATTTGGTCGAAATTATTTAGGAGCTTGGACTATTGATAACCGTCCATGTTTCGTCGGCGACGGCGCACATCGCGGAACCGTCGACGTTTAATGACGTCAGACGGCGCCCTGGCCCCTGACCGACGACGCTTTTGGACGTACGCCGTCGCGATGCAGTTTGATTTTAGAAAATCATTAGTTAGTTGCGTGCGCATTAGGACCGGGTCGATTCAAACCGAACATTTAATTAAACATTTCTTTATTTACATAATGTACTTATAATAATCCATTCCGATTCAGATATCAGGTTCACATTTATAGCGCAATGAACTGAGCCCCGAAATCGACCCATTATCTCTATATAAATATACAAAACTCGAGCATACATCCATCACACTTTATAGACGTCAAATAAAACTTGTAAAAAGTAGATAACAATCACTTTATACATGCATACAAGCATATCTGGAAACCATTTAAGAAACTTTTATTACCAAAGGCTGTGAATTACATTTTTAACATTATTTGTTTTTCTTCTCCTTCTTCTTTTTCTTCTTCTTCACATTGTCCTCATCGTATAAAATTATATTTAAAGAAACTATGAATGACGAATTAATTAACGTCAACTGGTAAAACAGGTAGAATATGAAATAACGCTAGTAGTACGATTGCGGAAGCAAAATGATTCCCATAACTTAAAATCGTTATTAAAATGAATTAGGAAT
Source organism: Tenthredo livida (assembly GCA_963992785.1). Taxonomy (NCBI): domain Eukaryota; kingdom Metazoa; phylum Arthropoda; class Insecta; order Hymenoptera; family Tenthredinidae; genus Tenthredo; species Tenthredo livida. The sequence goes on along the minus strand of OZ023066.1, from coordinate 9,692,914 downwards.
AATATATCAGGGTCAGCAATCAACGGAATATAATTATTACTGTAGGGATCTGTACGTTTCTCTTTCGTTTTTTGCGAAAGTTCGTCGTCGTACGTTCAATTAAAAATTTTCTGTTCGTGTCCAAAAAATTCTAAGATTCCATGTGATTGTTTGTACTTTTTTCAGAATTGTTAACATCAGCATCACTGATCGAATTCGGTTTCATAACAACGCTTGACGATGTTGAACTGTCTTCTAAATGAACTGGTTTCCTCCGTCTAGCAGAAACAATTAATTTCTGCGTTTCTTTCTTCTGTTTGCTATTAGTTCCCTCAACTTTTGCCTTAGATAAAGTCTTCGCGGGTCTAATGCCGTTTTCTAAACTCTTGCTAAAATCTGATTCCTCATTGTCACCAATTTTTTCTACTTTGCTGCCTGCAGTCTTATTTTTTGATCCAATACTTTTAGCCACATCTCCTCCTTTACTGGCATTAACAAAATCAGTTTTGCAAGCTGTATTTTGTTTGTTCCTAGATTCCTTGACCATATTATTACGAATTTTATCCGATTTTTTACCCATTTCTTTGTCCACTTTGCTATTGCCTGACTTAGATTTTTCAGTCTTTTTAGTCGTTTCATCAACGCATTGAGCAACGGTTACTGACTCGACTCTATTCATGCTACTGAAATTGGATTCACCATCTGCAGCAGCTTCCCCAACTTTCACAGTATTCAGAGAATCATTTCTATCGCCGAAAAGATCGTCTACACTGATCTTCTTGTCCAGTTTTTTAGAGTTTTTACAATTGCGATTATCATTTTCGAAAACAGGACTTTCAGATATAGATTCTGCAATATTTTCGGACTTCACAGGCTTGTTGTTATCGTCTCTGCCCTGCTGCATTGTTCCAGATTCACAACTCAGTCTTTTAGTATTGGAGCTTATCGGACGAGGCATTATAATTTTTGTACATTGTTCAGAGTTCGTGTCAGACAATATCATTTCTTTTCGACCCTTGTGATAGGTCGATCTCAATGAAGTCAGTACCACTGGTTTAGATTTTGAGGAATTTTTTATTGGTTGAACCGAGGGTTTGGCACTTTTGTCAGAAACAATTTTTTCTCTTTCCGAGTCCATTTTACTATGCGCTTCATCATCACATATCGATTCGGTGTTATTCGGATGTTTGAGCGTTAGGTCTTCAGCCAACAAGGTCTTTGGGGGTTCTATCTTTTCTATCAACTGTAAGTTCTGCGCCATCATTCGACTCTTTCTATTCTCCTCAAAATTCTTAATGGGGCTGTCGATCGCAATCAAACACCAATCGTCGCCGCCATCATTACGAATCAAGTTTTTCGTATCAACTACGTTGTTATTTTCAATCAAAGGTGTTACAAGAGGAATATCTTTCGAAGAGCCTTGAAACGCGGTGTTTAATATGTGCTGTACTTCTTTCGGCGGAGAATCTTCTTCCGAAGTAAAGACATTGAGTAGTACAGCATGATTAACGTCATTATAAATTATTTTTTCATCAGATTTTTCATCCCTTTTGTTTTCTGATACATCTGTAGTAAAATTCGCTATAAATTCTGTAATATTTTCGATCCTCTCATCTCTAGACGGAGTCAAAGAGTTATTATTTAAGCCCATGGATCGATTGCATTCAGGAATAGATAATACTGGCTTCTCTAAAGGCAGAGACTTCTCATTCCTTTGACTGTTGCCAATCTCTCTTAGAGGCAATGGATATTTCACGTCCTGGATTACCGACACCAGCTCATCAGAATTTAATAAATCAAACTGACAATCAGAGGGTGGAATTTTTTCAGTCAAACTTTCAACAGGATTAACTATCTTCACAGGGCTAGATCCTGCACTATCTACTATTTCCCCATCCTCCAAAGAAATCAGACTTTGTGTTTCTGGATTCTCTGTGACCAGCGGCAACGCTTTCACAGGCATTTCTTCTACATTTTCAGTTCTGTCTCTCTCTGGTACAAAAGGTTCGGAATGTTGGGTAGAAATTTCGTCAAAATCAGAGCAACGTTTTCGTCTATTTCGGCTGTGGTGTCTTTCTTGTGATCGCAATCTTCCGTATTGTTTATCCACTCTAGATCTGTGTACCGTTCTCTCCCTGCTACCGCTCCTACTGCTATCCGGAGTTCTGGATTTTCCACCTTTACAGATCTTCTCATCATTTCGCTTATGTCTATTCAAGCTTCTGCCTTTTCCAGTTCGATCGTTAGATCGATCATCGACTCTGTGCTCAATCCGTTCTTTCAATTCACAAATTTCCCTGCTAAATTCGCTTAAATTATCGCCGTCTTTGTTCTTGGATTCTCTCTGTCTCTCAAATCTATCTCTATTTGTTCTATGTCTATCCTCACGCTGTCTACTTCGTCTCCTACTCCGCGATCTATGATTATACCGTCTATTCTTACTCTTAGATCTACTCCTGCCAATCTCGTCGCTTTTTTTATGACCTTCTCTTCTATCTTCAACAACTTTTTTCTCTTCATTTTGAACAGACTTTTTAGCTCCTAAATCTGGATCTATACCTTCCGCCAGAAGCATCAGTCTTATCGCAACCCTATTATGTCGATCTTGGGTCTCGCTCTCATCCGCTACATTAATACTCTCACTTCTATTCTTAATATCATTTTCAACAGGTGCTTCATACTCGTCGACAATATGATATGCGGCTAGATCATCAGGCGCAGGGATCCCCGTACGAGATAGTTCATCAATTTTGCTTTTAGACGAGTTCCTAAAGCTACTACTAGTTCCTCTATCGCTATGACGACTACTATCGCGGTACCTACTCTTCTCGTTGTTAATTCTCGACTTTTTATGACTACTCGGTAACTCCGGCTGATCTTCCAACTGTCTTTTTCTATCGAAATTATTACGTTTAAGAGAACCAAGGTCTTCTTGAGAGTTAATACTGCTACGAGACCCGAGACTCGATCCCTTATCCTGTAATCTAACTACGCTACCAACTTTACAGTCTGATTTAAGGCTCTCGGCTTTTAAGACACTCTGTGTATCGTTTTCAACCATTTGGTTCGGTCCAACGGATTCAGAAGCATTCTTTGAATCTGCTTCTGGCCTCGCTCTGGCCTGTTCCCTCTGTCTCCGTTCCTCTTCTTGCTCGTCGATAATCTTCTTTCGTAATCGCTCTCCGAATACTGTGCTAACGATCCCGTCAAGTTGATGCGATTTGTTAGTATTATTAGCATTATTCAAGTTGATACTTGGCGGTGGATTATCGCACATGTATTCCGTTGTATCCTGTACTTCTGTGACTTTGATAAAATGGCTCGATTCTTTTGGACTATCGTCACGTCTCTTCCTCGTAGGACTACGCCACGCTGATTTAATCGGTCTGTTGTATTCCCCTCTGCGAAACTGCATGTCGTCCAATCTGTAAAAATTTGTATAATCGTTTTTCATCATTGTTCAGAAGAAATGTTAATCGTATCTCACTTTTGATGAACCTAAAAGTTAAATTACACAATCGATTATTTTATATTTTAACAATTCGATACTGATGTTGGATTTAGAATTGAAAAATGAACATACTCCCGTCTGATATCGGCGATCATTCTATCCTTTCTGACGATTTCTGCTCTCGCTGTCTTTAGTAGCGAGGATAAGTTAACCTCTAAATTAGTGTTTACTTTCCGAAGTGATTCTAGGCTCTCGGTTAGGTCGGCAACTTGTTTTTCTAATTTCGTACATTTTTGGGAAAGTTTCTTGTTCTTTTCGGCAAGCTAAAACAGTCGTTTGTGTAAGAAATTTCGTTGAATTCATTAAAGCAGATGATGAAAACGTTAGGCGACATAACCTCAAACGTAAATATCAACGCTCCACGCTTTTCTTACATTTTCATTATCTCCTAAATTGAAATTAGGCAAATCGGCGTAGATGTCTATTTCGTCGTCCATTTCCTTAGGACTATTTTTACGTCATTATCAAAAATAATACATTATTCGCCAAATGAATTTAGGTATACTTATACGACTGCAAACGTCATATAAGCAGAATAACCTTCACAGCTGCTACGTGCTACGCCGTATGAAACTGCGCGGCGCGATCGCGTTCGAAAACCACTCCGCACTCGGCGGTCGGCGGTAAATAGTATAAATAAAGTGATCAAATTACTCCATAAAGCTGTATTACTCGTATTAGTATATATCGCAAGAATGCTTATTAGTTATTACGTATGCGAACGGCGACAAGCTGATCAAAATAATAGGCCGGAATTTTTCTACCGTCAATTACTTCTACAAACAAATTCAAATCTGGTATTGTATTGTTTTCTATAATAATGTTGTTGAAAATTGTTATTCAAATCTCTATGAATTAAATACAAAGGAACAGCCGTAACGATATTCAGGGTTTTAATCAATTCGACTAAAGCTATTTATTCATAATTAGAATTATACATTATACAATTCGTTAGATTACGTCATATAACTAATTGGTGGTTAATCGATGTGGTATTCTATCGAGCCACCGTCTCATATCATGCGATTTTTCAACCGTTTAATCTTCGTCGCATATATCTCAGCGTTTAAACATTGAAAAGTTTGATAGTCCGGAATGAGCTTATGCGCATGCGTGTACAGTCAGTGGTTGTCGGCGAATGCCTTAACCGAAGGCTTTAGTAGTGACGCGCACCTTGGATGCGTGGTTGGATATGAGTGTGGGAACGTTGTAGCTGCGGTACTCGCTTGATATATTGTTAGAAAAGTTTAGTGTTTGAGTGTATTTAAAGTGGTGCCAGCTATGTGTGTTATAGACTAAAGTGCGAAAAGTGTATTTAAAGGATTTGGTATCATCTATCTGTCTATCTACCTGTACGAGAATTAAGTATGAAGCAGTGATATTCAAGGAGAAATCTCTGAGCCTGTTACCTGAAAAACAAGGTACCTGTACTGCTAGCATATAGTCGAACCTGTTGATGTTTTCCGTCTTACCTGAACTTTTCGTCTTCTTTTCTTTTTCCTTTTTTTTTATCTCTGAGTTCTCAGCTTAGTTATTCGATTCGTGTATTCAATTCAGTCGGTTAATTTTTAGTATAATTATCAGCATACCCACCGAAGGGGCTCCTATGTGATCGCGAATTCTGAACGAACGTTGAGCGAACATACGTGAATCGACGTGACTCATAACTAAATTATTGCAAATAACACACAATAGGATGTCGCATAGCTAGATATCCGATAAAGTTTTTCTAAACTTTCGACTCTTTCAGAGTTGGACGTAGAGTAAAAGAGATTGAAAAATTTTATACGAAAATTGGTAAACATCTGAATATAAACCATTAATGCCCTAATGTGGATATATAGTACACACGATCCCTGACATTTCTACAAACAAAGTAAATTTATCGCTGCAGCTTGTGGTATAGATACGCAAATATTCGCGATCTCCTGCGAGTGCCGAGTGATTGTTTCTCCCGAGTTGCGTAAATCTGCTGACGATGTTATAACTCACAGATTCAGCAATATATATATATATTACACAAACGTTCAATATTGTATCGGTAGCTACGAGATCGAGGAATGGGAACACCGTACTTTTTTAAACGAGAAATAAAACGTTTCGGGGAATGTTTTTTTTTTCTTTTTTTTTTCTCTCTCTCTCACACTAACACATGCGTATATCTAATACGCAATTTATAACCTGGCGTAGTCTTACCTGTTATTCTGTAAAGCTACAAGATTGGCATCAATATTCACAAACTTCGAAACTTAGATTTACTAATATTATGTCGACGATCTATTTCGCTGTTTCAAACTTTCCAAAACTACTAATTATTATATTGACTGGGGTCTGAAATCCGCCCAAAACTTGAGTGATAATTAAAATGCAATTGATGTTCAGGTAGAAAAGTTAACCGTTATTAACTTATACTATGAATATCGTCTTTACTTATCTCAGTATTTCATCGGGCAATTTAAACTAAAGATTATGACGCAGGTAGGCGGTTATTGTTTTACGAGAAGAGTATATGTAGTCTGTTACGCAATGGTCGAGATCGTAACATTATTGCTCATTAAAAATGAGATTAATATTATTATTTTTCCTTGTAAAAATTAATCCGTAACGATGTTGTTGCCCGGAATTTTTTTTTTTTTATAAGTTATACGGAAGCATCGAGCATAATATTTTTCACAAATCAATTTTATATTTCAAACACCTAAACTACAGTAGATCAACCCATAACGATAAGAATACTAGGTAGGTTCTTATTCGTACGATCACGTGTCTGGTGGATAATGATTGATAAAATAGTTATCGGGTCAATTATTCTCTGGCATTCACGTATAAGCACGACGTAACAGCATTCCTAATTCCTTGTTATTTTACATCTAATATTTTGTAGGATTTTTATTTCCGTTTAAAAAACGCAAATTATATATATATTGTTTTTTTTTTTATACTTATTCGAATTGATGATCAGACTCTGACCGAGTTAATAAAGAAAACTTGTTTGTATTATAAACTGGAATTTTTCTGTCATCACAAACATCTACATACCTAGCTATATATGCTATATATTTATTATGAATTATACAAGTGGTGAAATATATTTTCATGATATTTATAGCAAGCCGATATATACGTATGTATATATTTTTCCCCGCACTGAGGAATTCCGATATTCTATTATAAGCTTCACAGTTCGGCATGATTTTAAAAACACGCGATGTTTCTATCTAGTGCAGTAGGTAGGTACATACCTACTTTTAAGCAGCTGCGCGATTTTCCACACGAATCAATACTCAATCGAACGATTTTCGAAGAGGTACCGAAAAACTACCCCAACCGCATACATATATATATTCCTTTGATCTCTGATCGTGAAAAGAACATCATCTCGAACAATTAAAATTGATTGTTAAAGGCTCTCGTTAAATATCTTCCGTTCGTACTTGTGTGTGCGTGGGAACTTGAAAATCAAAGAAGAATAAACTAGAATGAGAAAATAAGATGATTGTCGGAAAATAAATTAAACTAATCATAAATAACGAGGCCCGATTGTTTATCGAAATTCAACGAGTTCCGAGCTCTTGTACTGCACAAAGCAGCCAAAATAATATTTAGGGGCGAAATGAAAGACGGAATTTGGTTAAGAATTTTTACGACTGACCGTTTATTTCGATCAATAAATAGCTTCGGGAATATAAATAAGAGCTATGCAAAGCAGAGTCGAGCCTGCGTTTAAATATTTAATTTAAAACTGTAAACATTATGCGTTTTCAAATATTTAGTCTCTGCACAACGAGAGAAAATAATTATTCTTCATTTTACTAAAATCATATTAGCCATGATCGTTGACGTCATAAGAAAATACGATACAATAGTCTTATCTCATCGTCGTCGTCGTCGTCGTACTAAACATACGCATAAAGATAAGGACGTACCTTGGTGTTAAACAAATAATAAAGTATGGCACATACCGCCGAGCGTTGATAAGAAAAACAACCGTTGAGAAAAAGGTTGTAACCAAAACTCTCGTTGAACAATAACATTGGCTAAATAAATCAGTCGCGACGTTCCCTTATATAGATCGCATCATTTTTATCATCTGCACGGGGTAGGAGGTACGCGTTACGGCGTGCGACAGACAGGGCAATACGAGTAACTCGAGAAGCTCTTATTCTTACAATTAGATAGACGACGATAAAATACGAGGCTTATCCTTTTACCTCTCATCAATATTAATATCACTCTCGAGATTATTAATAACATCGTTATCTATACGATTGTTAAATCGCATGACAGTACCTATACGGAGAAAATGGGCGTAAAAAAAAAAAACTGCAATGTTTAAGACGGAGGACGGTTTTATTCGACCCGAATTAGACGAGGGGGAAAAAAACGAATCTGTATTTTACGCTATTGCGTCATCGCCGTAACAGCTCACAATCAGTCGCACGGCGGAACGCTAATTAGGCAGAAACAAACACAGGCCTGCAGGATTTTTAAAACGATTAAATGAATATCAACCGGGAATATGCGCAATATGAATATCGTTTATTATAGACTTATTCTATCCCTTTGGAATCACATTCACGCACGCACGCGATTATTTATCATACCTTAAACGTACCGCATCGTCAAATGAAAATGAACTGAAAAGCAGAACAAAAAAGATACCGTTCAATGTCCAGATTATGCGCTGTCTAAACATTATTTGATTCGCTTCAAGTTTTACCCAAGTTAAAAAGCCCATTTTTCTACCGGTATCATTCCTAAGAATTGTACATAGTAAGTAGGTATATGCGTGTTTTCGGCAATCATCGAACTCCCTCTTTTTACAAATAGGATGAAAAATGATAGTAAACTGTAAACCGAGAATCGTCGATGGACCCATGGACCCTTTTATACCTTACGGGGTCTTGGACTCTCGGTGTCAAGTCGGGCCTTGGTATTCGGGTTGTCGCCGGATGCCAAGGGCATTAGTATTCCCCGAGGCTACCTTACAACTTCTCCTCAAGCAAGCAAGCAAGCGAGCAAGCGAGCGAGCGAGCGAGCAAGCCAAGGCGTGCGGCACGCTCGCTCATGGGCTCACCACGCGCTCGAGAGCGCTCGCTACCTTACCTCGTCTTTCTTACTACACGCCTAACCTTACCGCTTACTATAGTTACTATAATATTACGATTTACCCAACCTAAACTGAGAGAGAAGCCAACGTCATGGGGTTCCTTCACTCTCTGGGTATAGTTGCTATCACTATATCTATCACAGTTACTTAGTATACTAAAGCTACGTCGGTACTATGCCTGCCTCAACATATCCACTCTCATACTCTGAGATCGCAACAGCCCGCGAACGAACGAACGAACGGACGGACGGACGGACGAACCGAGAGACAGCATAAGACACAGTCTATTCGACTTAGGTTCCGGCTTTAAGACTGCAGCCTTTGTGCGAACGATTCCGTTACGCAGTTATTATAGTTATGCGACTCGCCTTATACTTCATAGTTACTTATTTTTACTACTGCAGGTTTAAAGGTCGACGGATTATGGCATGTATTTCCTTACTTAGATTACGACGCGATGTCGCGACGTCTTATCGTCATGGCAAAGTTTCGTCAAAATCGAATATGTAACGCGGTACATTCTATCAGACTAATGGATATTCTCGTTTCCTTTCATTTATCTTTATCCCACCTTCGATCAGTTATACACGTTATATGGCAAAGCATAACCGACTACCCTTGACCTGGGATGGATCATCTGGATCACCGGTGTTGTTATTTTTTTCTTTCTTTTATACGCATACACGACCGTCGCTGATGGCTTTCCGTCTTACCTGTGGCGTACCTCTATACACATATATACGATATATACCTACTTGAAGATTTTTATTTAGGAGTTTGAAACTCCGCAAGGTTTTGCGATAAAAGCCTCGGGCTATTCAGCTGGCTTATTCTTGCGTAAAAACGACGCTAACATCCAAAGTTCATTGAAGAGTAGAGAGCGGGGATGGTTCGATTCCTTTAAGATACGCGGAGACAGGTATTGTACCACGTATAGATGTTCCAACTATCATGACTAATGACTTCGAGAGTATGAGGATAAATAAAAAAAAAAAAAAAAAACGCGAGCTTTAGAGAAACCAAAAATTATTGCGTGAGGATGATTGCATGTCTGCAGCTGACGTGATGTGAAAAACCCCTTATAATATCCATGTACCTACACCTATAGATACGGCTTCCACATCACCTCTCGACTCACCACTGTTCATCAAAACCGTAACAATATGTTTCAGCGTAATTCAAACCTCCGACTAAACAATTCCGAGGATTAGTAGCAGTGCGATAGTAATAACAGTTCAAATTACTTCTTGTTAATTCTGACGCGATGATAAAGATGCTCCTGTAGGAAAGTGACGCGCATATACCTATATACAACGTGGAAAAAAGTTGATGGAATGATTTTGCTCATTTGTCTCTTGAGATAGGAGATGAAAGTGATTAATGTATGTGAGGATTTGTAACGTTTAGAAATAAATTGACTGATTTCGGAGATGAGATGTAGAGAAATTTTGGAAACATGTGCATACACTTCGTTATATACATGTGGCAGTAGTACCTATACGCGACCATAATCTTCTTTGACATGTGTATATGTTTCGAAGATTGTATGTGAGATGGATTTATAGGTGTCGTTGAAAAAAGCATCAATCATATTAAAAGAATTATTAATCCTTGGCTAATTCACTGCACCGTGCACACGTCCTTGGGCTGTATGTTACTTGTATATGCGGTGGTTAGTTTTAACCCCTGCCAGGGCTTGTCTCGTTAAAATATCATTCGCACCCCTTCCCCCATATACATTCGTCGAAGAATGACGCCACTAACATTTTTGACAAACCTGCGCGACAGGTTACATACCACTTTATGAACGTATGTACCTACTTCACTTCACTTGCGTATGTATGGTACGGTTGGTCGAACTAAGTACCTACTGCCGGGGCAAAGAGCTGTTGAAAACATATACGTGTATTATATACGCATATATACATATGTATAACCCCTTTTCACGCGCGGTGATGAAATTTGCTGTGGGATATGACCGAACAATCCAAACTCTGAGTGCTAAGAATTTCATTAGCAAAAGGCGTTTGCCTTTTATTGATTCTTATACATATGCGTGCATATTTACTTAACTACTTTTTTCTTTTCTTCTCTTTTTTTTTTTGTTCGCACTATTTTCACCGACTCTATATACATAGCTATACGTTATACTATAGTACATACGTGACTGTAATTTTTCTCAATCTGGTTTTGCCAACTATACGCGGGTAGCTCGCCGTTCGTGTGTTGACAGGATCTCACGCCTCGCTGGTTACGCATGACGTTTGGCGAGTTTGTCAAATAGTAAAAAGGAGAAGAAATTCTCACCGTAGATATACTATCTTGTTATGTAAGATAAATTGATGGTCAATGAAGAACAAGTTAAACAGTAACGTAGTTTGATTTTTGGAAAAAAAACAAAAAAATTCACTTCGTATTCATCGAACGAATTGTACTACATGTACTTCATTATTTTCCTATTATCAAATGAAAGACAGAGGATATTATTTATTCACGTATAGGGAAAAATTTTTATCGAACTATTTATACAATTTCGTACCTATATAATAAAAGACTTTCCGATGAGACTAGAAGAGGGTGAAACACTTGTCTTGAAACGGTTGAAGAAGAAAGGGAGTTTCAAGTGCACAACCTATACGGAGCTCTCTCAAGTTGTTCGGTAACTTTGAATTGCCTTGAGTTTCCGAACGAACGGTATGATTTTACATGCATTTAGCCTTCACTTAGGTACGTATGTACGTGTATGTTCCACCTTTCTATAGTAATACGGAACTTGTACCATCGTGGACTTGGCTAAAGTACCCCACATGCATATGTATATATACTTATCTATATCCGAACATACATACCTATACATACATGAACTGCACGTATGTTTTTACCTAAAGGTATTTTATATGGGTATAGATATACCTATAATATAATCAACTTTCAGTTTGCATATAAATATTATATGTACGAAGACAGCTGCTTGAATTCTACCTATACTCGAACGTATGCGTGTAATTATTGCAGATCTCATCTTTCTTTGCCTTTTTTTGTTGTTTTCTCTCTTTTTTTTTTTTATGAAATATAAAACGGAGCTATAATAGTTACATGGCGAAAACAAAAGCTGCGTTGCAGAGAACACGTGATTATACTTTGCGTGTAATTCTAAAGGGACGAGTAACTGCGATACTTTTAACCATATTCGTACTCATACATATAGATATGCACAATAATTTTTATCATGTGTGAGTCCGTGCAGGTCTGTTATCCGCGTGTTGAACCAGCGAGATAACGCCTCGCAAGCATTTTGTTTTCGCGGCGGTTTCCCCACTATTGCCTCCATTTATCCACCCTACAAAGTCAACACAAGTCCTTTTTTGCCATTTTATTTTTATTTTTTTCTCTCTCTTTCTCTCTTACTTTTTTTTTTCTACAAATATAATCTTTTCACCTATCTCGCTTCAGACCGAGTTTTATAGATCTATGTCTATGAGATGAGATTTTTCGAAGGGTTACGTCACCACGCATGGTAAGGCTCATGTTCTCCAATAACAACGCGTTTTGCACACTGTGAAAGAAGATGTGTTACGTAATAATTCACTAGCAAATTTTATGGTAATTTCGTACATTTTAATTCAACATTTTTTCTTGTAACAAAAATATGTTCTATCGAACAATAGTGTATCTATAAATTCATAGCTTCCCATTTTTTATTTTATTTTTTATTTTTTAATCATGATTCATGATACGCGTGGCTGTTCTGAAAAAGCTTTCTTATAGACGTATAGCTGGATACATGCGTGTACGTATATTTATGAATTTACATGTAGGTATATCTATGCCGTAGTGTGTAGGTATAACAACATCTATACGCGTGCATAACTGGATTTAGAATTAGCCGTGTGTAATAAAAGATCGAGCGGAGTATGTGCATATATAGGTATACGTAGGTATTATTAATAAGAATTAAAATCACAATGGTCCTCGCATTGAGGAGTTTTCGGTTGGTGAACCGTTTCTTGTTTGCCAGCTGAGAAATAGCATATAAGCAGTAAGTAGAAGCAGAGGCATAGCAGCATCAACAGCAGCAGGAGCAATGAGAGCGATGTTTGCCAGAAATAAAAGAATTTTTAACAAGCAGGAATCACATAATAGTCTAGCTGTCAACAGTTGACAATCGAGCCTTATACACAAAAAATTAAAAAAAAATAAAAAAAATAAAAAAACTAACCCATTGTTGTACTTTGTAAATGTCCTATCGTTCAAACCACCGAATATTTTTTACTACTTTTGAGCTGACCCTCTCGTCCATCGCCAGTGCCTTCTTCTTGTATTATGTACTGCTATATCTACTGCCTAGTTCGTAGGAGTGCGCAAAGAAGTATTGCAGACTGCAGTAGGGGTTGTTCAGTTAAGAAAGGGAGGCAACAGGCATCTATTCGGGGTCATAAGCCCGCGGAGTATGCCTCACGGCCACAACCACTTTAGACTTTTGAGAAGCCCTGCCTTCCTTCACCTCATATTTTGGTTTGACCTAACGCAAACCAGGCTTTGGTACTTGAACCGCACATGGCTCACGGCCATCTTGATACTTTTCTCGTTTTCTTATACTTTTAGAATATATTTAAGTATTATAGCTGCGGAGTGTCCAGCGATAGGAAAAACCCGAAATTCTCAGAGAATTTTCAAACGTCTTATAGGCGTTCGAGATCTTGATATAGGGGACCGGGGCAAAGTGGACAACTCGGATGAAAATTGATAAAAAAACAAAATCAAATTTTGTCAATTTTCAACTAAAGCACCCACTTTGCCTCGGCGCGGTGTCCCATATACTATATCTGCATTTCGCACAGTTTTATAATCACGGTTGCGTCAAGCCTGGTGTTTTATTTCACCTCACGCACTTGATCTTCATTAATTGCACCTCGCGAGAGTTTTCTTCTCATGAGTTTTCGCCCAAAGCGATGAACGCGCTTTTTCTTATAAAAAAGGTGTCCACCTTCTGCAGAGAGAGAAAATTCTTCTCAATTTTTTTATTTCCTTTTATTTTTTGAGAAAAGTCGAACGGCTTGTTTCCTCGAAAAAATTTTACCGTAAAATTTTTCTTCTCGTACTGACCGACTTGAGTGACTTTTTTTTTCCTATCAACTTCTATCTTCTATTCCCATTGTCCTTACCTCGCTTTCAAGCTCTATGCTGCGCTAAGGGCCTTGAATAATACAAGACCTCCTGGCGGTATGAACACCCTACGCAAAACCACGTGGATTTCTGTAGTACATCGTACCTTACTGCCTAGCTGCTGCTGGTATACAAAGAAGCGGCGGTGGTACGGGATACTCTTTCCAGCACATAATGGGCCACTCTTCGACTACACTCTCGCTTTTCTCTTGTTCGTTCTATACTACTCTTCGGTCTTCCTACTTCGCTTCGTTCGCGTTCATGTGCTACTGCAGTTTTCTCATTCTCGAAGGCACAGTCCACTTTTTTCATCGCCACCAGCCTGCTTGCCTTCCTTCCTTCCTTACTTCCTTACTTCCTTACTTCATTTTTGGCTTCTGCCTTGGCTCGCTCTTCGCGTCTGTTCTTTGGTAAATGGACACCCTTCTTGGGGTAAACGGACGATGGGTCTCGGTGGAGAACTTCGAGCATCGCAATAGCACCTACCTACATACGAACAAGATTCTTTTATAATGGCGAAAAGATGAACCTCTTTTTTGAGTGCGTTGACTCCTCGTTAAAGAAAGGAAATAAAATATATAGGTATAAAAAGATGTGGTTGAACTCTTCGGGGTCGAGTTGAATCGGGGCTTTTAAAATTCGGGACCTCAATCTGGTCCCAATTCTGGAAAAATACTTGTACGGTATTTCTCATGGATAATCTTCACGATCCATGCATACATATGCAATTTAAAAATGATGCTGTATAAGACTAAGACCGTGGTTATAAATGGGTCTAATGTCTGAGGCTTTCATAATAATATCTGCAATTTTCACGGATCGTTTGAGTTTTCTTTTAGTATACGCTTTGCTAGCGATGGTGAATGGAGATTTTTAGTTTCGTAGTACTATATGCGTTATTTTCTTTTGCTAAACTCAGTTCGTTGAATTTCTCAACAGCTTTTAAGCTTAGTTCTTGAGCCATGAGCCATCTGCTTTAGGAACGGAGTCGTTGCGTTGGAAATGTGTTTTTTAAACTCCATTGTCACAGTGTCATAACTTTATTGTTACGCTCGAGGCTTGTTTACGGTTGAACATTTGTCTTCAGTTTCAAGCCCTCGTCTCCAAATCCTTGAAAACCCCTTTTTCATATCGCTATGTGGATTTCACAAAAATTTATTCGATTATTCAAGGAAATTATACCTAATCCACCGAAAAATTCATTTTTATTTTTATTTTATTTCATTTTTTCCTTCCAACTTTCGAAGGAAAAAAACTTTTCATAGTGAAAAGATCTAATTTTGTCAATTTTCAACCGAAGTGCCGCAGTGCCCACTTTACCCCGGTTTCCCGTACCTATATATCGTGAATGTCGGTGTCCGGCCGGGTGTCGACGCTATGATCTCTATCAGATTTAAAGCTATACGAGAGAAAACTCGCCTCATTGTCAACGAATATATAAACTATTTTAATGGCGTTCTAGCCGAGACGAGTTAGCCTGTAGACGGGTCTTTTTGAATTTTTTTTTTTCTTTTTTCTTTTTTTTTTTCTCTCGACTGCGTTATTCTATGCACACACTGCACAAACGAGGGGTTAGGGTACCGGGTCGGGTCAAAGCGTCTCGGTACACTATATTTTCTCATCAGTGGGAATCCCCTGCAGCTTTACTGATCTTCAGAATTCTTCAATTTTCTTTTCTGTTTCGTTTTTTTTTATTTTTTATTCTATTTTTTTTTCAAACTTGACCGATGATTCAGAAAAACCATAAAAATTACGTAAATGTCTCTGATTATACCATTACTTGAATCAATTTTTTTTTTCGGCTAAATTTGTCGCTAATACCGCGTGCATTAGTTATTATTATGCGAAAGACCACCGCGAAGAATGAGGGTACGTTCGCGATTCGTGGCTTAAGTAACGTCTCTTGTATTGTGTTTAGGCGGGCTTAAGTTCGATGGTACCGGAGACTGGCTCGCACTGTCTTTTATACTCCGTACTCGCTATGTACTTAGTCTTTTGTCCTTTGTCTTTTGTCATTAGCGATAAACAAAGAGACGATCATTTTACGAACGATCGAAACGGTGCGGTCTACCAAAACACTCAAAATACGGACGTGTTACGTAGGTAGGTAGGTAGGTAGGTAGGTACTAGCTCCTCGACGAGGAGGGTGACCTGAGAACAATGGGTAATACTAGAAGAAGGTCTTCACCGCGTATAACGCCCTCGCTCATGTTATAAACGGAGGATATCAAAACGAACCGAAGGAAAATGAAAAAAAAAATTGAAAAAATGAGAAAAATTTCTTTGCATTTTCCGAAATCGTTCCTCATTTCAAAACTGAAGACGTAACGTAACGTCAATTTTTGCCACTTGCTAAGTTCTCATTCCAATTAACTAAAATACGATGATTAAATTATTATTAAAAGTTATGTGAAATTGTGTCTTACTTGAATTTTTAAATAAACAAATATATAGATGTAATGAAATACATATTAATGTAATGAATTTCGGATAATTTTTTATTTTTTTTTTCTACATATGCGATTGAAAATCGACTTTTGGATATATATACTCGGACGATAAATTAAGGGACGAAAATCTGCGGGGGAAGCTATTTGAGATAATAAAGTTTTCCTACCGTCAGCAAATTAGGGGTGAAAATGTTCCCGATAAAGTTATCGATTAAAGCTAACAACAGCGTTGTATTTGTAGTAGTGTTAAATAGCGAGACCATGCGGTCAATTGGTGTTAAACCGTTGAGGTCAATCAGGTTACTTTATAAAATATATACGGGGTAGCAATGACCCACGAATTATAACACTAAACTGCCTGGGTTTTACCCATCTTCTATGTATACCTATATACTTCTATGTATACCGACTGCAGTAAACAGAAGAATTATTTAAACAATTTAGAATGAAAATTACCCACAAGGATTAGTCCACTGACTGGCTCAACGAAATTCAAGATTTTATGATTAATGCCATAGTGAAAAAAAAAGAAAAAAAAATTATAACAATATTAACGAAATTATGGGTAAATACATAGGTATATTTCTAATCGGTTGAATTAACTTTCAAACTGATTGTTTCAGCTCGATTTGTTTCCCCAAGTAAGTAAATTAACAGACTAGTACTCCATTTCGCATGATAACGATAACTCGATTCCTAGCTTTGATCGCATATAGGGACAGTTGTAGACGAAACGGGAGCAGAGTGGACTCCTCAGCTGAGAATTAATAAAATCTGTTTTTTTTTCCTCAAAAAACTTTTTTTTTATAGATTTTATTCATTTTTCTTTTTTTTTTTTTCAAAAAATTTCATAAGAATTTCCTGTGAAACACAATTCAGTATATTCGGACCGTGCAGGAACGATTAGTGACTAACGCACGCCTATTGATTTTGGAATGATTCTTTATCGCTATACATACATATATATCGCGACAGAGTAATATGTAGTACCTAGGTATCTGATATCTGTAGGCACTCGAATGAGGAACTCGGAATTCTCAGATTGTAATTTTAATCATCGAAATAGGTATTCGCGAATTTAGTTTCTATATACGCGATATTTTCTACCCCTCATTGTCATTTACGACTGACGTTATAATCATACATTTATACAAGTGCATATCGTAAGCAGGAAATGTCTCGTTAGATATAATAAACAACCATTTAACACCGAGAGAGAGAGAATGAGAGAATGAGAGAGAGAGAAAGATAAAAATAGAGAAACAAGGTTGTCGATTAACTTGGCGTTGTAATAATTATTATATCCTAAATAAAAGTTATATAACTGGGTCTATATTTGTACATACCTATCAACCGAGCGTGTGACCTTAGACGATATACGCATCGCGAGGGATTAAAACCAACTACATATCGTCTCGGTTAGCCCCCGCGTGCGACACATTAATTAAGATC
This sequence comes from Tenthredo livida, assembly GCA_963992785.1. Classification (NCBI taxonomy): domain Eukaryota; kingdom Metazoa; phylum Arthropoda; class Insecta; order Hymenoptera; family Tenthredinidae; genus Tenthredo; species Tenthredo livida. The sequence goes on along the minus strand of OZ023066.1, from coordinate 9,675,246 downwards.
TTTTTCATTAGCGGAAGCCATCCTATACCTTCGACGTAACTCGGGCGTTAAATCCATACATCTATATGAGTATAGGTATATAGGTATATGGGCATTATAAACACGATATGTAGAGATATGTAAGATATGATAAGAAACGTATATAGGTGTTATATATATTTATAAAAACTATCGAATTGTGTGAAAAGAAATTTTATAACGGAGCAGTTATGCCTATACACACGTTTGAACTTAAATACCTATACCTTAGATAGAACGTAGAAGTTTATCTTTCGCGTAATGATAAATGGTTTAAAACTTCGACCTCACCAAGCTAGTTATAATTTTATTTTTCATTTTCTATTAAATTAACTGAAAATAATTATTTCTGAAGCTTTATAAACCCGGTTTATATACAGAAATAGCTTCACCTACCTCTCTTTCTTTTTAGTTCTCTATTTCTATTTCTCTATGTCGATGTCGATAGCAATAAGCGTTATAATAACAATTATTTATTATGGGAAATTCCATTATAGAAATCTGCTGCGGGCTATGCTATATAAAAGTTGTTCGATATTTAGTTTCCACACCGAAAACAAATGCCTTATAATATATAGTACAGTTATAAGTATATAATATACCAGCTACTAGATGAATTTCTGGGGTCCAAGAGCTGCACGCACGTCGGCACGGACTGCCACGACCATTAAGGGGATCTGTAACCCGCGAACGTAACAATAACGCTTGACGATCACCCAAATCCCCAACAATCCATGTTGAATAGGGTTACTCAATGCCGATATAAAGTCTATTGTGAATTATTATGTCCGGGAACTTATTTTTTTTCTTTCCTTACTCTTGGTTTTCTTTTTCTTTTTCTTTTTACCTTTTTCTTTTTACGGTTCAAATCGAGGAGAAATTTGGTACTCAAAATTTTCTCACTCAAAATTCTAATACATCGCACATCATTTTCTTACGATGCTATATATTGTACAATAGCTACGCGAAAAGACAGCTTGCGATAATCCGTATATATAGGTTACTCATACATACATACATACATACATACATACATACATATACCTAGTTTATTCACTGGACCCCATAAACATCGGTTTGGGGTTTTAATCTCTAAAAGTTGACAGCTTTAGGTACCGCAAGAAAACTTGTTGGGAATACGGAATTGGCTCGATCGAAAAACCTATAAAGAGCGAGGGGAATCAGGCTCTATACCTACTTTTCTCCACACGAGGGTGCGAGTCTCGGTACATATACCCACACAGGTACACAGATGTATCCACATATTGCATGTAACGTATACAAATAAATAGGTATATACATATATTTATATATATATACGAAAAGCTATCGTCGAAGTATGTAAGTCCCTAGCTGCTTGCAGGGAAGCCAGAGTGACCTAGCGTTGCATTTATAGGACTTCTCGTGACCTCCGAGAATCTATGTATTTTTTTTTCTCGTTTTCATTTTTTTCTTTTTTCTTTTTTTTTTACTCGTCATATTTTGCATGCTTCCGCATTCTGCATGACCTCTTAAGACCTGACGTCACGGAGATCTTTATCTACAGATATATTATATATACCTATATATGTACAGATTTTTACTCGCGAATTAAAATCGAGAAGGTATATTCGAATAATTTTTTTATTTCAAAGTTTTACCAAATAGCCAAACTTGGACGGTCTCACATTTCGGTAAATACAGACTGAAAAATCGATTCTTCGAACTGTACTTATACACACGTGTGTACACACACACACACGTATTCCAAGCGCTGTATCGACATGTCGACTAATTTAGGCCAATGGGGATAATTAATGACGAAAAAGTATTTCGAATCTTACGCTTCATTCGTTTAGGATTATATATTTGTCGTTTTATTCAAACAGTTTTGTAATAAAAATAATCTCAATTGATTCAAAGAACTGCCAGGCTGCTCTGTATCCATTGTAATAAAAAAACTTAACGGATTTACTACCAGCTTTTATAAAATACTATAAACACTTCTTGAGTCTGACTTAATTAACAAGCTTAGTTTTACGAGCTTGTTTATTTCCTTCGGGCTCGGAAAATTTAATGATATTATGGATGTCGTTGGTATGAGTATAGGTATGCAACCTTTATATATATATATTCTTTTTTCTATCTCTCTGCACTGAATGCACCACGGTATTAAATTTACCGCAGCTATAAGCTGAAGAAATGGGAATTATTATAGTTATAAGAGCAGCATATTAAGGCAGGTGTATAGACGTATAGAAAATACCGGGTTGAAGTGTGGCCACCTCGGCTGAAAACTAATGAAACCTTTTTTTTTTTTACTGAAAAATCTTTTTTTATGTCATAAAAACATAAAAAACATTAAGCAAACATATTAAACGACATAAAAAATTTTTTTTTGAGTAAAAACAAGAAGGTTTTATCAGTTTTCAGCCGAGGTACCCTGCACTCTGACCCAGTCTCCCCTAACTCTGTAGAATTTACTATTCATCGTGCATCAACTATCTGGGTTAAGTCGTTCTCGCAATGAGGGTAACTCGCTAATTCGCCAATTCTAGCAAATTGGTACATTTGCATTTTTCATAATTTCCGACAGGTCGTTACACATACAGGTCTACATGTACTTACACACATATTCGGTCAGAGTGTAAAACTACATACGCATAAGTCTCTCTTTCTGCACTGGCATCGTACAATCCGCGTATCTATGTATGTCACTCATTTAATTTAATAAACTGACCATAACTGACTCACCGGTCAAATGAGCGAATAACTCGATTATCCCACGTTTATTCGTTGAATATGAGTTGTGGTTTTTTATATTCGAAGGTTTTTTTGTCTTTAAAATAACGAATTGGAATCAATTAAACGAATGAGATTCTCGAACGCCACTATTGCTTTTTTAGTTTTTCTCAATTGCCAATTTATAAAGACGTTTCAATAATTCAGGCGACATCGGGCTTCAGTGTCATTCACGTCGTGTTCTCCGTTCGGTGATCCAGTTGTCGTGTGTATTCGCGTCAACGAATGTAGTATACTTTATTCGGGAAAGATTCATTTCACGACCGGCAATAAATCGAATATTAATTGCAACCGGCTTTGGCACAGCTCGATGCGGTTATTGCATTTCAATTAATGTCCAGTGGTCCAGTCTGCGTGATATAAAAATTTAAATATAGGCACAGGAAATTGTCTGAAACAATTTGAGAGAATAAAATAAAAAATAAAAAAATGAACGATAAATTGACGCTCTTTAAAGAATTAAGATTGAAGTTATCTAGGTGAGTAAAATTATTTCTTCGCGGCAATTTCTGAAACTTAGTGATAACGATGTATGTAGTAGGTACGTACGTACCTACGCTTCGTTATCAATCTACGTCATTTGATATAGTCATTAGATTATTCTTGCTACTTAACGGATTGGTCACGACTGACGGATGCTGAATGAAAATTATTAACAATAAGTGGTCCATTCCGGAATGAGCTAGTTAATTCGATAATAGCATATCCAACAGTTCGGATCTAAAAATTGTGAATGAATCGTTATTTTAGGTCGAGAACAATGGTTTATTGTCATAGGAAACGAAATTCACCCATCGACACGTTTTAACACCAATAAATCAATATATGCAATTATTTGATCGAGTTTATTTAAATTTCTAGATAACGATATACCTATGTATACACGAATTTCCAATAAACTTCAATTATCTCTCAGTCACGGAAGAGTCGGAATTTTATTGCTTAAATTGTGTAAAAGTCGTCTATATGCGAGTGAAAAGGGGACCAAAAGGAAAAACTAAGGAGCTATAAGATTAAAGAGAGCGTTTAATATATGCCGAGTTCCGTTAAACACGTGACTTATTACAGGAAGAAGAAGAAGAATAAGAATAAGAAGAAGAATACGACGAATAAATACATCGACTATAATTGAATATCAATTATTTGAAACGTTTAGAGGGTTCTTTCGGCCTCACTTCCGGTCCAATTCTTTTCTCGCTGCATTGATCAAAGTTTTAGTACTAGAAACTTTCCCGTAGTTTTTGGTAATTTTATGCTACAGGGCTATAACGTGTTCGTATATCCTTAATTTCTACTTATACTGTCTCAAAGCATGTAATTTCAGCCGTTAATACGAAACTCGGTTCATGCCTCGACGCCTTGTGGATATACAAACTCTTGTGCATAGGAGCTGTGATAGTCGTTGGCTTACTGATCCTTTGAGACCAGTCGACGTACACCTACTTAACGTACGTGACTCTCTACTCTCGCGGTTTCCCTAAACACGGTACTCTCTACCCAAACAAACTCTATGTATATATTTCGCGAAATCCACGAACTCGAGTACGAACTTAGAGTCGGTAATAGGACTTACGTTAGCTTTACCTTTACCTCTGTCTATGTCTTGTCTATGTATCATTACTTCCGGGTGTCTGGTGTCTCTTGGTATCAAGAGGTGTGACAAATATACGGTATACATCATTTAATCTAGATGCCAGATTTGGCTAGACTAAGACTGTAGTTTCTGCAGCTTTTGATGCCCTTTGGGTTTATTCCATACGTCATTGCAGCCTTTGATCTTAATGTATCCAAAACAGAAGTGCGCATGCAGAAGTCTCGAGTATCGTACATAAAAGTATCATACCTACACATGTATTTACACCCAAAGCATCTCATTTTCTCGTATGCGTCCGTAAGACACCATTAGTTAAGATCGTGATTATTAGTAGCCATATGGCTTTCAGCGAGCGGTAAAGTTGAAAGAGAATCTTGAATCTCTTCAGCCGGGGTTATACATTCTAATAATAATATAATTATAGATTTTTTTTCCCCTCTTCCTCCTACACCCTCGATTTACTCGCCTTAGCATTCCGGAGCCTTCCTCTATATAGAGCCCCATTCGCGTTATCGAATTAATAATCCCGTAATTTTGTATCCACCGCAGTAGTATAAATGAACGTCTGATGATAAGAATAACGCGTCTTGACGCGTGTCCTGATATTTTAGGGCCCACTTAGATTTTTTCTTACGAATATATAGGGTCGCGTGACGGGTATATAGTACAAACTGGAATACCTCCACGGGGTGGTCTCATATTTCTTCTATTCCTTTAACCCGAGTGCATTTGTCTAGGGACAAAACCACTCGAAATTTTTTTTTTTTTTTTTTCACTTTTTTTATTTCCAAACCAGCTTCCTTCGCTCTATGACGTCATTACTCCACCCCAATATTCACTCGTACATTAAGGCAGTGAATCTTGAAGATAAACGCTTTCGTTATGCGGTAGGGAAAAAACTTACAACGAAATAAAGAATTACGTCTGCAGACTCCGAGTCGCGATAACTCATATGGAAATTATCTATGTACCTACGTGTATTTAACCGACGCGAGTCGTCTAATACTGTTACGAATATATTTTCAAAAACCTCATAATACCGTTTAATATTTCATTCGATATGATTTATTTTCAATTTCAAATCGTGATTCTTACTTTTTCGATTCCTAATACCTACATGAAGAAATGGAATCTCTTCTCAGAGTCTGCGGCGATAAGCACTGAAAGTTATTTCCAAGGAATGCATTAGATTCGGGGTGACTCTGCTGATTTACGATCCATATTTTTTTTTTGTTATCTTAATATTTTCCCTGATATACCGTTGCCCTGCGACAAGGTTAACTGCATTTACATTAATTTTACCCTGTTCATCAAAAATAGTCAGAAATTATTCCAATCTTTGGATGATTTCGGTCTTAGTACCTACTCTACTCCGTAGACAATTTTTAGCTTCATATTATACCACATCGTAGGTATATAAGTTTGCTAATAACTACTTTTTACAACGCCGAACTGACCTCCCGTTGTATGTAACTGCAACCTGGGAGCAAGCAAGTTAGTGGCTATAACAGTTACCGTCCAGCATCTGCGGTTCGCTTGTGGCTACGTCCCTATACCCCTTTTATTCGGACCGGAAATGCATTATTTATGATAATATGACGCTCATTGTTGCCTCGTATGCCACCCATTATACAGTTTTTATCCTCTTTTCTTTTATTCGGTTTGGAATTTCGCCTAGCCGCCACTCACGGACTTGGTATAAACGCCTTTGACTGTCATCACGCGGCTTGTTCGGATGTTGCAGGAGCCCAGCTCCTCGCTTCAACACGAATCCCTTCTTTTATTTTTTATTTTTATTTTTCGCGATCCAAATAATTTTCCACCGGAGTCAAGGCTTCGATTTGGAGTTCGATGACTGGAGGGTGAGAAAACAGATTCCCTTTTCACCCCCCCTTCGAAACGGTGCAAGAGAGTAGCGAGATTATTTCAAAGGAAGAAAATCTGTCTTGCAGGGGTTTGAACACAATTGATGGGGCGACTTCTCTTACCACTCAATGAAAAAGATCGCAAGTTTTGATGGGAAATTGATCCATATACTAGAAGCAATGATCTAACAATAGAACGGGTATCATCTATCGATGAATATAACTAGGAGGGACATTTGGAGCTGCGTTTCTTATGCCATGTGTAACTCTGTGGGGATTTGAGATGAATATTTGTGTGAGAATTTATCCAGATTTTGATTGACGTGCGAAATAAATTCGCAAGAATTTTTTCCCCATTGTAAAATGAGAAAAAAAATGATTGCGTTGATCCGATTTTTAGATTGACTGATCGGTCGATGCACCCTTGATACAAATAGCAACAGCTGGTCGGTATTCGTGATTTAGTTTTTCGACAATATATGCGTTTTAAAAATGACCGATCAATAGACAGAACCAAATGGTTTTAACATGTGGGGTCGTCGTGATACCCACGCCGACCAGCACCACCGAACAGGCCAAGGGTAGGCGAACGGTGATTTTCGAGACTGGTACTGCCAGTCTCGACGGAAATATCCTGTGTCGATACACCCATTGTGCGAATTGAGATATTAGGTTACCAAGAAACTGGAAAACTAATGAATTAAAAATTCACGCGGAATTGAACCCCAGAATTATTATTCTGAAAAGTACATTCTGCGCCTCAATTTCCTCGAGATACATCATCGTGTATTATATATTCACGATGGCAGTAAGAACCAGTTGAATATCGATGAGAGTGTCTATCGGTAATCGAAAAATTGGCAATTACACTGCAGTTGGTTAGAATTTTACTTGATAATATCTAATTATGAATTCTAGGTATAAGCTCGTCCTATTGTTTTAAGAACGGAGTGTCGTACTCTCATAACTTAATCCCGTTAGTTCAGAGCATTGTTGTTTCTCTCAGGGTGAAATAAGATCTTATGAGAGGATAACAGATCTGCAGTACCTCTATCTTTCTCCCTCGTATGAGTGCTAGAATTTCATGGTACTACCCTATACCTGGCTGGAATATATCTTATGTGTGTACCTATACTCAGTTCTATGGTGCAAGTAACAACGTACCTATATATAAAAACAAACTATAACTGCATTTTGCTCCATTTTTAATGCAATTTATGATTACCTACCGCACACCTAGGTAGAGGTATGTCCTATCTCGGTAATAACAGTATACCCATAATCTAGTTCGTAATAACGTTGCAATGTCAGTTCAGCCTCGTATGTACACATTATCCAGTAGCTATGTGCCAATTGTTCTCATACTGGGGATAAAACAACGATTTCAAACTTTTAAGTAAAGTTTTTAACAGGTTTTACATTATACGCGAAAAGTATGTACCTATCCCGATATATCCGAGCTATGGCAGAGTTTCTCCACCCCTCATATAGTATACAGACAGATTTGCGGGAAGAGATGGTCTGCGTGAGCCATGAAGAGCGCGTAATCGAGACGTGGGTATTATGTATTTCGACATTTGTAGATTGGATTCTTGCTTCTTCATTTTTTTTTTTTTCTTCTTTCTTCTTTCTTCTATCTTATTCACTTCTCATCAGTCGTTCGTCTTTTATTTTCTATATAGTCATCGGGTTCCCTACCGGGACAACATTTCCGATTCTAATCTACGTCATGTGAAAAAAAAAAAAAAAAAAAAAACGAGAAGAGAAGAGAAGAGGAGAGAAGGGATGGGATGGGATTATGGAAGCATTCGAAGGGTTCCTACACCCGTATACCGCAGCTGTTGTTCGACGTACGACCTGCACATAACGAATGAGTTCAAATCACGGATTTACACCTTTGGTTGACTATTTTCCTTTTTCTTTTTTTTTTTTTTTTATTTTTTTTATTTATCAAGAATCGTTTAAGCGGTGGTTTAGCCAGACTTCAAAGGCTCGGAATAATCTAACATCCCCTTCTCTTCACACTACAAAGAACATTAGAATTGAATTTATTGTTCGGGTGTTAGCAGATTCGATGACGCGGTAATACCGGGAATTATCTACTGGGCCGGAAGTATATTTACCCCAATTATAAAGGGTATCAAAAGAAGAGCTCAAAACACTTCTAAATAGAGGCTTAGACACATTATTACGCAGCTGAGATATGAACTCATTTTTATTTCTTTTATCTCGTCAATTTCCGCTATAAACTTCGTTTTCACGGACATAAAACGTCCCGGTCATCTCTGGAGCAGAATTTTGTTTCTTTTTTTGTCTTATGACATATTTTTGTTCATTTGCGGATTTCAAACCTCTGGAAATGATCGAGCGCGTACAACCGCGAGTAGAACGTGTAACTGGCTTCTAACGCGAGTATGTGACCGTGCTCTTGACGTGCCACGCCCGTTTACGATACCAGCCTAACTAATACGCACGTGCGCTGGACTTTAATCTGGTTTTAACGTTGAAACGCTCCCTGGCAGTCTCATGGGAACGTTGTAGATTTCGTATATGTATAGTTGATTGCGGCACAGATCGATGTATAAAATCTCTTTCAAATAACCACGTACGAAATATATGCCTACATACATTATATATTTATGGAGAAGATATAATGAAATATTCTATATTATATATCTATGTATGTATATATATTTAAATATAACCATCGCTGCTGGTTGGTTCGGTGAAGCTCACTTGGTGGAACAGGTTTTCCTCACTTTTCGAAAGTCATTGACATTTTACGCCCGCACGAGTAAAACTTAACCGTAACTGTCGAAACTTTTTACGTTCTATATTATTACGTAACGTATATATATATATATAGTGTATAATATAGTATATACTTCATACATATATGTACTTATAACAGATCACGTACAGGTGAGATTACGCGCGATTTATTATGGGAGGATATAAAAGTACGAAGAAAAAGAAAAGTGTATCATCAATCTATACATCACTTATATAAGCTTCAAGTTCGTGCTGTGAAATATACCTAATTCTTTAATACTAAGCCATATGTATAGGCATATATATATTATTGTGTGCTCTATATACCTATATGCGAACTACCTTAGACAACCCTGACTTACGCGACTCATATTTAAATTGGGCTTTGTCGGGGCCGTTAAATACTTCACGTATATAATAATAAGAATAACACCATGCCTCTCTGAACCCCTTGACTCTGAGTGTGTGAGTTATGTGTACGCAGATATCAATTACAAGGGGGTCCCAAGTTGCACAAGGGCCTATTTTGCATGGTAACGACTAGTAATGGGCCAGGCTTTTCAAAATGTTTACCTGTTCAACGGGGGGCCTGATTTTTCGTGCCCCTGTTTTCCCATTTTCATACATAGGCACGAACCATATAAGGGTTCAGTTATTTAGTCTTTTTTTTTTCTTTCGTTTTTGCTTCTTATAATCTATTTCTTTTTGTCTTTTTTTTTTCCTCTTCATTCATTACCACGGGAAAAACTCGTATCGTCACTTTTCAAACAGACCCTTCTCGCCCGTCCTACTATACGTCCCCTCTTTTTAGTTGTCCGGATGTCAAGAGGTTACACATTATTTTTCCATTTTTCTGTATCAAGTTGATTTCCAATCCGGTTGGAATATACTCACTGTGCAGTCAATGAAAATTCTCTAAGTTTTATAAAAGTAAATTAGGAAACGGAAATACACCGTCATGACGTAGTACTTCTATGAGATATTTTCACGCCAATATTTTAACTCTATATTAGTTTTTTTTACGTGTAATTCAATTCGGGGGTTAAAAAAAATTTTCATACATCTATCCAAATCGAATGGAATAATTGAATTGAACTCGTGTGTAATTCGTCTGTCAAGAATCATAGTTTCGAATTCACGTTTGAAGTTGAGCCGCGATTTTATTTCCTACAAAACCACGTTAAGGTATAAAAAAGCACGCATTCGTCATTCCCATGCAGCTAAGCGTAGCGTTGAACGCACCTGGCCCAGGGTTAGGGCCTCTGGGCCTCGGGGCCGAATACTTCGTCAGGCCTCACCGCCACGTATAGAACGCTATATGTGCTGTAGCTATATCAATACTCATTCTCAATGGCGTAGCTTTGGGGTAATTTTGTAATGAAAAAAGAAACAAGAATCCGCCGTATAACCCCGCGTTTCATATCACTCGTACGTTGTTAAAAAAATTGGGTCTTATCCGAGTATAAAATCGATAAAAATTCATAAGATTTGTAAAATTGAAGAAAAAACGGACAAATTTGCTCAACACATACGGGGCATTCTTCTTCCAGCTCATATCTCACACATGTTGCTGAATACATGAATCAAAGGGCATAATAAAGTTCAAGACTAAATTCTCGCTTCAGGTTTTCTTCCGAAATAAAAATGGCTTTGGAGTCAGGGGCCTCGTGGGTTCTGAGTCACGGCACTGTCGACACCGTGTATATACTTCGGCATATAAGAGCGACGCATACCGTAGTAGCAGATTGTGAGTGTAGACATTCCATCGTGTCAGTACCCCGTGAGCAAACCATCGGGCCCACGGGCATCGAAAATGTGAGACGCCGCGAATGGCGCGTATAACTGACAGTAACCATACACGCCCCCACTCTGGACCTCTGGCCCGTTCTTGTTGGGTCGGTTCTGGGCCCACTACGAAGCCGGCTTCTGACCGTGGCCGGTGGCGTCAGTTGCTTGCCGACCCCTGTTTAACGTGTACCGGGTGTGTGTATGACTGTTTTTCGAAAACTGACGAACAACGAATTCTAGTTTCTTGTGTGCGAAAAGGAATTCCTAAAGTTTCCAGTGATTAGAATGTGAGGCATCTCATAGATCTCGGTGTACACATTTTTTTGTTGTTGTACCTAGTGTGGATCTCTCATGGAATAAATTAGTGCAGTGGAATTCAGTTTTACGATACTTATACCTATGATACACAGCTAGTGGATATTCGGTGTTATCTCGTGTGTGATGTGATTGACCGATAAATATTTTAGTGCCCTAGTTAACGTTGGAGTTTACCTTGATATCGTTCAACTTTTTTTTTTCACATTTGTTAAAAAATGACTATACCCGAAGCGTGAGTATATGTAGTATATATACCTACATACACCTGTAGCAACATATTTCACGATTATAATACAAACAAAATCTTTTCCCAATTGAAGTAAAAAATGTGAAACGAGAATACGTATTCAAGAATGAATTATTAAGTTTCGGAGTAAAATGTTGAAAAATTCTGAAGACTATGTTTCGTGGTACCGACGATAAGTTAATTTTTTGTAAAACTTTTTTTTTTTTTTTTTTTTTTTTTTTTTTACTTCTTTCAACTCCATGGCCGTGAAAGCTGAGGAGAAGGGAATCCACTTTTTAATGTCTCTACAGTAGAGGTGTGTCAGTCGCATTTCAAGGCGTCAGGTACCTGAGGTAAGCCTCGACATCCGGTGGCCCCAATAACTGCAAGAAACGAATGTTTGCGAACGGGAACTTCGAGGATACTTGGTTTAACAGCGTTAAACGCTTCCTGGAAATCGCCAAGGCGTACGTCTCATGAAAAGATATATAGGTGTATCATGAGCGCATGGCATCGCTTGTAGTATTTCGTGACTCGGTATATAGTGGAAGGAAATCCCAAGATCCTTTTCAGGCGGTTTAAATCCGAAAAGATATACAATAAAATTCCCTCCCTCCCCCCCGCGGGGGGGCTTTTTGAATTATTTCCTCTTGTTCTGACCACCCAGTGGTCTCCGACTTCCTATTTTATCCTGTAAAACAATACAGGAGAAGAAACCCGTAAAAAGGGTAGAACGAGGAGCGACATAGCGCAGAGATAAATCTCTACCTCTATAGGTACCTATATACATTCTTCTTTTGCCATCGTATAAAAAGTGGCTCTTTTTCTTTCCTTGTTTTTTTCGTTTCTTTTTCTTCGCTTCAATTTCCTCTCGGGAAAACCCTGTCTCAAATCCGTATAACATATAACCATGATGCACTCGTGATGAACGCTGCTGTAACAAACTCACTCAGTTGACCCCTCTTACTCCGGTGTCACGGTAAACGCATCTTCCACGCCGGCTGATCTTCCCTCCGTGCAAGTTGATGGACCGAGACGCACGAGCTAGTCTTTGAATGGGTGCGTTGAACGGTCAGACGAAGCTGACTAAGAATCGCGGGGCGAGCCTGTGCGAGACCAGCAGTAACAGTAGTCAATGAATGACACACATCCGACGTCTATTTAAAATTGACTCCAAATTGATGATTCAGAATTATTATTCTCCTCGCGTGGTGGTTCTTTTTCATTAGTCGATGACGAACAACGAGTAAACTTCAAGATTATAAGTGAGAAAATTTCAACAGTTACTTTACCCAGAATAATCGTCTAAAATTTCGGCTCTGTTCCACATTTCACGTTCACGTTCGTGTGTCATTTTTATTCTGCACTTCGTTCCGTTTGAAACAGATTTTTCGCGGACTGACGCGACTTGTGATTAAAATTTCAATTATATTTATGACGTAGGTAAATTGTGCGACAGCTACGCCGAAACCGCGAGATTAAACACTTTCCTTAATTGTCATTTTTCGCGACGAGAACTTTCTTTGATGAAAATTTGAATGCCGTATAAGCGGTGGCTGTGTTTCAGAGTGAAACTCCGATGGCATGGTCATCATGCCTAAGAATAAGCAATTTCATTCGCCTCTTTTATATGTTGTAGATAAAGAAAAGCGATTAACAGCTTTTCGGGTTTATGCTATTTTGCAAACTATGTTGTAGTGTAGAATAGCTAAACGAGGAATACCTACAGCGGTAGTAGCCGGGTTGCTATGTCTTTCACTGAACTTTACTTTGAGACAGTTATATTTTTATCAAGTGTAATTACATCGTATAAAATAATGTCGAGTTGTCACACAGACAGCCAACCGTGCAAACAGAAAGACAATGGCGAGCTACGCTCTATTTCGTCCGCAATGTAACTGCGGCCTCACTTTAGCACGATGTCGCTCTGTAATTGGAGAACAGAAATGGAGCGAAATTGTAGTCGGATCTTAAAACATCCTAGGTAACGTGTCAATTGGTAACAGGTTCAAGCGTTGAGCACAACTCGACATTTAAAAATCAATTTATCAAGAACTCGAATCGTGTAAGCCGTAAAACTCGACTTAGCACTTACGTGGATCTTTCTGATCCTAAATATCGCGAATCGCCTGGTCATAATCTGCTCGACGGAAATGACGTTCACAATGTCCTTCGAGGATTTCCGCTCCTGATGGCAATGTTACAAACATGTAGATCTCTTTTATCCTGAAAATCTGTAAAAAATATCGTGTTGTACGATAGTGGAGCATTTCCGAAACTCGAAAACTCCATCGGATTTAGAGTGTAGCGTCACGGCTCCCGGAAGGACTCTGAGAACATGGATAGTCTGATTCACTCCACTGTCCCTTTTGCGTCAGTAGGTATATCTGCACGTCAAGCTGACCTGGCAGAAAAATGTTGATGAAAAATAAAATAAGAAACACATTTCATTGACTCGTCGGTTGTTCTCATTGCTAATTGAAACTAGAAACTCCCACGGACCAGTTTTTGACGTACTCTACATTCCACGGTTAAACAGTTCGCTGCTACATACTGAGTGATCTTCGAAACTGCGACGTAATCACAGCATCGATAACACTGTGTGGAGGATGAAGAAATGAGAATGGAATAATCCGGAAATATGTGTCGAATTAATTTGAATTCGTCCTATATTTTTTAGTGTCCTTTCTCGCGTTTAGAATCCTGGAAATATAGGTATGCTATCTTCATAATAGTATATAAAGTACTCAGTGCGTGTCATTTTTCATCAAGAGTCCAAGACTTTAGAAAGCAGCTAGTAAGTTCATAAGTGGTCTGGCGTAGACGCGCTGCAAATCTTCTACGACTATACGTAGTATTGTAAATCATATAGATATAATGTCGGACGTCTCCGACGTATGAATTTCACTCGTCAGAAATTTCTCTGCCTATACGAGGTCTCGATTTCCGGTAACACACTAAAGTCTTCCCACAAGGTTCCTGATACACGCAGTTCGTGATTTGCTCTAAAAATTCCATCTACCGGTAATCCGGTACCCATTCAGCTTCACTAGACTTTTATACCCTCTAGTCACAATGCGTATCATGGTTTCATCTTTCCTTGACAACTTTCTCACTCCTATGAAGTGTGTCTCAACGGTTGAGTGAAAAAAACGAAGAAAAACAAACACATAGAAAGAAGAAGGAGAAGGAGAAGGAAAAGGAAAGGGGAAAAAGGAAAAAGCGAATTATCACAAGTCGTCGTAAAGTTCACTAGCACCAATATACCCGAGGGAGAAGAGAGGCCCGAAACGTGACAGCTAGCGTAAACACAGAGGCTAATAGTTTTAAAAAATGGCTCTCGAGGTGCCATAAGAATACAACAACTTAACTCGCTCCACACACTCATCGTCTAGGCATCTTAAAACGAGTCAGAATCTCTTGGCTCTGCACTGCTGCAGGACTGCTAACACTTTCCATCCTGACTCTGACCTGAGTTATTCACGGAATGCATACCACATGAGAAAGAAATGTCATGTGCTGCAGTATAACAATGAGATTATTTCAAATCTTGTATTCGTCGATGAATGAATTCTCTGCCATGGGTACAGGACGCGATAATTGAGTCCTAGCTGTTCGATAGGTAGTGCCTACGTCTAGATCATGGAGATTGATGATAAACGGAAAAACGAAAGCAAAATGTACTCTAAACGGAGAAATACGATAATCCCATTTCATATGCGAATTATTATTCTTCTCCTTCGTTCTTCTGCCGGTTCGTCAAAACTCAGAGCATATCGACGGGCGTTTTATTCCACGTTTAGTTTAGTTGTAGGTATGTACATACTTAACATATCAGGTCACGCGGAGTATTAGCCACTTCTGAAAGAAATTGAATTACCCTAATAGCATTCCTTTCTTAGTTTTCTGGAACGGTTAGCTACTTATACAAGCCAAGAAGGAGAAAACAGCTGCTCTAATAACCAGGATGGACAGAAAAGAGAGTATCTTGTCGTTGTCGCTATGATTATAGTCTCATATGCGATTATAAGATGCAACAAATTTTATACAGGCAAATCTCGGACTAGAGTTTCGTCGACAATACCAGTTGCCATTCCTCAGGCTATGTAGAGCTGTATACAAGCAATTTATAACACATTTACCTAGATCTACGACGACGACGGCGACGACGACGTCGTATTCACTGCAGAGTACAAGGAAGTGTACAAGTTACATGCACAATAGAGTGCTTCAGGTTTGCGCGAGAACTCTCCCAGGATACTTTAGTCATTTTGTAATCACGCAAAGTACTGGGAAAAAAAGTCATAGAACTTTAGCTGGTAGCCTTGCAAGGTTATGCGACGTATATTGTTGAATATATTTCGATAATTATTAACCAGTTACTATATACATGGATAAATAAATGGCTGTATCAATTCGTGTGATAAAATGTTATAGCGTATACCAAATAGACGAATGTATAATGAATTGTGTGCTTTATGTACAACGCAACGAGCGGATGTATACTTGTCCTATTAGAGTCATAGATACATGTGTAACAATAAAGTAGTACATATATTTGATATTTTAATTAATGAATAATTGAGCGCGGTTAATTAAAATTCCCGCGTTGTTGCGATGGTCGTAGTAGCGAGGTGGTAGGTACGCGTGTAAAGCTCTCATTGCCGACAGGATACAACCGACATTCCGTTTTCCTATGTGACTTTATGCCGGTTGGTTTGTCGTCATGTCCGTTCTTCGTCATATTTAATATACCGGGTGTGTCTACCTCTTCATTGTGTGCTAATGCGCAACGTACGTATGTATGCACGTATGTATGAACGCAAGTGTGCAAAGGAATGCTTATATGAAATCCCCTTCGGGTATGGAATCGAGCTTTCTTTGCGACCCACTGACTCCGAAGACAAACACTTCTCGTCCTTGATTTAGGTATGGGAATTATCGTCTATTGTCCGAAACAATACACCTACCTTCCTACCTTGTCAAATATATGAGATTATTTGCTTTCCAGATTCCTCTCGCTTTTTCATGTATGTCTTTTGGTGTCATAAGCATTTGGTACATTCTCTCGTTCGTCAGTATCTTTTCAAGGGAATTATTCTTCCAAAAATAAGTCGAAGCATTTCCTTAACTTTCATCGCTAGAACGAAATCAATCAAATTTTTAGTCTCGGCTTTTTAATTTCGATGAATTCTCATCGTTTCTAACATATTTCTTACTTGTTCTGCACCTACTCTCTTGAGATACTCCGTTAACGTTGAACAACGTTCAAAGGAGTGTACCAATTTTGAACAAATTTCGTTTCGGCGAAATCAGATGAGAGGCTTTCACTCGGGAAGAGGAAAACGTGTTTTCAAAGAAGTATTATAGTATCTCATCGACTGTTCGCGAGATTTTAATGAAATTCTCTTTCATCCTTAAAAATGTAGTTAGCTCATTTTTTCTCCAAATGTGAAATTTCATCGGCAGTGGTAAAGAAAATGAGAAATACCTGTTCGAATCTCTTTTGTGTTTTTTCAAGAAAATTTTCTCCGAGTAGATAGCAAACTAGACTAACTTTTGAAAGGCCTGGAAATTACACACGTATACAGTCCTGATCACCTTCTGGTTCTTTTTTATTCTTTTCTAGAATGGCAGCGGAGGCAGCTAACAAGAAGGCGGAAAGAGAAGCCCTTCGTGGCGTAATCCAACAATGGAACGCCAATCGACTGGACTTGTTCGAATTGTCCGAGCCAAACGAGGTAATTGTAATGAAAATTAATTTTCTGCGGTGATCATTAGTCGCATATATACATATTATACGGTTAGCGGCTAATTGCCATTATTCTGTTATCCCGCAGAAATTTCCATTGTTCGTTATTCATAACATAAAATAATTGTTATACCCTGTTACAACTTGACACCGATATTCACGTGTGTCTTTGTGCCCGATACGAGACCAAACCTAGGTATTCGGGAAATAAATGTAAAAAGACCATTTCGGCTACGGAAAAAGTGTTCCCTTGGGCCTAGAGCCTCGTGGCAGCGATTCCCCCGAAATCGATGGGATTTAGGGAATATACGCTGTATCACTATACACATACCATACGCGAACTTTAATTCTAACAAGACAAGAGCATTCGAAGAGATGTTTATTTTATCAGGTCACTTAGGAAGGGAAACTTTCTTTCTAAGTCACTTGGACTTCGTCAATTATTTATTTATTCATTAAAACCTGGACGAAACGATAAAATCATGTAGACAGAAGAACTTTATAATAGAAAGATTGGTCGACAGATATCCGCTGAGCATTTGATGGTATTTTTATTACGTTAAAGTTCACGATCTCATGTTAAATTTAACATTTCGCTAATTATTTCGACATTTACTCTTCGAATGTGAATTTCGCAGATCAACCAATATCTCGAAAATTATATTTTCCAATTTTTTACAACAGGACTTGGAGTTCCACGGTGTAATGCGATTCTACTTCCAAGACAGCGGGCAAAAGGTAGCCACAAAGTGCATAAGGGTAGCTTCGGACGCGACGAGCCAAGCCGTGATCGAGACTCTAATTGAAAAATTTCGTCCCGATATGCGGATGCTTTCGGTTCCTGAATATGCGCTCTACGAAATCCACGAGAACGGAGGTGAGCTATAATATACGTATACAATATAGATGAATGAATATGTATACTATTTCGTAAAGTTATCCATGCGCGCGATATGTCTCGTATGGCTTCTATTCTTTCGAATCACTTCTCGTTTCCGCGGCGAGTCTTTAACAAAAGAAGCGAAAATAAGAGTAAAATCTGATACCCCCGTTTCACTGCTTGAAGAAAATCTTCTTCGAACATCGTTTCATTGAGGTCAGCCAGAGTTATGGTTAGTCTAGGAAACAAACTCCCATATATATTTTTTTCTCCTTAATCTTTCGATAGCTTTTTCAGGAAATACGATATTCTCGGCTCGACGCAGAATTACGACTCGTAGTAGTCATTGATCAAGCTTTTTTTCTGCTCATTGCAGAAGTATCAATTATCTGGTATTATTTCAACCTAAACTATATCCGATGTAATGAACGAAATTTAGTCACCGCAAATGAATTCGAATCATTCATGTATTGGATAGTGAAATAGTAATTATCTTCCACACGGTTCGAACCATGAATTTAATGTTTATGTAACGAACTTGTAACACTGTTTGTTCGAAACGGTGACCAAATAATGATTAAAATCAGTGACTACAGATCCGTGAAAAAAAAAAAAAAAAAAATGTAAAAAAAGAAGTAAATTAAAATAACTAATGCGTGAATAGTTGAAGCTGTATAGTCAAAGGTTGTGGATTTAAATAATTCGTTTGAATGAACGTAAACATTGAAATTTACAACTTTTATTTCGTAATCAAACGTACGTACGGATTATAGACACGCGTTAGTCGTTACTATATAGTTTTGCGCGGTCGAACCTAGGATAACCAGTATGTTAATATATTTTCTAATTTGAATATTCTCGCTTCTTGCATCACTCGAGTCTCTATATACGAAGATTCGAAAAATATCAATGCATCAATTCTCACTTCGATAAGTATTATAGAAAATAAGACACTTGCACCTCGTTACACCGAATACTACAACTCCACGAACCCAATGAGCAATTAAATACATTCTACAACTCATTCGCGCGTACATCGTGTTTCATCGAGTATAACAACGCTCGTCGCGTTATGCTTGTGGCATAGTAAATACCGAATACTAATAATGAGCACAAGTAGAACGATATAGTAACTATCAATAGTATATCTAGTCGCGTACTTTAAATTTTATTCCGTGCTTATCCGGACGTGACATGGTAGCATAGACCGCGCCTGTAGGTTTTTATTCTATGTGTGTTAATATGAGTAGTTATACCCGAGGTATGGATAAAACAATGGATATAATACAGACGTAAGGATACGTTTAAGATTCAGACTTTTAGAATCTCTTGATCTTCTCTATACTCATTGTTATTCAGAGGAACGGAAATTGGGACTTGAAGAAAAGCCGTTGCTGGTTCAATTGAATTGGCACATCGATGATCGCGAAGGTAGATTTCTACTACGAAGAATTGACGATAAGACTAACGCCCAAGGTGTTGGATTTTCCGAGGTAACTAGCTTTAGACGGAAACTAAGCAGACGAGAAAAGAAGCAAATGAAAAAACAGGAAAAACTTAGCCGTCTTAAAAGCGCCGGTGAACAAGACGAGAGCGTCATTGCTGTGGACCAAAATGGGGTTGCAGAAAAACTGTACACCGGTGAGTGGGGTTTATATTATTAACAATAATCAGGGGGACGTGTATTTCACTGCATTTTTTTTTTATGTCCAAATTTTTTTCATTTCATTCACTCTGTTATATCAATGAAATTTGTACAATCGATTAGCCGCAGCTAGCACGTTGCCAAGGAGCTTAGTCGCTAACTTTCCACACTTCGATCGATATTTGGTTGGAAAACTCTAATTCCACGTTGTATAGTTTATATGTATATATATATTGTATATATATATATCTTTTCACCTATATGTGTTCGTACACAGATGTGGAAGATGTTATGTATCTTTGAGGAAATTATGCAACTCAGAAATCATGTGCTATAACATTTAATTATACATTATTAGCTAGAAAGCGGGACTTAGACGGTAGAAAATCGCTCAATCGTAACTTAAATGGTAATTGATTTTCCTACAACTAGAGTAAAGATATTATCCGGTTTAAACTCACGTAACTTCTCTTATATGTATTCAAATAAAATATCTAGATATATATATATATTTAATTCAGGAGAATCAGAATGAATATGGGAAAAAAATCTTTAATATTACAGAACTTCCGGAGACGAGTTTTACAAGAAGTATATCGAATCCTGAGGCTGTAATGCGTCGAAGACGTCAGCAAAAATTGGAAAGAAAATTGCAACAATTTCGCAGTAAAGACGGTGGCCCGGATACAGGTGGTACTTTGAAAATCTACGGCGAAGCACTGTGCAAAGACGTACCTTATAAGACACTTTTACTCAGCGTTAGAGATTCGGCTGCTCACGTGGTCAGGGAAATGTTGGCTAAATACGGACTCGACAGGGTCGATCCTCAGCAGTATTGTTTGCTTCAGGTAAGAGTGTGAACATTTTTTTTTTTCTAATACCAAACACATCAACTATTTACACAATGTGCGCAAAATTATAATTTCGGACTTCACACTTTCTACATTTCATTCTTCTCTCTCTCTTTTTCTCTCTATATCCCTTTTTTTCTTTCGCAAAAATTCGATATGCGAAATATAAATTTCCATTATGGATCATGAACGGAGGTACCGCGTGCGAATAAATGAATAAAGTTTTTCCGAAACTGTAGAGGAATGAGAATTTCTGAAAAGAGGTGAGACTTTATAATGCATTCTATACATCGCTGATATGAAGCTAGGAAACACACAAAATTCGGAATTGAAATTGACCGCAAAATTTGTTGGATTATTCTCATAAAATTTGCGTAGGTATATTTTGATGGACAAGCACGCGAATAACAAATCGCTTTAAACTTCGTCGTCAAAATTTTTTTTTCTCTTTATTTCGTAGAAAATTATACGATTTCCGCGATGAAAGTTTTCCCGCGGATATTTCGGGCTTCGAAAAATCCATTTTTATACAACACTCGTGTCTCGAACTTGTACAGAACTCTGTTATAGTTGTCGGTAAGAAACTCCGGGGATATTTTAACGAGAGATGTTAAAGCGGATTCCTTCCATGCCTCATCCCGGTTTACTACATCACCGATAACGGAGTATATTGAAAGTCTTTCCTTCGCAGTTGGTATTTTATTGTATTGAATAAATAAAAAATTCAGGATTAAACAAAAAAATTCAAAACTCAAAATTCAGAATGATCGATTTTACATGGTTTGACCTCGCTGTAAACGATTTGATTTTTCATTGGTTTTATTATATACGATTTTTATTTATTTCCATCTTGCGATTATACGAGTGCAGGAAAATATCATTATCATCATTTATAATGTATAAAGTTATACTACACTAGTAGTAGTACATTAACTACTTAGTGATAAAATATCATGGTTGAGGTTCTCGATGAAATTATATCGAGAATAATAATTGGATATTAATCGAAAAATTTTCTTCTCTAAATTGATCCCCAGGTTAATGGAGAAAATACAAACACAAATCCAAACCAGGAGTATATCCTAGACGAGGATGAATGCCCGCTTGCTATCCTCATGAACCATCCTTCGACGAGAGGTGAGTTTTAGCAAATTTACACAAGATTAATATGATGAAAAAAAACCAAAAACAACATACTTTTCGTCTTCATATATTAAATTTATATCGAAGTAAACTATAGCTGCACCTCCTTCCTCGATATATTTCACCATAGTTTTAGCTCGAAGTAAAAACTTCCGTCTTCCGTTTATTAATAAGTCAATTTCAAAAGCACGAGCTTGTATAATATCGCTCCTCTGGGGTTTAGGAACTGGGGCACAGCCATGTATATATCAAGTATTAAAATATACATAGATGCATATTATACCTACACCAAACATCGGAGACCCCTTCAGCCTATTTGTACTCGTATCTAACGAAACTTGTATACTTTTACGAAAATTTACTTCAGAATAACCCTGGCTACATTTTTTTAAAAAGAAATTCGTAAAAATAAGGATTTTGGCACTCAAACACATCCAGTCATTATTCATTGGTTTCAAGATAGAATCAAATTTTGTTACTAATTCAAAGAAATATTTCGGAAAACTCATTAGAGCTCATAGTCATGCCAGTGAAAAACGATCTTTTTTTTTTCTTTCTTTTTTTTTCAAAGGCTGTGTATAACCGTAGATCGAGAAATGGTATTTTTTTAAATTGAAGTGAAATATATATAATCCGCGAAATAGAGTTTTGTCGCAAGTCGAACTCCCCCGCCTAGACAAAACTCGGTATAGATATATACATTACACACCCCTTTCCCACATCGTTCTTGCTGCGTCCGAAGACCTTGACGTAAAGTGGTGCGCCATCCACCTAGTAGCTCTTATCAAGTTTCCTCTCGTGTAGTAATGAGATTTATCCATCTATTTCCCGTAGTAACTACGGGTATAGTGTTAGCGGGCCTCCACATATACGTACCTATGTCTGGGTCTATACGCCTACGCGTTAAGAAAATCCCCGAGATCTCATGCCTCAGTAAAGTAAAAATGATGGAGCAAAATTCGAAAGATGTATTAATCTTCCAGGACGAAGTTCATCGGGATAAAATAACTTTTTTTAAATTATATAGACGTAGAGTCAACTTCTGTAAATTCATTTCATTTTCATTTTCATTTTGTTTTTTTCTTTCAAATTGAATTCAAATTAATTTAGAAATATTTACGAGGGTGGAGTTCCGTTTTTGACAGAATCCAGATCGATACGTTACTTGACCTTTAACAAATACCACGTGTGCGTATACTAGGGTTGGAGAGATATTTGGAAGTCAGGAACAAGGGTGCAGGGTAGGTAACTGATGACGTAATTGGTATGGTTGAGGGTACTAGGAACCCTCCAAGTGGTAAAGTACGTGGGGAAAATTGAGAGAAAAAATCCAACCCAAAAAGAGATGTGTCTGTATTCTTTTTTGCTTTTTCTTTTCTTTTTTATTTGATCACTCATCAAGGGTTGGCTTTTAGAACAAGAACAATTATTTCGTCTTTACAAATCACGATTAAGACGTTGTTGTGTATCGATAAATCAAAGAACAACAAAACAACTACGGGAATTTTTCTAAAAATGACGCGATACGAGAACTGCAGCAGAAACTTTGCGATCTAGGGTAATCGCATGCATTTTATGCACGCAGGAAAGTTTGAGGCTGAGTTTGCACTGAAAAATGAAATTATAACTTTGCCAAGCGAAATGTTAGGGCGACAGGGAGATTTTCAAAATTTTAGCCGCTGTACTATGGTCTCCTTTTTCTTTCTACATAATAAATTACATTATACATTATATACGGGAAATAAAACGATTCGTATGTCATTTACATGAAATATAGATATAACCGTAGCTGGTGGTATATTTTCTTTATTTTTTGCTTGTATTAGCATAAATTACAATTTTTAACATCCCTAATTATTATAATTAAATGCTGCGTAATTAAAATAACAAAATTTCAATTCTAGAGTAGTGAAGATAAACTGCCATATAGTATTGTACCGTTTTGTGAAACAGATTTGTTTCATACTTCGCGAAGTACAAAATATAGTATCATTGTAATATTTATCATTCATGTCGCGTTGCGGTATATTTTGATGATAATATTTATTATTCGGTGTGAAAGAAGCATTATGGTTTGTAGATTTGATAATCTCATCGCGTATAACGTAAGGACGACGTCGCGCGGCAATGCTCTCCATAAAATGCAAATCCGGGACCTTTGAAATAAAATTGAGATGAGAAAATTTAAATTTTATTAACGAAATCGCTGTTTCGCGGTATCTCCTCATCTCCCTATACCTACTACTCGTATACCGGCAATACTCTTTTTTTGTCTTACATTTATTCTCGCTTTTTTTCGCTCCTCAGTTCTAGAAGACAAAAATACGGTATTCCGAGGAGAAAACCAAGGCGTGAGATTTTTTACCCTTATAGAAAATGTATGTTACCACGTACGTAGAGCCAGAAAGGTCAGAGAGGAATCCGCGTCAAGTAAATTTATTAACAACAATCCCCGATCGCGTATCATCGTCTAATGTTTAGCATAATTTATTAACTCGAAATCCAAGCATCTATCATTTTCCCCATTTTTTCCGTATGCATTTGACATTTCGTTTATTACCGTTTGATAACACGTCGTTTAAAAAAGTCTTCATCTGAACTGTATACGATGCCGATACTCCCTCGTTTATTCATATATATGCCTTAATTTTATTTCATTGCGTGTATAATTCGGCAAGAAATTATTCACGGTACTTATCACATTTGCGAAGTCTATATAGAAGTTAGACACGTCATGAAAATATCGAGCGAAAGTTCTTTGCTATACCTTAAAACTATGAAAACTGTATATTTTTTTACGTTCATTATCTAGAGGTGGAAAATTAAGTTCCATTGATTATTATTAGTCTCATCGCCTTTTCACAGCCGTCTGTTTTTCGTTATACTATTTCGAAACTCGAATAAACTGTGAGAGATTTGATCTTTAACAACATTTTTACACCCTTACAATAAGACAACGATGAGATTGCAGATATGAGAGTTTTAGATAAAATTCGGGGTAAAGTCTTTTCTTCTCAAGTACGTGAGGCTTAAAATATGTACATACCTACATTAAATAGCCACAAATTAGAAAATTTTACTGACCTATATATTTATATTCATTTCTGACGATTTAACTTCACGTAAACTAACTTCAGCGGTATACATATATGTATACTCGATTTATTCACCGTAGAATTTCCACTTTTTTTTCTTTTTTTTTTTTTATCGCATAATATGGTTAGAGCATTTCAGAGCGAAAGTCGTAGTGGGTATTTCATGCGAGAGAATTTTATTTCCTCTAGAATCGTAAACATCTCTCATGCCCGAGGTACAAAAGCAAAAGAGAGAACGAGAGATGAAGAAGACATCCGGACAAAACCTTGAAAAAAGCCTTCAAGTTTTCCTATTTATATGTCAAAGTGAGAGAAGAACTGCGCTGCTTCTTCACTTTGTGTCGGTAAAATGTCAAGCGACAGCTAAGAAGAATAACAAAGCACTTCGGGGCAAATTCAAGTTGAGCTTTGATTTTTTCTACCCCCCCCCCCCCCCCCCCCCCCCAAGAATAAACGTTATCGGTAAATTGTTATGTCACATTATTTGCATAGAAGATCAGCGGACCCTGAAATATGTGTAACGAAATGTATAGTATGACGCAATGCCGATGCCAGTGTATACTAAAGCGCAAAATTGACGTAACAATTTATCGTAATGTTGGCTAGAATTTTGTTGAAACGAAATTAGGCATATGTAACTGTAGATAACTCGGGACTTCTGGACCTCTGAACCTCGGGAACTCGGGATCGCTAATTAGCATGTAAATTGTAAATCGTGGGTTTGAAGTCGCGTGTTTGTTCACCGTGGCACGCGGACTTAATCCAATCGCAACCCCTGCGCATACTATGCCGGATGTCGAACGGGTTGCACGTAATTTGATTTACTAGGATGTTGAACTGACCTGACGTTTCTGATCTCGCTAAACCTCAGCAACCCATTTTACCAACCATGCGGGTATAAAATTCTATTTTGTGGGTTTTTTTTTTTTTTTAATTTTTGCTTTCGGAATATGCAAAGCCAGAGATATTATATCCGGCTTTTACAGTTCATTGAAAGATGAGATTTGAGCAGACAGTATGCAGGGTTTCTGTATACGCGTAAGGCTAATGAAACAGAGAAGCTTGAAGATGAAAGCATTAGGGTAAAGCACTCGAATCTTGTTTCGCGAGTTATTTGCGTCAAAGATGAGCATCACTCCCACCCACCCTTCCATATTCAATGCTCAAGGGTGATGAAAAAAGCAGAAGAACAAAGAGTCGAGAGTTGTAACAGTGAAAATTCTCCGTGTACAATATTCGGAATTTTTCGGACTTTTATCCACGTGGGAACAAACTGCCCTTTCACCTTTTACCAGCCCACCAAATTGGCCCCATTTTTCTTTGCTCGGGTTAGTCTTGAAACTCGAAAAGCCGGAGAGAGAAGAGAACGAGGATGAGGAATATGAACAGGATATAAAATAAGCCGAGGATTATCCTCATCTGATAAATATGCTGATTTTGTGTAACAAGCTGTTTCGCAACAAAAACTTTTTCACCTTTTTTTTTTTTTTTTTCCATAAAACAAGATCGATTATTCACCGGCTTGTTTCGAATCAGAGAAAAGATAAAAGAATTTTCAGAGATCATATCAAGATTCTGAAAAAAATATATTCTGGTAGCAGAAAGGTGCTTTACAAATTTTATTTTACGTCACGAATTTTTGTAAAACTTATACCTACGCAGCTGTCATTTTGAAATGATTTTATATTTAGGTTCGAAATATTAATTGGCAAATAAAAAAGGTAAAAGAGACGCCCAGTACACTCAAAAACGAATCGGTATACGTGTAGCTATCTACTATTAATTATTACGACTTGCGACTGCAACCGCTACACCGTACTACACTGCACTACGTTGCAGGGATATGTCGGGGTTATAATTATAACCAGATGGCTAATGCAGTGTTTAGATTGAACTGACGAGAAACTGTCATATGTATCCTTTTCAAACGCTGACATTCCCGTGGGCATAAAATAGTAGGAGAAAATCTTAAAGTCTTTTTAGCGATGAGGAGGGTCATTAGTGATTGATTGAGTTTTTACGTGTAGTTAATTTGAGAGTTCGTTAAACGATTGTCTTCGTGTTTATAGCCAGTCGATTTTAACTTCGGACAGATTTTTTGCGGACAAACCCAGATCGTAATTACGTCGTAACTACATCCGCATCCGGTCTCAGTTTGCAATAAAGATAACGGAAGTGACGCTTCGCAAGAGCAGACCTCTTGTTCTTTTTGTTCTTCTTCTTATACACTTTTGGAAATAGCCTACAGGCTTGCAGCCAACTACTTCCTTGGCTTATGACCTACTCAACCATCTACCCCTGCAACGAAAGGGTGTGAGAATATTCTACGTTATAACTACCGGTGTTTATACAGTCTTCAATTCCGAGGAATTATAGTACAGCGTGTTCACGGTGGAGAAATAACATTAACTCGCGATAAAATGAAAGGGTTGAGGTAATGCTGTTGCGAGAGACTAAAAATTCGTGTAAAAAATTCTACGAACGTTCATTTAGCGCAGGATCCTAGTTTTAATGAAATTGGAGCTACACAATAAGTAAATGCCAGTTTTATGAAAAGAAAAAAGAAGAAATACGTCTTAAAATCACCCAAATTTCTGGATCTTTTCAAATTTTGTAAATAATTAGAATGCCAGTGGTCATTCTATACAGCAATCTGTGAGAAGAAAAGGCAGCCCCTAAGAAAAAGAGTCGGTCTAATAACACGCTCTTAGTCCTCAAAAAAGTGGGCAGAATCAAATTTCGAATTGATCACTCTGCAAGGGATACCTTTTTCAATACTTTGAACTGTCGATATCCATAACCCTGAGAGATAGGAGTAATTAGTGAGCAGAGATGAGGGAAAGAACGGGAACCACCCTACCCCTTTAATGGTCTCGCAGTTACCTGCGTTAACCCTCAGCCAATAAATCATTAAAAACTTCGTAGAATCTCTAATCACTCCGACATTAAACCTCGCGGTGATTTTACTCCTCTCGAAAACTGAGACTGATTTTCTTCGATAAACTCTAATATAATGATGAAAGGAAAAAGAAGGAAATATTTCTCGCTTCATTGTGCCGAAGCTTATAAGTCTGAGTCTGCAGATATTAAAAAATGGAAATACTCTCTACTTTTGAAGTTATTTTTTTTCACGTAAATTAAAGTAAAGAGTTATTTTAAACTTCGAACACGCGTCTTCCAAAAAGCTTGTATAAGGTGTATGCAATCGTTTTTCACACCCTCTATAGGTGTGTGTATATTTGATTGAGATTTATGCGCGTGATTGACGTTCTTCGTATTTGATTATCGGTAATTCATGGGTATTTCGTGATTAAGGTTACCGCTTGTATCTTTTTACGAAAAGTAACGCTGCATGCATTCAGGATTCTAGGATTCTCTAATTTTATTACCAAGTTACGGACGGGGTTTACATGGTAGCCACGAGTTTCGTACTACTATACATATACATACTGCTATATGCGTGCGTACGGTACACCCATGGTTTGTTATGATGTACAGCATAAATTGTTTTGACTCGTTCTGTTTCGGTTTAACGCTGCAGCCAGCATGAAACTTTAATCTAATCTGGTCCTAGTTTAGACGCTAACCAGAACAGTTTGGATAACCGTTCGTAGGATGGCTTTTCCCGGTATTCAAACGCGTCCGCTTTGTCGTTTGGTTTGAACATTTTTTCATCCGTAACTCGCTTAGTATAGTCATTTATCTTCTCAGTTACATCATAAGACATCCGATTTCATTGAAAACCGCGATTATCCTTGTTTGGAATAAAAAAAAAAGGAAAAAAAAAAGAAAAGAACCGACATGTAATCGAACATCAAGAATGTGACTTTCGCTGGAAGTGGAAAACCGCGGTCATCGATATTTCTAAAGTTCTCGGTATCAGAACAAACATAGGTGTAATCTCCGATCAGTGGAAAAATCTTAGCAATTTTTCCCCACCTCTTGGCATGATAATCCCGTTGTTAAAACAAGACCGAAGTACTTTAGAGGTACGAAATATTGATGCAGGATAATGTGCATCTACCCATAGCATTTCTTTTTCATCACGGTTTCGCGAAGCGATGAAAAATGTTTGCTACTGCAGCCTCCTCCCTGATGTTTCAATCTCAATTTTCAAGGGTGAGCCGGGTTTCATACACTGACGAGTTCCCTGTGTATTCGGAAAACTCCTTTAAAATAATAATGTGCTTTTTGAAAGGCATACTAAGGCCGAGTCGACGACCAGCGCTTGTCATTCAGTTTTTACACTTGAATAGCCAGGAGATGATACGACTACGTTTACCCTAGCGAAAGGGAAATGCCCTTTGAATATTTAAAACCTTTTACGACCGTTAGTCTCCCGATCAGACTTAAAAATTTCGTATGCCTAGTAACTTCGACCGGAGTAATTACCTGATACTTACGCCATAATTATACGTCTTTGAGGCAGAAACTTTGGCGATGTGGATTATTTTGAATCAGCTTTTCCTTTTTTCCTTTTTTCATCTTCTCTCACGGGTATTTATTCTCTGTGTGTCTCATCTATCTCCTCAAACCCAACCTGTGACTATTAGACTTGAGAATTTAGGAACAAGAAATATTTCCGAAGATATAACCGATAGCTAAACCCGTATTGTATATGGGTCCGTGGAATGCAGGGGCTTCTATCGCCTTCTGCTGATAGCTTTTACACGCTTTTTGAGCGATAAAATTTACTTACCTATAAAATATCCTCAAATATATATAGTCATAGACATGTGTGTACCTACATACATACATGTATGTAGGTGCAGCTTCATACGTACGATGGGATATAGATTTTACTTTGCGAGTGTTACGATGTGTCTTTAGTCATCGGAAATCAATACGATTTGTTGGTCGTTTCCGACGTTTCAATTCCGCGATGGATGGAGTTCGCAATTTAGTTTCCTGCAGCCGTTTACTACGTCTCACACATTCGAAGAGATTTGATGAAATTTTTCCGCTCCGTTGGCGTGCGAATATCCAATAATAATCGGAAAAATCATTTTACTACGTGCACGATGAAAGTATTGAAAGCTCTAATGGCACTGAAATTTATTCACAATATTGCAATAGGAGTTTACGCGAACGGATTACGACGTTAGATGGTGAATGATAATCCCTGGACAAAGAAAGCAATAACGATCAGTGATGAGAAAATAATTTTTATTGAGCTCTTTAAAATTCGTCCTTAATTACTTTCGAACATCTATAAGACCGTCCCGTCGTCTTTTATACGGATAAAATAAACCTGCAGTGTTCTTGTTTAAATACGCTTATTCGGTTGCCTATACGAAAGCGGAAGGATCGCCATATTGGAATCATAAACGACACGCAAGTATACTAAGAAAAAGTAATCAACTAATAGTTCATTTCTATAATAAGTATCCGATTATAATATCTGAGGAAGAAATATTGTCGGTAGGTACATGAAATATCGATCTAAGACATACACTCGTTTTCTTGAACACACACATCTAGGTCAGAAATTGAGAAAATAATTCGGATTAGTATGTTCTATGAATATTTCAGACAGCTCATTCGACGAGATAATTAAGTTAGAACAGAATAAAATAGATGATGAAAAAGAATGGACTTTTCTGTTCATCGTGAGGTCGCTGATATATATAGTATATTTCGAATTGTTTCTCACTGAAGTTTATCGGAAGGGTAATTGCTCGGGTAATAGTGCCAGTCAGGAGTCAACCCATGTCTGCAAAATGACATGTGATCTTTGTTTAATGCACAACTCATTTCCCCGTGATACACCGGACTAGGATATTCCATTAATTGTTATAAATGAATGATTCGGAGTGAAGTGCCATTCCAAATAGCGATTTCGTCTCTCTCCTGACCTCAAATTCAACTTCGGTATAGAATATGAAAATTACTACGTAAATTGAAGGCAGTGTAGTCTTTCGAAAAAAATCATGCCTTCTCGCAGCTTCTCGGCGTGTTCTTTCGGCAAAGTGCAAACTCGTGTATACTACAACCGTTGACCTCTTTCGCGTTTATGGCATTTTACGCTACTAACCCAAGATTGACAAGTCGTTCAACTACCGGTTTAAGCTGATTGCAAGCCTTTCTTACAGAGCGGCTAAACTCGGGTGATGGTATAAACTTATAAAGTATCTTGGACGTTCGACCATATCTTAGCTGGCCAGTTTCTGCGACGTAGAACCGATGTACTACGTTAGAAGTTTTTTTTTTTCGTTTTTTCTCTCTCTTACTTGGTCCTTTATCTTTTTTAAATAAAATGTCGCATTCTACGATGTGACAAATAATGAACCTGCCGGAGGTTCTGCATAATTCAGACGCTTCAACCCTCCGAAGGTTCAACCCGGTTCAATAAATTTCTTGCGCTCTCAAGCGCGCTATAAAATTGAACAGCTATTTACCTTGGAGATGTGCTTTAAATTTGTCTTTCTTTAAACCACCCACACGCTTCTGAATTTGGGTTAACACATGTTTAACGTACCTTAAATATTGACAATTCACTCAATAAAGCTCCACATATTGAATCTAACGCAAATAAATGGCGCTGAGTGTTAGCACGTTATTTTTATTTATCTCGATAACGCTCGAATAATGATACCTACATCATTTTTCAATACACACGTCTACCTATTACACCTATAAAAAAGAAAAAAGAAAAAAGTAAAAAAAATGATAAACCGATTGGAAATTTCACGTCACTGCTTCGACAGACGTTCAATTCTATTCCGCTCTTCGGAGTTAGTATACACTTGGGAGTATTCCGTTTCAAGAATCGCCGCAACTGCATTCCAATGTCGATTTCTCAAAACTACATCGCAATTTCATTCCCGTTGCATTCCATCCTCTCTTAAAAGATTTGGCACGCGTGCAATTTTCTGAAATGAAAATTTAATATGGTCTATGGTTGAAACTGCATTTTATATTCATGAAATTTGTTCTTTCCCTATTGTTATTTTGAGTCTAGCATCAAAACTATACGATATACATATTTGTATGAAATTGTTTTGGGTCAGCGATTTGATTACTATATTAGTCTAGAATGTACAAAAAGTAAGAAAAATTTAGTCGAAGTTAAATTACGACGCTCATGCATATCAGTTTTAAAAGATGAAACTATGTTATAATTTTTTTGCACCAAATCAGCTATATACCTACTTGATATAAAATGAAGAAATTTAGCACAAAGCTTTTGCAAGAAGCAACCGTTTGTTTATACAAACCGTATCTACCAATCGACTGTCTCAGTTAGCTACAAATATTTCTTTGAAGAAAATTCAGAGTCAATAAGTTATTTGATGTGCTAAAAAAAGATGGTAAGCACGACTGGGTCAAACATAATGCTGTCTAGTTCGATTATGCCTAATTGGGTTCTGCGAAATTTCATAAATTGAATTATGGCAGAGTTTTTCAGTATTTTAGCTTTATACCTACAGCTGCGACAAAGAGTATGAATTGTGGAAGCTGGATAATATCTTTGACCAGGACTCGATATCAATTTGCAGATCATAAAATTCAAATAAAATGAACTTTACCTCCGAGTATCTTGGCAACCTCTAAGACTTGGCAATAAATTCGAATCGTTCCATGAGGTTTAAGTTCCGACCGTTAACGAGACGTGTCGAGTCGTGAACTAAATATCAAATCTTGTATCTTGTATAACGTTCTCAGTTTGTTGTATGAAAAAATAAGTTTACTTCGTACTCAGTGAGTTTTGGCGAGGCTCGTTAAGCCCTGAAAAGCCTCGTCTTCTTGGTAATAACGTTGCGAAATAGTGTTCCACAGCTTTTGTTCGCGATATGGATATGCTCGTAGCACAACTTTGACATTTTCATCCTCGCGAGAGCTGCTACCACATTATTTAGATTAGTTGGCCGTATTATATAGATACCTTTGGGGTTTGTACGTGGAATGGGCGGCGGGGATCATCCCCTCGAGCAGAACATGTATAAAACATGGCTTGCCCCGTGAGGATTTTAAACTGAATTTCTACAAGCGCATTATTGACGAGGATGATCTATGAGCTTGTGAAACCAGGAAGTGGATTCAAACTCCGACTATAATTACTATAATACGTACTTAATACGCAGAAGCGCGGTTCTTCATGCTTTTGGCGGATATTAACGTGACTCGCTTCTTTGGTTCTGCAATGAAATGGTTTTTAGACTGCAGACTGTAACGTCAGTCGAAACGTATGTCTCCCTTCCGATTTCCAATTAGTACCTACGTGGGGACAGCAGTTTTCGACTCTAACCGATTCACCCACATAATATGCATAATCGACGCCTGAACAATTTCGAATTTCGTCTGAAATTGGATCGACTTTTTTTTTACGTTCCTTGATCCTTTCTATAGCGTTATACGATGGCCTCAACGGTGCTGTTTCGCCGAACGAAAAACGAATTGAAGAGGTAACAATGCTATAGAACAAATTGGACCGAACAACTGCTCTTTCTACATTTTCATTATTCAGTTTTTATTTTCTTCTATTCCTTATTCTGAGGCGGCAAGAATTCTTGACTATTAGACAAAAGGGAAATTAGATACCAAAAGAAAAAAGTCAGAATATCCTATCCACGATTCACATACTTTGCAGTGATTCAATAAAGGGAGCATTCAAAGTTTGAAATAATAAAATAAAAAAAAAAAAAAACGAAGGAAGAAGAAACTTTGGCCATCTATGTGAGACAAAGATATTTCCATCTTTCATATTACAGCGGCAATAAGCTTGATCCTCAACCTTTAACCTCGTCGAAAGTTTCTTTAGGCTGACAATGAGCTTTACTGATGCCTGGTCATAGATTTAGAAACTAAGAATTTTCAGACTAGAGCTTAGTTTCTTGGGAAATGGAGGAGGAATTGAAGGAAGCGGAGAAGGAAGTTTGAGGAGAAAGGGAGAATAACCGGGAAAAGTGGGGGGGGTGGTCGGGTTGGACCCCCGCGACGCAGTTCAGTCGTCTCTTGGCCGCGGGGTTGCGTGGGTTGTCTGTCAGTGGAATTCACGGTACCCAAGCTCTGCCTCGGTACTTGTGAAGCAATTCGTTATCTTCTTGCTTTCGTTTTTTTGTTTTTTTTTTTTCGTTTTTTTTTTTCATATGAATGTATGTAAAAACAGTGACTGTTTAAATATCTCTTTATAATTAATAAAACAACGTCTGTAGACTAGAATTTAACACGCTTCATATTTATCCAATGATACGAAGTTTAGGGTCATACAATACCGAACAATAAATAAAATAGGAATAAAAAGACAAGAAAAATTTGACGAATGATTAATGCAACGAGTGATACTCGCCATTGATAGATAAATAATTGAATGATTATACTAGAACTGTAATTTTACGATTTCAAAATGTGAGCTTTCGCCGTGACGACCCATAAGACCATTTCATCGCGTTGTGATGACGGATTAATAATTCGTATTGGTAATGCGTACATTCGTTGATAGCAAAGATATAAACAGCTGATTTCTCGGTCTTGTAAATGTTTAGTTGCGTGCGAAGCTTATTTTTTCTTTGTCTTTCGCATTTATATTTGTGCAGCGAAGTAATTCGCGATATTAATCAAGGGCTTCTATGTACCTAGTTCAGAAATAGGAATAATGAAATTAGGAAGAAGCAACAAAAGCGACCTCGTCTAATATCGCAGCATCGCGTATCCGGTGTATTATACTATATAGATAAAACACGCGTGATATAATCTCAATAAAAAGGCTTATCTTGAGGATCGAAAACCGTTTAAGAATAGAGGATAAGGGCAAACATGTTTTAACGGGGATAGAATTTTTTCTGGGAAAATTGAATTCGCCTTTAATCCCTCAGCCGTGGAAATAGGCGTTTAATTGCTTGTATATATTAACGAGTGCGTGTCGATGATTAAGTCTCTGTATCTAATTGTAACGGTATTAATTTAAGTGCTAATCAATAAGTGAAACGTGGGACCCGAAATATCATTTTATTTTATAAATCTGAACTCGTCACGCGATAACTGATCACATATCTCAGTCGAGTATTCAGCCTGCGATTATCTTAATAATAGTTTAACATGGAAGAAAAGTATAAAATGATGAGAAATAACGAGACTATAAAATGAATGACACAGAATGAATGTTGCAGTGATAATGGAATGAAGATATTCCATCAATTTCCTGTCCAATACACTTGTGTAACAAATTTAATTAACGATTGATAAACGAGATTGGCTTTAATTGGTTTCGGTCATTTGATAAAAGCGATCTTAATAATCAACCTCCCGCCGCTAAAGGTCATACCTTTATTAATTACCAATAAAACGACATGGTGACAAGCCGTCAGATTTACTGGACCAATAATCCATTCAGAACTTGAGGACCCGTGAATCCTTTTATTAATATTAATTATATCGTCTGTAGTTGAATATTTATTCTCCTATTGGGGATGGACCAAATCCTGATGCTTTAAACCCGCAGTATATAGTTACAAGCAACGAAGATCCTATACATGTTAACATCCATCTATATTTAATACTATACATATTCAACTCTATCCATATCACGGAACTATCTTGACCAATTGAAAAGTAAAAAACAAAAAAAATGACGCTTAATACGCTGATGACCACTTTAAACATATGATAATATATATATTTGTAAGAATCTATATCTATGTATCATTAATCTATACATATAAATTTAAAAAAAAAAAAAAAAAACTGAATATACGACCAAGTTAAAATACAAGGGACCATCATTCGTGAAGAAGAGCAAAACTGAAGACTGAGTTCATCGAATCACAATGATGGATTGGGGAATAAGACGTAAGAATTTTTCCCATTATCTGAGTATATCTTTAATGATTTATATCATTCGGTCGATTCATGATGTCTGCACGAGTGTAATTGGTTCGTTCTTATGAAATGTGATTAGTTTCGCGGAAACAGTAATTCCGTACATAGTAAATGAAAAAGCATTTTCTCCCGCACAGATAACTTTGAGTAATTAGTGTTCGTAACTGTAACAGTTGTGACAGACTGTAGACCGGAGGTATAAACGACTCGTATAGGTGTTCCAGCTTTCGCGGCACACCTGGGTTACCGAATAAGATTCGTATCATTAACGGCTAAGGAAGTATGGAGCCATTGAATAAATTATGGTAATCCAAGATCCGAAACAAAGGTTTTCTATTTGCATATATGAAGGCGTTGTACACTTCCTCTGTACACGCAGCAATTGCATAACTGCAATCATCATCTAGGTACACACATCATAGACCACTGAGCACACTGTGAATTCATACACTATGTTTACTCATCGGTAAAATACAGCTATGTCTACAAGGATCTTTTCGGACACCATGTTTTTCCATTTCACTTTCACGGCCGCGTTTATTTACTACTTCAGAGTTATCCATGTCCGCCTACGTAGGCTCAGACCAGCGACGGTTTGATCAATACCCGAACAAATTGTTCCAGACATTCAGACGCAGGTAGACAGCTAACGTAACTCTCCAAAAAGCAACACTTCCAAAGCGTTAGACCTCTTCAGGAGAGAAACGTGTTATCTAGTACAGATTACACGGTGAGTCAGTCAGATATGCATGTATCAGACATTTTATGTTCGGTGGGCCACCCCCTGAGTCCACAGTCTGCTCGATTTCGTCGCCAATCGCATATGCCATATTACGAACACACAGATTTAAGACCCAAGGCGAGTCCATTCATCCACGTTGTACTTGATTGACGTATACCTACTAACAGGGTCAAAAGTTCCCACGTTTCTTTCTCTTCGAGACTGATTAACTCCCACAGGACTGGACGATATTCGGAGTCTGAAGAAGTGTAACTATGGCAGAAAATAAGTTCTCGTTTACTTACACACCAAGTTTCAAGGATTTCAAACGATTTTACATGATTTTCGAATATTTAATGGGATTTGCAGAATAGATTTCCGCGAGAGATATTATACACCAGATTTCAATAGCGGGTAACCCCCTCGGTTTTACCTCTTGAATAAAGTCATGGGATTCGAATCGATTCGCGGGTTATTCCATGACACGTGAAGTCTCTATCTCGTGAAACGTGTATAGAGCAGTTGCTTCGAGAGGTGATTATGTATGAAATCTACCTACTCGTATGACGTCGCAGAGCTTCACATATCACGATACATACAACTCTTGGATCGTTCCGAATCCCAGTTGTTCTTTGAGAGATGAAAACTACGTACAATTCCGGCGAAATGGAATATTTCATTGAAGCTTCGCGAAAGAATATCAACACTGGAAGTTATGTTGCAAAAATAATACCGCGAATATCGTTGATTGAATTTCGCATGCGAAAGCTTGTCAAACATTTTACGAATTGCTTCTTTTTTTTTTTCTTTTTTTTTACCGACCAAATTTAGTCCAGTCTTGTGGGAGATTATCAGCTCCGGAGAGACAAAAAGTTTTAACTTTGAACCCTGTCAGTGTGCCAAAAAAAAGTGCAATACAGAAAAAAGGAGCAATCTTGGATCACGGTTGATCTCGGGGGTGGCCGTATCACCTTCCGGAGAATTCCCCATGCATACCTCGTGCTGTCTCCAGGGGTGAATTCCACTTTCAGAAAGCGACGACAATAACGAGGTACTAAGGGCTAGGGACTAGCACCTCTTTTCTCACTAAGGATTTTTTTAGTGTGGACTAAATTAGCCGTACGTCTTGTGTTCCGCAGCTAAAATTACACGAGCTAATGCATCCTGGTGAACTATACGGACGTGTAAATTTTCACATATGGCCTACTCGGTCAGGCCAGGGGCCAAGCTTTTGAAGAAGGAAATATATCGAACGAATTCTAACTAACTGTAACAAGTACATTGCTGTATCTAGACTTTAGCTATTAGATATCGAATCTAGGATACAAAGGGGTGCAACTATGTGACGGAGCTTCTATAGCCTCGATCGGGTTAGCATGCAATGTGCTAAATTCTAAAAATAACGAACATATGTCAGCGACATGCACCGCGACGTGATATTGGCAGAACCATAGGTGAGAATGCTTCTAAAGACTCAAATGGGTTTTTCAAAAGGACAATTGAAGTAGTGTTCGTTGCATGGTATAGACTAATACAACAATCGTTCAAAGTAGGTACCGATGAATTTAAAGTTGCTGCGCGTCATTGAAGAATTTCTTTGGGGAGAGGACCAGTCCGTAAAAAAAAATACTCTGTTTTAAAACGTAGGCATGTATACCCCCTCGATATCTTTCCTCAAATTCTAAAGCATTGTAAGGTGAAGGGTGATCGAGTAATTGGCCGTTAAATTAGGAGTAAATTCGCGTAAATCGTGTCTTTTTTCTTTTTCCTTTTCTTCTTCGGTAGAGTGTGCACGCGATCCGGAAAAATAATGACATGCAATATTACATCTGGATGGTAATAAAAAAATGAACCCAAATTTCCCCGATACATATATGTGCATATTATGCGGACCTATGATTGCTCTGAAAAATAATTGCTATAATTATTGTTCAACCCTGATAGACCAGTGCGGATATTTAAAGTAAAAAAAAAAAAAAAAAATAACGGTGATTATTGAATCGATTGTACAAAAGCCACCCTTGTCGATGACAGAAAATAATATACACCAACGTCACGTCAAAGGATATATATTATTGTGGTCGGTCAACATCGAGATATCGATTTCCTACCAATCTACTACGCCACCAGGTTGGCATACAAAACGGCCTTGCACATACGCAAGTGACCTGACTGACCTCAATATAGACTAATCACAACCCCTTTTGCCATGTACAATATATACACATATGCACACCGATCTGTTTATTTATTTACGTATGTAGGTATTATGTGTGTACACTCGTTGATACTTGGACGTAACAATATGCGGCCCTGTTTAGGTGTAAATAATCGTTATTAATTAACTCTTGTCTAACTTGAAAGGTTAATATGCGTGTATAGGTGGTTTGTGTTTGTGCAAGGTTTACCTAATGTTTTGTGTAAATTGAGAAGCTGGAAATTTAGAGGGAGTAAGAGGGGTTTAATGTGGAAGAATAAATATCCGTTATAATAATTAATGAGGGAAATTTCTGATGAATTTAGTTTTTTATATGTAATGGAATCCTTTATACAGTTTTTAACTTTTTCGACAATCACACGTAACATACATATGCCTATTTCTTTTCTAGTAACGAATGCGTATACGATATAAGCTGCCCGCGCAAATACCCCCTGGGTCAGTTATTTCATTGATTAGTCATAAAGCTGTATACTGTATTCTTGTGCAGAGTTACGCAATACGACGAATGGCCCAGCTGGGAACCAGAAATTCATATAAGTCAGGTGTTGAAAAATTGATACGCGTGTAACTACCCAATTGAATCTCGAGAGAGAAGAAAAAAGAAAAATAAGAAAAAATTAATCGACCTCGAAGTATGTCTATAAACTTCGCGGACTCGTGCCTAATTCAGGTTCGCTACGGAGGAATCAGTAGATGGAATTTAAAATTTTTCTTTCGCTCAGTTACTTCGGCTTTTCAACTTTGGGGTATTAAAATTTCAGCACTTAACAGCGAACTATTTTCTCTCCTCAATCAAACTTCTTCGCGTTATTACTTTCATCAAAATTACCAAAATTACCAAAATCTACTCCGCAAACAAATTCATGGTTATTAAATTCTCTCCTAAAAGTCTATTACCGCGATTCAGAAAATGATTTCAGGAAAGTTTACGAAAGTCGATTCGCGCAGCATTTCGTCGTTTCGAAAGCTATCGTTTCAAATATATGCTATTCTATTCATTCTCAAAATAACTTCATCAACCCTTACTCAAGCGAAATGCTAGCGAATTAAGAAACACCCTCAGTACTTTCATTCAAATTGATCAAAGGCGTTCAATTCATTTTTTCTCTTATGTATTTCTTTTACTATCAAGGTTCGGAATTTTATTTGCAACAGTTTGGTGTAGAACACATCGATATTTTCATCGTGTATCTTATACATCCCCTGTCTATCGCCTATCAACTCAGAACACGAAATCACGCCCGCGGGCACGCGTATATGTAGGTATATACATACACCCGCGTGAAAACCAGCAAGGCAACCATCGAAAAAACCATGGCTATGGCAGAGGAAAGTGCTGAGCCGCCACGTTTTCATCCGAGACGGTTTTATCGACTCAACTTGTTGATTTTGTATCTCGTTCTGTCATCTCTCGTTCTCTTTATTTTTTCTCCTCTTTTTTTCCCCTTCTATACACAGACGCGCCCATCACTGTCCATGACAGCCATGAGGTTGATATGAACAAATAATAATAATAATAACAATAATAATTGTATTAATTGAATACCTTACATGGCGAAAAATCTTATCTGTATAATCTTCCTTCTCTATAACTTTACACGTCCATTCGGTATGTATAAGTTGAATTTAGACGGGTGTATGAAATTACAAAGGTTTCTTTCATACTTTGAACTTTTTGAGGAAGGCAGAGGCCACGTATACATACCCACTATATGTACAAAGTGAGGGTATACATATAGAAAAAAAAAACAGAATATTTTTACGTCGAAAAATGTCCAGCCTCTTGGTATTTCCCTTATAGCTATACATACCGTATGTTGCCCTTTTCTGAAAAAAACACTCAGAAAAAAATATCGCCATAGTACTACCATATTTTTCAACCGTAAGGGTTGCCGGCTGAAGGAATAGCTGTAATTTATTGCTTTAACATA
The DNA here is from genome assembly GCA_963992785.1 of Tenthredo livida. Classification (NCBI taxonomy): domain Eukaryota; kingdom Metazoa; phylum Arthropoda; class Insecta; order Hymenoptera; family Tenthredinidae; genus Tenthredo; species Tenthredo livida. The sequence continues at coordinate 9,634,827 of OZ023066.1, read as the reverse complement.
CTGAATAGTAGGGCTTGTTCGATTCTCCGACGTCGACGAGCAAGCAATGGTAACATAAACTAAATATCCGATACAACAAATCCTGAGTCGCAGTAGAAATAACTTTAACTTGATATAACAGTCGATTTTTTTTTATGTTATACGCGTTTCATATATGATTATAGTGATTTTTGTTGGATTAGACATATTTCTTTCGCTGTACTGAATCTAGCGTGTCGACTATTCAAACAATCCACAATATTTGCTCAAAGCCTATTTAATTATTCGGGATTTAGTCTTGTCAGAATTGATCAGTAAGCTTGCGGCGTGGGCGGAAGTGAAGGTAAAGACAAGCGAGTGGAGGTGTGCTTGAAGAAAATATTTTTCTAACGATATTATACCTTCCCATACGATAAGGTTGACTATCTGGGCCTTAACCCAAAAGGGGACGTACATACTTACATACAAGATACGGTGTATGAAGCTGTTCACTGAACTTTTACTCTGCAAAGTATGTTCGTAGCTAGGTATAAGATTTTTCTCAAACCCAAGCTGTAACGGATGATAAACAGACCAGCAGAGTTTAGCCTGAGTGATAAAAGCTCTGTAAATTTGTTCTCACGGTCGGGTTTTTCACGTATTCGTTTTCCTACCATACGTGAACAGATAAGTAGTTAATTATCGAAATTGAAACGAATGCATCTCAAGATCCGATAGAGAGGCGACTGATTCGTATGATATGATGAATTGGAGACGTAACGTATGAACGAAAGATAATTCACGCTATATATGCAAAAATGTTGATTTGGAAAAAGTGCTTCGTCTGAAGTTTAATGGTGAGTTGATAAATCGAAATTGTATAATAAGCTTGAATCAAAGTTGAATCGAAGTCAGTGATCTTTGTCATCGCTTGAAATGAACGTTAAGAGTTCGCATCGAGCGGTGAAATGCGTAATGAATAAATTATTGGTAAAGTTCAAAAGACACGTCAAGCGCAGGAAAATTACTTGTCAAATACAGTGAAATTAATTACCCTGCGAAAATCTGGCAGAGCCGTGAGTTTGAAACAGCCAAATCATTCACGATCGTTCCTCCCGCTTTTCAAGCTTATTAGGAAATACCTGAGAGAGCGGAAACGGCTTGAAGAGTACCCTCTTTGAAAAACTGTTCATCTCCATACATCGCAGTATTACCGGCCAATTTCATCTCTACCTTTACCTTAGTACTACCTGTATGGGGTGAAAAGTTGCCCTATTATAAAACTTTTGCAATCTCTGCAGTGTCCACGCCACCTGGGACTTAACAGATCAACTCAACCAGGCACCTACCCAGACTTTACTTCCTCGATTTTTCTTCAGGAAAAAGCGAAGTAGTATGACACCGAATGAAGATATTTCCGTCGAATTGAGACCTCGATTCTTGAGCTTTGAGAAATACATGATTTTTTGACAGTCGTACTTTCGAATGTTTGTCATTAACAGAGTTTTATAAAAAAAAAAAGCAATCCAATCTATTCAGCCAATGTAATATCAAAGAGTAAAGGTCGGGGACTAGTTAAGTCGGACTGGATTGCCCCAGCTATGGTCTATATCCAATTATCCACAGCCATCGTACAACCTTGTAGATTCGTGACCGCCATAGTACATCGGGGCCGGGTTTGAGTTCCGAATTTTCAAAGTCCTGAAGGGTAATAATTCCGAATTTGAATATTACCGACTCACAGTCTTTAGAAGACCTCGTATTTTCCCGAAATTCTATATAGCCGATTTCAAAAATTTTCAAACTCACAACATCGGAGGTTCGAAAATCCGAAAGCTAAAAATCCGACAGGCCAATCCTGCGAAACTTGAAATTCACGTATGTATTCATTCAATGTTTAATAACTCGGGCTGTAGGTATTGATCGTATCGAAACCAATGAGTGGTCGAATGGATCATTTCGAGGTGTAGGTACTTCTCGAAAGAAAAGTTCGAAAATCCTATCAATTATTTATGACATCGAAGTTATCGATTGAAATATAGATAAAACGGATGTCCGTGAAGAGGCTCTCGCTTAGAATGGACCATTTTTACCTTTGCATTCTGACCTTTCAGAGTATTGAGGGTCCAAGCTCCAACGTTTCTGAAAATTCAAAATCGTCTTAAACGCGAGTTCCGAATTTCTACCATTCGGGACCTCAAAAATTCGGAACTCTGACCCAACCCCATTGCGTCCATGTGCTCGTAATTCAGAAATGAAGTTCTGTCGCGGCGTTTTGGCAAGTGCCAAACATCGACATAAGCTTCTGAACCTATCAGTCAACCGCTTGACTTCTTCTACGATCATATGCAGCAGCAATTGATACGTAATCGCACGCACCTTCTATAAACCGCAGTATAACTCTCGCGGTTTCTGAGCTATGAAATATGCATGCAGTGGTGTGAATTACCCAACAGTATAATTGGTTAATTGTATGACCGCTTACGAGGTGAACTCTTGTATCAATTATTTAGATGTCTAACAGGCGTGTCAAGCCTCTTAAATAAATGATATCATTTTTAAGGTGCCTAAATTTCCAGGTTACATCCAGACATATATATGCGGCAGTCTATGCAATTTTTCCAAAGATCTTGCTTTCCCCTGTAGTTCCTATTCCCATTCTCTGATTTTCACACTGGTTATCGACGTTATCGTGCTACATGATTGTATAACGAGAATAAATGCATTTACGAATCTTTCCATCCACTCCTAATGATAAGATCTATAATAGACAAAATCTCACGTTATTTAGTCTAATGCTTATCTGATCCTTTGTCAAATGCGTCAGAAGCGTCCGATTATCATAGACGAGAATAATGGGAAAAATCGTATGCTGCTGCGAACACCTCCGCTGCAGTAACACTAACGCGTTGAGTTAATCAATCATTAACAACCCCTATAGCCGCTGATAAGCTACCGCATTGGACCTACGTGTTTCTTCTTTATTTATACCGCGGTACCATCAGAACACCTGCCATGCGCAGGCGCTCTTAACGTTACATGTACCTCAGGGGTAGCTTCTGCATGTTCTCAGAGAAGGACGTTTATACAGTCGCAGTAGCGCGCGGCCGTCAAGCACATATGTCGTGTGTCAACTCTAGTCGTCCTAGTTTGACCATCCGAAGAAACTTTTCCCCTCATCTTCAGACTGGCAAAAATATTTCATTTGAAATTTCGAATCATCATCTGCTGCCGAACTTTCATACATACACTCGAATTTACGAAAGCAAGAAACTGTTTATTTCCCAATTAAAATCGACGCATTATTAAAGTTCATTTTGTAATAACACAAAGGCATTATAATCCTTGATTATATTACTGCAGCATACGAAGTTTCCGGTAATCAGTATCCTTTCAATTCACATTTTTGGAATTTGAAAAAGCCTTCGAAATAGAAAAGGGCTGACGAGGTCGAAACGGAGTAAACGAATTATCGCAGATTTTTTCAAACGTTTCAAACAGTGCTTACAATCAGTGCAACTCCCCTACGGCGACGCAAGCTTAATTTTAATTCAAAGTGAACGAAGTCATTTTAAACAAAAATCATACGCTATATATATTCTTCAATTCGTTCTAACGCTGAGCAATTTGTTGTACATTTTATGATGAAGAAGTTTTAATACAGTTTGAGTAGTACCGCACCTTGGACAATGAGTACTAATCATTTGTAGAGGGGTAGTTTACGTAAATAATTAAAAAGACTGGCTCTGAAAATGATATTCCAGATCGAATTAAATATTGTTAATCGATACCCAGCGAACTCTCGCGTTTATTATGTGTTTAAATTGGATTCTTTCGAGACAATAATAAGTGTGTAGTTTAAGCAGCGTTTTCTCCCTCCGTATACATTGTCAATTACTTTTATAACACGCCATGCATGTGCAGGGTACTGAAACATTTCTAAAGCTGAAATATACGCCATTCGGTTCATCTATCAAACGATCATGTTTGTCTCGTTGAATTGCAATCAAATCTCTTTATAACCCCGGCTGATGTATCGTTCTGATTAAAAATTCAGATCTGATTATACATGCTGTATTATTCGCTAATGAAATACACCTGAATACAGACACGTAATCAACGTTTAGATCTGTCAGAGCAAAACTAATTACCGTTATACTGAACAGAAAATTAATATCACACCTTATACCAACTGACGAATCACCATAGTTCATATCCCTTATACAATAATACATTCTTGGTGTTGAATGAAATTAATATACACGCGAATTTAATTAAATAACATTTTATAAAATGATCGGCTTGTGGTCCTTCAAACCACGACGCAACGGTAAAGTGGAGATCATGCTTGGTGAGTTTTACACCTCATCCGTAAATCATCTCCCACAAACAATGGCTACCCCCCATTTTTTTTGCCTTTTTTTCCAGTTTTTCGATAACGAAAAGAAGAGAATCAAGCTCTAATGCCTTTTGTATTATCTCTGACAATATAACACCCGTCCATCAGTTCTGCTGGTGTCAGTTCACCCTTATCAAAGCTGGACAATCAGTATGATTGCTGAAGGCTTCGAAAGAGACCGAAACGGAAATTGATCGTCCTTCGATCACCTTATCACCCTGATTTCTATCGTTAGATCAGGGGGGCGTTTTTACCCTGCAGTATAAAATATGGTCGACGTTTTATGTGGAGTCCTTTTAACTCGAAAAAAAAAGTATAATCTGCGCTGTTATAATTCAGAGAAGTATTATATACTCGTATAGAGTTTGGGGAACAATGGTATAGTTGAAAGGCTGAGCTTTGTTACGAGTTATGAGCTAACCATTTCACCTTAGAACAGGCTTAATTCTGCAGAAACCGAGTGTACAAGTTTTTGCTGGTTATCAAAAGCACCGTTTCAAACTTATACACGGAACAATGGTTTGAGACTTCAGTATTTACAGGATTTACTAATCTTAATTTCACTCTCGAAATACCCAGCAGGTTTCCACCCACTTCCACCCTCGGATATTATTTATTTAAGCATGGTAATGCTTCATTCTCAATTACTGCTCATCGGGAATCGCCGGATGTGGACTATAGCTTCGACCCATAATAAGAAAGCAGCCTCGCCTTGATCTCGGGGTTAATTATAGCTCCTATTAGACCATTGGGTATTTGGCTAATTTAATTACAATTAAACGTAGCTATCGCACGTTTTTCGCTCACAGTCCCCGGGGGTGATTCAATTCAGCGGTAATTTTATTATCACAGTTTCGTTATTTATGGATATAAATTCGAGGGTATAAAAAAAAGACCACTTTTGCCAACCCAAATTTCTGTCATCCCTTTATACCATTCCTTTCGACATGACAAACACTTCGAAAAAGGAAAGATGAGTGGTTTTCATCCCAAATCACGGAGAGTTGGTCCAAAATCGAATCCTTTCAAGTTCTACCAAGGATATTCTATACCTTTACAATTCTATGGCAAGAAATCTGGCAACTGTGCATTCCGGTACAAGCACGTGTGTACGTCAACTGGCTTACCTTTACCTCTCCCCCGCTCTCTCTTTCTCCCTCTTTCTCTCTTTATCTCTTTTTTATCTCTCTCTATAGTCAAGAACACCTTTTCCTTTCTGTGCATGCGTCGCGTTTCTTCACATAACATGTATTCATCTCAAACACGCATGGTATATATTGAGCTGACGAGGCGTGTAGCATTTCGACTAACTAAACTCAAAGGATGAGTAGCTTCGTAAGATATTTGAAAAAAATCAACCTGCTCGAAGAAATTGAACAGATTTTCGGTGAACTTTTGCACAAATATCTCGCCACGGAAAATAGGTAGCTCGCGTAATGCCATCTCACAAAGTAGATTATTGAATTAAAGCCACTCTAAGATCGACTAGAGTTTCATATACGGCCAAGAAATAGCGTGCAGAAGTACCCCTTGTGCTTATGTGTACCTACTTCTGTAGCGAAGTTGGCAAGTGCAATGACTCCAGAGCGCTGACCTCCTGGAGGACGGGTCTTGGTCGGCGGTGCGCGCTAAAGAGACTTCTTGAAGTTTATTTAATTGTACGATTAAGTAATTGCATCGTGGGTACAATTAAGTAGCTGCAGCATGAGTCGAGTCTAGCTCATCCTCCAGTATTGAAAACCTGGGTACAACGTGTGTTGCGAGGATGAACTATGAGTTCTAAAAGAAAAGGTTCCATCAGATGGATGAAAATTTACTTCAAACTCTGCTGTGGGACAATTTTTGTCGTCGCTATGATATCTCTTCGGTAAAACTGGAGCGAGAAAAAAGTGAAATCGGAGCCAGAATTGCAGACCAATACTTAACTTACGACCTTATCAGTCTGGGATAGCACTCGTGTGTTCACCTTAGCCCAAATCATTCGATACTAGTATAGCTCCATGAGTATAATGGAATATGTGATGAAAAGCAAAAAATAGACGGTATCCGATGATATTGGCATCCTAAATGTCAATGAAACCGCAGAAACTAAAACTGCCGTACGTCGACGTATACACGAGCAGTCTTACGCACAAATTTTTACCAAACTCACTGGCGCCTTGTAGATACCAATATAGCTACAAATGTCAGCTCGAATCGAAGGGGATGATTGAAAATTGGAAAACGTGTTTCAGTAAGGAAATTGCATCGATAAATTATACAGAGAAGATAAAGAATTTTCTCACCATACCTACTTACGCGAATGTCACATTATACGTGAATCGTAGGATGATATTGGAATTGAAATAATCGGAGGTATGTATGATGGACAAAGGATGTGGGTGATACTAATGCACATCGTATAATCAGTATCTAATCCAATTAGTACCTGTATGCATCCTCCTACGTTTTTAATCCAGATTTCTGAGAATTCTCATGTTCCATTGTTCGTATTCGGAGTATTTTTATGAATAGGTTGTGATGTAGTAGTAACACCTTCTTTTATGACAGGTGATTGGGCTTTTTAGAAAATTATGACTTTCGCGATGATTGGTGAAGTCCTGGAATCTGTGTGAAGAATAATAATATCGAGGATCCATACATCTTGCGTACGTGTGCGTGTATCTACGTATACCTACGTTGATCGAGTGTAGAATTCTCTGATCACTATACTACTGAACGCTGTATCATAGAATTGGAATTCCTAACGAAGAGACGAGCTGGAATATAATTCCTATTCACAACCGCGATACAGCGTCATTTTTATCCGTTATGAAAGCAGTAATTTCAAGATAGCGTGACTCGTGGTGGCATTGTTGTTCATAATCCCATGAAATTCCGTACAATGCATCTCTCTGTTCTACCCCGTTGTATATATACCTACCATCGTTTATTCTATCAATTATAATGTTACAACTTCTGTTCTACGTATCTACTCACCGCGCGGTTCTCTTTCTTAAACAAATACTCATTAGGCTATTCAAGGCCCAACAACGTAATCCTGGATTTTAATATACCACGAATAAATTCTGTTCCGATTTCGCCATTCATATATCTCACAAACATCTCTCTCTCATCTCTTCGTATTCAACAATTTCTACGCTCTCATCCCACCTATCAGATATACATATAGCTATATCTCTCGGATCGCACCATTCAACGTAATAATTTGACGCTACGCTGACATTCGCTAATGAATTTAACGCCCGATAGGTTCTTTTCAAGTAATACCTAACTGAAAATCAAGTCCCTATGACGACTTGACTATCATTAGAATCGGAGATTGAAGTTCGTATTCAAACTGCCTGTGCAGCGATCACTGCAGATCGTTGTAGCAACCACCTGTATAGTTGCAGGAGGAATTTATCTGCCGTCACCTTGATGCCATAGCCCATAGGTAGGCATGGTTGTGGCACGAATGGAACTAAAACGTCTGCAGTTTCTTTTATCTCCTGTTTCATATTCTCATGCCGACACTAGCAGCTAACGAAGCTTTGCAGTTCATCCGGTTTTACAATACGTCTTCAGCGAGATTGACTTGGCTCCGATACCCGCGGCTCTGGCCATTCCACGCTGGAATAATTCAGTTTAAAAATCGTCACTCAGGATGCAACCAACTTAATGTGTATTGACGTCGATATTTGAGATTCTTGATTCCAGCGCATGATATATTGACTTATATAACTTTCGAGATATTCTTCGGCATGGACACAACTTCATGAATACGAATTAGGACGCTTTGATGCGATTTACTAGTTTTACATATGGTTTCCGGCTAATTATATAAGCCTGTTCAACGTAGGTACTATGGGGCCAATACAAACACGATGAAGATATGCAACCATTTCGTGTGTTAGATTTTCGTATAGCTTTTGGTGACATTTCAACGGCCAGCGTTACGTACGTACGTCGTACGCCATGCCGTACTAGGTTCGCGAAAATCTCTCACACCCGTGGATAGCCCCACCTACGTGAAATAGAGTTGCGGTTCAGTGATCAAAGACTGTTGGAACACAAAAGGTCAAAGCGAGCCAAGGGCCACTGTGACGAATCGCTGCACCTAAATTCTCGCAATCATTACTGAATTTCTAGCCGACGTTGTTGTCGAAAAATCAGATGAATTCCAGAGACTGTATGATGCGGAAAATTCCTTACAAGATATAGATGTAGAGTTTTTCAAGAAAATCAATTCATTTATTAAACTATACCCACAGGTATTTTTAATGAGTTATATTAGCATACGCGTATATTTACATGAATTTTCCTTGTTTTCTGCCGAAGCTTGGGTTCTTCAGAATCTCTAATACCCGTTTGCATAAGAAGACGGAAAACAAAGCGGGATAAATTCCATCATAAAAATTCTAAAGGCATTAGATTTATTCAAGAATTTTTATTTCCCCTCCTCCTAGCTATACCTGGAGATTTGGCTTTCAGCAAAGTTTTAATTTACCTGCGACCTTCGCGAGAACAACGGTTCCCTTTGTAGGTATAGTGGAAAAATTCATCATTTATTTTATTCTGCTCATAGTCGCATTGACATTGAAATTATTCATGCATATACGAAACGCTTTGTAGGTATACGGGTATAGGTATAAACCCATATTCGAGATCGTTGATTAGCTACCTTATAAATAGTTTAATTTCCATGGGGTCTATTTGCGCGTTGTGTAACCTAGTTTTCATAGAATTTCATTACAACTTTTTCTCGTACGATGAAAAGATAAAAATTATTATCCTCGGCTTATCGTTAACGCTACCGCAGCTGTCCACCGTCCTGGAGCCAACATGTCTACCTTTTAATCCGTCGAATTGATATGAAAATTCGTTATACCTTACGGGTATAATATTTACGACTGTATTCGTGTAATGGTTATTTTGCACCTGCATAGGTATATTATAAAACCCCCCTATATTATACGAATCGATAAATTCGTAATAAGGATTTTTATTTTCAAACTGTGACCGTTCACTTTATGCCAATTATTTGGCAACTTGTTGGGTATGAGAGTTGATCTTTTATTTGCCGAAGCATGACGTATAGCAAGGGTCGTAATATAGCGACGCAAAGTCACATTTTGACGCGTTACTAACGAAGCAGCTTTCCTAATTATCCGTAATACGAAGGTATTTAAACCGAGTCACGTACGTTTCGACAAGATCCTCTGGTAATCAAGAAAGAGCTTCGAGATTAGCGAGTCACTAGTACAAGGGACGCATCGTAATTTAGTAAATTGCTCGATGCTTAACAGCAGATTTCATGCCCCATGCAAGAATAATTGGAGCTATTATTCAAAGGAAGAGGAGAAGGCTTTCTGCAGAAGAGAGTCGGTGCTTTCTCAACCTGCACGCCTGTAATATTGACTTTAGGAAGTTGCCTCGATTGCCTCTTCGTATCGATGTGTGAGCTCGTAGAAGCTGAAACTACAACGAAATCTCTGTTTCGAGATGCTTGCTGCACCTATGCACCTATACGTGATTTGCATCGCGAACATCGCGGAGTCGAAGAGTCAAGAAGCAACTGCAGTGATTCATAGAGCGTAAAGATTCTGTCTTTGAATCTATCGAGTGAAATCAAGTGCGAATTTGAAGCCCTTGCAAATTTTCAACTTTTAGCTTGATTTCGAATCATTTATAAGAGAGACATCTGGCATATATATGTATGTACATGTATATATACGCGTGTCTCACTAGCACAACTAAACAGGCGTGAGGGGCGTACGCAGTACACGATCGGGTTATACTACTCGGCACAGGCTTGTAAACAGAAGTCTCCTTGCTCCTATGACTTTATTTTTAGAGCTTTCACGTCTGCCGGTCGTCTTCGGTGTTCAGTGTTCACTGTTCAGTGTACAGTTTTAAGCTGCGCGATATTCCGCACGCCGAATCATCAGTTTCGTACTAAAACATTCCCAGACATTAACAATCAGTGAAAGAAATAAACTGAATTAGTTTTTCACCGAATAATAAATCTGTCCAATAGTTTCTTGAATATCTATTCCAATTCCTGAATCATCGAAAAGCGCGGTCTTGTCTGATCGAAGAATGGGCTGGAAACCGAAGTTCAATTGTTGTGGTACAGTGTTCAATGATAGTGCATAAGAATAATTATTGATATTAAATACAGTAGAAGTTTCATTCATTCGACTAATTTTATAAGCCTCACATTGCGCTGCAGTTGACGAGTCTGGATTTTGTTCATAAATATGACAATCTAGACGTGGTGAACTGTTGTCCGTTTTTCGAACCTTCTGCTTCTTCTTCCTGAATGAAAATAATGAACAATTTTATGGAGCCGTTTGATTTTTTTCTCTCTTTTTTTATCGTCAAATTTACAGTTACATCCTAAGACGTATCATCAGCTTATAACGACACATGATCAATGTGCTTAATCTGTTTATAAGAGCGTATCTTTACTTCTTCTAGTCCCTTTCCGCATTGCCATTGGATTGATACCCTGCCTACTTTATTATATTTGTTCAACCATCGGAAAATTGTAAAACGATATAACGTCTCTGTTATGTTTGTTCCCAATCTATATGGATATTTGCACTGTATACACAGTATACACGTAGACAATGTTCCATTAAAAGGTAACAACTGATCATTTTTCCCCTTCGAATTGGTGTACACCTACCTGGCAATTTTATATCTTTGAAAAAACTATGTCCCGTCCAATCCCCACATACGCATACATAAAAATAAAACTGCGACTTAGCATTGAGCATTTACTCTAAGCGGTACATCAGTTATTAACAACACGCTACGAGCATTTCCATACAAGCAATCAGGGCTCCCGATCTTTTTCCACCTCAAAAACTCACGATATGTGAATTCACGCTTTACCGCTATTCGCAGACTCACCGCCACCGGTCGTTTTTTTATTTTTTTTAATTTTTTTATAATTTGTTCGCCAGTCGGAGTGGACATGTATATAAGTCAATTACCAGGTAGATATATTGCCCATTCATTTTATATAGACCTAAATAAAGATTCGAATTACCATACCATCAGCGGAGTGAACAATTTTTCTCAATTATGGACTACTAACTCCTTCCCTTTATTTTTGTCATTATATATATTTTTTTGTTCCATACGTTCACTCCTGTTTGACCGGAAAGAATAATGTGATCGTAAAATCAAATATGTATATAAATAAATCGTATCGTCTACCACATAGCCACGAATACATACCTACAATACATTCAATGAATATTGCACTCCCTTCATACAATCACAAGCATATAATATACAATCGCTATAATAAATACGTATCATACCTATACGTCTACTTGCACATAGCATCTTTCCGTCACGGTCTGACGCAGGGGCGCTTGGTTTGTCTCCGCGTCATTCACTCGCCTGTTGAAGTTGATTTGCAGACTGAAACGGTTCCCCAAGACAAAGGTATCCGTATCAAATCATACGGGTCTTTCGAAATTAGGAAATCGATGGGTTTCAGAATTGGGAATTGATGAACAAACTTAACAGAAAATTGATCGTTTTATTTATTCGGGCTTTTATTTTTGGCTGATTTCAGGATCAATTATGTTCCACGTAAGACGCAGGCCGGCAGATTACGTCCCGAGAAAACGCAAGAAGAAACCAGCTGGCAAATGGAGCGACCTGGACCATCGTTACGAGGACGAACGATTGCCGTTTCTTTTGGAATTAAATCCGGACGGAACGGAAATCCCGAGTGGCGGTGGTGTTCGCCATCGTCTTCAGCCCAACGTAACGGAAGTTGGATCGGAGAGACCAGTCGGACCTCAGGCTGTACAAGCACAGACCTTGACCCTTGCTGGACCTACGGTTATGCCCAGGCATTGCGTGATCGCCTTCACAGAAAACATTGTCACGCTTACACCATGCTCGAGGGACGCTCACACTTACGTAAATAACCAGAGGATATATCAGACCACGATACTTCAGGTGAGAATAATTCATGCTTTTTCATCATTTCTCTCGTCTGTATGTATTCTTGTTCAATTCTTTGTGTATTCAGGGAAAATTCGGTACTCGTGATGATAATATAATCCCTCCATGCTACATGCTACATGCTGCAGCAGTAGATAATATACTAACGAAATTATTAACCCGAACTAATTTGCCAGGAGAGACAATAGCTCGTTAAACAAAGAACAGTTGGTCAAGGCGCGCATGGAAAGGTAGAGATAAATATTTAAGGAGAGAAGTGGGTATCACATACCTTATACGTATGTAGATATACAAGGCATTATCTCAACGCAAGGATCCCGTCTACTCGTTTTTGGTAGAATTTATTTTATCAACTAATCGCGTAATTTTGTTAATTTATAACGGGGAAAAAGGCTCGACGTCTCAAAGGGGGTGAATTTTATTTTATTTTAGAACGGGGCTATAATCAAATTCGGGAGGATGCACACCTTCAGGTTCATTGATCCTGTACCCGAAGATCGGATACGACAAAGACACGACTCGAACAGGCAACTCGACTACTCCTACGACAGGTAAGCTCCTCTATACAAGGACATTTTTTAATCATTTTATCTCACCTTTAATATCGATGTACGTAATTAAATACGAATGCTGTATGTATATATATGTGTGTGTAATTCGTTGCTTGTTTATAACTTAAGTTACCTTACGACGTCAAGGGTCTCTCGAAAATCGGTATACTAATTGCGGTAAAAAATGTTCTCTATACATCCCATAGTTTGAAAAATTGTGTAAAAAACATACTTTTTAAGAATCTCAAATACCTACCTACTCTTTCGTTCAACTAAATTCCACAACCCACTCAGTCGACAGGTGGGTCGATATACACGACGAATGTACAGGTGCGGGTTGCAGGTTGTTAGTTAGCTGTTAGTCCACTAATACCAGGTGGGATGACAAAGTCGAGTGGAACGAAGAGGGCTGCCTTTCCCACGGGCTGACCCCACATTTTCGGGATTCAATAATTATCGCTTATTTCTGGATCAGACGCGAGCGTATTAGATTCGAAAATCATTCTCAATATTTCGGATATTCTGTAAAGGCGATTAATATGCTACATAATAATATGGTAATTCGATTGAATGCAGTTTCGAGAGTCCCAGTCGAATAGCAACTTGTAATTTGATGTATAACATAATATTGTTTATTTTCGGGCTGATATAATATCCGTAGAGTTGTAGAAACAAGAAAAACATGTTGACTTAATTTAGCAAATTCCTTTATTCGTTCCCATTATTTTTATTATTTATTATTTCTGCTTGTCTCCAATGCACGTTGCTCGCGTTCCTCGTCGTCTGTAGACGTTCACCAGACACTACAAGTCAGGAGGTGAATTCAGAGAAATACAGATCAGGATCAGGGACCCCGAATGGCGGGGGTGGGTCGAACCCACCAAGTCCAACTAAATCCTCAGCCGCGACCCAAAGAAGTCCCACGCAAAATGCACACACACCAGAAGCCACGCACAATTATGAAACCACCTTTGATCTCGACGGTAATGTCGAGACAGCAAGTCTTACTAGCAGTCGAGATGGAAACAGGTAATGTATATGAGACAACATACCTCTATCGTCACTTCGCCTCTAAGGTGAACGTGAAATCTGATTCCAAGTTCGAATAGCGTTCGAAAATTTGTACGCAAATGGTTTAAATATTGGGTTGAAATGGGTGCAACTTAACACGGATTGAATCATTCCAAGACTAATCAGTGGGAATTAATAACTCTTGAATGCCGATTCTGTATGTGATGATATGAACTAAAAAGGTGACAAATTATTCTATAACTGAATGTTTTTACTTTTTACCTAATAAATTTAGTCTCAGCATTGTTATAATTGCATTTTATTATTCACAACTAGTTGTATCAGCTAGCTGTATCCTCTGATAGCTTGATATGCGCAGTAATTTATTGCACCAGTAATTGCAGCTGCGGATAAATTTATGAGTTTGGGATATAATTTACATATATCATACCATTCTCCAACCAGCTTTATAGTACTTAATTTATTCGATTATATTCAATACAGTTTGAGGAATAAAAGAAAATAATTTATCGACGATAAACAAGATCAATACAATTTACAATGTAGATTGTTCTAATGAAGTTCAACATAACAGTTCAGATTGGAGTTTGTGTATTATAATGTCTAATAAAATCAATGAGTTTCAAATTTGATGAATCACAAATCTAACAACGATCTAATCGTATATTTACAGACTATCTCAATACGATAGACACCCTAGGGGTACAGACCCGATTCTACCGGCTGTTTTGGAATTTCTTGAAGAAACAGAAGAAGCATTTCTTCATGCTGTTATTACCGACGTAGAACCGTCTGCTCCGCAATTCAAATTAGCTCCAACTTACACTTTGTATCTAGCCGCGAGATACCGTGCCAGCACTCACTACAGACCAGAGCTACAACCCACGGAAAGAGCTCATAGATTAACAGTTATGCTGGCAAATGTTGCCACTATGATTCAACGAGTAATACAGGTAGAGTAACACTTCCAAACAATACATTGAGAGGCTTCAATTAACTCCTATAAAATAATGAAACCAAAAATTCAAATTAATTTTCATTTCATTTAGAGTTTTCATTAATTTGAACAATGAATTTTATTCTAGGAGCGGTACATGGATGCTTCATCTTTAGCCCTGTGGCTTGCCAATGGTTCTGAACTCTTGCATATGCTTAAGAGCGACAGACACGTTGGGGCATTTTCGACGCGTGCTCAAGACATATTAGCCGATGCTGTACACACGGCTTTTGCATCGCTGGTACAATGTGTTTCCTTAGAACTAGCACCTGCAATGTCTCAATTTATGGCTGACGCTGATGAGCCAGCAAAGGAAGCCGGCGTTCTACAAATATTTTCAAACACAATGGCACTGCTAAGACGTTGCAGAGTTAATGCAGCGTTGACTATTCAACTCTTTAGCCATTTATTTCATGCTATAAACGCCACCGCTTTCAACGCTCTTGTTTCAAATGGAAATCTGTGCGTTAGATGGTTCGGACGCAGACTCAAAGCAAGATTAAATGCTCTAGAGACCTGGGCTGAAAGACAAGGCCTTGAATTAGCTAGTCAATGTCATCTTGCTACCATCATGCAAGCTACACACCTCTTACAAGCACCCAAGTACAATGCTGATGATTTGGCTATACTCAGCTCAACTTGCTTCAAACTTAACTCCCTACAAGTTAGAGCTTTGCTTCAAAAATACCAATCTGCTGCTGACGAGCCAAGACTTCCAGCAGAATTGATTGAAAATGTTGTCCGAGTAAGTGGGCTGATCATTCACGAAATGCAATGATAAATATCAATACAAAGTCAAGAACGTTAGATTCTACATGATAACTAATCATTAAATCATTTTCAATTCGCACATCAGGTGGCTGAGAGTGTGGCAGATGAACTAGCCCGCGCTGATGGACGAGAAATCCGCTTAGAAGAAGAGTCGACTTTGGCTTTGGCTCTGTTACTACCAGAAGATGGATACAGTTGCGAAGTTATAAGAGGCGTACCGCCTGGTTTGGCAGAATTTCTTGCACCGTTACAAAGAGACGGTTTGTGCAGAATGGCCCCACAACCAACAAGCAGTGGATATTGGACTATTTACATGATCGACCACCACAATAATGTAAGAATAGACATAAAGCTATGAAACGCAGTGTAGTACACATTGCCTTAAAATGAGACTATTATAAAATCATTTGCGGGTTCTAAGACTAAGATTTGTGGATATCAGACTGATTTTCAGTTTCTAAGTATAGATTAAGTGCATATTCCATCAGTTTTAATCAAAAAATGCTGCGCTCAGTCATTGACAAAGATCTTTCAATCTCATGTATACATTTTTCCAGCCCCGAAGCCCAAGCGCTATGAGCAACAGATCTGGTGGTTACTCCGGACATTCCGGGCAAGCGTCGAGTCAGAGCCAGCCTGAAATTCAAGTTATAAAATTACACAAGTCTACGAATGGCATGGGACTTAGCATAGTTGCTGCTAAGGTATGTTGTAAAATATATATCCTACACACGATTATGAAATTTGGTGAGAAGTGAATTTGGATACCATTTAAACAATATTTCATCAATGTTGTATGTTCTATAAAGATCAACATATTGAATATTTGAATTAATTTGATGTAATTTTTGTTGAAATAATTTTTCATTTCAAATCAATAGAAGTTGATTAAAGTTGTGTTTGATTCCCAAAGCCTATTTATATTTTGCACAAATACGGTAAAGATATATTTTCCCATGTGCTCGCTAGCCCATGAAGACACCAGCTGTTACGCTAGACAGGATGTGTTTAAGTACACATTTCCTTGAAAACAATCTCCTCTTTCTATTATAGTATATTCTTCCTATGCTGACCTTTCACTTTATTCTTTTACCATTTGGTTGTAGGGATCTGGCCAGGAGAGGTTGGGCATTTACATCAAGAGTGTAGTAGCGGGTGGAGCTGCCGATGCTGTAAGTATCCGATTATTACACTTTGTTCCAGAACATCAATACCTCTACAATTCTTTTTCGTTATATGAATATTTTTAAAAAGCACAATTATTATGTAGCTGCACAGTTCTTATTTCCATTTCTGTTTAATTTTACCAAGAGCTGGAAAATAGACAAGATATTTAACACTCAAATTATTCTTCCAGGATGGTAGATTGACTGCAGGAGATCAACTACTGAAAGTGGATGGACAGAGTCTCGTTGGAATCACTCAAGAAAAGTAAGTTCACGTTTTCTGTATACAGCCGGTTCTCTACTTTCTAAGAATAAACTTTAAGATGATATTATTCACCCTAAAATTAGTGTATATTATAAAAGATACGCTTCATAGCTCTTACGGCGGAATAAATTACACTTACACTTGGCTGAAATAATCATTTAGTGGAAAAAATTCCATTTATCAATTAATCAATAAAAACTTAACAAGTATTCACACTTTTAACAGGGCTGCTGAATACCTTGTTCGCACGGGTCCAATAGTAACTTTGGAGGTGGCTAAACAAGGCGCGATATATCATGGGCTGGCAACTTTGCTATCGCAGCAATCCCCTGTCACGACCAGAGGTGAATATAAATAAAAATGTATTTTTATTTTTATACACGGGTTGTACCATTATGAATAGAAGTTAATTATAAAACAACTATAATTTACTATGCAAAGTTACGTAAAAATAAGAAGAAATTCCCTGGAAAATCTGCTTTGGTGCTTGTCCTCTGAAATCGGCTTAAACTGCTTATCATTACATCTAAATATCATCCGTCAACCATTTTCATATACGAAATATACACTTCAAATGCGTTTATGATGATGAAACATTTTTTCTGTCCATAATTACATTAGAATCACACTTTTATATCATTACGTTCCATTTCAACAATTTAATTCATTACTAAAATTGAGTCTTTGTTCATCTCTAGTAATGAAACAATATTCTCTTCATATACTATATATGTATTCATCAAAACTCATCTTCTTATTTTCTCGTCTTTACCTGATGTCTATATCTGTGATCGCATCACATTCTCGTATAAAGAATACATTTGTAACGCTGTTCTGTTTCTATGCATATCTAATTCTAATTTTCGGCTTGACTAACGCTTAACTAACGATTTTTCCAAGCAGCACATAAGGCCAGACCAAAATCGGAACACTTAGAGCCCCCAAGACTACCAGACAAGGCTCCCCAACCCTCCACTTCACACTCGATGGGCAATCTTTTATCGGTACCAAAGCAATCGGTATACCCAGAACGCTTGGTCGATTGGGAAGCAGACTTTATTCAACCAGGTGCGACCGTAACCCAGAATCAAATGGCTAGAATGCAGTATTTTAACAGATTTCAATATCCTAATCAATCTTCACAAACTCAAAGCGCAGTAGGTCTTCAAAATTTAGGATCCCAGTCGCAGCAAAGTTTTTGTTTAGCGCCACAAAGCCGGACACTGTTACGTCAGAGCGTAAACCAATCTAATTTAGCTATGTGCCCAATCGATGAATTGCCCATAGACGAAGAATACAACAGATCTGAATGCTGTTGGGTCAATAGGAGACAAATTCCTATTATTCAAGAACCAAATAAAATGTTCCTCACTATTCCGAGCCATATAGAGAGGTATCCCGCGTATCCTATAAGAAAAAAAATCCAACCACAGAATCCTGTTATTCCTCAATATGGTTACTACAATAATGACAAGACTGAATTAATATTTCCTACTAAAAATCAATCCCAGGATAGTCTGTGTTCAACAAATACAGACAAATCCTGTACTGAAAATGAAAAAATTAAACACAGAACGATTTCGCTAGACAGCGAGCCTTCGATACCATATATTGATCAATCAGACGAAGGCTTAGAACTGTCCAGTCAATCGCAAGAGAGCATTTTCTCTGAGAATCAATTAGAGGATAGTATTAGTGATTATAATCGTCACAGTACCTCATGTAAAATGAGCGATTGTACTAATTTACACATAAACTTATCAACCGACCAGTATAATAAAGCAAAGACTTGCTCAAAATCATTTTTACACATTGATAATTGCTCTCTCAAGACAGATTTTAATATAGATAATAAACCTACAACAAAATCCATCGAAATAATAGATAGAACTCCGCTTAACAAAGAAGCTAGAACACGCTCGCTATCAAAAAATATTGAATTGCCCTTGAAGAAAGATTCTACCTCAGGTCATTGCTCGTGTAACAGGTTGAATTCTTTGAAACAATCAAATTCGAGACCAAAAATGAGTACAGAAATCATCACCGCTCCAATTGAGGTAATGCATGTTCCTTCTGCTGAAGATAATGAAGTTGAAATAGAAGATGTTAACTCTAATGAAGCACACAATGATAGTACGGCATCAGATTGTACAGAAAATGAAGGTGAAGGTAATGGAATTGGAGAACAAAACGTGATATCGACACCAAAGATGCATACAATAATGCCTGAACTTAATCTCGACTTGAGTGGACTGAACAGCGATGTTTCTAGCGAAGATTCAAACAGCAGCAAATGTTGGAAGTCTCCAGAAGAAGTCCGCCTAGGCTGTGGACGAGTTGCGGCTTTGGCTAAGCATTTTTCTAAGCTTGGTGACGCAGGAATAATTAAATTCAAATCAAAGCAATTGATAAGCTCGAGAAAATTCGTATCTGAGCCTGATATCGCATCACCAAGGAGCCCGGAAATTACAGTTAGACAAAATTCAAGTATTAAGCAATTTAAATCCGAGGCAGATTTACTAATGCAAGATAAATTCAGCGCGACTACACATGATAAAGAATGGAGTATGATTTTACTCGATATTCAAGATAAAAATTATACGGATGCTAACGCCGATGGTTCTGACGAAAATCAGTCTGCTGAAAATATACGTGAAAATAATTTAAGCGAAATTAACTTAACAGAGTTGAGTGACGAGTCGATAATGAAAACTGAACAGTCTAGTATGGATGATGATTCTCCGGGAGAATTAAAAAAGAGCGAATCCAAATTGTCACTAGCTGAGCAACAAGAGATCATCGAACAGCTAAAGGAATTTTCAAATCTAGACAACATAGATGCTCCCTTATTCATACCGGAATCTATAAAAATACACGAGATAGAAATTGAACTTGAGAGTAAGACTGGGGATTCTGATGAAGGTATAATCACAGACTCAAATACCGAAAGCACTTATAACAGCAACGAAAATGTAATAAAATGTCCGAGTTTTAAAATGATCAGTTCCTCTCATACAGAATATTGTGGAAAATATGCCGTTCCCACGGTTTTAAGCACTCTCAATATTTCTCCAGGATTTGAATTGTCCAAAAAGATAAACAAACTCGAGAAGTACTGGTCATTGAAGGATCTGGTATCACCATCAAACTTAGAACCATATAGGGCTGAATGTATGGACGGTTCACCAAAGTATTTCATATTTCCAAGTTGTTCGAGAGTTGTCTCTGCGCCAGAAATACTAAACGATAATCTTACATTCTTTCACATTAGACCGTTGCTATCTAAGTTTAGGAGCGAGATTATTCCTGATGAAAACTCTCTGTCTATTAGCGAAGAAATTGTACGCAAGGAACGTCGACCTGTTCATCTTGAAAGTGTCTCGCCAAAGTCAAAGAGCTTAGATGATTTGTATGGAAAACACGCAGTAAATACAAATTCTGGTATCGAGACTAGAGATAAAATTTCTGAACGTAATTCAGGGAAGCATAAAAATAATTCGGGGAGACCAACCAAGTTTCCAGAATCATTTATAAGAACAAGGAAGAAATCGAAGAGCTGTGATCAACTATCGGCGCATTCTGATAGCTCGACTGTATCTGGAACGTCTTCAAAAAAACCATTAGGGTCTAAAAGCTGTGGGAACATTTCTACTGGTTTGTCAAACACAGATTCAAAAAATGATCAATTCCATATGCTGGAAAGATCAAAAAATACAGCAAAGATAATTTTGAAACCAAAAATGATGAGAAATTGCGATCTCCCACTTTCAACAAGCTCAAATATGGTGATAAAACGCAACTGTACTAAAGTCCAGAAGCCAACTAGAAAGAAAACTCTGATGATTCGAAAAAAGTGCAAAAGCGACTTGGACATTTCTGAGCAAAAACCAACACCCAGATTTGAAAGAGGAGATTGGATATTTCGAGAATTTCCACCGCTGGAAAGCGAAATAGATGCGCGTAAGCCGGCACATAATACTTTCAATATGTTTTGACAATTATGATGCCTGGTTCAGTTAAAAACTTTGTTTTTTTTTAAATCCTCGTTGATTAAGTTTTCAATCAAATATTTGATTTAAATATCACGAATGTGAGAATGCTCGTCTTCATTTTTTGTAAACAAATATAAATATTGCACCGCATTGCAGTATTGTTTACACTTAGGAATGCTTAATTTATCCGAAGATAAAATTCCTTTCCTATGTAGGATAGTGAATTATTAGGAAATCCTGTCCCTTTATTACTCATTATTTCCTCATATATGTTTATTCACAATTTAAACCTAGGTCATATATATGCAATCGATTACTTTACACTACAACGACTCTTATTCTCTTTGGAATCCCATTATCCTTCCAAGACCTTTATGTTTGCCTCGAGCTTATTCATATTTATTCAGATTATATGATGCATAGATACATGGCTTACCAGAATAGAGCCACATCTTAATTGAATTAGTATTAAATTATATTTCTTATAATTTGTTGAGCAGTAAGTTAGAACAATTTGAGATGTGACTTTATTTGATTACACTACATTTCGTACACATGCATATTATATTTTTTAAATTTCATTAATGTGGTGATAGAATGAAGCATGCAAGCACGTATTATATAGTATTACGCAGCTTTCAGCACATTAGAGCATTAACCAATTGCATTTTTCTGCATCTTGTGCTATCACAGGGCCCCGTCGCATGAGTGAGCGTGATCTACCATCACGACTTGGAAATGACGCGACCCCCCAACAAATTCATAGCAGCAAGTCTGTCCCAGCCCTACATAGTAAGTAATCTAGTTTAATCTAGTTTAATCTAGTATTTCTCCTACAGAAAAAAGACAATTACATATTTCAAGTCATTCTGTGCAAGCCATGAACATCGCTGTGCCATTTCCGTATAAATGACAATTCTATGTAAAGTAGATTTATCCAGCCAGGTAATGGATCCTATTTAAACACGTTGATTTTTCTCAGATGTAGGAACAGAGGGAAAACAGCAACACGAAGTTTTTAATCCAGGATATAGTCGAGCGTCTTCTAGCAACAGCGTAACTCCTCCCGTTCAGCCACCACCAATGCCAGCAATGAACGGAGCTACCACATTGCGCTCTCGGTAAGTATATGCGAAACTCAGAGAGCCCATAATACGTGAAAAAATTGAATCCAATATGAATACCAGAATCTTTAACCAGATAAAAACAGAGTCATTTGATATGACTAATCTAAAAGTAATCCAATATTGCTAGTTACTAAAACAAACTTTCTGATATTAATCCTCTGAAGTTATGGTAGGGAATTTATTAACGTATCATGCATTGTAAAATGTAATCAACTACTTCCAGATCAAGTCATAGCTTACATGACCCAATGCGTGCAGGGACGTTGCCACCTACAGGTTTAGTCAGCCGGCAACAATCGTCTCCCAATCTGAATCCAAATCAAGCGCATACTATTCCTCAAAATAGTTCACAAAGTAACGAAGCAGAAAGATTTTATCAAAATTTGAGCGTATACAGAAATCAAGATCCAGGAATGAAACAACAGCCTAGTCCACCACAGCCATTGGACGATCGGTCAGTCTCCCACATTAACAGTCTCAGTAGCCATTCTCGAAATTTTCAGAATCTCCATCACCCCAACTGACTTTGTTCTCTCCTTTAATACCTAAAGATATATACCACTAAATTCTAATAATGCGAGAAACTTTTATATAAAAAAGAACATGCGCAAACATTAGTAACAGATTGTCTAAACAGAATTTATACCTGTATTCCAATTGGTGAAAATTTCTTTCATTTTGTGACACTATAGCCTTTCTCATTATGCAACTAATTACACGATACTCTTTATTTACAGAAGCCCGTTACATACACAGAAAAGTCTCAGGGGTTCTCAGAATTCTTTGAACAGACCCATAACCGACGTAAATCAAGGCAGGGATCGACCGATATCTGCATACATTCCGCAAGGTCAACAGCAAAATTATCCTGGCAATCAACTGCAGCAGCAAGGGCCTCCTCCAAGGTCACAATCTTCTCGAGACATTATTCGTCAGGAAGCCAAACTCCAGGAAATGCAGGAAGAAGTTAGGAGACGTGAATTGCGTGGTGCAGGACCAATTCCCACGCAATATCGTCAGAACGTTTATAACGTTCGACCATTGACTGCAGCCCAAACAGCAAACTCTGTAAGACCGTCCCGACCGATCGGATCTACTCCTAACTTGGGCCCTACCTCTCCGACTTACAACACAAGGCAAACTGCCCAGAATTTCAACTACCCGGATGGGCAATACGGGCAGTATGGTCAGTTCAATAAGCACCAACAACCTTACGGTCAATATGCTACTGCTCCAAAAGCTAAGAATGATTCGATCCGTGGAAGTAACGGTTTAGTACTGGATCCTAGACAATTTGGCCCACAGGATCCAAATCGGCAAATACTTGACCCAAGCAGACAGTTTGCTGAACAAAATCGTCAGTTTTCCAGCGCTCAAAATAGTCCACAGTATTCAAACGGGTCCTCGGAGCTAAGGAATGGGCAATACTCAACTGAGCAGGCAGCTAGTAGAATACAAAATGGAGATGGAAATGTCCAAGGAAATATAGAAAATATTCCATCAAGGCCTCACTTACCTGAAGATGCATACAGAGAAAGTCCTCCTCCACCTCCACCAAATACTTCGACGCATCCGTTGTACAGCAAGCAGCCAGATTCTAGGTAGAAATTCTTTTTTACTACACTGGGATACTTGTATTAAATCGTTCATACATTATCATCCTCGTTAGATTTTATGAAGTAAGACTTATGTCTGATTTCCTTTTTTCCTAAAGGTATACCGCAAGTATGGGAGAACCACCTAGAGGTGGTTATTACCCTGCGCCTGGACCGACACAACAACCCCGACAATATCAGTACAGTGCAACTAATCCTTGGCAACGTGAAGAGAGAGAAAAAGTTAGTATACGTAATTTGCTTCGGAACTACGGAAAATATTTTGTTTCTTTCTGTAGATCTAGTGACCACTTGAAGACTTTTACTAGTCAAGAGACTGCAATATTTATTTGAACTAATCAATAATATTATCCTTAGGAACAGGCAAGAAGAAGAGAAGCAGCCAGGCAATGGCGAGACCATCAAATTGCAGAACTGAGTGCTTTGCCGAATAGGACACCGCAGCAAGAGGAACAGCTAAGAGCTCTTCAGTTGGAAAGAGATTTCCAGAGGAGAGCAGAGGAAGCTGCAAATCAGCAAGATGATGACGAAGAGAGTAACGATATCGAGCAAGAAAGCACCCAGCGTGTCCAAGGTCTTCTTAGAATGGCTGCTGCCCAAGATAGAACAAATCAGGCCAATCAACAAACAAATTTGACTCGAGCAAATCCCAACAATCAATCGATACGAGGAACTCTATCTCCTCAACCAGTCAGCAGCCAGTTACAATCCACGAATATTCCTACACATACAGCTACGAGTCAGCAGGGACCTCCGGGCAGCGGTAACACATATCCTGGACAAAACGAAGGTTCTGCTACCTCACAGTTACAGCCAAACCAAAATCAGCCAAATCCGATGGGCCAAGGGCCTATTTCGCCTACGTATGGATCGACATTGGGTCAAATGGGAGGTGGACAGAAGTCAGGGCCTATAAGCCCTACTCAGTCGAACGAAGAAAGAGACCGACAACGCCGGGTGGATGAAATGAAAAGAAAACAAGCTGAATTTGATGAGAATCATAGAAAAAGAGAGGAAGATATCAGGCAACAACAACAACAGCTACAAATGCATCAGCAGATGCAATTGCAACAGCAAATCTATCAGCAACAACAACAACAACAGCAACAGCAACAACAGCATCAATCTAATCTAAGAAGCCAACATCAACTACATCCTGGAATGTTGCGATTGGATAATCTCGTCATTAATGGACCCGGCTCTCCACCATGTAAGAAACTACGTTTTATCTGTCTACTTGACTGAGTTTCACCTGCAAAACTATGAAATTTATCACTGCAAAGGACTCGAATGATTAAAATTCGTATAGTGGTAATCTTTTAATTTCTTTATATTCTCATTTTAAATAATACCTAATAATTTCAGCTTCACAAAATGGAGGTAACGATGCCCCTCCACCACCTGAGCGTGGCTCAAGCTATGCAGTTATGTCTCAGCAGAGTGCACTTAGATCGAATACTTCGACTACGTCGAGTGTTGCTGTGAGCAATTCGCATCAAACAACTGCGGTGAAAAGAGTATCTTTTCATGATCCTAATGCCAATATAGAGCCCACGCAACGAATTACTAACACTACAACAAACGCATCATCTATTACGATGAACACCATTAGGGAAGATCCTAATGTGAGTATTTATCCTTGTGATATACTAATATTACAAATATCTGCTACTGATTAATTAGATATTGAGAAGACCGGACCATACGAAAATCTTTTAGAGACAAGACAGTAATGGTTCGATTTCAGTAGGCTGCTATCTTTGTAAATTATTCATCTAATATTGATGTCTACTTATTACAACATGCAATACATTGTTATTGATAATTGATCAATGTATTTGGGTATGTTGATATAAAAAAAACGTAGACTGTACGATTTATTATCATAGCACAGAAGTAACGATCAAAAGATTTGCTAATTGGATGTAGATAATCCAGCTTTGTGAATAATATTGTGAAATTTTGGGAGGATTAAAAATTAAATATTTTGTCAAAATGCACCCGTTGGCAGATATCCGAATAAGGTATACAGTATACTTATCAAAATTGCAACATTGTACCGTGTATATTATATATATATTCATGTACATACATCCGTCATCGCATGTAACGCTGTATTATAATAATTGTAAATTCTTACAATCATGTTTTTATCAGCTCAATTATTTCATCTCACAAATCGACATGAATGTTTGAACCATTGATTATTTTATAAAATACAATTTTATGTACGCATTACCTTTACTAAAGCGATATCTGCAATTTGTAGTTCATCAATCATCATGTATTATCATTCATACCTATATAGTTTCATGACGAATCGTTTTGTAGAATTTTGTTGGAAATTATAATTCACTTTATGTATTAGGTTGATAGATGTTCAATGATATTCCTATCGATGGATCTAGTAGTATCAAAGCATGGCTTACATTACAGATCTTCAATTTTGTTCACAGAATTTCATAAATGATGCAGAGAATATGTTAGCGTCTCCAAAAACCCCAGAAGGACCTGGCCCATTTCCTGGGGCAACCCCTGGTGTCATCGGAGCTCAGGAAGTTTATAAGTAAGATTCATTTTAGGATTTCTTTGCAAGTTATGAACAGGAATTCAAAATTTTACTTCTATAGGAAATAACTAAAAAGTGAAAAATTCTGGCTATTGGAGATGTAAAGAAAATCATTGTCGTTTTCTCACCAATCTATGGCTCTTTTATTTATTCAGGGATCCGAGGCAAAGGCGCTTAGCTGAGAAGCAGAAACAACAGCAAAATTCCCAACTAGGTGCAGTACCAGAAAAGTTGAGTTTTAAAGAAAAAATGAAGATGTTTGCGATGGAGACGGGTGAGGATGGCACACCAAGAGACAAAGTGAAAATTTCACGGGCGCAAAGAGAAATAGACAACATTGGTAATGCCCTGAGTCCTGTTAATAACAATAGAAGTTGAATGAAAAATTTGCCTCACAATGGCATCTGAGAAAGATCTGTAATACTTAAATATAAGCTAAGCAGATGATTGTGCAAATGTAACAACGAATGTTGGATAGTTAAAATTCACTGGAAAAAAAAGTAAGCGTAAAGATATTGAATTGACAAAGTCAAAAAAGTATTACAGATATTTTATGATCATTTGAGGTCATGGTATGCATAGTAATTTTAACGTATCTATTTTATATGACTATAGATTGATTGCTTGTACAAGGTATAAGACATTTTTGTTTCGGATGAGGGAGATGTAAAAAATAACTTTTCGATTTTATAACAAATGTATGTTTATTGTACGTTTCTATTATTGCTTACAGTGTTCATAAATCAGTTTTTATGTGAGATCTAGAATGAAAATTGATGATATTTGTCTCTACCTATTCAGAATAGGTACTACAGACAAACTATGAGCTTGACCAAGTGCGCTGTTGGCATATTGATAATTCTTACCTTAAATTTTTCATGCCTAATATAATATCATTTCGGAAAGTCATTCGTTAACAATTTTCAACAATCCAATGCGAGTAAATCTTAAATTCTAGTTTTTATAAAAGGCTGCAATGAGCCGATAGTTTCGTTAAAAAATTGATTCAGGTATTTTAATTATTCTCCAATTTTTGGAAGATATTCAATGATGTACATACATACATACATATACTTACATACATACATACTGTACGCAGGACAAAACTTGAATGGTAGCTTTTGTTGTTGTTTATAATGTTTATGTTTATTGAAGAAAAAAAATATGAATATTTTTAATTTAGAAAACACAATATTCATACAGCTAATATTTGTCCTATGACTGCGGAGCTGGCAGGTTCAAAGCTGTTGTATAAACTATAAAGTACATACCACTTATACCAGCGTGTACTCTATATTCTTTTGGGATAGTATAGTCGATAGAGATTACTGTTTGTATGATATATTTCAGACATATATTTCGCATCATTTTGATAGTTCATATAACGAGAGTATTCTCAATTATCATTATTATTGTCACAAAAATTAGGATTTTATTCAAGCTGATCTTTTATCGACAGTAAACCGATAATATATTTGATATACATATACATATTATATATATATATATACACACATAACAGAATTGCAATCTAAACAGAAGAACCAGTGTCACTATAATAATATACAGTACTGGTATCGTGATTATACAGGATAAATATATGAGGCAAATATTTTCAGAAATGTATCGTACAAACTGAGTTGGAACAATAATCAAATTATTTAAGATATATTAGCACGTAGACAAAAAAAGAAAAAAGTAAAAAAATAACTCTTAAGCCCACTAATTACATAATCATGAAATACACAAAATATACAATATATTATGAAACTCATAATACAAAATTAAGATTCGTCAAGGGATCAGTATAAGGGCTGTTCTTATTACAAGTACGATGCCCCGACACAAGAACAAAGTATAGCAATATTAGTATTTAAATAACGAAAATAATTATTAATAACCATTATACCTAATATGTGTAGTATTCGAATTATAAAGAATCACTTCTAGCCACTCCGTAAAAGTGGTAGTAATATTCTTCTTTTGAAGTAATTAACGTATTAGAGTACATTCCTTGTAAAAACAATATTTTCAATATTCAAAAATGAAAGTCTCCAGACAATGTGCATGGGAACTAATTAGGCTTTTTTCATTTTGAAAAAAAAACAAATTAACTTTTTAACAGTGCGATTACCGAACATTTTCATTATTTTGAGCATGCTTATTATTTTAATGATGATCAAGAAATTGATAAAACTATATTGTATGATATGTTGATATAACACCCTTATTGTAACATTATTATTTTTTTTTTCCTTTCTCTTCAGATTGTTAACAATTATAACATATTTCGTAATAACGCATATTCTCTACTTATATACAATATGATTTTATAAATAGTTAAAAATCTTAATATTTAGGTATATACAGTCTGAAGTATTTATATATGTGATATATACGATAGCCCTTTCTTTTATTAAAAAAAAAAATAAAATAAATAAATAAATAAAAAAAAATCTAAATAAACTTGATCATACTATAACTATTCAGATATATAAATTTTCAAGTCAAATTCTTATTACATTCTTGATAATGGCATCGTTATAGAGAGCAGTATTTCAGGCCTATCAAATAGTCTTATAGATATAATACTAACAAAGTATAGGCACTTATAGCTAAGACACTTAGAGTATCTTTATTGTTAGTCGCACGCGAACATACATATATTAGAATTGTAATATTATTATTATTATTATTATTTTTTAATTTATTATCTTTCTTCTTCTTTCATTTTAATTAAAATATAGTATGTATATCGAATAGTGATATGAAGAGCAGCTTTGTTATTAAATGTTATAAGACGACGAAATTCAGCCTGTAAAATACTTTCTATACACATTAAAAGTATAACAGACTGAGTTTAGTTTGCGCTGTAGGCCTTATAGTAGATATTAACTTAGAAAGCCATATGGTAGTCAAAAAGTATTTCCTTTCATATTTTCCTGATTATAATAATTCTATAAATTCTATATTATAATATCGCATGTCACCATTAAGCTATGTATTACTATTACAGTACATAGATATATGAAGAAAAACAAATAAGAGAAAAAAGTAAAAAGAAGATAAAGAAAATCACGATTTCTAAATAATGTTTTAAATGTATTACGATATGAATAAAATTTAGACGGTTGTCAATAGATAATTATTATTATAATGAAAAACAGTTAACAATTTTCCATTGTTGTGTATAGCAAGCATATTTGCACTATATTTTGTAACACTGTTTTTATTATTCTATTATATTCGAGTTGAAATTCGTTTTTCTAATTATATAGGATATTATACATAACTCTACGATTATTATCCGATATAATTCTATTATATTTTACCTAGATATTATTATTATACTTTTAGAAATCACACTATATTTTTTAATTATTGTATTATGTCATTATAATATTAACGAGATATGATATTGACAAGAAATAAATATCACGTATATTAATTCATCTGTCTCTCATGTATGTATGTATATTTACAATACTTATAAACATTTCTATTACCTGTTAAAATAATCATACATAGCTATGAATACAATGAATGATTAACAGTGCTAGTGTCTTTTACTGGAAATAGAATCAATCGAAGGTACAATATTATTACAATAAGTACATTTTTGCAATCAGAGTATATATTTCTTCGTTTTGTTTTATTACAATCATACAATACATGTCTGTACAACGATGGCTCGTAAATGTAATACAAATAATGATAAATCAATTTTTCAGGATATTAGATAAGTATGCAATAAGCTTATAACGAGAGTTGAACCAATAATATCTTGAACTTCTTCGGTAATTGTCTTCCGTCATGCCTGGTCAAAGATTAATGTTATTAAAAAATTAATCAATACGATGCGCCTACGGAGCTGCAACTCTCCTTCCCCCACTGCGTGCGTCACATCGAGCAGGCGCACCGGTTCGTCGGTATACGGCGCCGTCCTTTACCGCTACGAAGCCAAGTTCAATCGCAAGCTAAAAATCGAGCTTATTAGATCAGTGCGTCTGACTTCACGGTTGAGTGAAGAGGCGTCCGTTACAATCC
This sequence comes from Tenthredo livida, assembly GCA_963992785.1. Classification (NCBI taxonomy): domain Eukaryota; kingdom Metazoa; phylum Arthropoda; class Insecta; order Hymenoptera; family Tenthredinidae; genus Tenthredo; species Tenthredo livida. The sequence continues at coordinate 9,604,363 of OZ023066.1, read as the reverse complement.
GTATTAAACCCCAAACTCTTAATTAAACAATATTAATAATATTGATTTGAGTAATAATTAACAAAAAGTGAAGAGTGAAGATAGCAGTACGTACTAGTGTGTGCGTACGTACTAATATCGTGTTATTTACATAGTTTTCTCAATCAAATAGGAAAGGATATTCCGGACGGTATATACGTATAGGTTCTCTTCTCCTTATTCGACAATTTATTGATAGTAAAGAAAAATAGTATAGAAAAAAACAATAAAAAAAACGAAGTAACATCCATAGACATTTAAGTGTTCCTTATAACAACAATTCTAACAACTAACAACTAAAGTGATTGTTTCAACGCCGGAGATCAAATCACATAGTTCAGCTTCGAAGACCAGAGGAAAAGGTAAGCGAATTTCATTAGAATTATGTTAATACATGTGAGCGTTTTCGCACCTTCAAGCCTCACCTTTCCAGGTGAGAACGCTTTGTCTGAAAATCGATATGAATGTCCGTATACGAACCGTTCTAGCTATAATAACAGCTGTCAATTTACCGGCTTATTCTAGAACTTTAGAAACTCAACGTTTCTTTATACATGATATTAAATTAAAAAGAATGTTCAATGTTCGTATATTACAAAATTTATCATACCGAAAAATTCAGCGACAAAAGCATAACGGATAAGTTTAATATTTCATTTCCGTAACCGTTACTCCTATAGGCTTTGTTACGTGGTGTATATTATAGGTAGTCTTAAGTTTATTAATATTCTATTCATCGTGCACGCCTGGATTAACAGGCCATTTCTGTTAACGGACGAGCGGCACTCTTACCTATCATATATGTAAACATGAAAGTATGACCCTACATATGCCGATTGTCTATTTGGTGATGAATTATTATATAAAAATAAGCAAACAGTTTCGAACACACGTACGCAAGCACACGTTGATAGAAAACTCGTTAGAATTTCTCGACCAAAATCCATATACATACACGTCTATAACATATACCGCGAGTTCTAAATTGCATTGATCATCAGATCTCAGTAATCTGTATCGGGAAATGTGTCATGAGTCATGATTATAGACAATCGATTATCCGTATTGAGTCAGAGTAAAGTAAAGAATTATATTCATTTTTTTTCTGATCAAAAAATTGCGTAGGTATAATTATTATTATCGATCGATCGAATAATCAAATGGTAAACTAGCGTTTTGATACCAACAATATTTTTTTCCAATCTAATATTTATCATTCACGTTAATTAATTTTCCAAATTTTCGTATATAATATTCGATGAATTATAATAAAGTTCAGAAACTTTGCGGAAGAAATAACTACATAATATCATATATAGTTACTCCTCTAAAAATAACTAACAACGTAAACCGTCACCTATAGCTTCGCTCGTTTAAAGCTCGTTGTTAGGGCTATTACGCAGATGAAAATTGGCGGATAACAACCTACAGTTTTTTTTATACCCGGCGTTTCGGCGGCGCAATGTATCATGTATGTGTATAGGTACGTCCGTATGAGCGAAATCATTCCCAGATTCATTTCTCTCACTATTACATATACGCGTTATTTTTCGCTCTTGTTGTCGACGAAGAGAACGGAGCAGTATGTAAATAGATCTCGTGAGGTCGTTCGATCGCGCGAATTATATATTTGTTACATACATTTTTATGAATATGATGAAATCATAATCTTTTATTAAAGTTACACATATACCTATAATACGTACGCGCGTGTATATGGTCATTGATAAAAGGACCCCCAGTAGTTTCAATATCGCAATTTGTTTATTAAAAACAGTTCATTCGGGTATTATTATATCGCGCTGACCTTTGACGCATTGAGGATAAAACTAGCTACGCAATTTTATTGACGTAATTAATACGGAGATGTAATTGAGTCTGGGTTGAATCTGATTCATTAGATGTAATGCACACCGAATCCTGCAGAAACTCCGTTCCGATTTCATTTCAGAAAAACAATAATTTACGCTCCAATAAGAAATTCAACAAACCTATAATACGTAATGTGTTTTCATTTATCTATTCACTACGTTTCTATATATATATATACACATCTGTCTGAACGTCCCAAGAAATTTATCATTACATTTCATTGCATAACTGTAAATAAATCTAGCGCGCAGGACATGTAGGTACAACGAAATTAGTAACGTTTGCTGCGTAGGTATATTACCTATTATATTATGCCCTGACACTTTAATACATACGAGTATAATTAACTTGATTAATCTACTAATTTCAAGCACACCGCAGTATCGGCTTATTGCCAAATTACGTCATAAAAGCCTGATCATCTTTCTTTTGTCTTGAGGGTCTAAAAAAAATGTGAAAATTGTCAATTTTTCATATAATAACATAAAGAAAGAAGGAAAAAAAAAACAGCTGCAACAATCGGCGACTTTTTTCTTGTTTTTCTTTAGCTTTTTCTGTTTCTTTTACGACACGATTTAATGAAGCGAATATATTAGTGCCAAAATCTGATGTACCACGTCCGGCGAGTTAATGGTCTAACGGTTTAAAATATCAAAAGCTCTTGATTCAGTGTTTTTTTGTTTTTTTCCAACAACCTGTGAATGTGGGTACGATTTATGTATTCGACTGCGTTATTAGATACGTAACTCATCAAAATGCAAACGTATTATGTTACGATTGTAATACCGCGAATTGTTTGATGGCCGCATGATCGTTTCGCAATGGTATTATAATATCGGCATATTCGGTTTCGACGTGTTCGACGAAGGGGGCTCGCAGACAACAGCTTAATTAGATTGCGAAATATCTCTACCTTAGTGTCTCGTATACATAATGCGATAATAATTATATGTATTTATAGACAGATAATTTCGACTTCGTTCCTGGTCTGTGGTCCTATTTCCGATTTTAGTATCAATTTAATCGAATTAGAAATTGCAATAAATTGGTTGAATCCGAGTTTCTGTTAAAGCTTTGGAAAGTAAATTACATGCATTGTCGGCAAACCCTTTCGGAAAGAAAGAAGAAACTCGTTGGTTCAAGGCCGCAGGAGAGGCGGTCCGCTAAAAATTCTCGCTAAAAATAGACCAGATGTGACGACGTCGTGCGCTTGCTAATGTCTGCTTGCTTATGTTACTCTACCGATTTTCAAGTCTGTATTCTTCGCGGCTCGGTTCGATTTGGCGCAGAAAAATTTTCGCGACCTAAAATTTATCACCAGCGAACCACGGAATCAATACCCTTTAGACGTCCGTGTATCTTGGCAGCGAACAAGCTATTGCAAAATACGGGAATACCTATATGACTATCAGCTGTATCTTTTTTTTTTCTTTTTTTACGATGAGTTTTTTTTCTCTGAGAAAGATTAGTATTTTTTCTAATGCGATACATCATTATATTACTGTGATTTATCGCCTGCAGGTTCGTCGTTAGATTATAACAGAAAAATGTAGATATGGTTATTTTAAGGAAACTCATTAAGGCCAGGAATTCGTCGCAATTTCAGATTGTTATTCATTTTGCCTCAAACTTCGCGTAACAATCTACCTATATATAGCTGTATCGTATATTTCCGTGCTTTGCACTGATAGTTAAATCCATACCGTACATTATCCTGCTATGAATTCTGCAGTAATTATGTTTATTGATCAATCGCAGTATGATTATTATTATTACGAAAACAAGATGAATTTTTAGATTTTTATCCAAATTAAATTTTTCTTAGTCCCATCTTCGACGAAAATAAATTGTCGATCTTGTTGTATTAAAAAATTGCCAAAATTACTGAAAACTGAGACACACGTGTGTGTGTGAAAAATTACATATTATATGCGCGGAGGAGGCAGCGTTACTGAATCATTAATGAACTTTTTTGGCATGCTTTATGATTCAGATTCGTCACACCGGACAATACGCGGCTTTAATATTACTAGCGGCCACGTGTTGGCGTAAATGATATATTATTCAACATATACATATATATTATGTGTTTATTGGCTTAAAGCTAATGAAATGCACACGTTTTCAGCTGATATACATATAACATTATGAATAACTCGTAGGACTGATCAATTTTGTACTTTTCATCAAGGTAGACTCATTAAACTGGCTTTTTCATGTCACTTGATTGTATAACAAGAAAGCAGACCCACTATACGTATCTAAACACATACTTACACCTGATAATTATAATCGATCCGTCCGCGTCTATAAAATGAAACCAGATTTCGAGACAGTTAACAATTCTTTTCTTATACATTTTTTATTTAGAATCATTTGAAGTCATAAAATTTTGGAAATATTATAATCTGGTACAGGTAGGTATATAGTCAATAGGCAGAAATGACTTCAAGGTGATGCCGCGTACCTACTCGTGATTTTTTTGCCTATATATAGGTACATACAGACATGAACCAGAATCGGGAAATGAAAGAATAAAAAATCTATAACATGTTTTTCTTTTAATTTTATTTATTTTTCATCCGATTTTTTCTCGTATCGACGTTGGGCGCCGCGGCATCGAGTCGGTTCGCGCGTCGTCAGGTCGAGATATCGGTGTTTCCCTCCTTTCGCCCTCCGCTTCTGACCGTAAAAACAGGATACAGGGATATAAGTCGGTGTTTAGTTGTATGAGTGGGAAGCGAGCTTGAATATAGAATGCCCACGTATATACCTATATACCTACATATAATACGTTTACACGAGAGCTCTTGCCTCTACTACGTTATAGAGTGCAATTATCACGAAGCCATCACGTGTACCAGTGGTGAGCGCGAAGAGGGACAGGCGGGAGGGAGAGACTGATTAAAGAAAAAAAAAAAAAAAATCAAAAAACCTATATAAAAGAACGGTATATATGTGTATTATAATATAATTAGTATATATACAGTATAACTGACAAAACTCGTAAATGAAATAACTAACGAAGTCGCGACTCCCGATAGATTGCATAACGTTAAAATATTGTGTTAGTCACATTAGATACTGAGCGTTAATTAATGTAGTACACTATTATACGAGCGAGTGTAAATTAAGATATTAATACACTGTCTATGTTTATTCTGCGCATTATTTCATCCAAATTGTGAATCGATGAATGAAAGAATTCTAGTTCGATTCTCTGGCTATAAATAGGATATTGAATACCGCGAAATCAGTCGACCGAGATGTTCGAACTATTATTACCATACACACTCCGTATCGAATGTCTTGCCGAGTTACGCATTGTTCGGAGATATGCACGGATGTAGGTATAAATGTGACGTTAGTTTGTAGTGTATCCACCTACACGCGTCGCGAACTGAAATACTAATTTTAGCCAAAACCCGCGCTCCTATAGAAGCTTTGCCTTCGGGCGTTCTCCCGTTGCTATGAGGGCGGCGTGCCCTAAACCGATTTTTCCAGCGAGAGGAAGACTCGAGTCTCGAGAACGAGAACGAGAACGAGAATTCTGCCACACATACCACGTCGAGGAAGTAGACGTATACATAGCATAGCTAGATATCGAGTTACGTGGGAGCTACCAATCTGCAAACTCAGGAATTTGCTTTAGAATCTTATCGCTCGCGACGCAGTTGACAGTGGCGTAACTATATAGGTATATAGATCATAGTTTCACAGAGGCTATTGTAATACATCGGATATACTCCGTAGTCTCATTCATTTGATATATACATATATATAGTATATACCTCTATACGTATATCGACAATTTTTACGTCATACATCGCCTATGCTACGTGCGGCTATTATATAACTAATAGGGGAGAACTGGCATACATGATGTTTGTTTGGCGTGTATGGAATTTTTATTATTATTATTATTTATTATTTTTTTCCTGTCATCTTCGCAATTACGCTAGAGCTAATTAATTTTTCATACATCTATAGGGATATAGTGAGACTAATTGGCTCGCTAATTGAAGTGTTTTCAAATTATCTGGATATGTGAATTGAATTTTGTACAATTACTATGCATACCCTATGCGACTGCTCCGTATTGAAGTTTTCAAATTTTTCTTCATTTCGAGTGAATTGAATGTCTTTAGAAGGTAACATTATTATTTTACTCTATACTCCAAGGATGTAAAGATGCGGATTTTTACCTTCTCCGAGTTCTAATTGTTAGCGTACTCATAGGTGTATGTACATCTTGCAAATCTTATCGCTGCAATGCTCCACTTGAGTGCGTTAGTAAATATTACCCAACTACTTGTACTCTGTATAGCCGCAGTAAAACCCGATTTGTATACGCATAAAAAAAGTATCTTTCATACAGGATGCATCATTTTTTCTTCGTATTGAAATGTAGAGACAATTTGACAATTTTATCAATTTTTTCGTGGGAAATTGCGGAACGGCAAAAGGCATTATGGCACGCAAGTATATATTCCGTTGAAACCTTACGAAGTTTATAGTAACGGACATTTGCGGCCTCGACTTTTCCGGGATTTAAACTGCTTCTATTGTGGATGTATACGTATATACGCCTACGTACCTAGATGAGTGCCACATTAATTTCCTGCTTACCGGAAGCAGAATAAAATTCCTAGATTCGGTGTATAATATTTATAATAATAAGTACCGAGTGCAGGACGATCAGACAATTGATAAAAATATATAGAAGTACATATAGGTACTACATACGTAGTAGGTGTACATACCTATTCTATATTTATTAGCCTTTAATGTGACTTTCATTTGGTATCATGCACCAACATATCGATGTAATTCTATTGCCAAAATTCTGTCATCAAAAATAGATAGACTTTGTTAAAATAGGTACTAGATACCTACTAAAATACGCGCAATTTATTCCTGCATTCAAGGGCGTCGAGTGGTGAAGCCGCGATTGCGAATGAGTCGGATTTAACCGCAGAACGCAATAATATGAATAAATATTAGAATTGAATTAGTTGCATCGTTCCTACGTCGTTAGTTTGCTTCTTACGTAGATTTCATTTTAATATATCTTATTCATTATACGCGGTTTAGCTTTGATTTACTGATCTACAAATCTTGAGGTATAAATCTATCACGTACGTGTGCATAACTACACGATGCGATCAGTTTTTTTTTTTTTTTTTTTTTTTATATATATTGCGAGGGTCAAGAATGGACCGAAAAAAGATAATATTTCGGTTCTAAAAACGTTTGTAACTGCGTTATCTACGTTATGTAGTTATACTACATATATAAGTTACATATATGCTCGTATTCCATATAGTATTATGTAACCAGTTCGGTAACACTGCATAATTATATTTCATCATTTTCTTGCAGGATGTTTCTGTTTCAATTTTGCGTATGGAAAAAATATGAAAAATTAAATGAATAAATGTATTTCTGAAAAAACTTGTTGAAAAATGAAGGTCTCCTAATTATTATACAGTAGTACATATGTGTCAAGATAAGTATACTACGCTGCAGCTATACTTATCAGCGAAATCGTCAAAATGCAATTTATATATAGCGTTGCGCATCATGACTTATGCTATTCACCTGCTACTGGAATATATGACATGCTCAGCTCGTTCTACTACAACACTGATGTAAAACAGTGATGGACTTCTTTTAGCCTATAGTCAATCGAGATATTTAAAAAATTCAATTAATCATTGAAAGCTTTTACATTTCTAACATATATTTTATATTTTAAACACATTTACTTCTTCATACACAATAAAGCGCAGACCGATTTATCGATACCTCTTCAATTATACAGCTATACAATTATCGACACATTGTGCGATCAATTGGTTAACAGAATAATGTAATTTGATGAATTGCAATAATTATCAGCGGCCTTTGGGTCTACAAGCCGCGTTTTGAACATCAACACATACAAATAGTCGCTTAATTGCTTCGAAAATTTGATTAAAGTAATGAAGTTTATTGCTAAACGTTTGTCTACATGTCGCTAAACGCTTTTTTCAATCACTTATCTGCACTGCGATGCACGCATGCAATCTACAGTCAAAGTTTAGTTCAGTGTCGCGACTGTCTTTATTGCGCTTCGCTGGTCACTCGGCTGTCAGTCACTCGTCACTTGCATGGCTGAGACTCATTGTCAGCTCTTGCTTGAGGCAAAAGTCCACAATAAAAAATAAGAAAAATCTGTCAATTATTAATTATGTGGTGTTGTAATTTCGCAATAATAATATTTACCGCGGTGCAAGTGCGTTATGATAACAGAGTAATACCTATCGAACAATATTGCGCACGTAGGTGTGTGTAATAATCACATAATATATTGAGAGGAAGGATAAGATTGTCATCAATTTTATCGTAATAGGATAGAGATCGAAGGAAATTTTTTTTTTTCCAACAATTATCTCGGGTGGATAATTAATCTGTCTTCCAATTTGTCAATTGTATCAAACTCGAGTATCGGATGATGACATGATTATTATAATCTTGAATCTGAAGAGTTATTTTCCCGCGAGTGATGCGCTTATCCATTAATATACTAGAGATGTACACTAGTATAGGTAGATATACGCATATCATAATACCTATGTACTTGCGCTGATGAGACTTGCGTCAGACAGGGAGTCGTAAAATGTTTACCTACCCCAACAGACGGCCGCGTGTAAAGAGCGTGTTCGAAAGAGTAATTTACTACAATATAGATAAGACAAGTGCCCACGAATCTAATGTATGACTGCACGGCTAGACTCTGACGTTCACCTTGCAATTTGGTGAGTTTCCAAATCCCGCGCGATAAGATAAAAATATGGATAATTCCAATTTATTGACGAAAAGTTTGCCATTTGAATTATCCACGTCGGGGATATATCGCTTATACCATAAAACTACGAAATATCTTTCAAATTTTTTGAGTCCCGAGCGGTCAACATTCCGTATTTCAATATTACCAACTCACGATTTTTAGAAAAGGTACCTACCTACTTCCCCGAAAGTCTAGTCAGCCGATTTAAAAAAACTTTGAAATGAAGAACACCGGAGGTTAATCAAAAATCCGAAGGGCCATAAACAGCTCCCAAACTTGAAATTCACCCTGCATGTATTCGATCAGTGTTTGATGACTTGCGCTGCATTGACTTGACCGTATCGAAACCAATATGCACCTAAGTGGTCAATTAGTTGTCTTGAGATGTAGTTTTTGGAAGAAAAAAAAGTTTCAAAATCCTATCAATTATTTATGACGTCGAAGTTATCGATTGAAGTACTAGATAAAAATGGGCTTCCGTAAAGATAGGTTCTTGATTAGAAGGAACTATTTCTTGCATTCACATCCTGAAACATAGTTTGAAATTTTCAGATTTTTGTGCTTCCAGAGCTGGCCTGCAGGACTATCGGAGTTTTTATCTGTTCACATTCCGACTTTTAGGAATTTCAATGTTCTGAACTTCAACGTTTCTGAAAATTCAAAATCTTCTCAAACCGCGAGTAGGTATACGGAATTTCTACCGTTCGGAAGTTTTAAAATTCATGACTTCAAATACTATACATCGCTGAGTTCGTCGGTATAAGTTCTCAAAAGTTTCCTTTACATTGACGTCAAACATTTTGGATAAATTTTGGGTATTTTAGATGACGATATATAATCCACAAACAAATGCGATAAAATTTATCTCGCAGACGGCGATCACGTGAATAGATATAGAAAAAAAGAGATTTAGATTACATTAATACAAATAGGGAAAACCGGAGCAAAGTTATAAAAACATTTTTTTTTGTTTTTTTCTACATTATCCAGTTGAGGTGTGCACTCCTTGCCTCTCATCTCAATCTCCTTGATTGTGTTCTATCATCTATTCTCTTGAACTAGACATTCGTATAATATCGAGAACTTTACGCAGCGGTCAATGCTGCGATATGCTAATTTATTGCACCACACACACGTATAAATATTATATCCAATGACACATATCGAAGTTCTGTATACCATATAAATATACAACATGTAAGAATAACGTAGTACATATATTATAAGGATTATTTAGCGGTCTTGTTCGTGACTGGGTTAAACATTGCTAATGGTGCCTCTATTCATACATGTATACTAATTTAAACACAGTCCTATATTAATTGTTAATTATGTACATACATACATACATTATTTGGGTATCGTATTATGTATGATTTAGTGTATAATATATAGAACAGTAAACCGACGTAAATGAAAAAAGACGCGTTTATTGCGTACTCCGAGACCCCCAAAGCTGCTGCAGGTTATCTTAGTGGAACAATATTTATACTTTATACTGGCTTGATCAAGTGCGTCGCTTCGTTGTAATCAAGGGTCAAAAAATTACGATTATTATCAGGATATATCTGCGCGTGCCTGTTTAAGTCTGGTATTTACTAGTGTGCAATCACCACGCGACACAATAATATCGCTAATGTCGGATTGGTCAGCGAGCACGAGCACGAGCAATACGTCCGGATATCTGCTGCTGAACCTTATCACGCGTATCAGCGCGATGTATTTTATTTCGCGAACTATCTTCGCTTTCGACAAATTGTTGAATGGAATTTTTTTATCTTCTATCTACACACGGGTATATATATATATATATATATATATATGGTTATCTGTGTATAGCGTAGCTTCTAGCTAAATTCTAACGTGGACTAATAAAATTATTAACATTATCATATAATGCATAAAAAATAATAAACCATCAAAGTAAAAGCTGGCTATAATAATTTTTTTTTTTTTTTTTCAATCTTTATTTACTAGAAATATTTTGAACATTACATCGTAATTATGAAATCATTCTATATTCCTTCAATATCACGGATTACAAATCTGAAAATTTAACTCGAATTTAGCTCGAAGATACGCTCCTCTTCAGACCAGTTTAACCGTCTGGGGTTCGTTTTGTATGTAAAGATAAATACAGCTATCAAGAATCAAAGTAATAATTATAATGATGATTTAGCACAAAGTCTCCACGCAGTTATACGATTATTTTTAGCCAATATATTTTGTCTTTTACATATTACGCAGTTTGGGGCGAAATGAAGTTGATTCAATTACAATAACACGTCTTAAGATATCGAGTATAAGGTAGAGCGTCTTATGTATATACATAAGCATTTCTTAAACCGGAATAGATTCGAATAAAATTATAAACCTGTTCGTTGAACCCACCGCGTGGGTCTGAATTATTTCTTTTTTTCGCAAGGCTTATTAGTCTAGCTTTAGAGTGATTAAATTTTGTCACGGTATTTCAGAAGCAAATCTGAATACGTTATAGCTAATTCGATGTGTGTGATTATTAATTTCGCATATACCTATCACGAATTTCGTATAGGTATAGATATCTTCATAAATTATAATATTACGCATCTCTCTGCAGTTCGGTTGTTGTTTCGACGCGAAACCTATGCCAAAATGCATTCACCGGAATAGACGACTATTCTCGTCACGTGGTGGTGGTCGTCATAGAGGCTGGTCTCAAAATACGATCTCGTGTCTTGAAAAATTACGTTTTCTAGCTTAGTCAATTTCAGAGGCCTGTCTGGCTCTCAGCCAAATATTGTTGAGTAACTTGATTGAACTTCTTTCGATTCGGTATACCTACATATTTTTTATTTTTTTTATTTATTCTCCGATCATTATAATCGCTGGAAAAACGCCCAGTTTCATTCTCACTTGATTAATCACCGACGTTATACTCTATAACGCGATAGACCTTACAACCGGGCAATAATAGAAATTATCAATTTTATTCTCCACCCTGCAGCTATATCTTCGCGTAACATCAAATGCATAAAACGAGCTGGAAACGGGAAACTCTCGACTCTAGATAAGAAAATACGTTTTCCGCGGGTGGTGATAATTATTCTCCATCGTAATCATCGAATGTAAGTGCATATACGTGATCTTCGTGTATATATCCCTCGGCGTTCTTAGAAGAGCGGAAATCGACCCTCAGCTCCGACCCTTAAGACCGGTCGAGAAGGTACCCAGCTGTTCCCAAAGATAGATTACCTTTTCCCTAACAATCCCCCGTAGCCAGAACTACGCCCCCGCATACTTTCGCCGTCTGGTTATACACATATAGCGAAGATGCTCACAGCCAGACCCAGACCGAGTTATCGATCGGCAGTCAGTCAGACTTGCACCCAGCTGTACGTATTATGAGACCCCGAAAAACTGCAGGATTAGAGGAGCTGGGGCAGTGGCACTTATTTTCGGCTAAACTGGCTGCATGACTAAATTCGGATTTGGTATAGGTAATAGATTTGAAAACGTGTCTCCATTCATGAAGAGTTTTCATTTGTAACGCGGAAACCCAGCTTGCAGTTGGTTTTTATGCCATATATGTAGAATATGACGTACTTGTGGTTATAATACTAAACTTATTTGATCATTCTCTACACGCGTTCTTTAAAGCTGGTGCGACCGTATACCTAACAAGCAAGCAGAATGCACAGTATATACGGAGAATAAATTTTCTCGCGGTATATAGCTTGACACGAATTCTATTATTCCTATGGGTAAAACGAAGATTATATTCCGATTTTAGCGATTTTTTTTTTTTTTTTTGAATCATCGGAAGATTAGATACATCGGACTTGGTCTATTCTCTGAAATAAATAATGATAGGTATATAAATTAATTACTCTAGAGGATTGATAGATCTTTATTCGTCTGAATACCTATTTGTATAAAATTCTCATTATATTTTATCTATGATATTTTAATTAGCCGAAAATAATCTCCTACACCACATCAATATGCTACGTATTTCTCTAAACCGAGCCAGACGTACGTTGCGCAATTGAAATACCCCACTGTCTGGTATATCTGCTATATAGGAGATCGTGTGCGGAATACATGCGCAATATACGCCACATGCGCGTAAACTAACTTCGTAGGTGACCCCAGGGGGCAGCAGTGACGACCAGTGAGCTACGGTCACATTTTCTTCAGTTTTTTTTTTCTTTTTTTTTATTTCTTTCATTCGTTTCTTTTTTTTTTTTCCTTTTTGCCTTTTTTTCCCCCTCTCAACTCCGAATGCTTCCGAGAGTCCGAGACTGCTTCAGTCTGCTCTGAAGCGTCGGTGAGTCAGTGCGAGATCGCGCTACCACCCGTACCTACATATATTTAAAATATTTCGAAAAGATAAAAATCAACGAGAAATATTTAATAGAGATTAGCGGATTTATATCTGCGGTTTAGTAGGGATTTTATCCTGCTTCATTTATCGTTAGGATTACCATTCTAATCAATTTCATATAATTCATAAACGTACCTATACACCGTCGCGTTTTATTACATCGCGAGGAATTCTCACGCGTGTAATTATACCCCCGAGGATTCCGTTTCTTTTCTTCATTTTGTAATTTTTAGTTTTCAATTTTTTCTTTTTTTTTTTTTCTTTTTTTCTTCTACTATCTTTATTATTCAAAATCTATTCATTCGAAAGTGTACTCATACTATTCTCAAACCTTGGAAATATCTGTGAAAATATATTGATAACTGATCATCGCTACCGGGGAGATAGCTTATAAGGTATTTACAACCACTTACGCTATTATTATTAATCCGATATCAGAAATCATACCATTCGATTGATTTGGTATTATATGTGGCGTTTATTTTTTATTTTTTGCTTTTTTCTAAATCTCATCGTCTGCAGCTATACGGTCAAAAATTAAAAAGGAAAAAATATTTATCCTGGTGTTAATCAATGTGCAATATATCTCAGTGCAATAGGTACTTTTCGATACTATCGATTCTTTGACAAATCTATTTCCCATTAATTTCTGAAATTATATCTGAATTCGAAGTGCACAATTTTATTCGCTGCAGCAGTATATATAGGTATAGCGTAAAAGAGAAACTGCTTCGGGGTAGTGGCCGATGTATTTTTAGCCGATCATTAAAACACTTTCGTTTAAACATTTCGCCCACGTTTAGTAACCGCGTCATAAATCGTAAATTGTAATCGCGGATTATCTTTAATCCGTGAAATAAAAACGTAATAAAATCGAATCTTAAATATACTAAGACGCCTATACCTAGAGCGCTATGTACCTAGTAGGTATATAATAGGCGATCGTTAAAGTGCTTCGGTCCCTATTCAGCTGGCACTTCTTCATACAAGACGCCGAAGATCCTCCTCTCCGATTTTCTGAAATCATTGTTTGCTGCAGGTGGAGTGATTTATTATTTGCCTAAAAAAAAAAAAATTTCTTTTCTGTGTGCGAACTCGAAATTTTTAACATTCTCACGCTGTCATCGGTCTTCTGAGTTGAACAGAGTCGATCTGCTTCACGTACTGTTGAATAATTTATTTATTATATATTTACTCATTCATATGTTGTGCTTTTTTTTTTTTTAATTTTATATCTATGAATTTTTTTTTTCTGGGGTGTTTGAAGGTTTACGTCCCTAAATTGTTTTCACAAATATTAGGTACACTATATGCTTGATATATACATTTTTTTTCTCATTTTGAGTCACTCCAAAATATTTTCAAATTAAGCCTTGATCGTCTGATATAAATGATTTATTATACATCGACGGCTGCGTAGAAAAACCGGCCGTCTCAAATTATGGTTGAATAACCGGCTATTTCAAGCTAAGTTTGAAAAACCGGCTATATAGCGTCTGAAATTTTCTCGCCGCAAATTAAGTTGCTGCACTGTCGGGCTGAATCCGAGATTCGTTAGCGCCTCGCTACGAAATCGCTAACGAAAACTCGAAATAGCCAGTTTTTCAACGATAATCTGAGATAGCCGGTTTTTCCACGCAGCCGTCGATATACCTAGGTCACTCACGCAAGTTAAGATAAGTAATATAGTGAAATAATGATAGTAATAATGACCCTGAAAAGTTGGTTCAGTTTCGCAATAGAAATACAAATTATATACATTTCGAAGGTAGTGAACGAAAATTTGAATCTTCCAAGACCTTGTATGTCCAATTAACAATAAGTATAGGTACAGCATTGAATTGAAGGCTTTTTAAAGAGAGTCAATTTTTTTCTTCTTCTTCTAACTATTCACACTAATTGTTGGAAATATTATTCTATTGACGTAATTGTATAGTAGGTAACTACGACGATGACGACGAGGATCATTATTAGCGAAAAATTATATTTATTTCGCGTAATAATAATATGTTTTGATCTCTTCGCGTTCGTCACAGGATGCGCAAAAGATTGTGATGAACGTCTAGAGCAGAGGTCGGCAGGCTTGGCGCAATGCGCCAACCTGGCTCTAAGTGTCAATTACTACGGCCGTAAGTCCCCTCGGTCTACCTGAGAACGGTCAGTTGTCCTTACCTGAAAGTTCGATGGTAGGGGCAGCGTTCAGGAGAAATAAAAGGAACTGAGGGGTGTGCGGTCTATTTGGGACGGCCAAAACTGCGTCTGACCGTCCAAGTCTTTTCATACCTGCATATCCCTACCCATACCTGCCAAATTCCTAGAAACGGCGTTAAAAGGATTAGTGCCGGTGAATGGGTTAAGTGGATTTACGGCTTTGGCTCCTTGGCCTAATGAGTGTGCCGACCCCTGGTCTAGAGAGTCCCCCGAACTTTAAGTACGCGGGTGAAATCGATTTGCGTCATAGTTTCAATTCGTTATTGGTCGACCGCACGTATGATCTGACATGAGTTTTATAATATGAATATGAGTTATAGGCCATTCGCCACGCGTATATCTACTAACATTTGTTACTCGCGAGTGGCGCATATGTGCTGCATAATATTTGTGTCAACACGTTATACGTACACCCGCGTTCTCTCAAGATCAATAATTTCCGCATTTTCCTACCATCTCGTTCCAACGCATCAACGCATGCAGACATCGTTATAACGCAGAGACATGCACTTGCCAAACTGCATTTTGTTTTTCTTGATTCCAATGCTGAACATTATACAAGAACTCGATTCAACGAACATGAAATGTGACTCGAAATGAATGAAAATTAAATTCAATCGTAGAGGTTTCGTATCCTCGTCTGTGGTTACGTAGTTATTATCGATCACCAATGTCGCGGCTTCCTATACCTACATATCTACATCGACTCCAAGTCGGGATTATGTTCGCGAATCAATAAACACGATAAGTTACAAGCTGCAGGCGCCGCGTTATGCAACTAGTTTTTCCCGATACGCACTCGTAGGGTTTTATATGCACATTTTGTTGACCTTGGTTCCAATCAGCTTCGTATAACAATTATCTAACCGATTTTTTCCGTAATTTCTCTAATAAGCTGCTTAGCGATACAAGCATACGTGCTTGAAGCTAGTAAAACCAACGTTACGCACGCTCCTCTTCATCGCAATTATCTCTACGTGTTTATTTAAGTTATTATCATACTATATTCAATGAATTATAACTTACGTGCATATTAGTGTCATTCGCAGCTTTATATCATAATTATTATATATCACAGATCGATAATTGCCTTAGTCAATTTTTCTGATTTCTGCTCATTCTTCTTTCGTCACTTTCTCGTGAATTGATCGTCAGAATCGTATTATTTTAACACGACATTCTCATCTAAGATTTTTCATTTTCTACCATTCTTTCGATTTGATTAAAAGGCTTAAAATTATATCCTGTGAGTTTCTCGTGAAATTTTTTATTTTATTTTTCAACAGTAACGCGTTTTTGCTCCAACTATGTACTTTCTATCCCGTGCTGCAGTCTTGCAGAATATTGCAGTCAGAACAAGCTCACGTTCGCGAATGGGCCTTGTATTATTTTTACTATAACTTCCGACGTACGGATATTTCGCAATTTTATTCAAGAACAAAAACTGTTCGTTACAGAAATTTTTTTTCGAAGAATTAGTTCCCGTAACTGGGGCGTTACGTACGAAGGCTGTTTCATACGAAATAAATAAACGATACATACATCGTATTAATGAAGAGAATAATTATTGACTAATAAATGTTTGATTTCAGATTACGAATATGAGCTCTGGTGACCCGTGGTCTCTTCCGGTGAAGCAAGGCCTCTATGACCCAACTCTTGAAAAAGATGCTTGTGGTGTTGGGTTCATAGTCGCTATCGATGGAAAACGATCGCACAAGGTAAAATATAGTTATTTTCTCATTATACCTATATATATAACAAATCATACAATGTGCTGTTTCATTTATTCTTAATCTTCAGTGACCGAGTTCTTTAGGCGTAACATATACATGTATACTGATTGATTAATGTATTAATAGTAACACGTGTGTTGCTCATGCACAATGCCATAAATATTTATATAAACCTAAGAAAGCCTACTCTCCTGTTTAGTCGCAAGTAGAGTGCATAAATCACCACTTCTTATCTTCAGAGATTGATTACATTTTTTAGATAACCGGGTAGTCATTAGTAGAAATCGTAAATGACTATAAAGAATGTGGTAAACTGAGACATTGATTGTGGAGTGGATCCACGATCTTTATCTTTGAGTATGCATTTGTACGATTATTCTACGTGCAGGGTTTCACTATTGAGCTCCAGGATTGTCAAAAAATGAAATAAAATAGAATAGAATGAAACTGAAATTTTGAAACCTCAACAAATTTTTGCATCTCCCATTCATCATCTATTGGTTTATTCCGAATTCACGCTGACTACACGTGGTCGCAATGTTAATGTTAATGTTCTACAATAACTTCGGTCTTATCTCGACAGCTCATTTTTGGCTTGCAACATTATATATAATACGAAGATACTGCACAATTTTAATATCTCAATTTAAACCCATCTCTATCATAATGATAATACGTTCGCAATTGCATTTGAATTTGATGACTGAATGATTTAAAAAAATTCTGAACCTCGGCCTATTTCACTATCTTTCAGAATGTCTGTTCTATTTTTACTGTCCTGCGGCTCAATATCGTGTTTCAGTTGGAACGTTATTCTTGTAACTATACCTATATAATACAACGCGGTGACTTGCCGCATTTAATCACTTGTGGTTAGACATTTTTTTTACTCCACACTTCACCTCAGGCCTCCGAATGTATGATGGTCGGTTGTTTTCATATTCATGAAAAATTTAACAGGAATAACTAAATCTTTGAGTTATTTCTATGAAATAACCAAATTTCGCAATTCTCACAATTTTGTCAGAAAAACATTTATCATAAAGTTTTATACATTATACACTAGCCCGTCGAATTAAATTCACAATATCTCTATAAGTAAAATCTTTCGATACAATATTCAAGTAAATTAATATAAATCCTGTAAAAAAAAATTTCTGCTAATACAGACTGCATTCGGTTTGAGCAGCAAATATATGCTCCGGTGTATGGGTAACGTGTATCATAGTTTCGCCAAATTTTTCTCCTGAAATTGCGTTAGCACTTGGATAAATTGACTTTATTTCCAAATTGAAGATGTACTTTTCGTGAAAAGGTCCCTTCGATGTATCCATCCTCGATAATTCTTTCAGTGATTTTAATTTAGACGTTTTCGATTTGACAAATAGACTCGTATCATTTTCCGAAACTATGGATAAACTCTTTTCCAAACGTGGCTTCCTGTCTTTCATCTCTCGCTTCAAATTCTCGACTTCGATTTGCCACTCGGTCATCTCTTCAAAACCACCTCTGAGACGGGCTGGACCGTGACTTCTATCACATTGAAGGTTCACCTGTGTTTCATTTTTTTTTTTTTTTCTCTAATTAAATTCGTCGAATTTAATTCATCGTAGATTTTCTTTAATTGATATTTGTGTATTGGAAACTGAAACCTCGTCTTACCATTACGATCAGCGATTCGGTATTTTCATCGTAATCGCAAATACCGGATTCATTCCTCTTGTAGTTTCTTTGATAACCTTCCTCGTTATTATTCGTGATTATTTCTTCCTGAAATTTGGTGACAAACATTCGTTCATATCATACCATAATTGAATGATCCTGAAGTATAATGTACGTAAAAATTGGACTGACACGACTCACACTATCTTCTTCTAATTCGGCAACCTTTTCCTTATCATTTCGGAACGATTTTACGAAATTAGACCATCTAACGTGCTTCCTTATGTATTTTAGTATCTGTAGTAGTTCCTTCTGCGTTATTGGACCTCCTAGAGGCTCGCTTATTTTCGGTGGTAT
Source organism: Tenthredo livida (assembly GCA_963992785.1). NCBI lineage: Eukaryota > Metazoa > Arthropoda > Insecta > Hymenoptera > Tenthredinidae > Tenthredo > Tenthredo livida. Next base: position 9,585,309 of record OZ023066.1, on the reverse strand, counting down.
CTCGGACTGACCTTTCATCATATAACGTCCAGATAATTTGACCTGCGTAAAAGGCCCTCGTTGTTATACTCTTATATAACGAATTGTGATTATAATTCGTTAGAAAAATTCCACCAGTAATTACTATAGCAAGGAATAAAGTACGGTTGTTCAATTATACCAATGGGCCATCGTGGGTAGCAAATAAGTTCCAAGATGAGCTTAAATATGAGTCTAGTAAATCCACGATACAAGTACCATACCTGAAAATTTATTTACCATATAGTTAACCGCGTATATTGATTCGTGGAAGTTTTATCCTTACCAAGAAGATTCGTTTTCGAGAGTGATTCGAAATATTTCAAACCAATCAAGATATTGATCAATTAGTAGTACTAATCTAGCGAGTTTTTTATTCTCTTCATGTTCTGCTCCAGTTGGTAAATTATTTTGTTGCAAATCGAGGAATAAATCCAATATTTCACCTGCGTTAAAATAAAAAATGTCCTTGTATAAATTCAGGTCTATAATTATCCTTTCATTTAATGAACAGTTATATTTCTTCATTAATACCAATATATACCACCTACTTACCGGGAGAAAAAGAACCTTTGCCATTTGTGATATAGTTTCGACATAAAGCAAGTAAAATTGCATGTTCACTGCCTAGCAGTCTCAGGAAACGACCTCGGAATACAGCGTCGCTCGATGTACAACTTTAAGACAACGTAATTTTTTTTATCGTCCATTTTAGTGAAGTATGAATCGTTAACGATATTTCAAATACCTGGGATCGTCGGTTTTCAGTAATATTAGATATTCCGTATATTTAGTTATCAGTTGAGGACCCAGTTCTAAAAATGTTGAATTTAAACGTTGTCTAGCAGCCTGATGTAAATTTATCGAAACACCTGAATATTGAGTTAATCATTATCTTCGTTATCACACGCATGACTAATTGATATAATAGGTACTTTTCTATTTGTAATTTACTAATTGCCAAATTTTTATCGAGCAGAGTCTGCATTCGCATTGAATAAAAGATTCTCGTTGCATAAAGACCGTAGAATTTTTTCGTACCTACCTCGGAGTTGAGATATTTCGGCGAAACTCAAGTATTCAAAAATTGTATTCAATAATTTTGGGGTCAGATTCTGGAAACCTGACATTCCAAGTATTGTAATGTTATACAAACTCGTGATATCACTGTTTAAATCACGTCCAAATTCTACAGCACCTGTAGGTATACATGAATATTCAAATATCTGTTCAATTTCTGTATAACATAAACCGTTGAACTATTAATTAAAAGTATAATTAGCTATTCGAAGAAGTTTCGCAATCGTTGTATATATAATTGCACCATAAATGGAGCTGCTCATTCATGTGTTTCAAATATTAGTAACAGCTGATGAATTCGCCCACTCTGTTTCTTGAATATTTATCAACTTATGTATGAATAATTCAGAGGTACATTAAATATACGCAGTATGTACCGAACACGGGGTTTCCTCTGTACCAAAAAATTACAATAACAATTCTTCACAGAGGACCAGTCGTTCTTATCTTGCTACTAATTCAATTTTTACGTATATGTTACAGATCATTCGAGATGCAGAAAAGTTGTCAGCTCGCATGAACCACAGAGGTGCATGTGCATGTGACAATGACAGTGGTGATGGAGCTGGTGTACTCTGTGCTATACCCCACAATTATTATGCTGCTGAAATTCGGTAGGTAAAAATTGTTAGATGCAAACGGTGCCTACAAAATCTCGAATATTTTTCAAAATAATTATTCAGACACAGACTAGTGATTATTTTATCGTGACGAATTATTTCTATACAGTGAACAGCATGGTATTGAATTACCGGAATTCGGTCATTATGCAACCGGAATATTCTTCCTGGATAAAACTACTCATGAACAAACCGAAGCAGCATTTGCTGAATTGGCAGAAGAATGCAGCTTACGGGTAAGCTTCATCACACATCACACATCTGTGAAAAGCCATATTCATTTTGTAGCTTGTAATAGATAGTGGTAATCGATGATCAACGGCATACAAATTTTCTTTACAGATTCTTTGCTGGCGCGATGTACCCACAGATAGTACCACGATCGGTCAGGTAGCTCGCAAAAGCGAGCCTTACATACGCCAGGTATTTGTCACCGGAGACCAGGAGGTTGAAGCTTTGAATCGTCAGGTAAATTTATATTTCTGGGTCATAAGCATCAGACTTTGTCACAAATAACTATTTTCTTACAGTGGGACAGTCATAATTTGATTAGAATAATATCATAGTAGAACACATCCTCAACAGTATAGAGTATAAGTCAATTAGATGAAGCTTGTGCCCCTTCTCTTTCTGTTTATATAAATACTTATAAATATTCTAGATCTGTATGAATAATTTGTCATTCGTTAGATATTTGTGTTGCGTAAACGGGCATCACATACCATACCACAGCCAGGGACACGATTTTACATCTGCTCCCTGTCCCTGAAGACTGTAGTTTACAAGGGACAATTTACCGCTGATCAACTATGGAAGTATTTCACAGATTTGTCGGTGAGTAATTATTTAGATTCGTGTTTTTCAGGTGCATCGGTGTCGTCTTTACCTAACTGTGATGATTCACAATGAAATTTATTTACTTCATAACATTGATATATTTGCGTTACAGTCTCCAAGGTTTGAAACCTATCTCACTTTGGTCCACACCCGTTTCTCCACCAATACATTCCCTAGCTGGGAACGTGCTCATCCGTTACGGTGAGCAGATACTAGTTGAAATATTTTTACCTTTCACGCAGTATAAAAAAAAGATGAAAGTAAATTTTCATTCAGGCAAAATAATGCGAGTGAAATCTCCCGCGAAAATAAAAACTGTGTACTAACATCTTTTATATTCGTATAGTCTTCTTGCTCACAATGGTGAGATAAATACATTGAGAGGCAATGTTAATCTTATGAAAGCACGAGAGGGTGTAATGAAGAGCTCGATCTATGGTGACAAACTAAAGCAGCTTTATCCAGTTGTTGAACCAAATCTTTCTGACTCCGGAGCTGCCGATTGTGTTCTCGAATTCTTAGTGATGGCTGGACAACGGACACTACCTGAGGTAATTATTAGATTCCTTATTCCAGCTAGGCTGTATCAAAGATTGTGTAAATCAATTTGTAATTTACATTGAATAATTTGAATTCCAGGCCGTAATGACAATGGTTCCGGAAGCTTGGCAGAATGATTTAACAATGGCAACGGAGAAGCGTGATTTCTATCACTGGGCAGCATGTGCTATGGAGCCGTGGGACGGACCAGCTCTACTCACGTTCACGGACGGCCGATACATTGGAGCAATTTTGGACAGGTACAAGACATTTCATTTTATTATATTAACAGTTAGGTATCATTTCTGCTCTATATTATATTTAAACATTACCCTTATATGCCAATTACTGTGCTGATAGAATTATTTGTGATTTTTTTTGTACTTCTAGAAGCACGTGATTAGCGTATAATTGACAAGTCGTAAAAATCTTGTGAAATTTGTAGATATCCTCAATGTTTGTCATTCCAAATTGATGTTGAATTTTCTTTATAATGAGACATTCATTGTTGAAAATTAACGTGTAACAGGATTTTTGACTTTAACGTATGACTTGATTAATAGAAGCGATGAAAATGATGTAATATGAATTGATAAGCGATTGCAATGAGCAAAGTCTGGTCAGAAAATGGGAAAAGGAAAGATGAAGTGCCAATTGATAGAACTTTGAATATGTAATCTTATATTTATTATTTTCATCGCCATCTATGTAATAGGAAATTAACAATATAACAAATATATACAGAGTATAAGAGAATGCCGGCTGGAAAGCAATCGAACGAACAACAACAATAATTCAGCTGATAATTAGTGATGCAAAGATGGTAATACAGAAGAATTTTTGAATTTTTGTTTGGCAGAAATGGCCTGCGCCCGTCGCGCTTCTACGTCACTAAGGATAACATGATGGTGATGGCGTCCGAGGTGGGCGTCTATGACACTCCGCCCAGCAATGTTGTCCTCAAGGTAAACATGGTATTACGCAACCAAGGACCTAATCATGCTGGGACCAATTCAGCCGTCTGCTTAATTCTTGAAGGGGCGATTTAACTGTATAAAACAGTTCCCTCATCGCCTATCAATCTCTACATTTTTAAATATAGAGAATTTCAGCTTTAGGGATTATTTCTTTAGAGATGCCATCGTGGATCAGGCTCACTCAGCCTCCAATTATGGGGGGGCGGACTGGGCAGAACACTCTTGGAGTTGGGCCTGTTGTAACTAATTGTTACAGAGATTATCCATCCGATTCAACATATCTCATGAATTATTTTTCTTCATCTGAATAGTTTCTCTTTAATACATTGATTTTGTATTACATAATTCGTTTGAATCGTTTGTAGGGTGATCATCTTTCTCTTATGCGATATTGGCACACTGATTAAACAATTTAAATCACTTTTAATCAAATATTTTTCGCTCAATTCATAAATTATATCAAGTGATTGCCTTTTTAAATATACTTCGTATAAAGGAATAGGGTGATCACTCTAGATTTCCATGATAACTCACAGATAATTTTTATAAACAGCTCTTTGTTAGTAAAAATTCTGTATACTTTTAGCAGCATTATTAATGTGCTGGTGATCTGTCCTTGTTGTATTTCAAAAAGTATCCCCGTTTATCTTAATGATAAATTACAGCTAGTTGATCAAACATCGACAATCAAGATGAGCCTAACGATGATAATATCACACAATCATCTGCATAAATTCAAATCATGGTGATGTACAAGATAGAGATTTAAAACTTATTGCATGACCATTGACTCTGCTCATTTTTTGGGATTTTATATGATATGAAAATAGTGTATGCTACTTGGCTACTAGTTTGCTATTTAAAATAGATTCCGTGCCATTTTATAGATAATGAGTATATCTTAGCCAGTATGACGTTGGCTTTAGAGCTGAGCTCATAGGAGCTTCAATCGTTGGAATTCCCTGAATGTAGATAAAAGATTGGATTGATAGCTAACATTTATGCTTTTTGATCAATAAAGATAAACGTTTGAGGAGAATGAAATTGATACGTCAACAACGACAGAATATCATTGTCTAATCCATATATATTTTCTACACTATTGTATTCTAGAATTTGTACGATAGTGTATCATATTGTATTTTATTTATTTCTAATCATATCACAAACGACATTTAATTCACAATCTAGGGACTGGGTTTGTATAAAGCTGTAGGACCGTCATCCAGTGCTGTTTATATAAATGTTGTTCAAACTCGAGGCGCTTTTCAATGGCATTTATTTTTATTCTATTTCATTTTCAGAGCCGTTTGAAGCCTGGAAGAATGCTCTTGGTTGACACAGAAGAAAAGCAGATTATTCAAGATGTAGATCTCAAGATTCACATCGCACGCAGCAGGCCCCACTCAATTTGGCTGAAAGAACAGGTATGTTATTGATCTTGAAGAACTCTTTGTATTCACAATTAATTTTGTTCAATCATCGCTATTATAGCCACTATTAATCGTGGAAGAAGATCACAGTGATGGTTTTTGGAACATTAAGTAAAATAAAATAATTTTACACTCTAATATCAAGTCATAATTCAATATCAAAGTCATTTCATAAATATTTACTACATACAAACTGTGACAGTTCTGTGTTGAATGAAAGTGTCATTATAGGAGTGTGTTCGGTACATTATCAATTATTATATTGTTATTGTAAATACGCATATTCATGTTATGTATCATGAAATGGTGGCGGTGGTGTTAGATATACTCAAAATACATTTCATATATTCATTCGCAACATGAACCATACAATACCGAAGCAAATTAATTCTAAACACTATACAACAACTGGACATTGATGTTAATTCGACATTTCTTTTCCAATTATCTTCTATGCTGGCGACATTGGTGTTACGTGCAGAGGGTGAGTCGTAAATCTGAACCATTTAAAGGTGTTCTTTGAGTTTGGTATTTTTTGGTGGTATTAAATTAAATTATAATGGTACTATTTCTATTTGAAAAAGTATTTACCCACTTCTTATTCGGGTCATATACCTTATTATTTCAAATGCTCTTTATTTCTTCTAGGCAAAATGCAATCTCTGAACCTGCATTTTCTTTCATCTATTTATCACTCTTTTAGCTTCTTTTTATTATATCCAGCTGGTACTTTTTTATTCTTAAACCTTCTACTACCCAGAATAAGTTTAATCTCTTTCTTGGTTTGGTCTGAAATTTTACTCTTTTTCCTGTACTATAATAACACTCTGTAAAATATGTAAATATTTTTATATCCTCGCCTTTTTGCACTAATATTAAAAATTGTTCGAGTTTCAATGACGAATATCATTTTACCACACAACTCATACGTTTCTGTAATCATTTCAAAATTTCTCACTTTTATCTACACTCGTTATAGCTACTCACACTGCGTGTTTGAATTATATCATTTACAATATCTCATTAATTCACTCAAAATTTCAGCTGTGTGATTGAAATATTAGGCTGCTTGAGGAAAAAACTTACACTTTAAACAATAAATATCATATCACTCTAATATCTGATGTATCAAATACGTATCTGGTGTCTGTCAATACAACAAGTCTTCGACAACATTTTTCTCGTCATTATTATTCTGATGATTACTTTACAGTCTGCTGTAATTAAGCGAAATTTCGTTTTCTCAAGTCGCGTCACACATCTGATGTACAGAATTGTTAAATCTACTGATTTGTACCCAGATTTCTATGGACCAATTGCGAGAAGCCCATATTACGGTCCACGGATCAAATGGCATTTCTGAAAACGGAGGAGTAGAATTGACTAAACTTAATGGAATTAATGACATTTCTGAAGGCGTTTCTGCAGTCAATCGTGTCTGGGGAGGCGACAAGCGTCTTTCGTTATACGGATATACCATCGAGACGATCAACATGTTGATATTGCCTATGATTCAAACAAAGTAAATATATAATTGCCAAGCTAGAATGCTCTCTGCATAATATCCTCATCAATGATGTATCCATAAGTTTGTTGTACGCAAATCTTACAATAGAATAATCCACTTCCAGAAAAGAAGCTCTTGGCTCAATGGGGAATGACGCACCTCTGGCTTGCTTGTCAGAATTTCAGCCTCTGATTTACGAATATTTCAAACAATTGTTCGCGCAGGTAAATATGATGCTTATTATTTTAGTATTTTTTTTTTATAGATATCGGGGCGCTTATTTATTCAAATTCGATAATCATGCCAATTTTTAGGTGACAAATCCGCCGATCGATCCGTTCAGAGAAAAGATTGTCATGTCCTTGATGTGCCCGATTGGTCCTGTGAGTAATTTCCTGGAACCAAACGAGCGACAAGTACATCGTTTATTCCTTTCTCAACCCATCTTGTCTCTGAAAGATCTTGAGGTAATTAAAAACACCAACTATCGTGGCTGGAGAACAAAGGTAATCGACATCACCTATCCTGCCGAAGACGGACCACAAGGTCTTCTCAAAACTCTGAACAGAGTATGTAACGAGGCTAATGAAGCTGCTCGACAAGGGTATCAGCTTCTAGTTTTGTCCGATCGTCAAGCTGGTCCAGACAGGTATAAATATTTGAGTTTATCACCCGAAGACTCATGTAAGATCTTGAAATACGTTTAACTATAATACGATTTTTATTAATGATTGCAGAGTCCCGGTAAGCACTTTATTAGCGCAAGGATCTGTGCACCATTTCCTTATTGAAGAACGTCAGCGAATGAAAGTAGGTCTGATCCTGGAAACAGCGGAAGCTCGTGAGGTCCACCATATGTGTGTACTCCTTGGATACGGAGCTGATGCAATCTGCCCTTATCTTGTATTCGAAATGGCTAGAAGCCTCAGAGCTGATGGAGTTCTAGAGGAAACTTTTACTGACGATGTTATGTATGCTGTGAGTATTGACTACAAAATATCTTATTATATCTTGAGGAAAGAAGCCGGTACCAAAAATTACTGACTTTTATCTTTATAGAATTACTGCGAAGCTATGGAACGCGGAATTGCTAAAGTGATGGCTAAAATGGGGATTTCTACTCTTCAATCGTACAAAAGTGCTCAAATCTTCGAGGCAGTTGGTTTGGCCGATGATGTTGTGGATAAATGTTTCAAGGTATGTTTAAGACACTATCTGATCTTAATTTAGTGAAATTTTATATTTGTTTTGCGGCGAAATCTTACTATACTGTGAATTATAGTGTTAGAACTTTTTAACTTGTTCTTATTTGCATAACTAAGCAAGTTCTCGTATTTATTCAATGTTTTAGGGCACTCAATCGCGAATCGGTGGTGTTACATTTGAGATAATAGCTAAAGAGGCTTTTGAAAGACACCAAATGACCTACATGGAGAAAGCTGTGGATATGATGGTCCTACGTAATCCTGGAATATATCATTGGCGAGCTGGCGGAGAAAAGCACATCAATGAGCCCAATAGCATTGCTAATCTACAGGTAAAGATCAGGAAATCATATTATGCTAATTAAAATCGCACACTCCTGTTGGAAATCATTGATTCAAAATTATTTTAAATACAAATAAAGCGTACTCATTATCTACTTATGCCAATTTAGGAAGCTGTTGAATCAAAGAGCACCAACGCGTATGAGAATTACCGCAAGTCAACAATGGAGGCAGTCCGAGCCTGCACACTGAGAGGTCAAATGGACTTGAAGACCATTGACAAACCAATTCCAATTGACGAAGTAGAACCTGCCTCAGAAATAGTAAAAAGATTTGTCACAGGCGCGATGAGCTTTGGAAGTATTTCATTGGAAGCTCATACAACGCTAGCTATTGCTATGAATCGAATTGGCGGTAAATCCAACACCGGAGAAGGTGGAGAAAATGCAGACAGGTGGGTGAATCTGAATGTATAATTTGCCTGTAAAATCAGCTGAATGGTTTATGTTATTCTTTGAAGACTTTTTACTACAGGCATGTTTTTTCTTATTCAGATATTTGGATCAAGATCCAGAATTCAATAAACGTTCATCCATAAAGCAAGTGGCGAGTGGAAGATTTGGCGTAACTTCAAGCTACTTAGCTAACGCTGATGATTTGCAGATCAAAATGGCTCAAGGTGCCAAGCCTGGTGAAGGTGGTGAGCTTCCAGGATACAAAGTGAGTCACTTTTACTAATTTTGACATATTTAAATTTCAGTCATCTAATTTCAGCACTAGATTCAATAGAACTTTTACGATCATAATCTCAATCTTAAAAAAATTTATATTAAAGGTCACAGCGGACATTGCCGAAACTCGTCATTCAGTACCAGGAGTCGGTCTGATTTCACCACCTCCACATCACGATATCTACTCAATAGAAGACTTGGCAGAGTTGATTTATGACTTGAAATGCGCAAATCCCAATGCTCGAATCTCCGTCAAACTTGTTTCTGAAGTTGGAGTAGGAGTCGTTGCATCTGGTGTAGCCAAAGTGAGTAGGATGATTCAATCTGTTACTACTACGTGCTGAAAACCAATTTTTAATAAAAATCAGAGCAGCTGTTGAGTTACAAATGCAATTATTTAATCAAATGACATTTTTTCTAGGGCAAAGCAGAACATATTGTAATATCTGGTCACGACGGTGGTACTGGGGCTAGTAGCTGGACTGGAATAAAGGCAGCAGGTCTTCCCTGGGAATTGGGAGTAGCAGAAACACATCAAGTCTTGACCCTAAACAACCTTCGTTCGCGAGTTGTAGTCCAAGCAGATGGCCAACTGCGTACTGGCTTTGATGTTGTGATTGCTGCACTCTTAGGTGCTGACGAATTTGGCTTCAGTACAGCCCCGTTGATCGCTATGGGATGTACTATGATGCGAAAATGTCACCTTAACACTTGCCCAGTTGGAATCGCTACTCAAGATCCGATATTGCGAAAGAAATTCGCAGGCAAACCGGAGCACGTCGTCAATTTCTTATTCATGCTAGCTGAGGAGGTAAAACTTAATTCCTAATAATTCTAAACAATGGTAAAACTGTTTTCCTGCTATGGAAAATGACAGAGTTTACTTTGCAGAGATGAACCTCATAATTTTTTGTTCCTGTTGCAGGTACGAACACATATGGCTAGTCTTGGCATCCGTAAATTCCAGGACTTAGTGGGTCGCACTGATTTCCTAAAGATTGCTGGATGCAACCATGAGAAAGCAAAGACTTTGAACTTTGAAAATATATTGCGCAGTGCTTTGGAGTTACGTCCAGGTGTCAATATCAGAGGTGGTTCAGTCAAGCAGGATTTCCAACTCGAAAACAGACTGGATAACAAACTTATTGAAGAGGCAGCCCCTGTTTTAGAAGGTCTAAAAAAGTCCGTTTCTATTGAAATGAGCATAAACAACGAATCTAGAGCCTTCGCATCTACACTTAGCTATCATATTTCAAAGTAAGTCACGCTCTCTTATTTTTCCTTTATTATCTCTCAACCATTTGTTAGTAGCTAACACATTTTATATCATATTTTCAGGAAATTTGGAGAAGAAGGCCTTCCAGAACACAGTATCAATATTAAAATGACTGGCTCTGCAGGTCAGAGCTTTTGTGCCTTTATGACAAAGGGTGTACACGTTACGTTAGAAGGTGACGCAAACGACTACGTAGGAAAGGTGAATATTTTCACAAAAGGATTCAACGGAAAGAATCTTCCATAAAAAACTTTATTCACCTAAAATTTCTCTCTTTCTATTTGCAATACAGGGTCTATGTGGTGGTGAGATAGTCATCTACCCTCCAAAGGAATCTGATTTCCTTACTGAAGCTAACGTTATTGTGGGCAACGTCTGTCTCTATGGTGCTACCACTGGTCGTGCATACTTCCGAGGTATTGCAGCAGAAAGATTCAGCGTTCGTAACAGCGGAGCTATTGTTGTAGTAGAAGGTGTTGGTGACCATGGCTGTGAGTACATGACTGGAGGCTGTGCACTTATCCTTGGACTCACAGGGAGGAACTTTGCTGCTGGAATGTCTGGTGGTATTGCGTATGTCCTCGATGTCGATGGATCATTCAAGAGGTAATTTACTATATACTACGTAATAACAATTGCATAATTTGCATTGCAAAGCAAGTCCAGTATTTTCTGCTAATTCAATAATCTGATGCAGAAATATTTTTCAGTTGATTATAAAAAAACTCATCTACATTATAATTTGATGTGATTATATTATAATTATTATAATTGATTGATGAATTATGTGAATTCAAATTTATTCTAGTAAATGTAATCCGGAAATGGTGGAGCTACTGCCATTAAATGAACCCGCTGATGTCGCTTACGTTAAACAGCTGTTAGAGGAGTTTGTCGAAAAAACTGGCTCATTGATTGCTCAAGATTTGTTGAAGGTGTGGCCCGAACCTACTAACCGGATTATAAAGGTGAATCATAAAGATTAGTTCATTGCTACGATAAGGTTTTATTATTTTCGAGTTGTTTATTCGTTAGCAATTTGCAGCATTTTAACTTTGAAATGAAACAGAATAATTGATACTCTTAATTCCACTATAGTTTGAAGTTATTAATTTACATTTTATCCCAGGTATTCCCTTACGAATATCAACGAGCTCTGAAACAACTAGCTGAACAGAAAGTATCTCAGCCAATTTTGAATGGCAATGCTAAGCCAACTGAACCGAATGTTAAAGATATTGAAGATGCGATTGCCGATGGGGACATGGAACAGCGAAAATTAGATAAGATCAGGTATTTATATTCTTCTGCATTATTCACACATGCGAAATGGACTGTCCATAAAAATCGACTCGAGTATAACTGTCCAATTCGAAAGAGTCTCGGAAACAACTCATGGTTTGAAATGATTTTTACAGAGGATTTGTCAAGTATGGTCGCGAAACTAAGAACTATCGTCCGGCTGCAAAACGTCTGGAAGATTGGGACGAGATATACAATTTCCAGGGTGTTAGAAAGGGACTAAGAATTCAAGCGGCAAGATGTATGGAATGCGGAGTTCCTTTCTGTCAGAGCAGCCATGGCTGTCCACTCGGAAACATCATCCCAAAATGGAATGATCTTGTATTTCACTCAAACTGGAAGGAGGCTCTGAACCAACTCCTGCAGACCAATAATTTCCCTGGTCAGTTTTCATTCTGATGACGTTACATATTTTTGTCTAATATTTACAAATTCATACTGATCAGTATGTTAATATAAATATTGATTGTTGTTACAGAATTTACTGGAAGAGTATGCCCAGCGCCATGCGAAGGTGCTTGTGTACTGGGAATTTCAGAACCAGCAGTAACGATTAAAAATATTGAGTGCGCGATCATAGATCATGCTTTTGAGCAAGGATGGATCACAGCGCAACCCCCAAATACAAGAACAGGACGTAGTGTAGCAATCATCGGCTCTGGACCTTCCGGACTTGCTGCAGCCCATCAACTTAACAAAGCTGGACACTTAGTCACCGTATTTGAGAGAAACGATCGTGTTGGAGGTCTTTTACAGTATGGCATTCCCACCATGAAATTATCCAAGCAAGTTGTTCAGAGGCGAATTTCTCTACTTGCTGCAGAGGGAATCACCTTCAAGACCGGTGTCAATGTTGGCAAAGATATTTCAGCTAAGGTAAATTAGCAAGTAATAGAATGATGCAAAAATCATTTTAATAATTAATTAATTAATTAATTATCAATATGTACATCTTTTTCTTTTTTGGAACGCAATAGGAGTTGAAAGAACAGTTTGATGCCCTGCTTCTGTGTACCGGAGCTACATGGCCACGAGATCTGCAAATTCCTGGACGCCACTTTGAAGGGATTCATTTCGCTATGAGCTTCCTTGAGAATTGGCAGAAGAAACAAATGGGAAACACTGCGCCACCCAAAATGGAACTCATCGCTAAGGACAGAGATGTCATAATTATTGGTGGCGGAGATACAGGCTGTGATTGTATTGCAACATCCCTGCGACAGGTAAGACATTAAAGAAATTTGAAACAAATCATACGATTGATGGAAAAAATATACAAACGATCATATTTTTTGTATGTGAAATGATGTGCGAAATTTTATCCATTTTTCAGGGTGCTAAGTCGATCACGACGTTTGAAATCTTACCTGAGCCTCCAGTGAAAAGAGGAAAGGACAATCCTTGGCCGCAATACCCAAGAGTATTCAAGGTGGACTATGGCCACGAAGAAGTTTCTCTGAAATTTGGGCGTGATCCACGCCAGTTCAGCACATTGAGCAAGGTAAATTTGAGATACTTTGTTTCTATGACTGATATACATAGAACTTGATCAGGGATCCAAATCTACGGTTCTGACCTCATTCTTGGAGTATTGGAACGTCATAAAGTTTGAAAGAGATTCCAAGGACAATCGGTTTTGCCTTTATTTTTTTAGGAGTTCTTGAGTGACGACAACGGTCATGTCAGTGGAATAAAGACTGTAACGGTTGAATGGACTAAAGATGAAGCAGGCAGATGGAAAATGGACGAAGTACCTAATTCTGAGAAGGTAAATACTAGAGTACCTATATTTGCAAACCATATCTTGGAAATTTTTACACTCATGTAATAATCAACATCTTGTGTAAACTGATTCGTAATTTCTATTTATCATAAATTTCTTTACAGATCTACAAGTGTAATTTGGTTCTACTTGCAATGGGATTCTTGGGACCTGAGAAATATGTAGCAGCTGAATTGGAAGCCAAACTTGATGGACGTGGAAACTATGAAACTCCTGGTGGCAAATTCTCGACTGGTCTTCCCGGTGTCTTTGCTGCAGGAGGTTTGTTAGCTCTATCATCATTCATAAAGTTTATAACATCATGTGAACCTACATATGTATGACAAAATATAAAATACATTCAATTTGATGATAAGTTTCGAAATTTTTCTTATCAACTTGATTTACACGTGATTTCAGACTGTAGAAGAGGCCAATCACTTGTTGTATGGGCAATAACTGAAGGAAGACAGGCAGCAAGAGAAGTCGACAACGCACTGATGGGTTGTACGACTCTTCCAAGTCCTGGCGGTGTAATCACAGGGGTTTTACCTTAAATCTGAATAACCCGATTCCCTGTGAGCAAAGATGTTCATAGGTATAGGTATAAACGCTAAGCCCAATATGGCAGCTGCAGACTTTGAAGAAATTATGATTATTGCATCGACTTAGGGCATTTCCTGAATAGCAGACTGATCAATTCGTTAATTTCCAATAATTTAAGAAATTATTTGGAACCTATGAAGTTGAGCCATGAATGGGATAGCCACTAAGGACATGTGAGAAATATTAATTTACTACATTGTCCTGTTTGCCATATTGCATTTCTTGTATAGTATACACATATAACACACATATTGGTATGTGTATATACCTATGCTGACATGATGGAAGGTGTTTGGAAGTAAAGAGCGGTGCTATGGAACTCGTAGCAAAATTCATAAGTTATAGGCGAATAAGCGCGTAAGTACTTTGTAGAGATAGCAGCTATTTTGTTCGGCGTAACGACATGATAACGCAAGGTAGAATTATCGATTCTATTTAAGCAACTATCAAGCTTGCATGATATACCATAGAAATGTTGTCATGTTTAATGATAAATCTCTATACAAATATACATATACATATAAGCATTATGCGATTCAATTCTATGCATTGATTTGCATTCCCATTATTGAATGGCTGAAACTACACAGAAATTTGTTGGGATTATTAGTGAAGTTTTTTGAAAATATACGTGAATCTGGAATATGGTCTAGAATTTATGTGGATGTATTCTGTAGGTTTGTTCACGCAGTTTATATTACACTTTCTGCATTATATCAAATACTGCTGTACCACAATCAATTGATAATGACCTAATTACCTAAATGTATTACTTGGCTGGACTTGATTGAACACTCTTTGACATAATGCAAAAAGTGTTGGTGACGCAAAGAAAAAGGAAAAAAAAAACCAAAACCACCTAATAATCTACGCTGTCACATCTGTGATTTGATTAATTACTCCCCCCACCCCCCAAGTATTTTTTTCGTAATCCTCTTAGCATATATTGAATTATCAATAGGTTGTAATTTTTAGATCGTGTGATCGATTTATAATAAGTAATTTATTTATAAATAGTACGAAACGTTGATTATAGAAATATCCATTATACATTATTTTTATTATTATTACTATTATTATTATTGTTCCATGAGTAAGCACTATCCTTTTAATCAATATGATAAAATGAAATCGTCATTTATCACTGTAAATTATAGTGCATACGTATATCTACATTATACTAACGAGACAATAAAAATATACTGAATGTTAAATATTTGTAATTTATTTCAAACGCACCAGACACACCTATCAATTGCAGTAATAAATTCCCAGATATACCAATATAAATATACTTGCTTCGTTATCTTTCTCTCCCTAATCCTCTATATATAGATAGGTGAAACATCCTACACGACATAGGAAGGGTATAGAATGAGAATTGATACATTTCCAGCTGTGACGTGCATAAGGCCACGTCTGTACGATTGCATGCCTGCTTGTCTGTATGCTTTTGCTCTTTTCCGCCCTGAAAGTTAGCACACCTCCTCGGGTCAGATGTTCTCCTGATATCAGGAGCATTTTTCGACTTGAAATTTCTATAATTCTGAAAATCGCTAGTATTAACTTAACTAAATGTAAGACGTGCATGAGGACACGTATGCATGCGTATATCAATACACCATACTCTTTTCCCCCACAAAAAATTTCAGAACACCTCCTCAGGTCAGATGTTCTCCTGATACCAGGAGTAATTTTCGACTTAAAATTTCTATAACTCTGAAAATCGCTAGTATTAACTAAATGTAAGACGTGCATGAGGACACGTATGCATGCGTATATCAATACACTATGATTCTTTCCCCCTCCAAGAATTTCAGCACACCTCCTCGGGTCAGATGTTCTCCTGATACCAGGAGTAATTTTCGACTTAAAATTTCTATAACTCTGAAAATCGCTAGTATTAACTAAATGTAAGACGTGCATGAGGACACGTATGCATGCGTATATCAATACACCATACTCCTTTTCCCCACCAAAAATTTCAGAACACCTCCTCAGGTCAGATGTTCTCCTGATACCAGGAGCAATTTTCGACCTAAAATCTCTTTAACTCCAAAAATCGCTAGTATTAACTAAATGTAAGACGTGCATGAGGACACGTATGCATGCCTATATCAATACACTACTCCTTTCCCCCTCCAAAAATTTCAGCACACCTCCTTGGGTCAGATGTTCTCCTGATACGAGGAGTAATTTTCGATTCAAAATTGTTCGATTTTTAGAGTTATACAAATTTCAAGTCGAAAATTGCTCCTGGTATCAGGAGAACATCTGACTCGAGGAGGTGTGCTGAAATTTTTGGCGGGACAGAGGAATAGTATAGAGATATAGGCATGCATACACTGCTTCGGAGTGGTTTTTCTGGCAGTTGATACCTTTTTTTCAGAGTGATTTTTCTGGCAGTTGATACCTTTTTTCGGAGTGATTTTTCTGGCAGTTGATACCTTTTTTCGGAGTGATTTTTCTGGCAGTTGATACCTTCTTTTCGTAGCGAAAAAAGCTGATATCAACTGCCAGAAAAATCACCCCGAAAAAACGTATCAACTGCCAGAAAAATCACCCCGAAAAAAGGTATCAACTGCCAGAAAAACCACTCCGAAAAAAAGGTATCAACTGCCAGAAAAATCACTCCGAAGCAGCGTATGCATGCCTATATCAATACGCTATACTCCTTTCCCCCACCAAGAATTTCAGCACACCTCCTCGGGTCAGATGTTCTCCTGATACCAGGAGTAATTTTCGACTTAAAATTTCTATAACTCTGAAAATCGCTAGTATTAACTAAATGTAAGACGTGCATGAGGACACGTATGCATGCGTATATCAATACACCATACTCCTTTCCCCCACCAAAAATTTCAGAACACCTCCTCAGGTCAGATGTTCTCCTGATACCAGGAGTAATTTTCGACTTAAAATTTCTATAACTCTGAAAATCGCTAGTATTAACTAAATGTAAGACGTGCATGAGGACACGTATGCATGCGTATATCAATACACTATGATTCTTTCCCCCTCCAAGAATTTCAGCACACCTCCTCGGGTCAGATGTTCTCCTGATACCAGGAGTAATTTTCGACTTAAAATTTCTATAACTCTGAAAATCGCTAGTATTAACTAAATGTAAGACGTGCATGAGGACACGTATGCATGCCTATATCAATATACTACTTCTTTCCCCCACCAAAAATTTTAGCACACCTCCTCGGGTCAGATGTTCTCTTGATACCAGGAGTATTTTTCGACTTAAAATTTGAAAAACTCTGAAAATCGCTAGTATAAGTAAACTATGTAGAGACGTGCATGAAGCAACGTATGCATGCCTACATCTATACACTACTCCTTTCCCCCTCCAAAAATTTCAGCACACCTCCTCGGGTCAGATGTTCTCCTGATACGAGGAGTAATTTTCGATTCAAAATTGTTCGATTTTTAGAGTTATATAAATTTTAAGTCGAAAATTGCTCCTGGTATCAGGAGAACATCTGACTCGAGGAGGTGTGCTGAAATTTTTGGCGGGACAGAGGAATAGTATAGAGATATAGGCATGCATACACTGCTTCGGAGTGGTTTTTCTGGCAGTTGATACCTTTTTTTCGGAGTGATTTTTCTGGCAGTTGATACCTTTTTTCGGAGTGATTTTTCTGGCAGTTGATACCTTCTTTTCGTAGCGAAAAAAGCTGATATCAACTGCCAGAAAAATCACCCCGAAAAAACGTATCAACTGCCAGAAAAATCACCCCGAAAAAAGGTATCAACTGCCAGAAAAATCACCCCGAAAAAACGTATCAACTGCCAGAAAAATCACCCCGAAAAAAGGTATCAACTGCCAGAAAAATCACCCCGAAAAAACGTATCAACTGCCAGAAAAATCACCCCGAAGCAGCGTATGCATGCCTATATCAATACGCTATACTCCTTTCCCCCACCAAGAATTTCAGCACACCTTCTCGGGTCAGATGTTCTCCTGATACCAGGAGTAATTTTTGACTTAAAATTTCTGTAACTCTGAAAATCGCTAGTATTAACTAAATGTAAGACGTGCATGAGGACACGTATGCATGCGTATATCAATACACCATGATTCTTTCCCCCTCCAAGAATTTCAGCACACCTCCTCGGGTCAGATGTTCTCCTGATACCAGGAGTAATTTTCGACTTAAAATTTCTATAACTCTGAAAATCGCTAGTATTAACTAAATGTAAGACGTGCATGAGGACACGTATGCATGCGTATATCAATACACTATGATTCTTTCCCCCTCCAAGAATTTCAGCACACCTCCTCGGGTCAGATGTTCTCCTGATACCAGGAGTAATTTTCGACTTAAAATTTCTATAACTCTGAAAATCGCTAGTATTAACTAAATGTAAGACGTGCATGAGGACAAGTATGCATGTGTACATCAATACACTACTCCTTTTCCCCGCCAAAGATTTCAGCACACCTCCTTGGGCCAGATGTTCTCCTGATACCAGGAGTAATTTTCGACTTGAAATAGCTGACATGCACCAATTTCGAGTCGAAGATTGTTCCTGGTATCATGAGAACATCTGAGGGGAGGAGGTATTCGCAAATTTTCACGTAGCTGAAATTGAATCAAATCTGAAATTCCCTACTGTTCCTATTTGTAATGAATAATTGCCGGGGGGGGGGGGAGAGGGGGGGTAAAATGACAAAGAAATTGATTATTCATACATCTAAGAATTTATTGCTGCTGCATTGATACAATCGTATTCATTGTCACAATTATGTAGAATTCGTAAATTGTAATAGATTCATATGAAAGCATGCCATTTTCATGATTTTTATAAAATCAAATAAAATCTCCCAAATGTTCAAAACATTTTGGCATATTTATAATGCGTACTGACAATTTTTTTCCAGAATCTAAACGTATACTCGACCGTCGACAGATTCAGTAGTTTACTTTCTAGCCACGTTTTTAAATCACTCTCATTTATTGAAATACATCACTCAATATAAATCATTCGTAATATTCAATTATTTTATATCACAAAGCAAAGCCGTCCCTCGCATCACCCAGAAGTCTGGTGGCCTAGTTGTTTGCAGCCAAAGCGGAGTCACGAGCAAGACATAAGTTCGCATTGGTTTCTTGTACACAGGACACTGAAACACAGTCAAAATTCATCTAAAGATAGCTAACATAGTAACATTGTTCCCCAAGTTTGATCAATAAAACTACAAAACTATGTTTAAAATTGCTCTTTCATACCCTATAATATGAATATGAATGAATAGTTACTCACCTGGTACAATTTTGGACTCTTATCTGGTGTATTATATAATGCAAATATGTGTATGACTGGCATAAGTACGCATAAAACTTTATTTGCAGCTTCGCATAATTTGTTGTTTCTTTTATCCCATCCAGCTCCTTCTAAGTATAGTCCATACACATAGACCCCTTCCTATAGATCAAAATTTACGTTTAAATGTATGAGGAATGATGAATAATTTATTTACTAGCTTGTATAACATACAAGAGGCGGAATTCTAGTCTCTTCTCTGGTGTGTTTTGTTACTTCGTTATGCAAGGTGACATTATCTAAAGCCCAGCCAGGATGTGCTCTAGTCACTTCTTGTTTCATAGCAGTTAAGAATCCTATAAATATAAATCTCAGTCATGTTTAATATAAGATTGAATAATACAGGGTTCATACCTTGTGGATTGAAAAACCCTGTCATCCAAAACTGACAAGGCCTGCCGGTGAAAATCCAATTAGAAAATTGTTGATTTCTCTCCAACAACTCCGTAAACCAAAACCCAATTGTAGAAGATTCCCAAGATTTGTCTCTCCATACTTTGGGAACTCGAGCATCATAAATATTGTCTAGAGCATCCCTTAGCATCTACAAAATATTATGTTAGTAATTTCAACACGCTATTAAATGAAGATACAGCTTTAAATATATTATTCAACAAAGGAGAGAATCACCTCATTCATAATTATAATACCCTCCAGAGCCAAGACAAGATCTTTCAACATTACCCGAACTAATTTAATAACTTTTTGCATACGATCTATCTCCTGCTTAAGGAAAATATTCATGGAAGTAGTATGACCCATTATCTTCAATCTGTAATGTAATTATATTATCTTATTGTAGATTCAAGGTATTGAAAATATCGACTAACACTCTAAGCCGTGAACTCCATTGCAACCAGACATAATCTGTAATACTTTCACACTAATTGTAATAGAAGCACAGAGTTTGATTTTTTATGATTTTACAACATAATAAAGTACATGCACAACCAGTTGGAAGACATACCTTTCTTTAACTTGGAACGGGTCATAGTCTGGTGGTAATTTATCCAACATTTCTTTAGCCAGTTTCATTACCACAGATTCTCTGGATTCACCGCCTCCACCACCAGATTCTTTTGGTTGTACTGAAATGATTGTATCCAAGACATCTTGAGTAGCGCTACTCTGGTGTCTGAAATAAATAATATCGCTTCATATTTTATAACTGCGGTTGTATAGAATTTGGTGATTAAAGAAGTCTGTTTCGAATACCCATAATTAATCATTATCACGTCTATATTTTTCCTTACTAAGTAAGGATTGTGACATTAATAACTGCACATTGAAATGATTAGAATAAAGTGTAACGTACGTGATGTCAGCATTTGGATGTAGGCCGTATGCTTGTGGTGGATCAATTGGTGCCATAACATCAATGGCTTTTAGATATTCTGACACTAGTTTATACCAAAGAATTGGATAGCTTTTGTAGAAAACGAATCCTTCGTTGAAGATTCCCTCAAAGAACCATACCTTTGCAAATGTATTTAGAAGTCTTTTATCGTAATCATCAGTTACACGACCACCATACTGAACTTCTCCGATCATGTATCTAAAGTGAAAGAAAAAAAACTGAGCGAAGAAAGTAAAAGATATTATAATGATTTATGAAATTGAAAAATTACCTGACAGTAGACCAGCTTATACCACGTTTTGGATCGTAATCATTAAAATGATTATTCATAAACATACAAGATGCAAGCCAATCGGCAGAATTGAATTCATAGGGTATATTCCACCCGAGAGGTCCGAATTTTCGACGTTCTTGAACAACGGTGTGAAGAAAAGAGACGGCATAGATTAACGGTATGTATAATGAAACGTCGCATTGATCCAACATATCCTGATTCATACCACTGTAGGTAGCAAGAAGCCCAGCTCGAATACCTAAAGAGTATGGAATTAATGGAAACCAAATGTAACTTGACTCTTGATCAGTAACATTAAAGTACTATTAATCTGTAATATCAATGACAGTACCTTGTGGTGGGTCGTTTGTGAACTTAATCGACATTTGCAAGAGGGATATAGGAAAATCTTTATGTGGCTCAGTGGTAATCCAGATTCTAAAATCTGGATGCGGTGATTCCATATCCAAAATGAAGCTGACAAGTTCAGTCATGTACTCCAAACCCAAATGGCAATTTTGACACAGAGCCCAGAAACCCTTTATCAATATGAAAGCTTGAAAACTGATATTCGCTGACTACGAACAGAACTATATTGCCTAGAGGACATGTGCACAGAATGCAAACAACATTCTGTGTTACAATCCTAAACACACCTCTGTTTTAGCATTATTCATCAACTTTCTAGCATGAACTTCCTGACCCTGTCCCATAGAAATACTTTTGCATACGATATCCATTTTTTTAGCAAGTTGTTCGATACTCGGTGTAGGATCTGATCCCATGCTCAAAAAACAAATCATTGGGGTGTTTGGTCGTGATTCTGAATGCATTATATCCCAAAGTGTTATTACTGGTTCGGCATATTTGGGCCCCAAAGAACTAGCAATATATTTGCGAGACTGAGACAATGTTCGATCCATACACCATGCTCTAAAAAATATACAACTCCAATAATGTTGATCGTGATTCAAGTCTGTACTGGATTACCTTATCATGAGTAATCGGCGGAAAGTATCCAGTGTGTTATAGCCATCTGGAATGACTTCTTCCTCTGGTGCTTCTTTGTCGAACCAATACTTCCAGACTTTTTCAGATGACGGTACCTGAGATACTATGTATTGAAACTGTCTCAATCCAGAGAGTGCTACTAAATTCAACCATGTCATGTCGGTAATCCACTTGCAAGGCTTTGGAGCAACTGCGTTTAAATTTAGTGCGGCACCGCCCTTTATAAAGAATTGAAATTCTTCGTGGTTGATGGCTCCTCGTTGCAGATCAATTTTCAACGTCATTAATAATATGAACATATACTTATGATTTTCATAAAGCCCACGAGCCTTGTATTTACAAATTTCATAAGTCAGATATTCTATTATAAAGTTTATCCTTCTTTGGTTGATTGGACTCTTTTCTGATCTGAAAGTTAATTACCAATTGAACAATATGAGTTGAGAAATCTTCAGTAAGTCTGAACTTATTTGAAGATGAAAATAGACTATAGAAAAAAAAATTGTAGGTAATCTGATTATTTTTCGTATAACTCACCTAGCCATGGAAATATCAAAGCGCTCCAAGAATTGCGTCAATGCAGTTTGATACATGCAATTTACCTGAGCCATGTCACACACTAGGAAGTATAAAACGCTACCGCGTGTGGCTACAGGTCTGAATTCTTCTCGTGCTGAATTAATCTTGATTTCTGTTTCTCTAGCGATGTTAAGTTTCTCATTAACTTCCGCTGCTGTTTGCTTAGTGTTATTTAATACTGACATCAGTTCCACATCTTCGATGAGAGATCCCTTCGAGAGGTAATATTTACAAATATTAATCCAATCGAAATTTCAAATATGAATCAACAGAAGTATATCGAGATAAAGATATACCTGAACAGTTGTCAACTTTTGAAGCAAATTCTCTTCAAGTTCTTTTATTTTCCGTTTATTGCTAGTTACATCCGTGATCAGTTGTGTACGTTCGTTTTCTAGCTCCCTTTTCTCAGTTAAAATAACTCGTCCTAAAAGCTGATCTTCTAAACCTGACACATTCGAATTTAAGATTTTTATTTAAGATCACACAGATTTCATTGAAACATCAAGAAGATTCAATATTCTTCGGAATCAATATGCTATATTAACTTTTATACCTTTCTGTGTGACTGTAAAATCAATTATGGATGTACGAGCGGATATTTCTGGGGTATAGGACGGATTTGGAAGTTTTGTCGTAATGTACAGTCTGAAATCATCGTTAACGTCCACCTCTTTATCGCCCAGTTTTACCTATATAAAATTTATAATACAGTCAATACTTGGGGTTTAATAAGACGACGAATGTTTGACTAAATATTCGACTGCAGATCAATATATCAGCTTACTTTCAACGAAGAGCCTATTTTTATGAAGTTTTTCTCTAATAAATTATCCAACACTGGATCCAACTCCTCGGATACATCTTCTATGAGTAATGGACGTCCCAGAGAAACACAATCTTCTAAATGAGTTCTGAAGTATTTCAGGGTAAGTAGCGTCAGCTGAAATGTTTGAATTGTTATGAATTAAATAAGTTATCTGGTAATATGGACGTGAATCCACTGTGCTGTATGCCTATTTCCATCGCATGAATTAACGTCTGGAACTTACTTGCAAATCAAAGTCCTTTTCTTTATTCTTTATCCATGTCTTGCCTTGCAGTTGTGGGTCAATTAACAGCGGGTATCTGGTAGATTTTGTTACTATTATTCCATTTTGTATAGAGAGTTCGTCATTGGGTAGCCCCTGCAGATTCCACTCTCCCGCCTAACAACGTTATTACCTAGTTGAATATCCTTTTCATAATTTATTTTCATGTTTAACGAACCGTAGCTGAGTCAGTTAAAGAATCCACGATGTTTATGGTAACTGAAACGGGTATCTTTCTGCTGTGTAAAAATTCAAACCATTTCTTTTGCAATAAGATTCTAAACTCCTGATTAAATGGTCCGCAATAGGATAAAAATCCTGTTAAAACAAGGACATCGCCAACAAGTCTCTCCCTCTCAGATTTAAACGTTGCTAGTTGATCGGTCCAACGAATTCTCTCTCCAGATAAACCATCGATCATGGCTGTTGCAGTATCCATTTTTGCCTGACACGCAGCAGCTTGGTCTACTACTTTCTAGATTATTGAATAATAGGATTATTCATGACCATCCATTAAGAGAATGTTGATAATCTTTCTAATTTCGATCAAATTCAATCGACTTACTTGTCGTTCACTCATGGCAAAATCATACTCTCTCTGCACAACTTTCAAATCTTCGTCTTTGGCTCTCAGGAGTTTTTCTGCCTCGGCTAAATTCCGGTTTGCTTTATCGTGCTTCCCTTGTTGTACAGCTAAATTGGCCTGTGATAGTGATAGGGAATTAGGTAAACCATTATTTTTCAATATTCACTCATTTCGAGTTGAATATACGATCGCTTATATTTAATCTTACCTTCAAGGGTAGCACATCTTTGTTCACTGAATAAAATGTGACCATCGATATCGTCCACTGAATTAGTCCAGCAACATTACCACAAGCTTGTTTAGCAGCTTCATATGTGTACATGTGAAAATTTAGATAAGGTCGCATTAGGTCCACAGTTTCACCGTTAATGTTGTCCTTAGGGAAATTTTGCAGATTCCATAAGAAGCGCGTATCAGCCATTACCTTGTGTAAGCAGAAAATAAAACAGGATATTGGCTTGCCCCATAATATTATACTAAAATTTATAATTGGAAGTTTACTTTCAAGGCTTCACCCCATGAGGCGCATAAGAATTGTTTCTCTGGATCTGGTTTGACTGGATCCAAACGCTTTCCAAACAAAATGACAACGCAATCCATAATAAGGGTGATAAGATATGGAGGTTTTCCCAACTTTCGTACTGTAGATATATCGCTTCCTTTGATAGTCTATAAATCGGATGATTCGTCGTTATTTAGACCAACTAGTTCAACGCTACATTATAGTTTATCACAAAACTATTTATTCATCACCGACTATCGCTAACTGCTGAATGAATTTATGAAACAGTGAAATAACTGGGCAAGAATTAACAGAATATGTCATATACCTGTAGCGCTGCTTCAGCTTCGGCTAACGCAGGTTCAGCAGCCCTTAATTTGACTTCTGCACCCGCTCTTTCTTTAGCTATTATTTTCAATAAAGCCTCAGCTTCGTCTTTTGAAACTTGAACCTGTGCCTTCACTGTTTCAGCTTCTCTTTTTTTTTCATCAACGTGTACTAGAATCTGAAAACAAATATTGTTGCATAAGTCATTAAAAAATTTGAGGCATTGTAAAATCGACTTACTTCTTCTACTTGAGCATTTGAAACTGCAATTTCTGCTTGATTTTTTTCTAGAACTATCCGCAGATCATCAACTTGTGCAGTAGCATCAACAAGTTTACTCAGCCCATTACTCATGCCAAAGGCAAGTGAATTAATATTTTCCAATCGTTGTTTGTATATTATTTTATACCCGTTAATGAATGATAAAAATGATTTTGGAGTCACGTAGGATTGACGACGGAACCTATGGGGAATTACTTTCATTATAATATCCAATATTATCCTACTCAATCCGCAGATATATAAATTGTGAATTTTATATACCTATTATAATACTCTACACAAGTATCGGCAACATCATCTTGTACATCACCCATCACTTGAATTATTTGCAGTTTTATTTCAGGAGTACAAATGATCTTGAAATTTCCCAAGAAGTGATCACTTACAGCACACAAAGCATCCTTTGGCCACTTTGTGAACCAATTCATTGTGCAGCCAGATATAAGACCAGGAAATTTCAGGGATCTAGACCTGAACTTTTCACCTACCTGAAAATTGTACAGCAGAATATGTTCTAAGCTAGTTTTCATGTTCAACTATAGATCAATTAAATTGAGGAGATACTCATCGGAGAAAAGCACAAAACTACATGCAAGTTGTTTCTAGCGCGTGATATGAAATAGTCGTATAGATTATCTAAGTTCTAAGCTAGTTTTCATGTTCAACTATAGATCAATTAAATTGAGGAGATACTCACCGGAGAAAAGCACAAAACTACATGCAAGTTGTTTCTAGCGCGTGATATGAAATAGTCGTATAGATTATCTTGAGTCGGTGGTCTCTTTGGGTCATCTTTTTTCATCAATGGTACTATGTTAGTTAGAATCTCATCCAATTCATCTTTAGCAAACAGATTTGCTATTTCACCGACGCTGAGCACGTTGTTTAAATATTCAAGGAATGCTTCGTCCTTGATTTCGTTATCAGTAAATATGAATGTTAGACCCTTTGGACCTGTGCCTGCGTCACGATATAATTTTCGCAGGTCATCCATCAAACTCCCGACATTGTAACTCCTGTGAAAATCAATAGCAACATTACATAAATAAAACTCTACAAAAAAACAAGCAAATTATAAATATTTGATCATCATACCTCGTCAAAATTATTTGAAAGAAGTTAAATCCAGCTATAAACGATGCGAGACGTGTCAGACTTTGTTTTCCTGAACCTCCTACGCCAACAAGCATCGCATTACCCCTAGGGACGCCAAGAATTCTGGATATTCTTATCAAATGTACCAGAGCGTCGTGAAAGAATACCAGATCTAGTGTCATACCGCGCACATACTCATTGAATTGATCCATATTTTGGTGCACCTTTCCAATGACAAACTCATAACTGCGCATAAATTAATGCACAAATATATAACACAATGTATTAAATGATGTAACAAGTCTGCGACTGGATCTATTATAGCTACCTTGGTATTTCTTCATATATTTTTGGTGTTTCAATAACATAATCTTCCGGTTCGTCGCCTGTTGGCTCGGGAGGCTCTCGCAAAAAGTTAACAAAGTAAGTTTCCGTAGCGGAATAAGATTTGAAATCTGTACCCAGCAACTTCTCTGCTGTCTTACGCAAAGTACTTTTGAACCAGTCTTTATCAGGAAAATTTGTAAACCTGAAGAAGAAAAGTATAAAAATTAGTGAACTATAAAATTGGTTCACAATTTGGTGCCCACAACTGAACTGTTACCGCAAGATTCTTAAATCTCTTTTTTTTTTTTTTTGATTTCTCACCTATCAGCTATGACCCGTGTGCACTCATGATCCCATAACTTCAACAACATTTTAATAGTTTGACAGTCTTCCCCTTCTATCCGTAATATTCCTTCCCAGATCCTTGAAAGGTCCCGTAAGTTGAATACGTAGTGAAACTTGGCTGGTGTAGGCAGCATTTTGATTTTAGTTTGCTGCCATAGAACACGCGTTAGTGGGATCAGTTTAGGAAGGAAATTTACAATAACTGATGAAAATCTTGTATCACAGAAATATCCTTGTCCAATGGAACCTTGAAATCCAAAATACATTAGCATTATACATTGAACGCTGAAGTAATGAAACTCAATCCAAATTAACAACGTCACAAATAATCCTATCGAATTCGCTCTCATATGCTCACTGAAAATAGTGTCCATAGATTTATTCGACGGCAGAGTACAATTGAATACGCAGAATTGTCTCTTGAGGCGAGGGGGAATATCGTTACGCCCTCCTCCCGGATGAATCATAGCAGCCAGAAGCATGATATCTTGAATTATAGAAAATTCTCCAGGCTTTTCTAGAGAATAGAATCCTCCACATTCCATCAACTGGCGAACTATTTCATTTGTTATCTGATCGCCCCACTCGTTTATAACCGGCATGTTTATATCATCAATAAAAATACTCATCTTCCTTCCGCCAGGAGGACCATATGTAGCTCCAACTCGTTTCTCAATGTAACTTTCAAAAATACGCTAGAAAATAATAATCATTCACTTATCAGAATGTTGTCTTCAGAGTTTTATTTCCAAAATAACAGCAGTATAGACACCAGAACTCATCATTACCTGTACCATATTGGGGGTAGATGCAGAAGAAAAATTAAAAAATTTATTCAAATGATATTCTGGGTCATGCCTGGTCATGTAACTTTTAATCATAACCGTTTTTGCAGTTCCTTGTTCTCCTAAAGAAGTAAAGAAACATCAATCGACACAATAAATATTATTGAAAAACTTTAAATTTATATTATTCAATTGAAGTTATTCAATAATTACCGATCAAAAGAACTGCTTTTTCTTGCCTCGCGATGAGGCCTATCAAATAAGACGTTCTAGTATTATCAACATTGGGTACCAGAATAGAATAATAATCCAATACATCATCAGGAGGGTATTCGAATTTTGGTACTCGTTCATTCCAATGAATCCATTTTCCTTTCTCAGAGACTAAATATTCAAATATCGTCTCATCCTCCTGAAAGTTTATGATTCAATTCCGTTAAACTAATGAAACTTTTTAAGCTAAGATCAAAAAAAAAATTGCTATTGTATATTCTCAGATTTAAATGCGTAAAGAGAAACTTTCCATGCATCTTGGCCAATCGCACTTAGATTCATGGAGTATTACGAATTCTTCCAATGCTGATCTATCGTCAAGCTCGAGCACAGCACCCAAGCTCCACATCAGGGCAAAAAGAAATAATCTTTCAATATGTTGCTCGGATAACGTTTCTGCAATAGATTAATTTGAGCTGATAAAAATTAAAAATCGACCGATAATTCTTTATCTGTTTTCATGCTATGCATAATATGCTATAAACTACTCATATTTGCTAGGAATCTATGAGATATCGTCATATGTATTTACTCGTAGGATCCACATCTAGTGTAAGCAATCCTTGTAGCAAATCTGTGCACTGTCTAATATAAATTGCTTCCAATAGGACCATTTTTGCGTGAAGTCTAGTTTGAACAAAAGTGTGGGCATCTCCATAAAGTTTTTGAAATAGTGGACGGAGTACTTCAACCTCGTGAGATTGGCGTTGTTTGAACCATCCCTAATTATAAATGGAATCATAATATACTTATTTGTACGGATAAATCTCAACGTTTGCTACCAAAAGCTACGAAAGGAATCGCAGATAGAACCAATTAATTATTAGAAAATCTGTGAAGTACATTTTTACAATAACTGCTGCAAGTTCACGATGGTTTAAAATACCTCTAAGAATGGAGTCCATTGCAATACCGATGCACTGACAAAGACCATTCCCATTCGTGAAATAGTTGCCGGTGATGCATTATCAACGTTATCTGGTTCGAACACTAGCTTACTATTCGGGGCCATTATTATACGATCCCCATTAGCTAATGTTAGTGTTTTATTATCGTCCAAGACAGAGTTCAAATTTTCAATCCAGACTGCGTCGACTGGACCGTCTAATACAATCCATAAATTGTCTGTTTTCTTAATCTGTGTTGACCGCCGCCAGAGTGTAGAAAATATCCCATCAGTCCAATCGTTTGTAGCAACATCCAGTCTTCCGAACATTTGAGAAGCTGTTATAGCCTGGATGAAACACCAGTACAATTATATCACTATACAGACACAACGGAGAAAAAGTTATTCGCGAAACGCTGTGAAACTGAATGTTTCAAAAATATTCTGAAGTTCATTGAGAATCAATGTTTCAGATGCTCGACAGAATTGAATTGTGTTACCTTTGGATTCATCCTGACTTCCTTATGTGGCGAACCTATGTCCGTCAATGCTCTCATTAAAGCCCACATGCAACGCGTTTTTCCAGCTCCGGTTGGACCCAGAACCATCAGACCATGTCGTACAAGTGATGTTTCGTATAACTGATTGTAAAATATTAGGGAATTGTGAATATCCAGCTACTAGAATTGATTTATGTCTACGAAATAAAAAAATGTATACCTGAACGGCTTTTAAATTCCAATCGGCATGATTCATTATACCAAGTGCTGCTGCAGCATTTGCGATTCCCTTTTGTAGATCTTTATATGTCTGTGTACTTAATTTAATTCCTGGGAACATGTCTCCAATAAGTGACATAAACAAGGGTTCGTCCTCGTCGACTAACTTCGATAGATTCATATCTCTGTAATTAATAAATACTATTCAATAAATTGAATCTTTCTATAAAATTTTCTCTAAATACAGACCTCAACACTCTCATTAAAGTAGTCTCTTCAGAGTCTCCTGGATGAGCTCGTTTTTGAGCGCCAAGAGTACGGAGGCAAGATAATATGTTTCTCAATCCAAAATCATAATGGACTTGCTTGCTTAGTTGTTCCTCGCATAATTTATACAACGTGAAGAACTTGCGAGATAATAGAAGATTTTCTTTAAAACCGCATGCAGCGAGTTTGACACGCATGATTATCTATAAAGATTTTAAGTTTTGGACAATTATTTTTACTAGAGTTATCAGAAAAGTGAATGAGAAAATAATATCCCAAAAAGAATGCGGTTGCCACCTGTCTGTCCGGAACCATCATGGCAACACTTCTGAATTGTATTTTCAAATTTTCAGGCAATTCCTGGCGTCCAGCATAGCCAGGATTCATCGTTATAAATAATCCAAATTCGTAATCAATGCTATAAGTTTCGCCATCGCTGTATACAAAAATAAGAATTAGATGAATTAGGAAAATAGTGATGATCAGTGTCGCAATCAATAATACATTATCACCATGGAATGTGAAATTTTTTTCTCTAGAATGAAAATCTAATTGGCATTACTAGCAAAGAATTTTTTATTTATATTTTAATTTGCTCTTTTCTAGATCAATAGTATTTGTACTAAATACCTAAAAAGAAATGAGGACCTCTTTTCTTTTCTACCTGTTAAAACGATAGCTATTTGTTGTGCAGCGACAGATAAGACAGGTAAATCGATTCTGTTAAATTCATCAAAACATCCCCATGCTCCAGCTTGAGCAAGGCCCTATAAACGTAGACCACAATTAAATATCCATAAAGATAGACGTGGAGTGTTACGCATTATAAAGAGGAGAATTTCAACACGTATTTATAACATCTCGGAGAACAATATCTAATTATCAAGTCGTCACTAAGTGATAACATGTTAGTACCTTGAAGATGCGACCAAGACCTCGAAAATCCATTTGATCCGAGCAGTTGAATACAACTACATATTTGCCAAGAGCTTTACCCATGTCTTTTGTTGTCTCAGTTTTTCCCGTACCTGCTGGGCCAGCTGGAGCTCCTCCGAAATTCATGCCTGTTATAAAATAGTAAATAATCATTGTGGAAAACTCTTTTTGCATACTGCGAGGATCAATTTTTCAAATCTTTCATATGAATGAAGTAAATATAATTTGTGGTTTTTTTGTTTTGCTGACCAACAGCCTGAGCAAGAGTTATGTAGCATCTATCGGTCAGCGGAGTGATAGCAAGACGATCTGTACATCCCAAGAATTCGTTTTGATAGGTGAAATCAACGTCTGTAATTCTTATGGGAACTTCTTCTGATTCTTCGTCAAAATAAAATCTAGCTTGTTTAAGCCATTCAAAGTCTTGAATACTTCTTATTCTTAGCCGGCACAATTCGTCAAAGATATCCCTGAAATTTGTCCGCATGTTTATAAATCCTGGCACTAGAAAATAACTGAAATCTCCTCTGAGAATATTTTCAAATCTTGAGTCGATTAAATATTGCATACCTTTGATGTACATGTATAGTGATCAAAGCTTCGTATTTTGCTCGTGCATACTTAGTAAGGTCTTTAACAGTGACTTCGATGAGACCATTGAGAAGATCCAAAAACCATTGATTGGTCTTTTTCATTACATATTTATCTCTTTTAGACATTATCATAGCAAGTTCAGCATCCCGAGTCCACGATACTTGAATTGCCAGTAAACCGACCTGCGATTCATTTCCATTATCTCATTTGTATGTTAACAAACAACGGTGCAAAGTTTAATTAAAATTGATGAATTTTTTCAGAACTCAGAACTCCTTAATCATATCATATTTATCAGTGAAAAATAATGAGAACAGTTTCGTTCACAAATTTGAAATAATATCTAAAATCGGTGATAATGAACTCACTTGTAACACGGAATTATCGATTAATTGCAGCATTTCTGTATCGGGACTGTTGAGAAGTTGCAATCCTTGCGATATAACACTTCCCACAGATTGTTGATGCATTTTTAGAAGAGAATTCAACCAATTCTCCACTCCTCCAGTACATGTAACTTCCTTTTCAAGAACCACCTTCTCTTTTTCTCTGGAGAATATTGCCACTATTTTTTCGTATTCTTTCTCATGGAACTCGAGCTGTATAGGAAAAGAATAAAGTTTTCTGAATATGCATACATTTTTGGTTTTGGTCTCAGTAAAGAATACCGATACTTTATAGATTTACCACAACTAGACTAGACTGTGAATAAGATGATTTTAGAGAAATAAATTAATTTGTCCCTTACTTTTCCTACATTGTCGAAAAAACCGTCCAAATATTTCTGTATCGTATGGCAGTCTGCCGCTTGACCAAGAATTTCCAGTAAACTTGGATCTGATATGAAGCAAAATCTTGGAAAAATTACACGTTTTGTTTCCAGATATCTAAAACATATTACGGTATCAGCACGGAGAATGAGATGCACATAGTTCAGCTATGTAGAGCTTGTTTTAGTCAGAGTGAAAATACGTTCGCATACCCGCTAAGAGACTTTTGACAAGATTCTAGTTGCTCTAATAGATGCGGTAAAAACTGTCCCATTGTTTCATCGCCGGTACATGTTTCTACCGCGTTGAGTTTCTCGTGGGCACGGTACATCAGTTTTACCCAAGATTTGTCAATACCCTGTAATAAAAGGGATTTAAAATAAATGATATGTTCTTATATCACTGGAATTATTTTTACATTAAATGATCATATTTTTCAGGCAAATTTAGTGTGTACTACAAAATGAATTACACTGAATCTCTTCGCTTCACCAGGTAGCTGCTTCGATATATCTCCGCCAATAAATACAGCTTCTAAGTAGGCCCATAAGTTTTGGACATTTATCCATTTTGATAATATTTCTGAGGTATTGCTCAATTTGAATTGCCATAATTGAATTTCTTTTTTGAATGGGGCATTGTACCTAGGATTACATGTTTGTACGATCATATAATCTATTAATGAATCAAGGGAGTCTTATCATACATTAAATATCTCTTTGAGCAATTTAACGAGTAGTCAATAAGCAATCGAACATCGTTTACCGATTAGCCATTAACGAACTTATAATCATCAAACTATCCTCAAGTTGGGATATTATTTCCCCAGTTTCTACTCCTTTCAATTGCAGTTCTCCTCTCTGTTTAAAATTTGTAAACTGCAAGTTTACTATCGACCAATCGGCAATGACTTGTTTCAATTTACTTTCTATATCTTTTTCTTTGACCGCGCTGATGCAAATATCCTGTAAACATGGCAAATTTTTTTCTAAAATAATGGCTTTGTATTGCATAGAACTAATCCAATATCTTCATCGATCATTTCAATACTAAATTCAATATAAGAGAAGTGGTAGATGAATGATAATATAAGGCACCTCTACATCATCCTTGTGTTTCAAAAGCGGTGCTTCCATTACATTTGCTAATGTGAACGATTCTGATTCAACGTCAAAGAAGTAGTGACATGTTTTTGACATTCTCTCCCAGTGACGGTCTTTCATTGCTTTATTTGCCATTAATTCCAGTAATGGGCAAGTTTCGTTAAAATCGTCAATTTTTTTCTTCAGCTCGATAAAGGCAGGCCAGTCTTTCATCCCTCTAGGTAACTTGCGGCATCTGGAGTAATTTTCATTGAAATAAAGTAGTTCTTATAGTAATTCACTTCGGATCTTTAACACTTATTAGGAATGTTATTATCATAATTATTATTATAAAAATAGTGCGATTTATTCATATATACTTGTTTTGAAATTCAGCTAATTCTGCAATTATTACATCGGTGTCAATTTCAGCCCAAGGGATTTCATAGTAACCATCAATGGCTCTCATAACTTGTAAATACAGTCCGTAAAGTTTCTGTAATAAATTGAATTCTTTCTTTCGTTGTTGTAGAATTGGATACTCCGTCACCACCATTCCGAACAGAGTTTCGCCACTGCTATAGGTCTCGTACCTTTCCCATAATTCATCAAAACGAGCTTGAAAAAGTACGACACTGAAATACAGTTGAATAATTAAGCAGAATGGAAGATAATAAGTTCCTCTAGGTTTAGAACTCATGAAATCTTACAGTAATTGTGTAAATCGTTGCTGTGAAAATGAAAGAATACAAATGAATCAGAAAACTGTAATGCAGAATGATCAATTCAATTATTACCGATCACTTGCTTCCTTTGCAGGAATTGCTTCGACCATTGGACCGTTCTCTTCAAAATCATTATCAAAGTCAATTACATCATTTCTGAGAATGGCAACTCCTTCGATCAGTTCTTGCCTCAGCGGCTCTTGCATTTCACATATTGTTGCTTGAACTTGTTTGGCCTAGGAGTGATTTGAAAGCGTATGTTATGATGAAATGCGTTTAGTATTTATTATTTTTCGCTATAAGAATTTAGGAATAGGGATACATATTTGCATTTGAAAATAATTGTACGAGAGTGTAAAATAAATTCTTACCGTTATCAATATATTAGTAAAATTATATCGGAGACCGTCAACCGTCTCTGACTCCTCTTTTGTTACATCTATATTGAACTTTGCTAACAAGGTATAAGTTTCTTCGATTAATATTAGCTCCATGTCTAACGATATAAAATCATCCCGTATTTCCCCAAGACATTTCATAGCAACTCGTACATCCTCCAAGTCTTTGATATTCCGCGAAAGAACTTTCTTCTTATCATTTATGTACTCTGTAATCGTTCTCAATTTGGCTTTGTAAGTACTGGACAATATGTTTCCTAAAGTTGATTTCCATGCTTTGGCTTCAACTAATAAAGCAAGCTTCAGTTTATCTGTAAATCAAATATACTTACATGTATTATATTTCGTGAATTTAAAATAATTTTATATCTATAAGAACATAATTATTTCCCTACGCACAACTGTTTTCCGATAACTCACCCATATTTATTTGAATAGGTCCGATAATATGGTGATCTGGTAGATTCATTATTTCTGTACATAATTCAT
This sequence comes from Tenthredo livida, assembly GCA_963992785.1. Classification (NCBI taxonomy): domain Eukaryota; kingdom Metazoa; phylum Arthropoda; class Insecta; order Hymenoptera; family Tenthredinidae; genus Tenthredo; species Tenthredo livida. The sequence goes on along the minus strand of OZ023066.1, from coordinate 9,550,099 downwards.
CATATCCTAACAATGTTTCCCTTATTACTTGCGTAATGGGTTCAGAATCGACAAAGCTCTGAACTTGTGCAACTCTGTCTTCAGCCCAAACATAAGCGTAGCGTAAATAAGACTGTAACAATATTCGTGACAATAGAATTGATTTATAGTACACAAATGCAGCCATAGAGATATTCCATTTGATATTAGATTAAAATACTCACGTTACCTTGAATAGCAATATCATCTTTTAACATAAATATTGCACCTTGCAAGCTCATTGAGATACGAATTATTTCCTTATGATCAGCTACACTTGAATGGTAATTTTTCAACAGAGATTTGGTAGAGTCTGATAATAATAGCAATAATTATGAGTGACCAAATTTTTGTAAATTGGCTCCATATTTTATCACTGATTAGAATTCTCATAATTTACAACAAAACTTTGAAAGATAAAAACGTACCATCTTCTATTTCAATTCCCAAAGTATCTCTACGCTTTGGAATGGCAGAATACCGTTGGCCCCACATCACTACAGACTTATGAGTCTCTATCAGGTTTGTTATGACTGTGCTAAAATGGAGTTGTAGCTCTTCTATCGGAGGAACTATGACGATATTTGGTATTTGTAGAACGAATTGTGTTTTCATTAACGGTGCCTCTCCACCTTCTATATTTTCTCGGAGCAACACACTGCAACGATACATTGTCAACACATCATCGTGCAAATTGCCATGAGAAAAGATTTGAGTGTTACGAATATTCGGACTTTCCATTTGCCTTTGGATAATTCGATGAAACTTTAGATACGAGATTCAAATATTAAAGAAATATGCTTGTGACTTAACGGACCTAGAACTCCCCACTCTCTTCTTCAAGATATCAAGAGACGATTTCGTAGTTTTAACTAGAGCTTCTATTAGTTTAAAACTAAAATATGCAAACAGTTCCATACAATCATTCTGCAGCTGATCGATATTAATCTTAGCACTACGGTCAAGGTGGCCAAATCCTGAAATATATTTACTGTAATGTAATTGATGATGTCTAGTAGAAGTCGTCTGGATCAGATTATGCAGATATTTATCAAATCAAATGGTCTTCCAAGCAATTGCATACCTGGTTCATACGGTCCTTTAGTTAATTTTGTCTGCGAACCAACTTGTTTGTTTGCTTTATCAGGGTCCATCCAATCGTATTTCACATTTTCAATACTTGGGTCAGTTATCATTGCCATAAATTTGTTCACAATGGTAATGACTGCTTTTTCAGCTGCTGCAGACTTGATTTCTAATTCAGCTGCCATCACATTTCTGAAAGTTAAATTATCCAACGAAAACTTTTCTGGAGTCGTTGGATAATTGTACAGCTTAATGAGCTTAGACTCAGATATTGATTCGAATACTTCATCGACCCGCGCTTCCTTCATATCTTTAATTTCTTTTACTACAGTTTCGACTTCTGTTATAACATTTTTTATGTCCGCGCACACCTGGGGGACTTTCAATGATGCCCATGTAACGACAGACAGACAAGGTTGAAATGCTATTTCAAGTTTGATGAAACCAGGTTTCAACATGTTTAAAAAAAGGATTGGAACCGAACGCCTGAAAATTGATGAATATGAATAAAAAGATAATAATATAATCCTCTTCAAGTTTCTTTATACGTATACATTCAGTTATCATTTCTTTTTTTCCAATTCCCAAATCCTGTAATGTTAATTTACCTGAGAGCGTTGTTGAGTTCGACCATTTTTTTTACCGTTTCATAAGATGAATAAAGTTTTTCCTTACAGAATGTTATTATTTGAATAAAATCTGGTACAGCTAATCCAAAGTTGGACATATGCTCAGATTCTCGGATAACTTCTTTTATATAAGGGTCAAAATTTAAACAATATTTATTGGTTTTTGGGTGGCGTATAAGCAATGGCGATGATAAAGCCAATCTGACCTGTATAACAGGAGGTTTTTTATATTTGTTATACCGTGCATGAAATCACAAGTATTTGCCATAATGATTGGAAATACTTACAATATCAGCACTGTCGTACCATGCTTTATGATATATCATTTCGTAATGAATGAAAACGCTTATTAATGCGTTATATATTTTTATACACTTCTGCATTCTTTCATGAGTGATCACCCGCGCTCGGGTCTTGTATATCTCCATAGGAGATTCGACACGCTTAAACAATTGGCGAATCCAAAACATTCTGCCAGAAACGGGTGGAACGTTTCTTGGTAAAGGAGGATCTAATCTATCTTCGTTATACCTGTCCCGTGTTTCTTCAATCTCACGTTGATAACATGTAACAAGTTCCAAATACTTGCGATCAACCCTTAAGCGTCGGAAATGTAGTTTCTGAAACCTAAATCAGATGGAGAATCAGACACAGTTGGAAATTTAGTAATTTATCTATACATTTTTTTTTATAAATTTTATATAAATTTTGACCTACCTGCCTACTAGTCGTAGAGCTTGAAAAATATTCGGAGCCTCTGATACAGTTTTGAAAAAAAATTCCCGCAATTCAATTTCAGTTTGGGCTACATTTTTTTTGAACTCATCATAATCAGGATCAAAATAAGATTTCCTGTGATCTAATGGATCATATGATTGACTTGCAATTTTTTTATAGAAATTTGTGAAATTTTGTGCAAACACATCTATTCCCTCAATTGTGGAACTATGCAATATTGAGTATGTAAGTGTTGTTTGTAGTATGTCGATCAGCTATAGAAGATTCGAGGAATTAAATAATAATTATGGATAATATAATCTGATATGAATGTAGACGTTGAGTAATTAACTACCTCATCACTGACCTTATTTAATCTCATTTTGAAAGTGTTAAATTTTCCGAAGACGTACATTTCTGATACTTCGAATGGCTTTTCATCTGGGCATTCTTTGACTTTTTCGCGCATTTCATTGTAGCAGTCATGATAGCATTGATATAAGTTAATACAGTCCTAAAAAATTCAAAAGAGAATAAGATCTCGATGTTGACTAATATCATCATGTAATATCTTCGTTTCTTGAATCCTTACCTTGATTCTCAATATCATTGTTCTTTTTTCCTCATTCCATACATTTATTGTGTTATTTTCAGTCAAATAAGCTTTGCAAGATAAAATCATTTGGTTCGTCATCTAAAATATGACAATTTATTTACGTTTATTTACGTTGTCTTCCTAAGCTTTGCACATAAGAAGACTTTTTCTCATTTTGAAATATTCCTTTATAGAATTTATCAAGAAGAATAGGTACCAAAAATAATGAGTTCTTTTCATCACACGCTACGTCTATACTATATCTATATTATACCTTTACAAAAACTGCAGTCACCATTCGCCTGGTATTAAAAAACCGTGACGTTGCATAAATCATTCTTATAGCATACATCAGGCTTGGTAAATAATCACCAATTTTAGTCGGTTCTAATCTGTACAAAGGTTGCGTAAATTTCTCTAACGCATATAAATATTTAACGTTATCTTGGGATAAAATTTGTACTGTCGTAACGTGGCTATCCAATTTTTTCCATTTCTGTGTTAATGAAAGAAGTACAAATTTTTAGACACATAGAAATTGATGATCCGCCTATGAGTAGAATTGATTCCAAGCATTAATTCATTATTGTCTTCAGAATGAAAAAACACACCTTGATAAGCTTAGATTTTGAGTGTATTAATAACTGAATGAACATTTGAGTGTGGTGTGACTTAATGTGCTCAACGATAGAGGAAAATTGGGCCAGTATTCTTCTCCAATAGATAAGTTCTGCCGTTGGTCCAACAGTTTCAGTTTCTCTTCTTAGTTGCTGACTTTCGACGATTGCCTATAATTTAAACGGTATAACACAACGATCCAACTTTACCATTGAGCGATGCGATGAGCAATGAGACGTTGCGCTACTTCACCATCTCCAGTATCTTTTATCCGCATGGACTTTAATATATATAACTATTGTATACTTTGTTGATACTCACATGCTCCATACTGATCATCCATGTTTTAACAATTTTCTCTACTTCAAGAACGATTTCGGCGTTCATTGTATTGTTCATAACACTTTCCGGAGTGGAGAGATATTTATTATAGAGATCCCAGTTAAGATCAAACTTTATCGCACCTTCCAAATCCAACTTAGTCACTGGCGATGAAATAATCGCAATATAGCAGTTTAGTTAACACTCAAAAAAACCAATAGCAAAACCATGATACTAACTGGATAAAAATTCACAGAAATCCTTAAAATCCCCAATGAAATTCTGCTTTATTTTTTGACCAGCTTCACTCTTATTCAATTCACCCCAAAGTGTATTAGACGATATGGCTGGTTCATTCAACCGGGATATGAGTTCAGATATACCAGCCAGTGCACTTTTTGACAAAGGATCAACCTCCGCATATGCGTAATAAGTTTCCTGGAATGTAATGATCGTTGAATCAGTCAAAGGAGAGGAACTTTGAAATGGATAGCCTGTTTTCATATAACTCATCGAATTATTGACCCAGAGACTTACTTCAAGTAATTGCTTCATTTCAAAGTCTACGTTAGATCTACAACGATAGACAATTACACATTTGCCACAAAATTTATCAGTAGATCCGTCAGTGACACAGCAGCGTAATACTTGTGGCTCTTTTGCAAGTGTTGCACTCCATCTTCCAGACTCTACACTCGATGGGCATTAAAATGTGAATGATGAATCTGTACTTTTAGAATGTAGGTCTTTTCTCGCCAATTAAATTCAACTGCCATCCTCATAGCAGACAGCGTCTCTCCCTTAAGTTTCGCTAAGTTAAACTAATACTAAACAACATAGTGGAAGTTTTACCAAAGCCAGGGGGCTGCATCATTTGATAATAGATGACTATTGCTTGTCTACCTCCTTCGGCAAAAAAGCTGCTAAATGTATTTACATATTCATCTTTGTCAAGTATACCCTCCTCTAAAAGGCCCGGATCTGTGTTTAGAATGTATGCAACCATTTCCAATACATGCTGGTGCGTGGTTTTCAATAAGGCTTGTCTGGCATTTCGGTTTTCCTTATACTTTGCCTGCACAATAAAATGTGCATATCGTTAGACCAAATAACTAATAAGAATGACGCCAGTACATTCCAGACATTTTCCTGCACTGGTCATTCTGAATAAGTTGATATCAAAATAGAGTAATGAAGATACTGAGTCATGAAGAAATTCAGAGTCCACGATTCATTGATGATGCTTTTAGAAAATGAGATGAAAGAACAGCTCTGGGCAACAGTAGTGATGAACTCGCAACGTGCTTGAAACGGAGGTAAAGGGTGATCTATTCGATTGTAGATATGAATGACTAGGACGCGCCAGGAACCGGTATAAAAAAGTGGTAATTGTTATTATTTAAGTAACCTACTAGGCGATCTTTGGAGCTCTCTGTCGGTAGTCCTTCTTGGGCTCCGATTCTCCTTTTAAGTAGATCGGAAATGCGTTGATCAATAGCAGGTATAGTATAATCCCTTGTGGCATAATACGCTGATATATTTGCCATTCTGTCAGCGTTCTAAAGTTGTGTATGTAATATCATCAGAAACTCTGCAGGCGTCAAATAAATCATAACTGTATTTCAAAACAATAATATTTCCAACGCACATCAATTATGTTATGCAGTTGTCAGATATTTCATTGGCAATGTAAAGCGACAACGCAGTTTCCATGATATTGACACATGAATAATAAATTGATGTATGCATATATGTGTTCAAGTAACACAATCAAGAAGGAAACTAAATCTGAATAAACAAATACATACTTCCAGTTTAGTTACCAAGATTTTTTAGAGCAATATAGAATATACTTTTATTCATCAGCATAGTTTACAGCTGGTACACTAGTAATATACAGTCAAAGGCTGCTTAGAGATAATCTTAATTATTTAAGTAGTAATATAATTGAAGTAAAAATAGTTTACAGCAGGGGTTTCACAAAAGCTGTTTGCTTTCCTACACCATCAGTGCATCGGTCCTCTAAACCCACTAGGCCTATGTATTTGTGTATAACTGCTTAAAATAGGAATGGCTCGAGCCTCATATTAAAAAGTTACTGATGGGCTCGTAATCTGCTCATCCATGTTAATTAATAAATACCTAATCACCCTCAATTTCACAGTTATACATTCCTCAAATATCTACCCTATAGTTTCTAAATGAAAAGTCTACGTCCCATAGAGAACATTCGATAAAGAACACACGTTGTCTTTGAACAAAAAAAAAATGTGTAGTATAGAAGAAAATAATTCTTTCAGCTGCCAACTATTGCTAGTGCGTTTTTATCATTTACTTAGAAGTGGAATGGTCTAATTTTAGTTTTCCATCATTAAGATGCTTGAAAAAGAGGTGTTATGAGCAGTTGCGAACCCATTTGCAATAAGGTTTCAATTTAACAGATGCAGAATTAAAGGCAAGATATTTCCGTCAGTCTCCTTATTTTTATCTTATCTGGACGTCATATTACCAGACTTTAGATTAACTAAGATTAACTCCTTTCCGCAATATATATGTATAAATAAATCTATTCAATCTGTTATTATTTTGGGAATTGCGTTAATAACTCTTGGGTTCAAATTTATTCTTAAATTATCTTAAGAATAATATATGAAGTCAGAATCCCGCCAGTTAACTGCAGGAGACAAAGTTTTCTCAATTATTTTTTCTCTTTTTTTACACTAGGTATACGATATAAGTATATTGATAATAAGTACTTTAGTCATGCATAAAAATTGTAAGTCCCAAAGTTATATACTATACAATATTATAACATTTGAATAAATTTAAGTTCGTTAAAAATAAATGATATAATTATCTCTCTATTAAAAGGACATATATATACCTAATATGATTCTCACCGCAGTCTAAGATTTGGCTAAATATTAAATGAATTCAGTATAGAACATTTCTTTGGATTATAAAATTAAAACAAAGTTCTAATTTTACAATTATATATAATAAAGAGATAAGAAATATGTGAACTAATTTACAGACTAAAGATATATGTAGCTGAAAATATCTGAACATGACAATGCTTATATTTATAGTAGATGCATAACATTAATACTGCTCGCTATCCAGCAGCGGCAAGATAAAAGTTGATATATGGTGCTGCGGCTTCAAGCCAAGGGTCCAAATAGAAATCTTTAAATAGAATAAAAATAGAAAGGTTTATCCAACTTTGAATAAAATCTACGAATGTAGTCCCGCTATTGATCTCTGGTAAAATGTAACATCTGTGAATCATCATCAAGAAATCATGTGGCGAATTAGGTGCATTCTGAAATCTGAATGAATTCAATAATGGTGTGATATTCTTCTTATATTTTCCATTTGAACCCCTGCTTAAACTTAAACTAGATTCTAGATTAAAATCGTATCCTGCAGTCGTAGAAATATGAATAGATATGCAAATTTATTTCTGTAATATGAATTATTTTTACTTCATTATTAACTTCTATATTTTTTATATGAAATCAATAGTTTTCTTCAAAAACATCCGGCACATAATTGTCAAGAAAAAAATCAGGCAAGTTATTGGTAATTTATAGAAATGAACATTGTATACCTGTGAACAAGAACCGACCGCAGCACCACACATATTAATAACAATATTGACGACAATGAAGGCATAGTTTTAGAATAATTACAAACTACTTTCTAAGGGATCGATAAAGTTTGTCGATGTTAAGTTTCTCAGTTTCCGTAAATCCAAGGATACTTTCGATGGCATTCAGATGACCATTGTGATTTTCTCTGTCTGTTAGGAAGTAGTAGACAGCTGACTTAAGGAATTGCAAGGTAATTTCTGGGTCGAGAGTTCCCTGGCTGCTTCGTGATTCTACGATGCGCCGATACATTGCCTATAGTGTTGTAGAAGAAAAGATTCGTTAGTTCTTGACATCCGTATCATTAAATTGTTGGACACCAATCATTTTAACTCATACTCATTCCATGAGGATCTACAACTTGAGCTAACAATAAAGAATATAATTACAACCATCACACAACATCCTTGTTTGAAGCTTACAAATCAGTCAGATGTATTCCCTTCCTTATGCTTGTGTCATGACCTGTGTTATTGTTATACTTACAATTTTCGCATTGAATAATCCGCTGACAATAGTATATTAAATACTGTGAAAATCACCAGAAAGCCAATCATTCATCTCTAGATCAATGAAATAACAAAAAAAAAGAAACCAACTCGATAATCCTACCAGGTGGCATTAAAGCGTGCTAAATAAAAATTTATACAGAACTGAAAACCATAAGAGGCTGTTTCTTCCAAGTGCTCTTAATGCGGCATGTGTACCAAATAAGACAATGATAATGATATATACGTAAACTGTGCTTACTTTTGCATGCAACTCTTTCAACTAATCTAATGTCCAAATATTTACAGGTGTAAAAAAAATTATTACACTTTACTAAAAATTATCTCAATCCAAGGACTCGGGTGAATCATTTATTTTGGGAGATAGCATTTTTAGAATTTTTTCAAAAGTAAATTGAATTGAATTTAGAATAGGAAATGATTCCACCTAGTCCTTGGCACTTTCTACATTTGTCCAAATAATATAATGTACATAAACCGAAAATGTTTTCATTGATAATAATAAATGTAAATCAAATAAAATGGAAAACAATTATTGTGAACCCGCGTGGCAGTTGAGCAAGGAATACAGACCTTACGAACGCCAAGGACCCAGAGAGAAACAGCCTCCTTAGCGCTTAACAAAGTTTTGCTACTATCGGCTGAAATGTGAGGTTCAGGCGTGTAGCTTGTATCCTGTAATAAGTGGCGATTTGGCAAGGTGTTAGTAGATCGTGGTTTTCAAAATAATATACCACAAATCGATCGTGTTAAATGGATGACAAAAGTGAAAGCTTACGTGATGAACGTTTAAAAATTCCATACAAAATTATATAATATGATGTATGTATGAAAATTTATGAATATTATATCTTATTATCAGACAATTTAAATTAATTAATATTACTGCCAAAATATTCCACACTCGCTACACGGAGAGAAAAGTATTATTTCTAGCGTATTATAGTAAGATCTAACGCAAAATATTACAAACATACTATCGACTTCAAAAATTTTGTCCACACGTAACAATCGGTACTAAAAATACGTCACATCCTTTTTCAATATTTCTCACAATTATCGAAAAATAATTCCAACATTCAACAAGCAACGATTTTACCTTAATATTTTCTAGTTCTGCCTTCGTTATGGTCAACTGCTGTAGTAGCTCAGGTACGGATACTTTCGATGGGGTTTGATGTGCTTGCTCTAATATCTGTAACATGAATTAATGGATATTAACAACAAGAATATCATTTATTTCAATTTTTTCACCCCAAGCTCCGAGTCAATAGAATTTAGGAAAACTCCTATACCTGATCAGCTTGTTCTAAACGCGCTGCTTCTTGACCTTTGGCATACATTTTCAGGTACATCTGTTTATTCTTTTCCTCCTGTTCTTCTAGCATAGCTGTCTGATCCCCAAGCTCTTTTTTCACAGCCTCTAGCTCAGCCTCCAACTCACGAGATCGTATTTCCGCAGCATCCATGGAAGGACGTACTTCGCAATATCGAATATTTATTTCAGACAGTTGAGTAAGGAGACTTTCCACCTGTTTTAAAAAGGTATCGCATTACTCATGGTCTTACATATAGCTCAGACCCAGATTTCCGAAGCAACGTTTGGGTGAAGATTATCAATCAATGGCAATTAGCTTAATGTGGTTGGAGAGATACGTTTTGAGTCAAATTCCTTTTGTCTTGGTAAACAAATCAGTCAATCGTTACTAAAAACTTGATTTATTTGATTTCCTTGACTAAAAAAATGTTCAAACTATAGCAGCGCGTATCTTTCCACGTAATTAGACTAAAGTCTAGTTTTCAAAACTCGATTCATTGCTTTAAAATTTCTCCTCAAAGCTCTCTATGTTAGATTAGCAATCTCTGGTCCCTCCAGTCTCACCTTATCATTATGTTTTTGTTTGAGTGTCTGTAATTCGTCGATATGCGTACGGTGCATTTCCTCTATCCTACTTTCATATAAATTAACAATTCTCCGTCTTTCCTCATCCCGTTCGTTATTTTCTCTACTATTTGAAAAGTTTGTACTAGGGTGAGGAAAACATGTAGAATCTTTAGAGTGAACAGAACTGTCTTCAAAGTGTCCCGAATCGGCTAATGAAGATGGTAAATCAGAGGAGTTTATTTTCTCAGGACTTGTTGGTGACTTAAGACATCCTTCATCTGGAAGATCTTTGCAAGGTGATTCAGGAGAAAGAGGATTATTTTCTCTAACTGTTAAAGCATCGCTGCTATCTGTTCTATCATCAGGACTGTTAAGGGATGCTTTGTACAGTCGTAATTCAACAACTTCTTTTGCTAGTCGAAATATTTCACGATCTTTTTCCTCAATATCTTTTTTAGCATCGTTCAAGAGAGCCTGTAACAAAATCATATAATACAATGTAAAATTAGAATTATTATTTATAAAAAGATGAGGAAAACATAAGAAAAAATAAGAAAAAAAATATCATTTTCAAAACGACGAAGTAATTACTTGGAGTTTCCGAATTTGTCTCGCAGCACGTTGCGTGGGTGTAAGATACCGCTCGGTATCACCATTGTGATTAGAACAGTGGACCACATATTTTCGGGACTTTCCAGACCAAGTCGTGCCATTCAGTGCAAATAGTGCATGATCGCAAGCGCTCGCTGTACTGCAAGCACTGCCAAAGCTTTTTAAACTATCTGCATCACTGTCATCAGCCCCAAGGCTTGCGGCCGCGTTACTATTTCGCGGCCGCACTGGCGTCAGTGACAAACTCTGTGGAAAAAAAAATTAATCATAACTACATGGCATATGGATGGTATGATGATTTATAGACCTTTACATAAGTTACAACATATGCTACGAAAGAATCGAAAATTGGTTTATTGATGAAGAGAAAAGCGTAGGTATTTCCACTATTCTGTTTGTTGAAATAAAAATAAATTTCCATTCATTTAAATAGATCGCTATATGGTATACACAAATTATACAATCTTGGTACTATTACACCCTTGTTTTCTGTGGTAACAGCTGAGCCTGTTAAATGTTTAAAAAAATATGGTAATTGCATGACCACACTTGGTACCGAGTGAAGCTGTTAATTGAATCAACGTTTTTTCCTTCTACGCATATAGTATACGATATCATGGATAGTAAAACGGGTTACCAGCTGAGAACGAATACATGTATAAATGCAATTATTGTAAATAGAATTTATTGATCCTGTGAGATAAGATTTGTAAGGAAACAATGAGACTCTAAATGAAATGCATATTTTAAACGTAATTTGCGGTTGAAATATTAATACGCACATATAATTAGAAGGAATATTAGTTATTCATGTAACGGATTGATTATTAAACAGAATTTATTTCAAGTTACTATACGTAATAGCCAATATTTCTGAATTTGGATTGCTGATGCACTCACAGAGACACATCTACGAGGGCTGCAGTGTTCGACGTCACAAAACTCCATAGCGTCATTGATAAATATACGATTATATTCGGCAGATGATTTCGAAGAGACACGCGTCGAGTGTCGAGCGTTTTAATGAAACAACGCGAGTCGTTTAACGAAGATGACTTTTAATGAAGACACTCGACGTAAACATCGCTCATACTTAAAACTGTCAAGTTACGCACGTATGCATACCTATAACTATAATCTACCGGTATATCTGCACTTGCTTATACTTACTCCCACGTATCCATACAATCACCAAAGTTACGATGTAAATATATATATATATATACATATACTATACGTGTACGAACCTATGTATACAAACATATAGATCAGTACTTTGCCAAGGGGATGAGATATGCGCCGACGCAATCGTTGCTCATGCCAAAGGTCAGGGGTCCCTGGGCTGCGTCTTTATACCAGGATTACGCGATGTATACCTATATATATGGATCTCAATGTATGTATACGTAGATAATTTCGCTGCGCAATTTTTAACAGCGTTATCTTCGTCTTGCAAATTTTGATTTTGCAAAAATTTCAATCCTTTTCTACATTTTCTATTATTTCTCTAGCTGCAGTATTGGATTCGGCTTCATTCTGCAATTAATTTTAGTCATTTTTTGTTTTCGAACGAATTTATCATCTCTAAAGACGTAAATAATAGTAAAGAAGAGAATGTGTGTCCAATTTTGAAAAGTAGGTACCTATTCTTAGGAAAAAAAGGAGAAGAAAAAATCAACGTTCCTTCAATCGCTGATTCAATTTAGTTAAAATGAAGCAAAAGCGTTTGCCTTCATTTAATTAGAAGACCGAATGTTTCGGGTCTAGTATGTAGGTACTCGTATCGGGAAGTAGGCTCTTATGCTCTTTTGAAGTCTCGTAAGTAAGACCTTACGAAATGCACAACTAGCGTGTGTTGAAATGAACCCAAGGCACAATCGACCACCTGGAATCAGCTGACAGCTATACCTAACTTACTATGGAATCAACAGATTGTTCCAACTTTCATTAGGTAGATACAACTTTTATGAATAAAGAATAATTCGCACCATTACTTATACTAAACGACGAATTAATGTACGTAAATGTGTACTGCAGATTCTTGTAAAATTATTCAGAATCTCTCTTATACCACAGCTATGCATTGCGTTCTTGTTAATTTTATTTTTGAACTCGCTGAATAAATAATCCCGCCAGGCTTTTCGTCAAGCCATATATAATTGTCCGTAAGGAGAAAGTCAGAATATAGCTGCAAAATCAGATTTATTTAAAATTGCTTAGCTGCAGCAATGTAGTATACCGTTAGTTAATTTCTGCACACGTGAACATTGAATAGAGAGCAAAAAACGAGAAATTCGTTTTTCATCGCATGAAGCTGAACTCATCGCCTTGGATAATTGATCAGTATATAATTACTCGGGTCTGTGTAGCTATGGTAGTTTTGAGGGAAAAATTGATTAGGTACCGCTCGACTTTCTCGCAATAAAAATTAGACCTTATCATTTTGTCGTGATGTCATAGTACCTTGTTTCTATATAAGCGAGACATTATTATATCGTCTGTGACAGAGGACACTTAAAATAACTGGCTCGCGAGCTACAAGTGGTTGTAATAGTTAGATTCGAGTCACTGATTAGAAAGTATAATTTCGAGAATGATAATATGGATGAATTTTACGATTCTTTTTAATCTGGGGCAGTGCAGAAAAGTTGCAAATGTGAAATTCAACCGCGATTTGCCAAATTTCTATGAAAATATTTCACCGTCATATCCCCTCGGCCGACTTTCATTCTCAGTTATCGTTATTATTTTCAAATCTTACCGTTTCAATCCCAATTAAAAAAATGCAATAAAGATGTTGAAGATAAAATATGAACATTCTACCAAAAACAAGATTAAAAGAAAAGGAATTTTTCAATTTTTACCAACCCGCGGATAAATTGTCGGTCAAAAATTTATCCCGAAATGTAAATTACCGGAGAAACTTCAAACCGTGTACAAAAAAAAAAGACGTTCCCTAAAAAAAGAAAGAAAGAAAAAAAAAATGCTCTGCTAGTGGAGAGTCATCATGTTTATCTTGCGAAGAAGTACCCACCTAATCTACTTATCTATACCTACCTACCACCATATATATGTAAAAGTATATTTACCGGTATGTAATTAGGGTGCCAGTTAATTAAGTTAATTTAATTATGTACGACCGGTCGTTGACTTTGCCCGCCATATTATACCGGTGATAATTATAACGATCGGTCAATGGAACATTGTTGTAAATACTTTTCGTTCCATATAAGTATTACCTATTTTTTTTTATTTTTTATATATATATACATATTACGTTATAATTTCAATCAGTGCTGTAGAATATGTAGATGTTAAGCAACGATTAATTATTCGCAGTAAATTCCTCCTTCTACTTGTTGTTCGGGGATATCGGGAATATCCTATCGCAATTTAAATTAAAACTGACGCACTTTACTTTGCACAGCTATATTTAACCGTAGAAATCTCCGTTACAAACCATTACATATGCATATACCACGGTGTATATGTACTATATTATACCTATGTAGGTATATATGTGTTATAAGGTAAAATTAACTTTATAAAAAAATTTCATAGACTTTTTTAATTATCTACCTATTGACAATGATTATACTCTCGACCTAATTCAATTAGCCAACAAACACGCGATGAACATCGCGGTGAAATATACAGCAGGTATATAGGTATAAACGTGAAACGAGAAAAAACGAGGGTGAAAATTGACGAAATAATGGAAAAGAAAAAAGAAAAATATAAATATTGTGATAGACTGAGATCAGTTTTTATTGTCATATCAACCTTGAAAGTGGACCGGCCCGGGATCCCCTAAGGTGTTCAAAAAATAGTGAAAACAAAAAGCGAGAACAAAAAAGCGAAAAAATTCAGCAAAATCCTTGCGACCTAGAATCCTTATGAATGAAGAAAATAAATGAAAAACTGATGTGCGAAACTTACGAGAGATCGGTGCCGGGGCGAACTGACTCCATTCTCCGTGATGGCGGGGAAAAACTCCTGCGGGTGCCTGTTGTTCCCCTGAAGGTTGTGGACGGCTGAACCCACGGGGGTCCTGTGATGCTGGTGGCCCAGGGTACGTTCTCCGCGCACGCGTAAACTTCCGACGCGTCGTAGGGGTGCCGGGGACGGCCGGGGTATGCGCGAATGTTCCGAAGAAGTCGGTGACGGTGTCAAGGGAGTCGAAGACATCCCGTTGTTCTCGGGCGTCGAAGTTGTGATTGTCTTCGACGTTACGGTGCCCGGGGTTTGGACCGACCCTCCGACTACTGTGGCAGAAGATTGACCGGAACTTCGAGACGAAGTTAGACTCAAAGTATGCAATGACCGTTCGCTTCCATGCCGAGCCATTCTGTTCGTCCAACTCATGCTGACTGTAATAATTAAAATCAGATGTTCGTCTGATTTTTACTTTCATATCCTTTCGGTCTATTGATCTAATTATTAATCATTTCAGAGTCGATCAACGTCAATAGTTTCTTCGCTCCTCATTAGGTACCTGTGCGTTGTTGCACGCGATCATAATGCGTTGTATTAATATAGAAATGGTCGTGGAAAGCAGTGAAATCTGTGGGACAGCTAACGAAAGTGTGATGTTACAAGAAAAAAAAAAAGAAAAAAAAGAAAAAAAAATAATGAACTGCAAGACGAAAGAAGAGAAATTCCAGAAATATATATTATTAATTGCTCTCCGACGAATATGAAACGTTGATGCAGTATATAAACGCATGCACTATATTGGACAATAAATTTCAATATTGTGCGACACGCGTCGTGCCGAGTAAAGATCAACTATATAAATCTGAACTTTCTATTCGCGATCTTGTCTCGTATAAAACTATAACGAATATAGGATTGCGATTTGTTCGCTTCGTTGATCATGGACTGCGGTTAAGAAACTAGAATCCTTCGCGAATGACTATCCAAGGTTAAAACTCTGTGAACTTTGACTGGTCGAAAAATTGTAAAATAAAACTATGCGATAAAAAATTGATTAGTTGATGGTTTAATATTTCGTTAACATGCAGAAAACCAAAAGCACTCGTCGTGCATCTAAATATATTATGATTCTAATTTTCATTATGTAATGCGAAACATCGTACAAAACCGGAACATATAGTTCGAAGGCATGAGATGATGGACGATCACGTGTCTCAAATCGCTGATGGAGATAAAAATCTGTTTGTTTGGAGGATTTTAAGACACGTTATGTTATGACATACAAATTCATGAACAAAGTTGAGAAGAATTACTTCACTCGCTGCAGGTTGCGTAACATTAATTCAGGCCGATTAACGTTTAGCGCGATAACGAGTAGGTAATTTATCACACAATACGACTTTCCGTGGGTTTTGAATTGCGAACATCCTGCAGCCGAGAGTATAATGAAGCGCGAGATATTTGAAATTTAGAAAATGAGGGGAAAAAAGTAAAAGCAAGGATAAACGATCGACGACCGATACCTAATGCTTGTCAATTCCATTAATCTATCAATCAATTGCGTAATTCTAACAATCCAGTGTACCGAGACAATCAACGTTATACTACAGTGTGAATACTGACTGTTAATGCGGATTGAAAAGGTCTCTGCGATCGTGGGAGGATTGAGTTCATCAAATTCAAACGCATATAATATAGACGTGCTTTTCATAATCGAAGACAGGCTTTGTTAGATCAGCTCTTATTTATCATGCTTCAAACCCGTGTTTCGTCTTCTTGACAAATTGACGAGTTCATAATTCTATTATACCTACAAGGAACGGCTTCTCAGACGGCTTATAAGTCATAACCGACTCACAAAAGGCTTTTTGTAGTCTGTACTCTTCGAAATACTATCGTAAGAAAAACGACTATTACAGACTCGATATTATTATCAATGATATAATGTACATCGTGTGAAACTACTTCATCCTTATAAAATTACTCGGCGAAAAATGAAGCAACTCCGATCAAAATCGAATCTAATAAGCTCTGAGATGTGAAATGATCTCCAACATAGTTTTTTTCTTCCGTTTTCGACATCGAGATCATCGCATCGCGTTTCTTCTTGCAACGTTATTTTCAACTCAGAGATTTAGGTTTCTATTTAAAACTTTTTGGTAGAAGATAAACCTAATTATAAGATTCCAAGTATAGACCCATAACATACATTATAGGGTGGATTTTCTCCAATGTGAACGTCGCTTAATATTGACACAGCTCGCGGAAGAGGTCGAGGACATATTGATCGACGGTTTTCTGCAGACACATCGCGAAGCCGGATGGCGAAGAACTGTAGAGTGGGGAGACGAAGATTAACCCAGGTCAGTAATTCGCCCTGTAAATCGTCTCCGGCACCCGCAATCCTAGACTCTTGCTATACCTGGTGTGCATAGCAGCACGTTTTCATTCAACATTCATTTCAAACATCGACTATAACTAATATATGAATGAATAATTATCTGCTATTTCACACCACGATTGCGTCGTTCTTGTTTTCATTGAAAACATTTGTATAGGTATTAGTCTGATATCTGAGGAATTGCAACACAATCACGATAAGATAGATATCAGCACCCAATCCTATACATGTTGTATTATATATAATTCTAGAATCAAATATCTCGAATGAAATGCTGAATAATTGAGACTCGTGGTAATGAAATCATGCGAGAATAATGATTATTGATTGAATTTGATAGTTTATCAAGTATAGTATAGGTAGATTTATTTATTGGTCGACTTGGTTACATCGAACCGATAAAATAGCTTCAATACTCGAATAATTTAACGTAGGTATACGATATATAGGAACGACAAATCGATTTCTTTGAAACGTAAGAAAACGAAAAAGTGTTACAACTAGGGAACTGTATCTAAAGAATGAACAAGAAACGACAATCGGAAAGGTAAAAACCGAAATCGAGTACGTCGCGGTATTTTTATGTACATATACAACGATGGGAGAAAAACAGTTTGTAGAATGGGTTGGTAGGTAACTAGTATGGAAGTAGTACAATCAATGTTTCGCGGTCGTAGCGATTCAGAATACTGTAACAACGCGACATGACAAAAGAAAATAAATTGACAACCTGCCATAGGGCGTATAATAAGGTTTATAACGCTCCAGTTGAGAAGCACAGGAAACGAGCCTGCGCGGGAAATAATACTGTATTATTCACTTTGTACCCGAATAGCGAATTTCTTTTTTTCTTTTATTATTCGGTGAATTCGGACGTAAGTTAATTCCCCTCGCAATTACTAAACGCGGTACTTGTAGGAATCGATATTTTATCAACCGTTGAATTAGCCGAGATCCATTCATTATTGACTGTGTTATATACGCATTGTACATATAAAGTAATCTTTAAACGGTATCTGCCACTGTAAGGCCCACGATTAACCCGAAGACAACTAATGATAAGTAGACTATAAGCAAGTACTTGAAAAGTAGTGACGAGACGGTGTACATTATACCTACATACATACGTATAGCAATGCAGCTCGTACATAAGTAAGAAATAATAAGAGTGAAAGCTTCGTATCATAGCTCGCAAGATTGCAGTCATAGTCGTAATTGAAAGTTTTCTAAATTTCCCACGATTCGTGAAAATAATATTTATAGATTCTATTGTGATATACATATAGGTGAACGCGATGTGGTGTACGTAATTGACGAAATCGAGGATATTTTAGGGGTGAAATTGTTATGAATGAGAATAAAAACTTATATTTTTTTCGGTCAAAGTTCTTATACGTGAAAGTTTCAACGCTATTGAGGCCTGTTGAATGGTTCTAATTGTTTTCTATTTGAACACGAAGGTCAGACCTAGAAATAGCTAAAACAAGGCTGCTGCTTTTCTAACAAAATCAAACAATCGAACAATTAGAACTTGGATAAAAAATTTCAGAATTTTATTGACATGCATCTAATCGTGGGTATGAACTTATATCAAGGTTGTTTGAAACCAGCTGCAGGCAATTTCGCATATCAAATGTAAACGTCGATATCATTTTCTCGTATACTTTCAGCCTTTCGTATTTATGCAACTCGATTTGTGCAAAAAAAAAAAAAAAAACCCCATTAATTTCGCAATTATTATCGTTTCTGCGAATAAGCACACCTGCACGATACTTGCACACTACCAGATCAACAAACGTTAAATAAGTTCATCAACGAAGAACTGCATGAGGAATTTTGAAATTTAATCATAAAATTAATGCGACTTTACTCAGTTCGCAAAAATTGTCAGCTCGAAGCTCGATGTTTGAATAGTTACGAGTTATAGGTCTAATGTCGCTCACACGACATTGATAATTAAATTTACGAAAGTTATAGCCTGTAATAAGTAAAGACTCGTTACTTTCCGTGAAGTTAGTTACAGGGTTGCGCAAATAGTATACATATATTATAATATACCGTAAATTTTTATTTATTATTATTCTTCGTATTATTATTACCGTTTGCGAATAACAATAATCTGGTCTAATACTAAAAATTAAGTACATATAATGTATTTCTGACATATTGAACGATTATTTTAGGATAAGCTATTGATCACTCTTTGCCCTATTTTTAGGCTGCTACCTATCCACGGTTCGGCCGGCGATGCCATCGAGAAACCCGATTTCGATTATTATTTATAAAGTACATAGTATGTTCTCCTAGCACGCTATTAACTTTCAGCTATACACGAAGCTGCGTTTCACATAAGTTTACAACTTATGTAATGAATTGTGAAAATTTATATAAAGAGAAAATATGAAATAAATTAAAAAAAAACTTATTCTATTTTTTGAAACTTCGCTATATTGACGTCGAATTCTTTAGTACTTATATAAATAGAACAGACTTCATATTCACGCTACGTTATGTTATTTTGTTATTTATAATGAACTTTGATAGTCGTCAACTAGCGGAAACACTGTCTGTCAGTGGTTGTGCTACAGCGCAACTTGCACCGATGCGATATGCACGTATAGTAAACAAACATATTTCAGAACTTTCAACCGAATGATTATCCCGTAGAGCGATTAGTTACGGCACATGGACAGCGCTATAAAGTAATGATCGTGCACGAAAAAGATCGAAAAGAAGAAAAAGAAGAAGAAGAAAGAAGTTACTTTATTGAAATACACAACGTAAGCAAATCGAGATAAGATTTTATGCTGACTAGAAAATGGTGCGTTATATGACCAATGAGAGTATGATATCTAGCCTCGACTTGGTAGACGAAACGGTATCGTCTAATAAAAGTTATTAAGCGAGTAATAATCAGCCGTAAATTTCGTACCTGTGATGTATGGAATGATATGTTATTTACCAAGTGATCTTGACACACTTACCTAACACAGCACGTGGACAAACAGGCAGAAATTAATTTTTAGCAGATCCTATTCGGAGCTACAAAACACGTCAGAAATAGCAGACGTCAACTGAAACTGCGGACCGACGCGTCTCATGGCCCGGTGAGTCGCGAATCGGCGCATGCGCGTACTTACGCGGCCATATTTGAAATCAGTTTGAACGAAGGCGCGCACCTCGGGGTTTAGGCTTTGAAATACAGATTTATAGTCTATTACATATTTCGTTATTTCGAGTCATGTTCTTTGCCCCGAAACTTAGAAATCATTTTCAATTTTATCTCGAGATTTTTATACCTCATACGACTCTATACCAGAGTAGAATATTAATAATGAGCGCATCCTGCCTATAACTATATTATCTTGCGCCTTATCACATAATTAGGACACGATTCAGGGTGATAAATAAATAATTGACGAGATAATTTTGAACTAAAATTCTACTTGTTGGCGTTTGTAATAAAAATATAATGAAACTTGAGTTCAATGTATAAATTTGTTCCCATAACATTGAGATTTTTCAAAGTTTGGCATATCGTTAATAAATTTCGCTTCCAGCACGAGAAATAAACACCTTACATATGTGAAATTATATTGCGGTTACCAGGATGAACTTAACAATTTTTTTATATAATATTATAACGTGAGAAATAAAAATAGTATAGTAGGTACATTCATATAGAAATAAAGTCCGGATACAGTAAAAATATAACTAAGACTATAGTAGAGTAGAGATGTATCTATAGCGTATTATACATATTAAGGGCAGAATTACTTAAACTATCTAAAATATGACCAGGGCTATGAGAAATCAGCTATAAGTGTTCGGCTTTCCATAACGTACGAGTTCTGAGCCCTGCACTCTCCCCACAACCGATTTATCGCCTCATTTAGTAATGGCATATCTCGGTAGGTGTTTTCTACTTCCTATAGAACATAAATGAATGGGGTGGAAAAAGGGTAAAAATAAAAAACTGGATACGTAACGAGTATTTGCAGGAAGGTATGGGAACGAGCGATTTAAAGTTTTCGAACGTTGTAGGTATTTAGAAATCTCATTTTGAACGGATTTCATTAGTTTTCACTATGTTCATAATATAGTATGCAAGAACGAAGAAATAGAATAATTATCATAAATGCATGTATATACCTGCTTTCGACCTCATCTGGAGGTTCAGCAGTTGATGTATTATCTGCAGGCTCGTCAGTAATCAGACTGACTTCCTGAGTACCCACCCTGTAATTATATTATGTGAATCACGATTATATTTCGGCAATTGAAGATACACCTCATTGTTTTAACATGGGGTGTATCTTCAATCGTCTGCCCCCAGCCTAGAGAAATTTATATACTATGGAACCTGCTAATTATAGAGCTAGAAATTTTAGCCGTAATTAGAAATGACTGTGATCAAATTTTTGGGAAGATCAAATTAAACTCCAAAGAGTTTCTGCACTTCAATTAGAGAAATAAGTAAAAAAAAATCTTTGAACTGATCGTGAGAAAAACTTGAGCGAGCTTAGCGCCTTTTACTTACATTTCTTGCAGTTGTTGGACTTGTGTTCCCAAATCATGCAGAATCTGTAACATCTCTTGGGCAACCTTCAATTGATGCTGCATGATCTCAGTACCACGCTCGACTTGGTCCTGTAGTTTTAGGATAAGCTTCTGCTGTTGAAAGATTCGCTGCTGTTGCTCGTGAATGAGCTGTTCCTGTTTATCAATTTCTATTTGCATAACGGTGTTCTCAATCTCCTGAAATTCGACCAGATCATTGTCAGGGCCACTGTCAGGGCTATCCAATCCCACCCATAAATTTCCGATATTTTTCACCATTGCAATCGGCCTGTAACAAATTTATCACAAAAATATTATCGATTTCTCTATACAGGGGGAGGGTAGGGCAAAACGGACCACATGAAAAATTCCTTTTCAATTATTACAAAAAATTGAATTACATATTCATCGTGAAGGTGATCCTCGAACTTAGGAATTTTTTGAGGAAGGTCTCAATCAATCAAGTCGAGTCAGATTCAGTCAAGTTATCGTAAACGACTAAAAAAGAAAAATTCACAATGAATTAATCAATTTTTTATAATGATTCAAAAGGAATTTTTCATGTGGTCCGTTTTGCCCTATCCTCCCCTATTTATTTATACAACTAAGATAGTGTATTCCACAAAATTCTCTTTTATTACAAAGGTAGCGTGATGCTGAAAACCGATTACTCGGGTTTAAAAAAAAAAAAAATTCAAATCTGATGGACCTAGAAAGTCCTAACTTATTTAAATTTGAACATTGGTATACCTATTGTTGCAGAAAACTTACCGCAGCTGTCGGTATACGTAAATATTTTCTGAAATCTATCGATTACTGATGATATTCTTGAAAAATAATCGGTGCACACAAGGGCTTTTTCGTCAAATCTCACGAAAAGTTCCTCAACTCTAGTGAATTCTAAGCAGGAGTTAAAAGATTCCTCGGAATTGACTATATTAAATCAGAACCGTGATCAGAACGGTAACTTGATCGAACATGAATCCGCGGAATTTTATATAATTCGACAGACGATAGGAATAATCAAAAGTGTTAAGTTGAAGTGGGACAAGCGGTCAATGAATGGATAGCTGCTATTCAACACTGGCACGTCAGTTTATGTTGAGTTCAATACGGCTTGGGGGTCAAGTAAAGATCGCAATAATCGAAAACAAATAACAGACTTAGCAGCGCACATGCCTAGGACACAACCAAACTGGCGAAAATCAACCACCAATATAATAATACTCGAATTACAAACTCAAAAACGAGCTTCAGATGATTAGAGAAATCTGTAGACGCGTATATGAATTTAAAAAAATACGAAAAACAAGTAGAGAAGTTAATGAAACTGGTCCAACTTTTCCGGACATAAGTACGAGAATCGGTATTGCAAATTGCAAATCAAAAAGATAATCTAAAATGCGACTATAATCGATGTGGAAATACCAAAGATTACAATAATCTTTTCAAAATCATTTCAATGTTCCAAGTCGAATACCTTGAGAAAAGCTGATAGTAGTATTATTCAAAATTTTGCGAAGTTGAATTGGCAGAATCGGAATTGGTTTGTGATATATCAATGCCTTGTCATTATACCTTCTGATAATATAAGAATACATAATTAAATTCTTACTTATCTTAGAATCACGCTCTACTACGATTTTGTCCTTTATACGGTTGGCCTGGATGCAGATAGGCAGGTGATCAAGCGACCAATGTATTTCACACAGGTCGTTAATTATCACCCTCTCGCTACAATTACCCAATTGATACTAATCGCTCATCGTCAGTCACGCCGCTAATCTCACTCCCTTTCTTGCTATCTCATTTTCTTTCTCTTTGTCTGCCTAGTCCATTCTTCTTACTTTCAAATCGCGAACACTTATTACGATGTAATAATGTAATATTAATATACATACCTAGTACATTCATAAGCATTAGGGTGGTCCTTAATTTGTTTGTGGTTTGTGTATATTTGCAGACGTCCTGGCCCATGGGAGCCTTGAAATTCGGAAATGATCAAATTAAGGACCACCCTAATAATTTGTAAACTTAGATTGAATATTTAATATACTATAAGATGAAATTATTCATAGAATTAAATATACAGGCATTTATTTATGACATGGGATGAAAATAATAATTATTCCGCTTGAATGTATATTTTTATGGGTTTTTATTGATTTTTATAAACTTTTGTTGGATGAATAAAAAATTTTATAAACTAAGTTGGTTTTTTTGTTTTTTTTTGTTTTTGTAAATTGTTTTTTTCTTACTATTCTAAAACGTCGTTTGGTGCTAATTGATTATAAGCTATTGTTTATTAATTATTATTTAAAGAAAAAAAAAAGCAAATCTAATCGATTCGTTATTGATATTTTGTTATACGCTAGACACTAGTAAGCCACGTGAATAAATTATACCTATATAATAAGTACATATACATAAATTAACCGTAAATGTTATAATATTATAAAAATCATCACCTACATATAGGCGATTTCAAGATCTAAATTCAACAACGTAAATTAAATCATGACGAAATAAATATCTAAATAAATAATACAAATATTCATTTAATAAGCCAGTCATTAAAAATTCAAAAATCAAACTAATCTCTGACGTCAATCCATACCTTCGTCAATTTCGTATGCATAGTATGTAATTATATAAAATGAAATCAACTTTTACACATAATATACTATATAACGTCAATTAAAAGTTGTCTCAAATGAATAACGATAAACTCAATAAGACCAAAATATTCATTTTCTTTTTTTTATTTTTTATTATATATATATATCACATATACCTATATCTCAGTAATTGAAAAATCGTCTTCTAATTCTAAATTTCACAAAACTTCTAGAGCCCCCTATTAAGTCTTACCGCATATCATATTGTTATAATCGGATTCTATCAGAAGTCAATGAATCGAGTCGTGCTTAGTTACACCGGAAGTATCGCGATCGTGATCAACATTACGAAGCCGAATGTGTGGTATATAGGTATATATTGTGTATAGGAACGATAAAAGAACGACGGCTTCAGCTACTTCCGGCTTCCCACTTCACCTACTGGCACCTGGCTTTTTATTTCCGGTGCCTCGCAGTCTCCGAGATTTTTTTTTAGAACGGTGACCTCCGAGGGCTTACATCCTCTAATCTGGTTACGTAACGAGGCTTGCCTCTTCTGAAAGAGTCGAACTTTTTGCACCGTCACGTACAACGATTTTTTCAACATGAAGATCGACTTCGAAAGAACTGTCTTTGCTGCTTTCACTGCCTGGCCGACTCGGTACCATTTCAAACTCGTTGCTATTAGTTTCCGAGTGTAAATCCAAAGATTCAATGTCGTCAGGAAGTCCGTCAGGTTCACTCCGGATATTTTTATCATCAAAATCGGAGTCTTCAATTTTTCTGTCGTTCTTTTCGCGGCATTTATTCACCTCGACATCAACACTGGATAACAGTTTCTCCCCGTTTTCGTTAACTTCTAATTGACGTTTCGGTTCATCTTCAAGCTCAGTTATCTTGTCTTCATCGGCAAAATTCAAAAGTCTATCTCTGTCGTGTTCGCGTCTTGATATTTTACTTTCATTTGATATATTTCCACTCGTTTTGTCACCCCTATTTTTTCCCTCTTCATCCGGACACTCGTGTAACTGAGCCTGAACTTCTTGGTGCAGCTGTGTGTCAGGTGACGAACATTTCGTCTCGTTTGAACTAATTCTTTCAGTTTTATCGCTCGCATTTGCAGAAACTTTAATTTCCGATAACTCTACCGCGTGCCCGCCTATTCTTCTCGGCTCGTCCTTGCCGCCCCCCTTAGCCTGCATCAGTTCCACCAAATCCCTAGCCCGAGTATCTCGCTCTTTTTGCGCAAGGGTTGCGGCAATTTCTGCCTCTTTCATCGCAGAATGAATGACCGGCTCTGCCCAAAGCCCGGGATTAAATGCGGGACCGGTTCCTCCAAGTTCTGCAGGTAGGATGTCGGTCGGAAGATGTTCGTGAAGGGTGGTCAGGTTGTTTCCATGCAAGAAAATCTATGCGAAAAATAAATTGCGTCAAAAGTCGATACTTCGAGTACGACAAGATGAAATGCAGCTGAAAAGAGAGAAAATCGGAAAAAGGAGCCCAATAACTCGCACTAATTACCTTGCTTCGTGTTTTATCGTCAAGGAACGGCTTTACAATGGCCAATGTTGCCTGGACACAGAGTGGAGATGATAGGAAATGAATAGCCTTGAATCGAGCTGGAAATCTACCTCGTAATGCAGATATCAAATTGCGAAGTGCCGCGGTACCGAGTGCCCCACCTTGTCGCAAGGAGAAACCACCCCAGTCCACTACTGCCACGAAGCCGCAATGCTGATTGATGAAACGTATATGACAACATGTGCTCGTGTATTTGATTGTAAAATAGTATCGTAATTCCAATTTAGTGACTGTTTTTTAATGATGGACTCAGACATGAAAAAAAAAATTGCATTTGATGTTCTCCAGCAAGAATTCCGCTTCAGTTTTAATTATAATAGAGAAAGCTGTACATTTCAGCGCATTTTGTTCTGGAAATTCAACTACGATATCGCAGTTATTATATTATTTTAATAGAACATTCTCAGTCAAGTATCTCAAAACTCTGAGGGCTTATTTCAGTAAGAAAATTATAATTGATTCATCGCCGATTGCATGAACGCAGCTTTCTTTTTCTAGCTATTCTGCTTCTTTTCCATTTAATCTGATGGAGAAAAATTATAAGACCGAGACGCGAGTCTCGACTCTGTGATAAGTAGAACTGGACTAACCTGATTCCGAGGATCCTGTATGAGGATTTCAAGGACGAGAAAGATGGCTCGTTGCACTGCGAGGGCTGGAACAGCGATCGGATCCCATTGGGAAGCAAGAATGACCAGCACACATCGTCCCTTTCTTTAATCACACGTAAAGAAGTCGGATTGATGTACAAAATAACCGATTCTAATATTCGTCTGGATAGTAAATACCGTTGACTATAACACGAATATGAGTAAACTGTACTTCGACAAGAATGGAGATAAAAATCAGACTTTCTACAGCACAAATAGAAGATATCTTGTAATTACACTTTGCTGCAGTAGACCTAAACCGCTAAGTTTATTTAGGATCCTCACCTGTCACGGGCAGGGAGAACTCCAGGTATTCCAGCTCGAAGAGCACGTTGTAAGGCGGGATCGCGAGCGGTAAGATTTCCAAAAATGTCCTGCCGATGAGCTACTTGATTTTGGTAGGCAACAATGAGTGCAGCAGCTTGTTCTGTCCGATGCTTTCGAGCGTATAAAAATTTCTCCACGTACTCGTCGGTACATTTTCGAAGATCTGTAAAACGGGTTAATTAAAATCTGCGGATGCACCTACTTTACGCATAGTATTTTCCACATAATACATCCGAGAGATCAGAGACTTGGGAGAAATATGAAGATGCAAATATTCGAACACGCATATCAGACACATTCGCTTGTTTTTTATTTATTGCATGTTTGTTAAGCATAAGGTTTTACTTGGAATATTTATACAACGGAGGAAAACGGTGCAGATTCTCCCCGAGCTTCAGCGTATGATAAATATCTAGTGCAGTTTGCACCCGAACAGACTTTAATCTTGATATAATATTTTGCATGCATTATAGTTCTCCGACCTCTTTGCTTTTTTTTTAGTGCGATTAAAAAAGATATATCATGTACGCAATTTTGTAACAATGCCAATAAAGATAAGACTTGTATTCAGGTACAAAGCAGACTTACTATTGCTGCGTATGAATGTCATATATAGGTACACCTTATACGTACGCGCCTTTGATTAGCTTATCGTTATTTTTTATAGAGTACGAAAGACCATGAACAACGATTATTTTACCAGCAAGTGTACACAGATTGAATTCGTAATCGGCTCTAATTATCTTTCTGTATACGCGTCGTATGGAAAATGAGGAAAATTAGATTTGTTGAGAGATTGCCAAACGTTTTCTCTGCGCGCTAGTTTTCGTATTCTCTGCAAATGATTTCACAGTTATTTCCAAAAAGACCGAAAATTTGATAACTATTGACTTACCGACATTCGGCATATCCGTGAGAATCGCTCTGACCGTTTTCACAGCCAATTTCTTATCCTTAGGGTCAACCCGGTGTTCCTCATGATAGAGGCTTCGTGCGAGAGCAAGACTGGCATGTCCTCGAGTTGGGTTCCACATGTATTCACAATATTCAGACATCCTGATTGATGGTCAGAGAGTCTCGAATAATTTAAGAAAACTGTAAAAACACAAAGACGTTTTCAAATTTACAATGAATCGTATATTTTTTGTTCGCACGATTATTTCGCCAGTAGGGAAAGCGAAAAAATTCACGAAGCAATCTCTGCGTTTGACGTATCAGACTCTCGTGGATATATCGATTGTTTATATCCAGGTATCAGTCTGGACGTAAATATATTCCGTTATCTATGAGCCAATCCTGTGGTAAGCTTAAAAAGCTACACAGCTCAAAGATAAGATCAAAAGTATTAGACAGAGATTCGAAAAATATTACATATACTTTCATCAATCGACCACAGATATTCTACGATAATTACTCACGAATAAATATTTCCGTATCTTCCGCGATCGCAATTCTTCATGATTTTAACCGAATTACATTATGCAGATGATGTTATGCCATTGATTAATACATTAACCGCGATCACTATTCTTTCGTCTTTAATCATTGTGAATTTGCTATATTCATACTATACTCAGATCCAGCAATTTTTCTTCTCGTCTGTTTAGGACCTATATAGTGTGCAAGCACATACCGTAAATGTAATTTGATATTTTATAAATAACCAAAAGTTACATACCAGAAGCACAGACTCGACAATTAATTTCAGTATGTAACCAATTACGAGGCCTGTACTAAATTATAAACGCAATGATTATAGTATAAAACAGTAGTGAAAAAAAAAGAAGAAAAAAGAACTGGCGGATAATTTTGTCAACGGATTAATTAGTCGTGGATGTAGATTGTGCGTGCAACTCTGGTGGTAGCGGACAAACGAATGAAAGCTAGAAGCTGATTGTGGTACTAATGTATGTAATGCATACATACCTATACATATAGTTACATACATACATACGAGTATAAGCGAGCGGGAATGAGATAGAGTAAATATACAACTAAAAATAACAAATACCCGCGAGAATCAGAGAATTGAAAATGCGGGGGATACGCGATCCCAATTATAAATCTAAGTGCTGACCAATTAAATACTAAAAGTGCAGAGTCCGGAACGCTTACAATATCTTGATCGGCCACACATGACCCGATCGTATCGCATACGTATTGGGACAGAGATATATGCCTATCTGTCAGTAATTATTACATACGAGAGATTTGGTGGAGCCCGGAAGAAGATGATAGAATCGTAATGACGATAAAGGTATTGATTTTTACTAATAAAAAATGGGTAAAATTGAAGATGTATTCCCGAATTGATTTTGTTGTACAAAACCATGCAATACACGCATGTTGGCACATGTCAATACCATATCAGTTAGCACGAAGATATAATGCGTATAAGATATCAACGCGGATGTTGAATTGAACTTGTAATCAATCGATAAAATTCTTGACCGACTCGGGTAAGTGGGGTGAGTTCGTTTTACTCCTTATACTTGTATACATACGAGCTTTATGTGACGATTAAAGACCAATCAATGTTAAACAAACGCCTCATATCTACACGTGTGAAGTGCCAATATCTGTATAAGTCAGCTAATAGTATATTTTATTAAATATCGTACAAAAAGATACGAATATTTAGTTTTTTGAAAAAATAACGTAAGCAACTAAAATAATCATGAGTTTCATTGAACCCATGTAAAATGAAAATTTATTAATTATAAACGACAGTTTATCCTGATGAAATAATCACAATCGTATGAAATATAGAAGCCGAAAATGGTAGCTTGATCTCGTATAAGAGGTTTGAAACTGGATATTTTTATTTACTTAGAAAGTACATACGTCGTTGCATTTTGAAAACAGGAACATTGAATAACATCATTTTTATAATAAAGAAAAACATGTCTCATTGGCAACTGCAGAGACAAATAAAAGTTAACTCTCGCGTATAGAATAACACGCTGTATATGGTGGCGTAGGTATACTATATAGTTAAGTGCATACACGATATACATATGCGCAATATATCGCCCAGATACGTCTATAGGTATAATAGAAGTGCACAAAATTGTACATATGTATGTATGTATGTATGTACAAAGCCACAAATGTGGTAATCGCGAGATAATGCTTCATTCCATATAGTGCCATCGACGACGAACATTTTACAAGGATGATAATAACAACAAAACCAACAGAAGAATGTAAGTATATATATAGGTATAATATGGTATATATCTTGTACAGTAAATTTCTAACTTATTCTTATCATTCTCGGTTTCTAGACAATTAATACCCATACCTATACACACATCATATACCTATGTGTACCCACTTACGATTTTGTTTGTCTGTTATGATTAGTGTTTCTCATTATCAGCATGCCCTTTTGCGGAATGATTTTTTTATCCAGGTTTTTGAGAATTGCAATTTTTTTCTCAGGCTCTAGAGTCTAGTTCGTACCTTATATTATACTCTAGCGTAAAGTGGAGAAAGTTGAGCATTCGCTTTCAGACTTTATATAGGTATGTATGTATAGGACATTCCACGTCAAATTATAGCAACCCATTTTCCTCACTCCCTTCGATTGCGGTCATTTTTTAGTATGATGTTACCGACCCAAGAGGGGCGCGGAATTTTTTGCAGATTTTTTTTAACCACCTTTGCAAATTGAAAAGAATCGTAAAACCAATTACGAAAACGCCATTTCTAAAAATCTGCTGAAATTCATACTGATTCTATGATTTAAAATATGATTCTTAAGCACCATAATGGGATTTCAATATTTGCTCTCTTAGTTTTTTCATGTTGGAATTGGAGTTTTAATTTCTTTTCGATTGGTCATAACTTTTTCAAATATTAATGAGCTTCCATTTCTTTGAAATTAATATTTGAGAAAGTTATGACTGATGAAAAAAATAAGACCTCCAATACCGTCATGAAAAAACTAAGAACTTGCGAAAAAAAATAGTAAGTATCAAGATCCTTTACAGTGTGGTGCTTGAAAATCACATATTTTGAATCATAGAATTAGTGTGAATTTTAGCAAATTTAAAAAAATGGCATTTTCGGAATTGGTTTACCAACTTTTTTAAATTTCACTGATGGTTAGAAAAATATGCAAAAATTCAGAGATTCTCTTGTAACGGTAACAACATCATACGAAAAAATGATCGAAATCGAAGGGGGTAAGGGAAGTGGGCTGCTAATTTGACGTGAAAAGCCCCATATAATATATACTACTTGTGTCCACAATATACATAGAGACATATATTGACACATATAGCCTGGCATAAAATGTACACGGTGTTCACAGATAAATGATAAACGCATTCGAGACTGGAAAGTAAGCGATGATTAGGATCGGCTCTGTTACCCGTAAATTTTCGTCGATATCTCTTACGGTAAATGTCACACTATATTTGATAAACGGCCTCTTCTATAGGTATACACAAGTGTGGTATTATAAAACAAACAATTATCAACCGGGAAATTATAGGCAGATGAAAAGACACTACTGTTCGAAATGAATGGAATAGGGGCTCCACATGTTTTGAGAAACAATTCGATCAAAAACTATTCCAGGTTTAACTTTTTCGCGGTTTCTTCTGGCTCATAATCAGCCGGAAATACGCCATCCCGCATGAATGTGCAGCAATGAGATCTACACATGATGCATGACCAATTGTAAGATCAAAATATACCTATACGTATCATGTATATAACTGTAGTGTACAGTGCGTCATGTAAAATGCATGTACACTGTATAACAGCAAATGAAAAGGGATTGGTAGATTCCATGGTCAGTGCCATTAGCAATGGGATTGACCAATCCGTTTTCGTTCACTGAGATGTAGTTCATACGAATGAACATACCTCAGGCAAAGTCGACAAATTGAAAAGGCACAAACATACTCACGGATATTTTTAGATCGGAGAACAAACATGCGAGTTAATCGTCTAACACGTTGCACTTATCAAATGTAACATTACACGTATCGACGAGTTCGAAAAACAATATTTCACCGGTTAAACTCCGTGGTCTAAAAACACTTCGAAGGCCGTTATTCTGACGTGTAATAATTGGATTTGAAATTTTCGAAACGATTATTAAAAACTATATCATTAGTTTCAGGCCCGTTGAAAAAAATGAATGAGGCGTGCGTCCTCGTCTACCGAAGACCTCAAACTAAACGAGTTTCAGGCGTGAATTACTATCTCAAATTTTGTCAGCCGTGACTAACCGTCAGATACCGTCATCGCCGTTTCACAGTTTCACCTGAAAACGAAAATAATATATGTGCGAAAGTACCACTGACAGTGAGATGGTCGGTAAGCTGGGCCCGTTGGGCACACCTGATTCTGAGAGAGAAGAATAACGAATACAAAAGGAAGTAGGAGATGTCGCTATAGAGAAGGAAACAATAAAAATATATGCAGGAGGGGGATACAGTGAGAGAAGGAAAGAGAGAGAGGAAGCGAGAAAAGGTGGAGGAGGTACACACAGAGGAGGAGAAGGAGAAACCGATTGTGAGTCATCGCACCGACCTATTGCAAAATCGCCCACTACAACTGTTAGGTATAGGTAAAATATACCTGAGTCAAGAATAATTTGCGTGGAATACATGTTTTCAATGAAAAAAGGGAAACTAACAATGAATAAATCACTGCAGCATTCAAACTCTGAGAGATAAATTGCAGAGTTTGCTACAAGCCTTCGTTCATGTTTTGCCATGCAACGATCGACGAGACAAGAAAATATTATCGTTTGATACGCCGTTTATTGTTCTCATGGTCCGTTGACGTATAATCGTCATCGTTCACCGCGGTTATCTTCCACATTCATCCGGTATTGAAGATAAGTTTTTTCTCCAGACTCAAATACGAAACGCTTCTATAAACGATGAAACTATTCGTATGCAACGAAGGAATTCTCGATCTATTACGATAGACTGCATAGCAACTTGTTGCGCGACTTGGTGCGAATAGTCGCAACGAATTAGTAATGGATATACGAAACTGGAATTTTTCAGTATCCTGTAAGTTTGATACAAAGAATTGTTTTTCATTGTCGTAGCCTATACAGACATCGAGAATTAAACAGCTGAGGAACCGAAGATTAGGTACCATGTGTAGGTGTATCTTTTGCTTTGATAGTTTACTGCATGGAAGCAAGTCAGTATAACAGGTATAATCTCTTGACAATGTCCAAGTGCGCGTTATCTCGATCCATGCCACGGATATGTGTAAAAAATCTTGTAACGGTAACGGTCAACGATTCATTATTCGATTGAAGAATTTTAGTGAAAAACGACTGCAAGATTATAGAAATACACGAAAATCAAATTTTTCTCTCCTGCACTTTTGAATGAAATTCAATCGAACAAACTCACCTCACATTCGAAGCCGACTGACCGATCATTGACGCGCCACACTACGAATTCTTGAAACCGCCATATTGTGTCGTCACACTATACACCGAAGGCATACAAAGAATAGATCGGCACGAATGTTCACCTGCTTAAACCGATACAAGCTGACGATAAAGGCTTATGCATGTAGCTTCGGTTGCCTAGTGTCTGGCGCAGAATTGTAACAAATTGAAGTATGGGACCTACTTCAATTTCTGTACTTTGCAATTCAATCATTCTATAATTCGCTGATTCTTTTCCAGAGATGTACTCAACATGGAATCAATGTTATGCACCTGGTATCTCGATACATACATGTGAAGTAAAAAAGTATTGTAATTTCCGGCTCGGTCTAGCTTCTAAAAACATAAAATAACTTTCAACAACTTATTCGAGAATTTGAAAACTTCAAAAATTATGATGAGATCTTGTGATGACTATTCCACAGGTACAATAAGGCACCTGTTTGGTGAATCACCGGCCGAAAAAAAATGCAGCATAATTATGATGTGCAAATTTATATACGGGCATGCCGTCAGGTAAGATGAAAGATATTACGCACTGGTGAAGAAGAAAGTCGATCAAATTTCGACTGAATAACTGTTATTTTATCAGGTTTAACTTTATAGGATATAATGTAAGTACTAAAAGGCTCAGCTACTACTAATCGATTCTTTCGGACGAAAGCCACGTGCCAAACCGAGGAATACAAGGCTATATACCTTACCTTCCCGTACGTATGCGTATGCGCATTACGGTTAAACGCGCCATTGTAATTCACTCAATCCTGCACTGTCGACGCATCAATGAAAATCTTCGCGTTGAATGAGTCAGATACTCCTTTATTTCAATCATTTGATATGAGCTTTTGTCTCATTTAGCTCTTATCAGTGTGAGAATGATAATCTTAATTATACACAGGTATGCGTATGTGATGTAATATTTACACGGCGATCTAGTCCTAGCTTCGGAAATTTTGAGTCAGTTGTTTAATCAATTGGAGCAAGCCCTCCGCGGAAGCTAGTATGATACCCAAAATTGTGTACACACATATAATCGCGTCCAGAAATTTGGGTATTTAAGGAGTTCGGTTATTACTTATTATAGTGTATCTATTACAAAGAAACAGGCCTTGGCCTCCTCCCATCTGCGTAAGTATCTATTTTCTATATTATAAATTACAGAGGAGTGATGAAATGCGCCAAAACTTCAGTTCTATGTATTTGGAGTAGGACCATGGATCTCTTGAAGATTAGACAATTTTTTCTCTTCGAGACATATTCTTTCCACGAGTACTCATAATCTTTCATATGTTATACTTTTGTATTATATTCTACCTTGGGACGAAACAGCAATCTTATATTAAATACGAAAACTGCAGGAAAAGGAAAAACTCAAAGTTCAATTATTTGCGTAACTTATACGCCTGAGTTCTCACAAGTCCCAACATCCAAAGTTCAGGAACATCGTCGAGGAGATTCACTATTTATACAATATTGACAGATCTTCAACTGCAGCGGCTAATAAAGCAAAAACTAACATTACTATACATATCTGTACAAAAATATCGAGAATTCTTTACGCAATTATTATCAACGCTCTTTTATAACATTGTCATAATTAATCAGTGCAAAGTTAATCTTACATAATGAATTACTCCAGTATAGTGAATCATATCAAACATTGGGAAACTTCTGACTTTTTATATTTTAATCAATTATGTACTGCGACTATAATTATTAAATGTAGATACTATAATCTGCAGATGATAATGTAACATAGTGTGCTACATAATCTTCTGCATAATTCAAGTCTGCAGGATGTTGTGAATTTGGAGAGAGTGAAGAACTATTGTATATGATTATCGATCTGTAACCATAACTAAATAGTTGCCATTCAATCGATATCTTTTTATATGCATATAGATAATTCATGATAGACACGTAGTAGATTTCCTCAAGCCATCCGATATGGTATCAGGATTAAACTGATACGTATAGCAGAAATCTACTGACAGTTTGGACTGTAATCCGAATAAAATCAGCGTCATCATTTTATTCAGGACTGATTGTCACGTTAAAATCCTAAAATTTGTAGTGGCGCGTATCGAGCGCGGTGTTAGTGGTCTGTGCGATAAGTTTTACATCAGTCAACGATTGCAGCGCTTGTCTTCTTCGTAACACGCGAGTTAGTCCATTTTTAAGTGCCGAGGAACACGGAGAGCAGAGTACGAGTTGCTGTGGCAGAAGAGACCTTCAATCGATTAATGTTCTAGAACCGATTTAAAATCTATTCTACAATGGATCACGGATCGAAAAAAGCGAATGGCTTTGCTACGGTGAATAACAAGGTCAGTTTACAATAATTATCCACAAGTACATACTATACATAGATTGCATTGTCATTTTAATCCAGCCGACTTAGACGTTCGATGCAAATTTAAAATCAACTTATTTCCGACTTATTTCCAAAGAGAGATCTCAATTTGTTTTCATCTCAGGGTCTTATCTCGACGATGCCGAGCATGAAAGTATTGGGAAAAGTACACAAGTTTTTCGGGGCTCAAGCCTTGACCTGTATAAGCGTAACTTATAAGCAATTTACGATTGCGTCCATATGCACGTATAATGCAATCTTATATAATCGATAAAACGAGTTTCTTCTATACCAATGACCTGTCTATCAGATTGCATAGATCTAATATCCAATTATGGATAGATCATGGTGACGCAGGTAAAAGTGCCGGCACTTGAAGGTACAATCAGCTAGATAAAAGTTGAAAGGACACGTCAAAAGGGTTTTCATATGGTCAAACATCGTTTCTGTCATTCGCAACATTTTGCATTTCGAGAAGCTCCTTCGCATTTGCAGCGTCATCGCCTATCACGAATGTGAGCATTTGTCATTGACTTTGCGAAATTGCACAATTTAATGAAGATTATGAATCCTCGATAGAAAAATTGGGACATCAGAGAACGTGAGGTCGGCAACGGGCGAAATCAGCAGCTGCTGCAGTTATAATATCAATAATTATTATTAATTATAGATGAATTCCTATGGACGACTTATTATTAATTCAGGAATTGATTATAGATAGTTTTATACTGGAGGCAAGGGCTTCTCCTGATTTTCCACGTTGGATTTTTGGGAACATACATCTTCACCATCTACTATGCGTTAGCGCGCCTGCATTTACCCGTGGCAGATCCAGCCCCGGACTTTCAACCTGGCCAATGGCAGTTTCTCACTTTTTGGAATGTGGTAAGTTGAAAAATATCATTAGAAATCTTGTTTTGGATACTGACAAGTGAAACTTTGGGGTTTTAGACAAAACTCTATCATATCCTATACGTATAATTATGCAGGTCTATTCTTATGCTATGTTATTCGTTGTACAAGTAAATGGAACTGAGACCGTGAATTTCACATGATTAGTTGTAGTCATCGTGAACAGCGAGAAGGTTTTGTCGTCAAAATATAATTAACGAAAGCATTTCGTTGAAATCCAATTCAGACGTAGGTATATCTATATAGGTAATACGATAACGTCAAAATATTGAATAATTCGCAGAATCTTAGCTATTACGAATGTGATATTATTCATGAGTCATATGTAGGTATATTAGTTCTATAGTTATACGATATATCGTAGCTCGAAGAAAGTGTCAACTTTTAAACCGAGTGAGATATACGAGCTCTCAACTTTTTGACACGGAGTTAAACACTATTAGATATGAAGGATCTTTTTTCCAGTGAAAAATATTTCTTCATAAATAATCATTCACTATAATTATTTGGAGTTTGAATTAGTAATATATTCGGATTGAATAAAACGCTCCGAAATTTCAAGCCATTCAAACGAGAAAAAAATAAAATATATCGAATAATTTGTTCTTTTTTCAATCGCATAATGAAACTAAGAAAATACTAAACCGAATCTAAAATAATGAATTTGTAATGACTTAATAATTCTTCGATCAAAAACATACCTATGCCCACTCCGTTCTCTGATACCTTTTATACTTGGCCAGTTCAAAAGCATGACGTATGGTCGAACAAATCGTATTGTTTATAGCTCACCTATGAGTACGCATAATGACGCAATTGCATTTTTACATCTATGTAACTACGTCGCAATTCTAGAGTATAATTTCCTGTGATATTTTTTCATCGAACTCATTTCACTCGGTTTTTCACGACGCTGTCTGGTTAAGATCACATTACAATTGCTTTACTGTCTGTTGGATTGACATTTTTTTACCGATTGTCAGCAAATTCTACTTATTATAATGGGTTGACTACTCATATTGCGTGACAATTATCATTGCGTAAAGTGTTGCATACGTGTATGTCTGTATTGTACATACATGTACATTGTACAGGAGTTTCGGAAAATGTAGGTTTAGATTTTTATACCGTTCTGTAGTCCCTACTTCTTAATAGTGATAAATTTTCTTAAATGAAAGCAGCTGCAGTCTATAACTATCAGTATATAGATCGTTCACCTCCTTGACATGAAATCTAAATTTATTACAGTCAACGCTGATTTGACTGAATTGATGCGATCGTCGAACTCACTGCAAGGAAAAGTTCCCAACCTTCCAACCCGGATTTACTCGAAATATATATACATATATTTTTTAAGTAAAATTTATTTAGAGTCACGAAATACGATTTCCAAAACCATCTGACTACACAATTTGAGATTTTTCAAATCCATTCATTTGTAATTTCACTGCACGTTTGAGCTATTATATCTCTGGATCGGCTGGATCTAATTCAAAGTTCGAAATCACTCACAAAACCAGGCCTTCATTACTCTTTGGCAATGCACAGTGTTCCTGAATGAACTTGCTTACCTACTTGAGCATTGCAGGACTATGGCATAATAAATTTGCATCTGAACTAATCTAATCTAATTGTACCACGTCATATTGAATCGAAGGGCTTTACGTATGAATAATTTCGAGCTTTGTCTTTTACCCCGATCAATTTCACAACAAAAATATGTGAAATTACGCTTTATGAAAATGATTAACTCTCGAATATGTCAATATACAAGCTAAAGGATTTGGGATTCCCCTTGATTGGTTTTGGATTATTTATAAGTGTAAATGAAAAAAAGAAATTGTTGAAACAAATCCGGGTTGGGGAACGTTGGGAATGTTCCCTTCATTGCCTCCAGTGAGTCAGTAGACGACAATATCTTGATTGATGACCCAGATATCGCGTTATTCCGATTAGGCCTCTGATTGCAGCTAAAAGCTGTCTACAACTATAATTATCGGAATATTTCTACATATGTTATACATGCAATGATAAGTAATAAGGAAACAAATTGCAAGCGATGGTTCTTTTTCTTGTTCATAATATCATATGCGAGATATTATTTATTCTTAAACTTATGCAGCTGACTGTTACATAACTTTCTACTATCAGTCAAAAGTAAAGGAGTTAAATAAGAGGACAAGGTCCAAACTGGGGTCAACTGATATCGTGAACTTTTTGATCACATTTTATCGCTCGTTCAATGTCTTGCTGTAGTAACTCTACAGAGTTTATATCTGAAATGGGGATGAAACATCTCGCGTGTATCAGAAAAGAGAGAAGCTTCGATTCGAATTATGTCGTAATCGGGTTCATGGTTTTATTTATTTTTTAATTTTTTAATTGGAGTTGCATGTTGAGTCGATTACGAATTAAAAATAGCTCTATGTATGTACAACCTTGAGTACACGTAATCTGCGTGTATTTTAGCACGATTATAATGTATAAAGGGGAAAAAAATACATCGACGATTGTCTAACTATCAATTTATCACGATTAACGTGGATTATTTTTCATTCCATATCATAAACATTCCTGTAAGTCGTATTGATTGAAACATTTACAAAATACGGCTCTTGCATTCGGAATGATTACTGATCTCTAAATATTCCAAAGATTTATTATCCCTTTGTTACGAGTTCCAAATATATTTTCAACTAAATTACTAATTAGGGTCCATCCTCTCACATATTACTGAACTAATTGCGTCAACGTTAGAATTTTGTGTCTATTATTCGTCGGCCAATGCATTGCTGACAATAAGTATATTCAAAATTAAGTTCAATATCGAAATTCTTTCTCTGCAAAACTCTGCAAAACTGTAGCCGCACAGGCTGCCCGCCAAAGCTTTGAATCAATAGTTTGAGAGCGAACCACGGCAAGGCGCCAACTCTGTGTGAAAATGGGATTTATAGGGTGTTCTTTGGAT
The DNA here is from genome assembly GCA_963992785.1 of Tenthredo livida. Classification (NCBI taxonomy): domain Eukaryota; kingdom Metazoa; phylum Arthropoda; class Insecta; order Hymenoptera; family Tenthredinidae; genus Tenthredo; species Tenthredo livida. The sequence continues at coordinate 9,510,717 of OZ023066.1, read as the reverse complement.
TACTAGTCCACAACCTGCATATCCATTTCCGCGCACCATGCGCCAGATCGTAGAGAATAAATTTGATAAATCGTATAATAACAGCAGCATGATTATCTCGCCGTTTATTCAGAGAGAGAATTTCGCCTCTTAGTCAAAAATCATAATCATTTACCGCAGCTTTTCCTTCTCTTTTACTATCTAAGTCGTTAAAGACACCTCGTACGTTTCTCACCCACTTTCTCTGACATTAAACCCCCAATCAACAATAGCACACGCGAGTAAGCTATACACACGTGTGTGTGTGTGTGTGTTATCTAGTGTTCATGGAATAGTTGTGTTATAGGACTGCGGAGTAGCGTAAGGTTGGCTACATGCGATTACGCGAAAAGCCTCAAGGAAAAAATACAGGAGCGCAAGGTGTGGGTTATAGCGTGGATAGTAAACGCGAGAGTAATTACACGTGAGTCGGATTCGTTGTGTGCGCGCGTGTGTGTGTGTGTGTGTTGTGTGTGAGAGAGGTAGTTCAACTTGAGTGGGTCTCTCTCGTGTCTGTTCAGTGTTCAGTGTTCAGCAGTGTTCTGTCTTCGGTCTTGAGAGCAGTGCAGGTTATAAAATCGCGGGTATTTCTAGGTTATAAAACACAGATTTTCCACGCGAATGGATATAGTCGGCATTTTCTAAGCTGAAAATTTTCTGACTGAACATCATCTGTACGTATTTCTGAAAATTTTGTTTATTTTATATTGTTAATTAACCTAACTGCTCCCCGGATGACGTATATACAAACGTATTGTACTATATAAGCTCTTATTTAATGATAAAAATTTGTAACTTCCTATGTGTACGTGTAAGATTGTCTCGACGCTTTCAAGTGCATACGCGTTACGTTACGTTACGTTACTTTACTTATCTCGACTCCGCGTACTTATAGTAAAAATTTATCGGATCAAATTTTCGAATAAAACATTCTCTGCCTGCAGAGACATTGATATTCGATTTTTGAATATTACTACTGCATTATGAATCATACATTCGCGGATTATGATTATGGATTAGGGGGAAAACTCGAAATAGGTTTGAGAAAGTGTTGCGAGTTGTTTGCGCATACTCGATTCTTTTAGTAATATAAAATGATAAGCGAAATGCAATTTGATGATCATCGATATCAGAACCATATTTGATTGAATTTCATGAATTCAGAAGCATATTATTAGGAAAAGTTGGTTGAATTTCGAAACAATTTGTAACTTTGAAGGACCAGTTTATCTTAATTATTCCAACTTTCGTCAGCGATTTAATTGGGACATGTTGAGCTATGAGATTATAATTCTAGCGATCTGGAACAGCATTTCAAAGTCTTAGACGCTTAGGAGAACTTGGGCAAAACCTGAAACGAGACAATCTTACGGTATATATTAGGTACAGGTTTCTTTCTTTTAATTTTACTTTAAAATTTGCTAGTCGCGGTAACGCGTAATATCATAAGTTACAATGAGTATGTAAGACTTTATATTTCTTTTTTTTTGAATTGTTGAAAAACCTGTGTGGTTTTTGATCGGTGTTTTATTTATTGTTGAATTCGCGAGACTTTAATCCGTCAAAATAAAACTCCAACGGTATTAATTATCAGTCTAAAGTCGTCGTGCGACCGCAAGTTTGCTGAAAATCTCGAAAAACACATTACTCACAGTTATTATAGTTACGCTGAGGAAAAAGACTCTCTGAATTTCAGGGAATTAGCCAAATCTGAGCGTAAAATATGGCATTCTCGGTGGGAAAAAGTAAAAAGCGAGATACGCTGCTGAGAGGAATGCACGCTGTTGCTTGCGCCCAATTTGCATTCGGGGTATATTACGATTACAACTATACCATCATACCACGACACATCTCCAGGAATCACAATGCCTATGGTGGGAAATTCAAATTTCTCACTTTTTGGAATGCGGTTTGTATTTCTCATAATAAAACCTTGTTCACGATAATTTCATATTCACAAAAACACGTGTTTACGAAATTTTGCCTAATCGTCAAATTATACATTCCCAACTATTAAAAATACTCTATATTATACGTATAGGTATATTATCGAAAAACATTGATTAATTATACTATATCAAACTGGCACCTCTATACATCTACACCTCTTAAAATAAAGTTAAATTCTAAAACCTCATTATGAAGACATGGTAAACAATAATTGGTTCGGAATTTTTGATGCGAAAAATTAACTGACGATCCGTGAATCGCGAACCTGGGGTAATCCCTTGGACCTCCTAATTCACCCACAGAACTTCGCCATTCAATCTGTCGAATTAATTTTTTAACTCCTTTTAATTCTAATGACGTTGTGTGCATACAGTAGATGCGTAGATGAATACAGTGATATTTGGTTATTATCATCGTCATTACTATGCTAGGCAAAGTTATATTATACTGTTATTCATATTCATAAGACCTGTTGATGGATAACCAGAATATGGTGTTGAACTTGTGTCACACAGGTCATGCATATGAATAAGACTATACAACTATAAATTAATTTTTTAACTCTTTTTATTCCAATACCGATGTGTGCGTAGTAGATACGTACACAGAAAAAAAAAATTTGTTAGCCCAAGAAAATTTTCTGCAAACCCATTGGAAACCGAAATTATCTTGAATCAAGACAAAATTTTCTCGAACCAAGAAAACTTTCTTCGATCCAAGAGAGTTTTCTTGGTTCGAGAACATTTTTGACTTGATTCAAGATAATTTCGGTTTCCAATACGTTTGCAGAAAATTTTCTTGGGACAAAGAAATATTTCTGGGGACAAGAAAATTTTTCTTGGAACAAAAACATTTTTTTTGGACCAATTTAAATTGGTACAACTCGTTTTTCTGTGTATATGAATACAGTGATATTTGGCTATTATCATGATCATTAATACGCTAGGCAAAGTTATATATACTGTTATTCATATTCATGAAACCTGTATGATGGATAACCAGAATATGGTGCTGAACTGGTATCAGACAGGTCAAGGCATACCTATGAATAAAATGCATATGAATAAAACTATACATACAACTTTGCCTTATGTAATAATAATAATAATAAGTGCTAAAGGAACAAATATTGTTGCATTAATATATAAAATCATAGATGGCGCATGATCTAGCAATAAGAACTCACCGTTTAATACTTCGATAATAACAAGATCTGCTTGAGAAAAATAATCAGGTACAAAGTCGAAATAATTATCTCGACTAACACGCGTATTTGCAAATATATTTGCTGAAAAAAAAGATGTAGGATTCTGCGGATAATAAATAAGTGATTATAAAATTGTATTATATGAATAAAATGAATAGAGATATTATCTTATTATAGATAATATAATCTTATGTATAGAATAGCTCATTGCATACGAAAGTCGGACTGCGGTATTATTCGGTATTCCAACGAATGCAGGAATTTAATTTCTTCATACTAATTATACCTATGCATATTATTTTTCTACTTCATTTAAATCAACGAGGAAAAATGATACATACATAGGTACTTGTATGCTACCTTTTCTGAAAATATGCAGAAAAAAAATTTGAAAATTTCCGTTTGATTTCGCGTGGATAACTCCTGGGTTATTAAGCCTCTATATACCGGTCAAGTGCGAATTGAATAACGGTGCGAAATCAATTAGCTATTGTTCACTGAGTTTCTCTTCAGCCAATCCGCGATTAATTATTACACTAGCTTTATAGTTTAAAAACGATCTTATTCTAGGACGTCTCTTTTATCAATTATAGCATCAACCTGGCTAACGTATATAATAAGATTTAATATTCACTGGCTTATTTCAAAATTTTAACACTCACATAATTGTTCGATTCGTCCTTACAGACTTATTTTAAACTCTAAGTATTTCATATGAGTATTTTGTGAGCGGATATATTTAATATTTAAATATTCGGTATATTATAAGTAAAGTCATGATACGCAATTTATTTCAATCCACGCGCGTACAATTCGAGGAATTGTTGAAGTTGTTATTTCCTAAATCGATCAGAGTATCTATCAATAGGTATTTGCAGTATCAAAACGATTTGTTATTTCCCTGCAACCTTAACACTTGTGCAAAAAGAAAAAAGAAAAAAAAATCCACTTGCCTACGGCGGTAAAACATAAGAATCAAGTAATAAAGGTATAGGAGAAGAAAAAGAAATTTTAGAACGTTAAAAACATACACTTAATCATTATTTTTGATCAGTATAATGATATCGGAATTTTAATTACTATCCAATTTATTTTAAGGATTTGAATTACTATCTTAACAATAATTTACGTTCAAGTATAGCTTGCCATAACGCTCGTGCCAAACTTGATTTATTCATCGAGCTAGCTAATGCACGGAAGTTCCTACTTTTTCCATCAACTACCTCTAGAGTGTATAATATGAGCTTTATTTCATCAGCCTGCAAATAGCGCTCTTCGACTTATAAATATTACGAAAACAAGTTATCAGCAGTAGCTGTAGTAATATGCAGGAATTAAACATAATTTTTGATAGTAGGTATTAATTAATAGTTGGTATGTATTGCACATTTGCAAGCGTCTGTTTACAGGTATATGGTTTATATGTATATGTATAATTATTTCGTGCGGTACTAAGTCAGCTATTTTCTTCAAGATATAGCACCACGAACCACAGGTAATCTAATCGGTCGCGTTACTCGACCGCATAAAAAACATATGTTAGGATTTAGTTGCATATATGTAGGATAACTAACACCGGACTATAAACTACATTTTAAACATCGAAATATGATAAATGTATCCTTATAACTGTAGTTATACAGTTAATCTTCGTATTCCCCAATCGTTTTTAGAATACATGAATTGAAGATTATGGAATTACCAATAATAACTAGAATAGGAGGTAGTACAGAAATCCGCGCAGAGACTAGAGAGAATCTATAAATTTTAAACAAATCCGAAAAGCGAAGGAATATGAAATAATTTACCTACATCGTGCGTATTCAGATTTCGAAGACTTGAATAATCAAAATCACTAGACTATATATAAAATCAATAAAATCTATATTACCTCCACGTGGGATTTTCGAATCAACTATCTATTATAGGGGTGTTAACAATTTACAGATACTACAAGCAGTCTTCTTTCTCGTATGCCTGGTAAACGATTTTGGTGGAACGAATGATTTGAGTCCAAGAAAATTGCCGATATTACGACGTGTTAAAGATTTTCTTCACGCCAGTCTCGGTTTCCCAGTCGCAATGGTAGGTATAATCTTTTTTTTACTCGAATACACCTACTCACCCACGGTGTTTATTAAATCGAAACATTTTTCAACATTTTATTACCGAATTTGCGTAGTTTCCAAAAATATCATAACTTTACACATTTTCTTATCACCATATATTCAGCAATAATTCATTTACAACATACTTTTCTCATCAATGGTATAATTCTACGATATTTAAAAAATAATTAACAGCACAGAAGAAGTGTATAGTTTTTTTCTTTTTTTTTACATTCATTTTCACATAGTTCTTACTTTTCAGCTCAGAACGAATTCCATATTAAATTACCAATTTTATAGTGATTTTTTTTCAAATGATTTGTGATTGATTAGCCCTAAATAAGAACCACCCTACGTATACTTACATGAGTTACTATCTTTCGATAGATGCCTTGGATGCCTTTCATACCACAATACCTGATGATTCATGAAATTTTAAGTCACTGTTAATTCGCCTTAAATTGATCAATTTTATCCCACAGTTTGTAGGGATCACATTCTGGATTCTGATGATGATAGACCGTGAGCTGGTATTGCCCAGTGCAGTAGATCCTTATTTTCCATCATGGTTAAATCACTTGATGCATACCATGATCGTAGTTACTACTATAGCTGAGATGGTTGTAGCTCCCCGCCAATATCCTAAACGACTAGCTGGCCTTGGAGGTCTTCTTGGTTTTATGGCCACATACTTAGTTTGGTATGTCTCAATGCCATGTTCCTTATCACTTATACCATTTATATCATTTACACTTGGCGTTCGATCATGTTGAAATGTTGTCTCAATTTTTCTATTCATTTTTTCAGGCTGCTCATTGTTTATGCAAAGAGTGGTGTCTGGGTCTACCCTGTAATGGAAGTGCTCTCCTGGCCACTTCGGATTCTATTTTTCGTAGTACTTTTCGCGATGACTGCAGGCCTTTACATGTTAGGAGAGTTATTCGATCGACTCATCTGGGGTAACGCCTTGTCAAAATATGGCAAATCTCATTCCCAGTAGCCTTGTCAGGAAATGACCATGACATACGCTATATACTCTTCGGTGGTGGTGATTACATACATTTTTGTGCCTCGATTTCACATTAAGCTTTATTCTATGCTAATGAAAACTAGCTGATTTATTAATTCATGTTGTTTGCACGTATTTTACAAATGCACTTTGCCATTATATAAATTCATGTGTAAACTGTAGCACCAAGGATATCATTATGAATCAAGAAGTTACATTTTATGTACTCATTATTTTTCTAAATAATTTTCATAGTTGATATGAATTGAATTTTACTGAAATATTATGGCACGAATTTGGCATGAATAATGATAGTCTGCTTGAATGTGATTGAATTGTTTATGTATGTTGTTTGAGTGTTATTCTGGGAATGACTTGTTTATCTAGAAACGCCCGCAATAACAATACCAATATCAATATTAATAATAGAATATTCTTTCAGGAGGAGCTCGAAAATCTGCAGGTAAGAGTGTCAAGCAGAAGAAATCAAAATGAAGATATTAAAGCTGTAGGCATACTCAGAAAGTTCAATGGTTGTTATATGCGTAAATCGTTAAATATTTTTTTATTGTTGAATTCATAATATCATTCAAACCGGATGTTTTCATTGTTAGTCCCAATTAAAAAAAATTCAGCTACATTTGTTGTTACTGTAATCTTGTCATCATATATGTATGCTATATGTGATTAAAAATTCAGCATAAAACTGTCGTTGATAATAAAAAATTAAGCAATAATAATAATAATAATAGTCATAAAAGTAGGTATTATATAGAAAAGTTGTTGGAACAATCTGATTTTTGTAAAAGACAATTTGCTAAATTTTTTGTAAAAAGAGATACTGAATAGATTCTGCAAAGAATAATTAATAAGCTATTTTATAGGGCTCAAAATATTCGTTTAAACTTGAAATATAGTAAAGAAAGTAGTACTTCATTTTTTTTCTTACATTAAAAAAAGGAACATAGAAAATTGTTGCCTTGAAGTATTTTTAATGTTTACTCAAATGTGTTCATTGTAAATGTTTACGTTAGTTTCTTATAATGCAATAAAGCTTTATTAGTCTTACGGCTTACCTGGGGGTCTCACTACAAATTATTATTCATAAATATGGATTATGATTACCTTACGGGGTTTTACATCTTTTATTTCTTTCTTGATCTTTTAATTTTTGTCCGAAAAAAGAAGTAGAACAATTGTTATATAAAAAAAAAAAAAAAAAAAAACATATAAAAAAAATCTGACATCGTTGTAACTGAATTTATAACAACAATAAATAACAAAATGACTTAATTCTCGTCGAATGAAATATTGGTTGCTTAAAAATGGAATAGTATTTTGTTTAGACAACTTTATGCTGAGACAAATACTAAACCTTGTGATTACATCAAAGATAACAACAGAATATAAGTAAAATTGTAAAACATGCAACTTTATTTGCATTTTACATATTTGTGAATAAAATCAAACATGATATTATAAAGTAATGTTTACTTAGTTTATAGAATAAAAATTGATACGTACACTCGATAACAAACCACTTTGCTTCTATAACAATTATAGATTATTATCTAATAACAGAATGAGCAATTGACACTCTTTTTCTAGAATCAAATCATCCAACATCATTGAAATTTTGAGGCAAAGAATGACTGATCAATATTTGTTCCATGGTTTTGAATGTAGTATACTATGTCAGTCTTGATTTTCAATAATAGAAACAAATCTCAATATATAAAAATTAAAGTTTCTCTTAGTATTTACGTTACGTATAAAATCGTTTTTCCAATTTCTTAATCATATAACTAACTCAAATTACTCCCTAATTACATTATCAACAATATTAAGTAGATTGGCTCGCGTAAATGCTCGCTTAAATTAGTAGAGTATTTATTTCATGTTTTAAGTGTTGTGACAGTATTTTTGATGAATCCGATGTTCACTGTTTGTGCTTTCATTATAAATTAACCCGTAGAAAGTTGGATCCATGCTTCACTCAGTCATAACATAAACACCTCATAGAGCCAGATAAAGTTAAAAATAAAAAAATAAGTTCACAATAATTATGGACGAAGAACCGAATCTTCATTATCAAACTACATGCCTACTTACAATTAAACCTGACGTAATATGTACAGTTAAATTATACGTTCCGAATTAAACATGATATTTTTAGGGCTCACATCATTCTCGATAATTACATGATTTTGAGTATCACATTCGATGTCATATTCCTTCAGAAAAAAGAATTGGTCATATTTGAAAACATATAAAGAGTATTGTAGTTAATTTACGACATAACTATGCTCGTCGTTTCGATACTACTCAGTAGAATCCAAAGATACAAACAATAAACTGGTTCGCTAACAAAAAAGATGAGATTCCTACAATAGTTAACTCCAGATTTTTTAGATAGGTGGTTTAAAAACCTTGTCCTTCCTAAAGTTTAGATTCTACAGAGAGTCGCTGGAAATTATATGATCGTAAATTGCTAATACAAACTATCGCGTTTCTGAAATTTAAATTTCAGATACAACTACCTAATGTCAGAAGACTTACGATTAGCTGCTTTATTGAGCTGAGGAGAAATCTGTGTGCCTTTAGAGCTGCAGTTTCTACTGTTAATTATTTCATCGATACTTTGCTTCAATTCTTCCATCTCTAAAATATCTAGAGGTAATGAAGTTTGTGTCGCCATCTCCCTGGCGCTTGACTGAATGCTTGCGTCATCATTTTGACGCTTAGTTGATTTAGCTTTTGAGTCATCAGATTGCATGAGTCGGGATAGTTCAGGGGAGTAAGACGTCAAGCTAGATGCTGGGTCACCCATGCATGCCTTTCTATATATATCTTTCATCTCTATTTCCATGTTTTTAACTTTGATCTCCTTGCTCCGTCTGCCATTTTCGTGGCTGTAACTTTTTGTACTCTTATTACTTGATTTACTTTTACTCCGTTCTGGGGGTTCCTCGATATTCAACATTTTTGTCTCCTCTCCAGCGTGACTATCTTCACTTTCACTATCCTGCTCGTCTTTGTCTCTGTGGCCGGCTTCCACATCAACATCCTTACGCAAATTACTGTAAGGACCTTTCTCTTCGCTGCTCAAATTTTCATCACTATCGCTGTGCCCTGGAAATAAAAACGGCAATAGCATCCCTGCGTTTTTACCGTCTAATATTTTTTTACTTATAATCTGTCCATCCAGGCCAGCGCTGGCTGATCTTCGCTTCATGTTAGGCATTTGCACGGATGGAACGTTCGGATTGCCTCCGATAGTTAAAGCCGAGAGAATCTGGGCTCCCAGTTGACTTTCTTGCGAAGTAGTGCTTCCTCTTCTAAATAGCGGTCCAACTTTTCCAGATCTTGTCTTGCCAAAATCACGTCTTCTGCGTTTACCTCGTCTATTACGAGAGTTACCAGGCAAAGTTGACGACGCTACTTTCCTAGTTGTCTTCAACTCTGCTATTTGCACAGAGATCTGAGAATCTAAAGAATTTCTACGAGATTCTACCGAAACTCTACGGACGCTGAAACTTATTTCTGAATCTATAGAATTTCTTCGATTACTCGATACAGATCCCGTTGTTACACCGACTAAAGCTCCCCTTCTTGTAACCAATTTTGGTAACGCAGCTGCCCAGGTTGAACTGAAGTCTTGCGAGGCAACTGAATTCAAATCAAAATTCAAACCAACTGGATCCTCGTGTGTGTTGTGAAAGCTTATAGACAATCGTCCAGCATTATTGAACGTTTTTCTCTTCGCAAAGGCTTGCGCAATTACTTTATGTTTTGGTAATTTCATTGGCTCTTCTGCCTCACAATTGAAAGTGCTGTAACAATAAAGAAAGAGTTTTTAAGTAAGTAATTCGATTCACCCATTCATTAAAATACTAATCTTTTTCACTGTTAAACAACTTCAGTCTATTTTAACAATATGTGAACAAATAGTATATTGTGTGTCTTAATTCTTCTTCTATTACAGAACGCACCCAATTGTAGCGCTGCCAAGATCTACCTACGCCTTTGAATATAGAGTTGGATATTCACGCCAAAAAAAACCTTTACCTTTTACACAGAATGATCAACAATTTGTGCTTACCGTCTCAGAAATCTTGTCCATGTATCAACAGTTGATCCTGTCCAGACCCAGGAAGACATTAAGACACCAGCAAAAAATGGAGATAGTAAATGTAATTGAAGTTTGGCTACGCTTGGTCTCGATGTCATTTTACATTCGGATTCGGATACATCTGGATTTTTTGTTGTGATAGAGCAGCTGAAAAATCAAATCGATCTAACAATATTTTTTGATTTGTTTTTGTGTTTGATTTAATTTTTGAGAACATTGCAGTATCAAGATTCTGAAGATTGATTAGAATCCTTACATCATAAAATCCCGGAAGCTTTGTTTCCACTTCCACGAATGTTGGAATTCGTATATATGGCAATAAAATGTAACAACTACTGCCACAAAAGTAAATATAGAGAATAATCCCATTCGAACTATTGTTTCTCGTATCTTTGAGCTCGCTCGCTCAGATATTATTTCCTGACTGCTTATCTTCAGATGAATTAACGTTATCAATCCTGAAAACCAAAAAATTAGCGATCAAATATATTTCATTTTTCTTTACTTTATGTTTGTTCATCAAAATTTAGCGAAATTAGTTAATTCTTTTTGGTTGATTCAAAAATGTATATATTGAAATAGAAATTTAGGTAACTGGTCAATAAAAGGACCAAATTAAACATATGAAAATTAATAAATTGTTTAAAGATACGAGACTATGGCAATATACTTACTCTTTGTGTACAAGCACAAGGGAGCATAAAAAGAGAACTTCCATTAGCTTACGAATTGTATGTACATACATAAATTGAAACTGAGATAAAATAAGTTTGAATAAATATACCTCTCGATAAGAAATATCCTCCGACCAGTAACACGACTAGTACAGGTCCCAATAAAAACCAAGCTCTTACTGTGTGATTTGCATAGCCAACAAAGCATATTCCGGTAACACTGTTCCCATCTATTTCTCCCAGAGCCATAATGGTGACGGTAAAAACGAGCGGAAGACACCAAGCAATGAGATGGAAATAGGCTCCTTTTTTGTCTATTCTATCCTGGATCTTTCCAAGTGCTTGAAAACTCATGTGCCACGCGTATGTGAGGATAACAAACCAAACCATAGCTGCCATGAGGAAGTAATAGACCAATACGAACACCACAACGCACGAGAGATTCTCACCACTGGAAAAAGAAAAATCACATTCACTTGGTCGTAAATTGGGTTTTAACTTCTCTTATCATTTGCCGGAAGGATTAAGAATTGATATCAAAATACAGTGTCACTATTTCTTACGGTATATGATAAATACGTCTATGAAAATTCAGTCAAAGCTATTTCTATTGTAATAGAATTTAATTAATAAGTATTCTGGTCACACGGTTGCAGTCTGCCATTTGTCTCGAATAAAATAATGATCGTATATGTGGGATGCGAGTAAATGCCTGCGGCAATGATACCGACTACCTTTTGTGTGATCGTATACAGAATAACAAGGAATCAATTCATGTTTTAATACAGTCAATTACAGTTTTCAAACTCACAAGAAATGAAATCCGACTATTTACTATTGAGAAGTTTTTATAAGTACACACCGATACGCGCATACACAAGCATTTATATGTATAAGGAATAAGTGCCTATAAATAAACGCAATTATTGTCATTGCTACTGTAGAATATTGATATAATAGGTCATCGTTTATTCAACGAATAGAATTCTCAAGGTCTGTTCAAAAATCACAACCGAAAGATGATATCGGTTTATTTCTTATTTTAAATTAGTCAAAATTAAGTTGAATGTTATCAGCATAAAATAATCCTAAGCTTGCCAAAACCTACCTCGGTTCGCTCATTCTCAAAGTGCCATCTTTGCGGCAAACAATAACGTCTCTACTTCCAGGGCTAAACTGTGCCAGCCATCCGATACAAGATACCATAAAGCAGCTGTTTATATAGAATATAACTAACGCTGGATATTTGTTTGCGCTTCTCCAGTCTATCAGAAACGTTACCTACGAAAATATAATGTATAATTAATTGCTGTAAAGTGATATCGCTGTGACCAAAGTTTTATAAATAACAACTTGGGGTATTCGTGCAAGATTTTTGCTCGAAACACTCATATCTATTTACCACAGTGAATAAATTGAATACAAGACAGGTCCCAGCAGCCCATGCAATGAACGAATGAATTTGACTTTGTTCAAGGGGTGTATAAAGCGGGTCGCTGCACTGAGTTCCGCATCCTTCAACTCCCTCAAAAATTGATAACGCATTATCGGTGGGCACCAACGGCTTCAAGCATTGGCCAGTCGTGTTGAATTTCAGTTCTCTTATATCGTTTTTATACATCCTTGGAAATAACTCGGTGTTTTCGCACCTTATAAAACTGGGCCATATGGTGTAATTCAACAATAAACGACACGGGCTAGACACCTTCTTGCACATCTCTTGAGACGGCAAGTCTACCGTACCGTTAACACATTTTGGCATAAAAACTGAGCACAAAAACGGCTGGACAACTTGCCAACACTTTGGAATGTGACGTAGGGCTCGTAAGACTTGTAATCTCTCCTGTGAACGAAAATTCAATATCAACTTAAGTTCTGGTTGAAAAACTTCACATCCCATTTACTCAATTCTACACCGATACACGAAAAAAATAAAACCTGAATATTTTCTTCCGACGTTGGCTCAGGGATTAAATCAAAGGTCGTAGTCGAATAGGGTAGCTTCGTTCCCATACACAACGTGTTGTTACTAATCGGAATGCACTTTGCTGGCCTACAACAGTTTGCAGAATGTGTCGGCAACTCGCCAACGGCGTATCTATCCAATGGAAAAATCTGGTCTTCGTGTCTATGCCGCGGCCTGTTGCCCACGTCTATTTCATTCCATGTCTCATTTTCGACGTTACCATCCGTAGAAAAACTCTCGCTTAAATCTGATTTGACTTGGCGGAGTGCGCACACCAGTACCAAAAATAAATAGCAGAGCATCTAGACGGGGAAGAAGAACGTAAACAGTCAAAGAATTTCATTTTTATAAAACTGATTCACATTCACGTTTCTTTTGATTTTCTAAGAAATTTATCTCCCAATTGCTCGCAACTGTTTTTACTATCTATTCTTTTTACGCAGAGGAGGGGTTGAGGGAGGGAGAAGAGCGCGTAATTATCGGGAATAATAATTGTAAATTTATTTTTAATAACATACCTTGGTTTTGGGACGAAGATGTTGGTTAAATATTTTTTTTACTAGCCAATCTTTCCTCGCCTTTTTGATACATCGACATAATTTTCCATGAGATATGTCCTGAGCTTGAGTTAAAGCGCTACTCTTATTGTGCGAGAGAGCGTCTTCTCAGACAAAGCAATCGCCTCGAACTCTCCGAATGCATTCTTACTGTACCCTACGACGCCGGGCGGCGCGCGGCGGGCACGCCGGACGAGACGGACGGCGGACCACACGCACGATGTTGCGTACCCTCCACCCTACGGCCACCCACGATGCCGCGGTTGCTCGCTGCTCCCTCATTTCTCGCGCTCTCTCAAGTCTCGGGTCTCGCGACCCCCGCTGGTAGAGAAGACCACCTTTTACGGAGCAGATTTTAACTTTTAAATACTCCGCGCGAAGCGCTACGATTGCATTATATTCGAAGCAGAGGACGCGCACACTACGCATATCGCACTGCCACGCAGCTGTCATAAAGCAGACGATAATTGACCAGACGACACAAGTAAGAAGAAAAAGAAGAAGAAGAAGAAGAAGAACTGTCAAATGTGACATGTCTCACGTTTCTTCATCGAGTTAGTAAGATCGGAGTTTTAATATTGACGAGTTGGTTTGATGAGAAGTGAGTTTTCTATCGTGAGTATAATAATACGCATATAATATAAAGGTTTTATTTTCAACGATATTAAATATACGAACCGGGACTATACGAACGGGTTGAGGAAGTGTGATAAGACCCCCATGTCGCTGATTACAACCCCAGCCGATAATAAGCCTAGTTTTAATTAATGCAAATCGTGGTATGAAACACATCTGGGTATTAGGGAAATTAAGTGATTATATTAATTACCAGCAGACTGTTATAACCTATTTAATATACGAATAATCCATCAAGTGCCATATGCTGGTAATACTAACCTAACTTTGTACGAATAATAATACGAGGAATGTAGTGACAGGAAAAGTTCGTTTTTATCATTCTCATATAATTAACACGTCTATACCATTTTTTTTTTTTTTTCACAGACTCGTATCTTTTATTCAAACGTGTGTTCAAACTACACATTTAATTATCGCCTCTTATTTTTTTATGCCAAACGTTACATCGACACCATAATATCCTAGTTTAAAGAATTTGAAAATACTTGGTAATTGATGAAAATAAATGATCATAGATTCATAAAGCATTGATGATATAATCAAGCTATGGCATAGTAGTGTCATGCGATTATTTCATCATTTCAATTATATCATTTCAGATCGACGTAGTACTACAATGAAGGCCTTGATCCAGTTGCTGCCCTTTCTCTTATGTCTGACAATTTCGACAAGTGAAATAACGGACTTAGATCCAAAATGGCAACTTATGTGTCCGGATCTTTATCCATATGAATACAAAGGGTATACACCTAGAGGAAATTTGAGCTCTGGTACATTCAAGGAAAGGCCTAAATACACAAACATTAAACATTGCATAGCCTCTTGCTGCGATCAAATAAATTGTAACATTATTTTATGGCACAACAATACTTGCTATCATGTTAGTTGCGTTAGCAGTAAAGCTTGCACTCCGTTGTTTCGACCCGATAAAGCTGTTAGCTATGATCCGCCGAGTATGATTCTTGTTAGACCGGTAGATAACGATGATACCTGGGCCAATTGGATAGGTGTTAACGATCAGGCGAGGTGAGTCGAAGATGTTTATTCATATTTTCATATTTTAGGTAACACTATGATTTTTGGAAATAATTTATTGTCCTTATTAGCGCTCTTCTGATGGAAGCTTCAGAACGACAAGACGATTTTGCATATAAACCTGAGATTAATACCTGCGATGATGATGTACAGGACTGCAAAGAGAATGAGATTTGTATAAAACAGATCGAGATGGCCAGAGACGGGATTTGTCAATGTGTTATGGGGTACAAGAGAAACGCATTAGGTGATATATTCGTTCATATTTATTCTTTGCTTTTTACCAAACTGTAGAGAATTTTTTTTGAATCTATTAATTTTCTTATTGGATATTCTTATTCTAATAATCATTTTTTCATTTGACTCAATTTATAGGAATTTGCAAATCAATAGACGAATTTGAAGCACTTGAACAAGCTGTAACTTCAGACCTTGAGGCACAGTCTCAGTCTACAAAAGTATCAAGTACATCTGTTAAACCACCATTAAAGCAGCTACTGGTATCAGTCGTATCTAAGGAAGTTAGACTACCGGAAAACGAGGTCACATTATCAGCGTATACCGTTCCTGCCGAACCGGTCAAAGAACCTTATAATTATGTATGGAGTTTGCTAAGCCAACCTGACGGACAAGCCGGAACTATGACGGATCAAAATCGCATAACAATGAAACTCAGTCACCTATCAGAAGGCTTATATATGTTTAAAGTTAGCGTAACAAGTCCTGATAAGTACGGAGAAGCATATGCCAACGTCAGCGTTTTGCCACGTAAATATATTCCCTTGGATATTTATTGCCTGTTTTTACCAATTTTAAACATTCGGATAACTAATTTTTGGTCTTTATAGCAAAGCGGATAAATCAGGCACCGATAGCTATAATATCGCCAGCGTCCCAAGTGGTTAAACTACCTAATACAGGAGCTGTGTTGGATGGTTCAGCTAGTACGGATGATGATAGGGTGATTTTGTATCACTGGGAACTACAACAGGGTCCAATCGGTTATCAGCCAGCACTTCTGGACACGCCTACGCTCCAACTGGACAATTTAATTGCTGGAAATTACACATTCAAGTTAATACTTATTCTTGCTGTTGATAAGATGATTAGGAACGTTAAGGAATGATCTTATCCTTGTGAAAAGATCACGGTCTTTTGTAATAATGTATTTATGCTTTTCAGATTAACCGTCGAGGACTCTGATCGAGTGACAAACTTCACAACAGCTAATATAACAGTGTTAAAAGTAGTGGACTATCCTCCAAGCGCTAACGCTGGTCAGGACATTATAATCTATTTACCTCAAAACACTATTACTCTAAACGGCAACTTGAGCACAGATGATAGAGGCATTGCAAGTTGGGAATGGACGAAGAGTCCATCCGATCAAAATAAAGCAGTCGATATGCAAAACACGAGAACACCGTACTTACAATTGTCGAATCTAGAGGAGGGCATGTATACCTTTGTGTTGAAGGTAATGGATGATTCGGAGCAATCCTCTACTGCGGAAGTTCATGTTTTTGTAAAACCACCGACTAACAAACCCCCCAAAGGTGAGTTCAATGGAATTCTACTTGGAAAGCTGAGTCAGGATATTGTTTGACAATTCCCTGAAATTTGAGCAAACTAATTTACAGAACATTTATAAAGGCTGCAATTTTTTTATCGTCATCATATCATCATTTTCAGCTGATGCTGGGGAGGATATAATTATAGCTTTGCCAGAGACGCAAATAATACTTAACGGCAGTAAAAGTAAAGACGATATTAAAATAACAGCTTATCTCTGGGAGGAAGTGAGGTGAGATTATATTATTCAGTTAGCTTTATCTGTATTGTAATTAACTTCATTATTATTTCTACACGTTTTATCAGAACTCTGATTACTACAAATATCTACTCAATTTATACCCACAAACGCATTTTCCATTTATAATTATATTTTCAAACAGCGGTCCTAGCAAAGCGGTATTTGCCTCTGTGAACGAATCGGTTACTAATGTAACTGGACTAACTAAGGGAGAGTATGTATTTAAATTGACCGTAGTTGATGACAATGGGAACAAAGATTCAGACACTGTTGGAGTCTCAGTAACACAGAGTGAGTATGATACAAAATTAAAAATTTTAATTTTTTCACATGAATTCATTCCAGTTGAATCTTTCAGATGCATACGTATAAAAATATCTAAACGATGAATATATTAACTTCAAATTTCAGATAAAAATGCACCGCCAAAGGCCAATGGTGGTGGGGATCAGGTAGTCGTGGAACCCATCAACATAATAGTACTCAATGGATCTCAGTCCAGTGATGATCTCAGTATAGCGCAGTGGTTGTGGACTCGAGATCCGTCGAGTCTTGCTATTGGTACCGTACTTGAGGGAAGTGATAAGTCGCCAATTTTAATGGTAAGAAATTGAGTTCTTTAGATTGTGGGCCAATTGCTGAATTCACATGGCTGATCTAGATGTATTAGAAATTTTTCACTGTGACTCAACTTTCAAGAATCATTCAAGCATATTTTTCCGTCTTATTTTTCCCAGTTATCTGATATTGTTCCTGGCCGATACATTTTTAACTTGAAAGTCAGCGATGATCAAGGTTTGAGCAGTGAAGATACTGTTTCAGTGATCGTCAAAGCTGGTAAGGAATATAATCGCTGTTTTTAATGTTAAACTTTCATTGGATTCAAGTGTAAAACTGTTTACATCAATGTTTCAGATCCTCAGTTATTAAACCTGGTTGAGTTAACGTTGAATATAGAAGCCCGACTCCTTACAAAATCACAAAAAGACTCTGTGGTTCTGAAGCTGCAAATGTTACTATACGAAAAAGCCAACATCGTTGTACGCAATTTAAGGGCAGAGCCTCGCACAGGTAGAGCTGTATTAGGTTTCTACGTTGATAAAGATGGGGGAAAGTCAGTGATGACTGGACCAGAAGTTGTTCAAAAATTGAAAGAGAAGTTGAGGCAGGACTCCGGACTTCTACAACTCTCAGTGGCCAGCGTAGAAACTGCGATTTGTCAAAACAAATGCTCTGGTATATAAATTTTGTCATAAATATAACAGCGATAATAGTACCATAGCCATTGATAGTAACGTCACCAGTTATCAAACTACCTGCACAGAAATTGAACATCGTTTTATTTAACATAGGACACGGTGTTTGTGATCAAGAAACTCGGCAGTGCCTGTGCGAAGCTTTCTGGATGCAGAATTTAATTCAAAAATATTTTGGTAACGGGGAATCAAACTGTGGTAAGTCAACAAACTGCTTATAGGAATTACGACTTCTGTAACTAGAGAAAAAAACGTTTGGCAGTATTTCTGATTTCCTAATTGAACCATCCGATAAAACCTGTATTAACTGGTGTTAAATTATTTTCAGATTGGAGTATCTTGTACGTTATAATAGCTCTACTTTCTTTAATTACGTGCTGGGTAGGATGTATATGGGGTCTACTATGTTTAATGCAACGATTATGTTGTAGTAAGCGGCGCTCTAGTCGCCCTAAAAAAAAGCCAGCACGTTATTCCCTTCTTCAAGGAGAACCAGAAGATGATGTAAGCTCGTGTAAGTTCATTCCTTAGTTAAGGAGGATAAGAATTTGTTTTTCCTGTGCAGCTATGACCCTCTACACTGCCGAAAGTCTTTATATAGGATTCGGTACTTTTCTTTTTTCTTGTAAGCTGATGTCGATGATAAATACTCTTTTAGTAACAATTAGTGTATAAAGCTTTTCATTATATTCTAATAAAAGTTGATAGAATGAAGAATTTATTTTACATTACTATACCCTTACATAATGCTTAACTAATACGATCCTATGGATTATAAGTTCCGCAATAGCGCAGTGTTAAGAAGATTACCGATTCCAATGAAAATATTAGTGCGGCAGTTTAGATTTTAGTAAGATGTAATTGTGATTGTAATATCATGATAACGTTACCAAAATACTCACAGTTTCACCGCACAATAAAATGATGCTATCAGAATCTGATACAGATTCTGACGATGTATTATTCGAAAGTCGCAAAGGAAAGGTCAACGGCCATCTCAGAAATGGCAAGTCGAGGAATGGCTTTTTGAAAATGGGTCCTAGAGTGAAAACATGAGACATCTGACATCGGTAAGTTAATTATATCACGGTTTATCAAAGACTTATTTAAATTTTGCTGATCTTTATAATTAATTTTTCATAGGAGCTGTCCGATTGACTATTAAAATGATTAATACACGTTTATGATTTCAACTAAAGAATACTAGTCAGCTACGCCTCATTAGAAGGTAATTACCATACCTCTGAGCAGTAATGTTTCCTCAATACTGAACTGTTGGAAAAAAAAAAAAGAAAAAAATTGGGGTACCAAAGTCCTACGATGTCCACCAAATACAACTACATAGGTATATGTATAACTCGCACGTTATACTTTACGGACGTGATATATTAGATAATATATTAACCATTGTACATTTCGATTAAGAGCTTTTATTAATATTTAAGAGTACGTTGAATGTATGTTTTGACGAGTGTGATCGACACAATGGGTTTTGGCACAATATATTGTGTGAAAATATAGTTGATGGAGTAAAGGTTTCAGTTCAAATAGAATGAATTAAATTGATTGAATATCTGTTAATATCTGAAATTGAAAACTGCTAGCTATTTCTATGCTCGCAGTATAAAAATACATACATCGAAACAAAGACTGTGAAAATCAAATGAAGAATGAATTTTTATTACTGTACTCCACGGAGATGACATGTATCATCCAAGCCGCTATTTCGCATAGATTCCGCTGGTCATAAACTAGTATTTTATTTTTTGGTATTATTATTGAATGTTGCACCTGAAACTAAGGTATTGAATCTTTTATAAAGGTAATAATTTTTATTGAAAATAGGGTTTCTTTAATTTTAATGATAAATTTTATGTCTAAACCACCTGTACTAATATTTTTTAAAAGTCTATACAGTCATTATTATTTTATATAATGTTTATAAGTAATTCACACTAATATCTAAAACACGAACATTCATACAGAATATAGCTCTATAGCCAAAGTAATGAAATTTTATTATCGCACAACTGCATAGTTACAGTGGCTATTGACTTAATGATACTTGTTTAGTTGTGTATGCCAACAGTGTATCAAATACAAGATCAAATGTCAGGGTATTTCAGTGAAAACTGTTCATTATTAGTATACAGCACAAATACATGGATCGCGCTTTATTAATTTTCCATAGTATGTACTGAAAAAATTTTTTAATCAATTTTCTTTTCATCGGAATGAAAATACTTATAGTAATTCAGCTCCGTATTATTTCCTTACAATCTTATGAGATGTAAAAGTTTATCGAACGGCCATACCTAAGTCCAGCACCAGAGTTCTTGTTAAATAGAGTCGCCATATATTTGTGCCAATTTGTGTATGGTTCGTGTACAAACTATTTTTAATAACTAACTTGTAGCTTGTTCAATAGACGTTGCTAGGATCTAGTCATTCGTAAAGAGGTATTGAAAAAAATTTTTCCAGGAAATGCACATTTATTATTGTATTGACTGATATTAATATATCATTTATCCAAAAGAAACTATTATACTTATTTCTTTCATTCATTCACCAGATTCAAACTCTGTGTACTTTTTGGTGTGCCAAGAAGGAGTGGATAGTGAAAAGAGAAAGCAAGCAAAATCAGTATCAATAAAGATGAGTTTATTGTCTAATACAGACCAGAATCGAAAAAAAAAATAAAAAAAGGAAAAAAAACGTGATACAAGTTTTACTTTCTGTTTCTCTTGGGAACTTTAGTTGCTTTAACTCGCTTAATATTTCCCTGAAGTCTTTTTACTTTGAGAGATTCGTACTTGATCTTCTTATTACGTTTCTCATTCTCCCTAGTAGGTGCGTTATCTTCAAAATTCAATGAACTTTCATCCCTGATTCCCAGTATTGTAGATTTTGTTACATACAAAGCTCCACTGTCTTTAACATCTTTTTTATTACCGGGTGAATCATGCAACTTTGTATTCAAATCCGGGGAAATATGTTCATCTAACTGCATACTATCTTTCATCTCCACAGAATTCTTATCATCTTCCGCGTGAATATCAACATACCTAGTTTTCATCTTATTTTTCGAAACCCTAGTGTCACTAATTTCAAAACCTAAGTCCTTGCCTATGCTTATAAAATCGCTGCCTAATCTTTCTGTAACAATTTCAGATTCTATTGAACTCTCAGGTACGAATACTCTCTCTTTACGCGAATTTCTATACTTATATACATCTGTTGATAGTTTGAACAATTTATTAGTTTGTAAATTCTGTTTATCGCACGATTTATCACGAACTATCACAGTTTCGTCAGAAGTTGATCTACTGCTAGTATCTTCTTTGAAATCTAGTTTCAAAGGCCTATTTCTCTCAATGTTTGCTGCTAACTCAACTACTTTTTTATACAAGTTATGAAAATGGTGATCCTTCGCTTCGGCTACCGACTTCTGTAAATAAAAAGTGATCTGTGATTAATTTGATGTTTGAAAAAATGGTTTTTACGTCATGATATACAAGCACCTTAAGAGCAAGGGCAGCGCATGCAAAACCGACAGCATCGAGCATCACACTTTTGAGAAAGGGTATAAGAATGACTGAAACATTTTTCAAATCTGCCATACTGACGATGTGCTTTACAAGAAGCATCGGTTCAACGTTAGCTTCCAAAAGTATGCACGAGGCATTGTCTTTCTCTAATAATCTCGTTACTCCATTAACTCCCATAACGATGCTGTTCCTATGGGGGAAAAGAATGATTACTTCAAGAATTATATAGGATCAGAAACTTTTTCAACAAATTTATAATCTACGATGAGACTCACGCAATATTTTCATCCGGTGAAGTTATGTCCTGTTTTAACCGTGCTTCCTTTCTGGCTGTATCTCTTTCCGCCTTATTCATCTTGTGTAAACGTGCCCATGGAATATTGGGTGATTGTCGTTTGATAGCAGGCATTAATCTGTGCAGTTACAGCGATTAATGTGTGTTCAATTTTCATATTAAAAACTGTAATTATTGGTCGCTTACGTTTGCAGCAAAAGTTTCAGCTCATCGATGTTGTCATTTTTTACAATTGGCCTGTCGAAATTAAGAATTTTTTAACGTTTTTTTAGGTTATGATATAAACATCAGTGTTATTTATACTTTTAAATCATCTCATTTACCAAGAGAATTGATACGGCTGAGCTAAAACGTTTCTCAAACCTTTTGCCGGAGCCTTCTTTCCCGATAATGCCTTTTTTTGCTGCTTTTTCGATAACACAGGTGTAGTCATGATTTCCACCAATATTTATTATACAAATACTTTTCAAACTAGCGCTCTTCCATATTCTATGGACTGAATATTGCGCCGGAACTTCCGTGAGTTGAACATAAAGCCGAAATTTTAGTTGGCAGTACTGTCTGCGTTATATACCTATATTCTCTGAAATTTCGGATTTCCGGCTTATAACCTAAAAAAAAAAAATATTGGACAATAATCCCCACCACGCGGTTAGCGGCCTCGTATATGCGTGGTTTTCACTGCGCCACAGTTTTTTTATTCGTCAGTCTGCCCAAGTCTGCCATCTGCATTCGGTTCAAGCATTTGGTTATATCTTTTAGGTTATATTCACCGATTGGGTATTGCCGATCACTTTTAATATAATATTTGAAAAATACATTCAATCATGAATATGGCAGATGGAGCATTCACTCGTAGTGAAATTGTGGGACTTGTTGTGAGATTATCATTCGTTACAGCTGTCACTTACATCAGTATAAGATGTTTGATGAATCAACTCGACCCAACGACGAAATCGAAGAAGAAAGCAAAAAAGAAGGTAATTTATACAATATCAATTACATACGATATTAAAACTGCCTTATTTCACACCTAGTGAAGATATTTATTGACACTGTTCACCGTATCCCAAAAATTATCGCTCCATAATTAAATCGTATAATTATAACTCTTGGATCAAGACCATGCCTATAGTATCCCAGTCTTTATTTCCTTTGTTAAATTACATAATATTAAGAAATATCAGAATTTTTTTAACACAAAGTTACCAAATCGTAAATTTATTGAGATTAATGCATCGTCTGGGTTCCCAGACACTCCTATAGTGAACCCAAGGCAACAGGGGCTTCCCCTATCTTGCTGCTGGTATAGCCATCTTACCACAAAGAACACTCTGCTTTTCATTCATAATTATCTATTCTCGAATTCACTGTATGTACATTTAGGTAGAAGTTTATTCCTCTTATTTCAAATTAACATTTTATTTTCAGAAATTTTTATTTATTTGAAATTTTGTATTCCTATATGTGGGAAAGAATCTGATGGAAAAAAAGCTATACTAGATGCAGATGTCTTGTTAATTACCCAAAATCTTTCTTCCTCTAACCTTCATGTATCGGTAGTAGAATATTCTGGAAATTATGCTTTTCAGGCTCAAGAACAGTTGCGCAGATTGGGAATGACGGAGAATGTTTCGTTGGCCATTGATCAGCTAACAGATTACGAGATGATGATTGCTAGCCACCTCGTAGATCCCAATGACATTACAATATCATGGGAAGATATAGCAGGGCTTGAAAACGTCATTCAAGAACTGAGAGAAACCGTTATATTACCTATTCAGCGCAAAGAGCTGTTTGCCGATTCGCAACTCACCCAGGCACCTAAGGTTTATGAATAAACTATTACTTCCTCTAAACTTGTTGATAGTTTAATTAGTATAAACACATCCACTTTGTTTCCTAATTATCAAACAACTTTGAATTATGTACTTTAGAACTGTTTCAACATTCTCATCCGCATTACATCATACTTTACTATCGTTAAATACAATGGCGCGGTGATCGGATATTCACTAATTTTCAATATTTATTACTTTTGGTCCAAAGGGTGTGCTACTTCACGGTCCACCAGGCTGTGGCAAAACTCTTATCGCAAAAGCAACTGCTAAAGAAGCGGGTACCCGGTTTATAAATCTAGACGTAAGCATTTTGACAGACAAATGGTACGGAGAGAGTCAAAAATTAGCATCTGCTGTTTTTACATTGGCTGTTAAACTCCAGCCTTGTATAATCTTCATTGACGAAATAGGTGTGTATTTTGATCAATAAAGATAGTATTTATCGCAAGGCTACCAGTAATTTGGCCAGAAGTTATAATTCGAGCAAATTTTGCTTGAACTTTATTATTCTGTTTTCATAGTAATTTCATGCTCAATTCTATTGATTAATTAATAATTCATCTTCCAAAGATTCGTTCCTTCGCATGCGTAACGCACATGATCACGAAGCAACGGCAATGATGAAAGCGCAGTTTATGTCACTGTGGGATGGACTCATCACTGATCCATCATGTACTGTTATTGTTATGGGTGCTACAAACAGACCGCAAGATTTAGATAAAGCTATTCTACGGCGAATGCCTGCTACTTTTCACATTAGCATGCCTGTAAGATGATTTTGTATCTCATCATCATTTCATTCTATACATTTATAGCAAAATATATGTTTTCATTAAACATTTGGCTTTCAGAATGTCACACAACGAACACAAGTACTCAAGTTGATACTTGAGAAGGAGCCAATTGCAGAGGAAGTTAATATGGGCACTTTGAGCATTATGACTGAGGGTTTCTCTGGATCTGATTTAAGAGAGCTTTGCCGAAATGCGTCTGTGTACCGCGTCAGAGATTTTGTACGTCATCATCATCAGTGAGTATAAATTTTCTTTCCACTCCATCTCAAATATTTCTCATATTTATTCTCCGTAATTGTTACAAGAAATAAGAAATAAAGACCGATTTCGAAATAATCTGAAGTTCTTTAACCACGTTTGATAATGTGTTGCTTTTCTCAGACCTGCGGCGCCTTCGAAAGCCAGTACGAGTACGGATGAAGATGAATTTCATGACGC
The DNA here is from genome assembly GCA_963992785.1 of Tenthredo livida. Classification (NCBI taxonomy): domain Eukaryota; kingdom Metazoa; phylum Arthropoda; class Insecta; order Hymenoptera; family Tenthredinidae; genus Tenthredo; species Tenthredo livida. The sequence goes on along the minus strand of OZ023066.1, from coordinate 9,485,437 downwards.
GTTGCGTCCTATCACTATGGAGGATCTTGTGATATCAGTGAATAAAATGAAGGACTCTAAAGTGCACACTGGGACTCTAAATACTATTAAACTCGATCTAGACTAGGAAGAAGCGTTTTTTTAAATATAGCTGATCAAGTGCTGACCATATTTTGATCCAACCAGCGTTTGTTCTTTATTTGTTGCACTGAAAACACAATATGATGAATTATAACTGTACCCAGACAGTTGGAATGCTTTAAAACTGGGCACCTTGTGTTTCCCGTTTAGTTTACCTATAGATTATACTTGTTTAGTAATTACAAAAAGGATATTCCTGTAAATATTGCTATATCTGAAGCTTTTTACTCATTGCATTTTTCTTTTCTATTATTAATCGTTCGACAATAATAATCAAATATGAATGATAATCAATTCGACACAGATTCGTAAAATATATTTAACAAAGTTTTACGAATCACTGAAATACCTTATTCATTTTCTTACAATCTGTCGAATGAATCCTGATATGAATTGTATACCTAATGACCTAATGAGTAACGAATACATTTTGAAGTATAATTTTTCAAAATCAATGATAACGTTTTGGGATGCAATTCAGATAGTTTAATACTACAGGAATGTATAAATCGTTGAATACCAGCTAGACTAAAATTTATCATATTGAAATGACCAATGTTATAGGAATGTCCTGCTTGATCTTCCTAATTTCATACCACGTATAAGTATATTGTTTGAAACATTTATTCAATGCAGTATTACAGTAGTTTGTGTCGCATAAACTTATGGTATTAAATATGAACATAGCGAACGAAAATACATTTTAATACAATTACAAAAATATTATCAAACATTGTCATAAAATTTATTAATGTTTCAAAAAAGTATACTATGTGTGAAAATTACAAGTCAATTTCAATATACATAAATTATTGTTCTGGGACAGGTATGTGAAATACTAAGGGACTCTTGTTACTTGATTACTGCTTGTAAATCAAAGATCTGATCATAATTGAGGACTCTTATCAATGAAAATACTTGTGAATGTACGAAAATCGAATTGTTTCTAATAAATAATAGTATTCATATAGCATAATTCATGAATCTGCCGAAATTCTATAATAATTCTATTTCAACTTCCCTTTATTCATTTCCTTTTTTGAGAAAATTTTCCGAATTTTGATATTACGGATTTTCTTCGCTTTCTTAGCGAAAAATTAGTTTCCCGAAGGCTTGGTACAGACAATGAATATTCATAATTTTTTCTTGTATTACAGAAAGGTTTTTATTAGAATTTTAAAAATATCTATTATACAAAAAATTGTTACAATTTTACGCTCTACATATTGCGTATTGTAATGACAGTATACTCGAAATAGAAGAGACAAGATAAAAGGTAAACAATACATTCGAGGATAATTAATACAGCCGTTTTTGAGGTTCAGCGTAAATGTGTACATTCATTCATTCTGTGTACTTCAACTTCTTTCAGTTTGGATAGAGCGCAATCATACATGTAAGAAAAGGTTAGTATTTTTTCATTCAACTGCAATGCTGTTATGAATATTATGGAAGGGTAGTTGCTTAGTTTCGTTGGCTTCACGGTGTTCTAGGTGAACCACTATCTTTTCATTCATACTTTAGGCACGTATACTACGATACTCCTAATGGCTTCTCCGCATTCTTGCGAAGAGCCACTATCATTTCATTCATCCTTTGGACGTGCCACGAGCGCTTTTTACTTATCAATGGAGTAGTGAATATTGGAGATGCGTGAAGGGGGTTTATGAACTAGCGATGTAAACAAACGAACAAACAATTAAAAGAACAACAAAGTCGGAACAACATTTTTTAACGACCAATTCGGAAAAAGCAAAAGAATGACAAGAAAGAGACGGAGAATGATCGATTCATTATATAATAATGCAGAATTAATTTACATATTGAAATAATGTATAGAATAATATTATAGAAGTTAAATTCACAAAGTTGGCTCACTGGGTGTCAAATGGCATTGCCATCTCGCGACCGAATAGATGAACTACCTTCACCCCAAAAATATGCAATTGCAATTTAGAAATCACACAAATGACATGCGGGTCGCATAGACGCATAGATGGAAAGAAAAATCCACGGCTACGATCTGTGGCTACGATCGCGTTGATCGAGTTTTGACTATACTATAGCTACCTAATAGTCGAGCGGCGAACCTGATAATTTCACGCACATTTTTATCAGCCGCCTGACGGTCCGAGACTTGCAGTACTGAGATGTCCCTGTAATATCACCCTGTAGAATCAAATTTCATCACACATCACTAAAGTAATAGGTAACTAAATAAAGTTTATTACTTTTAAATAACTTTACTTCATAATTACTTTTACTAATGAAATAAAAATTTAAGTATACACTACATTTATAATAGGGTAAGCCTAAGGGACGAATGCTGCGCCCTATTACACGCAACCCGCGGATCATCATATTATTCTGCTCTTCTTAGTTCCGTAGTTCGTCACCCGGTAGCGCCACCAGCGTAAACTGACCTACTCAACGGCGTCCTTGCCCCTCTCGCCCGACTCAAGGCCGTCAAGGATGGCGAGCCAAGCAAACCGGTCTAACCGGTTTCAGTGGCCTTCGTGGCGCCGACTAGTGAACAGGTTTGTGACGTAGTAGACGTTCTTGGGAAAACTTACGCGCCGAGTTAACCGACATGCGAGAAAATGCTTGACAAGAGGTACGCCGCGTCGTTACGAGTTGAGGAGGCGTAAGTTTTTAATATTTCGATCACTATTTTACCATAACCATAAATAATTATGAATTTTCGCGTATTATAAAGTGTCGCGTATTTCAATCAGCGAAGTAAGTGACGATTGGAGGCCTTTGATCATTATTCAGGGAAGTAGGGAATCGTTCATTTTCAAGTATATTCTATCCCTACCCGCGAATAACTCTGTGAAAACCTACATTTCTTGCGAACATAACCTCTCCGATCTATTTTTAATACGAATATACTAGGTAAGGGAGATTCATTGATAACCTCGCGATAATTAATTATCATCCTGTCATATTAGCAATCATATAATTCCGAGTTTATCCTCTTCAATCGTTTGCTTTACGAGCATATTTTGCCACTCCGAGGCTGAACTAATGTTATTAGTGTTATTTTGAGTATACAAATGTTTTCCTGGAGAATGCTTGATCCCCGATTTATTCTTGTCTTCCATACTTTGACAGCATTGTCGGTCGACGGAGATCTGAATAAGTGTTGCATGTACTTGAGATGCATGGATCCTACGTGCCAATTGGTCGGAGATGAACGCCAGCCAACACTATCTGGCTGGTTATGGATTAATGGTCAACCAACACAGTGGTGAGCTTTATATTATATCAGCCACAGACCCTGTATAACTATAAATGTATATCGACAACACAATCAAGACTGAAACGCATTTATCTAGCGATACTCTGACAGTATCTATCTCTGAATCCAACAACGTTTGTCTTAATCTCAACAATATCCCCGCGTTTCAGAATTGGGGAGAGGAAATCAGACCTGGATAGATGATGTGCCAAATCACCAGTCCCATATGCCTTTTCAACTATTCGAAAACAGTTAGCCAACAGTAATGGAATATCACGGCGACCAAGCTGGTAATTGACCTCCCATCTGAGGGACCATTGTCAGAGGCAAGGAGGATATTAGCGTCAAGGTAATTAATCTATGATATTGATTGGCTTCTAGCCACCACAGGCTGCAATGCATCAATTGCCTCATGTTATTGAAATCAAATTGCCGCTGATCCGTTGTACATCTAAAATAAATCACCTTTTTAAATCCATGTTTCACAGCTTCTCTACCAAGCAAATCTGACGCTCACCCTATACCTTCAGCTGGCTATGGACGTCCATGGCTTACCTCTGTCCTCGATGTACAACAGATACTTTCATGGCGACTTGGTTCTACTCACCTGCGAGGGAAACACCTGGGATCTACCCAAAGGCAACATATTGACGCAATTCGTGTGATACTTGGATATCTTATTAAAGGGTAAGTCCAGAAGACGAGGAACACTCAATTTTTTTAAGCAATTATAACTTGCTTCTTTTCAATGGCAAACTCGAATCTTTCTTTTGTATTCACAACAGTAGTTAGAGCTTGATGAATCTCAAGAAAATTGTTCACTTGATTTGAATATAAATTTACCTTGTAGTAGAGAAATATCTGAATAATGAGGATCAAGGATTGAAGGTTTTTAAATAAATACAGCTATAAATTACTGTAGAATTAATTATAGGCGTCACATTTATTTTTCAAACATCCAACAGACGTCAATATTGGTAATAAATTACTTTACAGTCCCATTCTCTGGTTCTTAATTGAGCATGTTCGCTTGAACAATACATTGAGTTGATTTATCCCATGTGACATATATTAATCTAGTTTTCATTTTCACAGGGGTTGTTCGTGGAGGGGAAAAAACATAGTCCTGCCTATCTACAAGAAAACCTCTTCAACATTCTTCATTACAACGATTAAATAACTTCATTTTAATATTAGTTGAAATAACTTCACTTTATAATTCGTTTCAATAGCTTTACTTTAAATTCGTTTTAATAGCTATACTATATAATTCGTTTTAATAGCTTTACTTTATAATTAGTTTAAATAACTTCACTTTATTATTAGTTTAGATAACTTTACTTTATCATCAGTTTAAATAGCTTGACTTTATAATTAGTTGAAATAACTTTGCTTTATACTTACTTTAAATAACTCTACTTTATAATTACGCTGAATAACTTTACTTTATAATTACTTTTACTAGTTGAATCGAGTTTAATTACACATTACCAAAGTAATGGGTAATTAAATGAGTAGTTTCATCAAAAATGTAATTAGTGACTTGCAACACTGCAAATTTTCATGTGATAATAAAATTGTTTATGCAATAAACATGTATCATTATAGTAAATTACCACATTCTTGAATAAATATCTCTTGAAATTGTAAATAATCAATCGTTGAATCATTTCCCCCTGTCCTTTCCTTGCCTATACTAAAAATTAGATATCAACTGCCAGAATTTTAGGAGTGAATTTTCTGGCAGTTGATACCTTATTTAAGGAGTCGATTTTCTGGCAGTTGATACCTTTTTTTTAAGGAGTCAATTTTCTGGCAGTTGATACCTTTTTTTTAAGGAGTCAATTTTCTGGCAGTTGATACCTCATGGTGTCAAAAACGACTCCTTGAAAAAGGTATCAACTGCCAGAAAAATGACTCCTTAAAAATAAGGTACAACTGCCAGAAAATCGACTCCTTAAATAAAAGGTATCAACTGCCAGAAAATCGATAGGTACCTGGAGCTCTCAATGCCTACATTTCCCCTGGGCAGAGTCTAAGCCAATCAGGAATAAGGTTTGAAGAGAAATTGCCTATTTTCGTCTTGACTCTCGCTCCTGATTGGCTGAACTCGGCTCCAGGGGAAATGTAGGCAATGCGAGCTCCAGGTACCTATCGATTTTCTGGCTGTTGATACCTTTTATTTAAGGAGTCGATTTTCTGGCAGTTGATACCTTTTTTTTAAGGAGTCATTTTTCTGGCAGTTGATACCTTTTTCAAGGAGTCGTTTTTGACACCATGAGGTATCAACTGCCAGAAAATTGACTCCTTAAAGAAAAGGTATCAACTGCCAGAAAATTGACTCCTTAAAAAAAAGGTATCAACTGCCAGAAAATTCAGTCCTAAAATTCTGGCCGTTGATACCTCATTTTTGAGTGACATTTTCGATTTGAATTCAATTTAGCTCCTAAATTGATGCGCCTGGATTAGGAGTTGGATAGGGGACAGGAGAAAAAAATATGCAGAAATGATTATTCATGAATTAAGTTTATTATCAACATTTATGATTGAAGCCATCCATACAAGCAATATTAACATACCTACGTAGACAGTTATGTACAATTTTCAATTCGTCCTGAAACATAAACACGTCTGTAGCGATTAATTAAGAGAATTAATTAAGTTAGCTTGATTATGCAATAATACCTAGAGTCGTTATGATTTGCTAAAGGGAAAGAAATGGCTTGACTGGGATTGAAGACCTGTATTTACGACGTCTGTTTGTAATGAAATTACTTATTCAATTACCCATTACTTTGGTAATGTGTAATTAAATTCGAATCAATTAGTAAAAGTAATTATAAAGTAAAGTTATTCAGCGTAATTATAAAGTAGAGTTATTTAAAGTAAGTATAAAGCAAAGTTATTTCAACTAATTATAAAGTCAAGTTATTTAAACTGATGATAAAGTAAAGTTATCTAAACTAATAATAAAGTGAAGTTATTTAAACTAATTATAAAGTAAAGCTATTAAAACGAATTATATAGTATAGCTATTAAAACGAATTTAAAGTAAAGCTATTGAAACGAATTATAAAGTGAAGTTATTTCAACTAATATTAAAATGAAGTTATTTAATCGTTGTAATGAAGAATGTTGAAGAGATTTTCTTGTAGATAGGCAGGACTATGTTTTTTCCCCTCCACGAACAACCCCTGTGAAAATGAAAACTAGATTAATATATGTCACATGGGATAAATCAACTCAATGTATTGTTCAAGCGAACATGCTCAATTAAGAACCAGAGAATGGGACTGTAAAGTAATTTATTACCAATATTGACGTCTGTTGGATGTTTGAAAAATAAATGTGACGCCTATAATTAATTCTACAGTAATTTATAGCTGTATTTATTTAAAAACCTTCAATCCTTGATCCTCATTATTCAGATATTTCTCTACTACAAGGTAAATTTATATTCAAATCAAGTGAACAATTTTCTTGAGATTCATCAAGCTCTAACTACTGTTGTGAATACAAAAGAAAGATTCGAGTTTGCCATTGAAAAGAAGCAAGTTATAATTGCTTAAAAAAATTGAGTGTTCCTCGTCTTCTGGACTTACCCTTTAATAAGATATCCAAGTATCACACGAATTGCGTCAATATGTTGCCTTTGGGTAGATCCCAGGTGTTTCCCTCGCAGGTGAGTAGAACCAAGTCGCCATGAAAGTATCTGTTGTACATCGAGGACAGAGGTAAGCCATGGACGTCCATAGCCAGCTGAAGGTATAGGGTGAGCGTCAGATTTGCTTGGTAGAGAAGCTGTGAAACATGGATTTAAAAAGGTGATTTATTTTAGATGTACAACGGATCAGCGGCAATTTGATTTCAATAACATGAGGCAATTGATGCATTGCAGCCTGTGGTGGCTAGAAGCCAATCAATATCATAGATTAATTACCTTGACGCTAATATCCTCCTTGCCTCTGACAATGGTCCCTCAGATGGGAGGTCAATTACCAGCTTGGTCGCCGTGATATTCCATTACTGTTGGCTAACTGTTTTCGAATAGTTGAAAAGGCATATGGGACTGGTGATTTGGCACATCATCTATCCAGGTCTGATTTCCTCTCCCCAATTCTGAAACGCGGGGATATTGTTGAGATTAAGACAAACGTTGTTGGATTCAGAGATAGATACTGTCAGAGTATCGCTAGATAAATGCGTTTCAGTCTTGATTGTGTTGTCGATATACATTTATAGTTATACAGGGTCTGTGGCTGATATAATATAAAGCTCACCACTGTGTTGGTTGACCATTAATCCATAACCAGCCAGATAGTGTTGGCTGGCGTTCATCTCCGACCAATTGGCACGTAGGATCCATGCATCTCAAGTACATGCAACACTTATTCAGATCTCCGTCGACCGACAATGCTGTCAAAGTATGGAAGACAAGAATAAATCGGGGATCAAGCATTCTCCAGGAAAACATTTGTATACTCAAAATAACACTAATAACATTAGTTCAGCCTCGGAGTGGCAAAATATGCTCGTAAAGCAAACGATTGAAGAGGATAAACTCGGAATTATATGATTGCTAATATGACAGGATGATAATTAATTATCGCGAGGTTATCAATGAATCTCCCTTACCTAGTATATTCGTATTAAAAATAGATCGGAGAGGTTATGTTCGCAAGAAATGTAGGTTTTCACAGAGTTATTCGCGGGTAGGGATAGAATATACTTGAAAATGAACGATTCCCTACTTCCCTGAATAATGATCAAAGGCCTCCAATCGTCACTTACTTCGCTGATTGAAATACGCGACACTTTATAATACGCGAAAATTCATAATTATTTATGGTTATGGTAAAATAGTGATCGAAATATTAAAAACTTACGCCTCCTCAACTCGTAACGACGCGGCGTACCTCTTGTCAAGCATTTTCTCGCATGTCGGTTAACTCGGCGCGTAAGTTTTCCCAAGAACGTCTACTACGTCACAAACCTGTTCACTAGTCGGCGCCACGAAGGCCACTGAAACCGGTTAGACCGGTTTGCTTGGCTCGCCATCCTTGACGGCCTTGAGTCGGGCGAGAGGGGCAAGGACGCCGTTGAGTAGGTCAGTTTACGCTGGTGGCGCTACCGGGTGACGAACTACGGAACTAAGAAGAGCAGAATAATATGATGATCCGCGGGTTGCGTGTAATAGGGCGCAGCATTCGTCCCTTAGGCTTACCCTATTATAAATGTAGTGTATACTTAAATTTTTATTTCATTAGTAAAAGTAATTATGAAGTAAAGTTATTTAAAAGTAATAAACTTTATTTAGTTACCTATTACTTTGGTAATGTGTGATGAAATTTGATTCTACAGGGTGATATTACAGGGACATCTCAGTACTGCAAGTCTCGGACCGTCAGGCGGCTGATAAAAATGTGCGTGAAATTATCAGGTTCGCCGCTCGACTATTAGGTAGCTATAGTATAGTCAAAACTCGATCAACGCGATCGTAGCCACAGATCGTAGCCGTGGATTTTTCTTTCTTTTTATTTCTCATCTTGGGTACAAGCCAGTGCTGCCAGATCGTGCGATATTTTTACCCCTTCCCTAGAACCAGAGTCTGGTCCGTGTGGAAGGGGCATTATTCCCCTCGATTTGGAGGGCGACCTCAGCTTCCTTCGGCGCCGATCGGCTTCCGACACACCGACACACATCATGATTGAATTAGATACTGTAATGCTTGGCCTTATGTTACTGTTGAATATTAATTCCGATCGGAGTCCAAACATCTCCGCGGAGCAAGGATTCTGTTCCAATTGCGACGAGCGAATGTAGTATATTGAACTGAGACTTTGTAGAATCAGTTGTATTAGGCAGTAGATGAATTATTGTAATTTCAATGTAGTTTATATGACGATAAGTTGTATACCAAAGAGCGAACAAAAAGACTAGATAAATTGCGATATGATATTAATTTTTTAGAAACTATATTAGAAATTATACATACGTAACTTCGACAACGAGTAATATTGTATCAATTGCAGCAATAAATTACGATATATACCAGTATATACATATGATTGCTTTGTTATTTCCCTCTCCCCATCCTGCAACTCTTTTCATTTTAATTGAGCGATGGGTGACAAATCCTACACAACACAGGGGGAGTATGAAATTAGAGTCAATACATTCTCAGCTACAACGTGCATAAGACCACGTCTGTATGATTTTGCTCTTGTCCGCTAAAAGATATAGCACACCTCCTCGGTTCAGATGTTCTCCTGATACAGGGAGCATTTTTCGACTTAAAATTTTTCTAACTCCGAAAATCGCTAATAATTAATTATATGAAGACGTGCGTGAAGACACGTATGCATGCCCATATATTTATACACTACCACTTTCCCCAACCAAAAATTTCAGCACACCTCCTCAGGTCAGATGTTCTCCTGTTACCAGGAGCATTTTTCGACTTAAAATTTCTCTACCTCCGAAAATCGCTAATAATACTATTCATATGAAGACGTGCATGAAAATACGTATGCATGCCTATATCGATACACGCTTTCTTTATCTCGCCAAAAATTTCAGCAGACCTCCTCAATGATATATATACATCTGATATAACTTGAACGTCTAGTATATGTTGGCGATATGTTGGTAAAGCGGCAGTTTATGTAGGTCTGGTATTTGCACCATCCGCCTTTTTTTTTGCTTTTAAACAGCATATGAGTCGTAATTATTGTGGTTTACAGAATCACGCTTTTTAAAAACGATCTCGCCTTCTAAATACCATAGAGATATTAATGATCAGACTTCTCTGTGACAACGTACGGCTTATCCAGATCGAAAATAATCTTCAACTCAACTGCAGACACGCAACGAGTTGAGTCTAATGCCCTGATCGTGATAAAGAAATTATGTGTGGCCAAGCCGGAGAGATTATCTTATCATTGTTGGAAGATGGCTGTGGTTCACAATAAATCCTGCACGTCAAAAATATGTAGATAAAAGTGATATTATTTAGCGTACCGAGCATCGCAGTGTAGCAGCATAAGCTGACAGATCTAGTCGAACTTTACTCAGCCGTGAAAAAATTCAAAAATCGCGAGATGAACTGGTGAAACATAGATGAACGTCTTTCCAGATCTGTGATAGATCGTTTCGTTCATAGACTCCCCCGTTCATTCTACTGGATACTGAAGCTAAGATACACATACTCCATAGTTATACCGATCACAAGCACGGTGGTTGAGCGTCAAAGTGAGCGCAAGAAGTGTAGTTTACGTACGAAAAAGAAACACGTGAGATATCAGAATGAGGCTACTGAATTTTCCAATTTTATTTTTCGTCATTTCAATGGCATTGCCGGGTGAGGCCTATCGAATTTTAGGGCTATTTCCCTTCCATGGGAAGAGTCACTTTGTCATGTTTGGGCGCCTAATGAAAGGACTTGCAGAACGTGGCCACCGAGTGGACGTCGTGAGTCATTTTCCACTTGAGAAACCTATTCCTAATTATAACGACATCATTAGCTTGGCCAGCACCCTCTCCGGTTTTGTAAATAACATGACAGTGAAAACGTTGCAAGGCCTTCGAAGTGACGGAAGTCCGGCTTACCTTATAGCATCTAAATTCGGAACTGAAGTATGTAATTTGATGGATCATCCAGAATTGCGAGATCTCATCAAAAATCCTCCGAAAGATCCAGCATATGATCTGGTCATCACCGAGGTAAGTGGCGAAAGTTGTAACAAGATTCAAAATCGAATTGCACCCCAATTGCACTGTCAATTTTTTTTTTGTAGTAACGGCCATGGAAAGAACATTATATTGTTCTTTGGTCTAGAAGAATTCGTTATTTGCTTAATGTAAGCGAAAGTTCATCTAACTAGTAGGCGATTCAACGTGAGCTGGATCCGCCCGTGTAAACCTTTCGAATTTGAATGCCAATCATTTTTCACTTCATTCAGTTGAAAAGAAAAGCCTCGTACAATACGAAAGTATAATTTCACCTGAGGAAAAATCAAACATCTCTTCGTGCAAATGAATTTTTGATAAACTCTTATACCTACTGTTGTAGATATTTGGTGCTAACTGCTATTTGGCCATGGGTCAACACCTGAAGGTTCCCGTAGTGGGTATAGTTTCAATTCCAATACTTCCCTGGGCGAACGATTTTATTGCAAATCCAGACAATACAGCCTACGTACCCAACGCGTTCTCAGAATTCAATGGAAGGATGAGCTTCTGGCAAAGAGTTCAGAATACCCTAATTAATTTTAGAATGAAATGGGACTTTTATCGAGCTAGCGAAGAACAGAATGTTGCGATAAAGAAGTACATTGGCCCTCATGCACCAAGTGTTAGGGAGGCTGAGAGAAACGTTTCGTTGATTTTGGTAAACTCGCATTACAGCTTGCACGGTGCCAGGCCATTCACAACTGCCGTTGTCGAAGTCGGCGGACTTCATATTGACGAGAGAGGATCAACGTTATCTAACGTACATACGTAGGCATTAAAGTCCAGATTCACTAAACTAACTTATTGCAAGATTATTTAATGAATGAACCTGATCACTCGTTGGTATATGTATGTATATCACAGGATCTGCAGAAATGGTTGGATGACGGTGAAGATGGCTTTGTCTACATATCTTTTGGATCTATGCTCAAAATAGAGTCTCTTCCAAAGGAAAGCCTAGTCGCTATATATACCTCCTTGGAAAAGCTGGCGCCGATTCGAGTTTTACTGAAGGTAGCAAAGCCGGAAGAATTGCCTCCTGGTCTATCAAGCAACGTTCTTACTTATCCGTGGATTCCCCAATTAGCTGTACTTAGTAAGTGTTCGACACGGTGCATGTAAAAGCTGTTCATGATTGAGGGTACTTGAGGTGAAAAAAGAACGTGTGAAAACTTTTTTCCTTCATTTTATCAATTATACTTTGTGCTTTCTTTCAGAGCACAAAAATATCCGAGCATTCGTGACACACGGTGGACTCATGGGAACTCAAGAGGCTATTTACTACGGAGTTCCCATGATAGGCGTACCATTTTTTGCCGACCAAAATTCAAACATCAAGCTTTACGCAAGGATGAACTTAGCGGTAGCTGTAGATCACAAAATATTAACTGTGGAAAATCTGGATGCTGCCTTTTACGCAGTGCTGCGTGATCCATCCTATACGTGAGATATACTATTGATTTATATTGCCTTTCACATCCATTATCAAGTTAATCAATAGCTCGAGAAATTATACCGACGCTCATGAGCGTACGTGGTCAAGATTTTATTTCGATATGGATGTAAAAGTCAACATCTAATCTAATTGACAATAGGCTAATCTCTTTCAAAATTATCAACTATAACGATCACCTGTGACAACTTTTCAGGAAAGCGGCAAAGAAAACATCAGCACTATTCCGAGATCGGCCTATGAGTGCTATGGACACAGCAGCTTTCTGGATAGAATACGTGATCAGACACGGCGGAACAAATCTCAGGTCGCCAGCTATGGATTTGGCCTGGTGGCAACTTGCACTCTGTGACGTTTATGGATTCTTAATTCTGTCTGCCATTCTCGCCGTTGGCTTGATTATAGTTATAGTTAAAAAATTGATAGGATTTTTCTACCCAAGCAGTATGAAAAAGAGAACAGAATCTAAAAAAGTAAAATGACAATGAATATCATTTCTGTAAATGAACAGCATGCAGTTTTTAGTAATAAATACATATGTTAGCATTCAGGCTGTATCAGAAAAACGGACCCAATTCGTTTTTATCTTATCTGATCAGTAATGATATGTAATTCTCGAAATACATCTGACATAACTTAGACGTCTAGTATATACTGGTCATATGTTGCTAAACTGGCAGTGTACGTAGGTCAGGTATTCGCATAATCCGCTCTTTATTTTAAACAGCATAAGCGGAAATTATTCTAGTCTTTGTAAAGTTAGACTTTCCTGAAAACGATCTTCGAGATTATAATAGTCAGACTTTTCTGAAATATTCTAGGTACGTATGATTTATCCAGATTGAAAATAATCTTCTACTCTCGAGAACTTACGCGTTTCGCTTGTAGACACGCAACGAGTTGAGATTAATGCTCTAATGATATAGAAACGATAAGCGGCCAGGCCAGATATATCATCTTATCATTATTGGCAGATGTCTATGATTCACAATAAACTCTGCACTTCGAAAATATAGGTGAAATTAATATTATCTAGCGTGTATAGCATCGCAGTGTAGTAACATAAGTTATACCGATCGCAAGCGCAGTAATTGAGTATCAAAGTAAACGCAAGAAGTGTAGTTTACGTGAGAAACAGAAACACGTAAGATATCAGGATGAGGCTACTGGGATTTCCAATTTTAATTTTCGTCATTTCAATGGCATTGCCGGGTGACGCCTATCGAATTTTAGGGCTATTTCCTTTCCACACGAAGAGCCACTTTGCCATGTTTGGGCAGCTGATGAAAGGGCTTGCAGAACGTGGTCACCAAGTAGACGTCGTGAGCCATTTTCCAATCGAGAAACCAATTCCTAATTACAACGACATCGTTAGCTTGGCCGGCACCTTTCCCGCTTTTGTAAACAATATGACACTGAAAGCGATGCAAGGCCTCCAAAGTTCTGGAACTCCGGCTTACTTTATAGCATCTATATTTGGGACTGAAATATGTAATCTAATGAATCATCCAGAATTAAAAAATCTCATCGAAAATCCTCCAAAAAATCCTGCATACGATGTGGTTATCACCGAGGTAAGTGATGGGAATTGTATCAAGATTTAAAATCTGATTGCAGCTCTGCTAAATTCTTTTTTTTTAGTAACGGTCATAGGAAGATTAGTGAATGTTCTTATCGGGCTAGAAGAGTTCGTAATTTGTTCGAGCGATAGCTTATCAAACTATAATATTGGTAATTCCACGTAAGCTCTAGATCCGCTCACTTGAATGTCTTGGATTTCAATGCCAATTATTATTCACTTCATCCAGTCGAAAAAGGAAGCCTCGTACAATACGAAAGTATAATTTCACCTCAGAAAAAATCAAACATCTCACGCATTTGAATTTTTTTTCAAACTCTTATGCTGTTGTAGATATTTGGTGCTAATTGTTATTTGGCCATGGGTCAACACCTGAAAGTTCCCGTGGTGGGTATACTTTCAAATTCACTGCTTCCCTGGGTGAACGACTTTATTGCAAATCCAGACAATACAGCCTACATACCCAACGTGTTCTCAGAATTTGATGGGAAGATGAACTTCTGGCAAAGAGTTCAGAATACCCTAATTAATTTTATAATGAAGTGGGACTTTTATCGAGCTAGCGAAGAACAGAATGTCGCGATAAAGAAGTACATTGGCCCTCATGCACCAAGTGTTAGGGAGGCTGAGAGAAACGTTTCGTTGATCTTGGTGAACTCGCATTACAGCTTGCACGGTGCCAGGCCATTCACGACTGCTGTTGTCGAAGTCGGTGGACTTCATATTGACGAGAGAGAATCAACGTTATCTAATATAGTACGTAGACATAAAGGTCTACTTTATTCAACTAATTTATCGCAAGATTATTTATTGAATGAATCTGATCACTCGTTCGTATGTATATCACAGGATCTTCAGAAATGGTTGGATGACAGTGAAGATGGCTTTGTGTACATATCTTTTGGATCCATGCTCAAAATAGAGTCTCTTCCAAAGGAAAGCCTAGTCGCTATATATACCTCCTTGGAAAAGCTGGCGCCGATTCGAGTTTTAATGAAGGTAGCAAAGCCGGAAGAATTGCCTCCTGGTCTATCAAGCAACGTTCTCACTTATCCGTGGATTCCCCAATTAGCTGTACTTAGTAAGTGTTCAACACCGTGCATTTTAAAGCCGTTTAATTATTAACCAATAACGTCGAACGCATTATAATAACTCCTCCTCGAAATAAAAATCGTAAATGGTTTTTAGTATTTTTTCTTTACTATATGTATACTTCCCGCGATGTCTATTCATCATGAGGGGTGACTACTTTAGGTGAAAGAAGAACGTGTACAATTTTTTTCCCCCTATTTGAACAGTTATACTTTGTGCTTTCTTTCAGAGCACAAAAATATCCGAGCATTCGTGACACACGGTGGTCTCATGGGAACTCAAGAGGCTATCTACTGCGGAGTTCCCATGATAGGCGTACCATTTTTGGGGGACCAAGGTTCAAACATGAAGCTTTACTCGGGGTTGAACTTAGCGGTAGCTGTAGATTACGAAAAATTAACTGTGGAAAACCTGGATGCTGCCTTTCACGCAGTGCTGCATGATCCGTCCTATACGTGAGATATACTATTGATTTATGTTGCCTTTCACATCCATTATCAAGTTAATCAATAGCTCGAGAAATTATACCGCCGCTCATGAGCGTACGTGGTCAAGATTTTATTTCGATATGGATGCAAAAGTCAACATCTAATCTAATTGACAATAGGCTAATCTCTTTCAAAATTGCCAACTAACGATCACCTGTGATAACTTTTCAGAAAAGCGGCAAAGAGAACGTCAGCACTATTCCGAGATCGGCCTATGAGTGCTATGGACACAGCAGCTTTCTGGATAGAATACGTGATCAGACACGGCGGAACAAATCTCAGGTCGCCAGCTATGGATTTGGCCTGGTGGCAACTTGCACTCTGTGACGTTTATGGATTCCTAATTCTCTCTGCCGTTCTCGCTATTGGCTCGATTATAGTTACAGTTAAAAAACTTATAGGATTATTCTACCCAAGCAACATAAAAACGGGAACAGAACCTAAAAAAGTAAAATGACAATGAATATCATCTTTATGTATACGATCTAATCAGAAGCAGAGGAACCGGGTGTTAGTTGAATCAGTGATGTACGAAATTATGAATGAGTTGAATTAATAAAGAATTGATGAATTTGAACAATAGGATACTATCAAAAATAAGCGTGTTGAATCTACCTCATCGTGAATCACTGACTCCTATTCCCTTGACCAACTGCATGTCTGTCTTGTATTTTTGATGAGAATCATAGGTAAAGAGTTACTGCTGGTACTCCAGCCTCCCTGAATTTGATATGTGAATCCGATAACTCGTAAAATTCACATTTTGATCAAAAGTGATTCGATGTGTGAAATTATGATATAGCCATTGTGGAAAATGTAAATAAGAACAATAAAATAGTTCGTAACCACCACATGTGGTAAAATTTTCTATCCCACGAAGAACTTATGAGTAAATGGTTGGAGTTTGGAAGCCTACCCCATTCCAAGAAAGAATACACTATTCCCCTGAATATTCCCGGTGATATATCGGTAATGTGTCGTAATATTTTTATGACAAGAATGCTTTGATTTTTTCATCAACGTTCACGACGAACATTACAATTATGCATAAGTTACATTCAATCAACTTCAGAAGCAGCTTCCATCGATTCGAATAATCATAAGCCAATTTATGCTACAATTGAAAACAATTAAAAATGGTATTTAATCGTTTGCTGGACAACTTTGTGTCGCGATGAAGGAGGTCAGGGAGGATGCCCTGAATGAACAACAGTTCAGAGAAATTGTGATAAATTCCGAAGATTTCGATGAAGACTCAATTATTAATGGTGAATTAATTGGTTCAGGTTTTCAAACAGTATAATGAAGGCCGTTGCAAATGATTAATGTATAATCACACTGGTGACATTAATTTCTTCAATATTATGTACACACTACTAAATTCATATATGTTTTATTGATTTACACATTAGTGATGTTGATAATATACCTTTAGGTAAAATCATTATATAAATGTATGATGGATACCATATCACTACTAAAAATACTACAAATATTAGCACTCCGATTATATTCTGTATTAGAATTACTCCTTAGAATCTGCAACAGATTGAATAAACAAAATACTCACCGATTTCCTGATCATATTTTGAAATGTGACTTTCCAGAAAATAATAATAGCCACAGTCGATTCTTGTATAGATTGGGTAACTGGGTGTTATAGATGCTGTAAATAAGTATTCCATGATTAGCAAAAACTTACTATAATTTTTCTAGCTAAATTCTAAAAGATTTTCAACTGGGAGCCGTCAAAAAAAAAAATTTCGATCCAAAATGAATCACCCTAGTATAAGTCGAGTAATATAAAAAATTACCGCGCTTCTCTTCTTTATCGACTTGGCGTGTACCTGGGTATACATTTATCTCATGTCGGTATGGTCGGAAGACGATCGGTAAAGTACAAGCCCACGTGCCTGAATAAAACATTGATAGATGGCACAACATTCGTAAATCACAAGCAATAACAATACAACAATGCAAACATAGTTGAAAG
Source organism: Tenthredo livida (assembly GCA_963992785.1). NCBI lineage: Eukaryota > Metazoa > Arthropoda > Insecta > Hymenoptera > Tenthredinidae > Tenthredo > Tenthredo livida. Next base: position 9,467,740 of record OZ023066.1, on the reverse strand, counting down.
GTTAAGATTGTAACCACGTTGTGACTTATAAACCGGTTGATCAAACCTAAACCTAAAATCTAAAAATTCACCGAAACAAATTAACAATAAAAATCTATATTATTACACCAATGAATCGACGTAGTTGAGTATATCAGACAAAATGTTGTCCACAAAATTGAACGTTGCATTATCGTCCGGTACAATAAACAAAACAAGTTCAAGTATACTTTTCAGAAGATGGAATCTGACGAAACTAAGCAGCGCATCTAATTCCCTGAGTAATGAATCGTGCTGCGTTAATTCTCACCCAATATTAAATAACATGATTGACAAATCTTCAAATACAGACAATTTCCTAATCGCTTCTAAACCTCCGGGTGTTACGTCGCACCCGATCATATCCCGAAATTTTTCCTCCGTAACAGACTTTCAGGAAAAAGCTGACGTCTTTGGAGACGTTGGTGATAAACGTTACGAAAACACTGAGCTAGAAGATGACGATTTAAAAGAGGAAGAATTTCTGATGAACGAAGCGAAACCGCATCGTTCGCTGGTTCCTAGTCTCGGAAAGTATGCCGATATGATAAAGAAGCACATTAAATCTGGGGATCTGAAAGCCGGTATTCAGGTTTTGGACCAAATTAAGAAAGACCGAATGACGCCCAACAATTATATGTATAATCTGTTGATACGTGCTCTGGCTGTGCAAGGAGATCTAAAAAAATGCTTCAGGCTTTACAACCAGATGAAAAAGCACGATTTAAAACCTACGCTAGCCACTTATACAAGCCTTTTAAATGCGTGCGCAAATTGTTCAAACGGTTCAATATCTTTGGAGAAATTGAATGACCTGAGGCAATTGCTTATAGAAAATGAGATTCGGTTAAACGCAGCGCATTACAACGCCATGATAAAGGCTTACGGTCGTCACGGTAAAATTTTCGAGGCATTTCAATTGGTCGACGAGATGTACGACAAAAAATTAACCATTGGTATTAGTACCTTTAATTTTTTATTGCAAGGTGCAATTTCTGACAAAGAAGCTGGCTTTCGACACGCTATTGTTGTTTGGCAACTGTTGCGAAGTCGTAAATTAAAGCCGGATATATACACCTATAATCTTTTATTGAGAACGGCTAGAGACTGTAAACTTGGTAATCTCAAGGTTGAAGATTTACTAGTATTAAAAACTGGAGATACTAAAGCGGCGCTAATATCTTCTGATAGAATAAATTTGCTGGCTTATCCGCCTGAAATTGGTCCACAAATACCACTTATCGATGATTCTAAGGGTAACAAACTCTCGAATGAGACTGATCAGCTTCCAGAGTCTACAGAAGATTCTAAAGAATTAATAACTGATAACAGATCAATGGCTAGTCTTGAAAGTCCTTCACCACAGACAAATTTACTCCTTATCGGAGGTTTCAGGAATTTTGTTAATCAAATGCGAGCTGATAACGTAACTCCTAACATAAAATCCATAACTTATCTGATGGATCTTGTTCCTCCTACTCTTGTGGCTGAGAAAGGTGTAATCAATTACGCTAAGTCTATCGGGATAAAGTTGGATGTTGATTTTTACAATTTGTTGATAAGGAAAAGGAGCTTCAGATTCGACTACGATAATGCTTTGGTAAGGCTCTTGAGATGGAGTTACAAATCACATGCAAAGAAAGACTGGAACTATGTTACACGTTATTTATATGTACGATACTGTTTTTCCCAAGTGGAGCTTCTCCCTTGAATCAGTAAACCATTTCTTATTGCTGAAACTGAGATCCAGATCAAATTTGATAATAATCACTGGTTTACCTTAATTGTTAATTTTTATCAACAGAAAATACTGTCAATGATGCAGCAGGAAAATCTCGAGCCCAACATAATGACGTGGGGAGTGCTTGCATTGACTTGTCGCAATAGTACCCAAGCCAAAGAATTGTTCGAGGGCATGGAGCTTAGTGGTCATAGGATGAACGCACAAATAGTCGGAGCTATTCTCAGTCAGGCAACAAGCCGATGGCTATTTGGTCTGGTCTTGGAATTGATGGAAAAAATGCGTGCTGAAGGGCTGAAGCCTTCGGATAAAATATACGAAATTTTGGAAACATTTCGAAAGAGAGCAGTTGATATGTCGAAAGATAAGGTATTCGATTCGAATATCTGATCTTCCTAAAATTTAAGATAATGAATTATTATGTCCATTTTTTTCTCCATTTTCGATCATTTTCTAAATTTTTTTTCTTTTTATCTTTACAGAAGGCTCCGGACTTCGTGCATAAACCATTTTGGCAAAATGGCTATCGCAAATTCAACCTCAGGTATCCTACGTGGGTAAAAGAAATGCAAGAAGAGTCGGAAAAGATGCAGTCAAAACCCCGAAAGAAGAGATCGTATTGAAATAATTTTTCATTGTTTTTTTTTTCATATTTTTGTTTTCATAAAACAGTATGACTGTCACTATGTAGATAATAACTAATATGTACATATATTTACTTAGAAATCTAAGAAAAAGAAAAAAAAAATCAATGCAAATGATGGTCTGCCTTTCATCATTCAAATTTGAAGTCATTCATACTCGTTTGTACAATACAAAGAAATAAAATGATCAGATATAGTACATAGTTCAAAAGTCTAATCTGATTACCTTATTAACAAAAAAAATATGACAATTAGTGTAAATGCGAACGAGTTTCTGTGATGATTACAGCAACACAAGAGTCAATTCCATTTCTTATACCATAGAAAAATAGATCTCAATATCCCGGCGAGAACTTTAATTAATATGACAAAAACAAGTAGAAAATAATAATCAGCGAAGATAAGATGGACGGGTTTCGGGCATCCAAGGTCGTCCTCTGTTCCCTGGCCCGACCATAACACCTCTAGGCGGACAAGCGCCACGAATACTAATTTTGTTGTAGCCAGTAGGCCCTGTGGGTTGTGCTCCGCAGGTCTCAAGCGCCACAAAGTCATCGACGTGGAGAGAAGGTGGTCTTGAAGTATTGGGTGGTCTAGAACGAAAGGGATCTGCACCACGCCCAACTCCTCCAGCCGCAGGACCACCTCTCAGAGAATTGGCAAATTGAGCTCGGCCTCGCATTGGTGTTACTAGAAATAGAGAAAAGAGATGAATGAGTTTTTCTTTGGAAGAAGAATACTACAGCATGCACTTTGCTGTATTCAACACTATAATGAGAAGATTTTTTCTATACGAGGAAATAATTTTTTTAATTTTGATTAGTTAATGATGGGGTGAAAATCGTCTTACCGAATAGCTGCTTGGTTTTAGCAGCCGGAGCACCGGATTTCTGTGTATCTCTATTATCTTGACTTTCAGTTTGCGTTTTTGGTTGCAAGGGTTGAGTAGTATCATCGGGTGGTGCCTTAGTGCATAGACGTTGAGTTTCGGCGAGCAAATTAAAATCTGGAGGCAGTAGTTCGGAGGCCAAAGTTAGCAGGTCGACTGCGATTTCATGTAGCGGTTGATGATTTGGTCCGAACATCAATTTTTCTGATCGTTTAGTAGGGTGGGCAATGAAACCAAGAGATCTCTGTGAAAACTGATTGAGTAATGCCTCAGGTGTTGGAAGTAAAGGCTCGAGCATTGCTGGTATCGATTCCTTCTCCTCCTTCTCTTCAATGTTCTTTAAACTCTCAACCAACTCTTTTGTGTTCTCGAATTTTTCCAATGGATGATTCTCCTTTCCCCATGAGATGAGCGTTGCCAGCTGTGGCGTGCGCAAGAATAAAGTTCTTGTAGATGATTTGCAGGTGACCAAAGAGTCCAAAAAATTAACAGCTAAATCCGAAAGCAATTTCTTGCTTTCGTTATTCTCTTCCAAACTTGATACGTGTTCCAAAAGTGCAAGCAATGCTGCAGGATGACTCTCCAGACAGCTTTTCACATGATAAAGGCCATAATTATGTCCAGTCAAGGACATTAGCGCATTCAAAGTATTCTTCAAGATATCTAGTTGATATTTAGGCGCGCTATCCAAAATTTCAATCAGGGTAGTGATTATAGAGAGTAGTGGTTCTTTGCTAGGTACAGAATGTGCCAATCTTTTCTCAAATGGTTCACTCAATTCCAGATCTATTAAATTCAGAGTCGAATCGCACAGCGTTAAAAGTATATCCAATATTTCACGTTGAACAAAATTGTCCGTAGTTGTTTTTAGAGCGTTACACAACAGTTCAATAACAGGTGGATAGCGCTGATCAGATTTTATTTGAGCCCTAGCTGCAGGGCTTGTTAAAGTTAGCAAAGTAGCTTTCAGGGGAGCATGTCTGACCAGATCTCCAAGCAATACTAATATCGGTACATTTTTATCTAACGGAGTTGCGGCTAGTACACCATCTAGCAAACATCTTCCAACTAAGAGAGCAGTTGGTGCAGCAAGGTCACTTAGCTGCTTACAAACACTAGATAATAACGTTAACAAATCAATGTTCCAACTTGTGCAGAGCAGTCGTAATGTCTCCGTCAAGTTAGTAGCTTGCGCTTGCAAATGAGCCGACCAAAGTTTTCTCTGTCCCAACGTGCGAGGTATATCCTCCGGGGGAATTTCCCTAAGGCTTAAAATGGGCGGAAGTAATTTTGCCAAAAGCTTCAAGCCTGGCATAAAATTGCACGGACTTAACGCAACCATCTTTAAAACTTCCCCCAACATCTGTGTCCATAAAGATTTAGCTACGTTTCCTGAACCATCGGCGTCAACTGCTCTTGTAAATACTAATAGTGTTTTGACAATTTCATTAGAAAGATTACGGACTGATCTTGTACTCGGTATTGATTCTACTAAGGAATATATACCGAGAAGAGGAACAACTGCGGTCAGATCTTTGAAATCCGTAGCCATACACTTAACTAGTCTCTTAAGCATGGCTCCGATTAGTTTCACACAAGGTAGAAGCAATGCAACCAAAGCCAGACCTCTTCTACCGGTTAAAGCGGCTCGATGTAGGTATGGCTGCTCATAAAATTCAGTAATATTTATCATGACTGTTACAAGAGCAGGGAGTCCTCCAGCTGCAAATAACTGTGTCAAAGCATTGCAGTGCTTTAGTTCAATGTACGGTTCCATGGGATCGGAGTCATGCTTTGATGGGAAAATTAAATAAACTAATATTCTACACGCGGTAACTAATTCCCCGGGTAACGAAGGGGCTCGGTTTGAATGCTTTCGAATAACAGCTACTAATGACGACACATCACTATAATCCCAACTAGTACGTTGCATTGCAATAGTTAGATAAGAGGCGACTTCCCTCAAGACTGGATGATTTCTAGACTTTTCTAAAATATCTGTAGCACGATTTTGAAAGATTTCTACATGGTCTGAATAGCGCACTATCATTGAAATTATTTCTGCCGCAAATTCCCCTAAAGCAACATCCGACAAATGAGGCACGAGTATATCTATAAATTTGTCCATTGGTACAACGGTAACTATAGCACGTAAACCTTCAGGATATACTAGGAACGAGTGCAGCTTTTTTAAATAAGTCCAGTCGCTACTTTTCAGAGAAATCAAGCATTGAACAACCTGCAATCGCCAGGCAAGAAGACAACCGAGCCCAGGATGATCGTAGCGTAAAGCTTTCAAAATCATTTTTGTTACTTCAGGTATTTCCAAAAGATATAAAAGACCTTCGGTGGTTTCGGCAAGACATAAAAGAAAGTGCCGAATGGCTTTCACAAGACCTACGCTTGATTGAGGAGATACGAGAGCTAAAAGAATTCGATGAGCAAGTTTATGGTGGGTGAAGTAGGCGATGAAATGGCTACGTGTACCTGGTTCGCGTTCAAACTCTATTCGAGCACTTGCTGGCAATTGCCTTTTGGGCTGAGACATAAGCGTTGGAGCATACATGTAAGTATTCGTTAATTCTGATACAGCAGATTCTGTAAGATCAATTTTTTCAGAGAGTAACTCGTAGACGTGTACCTTCCTCAGTAAAGAGCTTAACGCATATTTTAGTCTGGCTAATTTCGCTGTATCTAACATTTCTAAACAAAGATTATACAAGTTGCTATCCACGTTAGAAAATTCATCGACAATTTTCGAGCTGATTAACGCAGCGTCTAGCGCTCTCAACGCCGATAGCTTAACAGGAAGCGCAACATTCTCTTGCATGCAAAGGTTTAGCAATCGAGACGGAGCTTTTACATCTAGTAATACATCGGGGCCGTGGGAAACTCTACATAACGCTTCAGCCAAACGCACACCAACTTTGACATGGCGTACTTTATAAGCAGGCTGAGGTTGACTGCGAGCTAAATCCATGTCAAGTCCTGCGTCAACAACCTTTGCCAAATCTTTCAGGTCGTCTGTGTCCAAAACTATGTGGTTTAAGATCAGACAAAGCGTTTCACAATTATGAACAAAAGTTTCTTTCTCTTGTCCAGAAGCATTGGCGAAATTTGAAACTGATTTTGTTACAGAAGATAAAGTCTTTCGATGCCTATCAAGGGCCGTATTGTCTTCAGACTTTTTATCTGCGAGTAAAGCAGGCTTATTCAAATCCAATAGATCCGGAGGTGTTAGAGAATACTGATTATACACTTGCGTAACGTCGCACTCGTACTCTACTACTGGCGGGGCATCGTCAGCCATAATATCTTCGTCACTAAGAATTGGTTCGAAAGGTTCAACAGTTGCTATTTCAATCGTATCTCTATCCCCATCTTCTTCTTCTGCAGAGATAGGTTCTGGACTGAGTGAAACGAGAGATTCAGAAGGTGGAGAAGAGGGCCGTTTTCCCATTTTTATCAACGCATTTCCAGGATGTTCATCCCATTGTTCAGCCGGCGCAGTAGTTGCTACAACTTCTGGAACTACACTTCTGGAAGGATCCACAGTTTGTATCGGCTGCACAGGCGGAGATGGAGTTGCAGCCACACAGGTTTCCTGATAAAAAAAATAAATCAAAAAAAACTTTATCACGGTTCTCCAAGTGAAAAGATTCTCCCATATCAGAACTATTTTTGTTTAAAAATATACAAACCGTGGAATTGGCCGGCTGTGGATTCTCATAATACCATTCAGCCGGGTGTTCGGTTATTTGCGTAACGCATTCTGGAGTTTCTTCAGTCCCGCTTACACAGACAGTAGCAGTTGCAGCAGCTGGGCCAGTTATTTCCGGTGGATTACTCAAGCTTTTTGTAAGTGAGCCGTACACAGCCAAGGTAATGGTAGTGTACCATCCTCGTAGAACCAGACCGTCGGTTGGTATCTGTTTGCGTTCACATTCCAGTTGAATATGAACGTTTTGTTTGTATTCCAAGCCACCAAGAGATTCGAAGGTCGAAGCTCCAGGCTTGCTCAAGTCATTAACGAAAAATTCAATCTCAAACTGCGACGGATTTGTCGCTCTGAAACCAGGATAAAACTCTCGTACTATTGTTTCAATTTTATAAAGAATATGGAAGCTTTATTCCCAGCGAAGATTAGCGTGGATAGAGAAAGAAGCTGCGCGCTGCGGGTGAATAAATTTCAAAAAATAAGTAGTAAATATTTATTTCTTACCCAAGGCGAACACCTCCAGGAAAATCTGCCTGCACTCTAGCGCCCAGTGGTATTATTCTAACCTCACTTATGAATACAGGTTTCGGAAATTGCACCAGATCCAAATTAAGTTCCTGGGTGAAAAATAATCCGCGTTTATTAGCAATCGGAATTCAGAGTTAATGAAAACACGCTTGTATCGTATGTACACATAACCTATAAACGTACCTCTGATATGTCGTGCGAGAACGTATCGAAGAATAGTAATTCCACGTTTTCCATGTTTATTTTATTGAAATTATAACATCAATTAGTCGCATAGCGCGTGAGATAAGGTGATATTTATTTATTACAATGCAGACATTGTAATGCGAACACAATTTTTAACCAAAGTGCAGACGTGTGTATGTATACCTTCGGGTGTCAAGGTCAACAATCGTTCGAATTTCCGAATATAATACCGGAGTATAAATAGTCTATGTAAAGTGTGTTATATACTATGAAACAGATTTAAAACAAATGTATAGTTAAAAATTATAATTAGTTGTTGAAATATTATTGAAATTACTGTAACAATGACATAAATATCCTCGACATCGCGATTGCGCATTTACGTATTATCCCACGAACATGCGTGAAACTTGAAAAACGAAAATGTCTATCTCTCACAAAACCGTAGACTGTAACGACTTGAATATTGAGTAAAAATAAAATCACAGACCTTCAACGAGCACTAAAATATTATTTCACAGTACACGGCGATTAAAAATTCTTATAAAGGCTTGGCTTCAGCGTCGTATCCTAACCTTATCGTTATTTTCGGCTGTTTTATTTCGTTGGTAGTCCTGCTCGTCGTTCGTAGTCTTGTGATCGAGCAGCTGAGCGCCGATAAAATAGCTGTATCAGTAGTACCTCGAGAACTCTGGTGTATATTTCGATAAAATTTATATTAAAACGCCTATTCGAGGTGTATTTTTGACAAAAACCAATTATTTAGTGACAATAAATAATCATGGCAGATAGATCAGCCATCAAGGACATCATCCCGGCTTTACCCGATGAAAAAATCGGTAAATATAAACCTAAGATGTATTCTTCATCTCCACAGTGCCCCTCCCACTTTGTAAAAATCCATCCTATACAGTACCTTGACTCTTAAATAATTTTATATCAGTCATTATGTTGTTAGGTCAATTTTAAATATGATAATATGACCAATTTCGCGAGATTATTATACCTCCTTTATTCTTCATTTTTATCATAACGTTAACAGACATGCTCGCTGCAACTAGCGTCCTGCAACAGCAGGCTGCAGATATAAGGAATCAGCGCCCTAAGTGGCACTCGTATCACCAGTAAGTTTACTTTTACCATTTTTTTTCACCTCCGTGAATTATGCGTGTCTATTTTATTGTAATAGATGAAAAAGTATTCGCAAATTTATCGCTGTGTAATTGGATTGAGAATTTTAGATAAGAAGGTGATGTGTTTTTGCATCAAATAGGTCTCAGATGATATCGAACGAGGATTATGAATTTGTCGTTGCTTTTGATACGAGCGATTCGGCGGCCCGAGAAGCTAAATTGAAGGAAAATCCCGGTCAGGCAGCTAAAACTTTCCTCAATTTACTTGGCCATGTTTCTAAGGATCAAACTATACAATATATCCTTATTATGATCGACGATATGCTACAGGTGGAGATCTTTATCTTAGGAGAGTTAAATGATGTGTAATTTTGAAAATGATGAAAATTTTACTAATCAATTGTTGCGATTATGATACGCAGGAGGATCGTAGCCGCGTTGAAATATTCCGTGAGCATTCATCACGCAAGCGAGAATCTGTATGGGGACCATTTTTAAATTTGTTAAATCGACCTGATGGGTTTATCATGAATATGACGTCGCGTATAATTGCTAAAATCGCTTGTTGGAGCCATGAAATTATGGAGAAAACTGATCTTCACTTTTATCTTACTTGGCTGAAGGATCAGCTTAAACTTAATGTGAGTTTTTGCCAAGGAAAGAAACTCTGGAGTTATATAACTATCGAATAATCGAATGATAGATAAAGTTCTTATATTATTTAAAATGATTAACATGATTTTGATATTTTTGCAATTTATCAAGCTAGTACCAATCCAGAAGCATCTTTTATTGTATAATATGTAAAATAATTTATTATTTCAAATTTAGGAATAATGATTTGAAAACTTAGTGATGGAACGTTATAGCTACTGACTTATTGTTTGTTTCAGGATTATAAGTTTTTAAACATAATACTACTTTGGTTGTCGTAAAATCTTCTGGAATTAGACATAGTTTAGTCTTGTAGTTACTTAATATTTCTGCATGCTTCCTTGCTTTACTTTGGCTTTCACAATTAACACACACACTCAAACAATTTCACTGGTTGTGGTAAAAAAAAAAATTTAACAAACGATATCAACAAAGCCATTAACACATCTTATCTTTAACATTATTCATAATTCCAGTATAAGGGTATTTCAGATTGATATTATTTGTTTTTTGGTATGTGCATCAGTCCTCGTTACCCTATTATCACTCTCAATACATCTCTTCGTTATAATTTTTACAAAGACATTGAAATTCTGACGTCATTCGTTAGGTATAAATATTGAAGTACTGTTATAGCTCAGGGTACGATCGATAGATTCTCGAAATGTGAGGGCTGAAGTATCAAAGCATTATATTTTGATCAACACGCTTGGAACATGTGACGAAAAATTTTCAAATTTAGTAGATATTAAAGATTTCAATACTTCAGTATACAATGCCGAGGCATAGCATATCAATGTTGCTTTTCTTGTGAGGTTGTGGGATTTTTGAAAACTAGATAGAACTTGGACGGAGGATAAATCAAATGGGTTTTTAGTTTCAAGCCGTTCAGGAGGCAAGCTTGCATGCGGAGATAGTACAGGACATCACACCCAACGAAGCCGGGGAGTCCAATGAGCTGCGTGAATTGCTGAACCCGGTTGGTTCCATAACAACTCATGATATCATATTTCAACAATTAGCCAGATTTTGATCATATCTAATAATCTAGATCTCCGATCTCTTTGATCTCTATTAAAAACTGTACTCTGACTCACCTGGGTTTCATAATCCTCTTGGAATTTAAAATCTTTGTTTATGGTACGAGTTCAGGTTTTAATCAACAACACAAAGATTAGATTTTTCTAGAAAATCGACTATTCCATCATTGGTAAACACACAACAATAACACCTGCACGATTTGGTTCCTATTATCCTTGCACTGCCGTTTTGTATTTATTTGAAGCTAATATAAATTTATTTAACTATATCTTACAATATTTTGCAACTTCTCATATTCTTTATTGCTAAAAAACAAAAAAACTTTCTTGTACAAGAAGATGTGGCTTTGGTTCAAAGTTTAAGAATACCTGATCAAACGATGGAAGTCTGCTCTTAGTAGACTGACGAATCTTAAATATCTATCTAAAACTTACTTTTCACACAGTAAAGTATCGATGGCAATGATCAAGTATTTTTGCTGCATTTTAGGAGGATCTTCGAGTGACATAATGTTTATTGCAAAAATGGTTTTAGTTTTATAGATAAATTTAACTCATAGAAACTGTAAACACCAGAATATGAATTAATTGCAATTTAGAATTGACTAAGAATTGATATTGAGAAATTGTATGATCAATAAGCGTTTGCTTCTTTTATAGAACAATGAATATATTCAATCAGTTGCCCGCTGTCTGCAAATGATGCTACGCATTGACGAGTACCGTTTTGCATTCGTTTCGGTTGACGGAATTTCTACACTCTTGAGTGTTCTGTCAGGGAGAGTCAATTTCCAAGTTCAATATCAGCTGATATTCTGTTTGTGGGTTCTCACTTTCAATCCTCTTCTTGCAGAGAAAATGAACAAGTAAGATACCTCGTCAAAATTGACATTGAATTTTTCAATGCTCACATAGTTGTTATTCTACCAGCACTAATTCTATGAACAATTAATGAATTCCATATTTGTCTAATTAGGTTCAACGTTATCCCAATTCTCGCTGATATCCTGAGCGACTCTGTAAAAGAAAAAGTGACCCGCATTATTCTAGCAGTGTTCAGGGTAAAGAAGAAATTGAGATCTAAATTATAAATTCTGAAAAATTTACAATTAAATTTGTTTGTTTCAATTGCATCATGCTCTTTTACAATTACCCAGAATGAGACTGGACTTAGTGTATTATTATCTATTTGGTAGAACCTCATCGAGAAGGTTGAAGATGGCCAAGTTGCAAAGGAGCACTGCATTGCGATGGTGCAGTGTAAGGTATTGAAGCAGCTCTCCATCCTGGAGCAACGCAAATTTGATGACGAAGATATAATAGGAGATATTGAGTATTTGAACGATAGACTCCAAGCATCTGTTCAAGACTTGAGCTCGTTCGATGAATATTCAACGGAAGTTAAGTCAGGACGATTGGAATGGTCACCTGTTCACAAGTCTGCTAAATTTTGGAGGGAAAATGCTGCTCGTCTTAATGAGAAAAATTATGAACTACTACGTATTCTGGTTCATTTACTTGAGACCAGCAAGGACCCGCTTGTTCTCAGTGTTGCTAGTTTCGACATTGGAGAATACGTACGACACTACCCTCGCGGAAAACAGTGAGATGTTACTCGATTAATCCCACCAGAATAATACCTTTTATTCTATAACTAGTCTCTATCGAAAACTCTAAAATAAATACTTTACTCCAGAATCTTCAATTCACATATGATTCATAATAAAAGTTATTCTATTTTGTAGCGTTATTGAACAACTGGGAGGCAAGCAACGCGTGATGCAGCTGCTCGGACATGAAGATCCAAATGTTCGTTATGAGGCTCTTCTTGCAGTTCAGAAGCTAATGGTACACAATTGGTAGGTGTATTTTTTTATTAGGTATTCATGTAAATAAACGTATGACTCAGTTCTTTATTTGAAAATTTGACTCGAGCTTCAAGTTTAACGTTGATTGCACACAATTAATGCACTTCTCACCTCCTTACTGTTTATGCGATTACTAAAAAAGAATAGTGAATATATTTATTATACATATATCATTTCGTTTATTGTTTTCCAGGGAGTACCTTGGCAAGCAATTGGAGAAGGAACAAACCGGAATGCCAGGATCAGGAGGATCGCAAGTTCCTGCTAAAGCCTAAACATCTGTTCTCCACATCCCATTTTGCTTTCCATCCTGTTCTAGTGTTTCAGACACGTAACTTAAAACGTTGTTGGTTCATATTTCAAGAGACTATATAATTTCACTATTCATCTTTGGTCTACCGAAGGAAATAATCTTAGAGAAATGAAAATTATCAGACAATATAAAAAAAAAAAAAAAAAAAAAACAAACTGTAAAATTAAATTGCTATCAACATTCCAAGCTTTTCGAGGTAAAGAGATGTTACGCATAAAGCATCTAAATTTTGCAAATAGAAAACGAAACATTATCGAAGCTTAGATTGTATCAAATATAAGGAAAACAAAAACAACGTAATTTCGTCTGATACACATTGGTGGTGAAACTAGGCTTTTAAACTTGAAAAATCACCAATCGGTACTTGTATTATTTCACTTGTTGTTTCTTACTTTTACTCTGCGCATAATATGATAAGCTATAAAACATAGTTTGATCACGCATCAATAAGTATTAAATTCTTATGTACATATGAATATTATAAATATCTATTTGATCCATAGTCTTATAACATGAGTGGTGATTGTGTAAAATAATAATTATACTCTTGTAATTAGCAGTGAAGAATGAATTGTAAAATACCAGTAGAGAGTTAAATAAATATTATTATCCATATATGGAAAAAACAAAAAATTTGCCATTAATTTATATCCAGAAAACGCTATAACTCTCATATACATTAACATAAAATGGAAAAGTATGATCAAATTGAAAAAATAACATATCCATCTAATTTTGGGAGTAATCCAGAGCTTGAGATCCTCCAAAATTTTTCTTAGCTCATTCAGACCATTTCTTTTTATCAGAAAAGAAAAGCGAAACCAGATATCTTACAATATATTGTTGATTTTATTAGTTTTTATTTCTCGCTAAATGCAAGCTTGATGTTTATATTACATGAAGTCAGTTGAGTGACTAGGTATCGGAAGATGTAAGGTATCTCCACCTCGCCCACCTCACCGTCATCTCCGCACAATCGACATCTGTTCCTTTCACCACCAGCTCCTGTGTTACTCAACATTAATTCTGTCACCGGACCCAGCAGGGTTCCACACTTTCGGCAAACTAGGGTCTATAACAAATAGAGAATAGTGAGAAACTATCAACTCATAAAAAGTTTACATGTACAATGAAAGTCTCCAATAATCATCGTGGAATGTTCAATAAAATATTAAGCCATTCACTTACAGTAGTTTTATCCGAACAATGGAAGAGCCGATCTTGAAGTAGGAAAGAGCACCCGTGAGAGATGAGGGAATCACGCTCCATCTCTCCAAATCTTACACCACCTCCTCGTCTTCGTCCCTTTATTGGCTGACGAGTCAGTACATCAACTGGTCCCGTACTTCTCACCTAACATAAAGAGAGTTCATTAGTACTTGAATTCATTATTAACGTAATTTGAAATTTGGATGTAATTGAAATTATGAAATTTAGTCGTGTGAAGCAGCTACAGGACCTTTTTATATTTTTTGGTTTGAAAAATTTACAAACTGCAGAATAATTAGTTTGATTAAATATTGTAATCCGAACCTGCCACTTATCGGACACCATGTGACGAAGCCTCTGATAATGTACTACTCCAAAAAATATATCTGCCGTCATCTCTCGTCCATCAATGCCAGAATACATTCTTTCTGTTCCGTAGTAGTTATAGCCACCTGCTTCTAGCAATTTTCCAAAGTAATCAACGGCTGTGTCTTCTTCTGTAAATCTGAACGGGGTGGCGTCGTGGACTAATCCATGTAAAGCTGCAGACTTTCCAGCCATAATTTCAATCATCATAGCTGCGGTTTACATATAACATTTAAAATTATACAAAATAAAGACATTTCATTATATTTTCTTATAGATAATGAATAGGATTAGCTGTATAGGTATCATCAATGAATACCAATAACGAATGTTCAAATCAAAGAATAATGATAACTTAGATATCGCTCGCCTTGAAATATTCAAACAGCTTACCGATTGTCATACGACTAGGAAAACCGTGAGGATTGAATACGATGTCAGGAATTAATCCTGTTTCTGTAAAGGGCAGATCTTCCGTTGGCCATTTCTGTGAGCAAATACCTTTCTGTCCTGCTCTCGAAGCAAACTTGTCTCCCACACTTGGATTACGCTGAAATCAGTATTAGTTTTTACAATAATTAGGTAGCTACCTACTTCCATTAGTATTTCACGCTAATTACACGAAGAAAATATTTATCGAATAGAAATTTCTGTAATACATACTTCATAGATGATCAAAATGTAGCAGCAAAAAGATAATAAAATTATTTCTACAAAGATAGAAGATGTTGACTAATCGAGGTACCAAATATATACTAACAGGTACACGAAACGTTATGCATGCCCTTCTTGGAGTTTTGTCCTGAAGAGCACCACACATTCTTATATTGTCAACATAAACATCTTCTTTACCAGAGTATTTGCCAATTTTATAAGAAGATTCGTCCGCGTTGTAATAACTGGAAATAAAAAATTCAGATTTTAGATAGAAAAGAATATATTCTCTAGTTCGAAGTGATGCATTTTTATTAACTTACCAATAGTAAGGGTCTCCTTCTCGAATAGTTACTCCAAGAAAGGGTAGGCCGTCAGAATCCAGTTTCTCTGCAAGTTGTGGTTCTTCGGGATTTCGACCAAAGTAACTGTGCTCATCTTTCAAGTCGACGAACTCCGATTTGTAGATCATTCCATGAGCGAAGCCACGCTCGTGTGCAGATTTGTTTATTATCATCGCATCTTCCATGTCGTAGCCCTGTATATGTGTATAAATGTTATAGGGTAACATTTGTTACTCCAATAATTATCTTCTTATAGTCTTTTATACAAAAGATCAAATCTGCATGGTGCACAAACCGTGTAGGATATGACCGCTACTATTGCGTTAGTTCCCATAGCAAAATCGTCCAAGTTAATATTATCGTGATGAGCTGGTCTGAATAATGGCGTTGCTGGTGTTTGTAATCTGTATAATTTCGTGTCCGATTGAAGTTGCCAAGTGTGGCAGGGGGTTCCCATGGTCTGTTTTCCCATCTGCGAAGAAATTGTACAAATATAAATACGCGATCGCCGTGTGAATAGATAAGAAAAATTCAAAATTCTATGAACCGAGGCTGTATAAAATTTACCTGACACTGATACATGTTCCTAGGACTCTGGTTGCAGTCAGGCATCGGAATAAGACATGCCAAATTGCTGAGAAAACTTGTTTTCGATAGTTCTTTATGAGTTGTTAGCTGAAAAATAAAAATCATTCATTTTCTTATATGTATTTATTCTCTAGCAGTTTGATATCAGAGTAAGTATTAATGTATGAACTCAATACCCCTGGGTATGCTTCTTCGGTTGTGATGCAAATGTTCATATAGACTTGTTCAAAGGTACCGATGAGCTCGATTTGCTTCACATGTAAGTTCATTACAGGCCTCATCATCCGTGCTGGTCCAGTAAACAAGTACAACCCTGGGTACTGGGATGGTCCTTCCTTTTTGGGGACTAAAACTATTTCCATTGTTGATGGTACCTGTAAATGAAATTATACACTTATTGACCAACGTTGCGAAAGCACGATAATATAATGATTAGATCATGCTGAAGGAAGCCATATCTTTCCATTGTTGCTAAGCAAAGTATTATCAGAGGGTAATGATCATTACAAATCATATTGTTTTTACGAAAATATGTAAAACGAAGCAACGATTCACCTTAGTTCCCTCAATTTTGAGAATACGAAGCTTATTGACCAGCTTATTTGCTATACTAATTTGAAGTCTGCCGATAACTTTTCCATCAAGCATTACGATGTAAGAATCTGTGACGTTTTCAGATGAACTGAATGGGCTCATGCCTAAGTCAAGTAACACGGATGGAATAGCTGCGGTAAGTTTTTTATCCGGATGTTTAGTTACGACACAGTTCATCGTCAAGTGATTAAGCAGCCCGCAAGGCGCACCGTCGGGGGTATGCACAGGGCATATGAATCCTAGTTAAAGAAAAAATAGAATTGGTAATATTAAAATGACTAATTCAATTATAGTATGAATAGTTTTACTGAAATGAATAATATTCACCCCAAGCATCGGGTAGCAACTGTCTCGCTTCTGTAGTTCTCATTTCTTGAAAAAATGCACCTCTGTGAATGGCTCTGAAGTGACTCATGTAACGCATTCTGTTAATGTTTTCTGCTATAATAGTGAGGCCTTTGTCCTGCATCAAACCCAATCCTGTAGGAGATTTGATATTCCCAGTTGATATGAAATTTTCCATTTGTTTATCAAATGAAGCGTTGAATTTCATTGCCGCTAACATCTCCTCTGTATTCACATGCAACATATTATGGTATTATAAGAGATTATTAACGGCTGATAATAATTTGTCGTAAAAATTATAGTTTAGATTAATTATGATAAAGAAATACACACGTAATGTTAATTTGTAATTATCACTCGTGCTACCAGGTCGCTTCATAATGAATAACTTCAGTACCGATAGCCAAGTTTGTAACTTTTCTTTCAATACTTGTAAGTATAAGTGACCACCGAGAAGGCACTCCTGCATCATAACGGCATCCGCTCCTTCAACGGCACATTTTTGATTGGCAAGACTGAAGAGTTTCTGAGTCATGAATACAAATAGATTAAATTTATCCATCGGATTATCCAGGTGAATTGCAATGCAATGTCTGAAAATGTACAAAAACTAATTTAGAAAAATCTTGACCATTCACTCTCTGACCAGATTGAAGAATGGCATTTTCAGAATCTTTACGCATTTCCATAAGCCGAGGAAAAACCTACTTTATAATAAAATCACAGATCTCAGAGTCCGTGGCTTCCAATGGTAACTCGTAAAATTTTATCCTGAACATCTTTCCCACATAAGCTTTGCACTGTTCATGAGAGTGCAGATTCTCTGTGTGTATTACTCTCAACATATTGCGCAGACACCCTGCAAAATAAAGGTCGTCTTCGTACCCAGCAGTCAATTGGCTGAATATATACTTGTCGGAAACATCTGCTAAGCATTTTAGCATCAAGACTAAAGGCACGTAGTATAGAATCTTGCGATGCGAAAACATCAGCTTAGCAGTCCCATCCGTAACATAATGCAACGAATTAGTCTGAAATTCACAAAGAAATTTGAATGCGTTGAACCCTTGAATAAAAATGATGTTTTTAACAACATGCATAGTTGCTAAATATTCAATTAAAAATCTTACAGTCGCTGTGTTATCGTCTTTAACGCTTCTCAAAAGTATACCAAGATCGCTGAATAAAGACCCCCGAGCTTTCCACCCCGACCTCTTTATCGCTATAGGATAATTTCTTCGTGTCATAAGCAGCATTCTTATAAGTCTCTCGAGTCCTTTGACCAAAAAATATCCTCCCCATTCTTGTTCATGCTCTCCATGAGTGACCAATTGGGCGGGAGTCATTTTGTAAAGATTGCAAGAATTGGACTGTGGATTAGAAGCAAAAATTAAATAAGATTAATCATTAGAAGAAGGGAATATCAAATATCCACGTTCTGCTATAATTTTTTTCACAGAATAAATGAAATTGGTATTCGCCTTAATCATGATTGGAATTTCCCCTAAATCCTTCAGTATACGTTCTTGTTGTACTCCGTTAACGGACCAACCAATAGTAGCTGTAATTTTTCCTTTGTACGTCGTACCGCCTTGGCGACATTCCGACGGATATATTTTGTGGTTTCTAACGCCGACTGTTCCAGAAGGTACGGCCGGAGGGCTAATAGTAACATCCACAATAGTCAATACAATTTTGTCTCCATTTACAAGCAGCAAGTGTACAGGTACGAGGTTTTCAGTTGCTTCTAAAATCCCATCTTGAAGCATATAGTTGAAAGAATCTATATGCGGTGTTCCCAATGACTGTAAGAGCTGAAAATTTCGCATACATAAAAATTTTTTAGGTTAAAAATTCGCGGTATTATTTTAGGTTAGGTTTCAACAAAACCTACTCAATAAAGTTTCGCAAAAACTTACAGGGTTTTGTTTCAACGGTGGTGTACCGAAGTCTTTCTTCGTATTTGTTAATTGCGGTTCGATTAACATCTTCGTATATTTCTTTCCAAAATATAATCTAAAAGTCACAAGTGTTGAAACTACACATTACGTGTGCGGTACTACACGTGCTCAAGAATCAAGATGCAGTTTCTCTCTCTCTCTCTCTCAATATGAATGTATTTAGATATCTACTATACACAACTACTGATACACATCTATATGTACATGTAGCTATTTAGAATGTATACCTATATGTGATGTAAATACATATATCTACTTATGACTACATGTCTCAGCTATAGAATGTATACAACATACTTCCGTCGATAGATGCGTTTAATGGGTAAAAAATGAAAAAATATATATACATAAATGGCTTGCGCGATGCACCAGTTGTATTTCTTTCGTTATCTATTATCGGAGTATATAGTGGTTTGTTATAAATTATAATCGTTCATACCTGTTTATTCACACCTAAACAGATAAATAAAACTGACTGCGACTATTTGTCGCAGCATTTGTAAACCTAAAATTAAAAGGGTTAAAATCATCGTAATTGTGCTTTTGCGTATCACTGTTGTAATACATACTTGAAACAATTCTGATCGATCATATTATTTAATAATGGAAATATTGGAATTAAAAGATGTCAAGACTGTGCCTGACATAGTATACGAATATTCAGCGAAAATAAAGAACGAATCGACGCCGTTGATTATCGACAATGGTACGTATGTGTGTGTATAAAAAAAAATGAAAAAAAATGATAAGAAAATGATTATTAACTAGAATTATTCTATTCCGTCATCTCAGGATCTTACCATTGCCGTGTTGGTTGGGCAACGGAAAAAGAACCGCAGTTAATATTCAAAAATTTAATAGCTAAACCGCGCAAAGAACGGGGTAAAAAGGACGGAGAACTTCAGGTCGGTAATGATATACTAAACATCGAGGCTGTGAGATTTCAATTGAAAACACAGTTCGATCGTAACGTAGTTACGCATTTCGAGGCACAGGAACAAATATTTGATTACACATTTACCCACATGGGAATCGACACCGAGGGTTCCGTCAACCATCCTGTTGTCTTGACGGAAGCCTTCCTCAATCCTAATTATTCAAGGAACTGTAAGAATCTGAATAAAAGAAGTCGAATTTTTACTCCAATTTCAAAATCGTAGTAAAAAATGCAGAAATGAAACTTCATGCCTTTCTTTCAGTGATGGCGGAGCTCCTGTTCGAATGCTATGGAGTGCCGGCAATATCCTATGGCGTTGACTGCCTGTTCTCATATCATCACAACAATTGTCCACCTAATGGTCTGATTGTGAATATGGGATACCATACAACGCACATAATGCCAGTCCTGGATGGAAAAGTAGATCCGATTAATGCGAGGAGAATAAACATCGGTGGTTATCACATAATGTCTTATATGCACCGATTACTTCAGCTTAAGTACCCGGTGCATGTTAATGCGATAACACCAAGCAGGGCTGAAGTACATTGCGAAATTTTTTACGATATCGGGATTCATGGCTTGGGCTTGTATTATTGAGCTATTTTTTATTGCAGGAACTGATTCGAGACCATTCGGTAATCGCGCTGGAGTATCAAGAGGAAATATCCAAATGGGCTGATCCTGATTATTACGATATGAACGTACTGAGGGTACAGTTGCCATATGTTGCCCCAACCAGCACACCGGGACTTACTGTTGAACAGCAAAAAGAAAGGAAGCGAGAACTGGCTAGAAGACTGATGGAAATTAATGCTCGCAAACGAGAGGAAAGGGTGGGTTGAGATCAATGGAAATGAGGCCTGGGAGTGTAGATATTTGTTATTTATAAGGGATAAATTGATAGCAGAGCTTTCCATTCATCGTAACTTATTTATTTGTTGATTTTTCAGTTAGCCGAGGACGAGGAACAGCTAAACCAGTTATTAGCTGTTCAAGATTTACTGGAGGAAGGAGAGACTGATGAATTTGAAGAAGCACTGAAGTCATACTCTCTTTCAAACGAAGCTGACTTGATTAAAATGATAAACAACTTACAGGCTAAAGTAGAAAGAACAAGACAGAAAATAGTAGCGGCTAATTCTCAAGAGGATAATATTGTTATCGAGGAACCAAAGCCTAAGATAAAATCAACTCTTCAACCCAAAGATCAACAGGATTTTGACGAATGGATCACGGGAGTTAGGAAGAAGAGGTATACCCTCAAAAATTGATTCGGTTGAGAAGAAAGAATAGCCGATTTCAATCTACAATTATACATATCAATTGATTCTATCCTGTTGCTTTCCATTATAGACAAGATATATTAGATCGAAGACTTGCCAAACGACAGCGTCGACAAGATATGGCAAAGCGGCGTACTGCTGCGGCTCAAGAAAGAAT
The DNA here is from genome assembly GCA_963992785.1 of Tenthredo livida. Lineage (NCBI taxonomy): Eukaryota > Metazoa > Arthropoda > Insecta > Hymenoptera > Tenthredinidae > Tenthredo > Tenthredo livida. Next base: position 9,446,567 of record OZ023066.1, on the reverse strand, counting down.
GAGAATAATCAGTCAGTTAGCAAGAAAGGAAAAACGGGACGACGATTTTGGCATGAGAGATGAAGACTGGGATGTTTATAAAGTTATTAATCGAGTAAGTCTTGACTAATGCTTCATCGCTGTTAAAAATGCCGTCTCCGTCCCAGTCTGGATTCACCAACGTTACTCTAATCACTTCTGTGGTACTACTTGGAGAATTTGATGACCTGCAACGCTATTATGCCGCTTAGCTAGTCTCAAATTTACAACAATTTGATTTATAGAACTACAGGGCTGTAGCAAAAATTTATTAGACTATGGCGTTAATATTGAAATAATTTTCAGGAAGGTGGTGATTCAGACTCAGAATTGGAGCAGGAAAGACTTGTTGAGCTAGAAGATGTCCTGAGACATCATGACCCAGAATATGATGGAGCTGGGTCTTCGATCCCTCTAGTGCCTGGAGAAACACATCAACTTCACGTTGGTGTGGAGAGATTACGAGCTCCAGAATTACTGTTTCAACCCTCTATGATCGGATCCGTTGAGGCTGGTATTGCCGAAACGATTGATTTTGTTCTGAAGAATTATTCGCTAGAAGTGCAAAAGCTTTTGGTAGCGAATATATTCTTGACCGGAGGATCAGCGAGTTATCCAGGACTCCTTGAAAGACTGAAACGAGAGCTGAGAGAGATCAGGCCTTTCAAATCTAGCTTTCAAGTAAACATAGCTAAGGATACTAACTTAGACGCTTGGTACGGGGCTAGGGATTTTGCGTTGAACGGTAATCTCTCAGAGTATTTGGTGAGTCGTAAAGATTACGACGAAAAAGGAGGTGAGTACTTGAAGGAACATTCGGCAAGTAATACATACACTCGATCGCCCGATCCTCTTCCAATACTAATTCCACCAACTGCTGAGCAGATCGTCGTAGAAGAGACGATAGTTGACGTTGAGATGGAGTGAGAGGGTAAATTCTAAATTCTTCTTATACATTTAATCCCCTCACTGTTTACTGGTCAATAATTATCCAGATTTCATGTACTATCTGATATCGGTCGCATGGCCACAAAAATTCTGATGACAATAAATAGTTTGAACATTAAAATTCACTTAAAGTAATCCTCTTTCGTCCAAACTATTTTGAATACACAAAAAATGAGAAGTCAAGAAATTTATCGGTTCTTCTAATTGAATGAGTGTTTAAAATGCGCAGATTTAGTACCTGCGAAAATAATTAAGATTTATGATAAAAGGAAAGTAACAGGTAGATATAGGTAATTTAAAAAAAGGTCAATTTTTGTCTATGGATGTCTACTTTATTACACATTTCTTTCACTCAAGATATTTCGAACAAACTACATTGTAGCTTGCTCGCTGATCACAATTTATACATTTTCGCTTGGACTTTACCTTCCAGAGACAATTATGCGACTATTTTTTTTAATTTTTTGAGATAATTATATCAGTTTATAATGATTTAGGTGGCCTAGTAAAAATGGTGAAAGTGATCCCTCACGCTAGCATTAGTCCAACTACAGCGGCCCCAGTGTAACTCTCCGACCTAGGTCCACAGCTTATCCTAACATCACAATGTAATATACTGAAAATATCAGGCCTACCAGGCTTTCTATAGCTATGCTACACGTTCGATACCCTTATATCAATTCTTTTAGCAGTGGAATTGTATAATTATCAGATTGTCCACACTTGCTAACATAAGACAATCTGTATTGACGAAGTTAATCCACAAAAGAAATGTATGAATAGACTAAAAGTGTTTATATATTTAATATTAAGCGTTATATGACGGAAGTGGCAAACTTATAATGCCAAGACTTATTGATTTTGTATGTTATTTTAAGTTTCTTCCATTGATTAAATTCATTCAATCAAACATAATGTCATATAACACTTCATGGGAGAACTTCCATATACAGTGGCATTGCAGATGATATCAAAACAAGGCATGCGAGGGAAGATAAAAATTTTTTTTTTCAAAAATTTACCAATATTATGATAAACATAAGTTTCTTTTACAATTTCATTCTTTATTTATAATAAAACTTTGTATTCGTCATTTCCTCTACCTTTACACTCAAATCAAAAGTTAATTGCTATGGCTATAAATGTATGGCTCTTGACGTTATTTAGTGAAATATTTTTCTCACTACAATTTAAAAAATTTCAATATTAAATAAATTCGGTTTTACTAGACTTGCAACGACACCTTAAATCTTTTAACTTAATTTTATTCAATAATTTCAAATCACTTAATCATGTAATTACTTTGGTCTCGATTAGGATTACAAAAAATTTAATATAATTTCTAAAAAAAAACCAAGGCTTAAATTTATTACTGCTGCTCTTGCATTGATATCTATATTTATTTGCTTTACCATTATATCGCAATGTTATACAGTGTGATAATGATGGCTCGTCGAGTAAGAGAAAAAAAAATAATACAATATGCTTGTATGAAAAACATCAGCCCTTTCATGTTATCGATAATATTTCCTTTACAAAAAGTGTTACTCACGTCATTCAATCAAGTTAATAAAGAACATTGCAATAAAATAGATTATTTCTTTTGTTTTCTTTCTTATTTTGTGCGTTTTAAAATAGTGAAATGAGAGCACAAATAATAGCAACAAACATTAACAAATACACGCTGTTCTTGGTGTGATTGTTGTTTTTGTTGTTGCATAGATCAGTTATTAAGATAAATTATATTTGATGCTCATCATTTCATCTGCAAACTTTATATATATATATATATATGAATGTTAAATTGAAATGATTCACAGAACAGATCCTAACAAAATTTACAATGCTGCCACTGCATCGGGCTGTGGAAACTTTTCTACGCGTTCTACTTAAAACAACAAATCTTAGTTTAAATAATATTCTTTATAATTATCACAGGGTGAGGTCGCTGCAGGCCAACATTTAGCTAATTTCATTTTTTCTTTTTTTTCTTTTTTCAAACAATAGGTATTTTAGATTAGTCCTAAAACTTTAATCAGAGGATACAATATAGTATTATTGTAAAAATTGAGGTAGAATCCAATTTGAAGAATAAGATTTTCTTTTCTTTTCTTTTCTTTTTTTTTCTTTTTTTTTTGTTCCGTTCTCTGAATGTGCTAAAAGTGAGGGTACTTTCGTAATAGTAAGCTTAGCTGTCTAAGTAAAAGTATATGTAATATTATTATATTGTAATAATGTAATAATCATAATAATTGATAATTAGTACAACAATGGTTAATGTATTATAATATAAGGGGGAAGGGGGGGGGGTGTATGTATAGTATTCATTATGGTGGGTAAGGGAGCGAGTGACAGCTATGTACAGTACATACTTGCCTTAGTTGTACCATCTTTACAATGCGTACCTATCATAATGTAATAATAATAATAATAATAATAATAATAATAATAATAATAATAATATTAATAATAATAATAATATTATTGTTTACACATAAAATACCTATGTATAATATGTATATATATCAACCGAGATATATACATACCTATGCAGTATGTACGTAAGGATGTGTTAGCCAGGATATGTACTGTGAAACTATTTCAAGCATCACTTTACTGCTATATAAAATGTACTCGTTTTCTTATATCGATACTCGTTTATCAGTTATGTTACCTATCTACTTACTCATTGTCGTTATTAATTAGGTAAATTATTATTATTAATTAGATACTTTTAATATGGTACTATATATTTTTTTTCTTTTTTTATCTTTTTTCTTTTTTTTTTTTATTATTACAATTATAGATCGGTTATTAATATATGTATATGATACTGCGGCTGGTTGATGGTGTAGTTTGTTCATCCGTTGCTTTCAGCGTCGCTCGACGTTATGCAAGCTCATGGCACCCTGGCTCGTAACATATCGCTCTAATGCTACTCTATGCAGGCCTACATAAATCTTACTGTAAGCATGGTAAAAGCTCTATAAAAATAACAACTATACTACGTAAACATATTACAAAAATAAATGGCATTGTACTCTGTTAACGAAGCAAAAGTAGTCAACACGCACATCGTCGAGCGACGCTACTAATCTATTTCTATCATCATCATCATTGTCGTCGTCGTCGTCATTGTCATCGTCGATCATATTTTTATTACCTTCCTTTTTCTTTTTTTTTCAATAAAGAAATTAATTATTTTACGTGCTTCAATTAACTTTGCACAGGCATGCATTCTCCTACTACAAATAAACATTTCTATGTGTACTCTCTGTCTGGATGGCATCTAGTATCTGTGTCCTTACTTTCACTTAGTTACATAGCAGCTAGTCACTGGGATAGTTGCGCATTTTTCACTGTTAAGGGCTGGCAGACCTACTGATTGCAATTTTACACTCTAATTATTAGTTAAAAACCAATTGTTTTGGGAGACAAGGCTCTTCTGCCGGGAAGTATATAAATTTACGGTCATTTTTCTTGAGTGGTCACTGCGCCTATATACCGCTGCAGGGCACTACGTACGAGGCAGAAGTAACAGCCAGATATCTCGACTCAAGTTCCAGGAGGCCGTACCATTTATTTTTTCTTTTTTTTATTTACTTTTTATTTTTATCTTTTTTTTTTCTTAATTATAATTGTTCTTTTTTTTTTCTTTCTTTCTTTTTTTCTCTTTTTTGAAGTTACGGAAAAGAAAAAAAAAAAAAAAACTCAAGAGTACAAACTACTTTTGAAATTTTCATTGTGATATAGTATTGTAGAAATCATCATCCGGTATAGTTGTACTATTTATTTGGTATCAACTATCAAGCAAAAGAATAAAATTTTACGTAATGAGTGTGTGAGTTTCTACTTTTAAATATCTACAGTAATAAAAAAAATAAAAATAAAATTAAATTAAAAATGAACAAAATGTTGTATAATATATATTATATAGACATAATTATATAATAATTTCATTCGAATAATTTCTATATAAATAATATTTTAAAAGAAAGATTTTAGTCTGAGGTATGACGTGTGAGATTATAGCTTTTAATTTTTGTATCATATCATACGATGCCTCCTCAAACTTTGCACGCGATTAAAAAAAAAATTATATATATATATATACATATACATAAAAAAAAAAAAACAGCTGTTACGTGTTTTAGTATTTTTTTTAGTGCCTTATATTTGTGTTGTGTTACAGTTGACAACGTATCCACTTTAAATAAAACTTTTTCAATATCTCATTTCATTTCGTATGTAAACTATTTACAAGCTTGGCTTTCAAGGCTGGAAAGTTTATTCAATAAATTGTTTTTTTTTTAATTTTCTTTCACCAACCTTCTTCCCTCTTTTCTTCTATGATATTTTTAAAAGCTTACACCGACTAAAAAATTTACTCAAAACAAAGTTTTGTTAAATAAAATACTTATATTTCACAATGCAAATAGTTAAAAATAAATAGTCGTTCTTCTTATTATTTTTTTGTTTTTTTTTACTTTTTTTTTTTTTTTTTTATCATCAACAAAATCTCCCAACGAACTAATCTTGATCTTCAGACAGCTTTACAAGCCTTTTGAGAATTTCTTGGTCCAAAGTACTCTTTATAAGAAAGGACCTAATCTTTTTCTTTTTTTCTTTTTTATTAAAAATACATATTATTTTGATATTTGCCAGAATAAAGATTCCTATAGATATTATTAAAATGATCAATTATTACCAAATAATTTCCAACCACAATGCTTCTGTGTGCTTCTAATGTAATTAGGTAGGCGTTACCTAAAACATCGTCATCAGATCCGACCAATTAATATGAAAATTTAGGTAGTTCTACTAACTACGTATTAATAATAGATTATAATGTATATCACTAGCTAGGGTCTGCGTGGGCATGTCCGTATAGGCTTTAATCACAGCTTAGTAGTACTTTGTCTTATAGAGCTGCACATTGACTAGCCAATATAAAGATCATTATCTTCTTTTTTTTTTTTTTTTTTTATTTTTTTTTTCTATATTCATATTCTTACTTTTGCAAATTTTTATGATCCAGTAAAGTAATCAGTCTTGCCAGATGACTCCATCTCTCATGGAATTGAAAGCCTTGGCCATACGCACGCAGTTTGCAACTAAATTGCCGAAACAGACCTAATTGTTCGAGGCACGCTAATACAAATGTTTTTTTTATTTTTTATTATTTTTTTTCTTTTTTGTTTTTATATAGTTACTCGAATTACTTATGAATAAATAGTAACAAGTTATTGTACCAACTCACTACCCAATAAACCGCGATTAATATTTATGGGCATTCTCGCGATTGTCATGGCTCCTCTGCTTTTATTTAAGCCGTGTTAGTTACATTAAACTAATTCTAATAGTGTTCATTCGAAATTAACAGCCCTGCCATTACATCGTCGTTAATTGATTTTATATACATACATCATTTCTTTACAACAAGCTTCGATATGTAGAAAGTAAGTACGCCTATGGGACAGAATCAAAGTTATATGGTATACCAGGCTACTGTAATATCCTCCTCATAGGGATAATCGCATACCTAGATGGTGTGCACAAAGAGAGCCCATGAAGCGTTTTTAAAGCTAAAGAAACCATGACTTCTCTGTGTACGTCAGCCCTACTAGTATAGAAGTGTCAGGTATGCTGCTAAATGAAGATGTGTTCGTATTGTGTGTTTTATAGTAATAGTAGGGTGTCTACCAAACACCTTCGGTAGAGACCAGCATTTGTTTGCTTGCTCGATTAGTTACATCGCTCCATGACGTTGATTTTCTTGTTTTTCTTTATTTATTTATTTATTTATTTTTTGTTGACATTAAAATAGTAAACCAATGTTCAAATCTTGTAGACAATAATTACTATCTATATCACAGATTCAAGTGACTAAAACTCTTTAAGAATATAATATAAGTATGTGTGATGATTGTTTATTATGTATTTGCAGATGTGATACATAACAGGAAGATAGAGGGAAAAAAATAAAAATAAAACGGAATAAGAAATAGAAAAATAAGCGTGCTAACATAATATGGAAGCGAGTAGTAAAGGTTTCAAAGTTAGTTTATGCTAGCATTGACAAATTATAGATAAAATGGCAAAATTAATCAAAGTTGGCCATGTTTACATGATTTATTCTTTTTTATTTCATTCAGATTGATAAATTGATTATTGGACCCGATGACATTATACAGGCTCAAAGTACCTTTGGTATATACGATTCTTTTTTTTTTTTTTCAAATGGACAGATGTAAAGAAAAAATTTCGAAAATTTTATTTCATACTTAGCTTGACTTTTATTCATTGATATTATTATTCGAGAGTGCTTACATATTTTAATACTTATTTTATCAACTATTATTTTTTCTTTTTTGTTTTTTTTCTTTTGCTCATAATGATAATTATTATTATTCATAAATCATACTAATATCGATTTTATTTTTATACTCTTTTCGTTGAAAGTTGACATTAATATAGGAACTGAAATATCTGACGATATTTATACGAGCACAAATAGTTCTGGAATTCTGATAGATATCAAAAGTGTTGAAATATGTTATAGCAATTATTGTTTGTCAGAAAAAAATAAAAATTCAATCTCTAAAATTTTGTGGAAAATGTTTCTGAAGTTTTCTAACATTATTCTTGACCATAATCAGTGCAATGTACAACATATTAACTACGGAAATTAACTCTAATGCTTAAGAATCAGTTAACTGAACATATTGCCAAATTATAGGTATATCTACATATTTTTTTACTACTGATAAAGTTTCTATATATAATTGAAAGAATAAAAAAAAATAAAAAAAAATAAAAACATATTCTTATGTTTGCCACGGACAAAACGTGCCAAAATCCAAAGCTGCGTTATTAATTATTAAAAGCTTAATAAAATTCACCAGACCATATTATTATATCTGCTGGTTGTAAAAGAGAACCAATCGTTGTTAGTTAATTTTTGATTCTTCTAAAATGTTGGAGAAACGGAAGAAAAAAAAAAAAAAATATAAAAAAACCATATAGAATTTCTGTTATATATATATAAATTCTAATTTCACTATAAACTTTCTGGCGTGTTGCTCCGAAACACTGCTCATGACATTGAAAGTAGAAAGTCGGGAGCGTTAAATGTTAAGATTTTAAAACGAATTAGAGGAACTTTCAAATTATCTTACGCTATACAGCCGGCTTAAGATCGCAAGAGCAGAGCTGATAAAAATAAAAAGTTTATCTGTATTTCTTAAATAATTTCAATGATAAAGATTATACTTTGAAAAAAATGGATTATTTTAAAAGAAAGATTAAAAAAAAAAATAAAAAAAATTGTTGAAACAATAACGAGTATTAGATTAAGACCTTATTTATAGATCTCGTCGTACGATATTAGAAAAATGACTAATTTTTATTTACACATTACCCTTTACTTTAAATTTATACGGATATTAAAAAAGTTTCTTTAAATAAAGGACAGCTCAATTGCGCACACCCTGCGCCTAGCTGGGAATTTATTTATTTTCCGACCGAGTAAAAACCGTGTTTGAAAATAAATTCCCGATAAGAGTATCGTTTGAAAAGCGCGATCGGGGGATGAACAATTACCGTTACAATAATTGAGTATAATGCTAGCATAAACTCAATTTTAATTACTGGGTTGGGTGTAGTCGGGATATGCCAAAGAAGCGCTGGTATTACTGTACTGGGCATATAGATAAAGCGCGGGATGAAGACCAGGTGGAGGTATGGGCCGATGGAGCTGATGCGAATGGGTATGATGATGCGATTCCGAAGGAGTTAAAGGAATATGAGAATAGAAGCGAGAACTCGCCGTATCCATGGGAGCTAGTCCCGTAGTTTGGTAGACACTCTGTGGTGTGGTGTGCTCGTGCGACAGTGGCGGGTTAAGTGTAAACGGCGTACAAGCCGAGGCAGAACACGCAACTTGATGCGAAGTTTGTTGTTGCAATTGCAAGGGCTGAGACGCGCTGGTATCTAAACACTAGTTGGTTGTCTGCGGGTGAAGTAGGGGAAGAGGTAGCTGTAAGCTATTTTGCTTTGTTAGGCTAGCGATTTCAGCAGCGATGCCGCCCTTAGCTCCCCCCAATCCGTCCAAAGACGAAGGACCTTCGCTGTAGCGAAGATCGCATACAGGACTCTCGAATCCAGCCGCTGTCCCTCCGCCACCGGTACTCTGGGGAGTTGTGGGATTATGGTTTGAGCTGCCCTGATTCATATCGCGATGAACTCTATTTTGATGCCGAATGAGATAACTATCGCGTACAAATGTACGACCGCATATGTTGCACTCGTACGTAGTACTTGCTGTATGCGTACGAATATGTATAGCAAATTGGCTCTTAGATGTAAACGTAAGTGAACATCTATCGCAGACCAATGGTTTTTCAGCTACGTGACTCCAGCGATGAGCGGTAACATAACTTTTTACCGCAAAACGTTTCTGGCAAATATCACAGGCATAAGGTCGTTCCCCTGTGTGTACCCGCTTATGGGTATTCAAGCTGCTCTTTTGTGTAAATCGTTTCAGGCATAATTCGCATTGAAATGGTCTTTCGCCTGTATGGGTTCGCATATGAACTTCTAAGTAAGGTTTGCGACAAAAACTTGCCTCGCACACTGTACAATGATAAGGTTTATTTCCCGAATGTAGCTTCATGTGTACGTAGTAAGACGACGCTGAAGATAAGACTTTTCCACAGACCTTACAGGCTTGTGGTTTTGACCGCGATCCCTCCTTCACAGTTTGTTGACCAGTCGATTGACGAGAAGGTGCACTTTGTTGTACGCCTTGACCTTGCTGGCCTTGTTGTCCCTGTTGTTGTTGCTGCTGTTGCTGTTGTTGTTGTTGTTGTTGTTGCTGTTGTTGATGCTGCTGTAAAGTTTGTTGTAATGTTTGTTGTTGCTGCGGCTGGAGGTGACCTTCTTGTTGAGAAAGATCTTCCCTATCGTCAGACAAATTGACCATAGAATTTGAACCGTCGGAGCGACTCGATGCTACCGAGTAAAATCCCATAGGTTCGCTTTTAATCTGTTGTTCAAACATTGATGTCATGATGTCAGTTTGTTGAGGATGAGCCAGCTGCTGCTGCTGCTGCTGCTGCTGCTGCTGCTGTTGCTGCTGCTGCTGCTGCGGTGGCGGCTGCTGCTGCTGGGGTTGTGGTTGTTGGGCGGTTTGCTGATGGGGGAGCAGAGTCAGGTTGCGCTTGACAAGCTGCTCATATCCCGCGTACCAATCCACCTGCATTATATGACGCAGTTGATATTATAGAGTTAGTCGATGTTAACTTTTGACGTTATATTTGTCTAGACGAGGGTTTGGAAATAATAATTAAATGACGTTTAATTAGTATTTGTAGATTTGGCAACCGTGTATAATACACATCAGGTTAGATCTAACAGTTTGACATTTATTTTTGACAAGTGACAGAAGAGAACTAAGTGATCAGCTGATTGCATAACTCTTTGACGAATGAAAATTTATCACAATGATAATATATTGTTGAGTTTTATTTTTACATATGTCGAAAAACTGTCACTCAACGTGCCTAGACCTATTTTTAAAAACGGCACAAGGAGGCGGCAGATTAGTTTTGACGCTAAAACCGGATTCTCTTCCGCGGATCACGGCGGGGGTTCGCAATGCTCAATAAGAAAACGAAACTCCGTTAACCGACCAACCTTTGCTAATGTGGTGATCCAGGCTAGTTGTAAAAAAGGTACGCTTCATCTAGCGCACGCCTGTCATTTATCAGTTTCACGGAAGATCGCGAAACATTTGTTTAAATAATGTTTTTCTTCAACACAAAATATAAGATGGCTGCTACTATATCTCTCTCACAGCCGACTATAGCTATGTATAAATCAAAATTGACTGTACCCACAGAATATTCTCATTGGTCGAATACCTTATGCTCGTACTCAACGAAACACACGCAATTATAACGGACAAACTAACGAGCTATCGTTATTGGCTCTACCGAGATCAAATAAAGATAGATCATTTCATTAACATCCAACCAATCACAATTCTATTTATTATACAGAATCGGCCCACAATTTTCACGGGCTAACTATTATGAGATACCGGATGTGCGGGAGAACGGCATCCGGCATTATTCAGCCGATGATAATTTCGGCTTAAAATTTCATTTCCTTTTAAATATTCTACAATTTTGATAAAACGAACTTTATCAATATTAATTTTCTCCACTATTTTAACATTGTTGTATCATATTACCACCCTATGTCCATCTTTACAATAAAAAAATGTGAACCAGCCTTTACTTTTTTTTTTCATTAACACCTAGGCCCTAGCTACACCAATCAGAGTTAAAAGTCCTAATATTATAATATAAGCTCAAAATTCTAACTTATTTGGTAGATTTATTTCAGACTTGAAAATCTAACCAATACATCTCTTCATTCTTGATCCTTTGTGCACGTACACACACGCACACATACACATACACATACCTATGTTACGTATTGTGTTGTGTAAAGTCCAAGTTCGTATGCCTAGTATTTAATAATAGATACACAACATTCGAGTTATGAAGATATAATTCACGGCATGTATTGATATAAGCCAGATGAAGAGAGCTTAATGAACAGAAAACAAGTTAATACAATTCAATCGAGTAATAATAAGCAGAGAAATATCAACGGAAATCGTAATTTTCATATTAATTTTTATCAACAATCTCATCCTATATTTGAATCGAAACAAATACATACTTTCATAATTTCGTCCCACAATTTCCAATTATTTATCACATTGGAGGTCACTGACACCCTACATACTCTATTTACGTAAAGGCTTAATCGTTAATCCCCATAGCCCTAATTCCATTTTGCAAAGTTCGTAGTTTCGTTACAGGTATCGTACGCCTCGATAAAGGCAAATTTCGATATGTCAGTACCGGCTGAAAATGTGATAGATGCACCGATCAGCGATCCAGTAACCAAAGCAGTAGTCGACAATATAATGGGAAATCTACCTACTAAGAAGCCACATGTTCGGTGCGAAGATTGCGACCTCTCGTTCACTAGTCAAACAGTTCTGGACGCACATCTGCAAGGTGCACGGCATGCCAAACAGGTTCACCACGTTTTGTTTCTATAATAATATAGTTTTTAAGTGATGAATGGCTCTAATTTATTTTGTTCTCTCTTCCTTTTGTTCTAAATTGAAATCCCGGCTATTCCCGATCCAGGAGTCCAGGAGTAAAGCGATAATGTTATTTTTCTAATTTTCAGGTAAAATCTAGGGCCATTATGGCTACCCTGGACAATACTAAAGTTGCTTTCACTAAAGATCAAGAAACTAATGGGTTGAGATGCAACGTATGCAATGTTTCCCTAAATTCGATACAACAGCTACAGACCCATCTTAATGGTACTTTAAGTATATAAAATATAAAATAAATAATTATATCTAAATAGTAAAGAATGAGAGAAGAAAGACACTTTGAATACTCAAATTAAACCGATCTTGGTATAGATATGACGTAGGTATTATTGATATCATCAGATTTATATTAATTCCTTGTGGGTTTTTACTCTTTCAGGAAATCGACACAAGAAGAAAGCTGTAAAAGGTAATAAACCAAATGTGCAAAAGAATTCTAGATCGCATAGCTTTAAATATAAGAGATTGTTTTACATGGACATATTGGGAGAGCGAAATACTGCGCTAGTTATGTTCAGCTTGATTGTTTTCACTGCCGCTTGCCTACTTTTCTTTGTAACGTTTGTTTTTCACTTGTGTAAAATTATGTAAAATATTCTAATTGACGATATTTTTCTTTTTCTTTTTTTTTTCTTTCGTAATTTATTTATTATTAACGTTTTTATTGTTTGCTGCCCAACAATAATTAATAATTGTCGTTACACGTTCTTCAATATTATTTATTTATATTTATTTATTACATTGTTAATTGTTAATCGCTATGTTGTTATGATTATTTATAGATTTATTTATTTATTAATTTGCTTGATTGATGCTTTCTGTGCATGTTTAGATTTAATTAAATGACTGTATATATGCGTATAATATAAATAGTTGGTTTGCACCACAGCTTAATATTGTTATGACAATAAATTATAAGTATTTAGGTAGATTCTGATGACCAGAATATAGAAAAAAAAAACAAATAGAATAAAATTTTGAACGAGAATATTACACAAGAATAACTAATTTTCATTTAAAGCACCTGACCTTCTGTATGAAAGAATTAAATAAGAAATGAATTTCTTAGTTACTATTATAAACAGTATAAGTAGGCTGTTGTAATAAACCAAATTATCTTTTCGAAAGTTGATATCAATTCTACGCACAAATTTCAATTACTTTTCTTTTTAAATAATATTTACTGTTTCTGTGGCATGAATGTAGTGCTCAAGCTGATTTATTATCACATAATACTGTGTAAACACGGTTGTGATATATAGATAGTGTTGACCGTACATTGATGCTTAGGTGGGTGGGGTGAAGGAGAAGCTTCACTAGCCGGTTTGGTATCCGCACCTATTCGTGCAGCAGATCCAGATGCTAGGACAAAGGGTGATTTTTTGTCTTGTGATATTTGCAACAAGTTATTCAACTCTCAGGGCCAGTACGACGAGGTATTTGATAATATACTTAATATGGCAATTAAGTAATAGATAAAATGTAGTTTAGTAGTTCATAGACGAACCAATTGTAATTTTGCCATCAAATAATACATTAATAATATTTTTCAGCACGTAGCTTCGAAAAAGCACAGTATAAAGATGAACGGTTTTAAAAATCAAGAGAGCAAACGTTTTTTTCCTTATAGAAAAAAAACAAAAAGTAACGACAATTCAGAATCATACTTGCAATCATTATCTAAGAATTTTATTCCAGGTGGCTATGAAAATTATGTATAAATTATTGAGTTTAATTTTATATTTATTATTTATTTTGTAAAAACTCAGCTAATACAGCTATAATATTTATACCTATACTAAGCTATCATTCCTCAGTTATTTATATTTTACACTTTTGTTTCAACATTTATTTGTGCAGTTATATCATCATATACAAAAATAAGCAATTCATTGTGATACGAATTTAGATGTTAAGTTGTTTATGATCAATAAATTTCAAATGTATGTTAAATGATTTTCTTTTTTCTTTAATCTAATCCGATCTCAAATTAGGTATTATCAAGATAATTCTGTTTACATTCTTCTAGAAGCAGTCATTCCGCTGAACCGCTCAGAATGAATAAATTAAACAAATGTTAGATTCTAAAAATAAATATATTCAATACCTTGACGAAGTCTGTTACACAGTCGAGTCATAAACTTGCAACTTTAATTTTGATTTATTCAATACTGCTATTTGATCCCAGTTCTAGCGGAGGTAGAGTGAGACCATTAGCAGGCTGAAATGAAACGATAAAGAAAATTGCAGTAAATTTCATGAGCTGCTTAAGCTAGTTTCAAATTCGCGATAATCCATACCTTCAGCATATAAATTTCCAACAGTCTACGCAGTTCAGAATTTTGTCTACGAAGGCTGTTAGTTTCAGCATTTAACTTATGACGTTCTTTGAGTACTTCGTGATATTTATGTAATCCTATGAGCAGTCCGTCCCAAAGTTTCTCTTTCTTTATAGAAAAAACGTCTCTATATCGCTTCCAGTACTCCGTTACATCTTTGACTGATAAATTGCGCGATACAGTCAATTCTTGATGGTTCAATTTCTCTTTAAACGTCATAGAAATCTCACCACGCTTAGCAGCATGATTTTTTGCTAAAAATTCTCTCAACGCACGCATCACGGATACAGATTGAATTATAAGAGGATGGCCCTTTTCACAAAGCACATTTTTCTTCCGCACAGAATCACCTGAAACATCCAAGTTATTCGATACAATAAGCAACCATTGTATGAATGGGAAGTTCACCAAATTCTGTGACGATAAATTTCAGAAAACGAAAATTGAATAAAGAGGAATGCGCACAACAAACCTTTATCTCCTGTATCTACTTTCTCAGGGACTAGACAGTAACAATTCTCTTTAATATCAAGATCTTTAATGTCTGATGATTTTAATTCAGATAGGATTTCACTAGTCGAATCTGCTTCGTGATGTACTGTAATATTGATTCCCTTCTCATCTGGCTCACTCCTTCTAGTGCATTGATCGCTGCAATTTATACTATGTATTCAGTGAGCGTGCATTAAGGTAGCGTAATAAGAAACCAAAGTGTTCTCATATAAGTTGTACCTATCATCCGAATTCTCTGTTACTATAGTTTCGCTAGATTCTCCATATGCAGTTTGTTCAGCTATACATGTTGCACAATACGTATAGGGTAGAAAGAAATTCATCATGATATCTATGTCGTTTTCTTCTTTGATTGATAAGGCCTGAAATCGATAAGTCCCATAAAACAACGAAGCGTAAAGTTAATTTGAAAACTTGAATATATGTTGAAATATTTAGGAAAGATATGTTCGATATGTTGCGATAATTGTAGCATTAACCCACAGCAATAAGCATACTTGAAAGACGTTATCAAGCCTAATAATATTTTTGTCATCGGCTGTGTATGGAGTCAGTAAATCTCTGAGTTGGTCTTCGATTAGAAACCCAGTATGATCAGATATCTGGCCCAAAATATTGTGTAACAATATTCTCTCTGCATTTATTTCCACCAATGTAGTTGCAGCGGCATATGGTTCAGACACTTTACGTCTTTCTTGAGCCTCTGCTTTCTCTGAAATATAAAAACTCTGATTATTATTATTATTAATAAGCAATAGTAATAAGACTATCGGATTTTAACAAGAGAATAACATGCAACGATCAACTAGGTGGTTGAATAGATTTATGAGAATACTTCGATCGATTTGATTAACTGCTCCACAGTAAGAAGGCAAGTCTTCTTTAGCCAATAATGGTTTTTCCGGAGGTTCCCATTCTAAACCTAATGTATTTTCATAGATGATTCGGTCCACTGTTAGAATCTGTAAAAATAAATCCGATTACTACGTCTTACATTTTTTTTTTTCCAATCTAATGCGAAGCTTATGATCAATCTCCATTGGCTCGTGTGTAGAGTAAAAATAAAATAAGCGCATGATATAATCATTAGAGAAAAGTTCAATTTCATAAAACTCCAAGTGATCGGCGTAGAATCGAGACTTTAAAAAATTTGAATAGTCTTATGGATCTAGAATTGATTACGTACTTTATTAGCTATGTCACCCACGCTATTAGAATTCATATCCCATATTTTTAGATACTGTTTTTCGTTTATTGTCGTAAAATGATTAGATTTCTGTTCCAATTCAAGAATACTTTTATGAGTCTTGATAACTTGCTCTGTAAGCTTCTGTATCTCAAGTCTGGTATTTTCCTCCAGTTCAACGTAAGTTTTTTTTAACCCATTCAGAATATCTTGTAATCTGAAAATATTGAGGTCCCCTCAAGTGTTTAATGAAATTTATAAACGAATACACAAAGTCCTATGGTTGTCTTTAAAATACCCACTTATTTATCCTACGCTTTTGTTGATTTTTTATAATAGTATTTTCATCTTCTCTACGTTTAAGTACAGAATAACTGTAATCTAATTTTTCGATATTCATCAAGCACATGGATTTCATTTGCTGGAGTTCTTGTTGTAATTTTTGATACTCTGTCTCAAACCAAATTTTCTGGGCTCTATACTCTTCCTGATGTTCAATCATCACTCTTTTCATCTCTACGTCGTAGTCGCGCATTATTTGTTTCCTAGTCTCAATACCATCCGTCTCATTCTGATTACGTTGTTTATACAATTGCTCCCATTTCTTAGAATTTGTTGCCAAAACCATTCTACGCTCAGACTCAATAGCTTTGTCAATGAGCACCAATTCCCTACGATAAGCCTTGGATATAGTATTAATCTGAAAGAAAATATGTGCATAGTATACAGAGAAATATTTTGTAAATTCTTTTTCAATGTCTTTACTAATAAAGCAATAAAATTAAAAAAAATTAAGGACTGACTTGGTTGTCTATTCTCTCTATTAATAAATTGATATCATCATTCTGCTTCTGCTGATCAGTGGAAAACTTTAGATCAGTATCTTCCAATTCTTGTTTTAATTCAGCTATTAGTTGGTCTTTTTCACCAAGAATTTCTAGACATTTTTTATTTTGTTCTTTCATTTCAGAGTGAATATCAAGCGGATCTTTTGAGGCCAAAATAATTGACCATTTTGAATTTATTTTCTCGTATTTTTCCATGCTTTGCTTAGCCTCATCTTCCAATTGTCCCAACAATTTCCGTCTAACTTGACTTTCTTCATTGCGTCTATGCACTTCTCTGGCATCATTTGCGATCTTTACATTCAATATCTGCAAGAAAAATGAAGAAAAATGAAAAACAAAATTTAATTTTAATAAATTAAGTCTATGAAGTGATTGAATTTTTGAATAATAAAACTCACAGCCTCTTCGCCTTCTGAGATTAATTTATCCAGAAGATCGGCACTAGCGTCAATTTGCTTTTCTGTTGATGATTTCTCGAATACGATTTCTTCCTCTACACCGTCTTGTCTGAAATATATGCGATTCATTATTAATTAGGTAGTGATTTAAAATTTCAAATCTGAAAAGAAAATATGTTTAGTTTCTGAAATTCTATGGGTTTGTATGCATTCCATATTTCGTTTAATCTTGTGATAAGAATGCGATTGATTAATATACCGCATCGTTATGAAAAATACGATAATTATTAAATCGATTATTACAATATAATTTGGTTACTATGTAAAGTTTGATTGATATATAAAATAATAACACGCACCTCTTTCGAGCCTCCAATCTTCTCTGAATTCTAAGTCTACGTGCTAATTTTCTTTCGTTTGAATCGGTGGATGTTACCGATGGTTCTTCTGGCTCGTCGTATTCATCTTGTGTATTTTTCTGACCCGTAGCCATAATTTGAGGTGATAATATTTAAACTGTAAACGTCAAAGTTTGACATTCGGCGGTTCGTACGCGACAGACCAAACACAGGAAGCGGAAGTGAAGGTCAGCCGACGGCGGACTCGAGAGTCGAGTGGTTCGTCAAGTTTCCAGAAGAGTTCGCACGGTCGCTGTTCCTTAACCTTTTTTCTCTCCATCATGGCGGTGAGTGCACGTCCGACATTAATATACATTTTATAATCCAACGCGATCTCATCCATCGTTATTTCTTTCGAAATTATATATGCGCTAATATTTAGCAGATAAATCGACGGGGTTATTCGTCCCAAAAGTTTCGGGAGTTCAACGTGTATAAATATCATTTTTAACCACCGCTCTCGAAGCCTTCGAAACCATCCGTATACGCACGTTTGTTTTCTTACTTGGATGAACAGTGTGAACAAAATAACCTATCCGTGTTAAAACATATTTATAGATTCGAACGTGTACATACAATATTTTGAATAACAATTGTAACCTAAATCGGTTTAACGTATTTAACCTAAAATTTTCAGGACGTCAAAAAAGTAGCGGTGAAGAAGGTGAGGAAGGAACCTAAAGATGCGTCAAAAAACGTCATGCGTGAAGTCCGAATTCGTAAACTCTGCCTAAATATTTGCGTAGGAGAATCTGGTGACAGACTGACTCGTGCCGCGAAGGTAAATTCGCGATTAATTATAATTCTATTATGTAGATTTATTTTTTTTTTATTTTTTTTCATTTTTTTCAAACTAGCGCACATTATCTGGTATCGTAAACCTCTCTGGCTCATAAGTGATGTTTACTAGCTCTTTGAGCATGTGCAAAATGAATTATCTTCTCATTTGCAACTCATGCCCACTTGTTGTACTGGGGGTGTTACTTGAGAGAAGTTACAAGTTCTTAAATATATGAAAATGAAAATTCTAGTTTCCGAGCTGAACCTGGCTCCGATTTTTCTTAACGGTTTTTTTTTTTTTACATTTAATCTTTTAAAGGTATTGGAACAGCTTACCGGACAACAGCCTGTATTCTCCAAGGCTCGTTACACCGTGCGATCCTTCGGTATTCGTCGTAATGAAAAGATCGCTGTTCATTGTACCGTGAGAGGTGCGAAAGCCGAAGAGATTCTTGAACGTGGTCTGAAGGTAATTTGATGATACAAAAGAGAAAGAGTTTCCATCTATTCATCACAATTTTTTTATTTGTATTTTATTTTTTCAACATACTAGGTGCGTGAGTACGAATTACGTAAAGAAAACTTCTCTGGTACTGGAAACTTTGGTTTCGGCATCCAAGAACACATCGATTTGGGAATCAAGTACGATCCCAGCATCGGAATCTACGGGCTTGACTTCTATGTTGTACTTGGCCGTCCAGGTAAGCTATTTACAATAATAGTTACATCCTGATGATTGATAATGGCTAAAATAAGATTAAAATGGATTTGAACTGTTATAGATTCTGGATTGTTTGTTCGATTTGGAATCTAAATTGTTAACGAAATTGATAATTTGAAATTTCAATGAATTAGAAAGATAAAAAATATTTCCGAATGTTACAGGTTTCAACGTAGCGCACAGGAGAAGGAAGACTGGTAAAGTAGGCTTCCAGCACCGACTCACTAAGGAGGACGCCATGAAATGGTTCCAACAGAAATATGACGGTATCATTCTGGCTGGTAAAAAGTAATTTACATTACTTGTATCTTACGTTTGACCTACCTTAATAAAAACAAAATTAAAAACAAAAAAACGAAGCAATTGATTGATCTTTGTTTTACGATTTTTACCTTTCGTCATCTTTTCACTAGAATTACATTACGGTTTTAGCAGAAAATAGATTAGAATAATTATCAGCTAAGTTTGGATATCAAATCTTTAATTTTTTACGAATTAGTTGATTTGGGATGAAAAATTTCAATATTATAATCCAGTTTCTTAAACTTGGATAAACTTGTCGAGTACTACTTTGACTCTCTTCGGATGGTGCGGGTTTTACTAAGTAGGTATTAGTCGGGAATGAATGAGGCTTCAAAATTATGCAAATTAACTTCAGGCATTTATTTGGAAAGTTTTCTTTTGTTTTTTCTTGTAACAACTGTTATTTCTGCAACGTCTAGTGATATACTTTGATCTATTGCCATGTTAAACTAATTCAATTTCTAAGATGTAATGATTCAGTTATCTTAACTTACATGCTTTGTATAAGTTTGTTTGTTTTTTTTTTTTTTTTTTTTTCTTCAAAGTAAGTAAACGCTTTGTTAATATTCTATACAATAGGTGATCGACGTATCACAATATACATATTATATTTAATGAAAAAATTTCAAGTCTAAACGAAAACGAGCGTCATTATTTATTTTATAAAAGAAAATATAGTATGACTGTTTTTCATTTTATCACAACTTAAAATTTAATTATTAATCTATAGCTATACTCGCTTAAACGATAGCAATATGCTACAATATTTACAGAGGAAAATGGGCTAGTAAAAAAAAGTTATTCTAGCTCATTTTTTAATCTTTGTATTGTGACCCGCCTCTTCGCATCTATTTATCCCAACGTCTAAACGCTCTGAAAAAATGTGAATAAAAATAAAGAAATAAGGAAAGAAAAACAAGCTTATGAATTAATAAGAGTGAAAAGATCGAAAATGTAACAATTTTTTTAATTAAATAAAAAAAAAAAAACTAAAAAATTAAATAATTGGCAAGGTAAACACAACCATTTAATTTCTATCATTCGTAGTTAACTAATAATCGAAAATTTTAATCTATAGATAGATAAACTGTCATACTATTTAAATAACCATTTTGGAATGAATAGAATAAATAATATTTATGTTACAGGTGGAATAGATAATCGATGACTAGTTTTAATTAGATGCACATTATGTGTAAGTAGACAAATCCCCCATGATTTTAATTCATCAAAATTAACAGGTTCCATAAAAGAACTAAATGAAAGAAAAAAAAATAATAATAATAATAATTAAAAGAAAGAAGTAATTATAATTGATAAACTATTTATATCATAGGATGGATGAAATTATATAGGTATAGCGATGCGTAAGATGTTAAAACTATATTAATTAACGTTTTATCAGATTATTAAATATACACTTAATTTTTTTTTTTTTTTCAATTTTTCTTAGATTATCTAGTCTGCCTGTAACACTGATAATATATGGAATATAGTTATAGGTAGTATATGGCAAAATAAATACGAACGTATTTGATTATCAGTATATCTACTATCTGTATATTACTGATCAACCAAGTAATTGGTAGTTGACAACTATTCCACCAATGAAAAGAAAAAAAAAAAGAAAATAATCAAGATAATCATATTTCGTTAGAACACTATATGATACAAACAAACGTTGTTACTTTAACTTTAGTTTAGATCTGTAAATGTTACAACTTTATTTTTTTTTACAACCTTGTGCTCTTCGACGTAAAGTCGTGTAAACAACTTATTAATCAGATTTCGAAAAACTTAAAAGAGGGTTTTCTAATTTCTATGCAACGCACTCATTTATATGATATAATATAATATTTCCAGCTTGATATGGCATTAACTCGACTCGACCTTTAAAGGTATAACTTTACGCTTGTTATTAAAGGTTTAAACCCTGAGTTTTTAATCGTATCTTTCGGCAATTATATTTAATTGTATGTATGTATGTATGTATGTATGTATGAGATAGAAATAATAGAATTGCGCAATTGTACTTCACCGCTTGTGCTCAACTTGTCTTATTCAACATTTCTTATTTAAAGAATAGCCAGTTCATATTTTTACAGTCGATTCTCAGAAATTGGTATTGTACAATATATCCTAAGCATTTTATTTTAACGCATTATATGAATAGCTATTTACTTTTGAATAGTAAATATATTTTGGCCCCTACGACCACACGGGGGGCTGTTATTTTAATGACAAATTTTTGGTAATGTTTAATGCTTGTATAAAACTCAGTTTGGTTTTTAATGCCCACAAAATCTTTCCATAACTTTATTCATTTATTTATTTATTCCGGGCGCAGTTTTTTTTTTATTTTCATTTTTTTGTTTTTTCAGCTAATCGTGACGACATGATCCTCATGGTAAAAAATAAATTTTCTCGTTTTGCATTATTAATTATATTATTATCGTTATTAAATTTCTTAATTTTATTTGTACAGAGTTAGTTACGTCCTTGACACTTTACTTTTGGCACTCATAATCGATATTTGCGCATCATCCTGCACTGCTTCAACATTATTTTCGTCCTCTGAAATATCTGGACTATTTTCAGACTGTTGTCTTACATCTTCATCGTTAGACGCCATCTCGTAATTATCTATTTCGTATTCATTTTCACCTTCTAAAATATACTCTGTCACTTCGGGATTCGAATCTTCGTTGGGCAAATCAGAAACATTACGCTGTATCAATATCTGATTTCCATCCGCGTCATTGGCAACCATAAGTACAGTTCCATCTAAATTCGGTATTTGTACAGTGTTAGTATTTTCACTTATTTCCATATCCTCTATTTCCTCATCTGAATTCTCCTCAAAGATATCCTCCTCTGTCACGTCAACTGCATTTTGGATTTCTTCAAAATTATCTTCCCTTTGTTCACCGCAATCTTCCAAAGTATCTTCATCGTGATCGTTCTCTGACTGGTCTTCTTCTCTCTCCTCTTCTTGTTCTCCTTCTTCTCTTTCTCCCTCATCTTTATCTTCATCTTCGTCTTCCTCTTCCGCTTCGTCTTTCTTTTCCTCGTGTTCTCCCTCTTCGTCTTCCTCTTCCCCTTCCTGTTCCTCGTCTTCTTCTGCTTCCTCTTCCTGTTCTTCCTCTTCTTCCTGTTCTTCCTGTTCTTCCTTTTCTTCATGTTCTTCATGTTCTTCTTCGTCTACTGTTGCATTCTCATTTTCGGAAGCCTCTCCAATTTCAGAAGCTTTTTCTTCAACTTCTGAAGCTTCATCTTCATCGTCATCATCTTGAAGTTCCTTTTCCTCTCCTTGCTCGTTATCCGAGTCAGATTCCAGGATTTCTGTTAAAGTATTAGCAGCCACATCTGGGTCTTCGCTTGCTTTAGTGCTTTCGTCAACTTCCATCAAGTTAGATGCTGAAAATGACGATTCTCCCTGTTCTATTTCATTCTTGATCTGCTCCAACTCACACTTAACTGCGGGCATCTCGGTACTAAGAGAATTTGGTACCATTGGACTTAATTTATGCCGGATTTTATCCAACTGATCTGTGTCCGGCTCCTCTGTATCATTTACCACGGGTAGTGGTACCATTGGACTTAATATAGGTGGACCTTCATCATCCGAGTAATCCCCAGGTTCTTCTTTGAACAAAGCTTGATTTTGTAACTCGCAGGGCTTTTCTTCAAATTCTTTTTCGTTGATATTTCGGGATTGTGAATGATCTGCTAGTTCTTGACAATCCTGATCTACGTCTGCGTTGTTAATATGATTTTTCATATCCCCAGAGTTTTCTTGATCCTGAACCTTGTCATCCTCACAGTCTGCATTTTCCATTACGTTTGTGTCGTCAGTTCCGCTGAGAAAGCTTTCATTAGTTATCTCCTTTTCATTTTGCTCATTTTCACTGTGTTCAGACAAATCTTCGCCTTGATGCTCAGAATCTTCATCTTCACTCTGAGAATCGCTGCTAACATCTCCAGTTACTCTACTATGTGTTCTAGACTCTTCGTCAACTTCATTATCTTCATCGACGTCATCCTCTTCCACCTCGTTCTCATCGTCATTTTCTTCCTCATCGCTAAGGCTGTCATTGCTGGCTTCGCTCTCTGAATTATCACTATTACTATCGTCATGATTTTCTGTCGCATCACCTTCTACCTCGGACTCAAATTCCACCTCTTCTACTTCTTCCATCATCGAATTATCGTCATCTATCAAGCTTCCCTTATCTTCGTTGTCATTTTCATTTTTAACTCTAGCATCAATGTCGTTACTGTGATCATCAAACTCGATTTCTTTTCCAGTACAATTTGCCGAATGTTTTTTCAACTTTTCTTCGTCTTCGAAACCTTGATGGCAATTTTGACACCACTCGCTACCGTTATAATTGATATGAATACTCATATGCAACAATAATTTGCTTCGTGCATTATGATATCTCCCGCAAGTTTTACATGTAAAGTTGTTTCCTTCGCCAGTCAAAATTGCTCCGTGAGTTGCTTTCAAGTGATTTGCCAAATCCTCGTAAGTCTGACATAGCTTTAAGCATACGCCACAGGTAACAGCTGCTTCTGCTCTATGAAAACGAATCAAATGTTGCCACAGATGTTTCTTTGCTGGCCATTGCTTGCCGCAAACTTCACAGGCGCATTCTGTATTTGTAGATTCATCGTAAACTTTTCTAGAATCTTTACGCGAGCATTTGCTACTTGAATGTCCTTTCGCTGAAGATATTGGCATTAGATCAGGCACAGGTTTTTGTCCTGAAAGTTGCATGTTTATATCTTCAAACAGATTGAAATCTGGTATATTTAAATTCGATTCAGTCAAAACAGTGTCAGGTTCTTCTTTTTTTATTTGATTATTATTTTTCAAATGTGCTTCTAGAATAGAAGTGGGAACAGTGTTGTTACTATCTTTATTTACACTATTACGTCTTGTACAGACATTGATATGATTCCAAAACAAAGTTTTGGTGCAGAACTGTTTCCCACAATTTTTGCATTCAAAGTTTTCTCTGTTTCTCATTTTTCTTTTACCACCGGAGCCTTCTTTCTTGGATTTTTTCAATCTCTTAGCTGGATTCATGTTATGGACATTATGATAATGTTGGGACAAAGTTTCATTATTCAAAAATATCTCGTGACATAAATTGCAGTCGAATGTGTCAGTTAAAGGCTTCTTTCTCTTCCGCTCATTAGAATCTTCGTCGCATGGATCTATGTCGAAGTCCAGATCATCCGGTTCTTCTTTAATACGTAAATCCGCCGACTCGTAGTCCTCCGGTTTTTCGGTCGGGGTTTCCAATCGATAATCAAAACCAGATAGCTGATCTTTTGGAACATTGTGGATGCTAGCGTAATGATTTCGCAGCTCCTCATCTTTGGTAAAAACAGCAAGACACTGTTTACAAGTTCTGAACACTTTCCCATGACATTTTTTGGTGTGATCAAAGGCCTTCCACTTTGAAGCATACTGCTTCCCGCAGACTTGACAAGTGTTTGGTTTTGATAAAATGTGATCATGGACTTCTTCAACGTGTCTTTTCAACTCTTTGGGATCCTTCATTGGAATCAAACAAACCCCGCATGAAACACCAATCTCATTTCGATGTAGCGACAATATGTGCATTTTTAATTTGAGCTTATTTTCGACGGTGTCTCCACAAAAATCACAAACATTTGGTGTATTGTGATACTTATGATCTTTCTTGTGGGATTCCAAGTCTTCTCTAGTTCTGAATAATTTCTTGCAATTGTTATGATCACAGGTCAAATCAGGATGATTCATATGGTGAACTCTGTTGTGAGTCATGATACCTAACTTCGAAGTTACATCTTCTTTACATAAATGACAAGTATAAGTGCTGTGATGGTTTTCTATATGTTTTTGTAGACTTGCACGATCTTTAAATATTCTTTCGCATGCTCTGCAACGAGTTAACAATGCTCCAGGGTCTTTCCTGTAGTTCTGACACCCCTTCATGTGACGACGTAATAAATATCGCTTGTGGAAGCCTTTGTTACATTTTTCGCAATGATGGGGCGTTTCGTCATCAAGATTTGCAGACTTGAAATTTAACGATTCTATAATTTCCTTTTTGGTCTCTGGTTCGTACCTATGAATTTTAGCAATGTGCGCGGCTAAATGTTCCTTAGATGCACTTGTCTTTAAACAATACCGACACGTCACATCCTCGTGTCCTTTATGGACTCGATTAACGTGTTTCCACAGATGTGAGGTCCTACCGTAACACTTGTTACATAAATCACAAGGGAATAAGCCGTGAACATTTCGTCTATGATTACAGAGTTCTTCTAATTCTGAAAATTTCAAATTAGCACACATTTCGCAGTTTAAATCCGAGTCATTAATGCTATGGTCAATCCTTGTCGAGTCATTAATTGATTCATGGATACTGTTATTTATGTAGCTGTTTACATCTAGCCCATGAATTTTTCTGTGTCTAGACATTTTTGATTTATTAGAGTACGGTCTGCCACAAATATCGCAACTAAAGTCCCCATTCGTAAGTGGCCAATGCTTAGTTTTTACATGAGTACTAAGTTGAATAACATCTGGGAAAACCTTGAGACAAACTCCACAAATTAAAGGCACAGTATCCGAATGAACACCCATTACATGCTTCCAATAATCAACTCGACTACCCCAAAGTTTGCCACATATTTCACAAGTGTTTGGAGAAGCGCCTTGAGCAGAATGATGTTGAATATGATCGTTGCGCAGTGATCTTGTAGCGAAAATTTTTCCGCACGTGTCCCGTTCACACTAAACATAAGATAAAAAGTTTCAGTTATTATTAAAGCTTTTTTCTATTTGTGAAAAATAATGTGTCAATAGCACTTTCAAAAATAAAGAAACCAAAATGTACTTAAAATTCAAAAACCGAAAATATTTCGAGAGCCCAGTGTATCAAAAAAAAAGGAATAAAAAAATACTAATTATTACAGCAGAGTTTAAACTTTTGTTGGTCACATTCATAAGCTGAATTTTATCTTCAAGTCCTGCATCTGTTTTTGAAATGAGATATCGATAAAAATCAAAGGCCAAGTTAGTATTTGGAACAATAGGGCATATGAGAAGAAACACTTGATAAACTAAAAACTTACTCTAATAGCAGGCTCATTGCTGTGAATACTACTGACATGAAGCCAGCGTTCCCATTTGCTTGGGTGAGAACTACCACATAATTCGCATACGAAAAATAAATGATACTGTGCTCGGTTTCCATTACCACTCACAGAACCAGTCCCGCTTCCATTGCCGGCAGATTCTCCCATTGGTGCCAGTGGTTCAGACTGGAAAATTAGAGTAAATAATTAATAATTATGACTGAGTAGAACATTTTCGGTTGAATAATTTGATAAGCAACTATATTAATTAACATGGGCCATTATAAAGTCTCCAATTTTCTAAAGACAGAAGTATGATAAATTGGTATGACGAATTATCTAATTACCGAGTTCCAATCATTTTTGCAAGTTTCAAAAAGAATGTTAAGAAGTAAGATAAAGCAGAATATACCCAATTGAAGATTTCGTAACTTAAAGGATATCTCATCCTCATTTATCACCTATTTTCAAACAATTTTTACCTTATGAGCATTTCTTTGATGACGTATGAGGTGATCCTCACTGGGAAAAGACTTGTAACAAATATAGCAATCCATTTTTTCACCATCCTCACCGTCAAACTCCAAAGTCTGATCATTTGCTTCGTTGCTGTTGAAATTTTCATTGTAATAGTTGCTATTTAGCTGAACGAAACTGGCTGGGTCGTAGCCAGGGTCTACGTTGTGTATAGAGACATGTGTTATCAGCTTTTTTCTCGAATCATGTTGACGCCCGCAAATTGTACAGCTGTACCTAAAAAGACCATGGAATTATTTTTAGTTATCTTCATCATACATTTATATCCCAATTCTTTTAATGTAGTTTATTTTTATTTTTTTCATTGGCTCAAAATTATACCTTCTTTGTTCCGAAACTTGTAGCTTAGATCCCCCGTGATACATGTTGACATGATTAAGTAGCTGCGTATTATCAGCACAGATTTTTAAGCACACACCGCATGCAAATGCTGCATATTCCTTATGAGTGGCTCTAATATGTAGCCACAACGATGCACGATCGTTAAAATCTCGAGTACAAATTTCACAGACAAAAACTGTCTCAATTTCAATCATGTTATCAGGACTGCTTTCATGCTCAGACTCATTTTCAGGAATACCCTGTTATAATAAATGGCATAATGAATTAAAACATACATAAATAATTGTAATACGATTTAGGTGTCACATTATTTAAATATTGGAGAAATCTTACGTCAACATTTATCATCGTAAAAAATAAATGTAAATAAAATAGACGAGTACCTGAGGAGATGACGAGGACTCGTTAACTTCTCTGTTGTTATCGTTTACTGTCCGTTCTGTTTGTTTGTTTAAAACATGGGAAACAGTAGGCCTCTTTAGGCATTTGTCACTATCAATAATAGGACTGGGATCTACGCCGTGAGATGCTACAATGTGTCTGCTCAGTGATGATTTCAGTGTAAAATCCTTTTCGCACAATATACAAACAAAAGGTTTGTCAGCATCGTGTACAAGTTCGTGTTCCTTCAGACTATCTACAGATATGAAACTCTGCGGGCACGTCTCACAGTACCACCTCTTCTGTCCATCTGTCTCGCTGCTGTCTGTAAGGTATTATAACTTTGTTAACAACATTTTATCGCGAGATTTAACTCTTGAATATCTTTACTTCGGAACAAGAAAAATATTCAAAAATGAAGTAAAGACTTGTATTTCAAGAGCAGAATATATTTTAGTTACATTTCCAAATTTTACCTGTTCTTGCTATTTTCTTCGGCTTATGATTAGTCTTAGATTCTTCGTAATCTCTTTTCAAATGGTCTTTTTTAGTTAAAGCTTGTTTGAGTATTGTTAACTGTGGATTCTTAGCCAACTTAGCTTCTGCGTCTCTATAGTCTTTTCCACCGTCGTCAGAATCTATACTTGACAAATCTGATGTATCAACAGCGCCTTTTCTTTTTAATAAAGAATTCTTACTGTTTAATTCCTTCTTTCTATCCCCGGCGCATATTCTACTATGCTTATTTAAATCAGTCACATTTGTATACATTTTAGGGCAGGTTCTACACTGGAATTTATTGTCTTGTTGAATGTAGGGAATAGGCACATCAGGCGGCGGAGGCAGTCCTGCATGACGGGACTTTATATGTTCTTCAAGATTTGTTCTTGTCGAATAAATCCTCGAACAGTACCTGCAAGTTACGGCTGGATGTCCTCTGAAAGAATATATGCCCAAAGATTAGGAAAATTCTTTGAGTCAATAAATAAATAAAGTTGTTACGATATTCGAATACGATTTTTTTAAATCTGCAATAAATGAAATACAAAAATAACAAAGTCAAAAATTGGCATAAAATGAATAAAATTAACGAATCGACTCACCTATGAGTCGTAGATACATGACCCCACCTATGTTTAGCAGTGGAATAAGATTTATTGCATAAATCGCATTGATAGGGTCGTTTGTACGAGGTATGATCATCAGTTATGACTTTTTCCCCGACTATATCTCCAGCTCCGACGTGAATTCTAGCGTGTAATGACAAGTGTCCCTTTGAACTGAATGCTTTGCTGCATAATGAGCATACGTATACTTCGTGTTGTTCAGAAGTGTGTTGAAACAGGGTTGATTCATTATTAACGGGCGTTATAGTTGCAGCATCTCCTTCGTCCGCATCCTCAGTAACCATTGATGTCATTTCCAAAAAATCACTCGGATTTGTCTCCATATCCATTTCATATTCGTCAGATTTAGGATCGTCGTGATCATCCACACCTAATAATAATTATTCACAGTATGTTTTCGATCTACTTAATCATTTCTTTAGTATTTATTCATATCAATTAATCATCAATGAATTTTAATATACCATCATCGCTGATACCCTGATAAAGTATCTCTTCAATTTCGTGATCTGCTTCTCCATCTGAATTCAATCTAGGCGGAGTTCCTAAAGCCCCATTTGGGTTCACTATCGGTGCCTCTGGAATGAGTATTGGCATGTTTTCTTTTTCCTTAAGCAGCTCTGAACGGAGCTGAGAAAACTGATGATTATTATTTTGTGTCCCATCTCCGGTCTGCGTTTTGAAATTATGGAAAATAAAAATTGTTATAATATATTCATTAATTTTGGAATAATAAAAATTTTAAAATGAGACAAATGAATGATTTTGTGAAAATAAAAAATGAGAATGTACTACTTAAGACTTATTAATTTAAAAAAAAAAAATTTTTTCTTTTTTTAATTTCATATGAGATTTTAATTAAATGAAGAATTTACTTTATTCTTTTATGGTAAAATCTTACGTCATTGTGATAGGGTGGCAGACATCTCTCAAGCAAGGCAACAGCGTTAATACACGCTGTTCGAAAGTCGTAAAAATTTTCCAAATTGTACATGCATCGATAGCACACGCATTTTGGTAATCTGTCATTTTCTGCAATCTGAAAGAATTGATGAGAAATGTTTTTATTTAATTATAATAATAATAAGGATGATATAATTGATTCATGTAAATATTGAATCATTATTATTTTCGGTAAAGTAATTAAAAAATCATCGTCTTTGTTAATTTTCGGATCAAAAATTGAAAATATCGTATTAAAAATTAAATAACAGCAAAAACGTGCGAAATATTCATCGAGGCACATAGATTCATTCATAAAAAGATAAAAGAGAAAGTGTTTACTCTACTATTTACTATCTAGGTCAAGGTGATTGATTCGTGAATGAAACAATCGGCAACTGATCAGAAAAATTAAATAAATTATCAAATTTGTTCTAAAGATAAATTATACGATCTATTATTTACGAATTATATCCGTTCGATTTATTACGCGATGAAATGATCGTTTCCATTATAATTTACGTATATAGCTATAAAAACGATTATATAAATCTATAAAAAATAAAAAAATATATACCTATATCTAGGAACATAAAATGTTAATGAATATACCCGATAATAAATAATCATATTGCGTAAGGAATAATACTTTGTTACGTTGATCGTAACAACGAATGAGTAAGAATATTATTATATGCACAGGTTGACCATCCTTGATCAAATGCATTTTTAAATCAAGTTCCTGTCTGTTTAACCGTGTCAAGTACAACCGCTACAGATGCACTGAATTAACTTTTGATATAAGTTTGTAATTTTTATCATTAAGGATCAGGGATTATTTTTGTAACAGTTAATTGATCGGTCTGATAAAACTGTTAGTATGTACATATTATACATCGTTAATTTTTGGATCGTGATGAATTTAATTAACGCATATGATAGCTGCGGGTCGCAGGTACTCGTTACGTACTTATATGCAATTGAAAGATACGAATTGCCTTGAGTCCGAAACTTAAGCACGTGACTGGTTAAACTTTCTCTCAGTACGTCTAGACTAATATTAAGTAATCAGACTTTAATTTTCTTGAAACTGATGTATAATCAATTAGCTATAATAAAATCGTCTCGATTGCAGTGAATCCAATCTTTCGAATTCATATTAAATTTTAATTAGCTATATTTTCTCATTTCAGACTGTGCTCTGGCGAATGAGATTTTCCAACATATAAATGAAGTAGTTTAAAAAAAAAATTAAAAAAAAAAAAATATATATATATTCATGTTTTTCCTCAACCGCGTTAGTCATGTATATCTGATTGACTCTAACGTAATCGCTGGTCAATCGGCCTTCAATCGGGCGAGTCGCTTATTAAGTGAGCTTACAAAGTGAAAATTATGTATGTGTGTGTGTGTGTGTGTGTGTAAAAATTAAGACGATCAAGAAAATTCCAAGTGGTGTCTACGAGTTTGAAATTATTTCAGGATTATATATAATATTTCAGCCGCAAAGGGATATAATAAACCGATCAATATGCAAACTATTTATTATACGATTTTTTTTTTCTTTCTTCTTTCACTTCTTACCGCGAATCTGCAACAGTGTAAAACTGAACGATTGTTCAAACAGTAGCTGGTAATTGATATGGAATCTATATTGCGTAAAGAATAACACTGTGTCCTTCTAATTTCTTATTCTTTTTTCTCTCTCTCTCTTTTAATATACGTAATAGTATATATCTATAACGGGTTTGCATAATAACGTCGACTACCATTGATGTAAGTTTCAACGTTATAACGCCCGACTACTATGCATTAAATAATGAGATAGAACTACATACACACGTTATGCAAGTTCTGGAAATCATAATCTTCTTTCAGTATACGGTAGTACGATGTTTCGCGGGATAATTCCAAGTTTCTGTTTTGTTATCCTCATATACCTAGATGTACCTATGTATACATATAAAACATCCGAATTGTATAAATTCGAAGAAATATCATATCAAATCATATACTTAATACGTGAATATTTTTCAAATTAATTTACATCAATAAAAATGATGTACGTATAAGTCCATACATAAGTTATATTCGCGCGTATAATACGCTCGTATGAGACTCTTGGGGAATGTTTTATACATAATAAAGCGTAAAATTTGATGAAGACTCCCACATGTCTGTTCTTGGCCGTATAATCAGAATATATAATACACGCTGTATTAGTATATAGTATTACACATTAGTTGATTGAGATCTATATCTAAATGAGTATGCAGCACAGCTCTGTGAGATTACACATCAGGCTTGAGAGGCTGTGTAGCTACAACCTCGGTAGGTATGTTCGCGAAGCCAGTTGTGCAGCTGCGCGTCTGATGTTCTTGCATGGCTGCTCGATGCAGGTGAATTGCAGAAGGCTACGGTTTTCGGGAGGTAGGTATCTCGTTTGGTATGGGCCTTCCAACATTTTCACATTCGCAAACGAAAAATAAACAACAGAAAGGACAGAGAGAAGATAAATAAAAAATTGTATCATGAAAACACGGTTTAGTCTAATTCTTGTTTCTTTCTCGGTTTAGAGAATAGAAATAAATGTAAATCTGTTATCCCTAAACAGGAAATGCATATCGGTAACTATCGCTGAATATGTGGTACAAGATAAGAGAGTAACGTTCGAAAGAAGCAGACAATAATTTTTTTTCCTTTTCTTTTTTCTTTTTTGTTGTTGTTTGACGATGAGGTTGGTTTCATTTATTAATTATACGCTGTATGATGCTGAGGACGAGGAACTTGACCTAGTATGTAGGTAATTGAAAAATAAAAATGACACACGATAAATTTAGACGAAAGTTCATCACTGCCAACGGATTAATCGATTTGCATACTAAATAGCTTGTCTTTCGCGACCTTTTCTTCCTTCTGAAATTATGAACCTTTACGAATTTCATTTCGCAAAGACTGCGATACGGTATGTACAGGCACTCGTCGTCGATCGTGTGTAGCGTGTGACAATTGACTCATTTTTACGTTAAGATAAGTAGCTGATAATATATATTATATATATTTTCGTTAAATATATTAAAAAAATAAATAAAAAATAATAAAAAATTCATACAGCGAAATACATTCGGCTGAAAGATTTACAGAGATTATTTACTCGCGAGGATGCGTCAGGGGCTGAGGCGAAAAGCTAAAGGCAGACCCGAGGTCCCGAGTCGACCCGATCTACCCGGGGAAACCGGGGTTCGCTTTCGTCGCGCTAGGAGACGGCCAACGTCCGCAACAGAGGAGAGGGTAGAGAACAGGGAAAGAGAAAAAGAGGGGACATACACCGGGACACCGAGCGTCTTCCACGTAGCCAACAACCGCACCCGACATACTTTGAGACTGGTCTGAGACCGAAGCTGGCTGGCTATCGCAAGATAATGAAACTTTGACCACGAATATTTTCGACTAAGAGACTAGATTTTTTTCCACTATGTATAATATCTTTCGACATTTTCAGAGTCCATTCATGTAGCTAGTGATGTAAATTTTTTTTCTTTAAACGTTACATCATCGATAGAATAATTTAGAAATAAGTAGTAAACGTAATTCTGTTTTAATATAATCTGAGTACAGGTCAAATCAGATCGAATGATATTATTAAGAAATGAATAATAATAATAATACGAAATGCGTTATATGCACGAGTTAGTTATAGGTATATGCATGCTGGTTGGTGAGGTAATCAAATGTAGAGGCTCGTTCGAGAATACGATGCATTAGTGGGTACGTAAGTGTTTAATTGGATGTTACAAAGTTGCAGAAGATTGCTGACCACGCTATTAACTAGATTAATTAAGAGCTGGTAATAATTATAGTCGTAGTAAACCTACGTTGAAGATGATTAAATTGTGACAATAACCACGTGTCGAATTAGCCGAGAATATAAATGAACACGTGCGAATAGTGTAAATGATAAAATTTATTCAAGGGCAATTTAAATCGTGGACTTGAAATTCAGCATAAATTCAAAAGATAAAGATATAAAGATAAAAGAGAAACAAAAAAAGGAAGAAAAAATAAACAACAGAAATTTGTATACAACATCTGAAAGCGGGTCAGTAATTGTTGTACCAACTGTTGTAAATATAAACAAACTATGGTGTTGACGAATCAATTTTTACCGTTATCATTATTATTATTATTATTTTTATTAATTATTTTTATTTTATTTTTCATCGACGAATATCATTATAATAAAGGTTATAAATGTAGAGTTTGTTTGCGATATTATGAAATGTACTTCTAACTGGTGAAAATGATCTAGCATAGGCTACGACTGCTATGTATTGGCATATTATAAAGCTCTGGTCAGATACGAGAATAACAAGGTTGAATATTTTTCCTCCCGATGACGACGTGATCTTACACGTCGTGTTTGAACGCGCAAAATGTCGCCCGATCGCCCTAGCCTCTTATACTTAGACGTCGCATAAAGCGACGAAGAATCTCTTGGTGTTTACGAAGACGAAGACGAAGTTAAGTCTAGTTGAGATACTCATCGTCGTCGACTCGATACCGGAGACTCATTGTTGGATGATATTTATTAGATACTAGATAGATTGATGAGTAAATTAAGTCGTAGTTTTGGGTGTGCTGTAATAACGATCGCGGACCTAGCCTCGATGGCGTAGGTGTTAACGAACATGTCCGGGACTTACCTTGAAGGGAAGGCAGGTCTGAATTTTGTCGACTAGCTGCCGATTCCGTCCCTCTTTACCGAAAATGTCCATTTTAATAGCGTCGTAAGAAGCGCATAGCCTGCACATCTCGGCGTACCGTTCCTTGGACTCCATTTTAAACAATATTTCCACGTATTTTAAATAAAGCACCACCCAGGGGAACCCGCGCACTCGGCGCCGCTCGCACAACTGCCGCGCGACCCTCTTCCTCGCCGAGCCTCGCCGCCCACTTCACGTCACATTTTCACTGGTTCACCTTTTACAACTAGCTGTTAAGGAACTGCCCACCGTTCTATGAAATATCCCATTCTCACACATGTCCCTTTTGTTCCCCTATCACTCAACAGAGAACCTTTTCATCGAGACTCGAGTAAACCGTGTTTAGATACGCGATGTGCCTACGATTTTCGGGACAGGTCGCCATATTGTATACAGCCACTACAGCCACTTGTTTTTACCAATACGAACGCCGTCATCTCGACAATCCTGACCTCTATATTCTACTAGGCTAACTAACTTGTCAGCAGACGACGCAAATACGCTTACGAGATAAAACAGCGATCTTCTGTTTATTTTTAATGAAGATAACTCACACGAGTGATACTTATAAGTTTATAACCTTGAAATTGATCAACCTAATCAAAATCACAGAGAATATTACATTTGTTTTTCACGAAATAGTTGATTAGGTTAAAGAATCTGTTAAAACAAACGGATTGATTTTTAGAATTTTTTTTTTGTTTTTGTTTTTTTGTTTTTATTTCATATACATGAATATTTGTTGTTAAGTAATGATAATAATTAAATAATAACAGTATACGTATCAATCGCTTTCGATAAACCAGTTATTTTTACACACTCATACAATCGAATTTTTTATTTTCAATTCAAATTCACACTATAATCAAACATACATAACAAAGGCAGATTAATAATAATAATCCCAAGGAATCATTTATACAATATGAAGAGAGAGAGAGAGAGAGAAAAAAAAAATAAAAAAAATAAAGGCATAATATGTCATCTCTTGCTGTATTTACTCAATGATTGAACAGTATTATTTACGTAATAATAATAATGTATAGTTTGCATTACGATCTATACCCACGTTCTAGGATTGTTTATTCTTTTTTTTTTCGGTTTCTTAATATTCTTATTTCTTATTGTAGCCAATTAGTTTTTCATTATCTTCTGTGTCTGTATCTAGTATTCATTTATTTATGTGTTTTGTTTTTTAAATTTACAATTTTAACCGTTTCACCTACATTGTATACTTATTTATTTATTTAATTATTTATTTATTTATTTACTTACTTACATACATAATATTATACAAATTACTGGTGGACATAGAAAAATCATCGCAGACCCGTATTCTGTGCAGAAAATAAAACAATTCCGCTTGTTTACTTTGCCTCGTTATAATATTATAGCGGTATAAACAAATAAAAGCAAAATTCTTATTTAATATACCTATAAAAATTGAATAATAAATTTTACCAAGTCTAGCGGGTATTCCGTATTCATATTATATTCGAACACATTCCACATATTTATAATGTACATTTTAATTATTTCATCAAAAATTCGGTACTGTATCAACACTGTACATTTTTTTTTTTGCTTCTTCATTTTTCATTCATTTATTTATTCATCTTTTTTTTTCAAGTTATTTATTTATGTATGCAGATTGCGTAAATAATAAATATTGTTTTTTTTTCTTTCTTTTTTTGCAAAGTTTAATTACCTTTGAGCCATTGCAATTATAAATTGAAATATATATTTATTATTATTATTATTATTATGTATTAATATTATTATTTTCAGACTTTATGCAATGTTAATTAAATAAATCGCTTAAATTTCATGACAATTATGATTACGATGATGTATGATTTTTAAGTAAGGCTTTCTAAATATAGGGATAATCTGAGACTATTGCAAAGGGGGTTTTCAGAAAGACTTAAGGGATTTAACAAGTTGAGTCTTTTATAATGAAACGACTATATTATATTATAAGAATAAGCGATTGCAATATATCAAAGAAACTATGTAATTATATTCATTAATATTTATGATTGATAATGAAGAATGTATTATCTATATATATTCTAATGCACCGCCCATTGCATTTTACCGCATTTTATAAAAATATTAGTCGATACTCTTTGATAACATGACAATTGAAAAAACAGTCCAAATTTATTGATACTTGTCGTACGATACCCATTTATCTCAGATTTGAAATAAAACCGTATTTAGCATATAAACTTGATGTAAGTAGGTAAACCCTGTTAAAACTGCATTGCTTAACCATTACCTCTTGGCACAAATCAATCAACGAATACAAGTCCGTAAACACATCAAGAGATTGTTGATTGCACTCAGGAAAACAATATCTCAAGTTCGTCCATATCGGATATTGGGAAATCGTCCGAGAGATCAGAACCATTAATATCATCATTTGGGTCATAGTCCGCACTATCATCACCTGAATTATCACCATCTCCGCCATCATCGTCATTGTCATCTCCGTCGTTTCGGTCATTGTCATCTGCGTTATCGTCACCAGCAGCATCTCCGTTATCACCATCTGTGAAGAAGCAATAGTCACGATGGAAAGTTCTTCGAAATAATCAATTGACGAAACGAATATCATTCAAGCATAAAATACAAATGGCAATTGAATTGGATGGCAAATCGAAGCTCTGAATAAAATTTCAGATCAATTACAGATTTGCCAGACTTTTGTAGACATCCAGAATACTAAATGATCAATTCTTATCAATTCTGAACAAAATCTCATCTTTTTTTAAAGCCATTTGCAATTGATCGTAAAATATAATCGACGAATCTCACCATCTGCATTGTTGTCATCTGAAGCAGAGTTGGAACCGTCATCATCACTAGCATCAAGATCATCTTCGTCGTCATCCTCCTCAGCTTCATCTTCATCGTCACGTCTTCTTCCGACGTCATAAAGCCTGACACAAGATTCTTGAATGCTATCAAACTCGCCTTGATTTTCAACTATTGCTATTTGTGTGTCGTGTTTGTTGCAAGCCAAATCGAAGATGCCTCTCTTTACGTCGCAGGTAGCTAGAAATTAACAAGACAATAAAATAAAAAAAAATACAACATCAGCCAAGAATTTTTAAGCCAATACTATAGGCACAACATTTCTTCACTTTCACAGCATCAACTCACCGATGCTATTGTAGTCCAAAGCATCCAAAGTTTTGAATGAAGTAACGTAATTAGCTTCATCCTCGCTCTCTTGATCTAGAGATACTGCGTAGATGATATTATTGACTGGAGAGAAGATGACTTCCATTTGATCCAAAGTAATGACCGTTTTGAGTAGATGGAATGTCCTAAGATCCCAGACTTCGGTATTCGATACGACCTCAGTTCCATTGGGATGAAACACTCCGTTCAAAGTTTGATTCAATTTGTCAAACTTGTGAATTTCTTTGCCAGAATTTACGTCCCATAGGATACCATCGCTTAGAACTAGTTCATCATTCATACTGAATGTTGCTCGGTTCTTAGTGTATTGATTTGAGATTGAAGGCGTCAAAGTCGTGAGTAGCTTACCAGTAGCTATGTCATAAATCTGAAACACATTGTTAAAATTAGCAAAGATCTTATTAGGAAGATTCTATAATTCTGAGAATCTTCCGCTCGAACTTACCCTCGCACTTTCTCCCTGTGTTCCGATGATTCTCTCTTGCTGTTTTCCAAACTCTGCATAGTCCTCACTTTCCAAGGCTAATTTCATGTCGAAAAATGTGCCGATACTCCAAAGAGCAGACATCGGTCTTCTCCAAGCTGTTGATGTCAGCAAGAGATTACCTTTCTGACTACATTCCATGTGGTACACATACGACTCGTGACATTGGTAGGTCGCTTCCTCCGTACCGGTATGAGCATTAAACATCTTCACTTCTCCCGTGTATGTACCCAACATCAGGTACTGTTGACACGACTACAAAATATAAATGATTATTCATTCGAAATCCCAACACGCCTAATGCAAAACTTCATTTACTTCGCTTATGATTAACGAAGGATGAAATACATACAGAGAATGTACAGCAAGTGAAGGTTCCATCAATATCTGTTGGCCTGAAAGTCTTTACAGGACAGAATCGACTGTAAATATGTCTTCTGTCGAGTCGCCTACTGTCCATTCCTAAGGATCTTCGGGTAAGTCTCACTGCCACATTTGTTGGTGATGAGTTCTTTGCGCGTGGGTCTGGACACTTGTGTGGCCTATGGATATTCAATATCATTAGATTTAAAATGTTGATTTTTCTTCGTGTATTCAGATAATGGAACTTTTCTAAATGTGCTAAATGTGCAATAAAAGCACTTGATCGTTACTTACTCAAAGAGATTAAACTGTGGACATGTGACCATAGGATTTTTGCACAAGGCATGTTGATTGGTGAGATATTCTGTGATAATTGAGTCGAGAGTAACGGTAGCAAGATTAGAGGTAGTAGCGACCCCGGGACTCCCACCTCCTGGATCTCTAGAAATCTGTTTTTGTAGTGATCTACAGCTACTTTGTGGTTGTGATAATGACTGGCAAGCAGTCGCTGCTATCGTTGTCGACTGTCTATCTGCCTGGCACTTTCTATAAAATTATAATAATGCTGTTAGTTTAGTTTTTTCTCTCTCTCGTACTCTGGGTGTAAGTAATAACGAGGTGAAAACGCACTTCGTATTTATTTGCAGCTTTATTGGTTGACTGATACTGGTGCTGACTGGACTCTGTCCAAGCGAATCAGCCAGCTTAATTCTTATAGGAGTATTGTTGGGTAGAGGTGAAGAGCTCGAACAGGATCCAGTGTGTGATATGAAGCGGGATGATCCAGAAGTTGGTGTACTTCCAGTTCGAACAGCAACATCTCGCTGATTGCCTCTGGTCGTGTTGTATAAGTTGACTGGTGCGACTGGCGAGAATCCTATCCTCGTCTATATTATACAAGATGGAACAGAGAAGAAATACATGTAGAAGGAAAGTCCTGAATAGTACACAAATGCATCAATAATCTAAATTATTCATATTTTTTTGATGATTAGCACTCACTCCTGTAGTAGCGGGACTTCTGTAATGAAATGCCTGATGTGAAGTGGCCGGTTTCATAACAGCCGACGAATCTAGACTAGCTTCTTTTTGCAACGTAGCTGCAGTTTCGCTAAAACCTCTTGCGATAAGATGCTGATGCATCAATTGAATCAATTGTTGTTCGTTGTACTGTATCCTTGTTTGTGCCACAACATTTGCCTGTGTTGTTAAACAGCATTATTAGTGTATACTCAATTTAAGAGACTGAATAATAAAAATTGATGAATTTTTAGACTTACCCGATGTAAGCTTGCCAAAGAAATTTCGTATTCGCTACCCGTTGGTTTTGCTTTGCCGGAGACCCTCTCCATTAGCTCGAGTGCATATTTTTGAAACATAACGTGCTCTTGCCTCTTCTCTTGTAATATCGGGTCTTTCATCAAAACCTGTATCTGACCATCAGTGAACATACGCAGTTTGCTAATAATTTGTCTAACTTTTTCACTTCGAGCCAAGCCAGCTAATGCCCGACATGCTAATGCACGTATACTGTCCGCGTCAGTTATTGGAGCTTTGACCATCATGAGTTGCAGAAGAACCTAAATCACAATTTTTATCAATAAGTTCTATTGAACAGAATCTAATCCGACTTGGAAAATTTAGATTTTAGATTCTCACCATTATTCCATTATTAGATCTCACGCTTTCCCATACTTTTTGTATAAGCTCTTCACTGTCGTGATTATTTGTCTTCTTCTTAGCCGAGCCAGTCAATGAAAACCTCGCTACATTCCCACCGACCTAATATAAAATATGAATTAAAGTTAACTCGCTGTAATACTAAATTTATCATCTATGTACGTTTCATTAATACTATAAATAAAAATAAATATAAAAATATTACGAACTCTGTTAATTGGTGCGCATACACAGTTGACCACAGCTCTCAATGCAGCCCTTTGAACATCAGGATCGACAATAATTTCACATTCAGCTGCAGCGAGTAAAAGATTGATGGCCATGGTCATCGACATATCGGGCATATCGACTCTTTCGCATAATAAAAGCATCACCTTTGGTACGACTGAGCATATTGCGATGACGTCTAAACAGGATCGTACAGTTTCTGCACTAGAAGTTGTGTGGACACTGTAAAAGTAACATTTCAATAATTAAATGAGTAAATTATTCACGCAGTTCAATTTGCCGTGAATTGTATCTCCTAAGTCTGTCTTACCGGCCGCTGTAGTTCCATTCTCTAGCAAAAGCAATAATTTGCAATAACAATGTGATTCCACCAAGTCTATGAAACTCTTCAACGGGAGGCCATAACGCTCTGACTGACATTAATTCCTGCAGGACCTCAACCTTGGTCTGAACTTCTTCGCTGCTTAATTTGCAAGCCTGTAATTAAGTCAAGTCCAGAGAAACATTAAATAACAGAATTCTGATTGATGTAATCGTAATCCATGA
Organism: Tenthredo livida; assembly: GCA_963992785.1. Classification (NCBI taxonomy): domain Eukaryota; kingdom Metazoa; phylum Arthropoda; class Insecta; order Hymenoptera; family Tenthredinidae; genus Tenthredo; species Tenthredo livida. The sequence continues at coordinate 9,405,169 of OZ023066.1, read as the reverse complement.
AAGAGATATGTGTAATCAGAAATAGTTATACCTTGTATGGAGGTAACGATGGTTGCCAGGTATCTCTTTCTGTTCTTGCATTCTCGGCTCGTTGTAGCTGTTCAGCTTTAAGATATAGATGTACTTCCATGTACCTCTTGAGTGCTACAGCCACGTGTCTGACTATTTGTCTCGAGGCACATTCTTCGTCATCATTCAAGGCTGGCTCGTCGTCAATATTCAATATAGGCAAGGTGGATATCTGAGGTGGAGTGAAAGTGAAAAAAATAGAGTAACCACATCACGTTATTTTGTTTTTTTAGCAACTTTTGGACAAAATTTATGTTCCGATAGTCGCAAATGATACTTACAACGTTGTATAATTTCCTGAGTCCATCCTGTATGTCGAATTCCTCGAGAATGACTTTGAACGGAAATGAAAAGCCGAAGAACATTGTAGCGTGGCATCTGCCAGAGTCGTGGCTTCGCTCGAGCAACCATAAGGCGTATTTTACTAAATCAGTTATAATATGTTTTGGCAATACGCAAACTCTCTCCATAGCATCTTCACAATATGCGAGATAGTATAAACAAATAGATACGCCAGTTGCCGCAACACTGGGCCTGGGAACATCCAACAGTTTCTGTAGCCCGCCCATACTTAAAAATTCAATTGAAAATTTTTTATGACACAATAAAGACGCTAAATATTTTAGGGCTTCAAAAGCCAATCGACTATCTTTTGTTTCCCGTACATTTATGTACTTCAATATCAATTCCAAAGCATTTTGTTCAAACACGTGCCCAAGAAATTCTTGGTATTCTCCCATCGGCGTCAGATACCTCAAGATCAGCATTTGACGAGTCGCTAAAGTCGGAGGATATATTTGAACATTTCCAATAACATAAGACTCCATTTCAGCCCACGACGAGTTTGAATTACCTTCTATGATTAACGAAGGTGTATTTGTGGTCTGAGTTTGCGATACAGATAAATTAGACCTAGCAGGTGTTAGCGTATTATTAGCTCTCGGAGGCGTAACACGAGGGTTTTGATTTTTTGATGGGGTAACCGGTAGACTGGCTCCTCCAAAAGTTCTAGGGATTGCCAACGGCGGTGACATTATCTCTGGGTACGAGCTATCGCTAGCTTTAACAGGTGTTGTATTGGCGTTTCTAGACTTGAGTTTTTTGCTTGGTGGCATTTCGTCTGGACTTTGAGGTGAATCTTCTTCGTCTGAGCATATGATCGAATGTGGTGGGCTCTTCATGGTTCCATTCTCGCGCTTTTTCTCTCTAACTTTCCTCTTTCCAGGGGTACCCTTGTGCTCCGAGTCACCTAAGCTGTTTCTATTTTGACCAAAATGTGCAAATGGTCTTGCGTTAACAGCTGCCTGACGATTTTCAAGCGCTTTTTCCTGCAGCTTGTGCAATCTTTGCAACATCAAAGGCACCATTTTACCATTTTGTTCCCTAAATCCTGTCGCAATGTCCTGTACCTCCATTGCAGCGGCCAATAAACCTGTGGCATAACTCTGTAAAGGTTCTATACTCTTCTCAGCCCATGAAAAAAGCCTGTTTATTAGCCCTTCCATATCTGGCTGAAATACCGCAGACGTTTCAAGGCCTGGTAATATATCCAGCATTAAACGACATGCTGCGATATTCAACTTTCTAACGTCACGACTATTAACGCCTGATCGTGTCCAGTATGTATCTCTTAGATAGTCATTTATCAGCTGAAAATAATATACGAATGAATAATAATTGTTCCATGAAGAAAGAAAAGACCGTCGATTTTGTGAAAAGCCAGATTATTTTCATACTCAAGTGGTTTATCATTTCATCATTTTAAAATGCAGATTAGAATCACTGCAATGTATACCTTAGTCATGAAGTTATCCTTGCGAAATAAGACCTTTAGAATATGTCCAAAATTACATTCTGGATCTGTGCGCGACGGGTGTCTTTCGTCAAAAGGATCTGGATCCATTTTCAAGTAATTCTCCGTCTCTACTTCAATTATTTCAGCTAAACGTTGTAGCGTTGGTATTGGATCATAAGTTGGCGAGACGTGGTCCTCTTCCCATTGTCTTAATATTTGGACTACGTCCGTTACTTCTGCGAGTGACTCTACTGTCGCCATGACTATGTTCTGTTAAAATATTAAATTTGGGTAAATTTTCAATGAAATTAAACAAATAATATTTACTTTTTCATCGTCTTATCAAGACGCGTGAAAAATTTATACAAAAATGGAATACGCTTCGTATTCAACAACCAGGAAATATATGCAAATGAAAAATTGATGAAATATGGCTAGCGAAAAAATGTTTAATCCCCAAATTCGCATTTTATTGCATCAAGTTTTACGATATTGCACAACAATGAAGTGAGGTCATTGTTAAAGTTGAGCTTATTGTATTCAGTTAGCGTTAAGGTGTTTGAATGATAGTTTTAAAAAATATTATAAAGAAAATAATTATGAAAAATAGATTGAATTAATAAGAAAAAATGATGTACATATCGAATATTCTAACCTTTAATTTGTGCAAAATTATATGGAAAAAAAATAATATTGAAAACAGTTTTTAAACGCGTGAAAGAATTAATTTTTTTCGAATCATAAATAGACGTCGTAGATATGATAAAGTTATTGAATATATTTGAACGCTATTTGTAAATGTAAAAAATATTATAAGTATATGACATATCTGTGCCTGTTAAATACTGTACAGAATGTTTCCAGATGTATAGGTTAGGTTAAAACTGTAATATTTCATTTATAAAATGGTTTGACAGCGACTAAGAGCGTACCTTATCGATGTCAAATATTCAGTATAGTTTTGTAAACGTTTGCCGATAACCAGCAACTTATTTTTCAACGAAATATATGAAATATTAGTTAAAACGTAGACACAAAGCTGTCGTCACTTAACACAAGCTTCGACTTGCGAACGCGGTCTGCACATGGCCATTCACGCACACGGTTGCTCACCGAGTTGAGAAAGGGTCAAATGTTGTCTAACACCTTTTGTAGTTGGCATATTGTTATCACTATTAGAGAGTAAAAATCGGTTTTGATTAAAGAAAAATAAAACAGTATTGCGTATATACACTTTTTCGTCAATTATTTAATTTATTAAAATATATCTGACACTTCGCGCTGGAAAATTAACATGGCCGACTGTTCGGCCAATAAAAACAAAGGATTAACACCCACGTGGCCTCCGATCGGCCAATTAAAAACGAGGAAATTTTAGGTTAGGATAACTCCTGCACCTGTTCTAACCTACAAACGATTTAAGCGAGCATAACCTACAATTAAAAAAGTAAATAAATAAATATAATTACGGTGCAATGAGCGGAGGTGTTGCACCGAGTAAATCTACCGTTTATGTTTCAAATTTACCATTCTCTTTGACCAATAATGATATACACAAGCTCCTAGAGAGCTATGGAAAAATTGTCAAGTGAGTTATAATCCCGAAAATAATTATATACATTTTTGTTAAACTTTATAATAACGCGTTTCTCACCTCATATTCTTATATTTTTTTTATATCAGTAGATAAAATGAAATATGATTTTAATTCACAGAGTTACAGTATTAAAAAATAAGACGACAAGACGTAGCAAGGGTGTAGCATTCGTTCTATTTCTGACACGGGAAGATGCGGTAACGTGTGCGAAGAATTTGAACAACACAGAGGTAAAATATCCTCGTTTATTAAATTTTCTAAAATTCTATCAAATCTATTTATGTGTTTCATACGAAAAAGAAATATTCTTATTTTCAGATCGGTGGTCGTACGGTAAAAAGTTCTATAGCTGTTGATAACGGTCGAAGCACAGAATTTATTCGTCGTAAAGATTACCCTGACAAATCTCAGTGTTACGAATGCGGCGTAGAGGGACATTTGTCCTACCAATGTACTCACAATACATTGGGTCCCAGAGAACCACCAGCAAAAAAAGTTAGGATAAGAAACAAGAACAAAGATCAGGGAAAAGGCGATACTTCTTACTACGATAGCGACAGCGATGAAGGTTTACGGAAACCGAGTGGCCTCGGGGGTCAAGGAGCAGAGTATGATGTTGAGAGTGTTGAACCAGACTTGGAAACTTTAAGTGCTGCTATACGGCATGAGGTAAGAAATTCAATAATGTAGAAAGATTTTTTTTTCCAGCTGAAATAAATGTGTAGATTCTTAGTTGGTTTGTTGATTTCTTGAATTTCAGCAAGAGCAAGAAGAGCTAGAAGAATATAGATACCAAGTAGCAACTGGTCAGTATGATGAGCCCAAGCAGGAATCTTCAAAGCCTAAAAAACGTTTTAAGAAAAATGATTACTTCAGTGACGAAGAGGAGCTTAGTGATTGAAAATGATAATGATATTAATATAAATAACAGTGTTTGGGGAGTAGATATTTTTTAATAATATCATTAATTTTTTCAAAAACTAGTGTTTGTTAAAAAAATTATTATTTATATATTTTAAGTATGTAATAATGAGAGATACAACATTGATCTATAATCTATAGTATAAAAGTATTCATATTGTATATTATTCAACTTATTATGTACATTTTAAAATATTTAAAATATTTAAAATATTAGTAATAACTAATAACGATTACTTCATGATGAGAAGTATTATTATGTGTTATTTAAAACTTTGTGTCTTTCTTCCATCTGTTTAAAAAAACGAAAACAAAAAAAATAATAAAATACCATCAGTAGTCGTTATTATGCAAAGATGTGTGAAAACTATTCACTGAATAATTATTAATTAACGTTATTTGAACAATCGTGAATTAAAATAGTTATAAACTCGATTAATTTAATGTAAATAAATGCGAATGATTTATAAATAATATTGTAACTACTATCGTTTTTATTCGCTGTTGAAATATAATTTTGTACAATTTATTTATTGGAAACTAATTTATTATCGACTTATTGGTAAATACTTGATTGATTATAGGGCTCATTACTTTCACATTAAACAGATGGATTATGCGAATTTATGCACATGCTACATTGAACTCAAAATTACAACTTATATAATATAAAGATTTATATTGTACACGTGCTGGGATAACTGATAATCTAACTATTTCGATTATTCGTATTTGTATTTGTTCAACCTTTTTCTTAAACATCTTCTTGATTATAAACTGGGGAAAATGAAAATCTCACTTTTTATATACGCCATTCAGGTACTCTATTTCGCATTTTTCCTGTACTCAAATACTGATCCGATTTATTTTCTTCTCTTTGACATTAGTTTCGACAACCATGACGGATGGCTAGATATCCGCTGGTTATTTAAGGCACTGTCATTATACAATTTAAGAATTTGTTGTCTGTTTGAACCGGACGGTCTTTCTCTTAATTCGGAATGCTTTTTGTTCCCTGATAATCTTTGCACCGTATCAGATCGCTCTTCAGAGAATGTTGTTTTGTCGAAGAAAAATGTTGATTTCACACTGCTCAAAGCAGCTTCTGAAAAGGGTAAAATAATGGTTTCAAGATCCAATTCGAAAAAGCAGTAAACCAATTTTAATACCATGATATTTGTTTAGATCATTTGTCGGATTACTAATCTAATAAGTAAATAAGGAATGCGTAGTTGGTAAGGTAAAAATAAAATCACTCACGTTCTGTCTCGTTGAGTTTGAGATCATGAAAAGATTCGATTTGTTGCATAAACAAATTGAAAGAATCTTCAATGTCTGATAATCTGATGATGAAATCTGGATCTCGGCTAGACAAGTAGCAGAGAAACATTATGCCTTTTCTTATTGTGAGCAGTTGTTTGTGCTGCGATTCTGCCTTAATGTCTTTGTCTAATTTTTCTGAGTTGGGACATATCGAGTTCAGCGAAGTCTTGGAGCTCTGAGCTATTGCTTGGCTCGTTTCATTACTCAAATAAAACTCGTTTATCGGATCCTTGAAACTGCTGACATAATTGTAGTTCCGCCTTTGCACTGGTTCGTCCAGATTCACTTTCGAACATTTATACAAACAGTTCAATGTCAGCCCGAATAATTTCATTGAACATTTACACGCAGATCCAGATTGACTAACCCACGGTATATCATTTAGTGATAATAAATTCGATACGAAGCAAACCAGCGTGTGAGTAATATCGATTATTTCCACAGGATCAGGCTGATAGAACTCTAGCTGTGCGACATATATTTGCATAACACAGGCATCTGAAATGGCATAAGAGTAAAATGAAAATAAGATCAGTCTGCGAAAATGGTAAAATAACATCAGAAGTTTTTCTACGTCGAGCAAAACGCAGGATAATTTACCTGAAGTAAAATGCAGCTCATCTTTCCAAATAGTCATCGCTGTTTTGTCTGTAATATATATATTATATAAATTGGAATAAAATTGCTGAACGTAGTTTATCTATTTTGTTAGCAGTATATTTTCACTTAAATTTAGATTAATTAGACTAATGTTTTACCTACTTGTACCAACGCAGAGCCTTTTGCAAAATTGTGAGTATTGACTGAAGGTCTTTAAAAGTTCGGTAATGTAACTGTAGCAGACAAAAAGTGGTCTTGAAAAAATGATTTCCTTTGAAATTTTATAAACGTAATCAATTCCTCTTTCATTATCAACAAGCCTTTCTTTTACGCTGACCAATAGCTTAGTAATTGCTATTATAAGTCCACTGAATTGATGTGATCTTCTCTGTAACAATTTTATTTAATTTATATTGAAGTGAAATCGAAGATGAAGATGTTTTCATGAAGATAATAATCATAAATGAACATACCACGTAACCAACTGTGGAAACAAATTCAAGAATAAGTTCTAGCAATTCAAATTCGCAGTTTTTTTTTGGCCAATTGTTGTAGCTATTCATTTCTTTGATATACTTTTCGTAATTTGAATCGTTGAATAAATTCAAAGGCGTTTTCCCTGCCACATATTCACTCAAATAATTTGATGCTGTAGCGGTATAGGATAAAATTGCAAGGGATCTCATCGCCTCGATACCTCGCTCCCTATCGTGCCACGCATTCGAGTCACAAATTGATTTGGTATAATCCACATGTATTTTGTAAAAATCCGAAAAATACACGTCGTTCATGTCTCTTATATCATCATTTTTTATTACTTCAGAAATCCTCTTTAGGACTAGCGTTGTGTTGAGCAACAATTCCCTGGCTACTGCTACTAGCTGTGAAAATTGATGATAGGATTAGTTAAAACATATTCAGTCTTCATAGATCCAGTACTACATGTTAGCATTGCACAAACGACCTGTTTACCTTATTTATTATGGGAACCATATTGTGACCGTTGATTTCTATCTCAGTTTTTTTCATTAGTTCTGCTATGTCCGGCGTACAAAATTCTACGTTCAACTTTTGGCCATTTATTATTGTAACGATTGGTTTTACCAAGTCCGGATTTTCTGGAAGAAGTAAATGCGTTGAGCAAAGATTTTCATGTTAAATAAATCTCACAAGTATCTGATGGATATTTTGAGAAAAGTAAGATGAAAGAGACAACTGAGCAAGTAATATGTTAAAAAATACGACTCAAGTGTACCGAATATTCTGATGTTTTCCTCATCTTGTAAGATTGGCAAATTTTTCGTTCCCACTCTTTCAATTACCTGTATTTCAACAACTGATGGTTCAACACGCGATGGTTCGAAAATTGATTGTGGTATTTTGCTGAGTGGATAAACTGTTGAATAACAAGAAGAACGAAATTGAATTAGCAATTACCTCATCCTATGCATACGTGAAGGGAAAAGCTTATCACTTACTTTCTACTGATTTTCTAAGCCTATAGGCATTTCTAAGATTAAAGCTTGCAGTTTGCACTCCACTCTCTGTAACTTGTACGGTTTTTACCGTTGGTGATGATCTGAAAGTATATCAATTCAATTATAATAATGTTTTCTTATGAGATTTACGAGTTTAATACTATTATCAACCCTGTGAGTTGTTCCAGTGGGAAAATGTCTACAGTGAAAAAAGCAGATACATTTCCTTTTGATCGTGCAGCAAATATCTCACCTATTTAATGTTGTATTCAATCTGTTTTTATTCACTGAATCAAGTCGAGCAGTGTGAGGCTGCGTTAACTTAACGGAACCTGATTCCAACAATTTGCATCTTTCTTTCAAATTGTTGAGCTGCAAAGTCTGTGAAATAAAATGCTTAAGATTTAGTAAACTGAATATGTTTAATCACAATGTGAATCAGTAGATGTGAATGCGATAGATCTGTTATTCAATTTGTTTCTGAGTCTCAATTCTCTCAAGTATTTAGATATATATTTACAAACATACCTGGAATTCCAATTGCGTTCGTAAGGTCTCTTCCTTCTTGATCGCCAAATTAACTTCAGATCTGTGGCGATTAGCTTGTTCCTCAATCTGCCGTGCTTGATCAATTTTATCATGTTCGGCTCTACTCTGTGTCTGCTGTAATTGATTACGTAAAAACGCTGTTTCTCCTTCCTTAGTCATAAAATTATTGAGTAGCTTCTGATTCTCTAATTGCAATTTCTCTAGTTGCCTTAGAATAGAATCGTCTGAAAATTTCCAAGTAGATATTATTTATATCTTTAATAAACCCATGAAATAAGAATTCAAAAATTGCTGTCTGATAATTCTAACAAATTATAGAAAATATCAATCCCTAAAAATTAATATAATAAAAAATTCACCTGATATATTAATCGCATCAGTAGTACTAGGCATTATTGTTGTTCGAGATCCATTATTCGCATTGACTCTCTTATTGATAATTTGCGATTGAAAAGTTGAGTTATGGTTATTAATATTGAGTAAATTGTCCTTAAAATCATCAAACAAAATGCTCTGTTCATCCTTAAACATTTCTTTATGACTATCAGAGGACGATATCATTTGTGAAAAAGGTTGACCTCTTTTTTGTGCACTAACAGACGCAGTAGTAACTTTCGCCTTAACGTTATTACGAGCGTTATTTGTTTGCGAAGATTCCTTTCGAAGCATAGCTAAGTTGGACGGAATCTTAGGCTCAAATTTCTTGGATTCAAAGCTGCTTACGGATTCACTACATCTACTAGTAGACGGTTTTGAATTTGAATATGGAAACAAGAGCGGCTTCACAGGCTCTGGCTTCGGTTTTGGTTTAGACACCGTTATGCCATTTGAGACATCGAATGACTGAAAAATGACAACAAAAAAAATGAAATTAAGTCTATAACTAAAGATGAGACAGACAATATGAATTGAAAATTGAATATAGCGTTGATAAATAAAAGTGGAAAAAACGAAGTGATGCAATACACACACACACACATAAGCTGCGGATCTTTTTAACACATACCTTAGTACTGGCCTGTGAAACAGCGAAATCCATTTCCTCAATATCTTCATCGTTAAAATCTGCACCCCAGGGATCATCGTCTGGTTGATTTTTGGATATTGTTGGTGGTTTGCTTGATCTAGTAGCTTGTTGAGACGAAATAATGGTTATGTCTAGTTTCGGTCTTTTTGACGGAGTTGACATGTTGCTGTCATGAGTTTTGCCGTAGCGTTTAGACATTTTTTGTAATAAATTTTTTGCCGATAATTAACGTTCAATAAAATAGTATACGGACAGTTCGCGGTTATGCCGATTTAACCTATACTCGAATATTCGGGGATGTGAATTTTTAGTTAATTCCATTACTGCAACCGGCGTGTAATAGAATGTTTGTCATGCAGTTTCACATTTATTAAAATAATGCCGATTAACCAAACACTGACAACTAATGTAAATGCAATTGCTACGCGGTTTCAACTTGGGAAACGGACATTCGTCCGTTTGTGTCATATACGCGCCATACAACCACGTGCCCTAGCGCCTCGCGTCATTCATAAACTGCGAGTAGTTTGTGAACTACATAGTATACCTATATTTCTCCTTCCCAATGATAAAAATTGAAAGGATATATAAATTATTATATCTTATATCTTAATAATCGATACCATAGACTTATTCGTTCGACAGTTAGAAAATATATTGATGATTTATTATTTGTAAAAAATAAAAATACATAATATTTATTAATTATATTTTGATAGTTTATTGCTTAAATTTATGAATCTTCTGCCACGCTGGTTACTGATTCATCTTGTTTAACTTCTAGCCTTCTTTTTTTCACGTAATGTTCGATTCTATTCTCTAAGGTTTCTGAAAAAGAAATAAAAAAATAATTATTAGCGATGATAAGAATCTTTGATTGTATGTAATGAAATTCATTCATTATACGTATACAGACCACAAGTTGTTCTTTCTAACAATGGTTGATAGACCTTCGATTTTACACCTTGGAGTAAGCAATCTGATTGCAAATTTAATTCAACATCGTTAGTCAATTTAGATTGCAAATCTGTGAGCATTTCTCTAGTCATTTCAGTCCTGAAAAGAAATATAAAAAGTAGTTTAGATATAAAATTTTTCAATTGTTTACTAACGCAGAACAGGTGAAATTTCATATCAAACTTATAACTAACTTTATTGCATTTAATGCCCAGTCCGATTGTAAAGTCTTTATAACTAGGACTAGTTCTTCTTGATCAACGAACCAATCTCCGATATCAAAATGAGTGTAGAATAAATTCAAAGGAATTTCAAGAGCCAAACTGTAGAGAGGTTTTCTAGGCAGTTTCTCCACGTCCAATAAATCCCGGATTATTTCCGGCCTCTCTTTTCCTTGGCCAATTAATAACAAGACTCCCATAATGCATCGAATTTGATGCCAAAGGAAAGCCCGGCCAGTTATTGTTAGTTGGCATACATCATAGCCTGTAATACTATTTTGAAATGTTTAAACCATTTTTTTTTTTTTTTTTTCTGTTTTTAATCTTAGGTAACGTTATCATATATCTCTGGATCACCTGAAATCTCAGCCAGTTTAGAATCTTTTGAATATAAGGAGACTTCAGCGTTTGAAATAGCTCTTATAAAAGAAACAACTCCATTTGCAACATCCATTTTACATAAATTTCTAAAGTCATGAGTGCCTATGGTGTATTTTACCGCCGTGTCCATATCATCAATGTTCAAATTTCCTCTAGGAAAATAATATTTATAAGTGCGCTGCTTGCAATCAAATCGCGCAGAGAAATCAGGAGCGATCGGAGCCCAGCATATGCATCTGATGTTCTGTGGCAGTAATCTATTCAATATTTTACAGTACTCTAATTCTTCTTTTAGCTCATTTTGTTTGTCTGGAGTTAGTTTACTCCGTACGTCGATTGAAATTACTTGAGAAAAGGCACTGACGCCTTTATCTGTTCTACCGCAACGATGGTAGTTTGATTCCTCGCGATTTTTAATCAGGCAACTTTTTATCAGTGCTAGAAATATGTGGTGTTCTATTGTCTTTAGCGTGTCTTCTTGGACTGCAAATCCTTGGTAATCCCAACCCAGGTAATAGAACTTGAGTAGAATATGCCTTTTCTGAATTCTGGAACATATTTCACACATTTTTCCATTCATATGAAAAATAATTTCACAATTCTGGGATAAAAGTAAAAATCAGGTATCGGCCCACTTTGAAAAGTCAAAATCTCTGCCCTTTTTATTGCTATTTGACTTCCGTGCCATTTCATCCTGCAGTTGTTTGTGTAATATATTTTTTAACTGTAAGTTATGCGCTTCGAGTTGTAAAACTCTGTCGATTAAACCCTGTAAACATGAAAGAAATGTAGGTTAGTATAGGTTATATTACACATAATGAATTGATTATCATCTACCTCTTTGGAAAAAGTTTCCAGCTGTTCTCTAGTCGAGACTTTCTTCACTTTATTCTTAATTAACGCAACCTCAGCCATAATTATTGACACAAAATTAAAGGATCTAGTGTCAAGAACAGAGATACGCGTTCTAACTTAGCGCGTGTGGAGTCAAAGGACTACGCTGATCATGAATAAAATTTATGAGGTGTCAACTATTTTGAAAGAATTTAATAAACGTCACTATAAACGTGGATAAAATTCGAGTGACATTAATTTTCAGTTATAAGCGATTTACGAATTAGTAGACTCGATGAATTTCCCGTATTTGCTAATTAATTGAATTTCGATTTTACAGACACTATTATGACTTGTTTAGCTACGATTCCAACATCTCGACTACTCCGACTTCTTTGAAGTTTGTCTCTTTATCGTATATTTCTAAGGGGACGGTAGGTACTTTCGAAATCCATTATTTACAGTGTGATCGTTAATTAAAAGTGCGTCTAGTTATGACCAAATAATAGTTTATGAATCAAAGATCACATCTGTAATCTTATTTCTTGGAAATTATTGGATTTTAGTGAAAATATTCAAGTTCATAGTAACCATAGTTTGTTGACTGTTCGGCCGAAGCAATGTGGTACCCTGTGTAGTTCACCGATTTTATCAAACTATTTTTCGTCGTATTTCAGTTGCTCCGATAACAAGCAACATGTCGATCCGCCCGGTCTACAGGCCGTCAATCGTTAAGAAAAGGACAAAGAAGTTCATAAGGCATCAAAGTGATCGTTATGACAAACTCAAGGTATTATCATAACCTCACTTTATATCCTTCCCCGATATAATTTCTACATCTGTTTAGATTTCTCTCGATAACGTGCCGAGTTATTTTTACAAACATACGTCATTACGGCTCTCCAGATTTATTTCAGAACTGATAATATTAAATATTGTACCCTAACAACCTCTTTTTGTTATTTCACAGCGCAATTGGCGTAAACCTAAGGGTATTGACAACAGAGTTCGTAGGCGTTTCAAGGGACAGTACCTTATGCCAAATATTGGTTACGGATCTAACAAAAAGACCCGTCATATGCTCCCTACCGGATTCCGCAAGGTCCTTGTACACAACGTCAAGGTAACCGAACCTAACTTTTAACTCATAAATGAGTTGAGTGAAATTATTACACGCGTTAATCTACACACTGAACTTGTGTGTTGTCGATGATTTATTTGTCATTTTGTTCCAACATCCTGAAATCCAATATATTGATTGAAGCAGTATATTCAATAGTCGAAAGGTTCGGTCTTTGATATCGAGTCCCGAAAAGGCTGTAGAGTCTAGGTGCAAAAATCGAGGAACTATTAGCTCATGAATGATTATTTTGTTTCTACAGGAGTTGGAGGTCCTGATGATGCAGAATCGTAAATTCTGTGCTGAAATTGCTCACGCTGTCAGTAGCAAGAAACGTAAAGCTATTGTTGAACGTGCCCAGCAACTTTCTATTCGTGTGACGAACGCCAATGCTCGTCTCCGCTCTGAAGAGAACGAATAAACTTGAAAATCTTAACGAAAGGCCAATAAAATTTTAAAATACAATTCAATCTAGTTATTTTTTCTCTCCCACATCTTACCTACTACTAGTTTCATATCATTAATAGCATCCATCGAGTTCTCGAATATAAAATGAAAAAAAATTTGAGTAACAATTGATTACACTTTCATATTATAGCATCTAAGGTCAGAAGAAAAAAAAAATTTATAAACTTTGAAGATCAAATTTTTCAACAAATTCTCTGCTTTGTGGAGGCTCCTGGGTGTTCGCCCGGTCTACGTTGTCTTCAATTCGACGTTGATAAGTGCACTACCTGCAGAACTCTCTCTCTCTGATGATGAATTACCTATTCTTTCGATGTGAAGAAGTGTAGAAAATTGAAATATCCAAAATTATTTGCACGTTTTCATTATATTATAATTATTTTATAATATATATATATATATATGCTACATACGTATATACATATATATTATATATATATATATATATATATATATACATATAAAGTCATGTACACAGCTTATGTACAGGAAAACAGCTCGTTCATTATCTTAATTGTACTAATATATATAATATATATATATATTCTTTTATCTTCAAACATATCAATAATAATCGATCCATATTATTAGTTATACTTAGTATAACAACATACAACCTTCGTACACAATTCAAACTTATTATTTTTCTTTTTTTGTAGCATAGGCAGTGGCGATTGCATGCTTAAAAATTTTTCTTATTGATTTAGTATAGTATTGTATTACTGACTCATCGTAGTTGGTAAATTATTCTGACGTTTTAAACAAATTCAACCATTTATCTATTTACAATGCTCCCAATTACAACTGTACATATTATGGGTACCTCAGGCAGAAAAAAAAAAGAAAAAAAATGCACATTGACACAAGAATGAATTATTCTTCCAGTCATTAGTAAGATCGAATTACATTATGTAAATAAAAGCAGTTGACATTAATACCAGTGTTATCAATATCTATATCTATATCGTTTTCTTTTCCTTTTCATTTTCTTTTCTTTACTTTATATTTTTTTTGGCCAAAAGTGATGTATTGCCAATTTTCCAATTATATATTATATACATATACAACAATGTGCATTTTAATTCTGACAATAGCTTACATCTATTTCTTGTTATATAAATTCATTTACAAAAAGAGATCATCCACGATATACATTATATAGTTATCCAAGTTTATAATACTTGTATAAATGAGTTTATTGTTTAATAGAATAGGAAAATTACCCACACGTGAATCTGTTCCTTGTCATGATAACGTTCACTTATAGTTTTGAAACATGTTAGTTAAAAGATTGTTATTTTAAGCAAATCTGCTATTTTCCGACAACATGAATCCAGTGTTATCGTAAAAACTGTTTCTCTTTCTCTTCATTGTCATGCTAAGTGAATTATTGTAAACACATTTATCACAAAACTTTACGAGAACTTTACAATTTTGAAATCGGAGCTTTAGACGCATACAACTTAATGCAAAGCTTGTAATATTATCATACTATCTAATGTTAAATGATATCACGTTAATGCATCCTTATATGCTTAGCAATGGCTTCTTAAGTTATTTATGCTGAATAAAAACAAGGATACTTGATCTAAATTTCAACACATTTACGTAATTGTCTATTTAAAAATTTAACTAACAAATAATAATTCATGAAATTGCACAATAATTATCTTAGAAAAATAAATCGCCATTCTAAACCAATGAACACTCTTCTTTACATTAATATTTATCATTTTGCTGTGACCAATTAATAGTACGATTGTAAATCTCTATGAGGAGTTATTTCAAAGGGGTCCAGCGATTTCAATCAATTAGACCTAAATTATACATGGGGTAATTGTTGAGAAGGGCTGCCGCTTATTGAAAGCGATTATTATTATTACTGCGATTTAAAACTTTGATCTAATCTGTTTTGATTAATTGATTGAAATAAGGGCATTTAGTTAATATATCAAATGTATTAAAAAAATGCAGATTTTTCAAAGCGCAGAAGGACAAGTTCACTAATTTTGTGCATCATACTGCGTCACAACCATGTGATATATTACATTATATCAAAACATTCAATTAAATTAGCATAATAAAATCGGCGAATCAATCGCTTTTCAATAAACTCATATGGTTCATCTTGTAACGAAACTGGACACATGGTGTGTGTGTTGTATACCGGGTTGCTTAATCTTGGAGCTTTTCATCTCCCATAATGATAATTCTATACTTTATAAACTGAAAAACTGAGATTTTGTTGTAATAAAAGCTTCCTCTTCTAAACAATTACCATATTAGCTAAATAGTAGTAGTTACAAATGATAATAATACTAAAATAAATGCTATATTTAAACTGCGCCTAGTTTAATGAGACCCGCTTGACTACCCCTACCTACGCTAGCTTCTTCCAACGAGTCTAAATCTAGAGCTGACTCAATCATCGTAGTATCTTGTAACAATCTGAGCCTTGATGCAGATAACGGTGTTGTTACAGCAACAGGTGGAATGGTCGACGTATCTATCGACGAGGCATTGTGGCGAGAGGGTAACGGTGCTATTTCATCAATGTCCAACGGCGTCATACTGAGTGACGCTAAGGGAATTTCATTGGCGACAAGTTGGCTTACACTTTTTATAGTGCTACCTAAAACAAGATTTTCATTCAGGAACATTTTACATTACAACTGTAATATTAATTTAGTTAATTGAAGTCTGTATCAGATGAACATGTAATATTTTCAATTACTAAACACCAAACTAAGATTTCTTTGCATTTACACTTTGATCAATGAAGACTTGAACTTAGATCATAATTACTATATCTAGTGTGCAACGTGTAATAGACAACCACGGGAAGTGATAATACGGCCAGGAATGTATAACAGTAATATTTTAATAAAATCTATGTAAAATCATCGTTTGGAAATGTGCAAGACTTAATCATTTAATACAGACTTACTGATTGACAACAAATTTATTAGATATATATATATATATATATATAAAACATAACATGAGCCTCACGATAAAAATCAACAACACGATGCATCTATTAGTCACCCCCTATGCGAACAGTAGTTAATCAATAATCATTTGAGTAAAAAAAAAAGAAAACATAATCACACACGACGAATAAGATCGGATATAAAAATATGTTTTAGTAATGAAGAGTTAATAATAAACACAATACCACCCGTGTATTAAAACAATAAATAAGAAAACCTTTGATTGAAAATAATAAACTTACCGAAAAGCATGTACCGAGCCCTCGATTATGGGACGTAATTAGAAAAACAACAAAGAAATACATTTTCATGAGTTATTACGATATGAATCGTCTACATTCTAAGCCACTAAAATTAAATTTACCATCAGTTCGATATGAAGTTATTATTGCAGAGCGTAGATAAGGAAAATAAATCTCATTACTTATATCCAAATTCTGGAAGCAATTGTGTTTAATCAAACTAGAAGCTGCATGATGACGTTATAGCCTGCTCTCACTTTGTTTAATGCATTTAATTTAATTTAATCTAATTGAATTCAATTTAATTCAATTTGATTAAATGACAATAATATTGCGTTTTTAGATAAATTATCTATGATATTATTAATCTAATTTTTCAAGATTTTTTTATTATCATTCAGCGGAGTAATAAAACCGTTGATTATTGCGCTACATATAGAAATATATTTATCTAGAATTAAATATTTATTTTCACCATTGATTCTGATGCTTAATACAGACTATTTTTATATATTATATGAAGAATATAGGTATATGACTGTTTCTAAAAATAAATAATTAATTTACCATATTAATCAATTTAAACCTTTTCTTACTAATGTTATTAAATATCATACATGGATAGTTATTTCTTTTAGAGATGCTAGAGCTCTAATAGATGAGGAAATGGTTAAAATAGGAAAAACTATGTTTACTAATCTACTATTTTTTTTTTTTAGTCGTTATAGTTAGAATATTCATTGTAAAATCTTCAACTTCACCAATAAGACCAACCATTCTATCCATCACTGAACAGATTATTTCTTTCGAGTCGATAATATTGTCGTCACTATTATATAAAAATAATCATTAAACAACGAGAGTATGCGTATAAAACAAAGATAGAAAGATAGTATTAAAAAAAAAAAAATTAATTAAACATTTTACCCAGCAGTATAATTATTAAATATATAAAATAACTAACACATGTAGTTATAATTGAATGATATTGTACTACATAACTGGAAGATGCAGAAAAATGCTTAATAGTCATTTTGGAAGTGATTTGAAAAGAGCTGCATTTCGAAACTAGAGAAAAAATAACAAAAAAAACTTTAATATCAGTCTGAATATTAGAAATCAGCATTTCTAACGATTTAATAAATAAACTTTACTCTAATCTGACCCCAGGTTTCGGCTCGACATTCAGCAGCATCTATTAACAATATAAACTACATACAAGAGAAAAAGTCAATAAATTCAAGATCTCAATTGAATTATTACATTGTGTGTTAAATATCGTCCGTATCGCTCATCGAGCTCATTATAAAACGCTGGTTCAATAGATCTTCCTCTGTGCTTTCGCTCGCGCAAATTGAATTCCCGGTAAAAGATAACTCGCCGGATAAAGGACCTGAGCCAAATCTATTAACCACAAGCCCAATCGCGGTCTGACCTATCATCGGAATACCACCAGCTCCTAAAATTTTTGCTGGTAATATACTTTTTGAAATAGGGTACTTTAAATTGTGATCCGAACATCTCAAATGATTATATTTCAAGCTATGACCCCCTCCTGTTTGCGAAATTCTCAAAGGATCCTCAGAATATCTTTGTGGAAATTTTTGTAAATCTGTAGAATTTTTTTGCTGATCATCAGATTTATATCTTATTGGATCTTCCGAGTATCTTTGGGGATATTTTTGTAAATCAATAGGGTACTTCTGATCACCTCCGTAACGATTATGTATTAAATTAATATCAGAACATCGATGATACTCGTCGCTACATCTTTGAGGATATTTTTGCAAATTATCTTCACACCTATAAGGATATTTTTGCAAGTCTGGATTAAACCTATCTACTTCGTTATACTTTCCATACTTAACATGGTCTTGTGAACATCTTCTTGTGGGGTATTTTTGTGCATAAGTATCATTTACACATTGACGAGGGTATTTGGGAAGATCTTCGGGGCAACGTGAAGGATGTCTTAAGAGTGTTAACTCACCGTTGATTGACTCTATCCGTCGACCCTGAGATGGTGAATGCTGACCAGTCACCAAATTATTTATCGAGCCTGATACCTCACTGTTTGGATTCGTGAGCACGCCGATGCCATTCAACTGAAAGTTTATTGAATATAAACATGATCAATAAAGTCTAGCAAATGTAGTTTCTCAAACTATTTCAGACTATCTTTTCCACAGTGACACAGTTCTATGAAACTTAATTAGAAAATTAAGCTGATGAGTTTAATCAATAAGATTCTTTATCCGGTTGTACGTGGAAACAATTTATTAAATAAAAAATGGGAGCGATAAAGAAGTATCTCCATATTTCTTGTGCTTCTGAACCCAAAGTAATACCAAAAATATATATGAGCTTATTACAACGATTGTTTTTACCTGTGGTTGTACAGTTTTAACAGTGCCATACGTTTTGTTATTAACAATCACATTTTCATCTCCTCCTCTTTCTTGCTCTGCCCTATATTCTGGAGTCACTACGCCCCTCCTATCTGAAATAATGATTGTCATTAGCACAGGAGAGTTTGAAAGCTTTAGAATAGTATAGCGCAAATGAAAATTCGTATAACGTTAACAGTTCATGAATATACCAATAAGGCTTGGAGGTGCTGGACCACACAAAACGTAGAAGCAGTTTCCACAAACGTTTCCTTGACTGTATGGATTGAAACTTTCCTGCCCTCGTTTACTGGTGAAGGAACCTTTTATCTGGAATAAATAGCATAAAACAGTATAAAGCGGTGCTGATCATGAAATTTTTATAATCGTATGTATTAACACCTTACATCTTCATTCGTAGTTTGATTGCTGGTTGTCAGGTACGTATGGAAGCCTGCGAGCCCCAAAATACTCCAAACGGAGAAAAAACAAACAGTGCCAACAACTACGCTACCCGGAGATAATCTCACAGCTTCTAGGAACGGTCTATCATCTCTTGTGACTATAACAATAATAATAATAATAATAATAATAATAATAATTATAAATCAGGTATCAAAAGAGACCGTTAACCCCTTGGCAGTGATGCGAAAATCTAATTTTCGTGCCACTTTTGTGTTGGAAAAAAATGTTCATGGAAAAATAAAATCAAAAAAAACATTCACCAAACAACAGTCAAATCCATGTAGTGAAGACATGTTTTTTTTCACATGCCCCTATACGTGTCATGACACAAAAGTGGCACGACTTTTTTCCGCCCCTATGTGTGTCACTCACAGTCAAGGGGTTAATTGATACTATAAAGTTTACAAAGATATCACAATCTGTTTCAACCAAAGAAAAGTTACTTACGCATTATGAGGTGGGTGATAGCACAGGCGAATATAAAAACACTGAGAAATGCTAATGATACAATAAAAGCATAGAAATATCTGTAATTTCTTCGCCCAACACAATTTCCAACCCATGGGCAGTGATGATCGAATCTCTCTGGGGGTAAACAGAAAACGTAGAAAGTTATTTAGCATCGTAGAATAAAATAATTCTAAAAATATTCAAGTAGAATTAATCAGAGAATTATTTATGGAGATTGAGCGGTTCTTATAAGATAATATCTATATCATAAATCAACGATCGATTGAAATGTGCTAACTTTTGTTTTCTGAAATCGAGCAAATATGAAATATGAAGTAAGTGTATAAATAGAATGGGAATATCTTTACACACCTACGCAATTGTCGCATAAACTACAATGCGAGGCTCGAGGTGGCCTGAATATTTTACAAGTGAAACAGTACTTCAATTTCACAGGCTGACCTCTGACCAAAACTTCTTTCGTACGAGGCGGAGGTCTGTATGTTGGTGAATTATCATTGTTCGGTACCTCTGTTTAGAAACAAAAAGAAACAATGTAAGTTACAATGAAAGAAAAAAGGGTATCATTATTATCCATGCATATCGCTCCGGACTCCATGTATTCAGGAGCAATATTATATCCATTATATCCATCATTTTCATATTTACAGTATTATTAAGGAAAAATCTCATACAAATAACTATCAAGGGCCCGAATACATCCAATCATTACATATCATCTTTTATCTGATAAACTGGATATGGAGCGACCAACTACACCCTTGATAATCGGATACATGCGACACTGATAAGGTATTGATAGCAATTTACTTGTCCATAAACCCAAGTCACTTTTCCTACTGATTACACAATACTATTTTTAACATGCTGCTATTCAACGTTGAATTAAACGATTCTCAATCTTTTTGTAAAACAATTATTCATTCATTCTGACAATTTTCATCATTCTGTAATAGATTCAGTCTAACTTATCGAAATGAATGAAAATCTGGCCTTAAAAGTCACACAATAATACAGGGAAAATTAAATAACTTATAAATATTGTCGATTTCATTTACCAATTTGTTTTTCTATGTATGCAGCTTCGTCAGGTGTAGCTCTAGGAATAACACCAGGATCACTGAAACTCGTTCTGAATAGGGTAGACATCACGAATATGAATAATAAGCCACCAATTACTGGTATTGCGGGAGTTATATTAACTGTTAAAAAAGGACAGCTGAAAAGTGAATAAATGAATGAATGAATCACAGGATAGAAACACGAAATTATCAATCTAGGAACAAGTTCATCTGTTCCATTTAGTCTCAGAAATAATTTCACAAGGTAAGGCTTGCAACGGTTTCTGTTCTTCTTTCTAAACAACATTATGGGAATCTAATTCTCAAACGAATATCAGAAACAAGACCCTCTACGTGATTAAATGATGCAATTATGAAGGATTGATATTCTGAGCATTAGACACTTACTCAAATGCAAAGAACAGTCCGCTGGTCCCAGCGATCAGACAAACGGTAACATAAAAGACGCTGGTCTGTGGTGCCATCATTACTCGTCCGTCGCAGCAGAATATATTTCTTCCAGGAAAGAGTTCCCATTTTCTAGTAACGTGTGGCATATTGGTGAACGGTTTATTCCAGCTAAATAGCGCCGAATATGTTCGATATCTTATCAAAAAAATCCGATACGGTTTGTTAAGCGTCTGAAAATTTTCTCAGAGAATGCCAACTTCTGGATTCTGGATTCTTCACGCTTTTCAAATCACTCAACCAAAAACTCATTTAACCATCTTGATTAGCTGAGAAGTGTCGTGTTTATATTTGTTATAAACTAAGGGCTACTTTATCCTCCATATACGACGATGTTTTCGTACTGAGTTACCGGTCTTAGGTTGATACCTGTATTGTTGATAAGAGAAACAAAAAATTGATCCATAATCTTCATGCAAATAACATTTTTACTTGTTTTTAGAAATTATTTGATATCAGTATAGTAGAATGAGTAAACTCGTGTTATAAACCTGCGAGACATACTTCTATGTGTATTCCAGCTCTCAGCTGATTCTTAGGAATTATATGAGTCTGTTTTACACATTGATAAGGAAATCGGATTATCAGCGTAGATAATGTATTGAGTTGTTCTCTGTGAGGAGTAATACGTCACGAAGATTCGAGGTTTCTTATCTGGATAGAGTTTTTTTTCTTTTCTTTTTTTCATATGAATATTCGTTAATTTTTTCTTAATTCATTTTTCGTTTTTTTTTTTCTTTCTTTTAATTAAGTAATTTAGCGATAATACATACTATAATGATTCATTTGAAATGATTGCATGTGTTTTACTGTGTGGTAAAAATATTAAGACGTTTAGCGAATACGAAATAAGTAAACTTAACCTAATTCTGTGAATGAACGAAAGAAGCGTGGATAGTTTTGGAGAACGACGATCGTTCAGTTAATTTAATTGTCGTTAGCGGAAAATTATTATTCTAAAATAAAGCGTGAACTCATATTTAGTGCATCACCTTCGCGGCAACCAACTCCCAGTGCAGTTCACTTAAGAATCATAGTTGAAATACACAATTAAACAAAAATCCATTAAGAACTAGGTCAATCGAAAACACATAATTATAGACTGCATATGTTTAAAGAATTTGTACATAATCACGCACTAAACTACGCGCTGGATATTGAAAGATAACTCATAATTTTGTCACTTATTTATTCGTTTCACATTGACAACAATATCACATATTTACAAGGAATGATTCTTGGTGCTGTTAATTCGCGAAACAGGTGGCGCCCACTGGCAGAAAACTTCTTAATACCACGTGACGAGATAATAACCAATCCTAACGTAGTGGGGACCGAATTGAACCATATTCAATTCTTATTTTTTTCATATCAACACAACTGCACCGCTCAAATCGAGTGATACTTTATTTGACGCTATACCTACTTACGCGTGATACGAGATCTTCTATTTTAGATTTTCGATATTTGTTATCATCAATTATTCTCAAAGCCATAGCTGGTCTATCACTTCGAAAATTAGAATACTTTCGTCAACGAATCAATCATACACATTAACGCATAACTTTTAACTCCTATAATATAGTATACTACATAATATATTCAAATTTATCTCGTATTTGAAGAACAATTAAATTTCAATAGTAATTGATATTATTCAATTCTACGTCAATGCAGCATTGATACCTATAATAAAACAAAAGCTAAACACTATAATGAATCTATTATTCAATATGCTCATTTCGAGAAATGGTTTTATGATCAATGATCACGCGTTGTAATATATGCACTTACACGCAAACAATAATAGATAATATACTTACCGCCGTCGTTCGAGGGTTCAATTCTTTTTAGACCTATACAATATTATATCTACTATACTATGGTATCGTGATGTAGCGCGGTATTTACGATACTGCAAAGCCGAATGAGCCAATTTCAAATATAATTATCAGTTCGCACATTATATATGGGAATAATATATTATCAGCAAATGTATATAATACACATATAATTATAGATATATACTCCGGTACTTTTACGAAAATTTTATATATATATAAAATTAGCCAGTGTACTAAAATATTCAATATGTGATAAGAATATTGAATTTTACGTGTTCTCATAGTATATACCCTTAAATAATAGTTAAATTACTCAAGATATTTGTAGATATGAATAAATTGATTCGAACATGAAATGAATATCCTTTTCTCTTTCAATCCATTTTCCTCAATTCTATGGGACATATATGAGGAATATAGTTACATTAAATTTAGCTTACACCATATTCGCTTTAATCTTTATTAAGCTATTGTACATCGAAGATACCATACAATTTGTTGAAAACAAAGTAAAATAATAATGATAATAATGTGAAAATAAATCTAATTTGATCAGGCTCATCATTACGTCAGTATATATATGTTTAAGTACTAAACAACTCTGATATGTATATATATTAATACGTATAGGTATGTAAATTCACCGCGTTCAATACAACACATAATTTAACTATATGTAAATATATATCGACAGCTCTCGCGCATATAAGTAACACACGTGTGTATTCCATATAACATGATAATCCAGGTCAATGTTGAAATGGAGCCGATCCGCAGGATCTCTGTAAGGACCTGCGATATACATACGTGTATATACCTATAATACATAAGAGTGTGGGAATGGAATATCTGTAATGGGGCGGGAAAAGGGGATCGTGTATATGCGTACAACACATATATAACATATATATATGTGTGTGTATATATACATAAGTATTTGGGTGACTATAGCATAGAGATAGAATAGATCAATGAGGTTCGGTTTTGCAGATAGCGGATTCACTTGTAGCGCTTGCGATGGGTGGTAGGTATGAATCCTCGCCTAGACGGGTGCGGATGGACGGACGCAAACGCTGAAATCAGCTCGGGGGATCGATACGATAAATGAATGCGTGCGATTGGTAGCTGAGAAAATCGATGATGCACGTTGTGGGGCACCCTACCCGAATACACCGACGACAACGGATGGAGCAAAGACCGAAATATCGATTTTTAGACCCCTACGCGGAGCTTCGATGTTCATATCTGCCCTGTGCCCCGTCTGCTAAGCGCCTTTAAAAACATCAGTGCACAGAAATAATAGAAAATAATTGAAGATATTACGCGTTCTGATATCTAAGGACAGTGTCTTACTCCGTTAGGTGAATGTCAGGTAATTATAACGTTTGCAACTCTATATACGTTATGCCTAGTTGTCGTATGCCAACATAGTTATTATTGCTAGTTCTCAACGCGAGCTACTGGTGCTGCAGCTTTTTGAAAACATAAGTACATACAAGTGTTATGATGCTGTATCGAAACTAGTAAGAGGCCGATATAACTGATCAGATCATCGTTTAACTTAAATTGCATTGAATCAACAATTATTATATCTCCTATGACAAAAAACTTGATCGTGTGTAGTACATAGAACGTGTCGTGATATTCCCGAACTAGTAACGCTTCATTTACCGTAAACATATACTGCTTCTAAATTTGTAATTCCTCTCAGCATAGACCTGCAGCACGTATGCGTAAGATGAAATACCGGTATACAATCAATTAAAAATTTTCTCTCTTTCTTCTATTCACTCGAATGACTGTTAGCTTATTTATAAACCGTGTTTCATAGATCGTTATACTAGATCCAAGCCGGCAAACCATAATTTCTATATATAATTTTTTTTTTAAATGATTGAACGAAAAGAGATATGAAACAAAAAACCAAAAATTTAACGACTGTATTGTAGGTGAACTAGATTACGGAACGTTAGAATTTTCATCTTTCGCGAATATCTTATGAAATACATACGAAGATGTGTTTTAATGTAATATCGTGATGAAAGTTTTTGATAATATGTTATAACAACATAACTCGAATACCTCGAGAGTAATAATTGTCTTACAAAAGGATGTAGGAGAGATAACACCGGTTTCATTCATCATTTTTATTTATTTATGTGTCTATTTATTACGTTTCATTAACGCGGTAGAATAAAGTTATGCGTCATAATATATCCCATAAGAATAACTCGATAGTATATAATACGATAATGTATGATTATAAAGATCCATATTACATCTATTTTATACTTCGAAATGCGAATCAATTCAGGATCAATAGATCGATTCATGATTACATCTCTTGAAATTGTGTTCCAAAATGCTGCCCGAGTTCTTTTTCTCTCTCCCACTAATGATCTAGCTATAAGTGGCATCTCTCTCCCTCTCTCTCTCTCTCTCTGGCACCATATCCGCGACAACTATGGGGTGGTGTTTTAGAACACATTAAGCACGGCTAAAAGGAGATGCGCCGCGTGGAGAGAGATTGTAAACAAAGATGACGTCTCATATTCTAAGAACTAATAAATTTCTCTGAAAGGAAAACATGATAAGATCATACACTAGAAAATACAATATTCCCAACATTTTTCTAGTATATGTGTAAACGATACATTTTATACACGTATTATAAGATGAACATTATTCTTGTTTACTTTATTTAGAAAAAATGGCTGTTGCTGCATCAGAAAATTATCAGCTGAAGTGGCACAGCTATGGAGCTCATCTCCACAGCTCAGTAGCCACCTTACTTCATTCAGAATCATTCGCAGACGTCTTGTTGGCAACGTCGTGCGGCAGGCACGTTGCAGCACATCGTTTTGTTCTTGCCGCCTGTTCTTCTTACCTCAGTCACATATTTCAAACTTGTCACTTTGGCGCTAACACAAATGCACCAATTATTGTGGTAAGTTTTAAAAGAGGGACAATTTTTCATTTCATTTTTGAAAAAGAACAGATCTTCATATTCTTCGTCTGGATTCTTGATGTTCATGTTTTTTTATAGGTCTTGCCCACCGAAATTGGATACCGAACTTTAAAGATCTTGATTCAATACATGTACAGCGGTGAGGCAACTGTAACTAATGACCAGCTTGAGGGCGTGTTAAAAGCTGGTGATATTCTGAGAGTTCGTGGCTTATGGAGATCTAACAATGGGAGTAAGAAGGAAAACATACAGTCAAACAGTCAAAAAGTAGAAAGAGATAAAAAGGAGGGTGTAACTGCTGCCCCTCTGGCCGGACAAATACAAAAAATAAAATTGGTTCAACCAATGGTTGATAAAATTGTTGAAAATGTCCAACAGCCAGTTACTACAACTCAGAGTAGCACTGTCCCAACACAAAAATCATCCGAGGTCACCAAAGTGGCTGAGAAAAGTGAAGAGAAGAACAAAGATATTGAGAGTTCTAAAACACGCGAAGATAACAAAAATGACGAGGAGAGTAAAAGCAAAGTTAATTCCGAAGCCAATTCTAAAAAGAGAAAAAGCATCAACAGCGAAACAGAATCCAATAGGACAAGGAGCGAAGCTGGTGATAATGTAAGGAATTTGGGATCAATTCTATTAGCTGAAAGAAAATTTTAGAATTTTTTTAAGCAGTAACATTTTGCTGAACAAGATTTTGGGATTTCATCAAACTTTGGCTCGTATGCAATTGAATACAGCAATTTGCTTCAACTTTCAGGAACAGGATGAATTGAATTTGGAGCTTCTAGTAAAAGACGAGCCAATTGACTGGGAGGAGACAATTGACCCATCTGAAGCCTTGACAATTGATCATGAGATCGACATTAAGCCGGTGCGTTGTAATCTTGGCTGTTTATTAGTGTGCGAATTGTACATTGATAATACAATTTGAGGACGATCAAATATCACCGATTTTATCGTATTAGCTCAAAGGATTCATTCCAATTCTTATCTCTGTACTTGCAATCATCCTGAAACGATGAAATCTCTGACTTAATTTCACCCTATTCTATCATCGTTGAAAAAGAAGTACTAATCCAGTCTAATTATCATTTGATAGGAGATTGTACACAGTGCAGATGAAGAGGGAGAAATGGAAGAAGAGGAATACACACCTCTAACTTGCGATATGTGCAGCCAAACGTTCAACAGACCGTCTGATTGGGTTCGGCACATAGAATTCACACATGCTGATATGACGGAAAATAGGAGAAGAAAACGAAAGGTAATTTATCGCCGTTCTTATTCTCCACTGTCTTATTTTTCATGTGTATGAAATGGAGTTTAAATGTAGAATATTAGAATGAACAAAAACCACATTCTAATATATCTACGTATGTGTGTATTTATGACTTTTTTACATGTAGGGTGATGCTGATGACGATAGCAAAGACTTTCCACCGCTGAAATGCGACCTCTGTGGCAACATGTACCCCACACCTCAGGAATGGGTGCGACATATACAAACAGAACATACCGAAGAGCAATTAGCCCTAATGAACAACTCTGCACCTCCTAAACCAAAGAGAGTTCACAGCCACCAAAAGTTGTGCAACATCTGCCAAAAAGTATTTCCTAGCCATGCATCGATGGTTATTCATCAAAGAACACACACTGGTGAAAAACCGTTTCTATGTTCATATTGCAAAAAAGGTTTCAACGTTAAAAGTAATTTATTACGACATTTGCGAACGTTGCATGATAAGTTTGTACATCCTAGCTTATACGGTAGTAATGGTAATAAGAATGCTTAAGGCATTTCTGTTTCTGTTTTGTTTTCTTTACAATTTTTTGTTGTCATATAATGTAATTTCAGCAGAATTCTTTTACCTAATTTAATCATGAAGACGAAGAGCTCAGAAAAAGCAGTATCACTGAATGTAAAAAATCATGAGATGTGTCAAAGAAGAAAAAATATAAGAGAATGGTAGAAGTAATTATGGTAGTTATCGGTGGTACAGAATGTTCCATATTTTCGAGTGGGGAAAAAAAAAAAAACAGAAATTCCTTTATATCTAACTTTTTCAGATTTGTCGGATGATAGCGACACAGTATTATATTCCAAATAGATTTATCAAACTTATGTGAAATATCATAAATATACTACTGTGAGTTTGATAGAAATAATAAAAAAGAAAAAAAAAAAGAAAGAAAACTTTGTAATTACAATACGATATTTTTTGTCAAGTTCTGCGTAACTTGCGCATCCAATAAAATCTATACGATGAAATCAAATGTTAGGATATAATAATAAGATGGATATATAAATATAGTTCAAGTATAAATCCAGTACAGAAAAAACGAAAGGATGGAAAGAAAAAAAAAAAAAAAAGAAGAAAAAAAAAAGTAAAAGGAAATATGATGATGTAATGTAGTTTTGAAATAGTAGATGACAAAGCAATACAAGGGCTTTTTAAACCAAAGAGGCTGACAAATATTGCCAAAGTATTATATTTTGTTGCTATTTCGACTTTTGCGAAAGACGTACTATAAAAATAAAAAAAAAATAAAAAAATGAAAAAACGAAAAGAAAAAAAAACCAAAAAAAGAAAGAAATCTACCACAGTAAAAGTAATTAATAATGGAATGTACGAGAAGTAATGAGTGAACTATTAACGTATAGAAATCTTGAGTAATTGAGTGTAAAATATTTACTAGTTATTATTTAAATTTTAACAATCGATAACTTAACTACTAACTAATCCAAAATCCAAATGACTTAAGATTTAATTATATACTTCTAGGCAATTCGTAAGCTAATTATGTATTTTTATATTACGGTAGCTTGGATAGATTTACGAATTAAGAAATATAAATTAAATTTTAAACTTGAATTAGGCTAGGTAATTACGAAATTAAGACACAAAATGTATGAAAAAAAAAAGAAAAAACTTTTGGAAATGTATTTGGTTCTCCTCGTATCCTACAAATGCAATACCTTCGAAATACAATCACGGCTTATAACAAAAGCTGTTAAACTTACATTACAATGTAATGTTAAACTTACATCACAATGTAATATTAAACTTACATTACAATGTAATATTAAACTTTGATTACAATGTAATATTAAACTTACATTACAATGTAATATTAAACTTACTCGACGCAATCACGCTACTCTATTGCAGGTTTTAGAGACAACTCCTCATCACACTAACACTGTGGCAAGCCAAATAATTTTAACTGTACATTTTGCTAATAAATTACCTTCAAAATATCAAAAAAAAAACTGTTTTTCACTCCTGACTCAATAATCACATCGTGATATTATGCGTTAAAAGATAAGTTCAGACAAATATTTGTGAATGGTTCAGTGATATTTTTTCTTTATCAACTGTGCTTCCTCAGCTTCGGAAACTGAAAAACTGGTGTATTCATTTTCTAACATGCATTTATATTCGAAATATAGTTCGTTTTATAGTTCTTCTATAAAACCAAGCAATGTACGAAAATTTATAACTACTTGTGATGATTGATGAGACTGTTTTACCTACATTCACGTGTAGCAATTCAAAATATAATGTTAAGGATTGAAAAGAAGGAGTATATTGAAACATGGGGCCAATAATTCTTCGATTGGGTATGTCAATCACTTCTCAAATGCTAAGGCACGTTTCTCGCGTTTATCTTATAATAAAACATTTTTCGCAGTACTCTCAATCTTCCAGTAACAACAAGGCGAGTAATATAACAATAGGATTGTATGATAATCCTCCGCTTAGTTTTCTTCGTCTTCAATCTTCGGCGCTAAGTAGTATCTAATGTGTCCAATTTCACCAATCCTGTATTCAACTACCAACGGCACATCAGCAGACATAGAAAGTTGAACTTGGGCCGAAAGAGGCGTCGCTTTTGTGAAACTGTTTAAATAACGGCAAGCAAACGTCAGCGATACTGGCTCCTGCATTTCTATTACTACTGCGTCGTCTTCATTATCGACGCTCGCAGTTTGAGCTAACTTGATGTTTGCTATAAAAAGAAAACAACAAAACGTTGAAAATAGTCTAGTGTTCTAAAAAAATATCTCTAATTGGCTTATTGATGTTTTAGGAAATTTGAAATTGGAGTTCAAATTGAACAAAACCATGGAGCTCTTCACATCAAACGTTTCAGTACAAAGTAAACATCATTTATTATTGTAGGATAGTCAGCTTACTATAAGGATGAGATCAGGAATGAAAATACACAAACAAGAATAAGCATAAGGTGCTGCTTACAATATTAGAAAGAAAAACAACAAAGGTTAATCAGTTGTGTTGGGCTGGGTAGAAATATAAGCAGTTAGTTCGAGAATAAGTCAGTTTCAGGGGTAATAATTGTGAGTGGCAGAATGATGCAGAATAAATATTACAAGAATTTTGTCGATTTCATGAAGGTAAGTGACTTAAGAGAATTAAGACTGACACTTCTTGATGCTTTGATGTTTAAATCACCTCTAACAATATCATTGGATTAATTTTTATACCTGAACCAATATCGCCTGCTGAACTGAATTTTACACCTTCCTTGGTGCATGAAATAGCCATGGATTCACCAAACTGACTAAGATCTCTGCATATTCTTGCAAATTCTTGAGAAGGCATTTTCACGATACAGGAGTAATCGGTTTCCTTGAGAAATGGAACAAAAAAAGAAAGAAAAAAAAAGAAAAAAAAAGAGGAGAAAGAAAGATCGTAAATAAAGTCAATTTCACGTAGATACATAAATCGGTGTAATTCAAATTATACTTGACTTACTGGTATCCCAAGATGTTCTTGATCTAAATTCATCAATTTCATTTCATAGTCTGAAACTTTTTCTTGATTTTTTGATTCAAACATGAATGATATCACGTCTGCATTGTCTTGAGCTTTCATGGTTACAGTATCTTCGGCTCCAGCGCATTTCATAATTTTCGTCATGCTAAAAATGGTAGTTTTCAAAAAAATTTTAAATTCATTGAAAATTACCATCTTAAACTTATCTAGGTATCATCTCTGCGAATAACATCAAACGATGTTGAAACGTTCGAAAATTATGAATGGGGAAAAAAAAAAAAAAATTCCGTAACAATTCAAAAGTTACGATTGTTAATTCTTTCCTAATATTGTTATCATAACGTTGAGCGTCTTTTTAATTTTTTTTTTCTTTCTTTATTTACTTATTTATTTCTTTTATTAAGCCGAAGACGCATACAATATAATTATCGGGTGTTTAGACAGGTTTAAATCTGTTTATCATCGATCTACATAACCTCTGTGAAAAACAATAATAAGGTATACATACATATAGATTTCTGGGATAACTTACTTGCCGAGATTCATACCCATAGATAAATTTCTATCGCATCTATATTTGTCAAAACCATCGCTTCTGAGGTTCAAAGAAACCAAAGAAACGTGAGCATTGTCCATAGCCTGTAACTGCATCCCTGAATCTGAACAATCGAAGGTGGCTTCGGTTAGGAGATCTTTTATAGCCTCCAAAACCTTCTTCAATACTGCACTCTGTATCAAACGTGCTTCAAACATTTTTAGAATTTGTTTAAAATATAATTTCCAAACTATTCAAACA
Source organism: Tenthredo livida (assembly GCA_963992785.1). Classification (NCBI taxonomy): domain Eukaryota; kingdom Metazoa; phylum Arthropoda; class Insecta; order Hymenoptera; family Tenthredinidae; genus Tenthredo; species Tenthredo livida. The sequence goes on along the minus strand of OZ023066.1, from coordinate 9,373,335 downwards.
GAGTATAATAGGTTAAAACCGAAGACACAAAGAACCGGTAATTGTAAACTCAACTCTACGACGCAACAAGCCGACTAGTGACTACCGACGAAAAGGGGGGGTGGGGAAAATTTTACCCGCGTTTTATTGGCGCCGAAATTATTGGGATGTTATTCGACTTCCGCTTCCATCCGCCATTCCCGCGCTAATTTCAAATCACGAAATTATCATTTTCAAAGTTATGATCATTCATCTGATCATCATTTTATTTTAATAATTATTTTATATAGAGGATATAAAAAAAATGATAAGATATTATTGATCGTTCTTAACATAGGGAGACAGGATGTTTTTAATTGAAATGAATAATTGAAAAGAAATAATTTTTTTATGTTATAGAGAAAAATAATGTAAAATCATTATGTACTTTGAATTATAAATAATTGATCTTACACGAACTTTATTATTGTGTTTAATGAATAATACCTTATTGCTAGACATACTATACTATTTCATCACTGACATTATACACACATAAGAAAGTATTTACATATTGTTATAAATTTAACGGGAATAAAATCGTGCGAGAGATTTTGCCTCTCATTGTCAAATAATTAATTAGGTAAGAACAAAAAAAAAAACAAAAAAAAAATATATATAAACGCGTCTAGAGATCTATAATCCAATATCACCAGCCATGTTTTCTAAGTCGTTGAACATTTGGTCCAGATGCTAAAAAAATAAAATAAAGTATTGAATAGAAAAAAAAAGAAAAGATATATTAGAATGAGAATTAGATTCATTTTTGGCTGAAAAATATTCTCAACAATTTTTGTAATAGTAAACTCACGTCCACAGGCTCATCCTCCTTATTTTCGTCCTGTTTATCATCATCAGGCAAAGTTTCAGTATCATCAATCTCTTCTTCTTCCTCTTCGTCGTCTTCTTCCTCATTATCATCGTCATCTGCATCATCATCCGAATCGTCGTCTTCCTCCTCGTCGTCGTCATCATCAACTTCATCTTCAATTTGCGTATCATCTTGCATTTCCATTTCGTCATAGTCTTCAGGTTCCTCTTTAATCTCCATTAGTAATTCTTTTTCTCCTATTTGACTAGTATCCAAAGTCACCGAAGGCACAGTCTCCGGTATCGCCGGTATTTGCGATGGCTGTAAATAAAAAGATCGGAACTTTATTCAGGAGCTTACACACATTTTTTTCTTTTCTTTAACAAATTTTTAAAGACTGATAGTAAAGCCATGAAGTGCGTACTCAATAAAGCTGTTTTTCATTTGAATGAATTGAATTTTATTCGCAACCACAGCAAGCTCGCTATTCATTGCTTCACAATCTATTCTAAAACGTAAACCATTTCGAAACATAGAGATGTTTAAAATTGCATTGATATATTTTCTGGATAAAGTTTGTACCCGAAGTTGTGGTTGATGCTGGTTGGCTGTCTTTACAGGGGTAACAGGTGTTGGTACTGTAGAAGAGGGTTCCGAGAATGGGGATGAGTTTAAAATTTTCGACTGTATTTCACATCTACTATTTTCCTCCACAATATTCGCAGGCAATTCTACATGATTCTTTTTGCCAGGTTCTGGTTTTGTCTGGTTTTCTTGATTCAAACACGGTGCTTGTCCTTTCGTCGTTTGAGACGGAGGGACAGGTTCCTCTTTAACTTTCTTTATATTAGGCTTCGGCTCTCCTGGGAGACACGTGTTCCCACGTTGTCTTCTAAATCTGACAATTATACTCCGAGTGTCCCACATCAAATCATGCGCCTGTCTATAAGCAGATATAGATTCCTCCACGGTGTTGTAGCGTATGAATGCATACCTGAAAATTGATAACAAGTATTGATGTTATTCGATCAAGGGAATCATTCGACTCAAGAGTTGCCACAAAGTTTCACCAGACAAATTTTCTACACTTTCAGGTCCAACGGAATATCTTTGGACTATAACAAGTCATAACTTGTAAATGCAACCCACATCCCACCCACCGTGTATTTCTCATTTTTTGAGCATATCCGACGTCGACTCTAGCTGCAGAGGGAAACTTAGTTTTGACCTCATTTACGTTAACAGATTCCGGAAGATTCCCAATGTACAAAGTATAAGGGTCTATTTCTTCCGGAGTCGGGTTGTCCTCGTCCCTCAATGATTTACGTTCAACTTTTAAGTGGCCAACACCGAATCGTATCTTCTCCAATTCCTTGATAGCTTCATCGATGTTAACATCCTCCGTCATTTGGATGAAACAATATCGTGGCCCGCTAGGGCTTTGGAAGTGAATATTTTGTATACCAGAATGAAATTCCCTGACAATATCCTTGTTCAAGTCAGGATCTGGAAATTTAATGATCAAACTTTGTGCCTTCACGGTTTTATTGTATTCATTCTCTATCTGTAGAGCTCTTTCTGCATCTTCACGATTCCAAGGACGACTCGGATAGCTCTGTGACATTGGTTTACGTTGTTTATTTTTTTTAACAACAATATCTTCCTGAAAACAATTCACAACTAGTTAAAATTTATCTTCCCAAGTAAAATACATCAAAGTAATAATTTATAATTCATCAGATCTATAAGTTATCGACTAACAGAAATACCAAAGACTTACAGAAACAATTCTGATATCCTGGTCGCCAGATTCATCCGTATGTCTATTAATCGAATTCTGCGAAGCCCCAGGCGGCAGAGCAGACTGATTCATTTGATGATTCTGAAGTGCGACTGAAATATGATTGATAAGTCCATCAGACTGAGATGTAGAATAACTATTCCTCTGCCAATCCAAGCCTATCGAGTTGGGCAGAGATGATCCAAAGTATGAAGACTGATCGAATTGGCCTTGCGGTTGATCGTATCGAGGATGCCTCCTGTTTTTCCGATGAAAATTGTTCCTCTGATTATATATATTATTCCGATTGTGGTTGAACCTGTCCCGTCTAACGTAATTACTCCTCAACGGCATATCTCTTTGAAAATTATTGGGCGTCATATCGCGCGGGGACTGCGGCGGCAACGGAGGAGTCTGCGGAGTCATCCATTGCCAAGGAGGTGGCGGATGCGACCAAGGCTGCATTGGCGTAACTTGTGAATGAACTGGACCAAATACATGTGGTGGAGGAGGTAGAGTGCCTGGGGGAGGGGGCATAGGAGGTAAAGGCGGTTGGCCAGGCAACGGTTGATTTATAGCAGTAGGAGATGGGGAAGGTGTGGAATAACTGCCGTAAGAATTATCGTACGCAAAAGCTACAAGCTCCTGTTTAATAGCCGGACGTTTGCTTTCTCCATTTTCTTCAGGTCCCTGTGAGAAAGAAGTGATTTCTTCAGTTTTACGCCGACAAACTTCTAGTTTAAGTTATCTTTCTTATATTACTTTGCCAAATACAGTTGAAAAAAAATATACGAAAAGCAAGTAGAAAGCTCCATACAGGCCTAGCCACCCTTATGCGTATCATTCCAAGTAGATAAAAACCCTGCATTCAATCACACTACGCTAAACATCGACAAAAAATAGTCAAACGACGGATTAATTACGGGGGTAAAAAAATCACGAAGCCTAGTTCAGATGATCATATAATCTTGCCCGGCGCTGACCTAGTTTTAGAAATCAATTGAGATTAATACCGGCTCGAGGAAGCACTATAATCAATTAAAAAGCATTTTAGCTTTAGCTACGACAAGAGTTTTCATTTATTACAAAGAAGGATTCAAGCTACTAAACGATTGCGCTGTGACAACTAATTACTAAATTTTTAATATCTACAATAACTGCTGGGGTTTAGATATAACGATAAAATATATAAAATCATACATACAATGTACATAGAAAATTGGCCAATCAAATTTAGCGTTAGTTTAGTTTTATGTTCATTATTTTAGCAAGATAAAAGCAGAAAACACTATCAGTTTGTTATAATGTTAAAGTGGTATGTAATATTTTGCGTGGATGATGATTAGCAGAAGTATATATATTTGTTATGAAATATAAAATTAGGATAAACAAAAAGAGGGATATTTGTTATTGTATAAGCTGCTCAATTGTTGGGTGATTTTGTTTACGTTTTTTTTTTTTGCGACGTTGGATGTTTCAATATAGATAACTTGTGGATGTTCGTTTGTTGCTCCGTTCTAATCCGTTGTAGATTTGTAGATTTTCTATTAAACAAAATATGATCATCCGAACCTGCTTAGAGAGAAATAATAATAGAAAACAAACGAACTTGTTCAAAGTTTATATTGTACTACAATCGAGGTATGAAACAATAATTGTATGTATGTACTGTATACACTACGTAATATTGTATGCCGAAATTTCGGCGTATTATAAAATGCGATTGGTTCATAAAATTGGATATAAATTCTAAGAGATATTTGATTGAAAAAATAACAAAATACTTATGTTATTATTGAAACTTTTTATGTATTAATGTTTCACTATGAGCTAACCCCAAATTACAACACACCTACAAACCATCGATTTTTAAAAAAACTAAGCTATTTTTATTGGCGAAATTGATCGATATAATAAATAGTAATATTCACCGAGTGCTTCATATTGATCAGAATATCAGGGCACACTGTTTACATGGATGGAAATGATATAAAACAAAACAAAATGTTCATTATAAATCCACGCGAAATTATAGTGGCTATGCGTACTACCGCGAGTTGTGTGCCTGTGTCTGGCTTTCCACGCTTATGTAGATGGCGCTGCTGTACTAGCGGCGAGAAATAAATAAAGAGAGATAATAAAAAAAAGAAAAAGAAATAGAAAGAGAAGAAAACTGAAAACAGTCCATAAATAAATATTGTAAAACAAAAGTTCATTAGTGCCGTAAATAATAAAAAGTAATGTGTTGTTATTAAAAATTTCTTGCTTTATATAAAATATAATAATAAAATATTTATTTCCGCGGAAAAAAGAAGTAAAATTGAAAAAATATACATAATATCTCGTAAACTAGTCACGAATTAATAATCGAAGCGTATACATCTCGATCTTTTCTCTTTACTGATTAATATCGACGCTCCTCCTCGCCCGAAATTATTCAGTCTAGTCTAGCGACTCTTTGGGTTACGCAAAGTTTTACCGACAGATGCCCTTAGTAGTGATTTGCTGAAAATCCTGGCGGTTCACTCCTGTGACATGGCTACGAATAATATAGCTGAAATCGAGGTACAGCGTCAGAATATCACGTAATTATTACATTGTTTAAACTAAAACTCGACTCGCTATTTAGCGAGTATCATAAATCCAGAATTTTAACCAAAAATGGTCCGGTTTCATGCATCAGCATGGTTGCTTCGATCCGCTCCCCTCTGCCTCCCTTATCCTCTTACTGATTGGCATAACCTACTATCTTATATTTCGGCTATTCATTTTCCGACTCTAACTGTACAAAACTACAATCTTATCTTTTCAAGATAATCATTAAAACTAACCGAAGGACGTTTCTTTCTATCTTATTTTCTCGCATTTCTCATTTCTCATTTCTTTTTACACGAAGTGTCTCTCATTTCGGTAGTTACTCGTGGGATTCACCATTCATCACTCCCACCCTAGCATGTGAATATTACCCACGTATTTTACCGTGTTGTTGAGTTGTCCGATTTTTTGTGTACGTGTTATTATCGAAATGAAAATTTGTCATCTAATAGTACCTCGATTTGACTAACAACAGAACAACATCGGAAGTAAAAAATATTCTCATACTCTCATAGGACATAGAAAAGAAAGAACAAGAGGTAGCCAATTTGGAAGAATTCCCACCAGAGCTACTCATCAAACATCCGTTACAAAATACCTGGACACTTTGGTACTATGAAAATGATCGCAGTAAGACATGGGAACAAAATCAGCGCGAAATCACAAGTTTCGACACAGCAGAAGACTTCTGGAGGTAGTTATTGAACATTTAATTATTCTCATATTTTTATCACCATTAGAACTGTATTTTTGATTTTATTTTATTATCCCTAATCCCTGAAGAATTATTCAATTGCTGAAGATGAACAAGTCAGTTTTTTTAATATCCGAGAAAAGGACAAATTCACTTACTTCTAGTTGTAAACTGAGAGAATGGAATGTATTCTGCCCTCAATAGTTAAATGACGTCAATTTAGTTCAGTATGCGGTACTTTCACGTTGTGATCTACTTTCATGGTTTAATTATCTGCAAAAAGTCGTCGAATAACTTTAGCAGAGTAATGAGAATGAACTTTTCGGAAATTGTTGCAATCTTTTTGTTTTGTCCATATTTGTCGTCATCTTTAAACGTTTAAATCAGTTTGAAATTTTTTTCGTCATCACAGCTTGTACAATCACATAAAGTTGGCCTCAGAGCTGCGGCAGGGTTGCGACTACAGCATGTTTAAGCAGGGTATCCGACCTATGTGGGAGGACGATGCTAATAAAAAAGGAGGAAGATGGCTGATCAGTTTAGACAAGAAACAGAGAGCTAATGATCTTGATCGTTTTTGGCTCGAAGTTCTTCTCTGTATGATAGGGGAAGCTTTTAACGAGTTTTCAGACGATGTATGCGGAGCTGTTGTTAACGTTAGAACAAAAGGTGACAAAATTGGTGTCTGGACTGCAGATGCTAACAGATCGACAAGCGTAATGGAGATTGGGTAGGATTGCCTCTTCTAATAGATGTTGAAATTGAATAATTACGTCTTCGGGAATGGAATTTAATATTTTCTTTGCCTTTTTGCAGACGCAAACTAAAGGAGAGATTGCGAATTGCACCAAAGGTGACCATAGGCTATCAAATCCATAAAGACACGATGGCTAAGGCAGGAAGCGTCACCAAGAACACTTATATGGTTTAACAACAGTCCTTATTCATAACTATTATATCACCCTCACATTTCCCGACCCAGATCATTTAAAATAACAAATATTTGAAAAAATGAAAGAAAGAAAGAGAAAAAGAGAGAGAGAGAAAGAGAGGAAAAAAAAAGAAATCATATATGTATCATCATCCTAATTTAAAAGACCCAATCCACGAGAAGAACTGACGTGTAGAAATAGAAGCTGGCTGGGAAAGTTAGACAGTCTCCGTAATATAAAATGGAAGAAAAATGAGAAAACAAATACAAAAATTATCCTGCGATAATTTTTTATTTATTTTTTTTCCAATTATCTTCCTAGTAAAACGTGACTGATTGTGATGATTAATAAATGAATTATTAATAAACTAGATGAAAGATATATTAATATAAAATTTTACATTAATATACAACATTAATTGTCCTTAACAGTTATTGAATCTAAGGACATTAGCGCAGGTTGCTGTATTATTATTATTATTGTTTTTTTTTTTTTTTTTTTCTCTTCTGTTGTAGGTATATATATTATTTTCTTTTCTTTTTGTAAGAGTTATTACAGTACGACGATACTATAGAAAACTGTACATGTACGATAAAGTCATATTATGCGGAATAAAGTTATTCTTTTCTCACGAATTTATTTTTCGTTTTTCACCACCTTACCTTCCTAAATTTTCTACATTAATTATCAAAATAAGATGTTAGCATGGATTAACGATTAGAATAAATTAGATATCTACAAATTGGATAGGAATTCTAGTTTTCTGTTAAATTACCTAATACAGTAGCCTGCAGATTCAGAGAGAATAGTGCCATGGGATATGTGCACAGCACTATTGAATATTGATACAAATATGTTTGTAACAATGAATGACTAATTCGTGTTTTTGATAAAATTTAAGTTATAAAAATCTTCACCGAATGCAAGAAAACATGTTTATTATAAATGTTGTATCTTCGACTTGATTTATTGTTTTTTTTCTTCCTTCAGAAGAACCTGTTCTTAAATATTTCATTTTCGATTTGTTCCTAAAAATATTTTGTCTAAACTTGATCTTGCTATCATATAGAAAAAAACGAAAAGAACTGTACATAAATCGTCGACAAAATAATAATAATAATAAAAATAAAAAATACATACGACCAAATATCAATCGCTTTATTATATTGTTATTATTATTTATGAATAAATCAAGGGAATAACACGGTATATTATACTATTGACGTACTGCGGTAGCTATAGGTATGTATATGTATTTATATATGTATAACTATGTCCAGATAAGAAAATATGAATAATAACAGTTTTTCAGCATTATTCAATATAACATGAATCATAATTGATTACGTCATAAGTGTTGAATTCAATTTTCAACACTATATCAATTATAGTTATTGCATATCAGACTCGAAAATCTAAGAGACATAAAATATACCCAAAAAAATATGAATAATCCTTACAAATTTCTACTTAATTTAAAGGCTTCCGTGATGCAAGTTCTTCGACATCTTCCTTAAGATCTGGTCGTCGAGCTTTTTCCAAAGCTTTCTTCAGCGTCTTTTGCCAATAATTCAAGTCAGTTTCTTCTGCGAACATCTTAAGGACTGCGCTAGCTTTCTCCTGATAATTTGGATACCGATTGTCTATATTGTTTATGTCGCACTCTCTGATGTCCAGATATCTGGCCATATCTACCCAGTATGGTCCCAGCCTTTCGCTCACTCTCCTAAAAACTGTAAAAAAATGTTCATTCATGTTATTTTCTATCATTTAAAAAAACTTGTCAAAAGTCATAAGCTTCAACAGAATTTCACCCCTTGCTTGGAGGTTCGCCTCGCTCTCGGAAAGGATTTGCAGAGGTCCTGTAGCATATTGTGAAGCGTTGTAACCAGGATTTCCAATTTGATTGAACTGTGAGCCGTAACCAGTGTCTGAATTACTAGATGTGGCAGGATGACCACTATGAGCCTCTTGAAAAGACGGAGCAGATGGTTCAGGATTATAATTCACTGAATTTTTCGAGAAACCAAATGCGATAAGTAAATATGTAAAAATGACAGCGAAAGATGAAGCGATCAGTATAATCTTAACGAATTTCATTGTTATAAATCTGTTAAATCTGTTCCTCGCAGTCTGGACATTATCTTTAGAACTATAACGTTTCAAAGAATGGCAAGGCGACGTAGAGGAACAGATTTTTGTCTCAGGTTGGACAGACAGAGGTGTTGAGAGCAGAGGTTTGCTAACAAGATTCTTATCAGAGATACGAGAATCTTCATTTGACAAATGTGTTGATTCGGTAGATTCGTCATTCACCTCAATTCCAAAGGTCAAATCTGAGGGGAGTGGCGGTTCAGAAACAGATGAAATACCGCTCACCTTGCAGTCTTTGTTCCTTTTATCATAATTTCCACGATCGTTATTACTACCCGAATTTCTTAGCGAGTTTAAAGATACTGCGGAGTTATCAGACTCGCTTAAATCATCGTGAATAAAAATTCTGGATGGTAATACACAGGGAAAATTGTAACTTGAGGAATAACAAATGTCATGATTTGAGTTTGAGCGAGTAGGGAGATGGTTTGAAAGTTCTTTGCTTAAATAAAACTCACCGTTTCCGATTCGGTAAATATTTGTTTTCGGAGGATATCTGATGCTTTTCATCCAGGCATTATAATGGTTTAATTTATCGACGATGTTACTGTGTTTCAAATACTGCTGAGCTATGTGTTTAAGCGGTGCTATATTGTCGCACCTAATAAGACCCCGTTTCTCAAGTACTTTTATCAAATCTTCGATGTCTTCAATGTAATCTGAATCTCTGACTGAATTAATTACCTCTTCGTAAAAACTCTTCAAATAAATCAAGTCCGCAGGGCTTAGGTGCAATTTGGCTGTATCTATAAAGTGTCTACGCAGCGCTACGTACTGATCCATACTTATGACCATAATGAATTTCTGACAAGATATTAGACAGTCAGGATATTGTTACTTCACCAAATAACCGTGTGATTCCCCTTCTGAGAGGCTGATTCTTACTGGCTCCAATCGAACTCAATGACAACAACACCTTGATCTACCTAACCTCAAACATCGACACCTAGTTGACTCTCGAACGTCAATTCGCTCATTTTTTACATATTTATAGCACGGTTATCTCGTCGCGTATAACGGTTTCGTCTCGTTTAGATCCATCTCATGAGTTTTTACATCTTTCAAAATCTTTTATCGTTGATGATTCAACGCTTGCATTTTCTAGAGATATTATTATCAGTATGATTCATATAGAGATTTTCGTTTCTTCACCGTAGCGAGAATTCATGCGTTTCGCTTTTTAAGGAACGAGGAAACGGAACGGATACGAAATACACTAGAATTTTAGCTCGCTTTGTCGAATTTATTAGCTCAATTGTAATAATATTACATAAAATATGTTGAGATACATCATTAGCATTTGTAGATAATTATTCTATTCGAATCATTCTTCCGAACAACATGCCATTGTTTTCGAAAATTATGTGACTAGCTAGATGATAAGCTGGACCTCGTATATATAATTTGAATTCGAAAATTGGGAATTGGTTGGTTCAGAATTGCAGAATTTCTGCCATTGTTATCCTTATCATTGTCAAAATAGGAAAGCAATAGAAATAAATTAAAAAACAAACTCGATGACATAAAAATTTCCCTAGGCAAGGGATTAAGGTTTTCGTTCTATAATCCTGGCAGTACTGTACTGAAATTTCGTGGAACGGTCGCGTTCGTTTTCGGAACTCGCCACACGCCTTCCTCCTACCTATAAGCAGCCGGTGCCGCTCCCCACGCCGACGCCAGTTCCCCGCAGGTCGTCGATGCGTGAGAGTGGAAGTGATAGGTGCGAACTAGGAACTTAACTTAACACAAGTTTTGTGCGGTTCATAGTAGTGCGAATTGACGTTCGAAAGCACATTTCAAATCTTGATCCTCTCCTGCGCAGGTCGAGGAGAGGCTGTGCTCTGAGATATAATCGTGAGGAAGAGATATCGCGTATTTATTTATTTATTGATTCGTTGAAACATTCCGGGGCAGAGACCCACACACCGTGTTCACATAGCGTTTAGAATACCGTGTGACAGATTCTACACCGGTTCACGCATGAATGGCCTACATCTAGCCGGCGCGAACTAGTCATAAATTCTTAACTAGTCAAGAAATAAAACGTTCGTGGTATACGTGTGAAATCGAGGATCTCCGACCACTTCTCGGAACAGTGTATACTTTCAAGAATAACGATAAATAATAAGAAAAATTTGAATTTGCAAAATTTCAAAACAACACACATACACGTAAGTCATTGGCAATACATTTCTTTTATTTATATTTATATTTTATAATCAATCAGCTGTTGTTCTCCCAATCTTATTTTTTCATCACTGGGTTTCAACACATGTGTAATAAATGAAAAAAAATAAAAAAAAAAAAAAAAACATTTCGAGTCGATAAGATTTTCTTACACTGTGTATGAGTTATCATTCATAAAACCCATAGTGTAGAAATTTATTCTGTGAACGAAGACATGTGCGCTTAGACAGAAGTAGAGAAAAGCGAAAATCGGGTTTTTGTTTTTCCGCAAATTATGTTCATTACGTACGTTCGTTCGTTCACAGAAGAAAAATAAAGCATCGTTTGTTTTTTTCCTCGTAGTACTTGTTAGTTATTTTCAAGCAATAAGTTTTCGAAACATGTAGCTCATCTCGTCTGCACGATTCTAATGAGTTTTTTTGATCCTTGCAGGATCGGTGCACCCACATTAATTGCCGAAGAAGTTTTTCGAGAAGCTATTGGCAATTAAGGTGAAAAAAACCGTCCCTGGACGACAAAGATATAATACATAAACTAATAGGATATATATACACGAATATATACAAAATGAATAAAATGGATTACATGGAAGTCACTCTGCCCAATTACTCCTACGTCTTTAACTTCGAGGAGGAATTCATTCATCAAGATACAAGAGTATGGATGATGAACAATTGGACGAACTGCTTCTACTACTGCGGCATTTATATGATATTCATTTTTGGCGGTCAGCACTTTATGGCTAGCCGACCGAAATATGAACTCAGAGGTGTATTGAGCCTTTGGAATACCTTGCTAGCCTCATTTTCAATCATAGGATTCACGAGGACGGCTCCCGAACTTATTCACGTGCTTAGAAATTACGGACTTTATCACAGCGTCTGCATACCAAGGTGTGTATAATAGAATTTTATTCAAAATACAACAATTCATACATTCGTATTCATTCTTTCCGTTTTAGTTTTTTTATTACTTTTCTTTTTTTAAGTAGACAAATTTTTATTCTATACGTAAATTAGTCACCTGAAATGGAGAGAAAGGGTATCCGAGATAAACGAGACGATGTACATACGTATAACAATTACGAGTATAAATCGATCATATTTTCACGCGTTAATTCACTCGCATAGTATGTAGTGAAAAAAACAGTGATTTATTCCTAATCTAATTAGTCATCACAAGAATATTATTGCGTGACGATAATAACCCCGCGTATTGATAGTTGGAAAACATTGATCGATGTCGTATATCATCAGCTAATATATCGATAAAAAATTGACAACACTACTTATACAGCCGCTTATACTACGTTGTATATCGAAAGGAAGAGCGGAAATGCTGATTCTACTTTCGCGGGAAAAGAAAGAGGGGGGAACATAAAAAAATGATTTATTTACTGTTATTTTATTCTGTATGCATTTTTTATTTATCGTTGCGTGTAACAAGCCGAGATATTTAATTATTCGTTGTATTTTTTATGTTTTTTTTTATCCATGTATCATATGTGTTTAAAAATCATAAACTGTATATCGATTAAGCACGTAGAGAAGAATCACAATCTTGTATGAATCAATCAAATTTGTATAGATTCTAATTAATAGATCGAAGATCTATCGGTTTTATCACTCGTAATTAATATCAGTCGAAATACGTACGCACCTACTACATCAGTCACGTTGTATATTTAAAAAAAATTAAATTCACATTTACACAGATTTTTTCGAACTAATTTTCACGCTAAACAGTTCGATATACATACTTTGCGTAAGAGCGAGTAGGCCGAAAGAGAAAAATATGGAAGAGAGAGAGAGAGAGAGAGAGAGAGAGAGAGAGAGAGAGAGAGAGAGAGAGAGAGAAGAAAAAAAGAAAACTAACACTTACGTGAATTGAGAAAATTAAGTTGTCACGTGTCTGATTTCATCGCGCGATCTTTTCATAGGTATTCAAGCACATTTGTAGACACGCGTTAAGAAAGATATAGTATACATATATATATATGAATGCGTATAGGCATACCTATACCAAAACCTCTCCATCAAGGTGCTAGCCTGAATTAGCGTAGGTGATAAATAAACCGAATTCATTTTCGACGTAGTTTCCTACTTTTTATAAACAAAAATGACATAATACTCCCGAGTAGGTATGAGTTGGTATAATAGTACAATCTCATCACACGGTTCTTGGTCGAGGAAGAACCGTTCGTTCGTAAGATGACCGGAGTTCCGGGTTTCTAAACTCTGCAGAAAAAGTTGCTTCATACTAAAAACTTTTAGTCAGCTCTAGATCGACTTCCGACGATTACGAAACCGCGAAAAAATAAATACTAACATAAATAAATAAACTCGGCAACTCTAGTCTCTACCTATCACATCCCATACGAGACACAGACCCTTTAACATGCGTAGATGCATACATACGCGCGGACATCAGACGAGATTACAAGAATTTTGACAATTTACATCTACGAAAGGGGGAACTATTCCTCAAATTAAAACTGTGCAATATCGCAGTTTGTTATCGAATCGAATTTTGAATCCTAATTTTGACTCTAGTTAGTCAGGCCGGACATAATGGAATCTAAGAAGCTGAAAAATCCGTCAATTTTCGGGGAATTTTTATGTGTTGATTTTTTTTCATAAAATTGTTTTTCGCAAAAATATTTCATCACATTTCCTAAGTTGCATAAAATGATTCCACAATTTTTTTGTTGTTAAAATTTCCAGAGTTTTCTCAATTATCTCCGCGACAGTTTGGTGAAAATGTAAAAAAAAAAAAAAGAAATTTTTGTTTTTGAAATCAAAAAATAATGAAAATGTTCGAAACTAGTATATAAATGAAGATGAATGAAGATGAATGAAGACGGGGTAAAGAAAAGCACATGTCCCATGTTTGGTATTTCAGCTTCATCGAACAGGACCGTGTCTCAGGTTTTTGGACGTGGATGTTCGTCCTTTCGAAACTCCCCGAGCTCGGTGACACCGTGTTCATAGTTCTCCGTAAACAGCCGTTAATATTTCTCCACTGGTATCACCACATAACCGTCCTTCTCTACTCGTGGTTTTCGTACACCGAATACACAGCCTCAGCGAGATGGTTCGTAGTGATGAATTACTGCGTCCATTCGATAATGTATTCATACTACGCTTTAAAAGCAATGAGATATTCGCCTCCCAAATGGATATCGATGGTAATAACAGCCCTACAATTGACACAGATGATTGTAGGATGTGCGATAAACGTATGGGCTCATCAATACCTGGAAAATGGTCAAGTCGAGTGTCACATATCGAGGGTAAACATAAAGCTTAGTCTCATGATGTACTTCAGTTATTTTGTATTGTTTGCAAGATTTTTCCACAAGGCATACATAGGTGGTAAAACAAGTTCGTCTAATTCTTCTGTAAAGAAGATATACGCTAATGGTAGTAACGGCCACATCGCTGCGGATTACAGCAACGGAAAGCTTAAAGCTAATTGAATGGACAAAATTATTATTTAACGATGTTTCGTTTATAAGGTGACTAATTATTTTGTAAAAAGGGAAGTTTGTTTTTTTTTTTTTTTTTTTTTTTAAACGGGCTATTATTATCATTTAGCATATATATATATACACTATAATATGTATATTCATTCGCCGTCAAAATCGCACAGACAAGTTATATTTATACTCCACGACTATAATTATTAAAATAAATGAAAAAAAAAATAAAAAATCATTAAAAACAAATCGTTTCATTTAATTATTCGTTATTAATTATTATATAGTAAAACAAATAAGTTTTTGTTTTTTTATTTTATTTTTTATTTTTTATTATTTACCTCTTCCGCTGGTTAACCAATTGTTTGTTTTTTATGTATTATTTTCATGTCAGATAATCATACAGATATTAAAATGAATTTAAATTTTTGAACGGTTATATATTTATGCAATATAATTGAATTCTGTTCGCGATATGAATTATTATAATTGTCTTCAAATTTTGCATTTTCTTATCTTATCTTTAATTTTTCTTTTTCTTTTTCTCTTTCCTTTTCCTATTTGTTTCATTTCAAGGGGAAGTCGATGATTTTTATTTCCCATTATTCTTTTCGATTTTTTTAATATACATATACATATGTATATATAGATACATATAATTATATAAAATTATAGCAGACCTTGATGCGGTTAATACTCGTGATTTCTGCCGGTGTTGTTTACATATGAAAATCCTTGTGTATATATATATGTATATCGTTTGCGAATCTACAACGTAATGTATGTATATATAAACAATTTTATGTGAATACCTTCCGAGTTCAAGTTCTGGTGATCTACATACATACATATATGTATATCTATACATTGCTTGTTACAATCATGCAAGTTATATAAACGATATAATACATACCTACATTTAAATATGTCGTGAGTTCGCTAATCATCCATCATGTCTGATATACCAGTTGCTTGCATGCAACAATATTTCAAACGTATGTGTTATCATTTTTCCAATCATTTTCATAGTTGGCTAATTGACATTACATAAACCGAATGATAAACTATAATAATACAATAATTCAGTCGAGTACACCGAAGGTTCAACATTATCGAATTTCTCATTGATAAAAAATTATAATAATAATAATGATAATGATGATGAAACGCAACAAAAATTGTTTATCTTCTATTCATTTCAACGAAAGAAATGATAACAATAGTAATTAAAGCGTAAAAAATTGAAGAAAAAAAAAAAGAAAAAAAAGGAAAGACAATTATAGAGGAAAAAAACAGTTCCGCCAACACGTCGATCATCGTAATAGAATTCAATTTAAAAATCGTTTGGTTTTATTTTTTCCATTGTTTAAAAATCAATGACATTTAAAATTAGAATCCAATTCAATTCATTATGGACTTACTAATTTTATTCATTTATAAAAAAATTACCGCTGTTCGTATAGTCATTTTTATACAATGTATTTGTATGTATGTATGTATGGCCAACGTCCTCTAGATTATACGTGAATTATAATTGAAGAAAGTAAGTGGGAAAAGAAAAGAAAAAACAAAAAAAATTAGAGGAAAGAGAAAAAAGAGAAGAAAAGAGAAAAAAAAATTATAGTCGTGGAGAAACTTGCTCTATGAATATCGAAAATATTAGCAGGTATCCGTGCGAATGCAAATATAAGATAGCCGGAATTGAGAAAGAAAAAAGATATAAAAAGAAAGAAAAAATTGAAAAATAAAACAAAAAACAAAAAACAAAAACCAAAACAGAAAAAGTCGAAAAGCGTTGTTGTTGCCGTAGCTACTTAAGGTACCTAAAGTAATTCGCGCGACTTGATATTATAATATTGAGGAGAGAAATATAGGTTTAGGTTTATAGGTATAAATCATCGATTATTGTCAATCGGTGTTGCCTTCGAGCTGAAAGAAATAATGATATAAAATAAAATATAGAAAATTGAAAATGTAGAGAAGAAGGGAAAGAAAAAATAAAAGAATAAAAAAAAAAAATGAATAAAAAATAATGAAAATAATAAGAATAGTGATAATAAAAAATATTGTTACCTACATATATCCTATAACTATTGATTTCTGGGCCCCATTATTATTCGTATTACTGTATAAATATGTTGGAAAGGAAAAGGGAAAAGGAAGTAAAGGAGGGAAAAAAGTCGTATTTCAAAAGTTGAAAAATTGTCGTTAGTACATATATGAGATAAAAATCAGCCGCATCCAACGTCGTATAAATTTACAGTAGTAACAGGAAAACCGGTATTATTTATACAGGTATAGAAATTTTCCGCGTTTCAATTGACGATGACGAATATCGAAAGTGCAGCTGTGCTCACTCACCATATATACCTACCTACCTACCAATTCGAGGAAACGTTTTGGTAATTTCTGTTGATATAGAACCGAGTACCGTTATAGTATAGTGCAACCTATATGAAAATATACTATATCTTTACATTCATAGGTGAGGAGATCGGGGCAAAGTGAGAGGGACGCCTCAAGCTGAAAATTTATAGAAATTTTTCTTTTTTTTTCCTCTTCGTTTCCTTAAAATTCATTTTTTTTTTTATAATATATTTATATTTTGGAAAGAAAATTTCGAAGATGAAATGAATTTTGCAGAAAAAAGATTGCATATATTTTTTTTGTTTAATCAATTTTCAGCCGAAGTGTCCCCACTCTCTCCCGGTATCCCCTATATATACATGTATACATTACATACATTACACAATACGTTTCGCGATAAGATTATAATAAATGACGCCAAAGTTGCGGCGGATATTGTAATAACACCATGACAAGTAATATAAATAACAGAATTGGGTTTGGAAAAAAAAAAAAAATTACAAAATTGAAAAACGAAAAATTTATTCAGAGAACTTAATGAATTGATTCGAGAGAAATATTATATTATATTACATTGCATTATATATTATATTATATTATATCATATGATATTAATATATTATATCATATGATATTAATATATTATATTATATCATATGATATTAATATATTATATTATATTATATCATATTATGTTATCGCGACTTTGGAAGCGATAAGGTCGAAGTAACTCTGAATACGTTACCACAATAATTTGCTATAGGTATATGACTAATTGATCCATTTAACTTATCAGATTCTCTACGCCGAATTTAGTACTTCGCATTGAAAGGGGCAAAAAAAGAAAGAAAAAAGAAAAGTTGAAATATGTAGATATACACATGCAGGTAAGGTTTGCGTTACGAGAGAGAGAGATCTAATATTAAATATTTAAATATTATATATATAAAAGAGAAAAAAAATAAAAAATTAACTTTATGTACAGAAGCGCGATATCCGCGGCTATAATAGGGGCGAGCTTATCGCGGCTATTGGACGTGTGCATTATTATATGTACATGTATAATTGTATATAGATATAAATTATACGATGGATGATTATAACTACCATTTTAATCATTCTTATTATTATTCTGATTATTATCATCATCATTATCATTAAAAAAAAACATGCGATATTGATAGTAACGATAATAATAATAATAATAACATTTTCAAAGTAATTTACTTTTTATGTATTTTCGAATTTATTTTTCTCTCATCTTTTTTTCTTCTTAATATCATCAACAGCGATGTAGGTACAGACATTAGATACAGGGAATTTTAGGGAATTAACAATTTATCGTATACTAGTGCCCGCGTCCGACAGAGTCGTTCTTTTTGGGATTTATTCATCGCGTTTTGATAAACGTAACAACATATGCTTGATAAATCTGGATATGTAATTGGGTTTTGTAGTCTTTTTTAAAAGGTTTTTTTATTCACAGGTCCTCGCACGACTCTTCCTTTTCAAATCTGATAATTATGTAAATAGTAGTTAATTTTCAAGCTTATTACTGCAGAATAATGAGGGAAAAATGATATAAAGAATACAGTAAAGAATTGAAAACCGCGAAGGATGATATTCAGACATGATTTACGTATCGTCAAAAATTTATTATAATGTGACGACCTCGATTTGAGAATTTAAAAATTAAGGGAACAAAGTTGAAAATAAATCACTTATGGCAATCGAGATAATTAATGAAATGGATTAAGTGGACCGAATTAGAATCTCCTAAATGTCCCGCGCTTATATAAAACTTGACATATTGCTTACGTTCGCAGCGTGCGTCACGGATTTTTTTTATCATCTTTCCTTTAGAGATTTTAATAATCACTATATTCATTCCTCTGCGATAGGCAAATAAATACAAATACAGAGTTGCAAAAAAAAATATATATGTATTGATATTAAAATGAAGTAAAGTAAACTAAATTGAAAATAAATTCATTCAACAGCTCCTCGGGGTACAATTCAAGTTTATATTTCACTTTTCAAACCACACGGAATTTCTTAATACTTACTTATATTATTATCCATGTATTATTTTGTTTTGAACATTGTCTAATTAGCATTCTTCGATTGGGAAAGAATCGACAGAGGCGAAAATATATGGAGTAAAAGTTCTGTGACCCATATATGGGATATTATCAAGATTTATATTGACTCCTTTACACTATCGCACATACCTATACGCACGAGGAATGGAATGTGCTGACAATGGACATGGACAGCTGTCCTAAACTCCCAACAATAAGAAACTTTCAACTTACATTAATACATACATACGTGCTAAACAAACTACCTGTATTGGTCTTTAAATTGAACATATATACCTATATGTTTGGATATCCAATAACTATAGATTCTAAATTAGTAGACGTACTATAGTATTTATCACCATAAGGATAACAATTCTCAAATCAAATAGTTGCATACACGTATATTGAATTCCATTTTTATTCATTTTCGATCGAAATTTATCAGGCCGAATTAGCAAAAACTAGACATCTGCGTCAGAGTTTCGAGAATTGAGGTGATTCGTATGGTGGTTTCCTATCGAATTATAGAACCATGCCACAGGATAGATACTTTAAAGAACGATTTTTTTTTACAAGGAATCGTTGCTATTTGGATTAGCAAATAATTTGGAAGAAATAAAAGAAAATTCGTTTCGTTTTCAATTTTGGTTTTTCGTTAATCCAAAGAAAAAAAAAAAAAAAATCGATTCCCAAAAACGATTCCCAAAAGAAAAATTAGTTCTCAAAAATATTATCAATTTTTCTTTTTTTCCTAGTAATTTCTCTGAATCATTTAATACTTTGACACGTGTATCGCATGGTCCGATGGTTACACACTAATCGTACCGATAAGAATACAGATTGTGGGTAACCGCTATCCATAGATATAATCGGTTCTATACTCTGCAGTCTGCATAGAAATTATCAGGTCTCTACTACTATTTAGTTGAGTATCGAATGATGTACGAGCGGGTGTGGCAAGGCCAAGTAATCAGGTTCACGGTCTATACTAGAAGGCTTGTGTCGCAGCTCGACAGCAGTGTCTGTGTCTCACTAACATAAACTCTAGTGTAATGAAGTCCTACTTTATTTTTTTTCTTTTTTCTTCTTCATTAAAAATCAATTATTTTTCGATATATCTTTCAAGTATAATGAAAATCTGCTACATTTCACTTTCGAAGTATTAGCTGTGATAGGTAGACGTATAGATAACTGCAGATCAAATTTCGAGGAAATAGTCATGACCATATAGTATTACATAAATTTCAGAAGAAGAAGAGGAAGAGGAAGGAAGGGGGCATTTTATACATATGTATATTCCTACTGCAGTCGGAAACTATCGCTGTATAGATTAATGAGTTTTCTTTTTTCTTTTTTTTTCTTTTATTCCTTTCTTTGTAGCAGAATAGGTATACATATATATAAATATAGAAATGGGGAAGCTCTGGTCTGAATTTCCGCGGATCTGCACTTCGTATTGTTGGCTCGAAATGTTTTCATAGAAAAGTGGGTCGAGTCGGGCGCCGGCACTCTGCAGCTAAGCTTTGCATGTATTATACGTTATAAGTATACCTACACAGAAAAATGACACACACCTACATTATAAGCATCTCTATAGAGGAGAGGGAATGGAATATGTATATATACATACATGAGCGAGCTACAGCATCGTTGTCGATATCATTATGAAACTCATTTAATAATCAATTAATTGAATATTACATATTTAAAGAGAGAAAAAAAACGAAAATTTGTAAATTAGCCGCAACTTTGTTCCGGGAGATAATTATCGATTAATAAAATGAAGTTCAAAAATATCATTAATATACACACTCATATAGAGGATATATCAAACGGGGTGATAATTGGACGCCTGATCGATTCGCTTATTTGACTATTCTATAAATTTTCATTGATATACAGATTATAATCAATCATATTATTATTCATAATGAATAATGATTTTCAATCGATGATAAGATTTTCCTCAATTTCGTTTCCGAACATGTGTTGGCTCGCCCAGGGTCATTTCGTTTTCGGCTTTTCCCCATAGGGAAATTATTCACGATTATGTCGAGTGAATCGCGTGTTTCTTACGACTCCCGAAGGTCCGGGACAGGGGTCGCAAAGATGTTCTGAAGATGACGTATCAGATGAAAATGTAATCATTAATCCGATGTATTATTACCTGCAGACAGATTAATTATTCGTTAACAGTTCGTGTATATGTATAGGTATATTGCGCCGCAGAATCGTTTTGTAATAGGTAACTGTATAATATTTACGTATACCTAGACATACATTTACTTATAAATACATATAGTTATGTTAGGCTCGGTGCACATATTACATAGATATAAAAGTCAAATATAAGGTGAATATATAGGAGAGAAGTGCGATATAAGTGCGATTTCACGACCCGATTAATATAACGAGTCGATCCTCTCGTGGCCAAGCGGATAGCATAATATTAATATGATAATGTACCATAGTTCTAATTTATTATTAATTATCAATTAATAAAAATACGTTATCCTCGTAACGGATGATCGATATGAGGTGAAACAACAAAAGAAGAATAAGAAGAAGAAGAAGATGATGAAGAAAAATAAGAAGAGAAAGAAATAACGGATAAATAAATGAATAAGTAAAAGTGTCTAGAAAATCTAGAGCTATATGTCAGGGAATTAATGAATAGCTATATTATAGGTATGTGCTATATATATGTAATACAGAAAAAAAGAAATAAAAAAAATGTATCGTTATCAAGAATGTTCTTCGGATTTGTCGTGCGTAAAAAATGGGTATATACATATGTATATACTATCTATATATTTATAAATAGAAGCATATATCTATTTATACGTTGAGCTATAGGTGTATTATATAGATATTTCGAATTCATTAAGAAATCGTTTGATTATACATACGTGAAGAAATTTTTTCGATCTGACATTTATGTATAGATTCAATATACTACATAGTTATCTTTGAACAGTATGCCGTTTCCGGTTTACTTTAATAACCGAGCATATTTTATTAACATCGGATCTTGAACAAAAAATGAGAAAGTTTGTTTCAACTTCGAAAAGTATAGCTAGCTGACTCGACGTCATTATAATACATATACATATAGGTACAGCTATATGACAGTTCAATATATACTATACATATTACAATTACATACATATGCTGTTATAATACAATCATTTGTTATTTACATTTTAATTGTTTTTTTTATTACAAATTTTCCATTATACTTTATCAGAATCATCATAATCCACGAATAAAATCGTTCAAGTTCAGCGCACAGGTATACGAGGCTCTGAAATTCTAAGGCCATATACTGATTTCATGCATGTACATATTATTATTATTTATTTATTATTTTTACTATACATATGGGTAATAGTTTGGTGACGATTTATCATATAGGTCGACGATGATACCTTTTTATAATAATTTAATGGTTTTTTTATTTTGCTTTATTTTTTTATTCATATATTGTATACACCTATATACTTGTCACGTCTACCGTATCACCAAGACGGAGAAACGGATTGAGCGTCTCGTGCGGGTGGTGCTTGTTTCTAATCTAAACGAGCTCACTTCCGTGACGTAATTTACAGTATAATCATAATGTATACAATATAGATGTATAAGGTCGTAACTACACACCAATTACCGCGTCTTATTCAGTTTTGTACACGGATGTTCAGACTCACCTTTCACGAGAGATATAGAGAGTGAGAGAGAGCGCGAGAGAAATAGAAATAGAAATATAGGGATAGAGATAGAGATAGAGATATGTTTAGTATAGACATTATTTTCATCTCACTATATCAATATCTGAAGAAATTCTTGAATTTTCCCAACCAGATTGTTTGTATATCATTCAGTGCAGATTTAGCTGAGTAGTTTTCTTTTTTCAATTTTTTCTTCATTTTACTTTAAAAATTTTATATCAATTGATTTTTCATCCGTTAGGCTTATTGCAATTATATAATACTGTCAAGATGTTTGGAGAAAATTTCATTATGCCAATCAATGCAACTACTTTACATATTATACCTATTAATTATAACTACAACGTGATTTGTGCTCTCATCATTCTATACCGAGAGGTATATGACGTAATTTTGAGCTTACGTCTTCTGTTTGATTCCTCATTCTCCAAGCCGCAGGCGATAATTATTTAAATGGATATAGGTACTAGGCACTACATACATTGGTGTGGAGTCTCGATCGTCATAAATAATAACACTTGTTGCCAGCCGGGAGGACGCCGCGAAAAAAGTATCCTGAAATTTTTTAATATTTTCATCGCGTTAGCTGCTTTAATGGATCTTACGCGATACTTAATACTTCGTGCAGCTACCCGCGGAACGCTGCGAAGCATCTTTTACATATGCAAACCTATATGCGAAACAACGATGGAGATTCATTTACATTGTATAATTACAGTTTTATGTGTAGTTGGTTTTTTTTTTCTTTTTTTGTTCACATTAGTTATGTATTTTTGCTTATTTACATTTTTGAACATCTTTAGTTCTTATATACCAATATTTATTGTTTATAATAAATTGCACAATGACAGAATTATGGGCAATTATTGTTATTACTGTTGTTCCGATGCGACAAATCTTGACGTACCAGCTACCTACTCGTGGCTTTTCATCGAATTGCAAAATCATGCCACACGAGAGGAATATGAACATTCGTTCTTCAAAAGATTCCATCCCTGGCATGATTTTATAATTCGAGGGTAAGTCACCTTGATTTTGTTCCGTGAAAATATCCACAAAAACGTAAATGGTATTGGTAGCAAAAAAATATTGATCGAAGTATTTTCTCATTCAATTATCATTTGTACCGGGGGTTGTCGAACACTGTGAAATAATACTGCATATAATCGATCATATTATATAATTATAGGAATTGAAAAGTGGAGAATGAAACTCAAACAATTCTATAATTTATTTAAAATTCGTCTCTTTTTGTTATCTTTTAATGCATTTTGTTGTGAAACACCTAAAAGATCTGGATCTCACTTGTGAAATACAATGATAATAATAATAATAATAATAATAATAATAATAATAATAATAATAATAATAATAATAATAATAATGATAATTAAAAACAGCCTTCTCGAGTTTTGGTCCTATATTCCCTAATTGGAATCACGCTGGTTGGACATTTCAAGGGTACTACCCATGTATGGAATAATTTAATTTGTAAAAGTGGCCTCAGAATTTAGAAAGAACGCGACACGTGTGTGAGGTGCGCCAAAATACTCGCGGGGTTGGTCGATATACATACATTATACGTAGTACCTAACCATGTACAATTTCATAATCATCCCACAAGAATGAAAATCTCGATGCATTGCACAAATGTTGAAATCCTCTCAGTATCCTGTAAGAAATATACATATTAGACTGACAGTTATTTTTGTTGTATGCATGAATATGCATTTGAAATATACATGAATGGATTCCAAATGAATAAAAATAAAAAAAAAACATTCGCCACATTTCAACCCTTGGGCTTTTCGACTGTTCCAATCAATTTTTCTCTCGGAGGTACAATTAGTTGTCAAAAAATCTAAGATCGAGTAACAATGTCGGTGATGATACTCCCTTACAATAAAACGAAATTTGGGAACATCCATCCGGAATTTTATGTTGCTTCTCATCCCTCAAACCTTATGGTTAGACACCGAGCAATGAAATGAACCAACATGAAATTCCTAATGGATCCAAATTTTGTTTTACTGGAAGGTAGTATCATGACCGACATTGTTGCGAGATCTTAGATTTTTTTACACATAATTGGACCTTCGAGAAAAAAATTAATTGTAACAGTCGAAAAAGCCCATGTTGTTCAAATGGGGAAAAGTAAGGGGTTGTCGACGCCTTAATAGTATTAAAATTAAAGGCTGAAATTTGGCGAATCTTTTTTTTTAATTTATTTAGTTGGAACCCATTCATGGATTCGGAGCAAAAAAATTCGGCCATAACTAAAATAACTGTGGGTCTATCAATTATCAATAAAGAAGAAAAAGAAAAAAAAAAAAGAAATAGGTAACAGTATGATTTCGTGTCTCGAATATCGTAGCAAAAGTGAAAGTTTGTATATAGTATAATTTTCTTGCTAGTAATTACAACGGTTATTAATTTTATTCTGCTATTTTTTTCCCCTTTTTTTTTCCTTCTTCTCTTATCCTTATCTTTTTTTTTGTTTGTTTCGATTAATTTCATACGTCATTTTTTGCTAACCATATGGAAAGAGTAAAATTGAAATGCGATAACTTATAAGGTGCGGTATACTGTATAGGTATATGTACAGGTATATGTATTGCGACTCGGTTTCAATAGGGTTCGCAAGTTTATAGGTGAGCGATCGTGAAATAATAATATTATGTACTAAGTACTGGAAAGTGCTTTTGCTACGAAATAATAAAAAAATTAAATTAAATAAATGAGATGAAATGAAATGAAATGAAATGAAACGAAACGAAATGAAATATTATGAATGCCTTGTGATATTTGGAGTGATTGCGAAAGTCTGTTTCCAACTAGAAAGGGAAACGTTTTAATATTCCTGTGCACTTTTTGTTATTGTGTATATATTATACATATAAAATAAAATAAAATAAACAAATAAATTATTCATTGTCTTATTTATTTCATACCTAAGCTATACCTGCATCGTAACTCTCTCCCTCTTACCAATTACGCAACTTACATTAGTTGCACTCGCTTCTTTATATTTGCCAATTCGCCTACTATAATGACTGTGTATTATTTCCTCTCTCATTGTCAATTCTCATCTGTAATTATACCTACGACCCTTTTGTCTGTTCAAAATTATACCATTGAAATACTGCGGAAGACAGATAATCTCAAATATTGATAGAAGTTGAAAGATAAAGTTTTAATAATAATTACAGCATGAATACCCCCCCAGGCAAATCTAATTTTAATTAAAATCTATCGGAATAGGTACAAAAAAGAACATACCAAATATACAAAATACAAAACCAATAGAAAGGAACATAATAAACAATTAGACAAGGTAGTTTAGATTGCCGAAAGAATATTATAATCACCTATCCTTGACCATGTCAGACTTACCGCACGCACGCAGAGTCATCGTAACTTAAAGTTGCTGTAAAAATATCATATATGTATACACATATTCGGCAATATGTATTCCTTACATTGGCATTGGGATTCTTATATCTGCTGGTTCTCTTTTATTTATTTTTTGTTTCTCGCATTCCTGGAATCCTGTATAGGAGAATATAATAATAATTTTGAAGAAGTTCAAGGTATATGATTCCGACGCGAATTTTACAGCTAGAATGTATGTATGTACGTGTTTGTTTCACTCTTAACTTGTAGCACGGTGGTATATATAATTTCGGTAATTATGCGCTGAGCCACCTTATTATAACGAGTCCGCATAGCGGTTGCAGTGCGGTCCGGAAATGCACATTGTTCGCTGGCACATGGGTCGGGGACTAAAGCTGTTGGAACAGACGAATAATACTAAAGTCCAAATCAGAATCTTACCTACGTTTCGAAGGCGAGAAACAGACGATAAATTTCTTCGTGGGTATATCTAAAATGCAAACCTATTTTGGCCGGACGGAAAATTGATGTCTTTTAAAACTATTTTGCCAAACCGATACCGAAATGGCATTGGCAATATGTAATCAGTTACGCTATGTACGCAAACACCACGGCGAGAACCCAGGAAGTATCAGATATTCAGATTTTGAAGTGATGTATAAATGGATCACATATTCATATATTTGACCTCACGCAGTATTTTTATTATTCATATCAATAATCAGTAATTATCATCAAGTATGAAGCTCTTTGTTTGCAAAATGTGTACATCAAGTCTTGTTCTTTATACTTTTCATCGCACCTATTATGGTGGTATAAGAAAAGTATTCGTTTCGGTCGAAAAGTGACTTTTGCGCGACTACAACGAATTTTCACGTTTTCGACCCTCAAGAATCCGAAAAATAGGTTTTCAGAAAAATGTCGGTCTGTCTGTTGATGATCTCGGAAACTGCTCGATGAAAAATTTCGAAATTTGAAGGACTTCACATTCGAATGACCGGAATGAAAGATTGCCATATCCTATTAAATTTGAACGTTCGCTTCTATCGGCAATAGTTTGACGTTCAATTTTATATGTGTGGGTATATTTATTCTTCACTTTTCATTTTTGATATTTCCAGATAAAAATAATGTTTTTTCGATTTCAAACCAATTACTGTATTCTGTATTCAGTACGTTATGACATTGGTTTGTAATGTGTCGAATAGTACCACGACAAGCACTGTTATTTCCGTCTTGTTTTTCTCACGATTGTCTATAAAACGTTTGGAATGTATTAATTACCATATCCATACCATTAGCCATAAAATGTGACTATATCTACAATCTTGATGAAACGATTATCATACTACTCGTATTTCATCGAGGAGTAAAACTGAATGCGATTATTGCAATATCAAAATTCATATAGCTTCTATAAGTTCGATTAGCTTTGTGAATTAAGAAATATCAATTTCGCCGCATTGTCTTTGGCATATATATATAATATATAATATAGGTATATATACATGGGCTATTATAGCCTTTCTCATAAGTTTTTGCAACTCTCTTTCGTTGCGGTGGAGAAAGTAACCGCCGAAGCATATTAATTTGTTTGCTATAATAGCAAAATATCTCTGGGCGTTGTTGGACCAATCCCAAGTAGATGTATGATATACCTTCTCACACAGCAATGTGTTTTAAAAAAAAATTGCGTTCGATCAGCTCACAATGAGATATGAAGAATGGAATTGAATCGTTCGTTTCGAAGGGGAAAAGGAGAAGAAGAAGCAAGAAAAAAAGAAAGGAATCTACCCATTAGATTACGGAATACGCTTCGCATCCGGAAGGCTACAGCAAATTAATAAGCATATAATAAGTAGGTCATCGGTCGCTGTTCACTGGCCTTGCAGCCTTTCGATGTAGTTTTCAATATTATATTCACGGTTATTATAGTAACAGGTATAGTAATAATTATAATGTGGGAATTTCAAGGATAGAATCAAATTCATTGAGGTAGTCATTAGGTATAGAAACCGATTTTCATTTCTGCTATAGAGGTGATATCATGTGTGTAATAAAATCGAAGGAAGAATTCCAAGGAATATCCGGAATCTTTGATGCGAATCTTCCGGACATTTGGCGTTACCAAATCTATGACGAAAAATGTGAAAACACGATTTATTTCAGATTTCTACGCCTCGGGCTTTGGCTGTGACGTAAACCTTCCTTCCTGTGACTTTTTACAGACTGCAACGACCTCAGGGATCGAAAAGGCAATTTTCATTGTTGCAGTATTCATTAAAACAGGTGATAACGTATTGCATAGTAACAGTTCGGTTAATTTGCAAATCGTAACGTTGACCGCGTGCAAATCAGTGGAATTTTTCACGAATTGGAAAATCGACATTTTTTTTCCTCGGCCAAACCAGTTTTTAAGATTATAGTAAACGTCTACGTCACACGTTGCAGGGTTTTTCTTCCGGACGTAGTTACATACATGGGAGAAAGAAAGAAAAGAAAGAAAAGAAACAAAAAATTGAAATATTACCGCTCTTCGAGCTGTAGATATACGAAATAGAATATCATGCAAATCAAATACAATATGTAAAAGAAATTTACATCTACGTCAGTCGCGATTTTAATATTATGTTTCTGCGTGGTTAGTCAAACATTCAGGTAGGCAAATGCACGAAATATTTTCCCTCATTTGTCGATAAATTTCTTCAAGACATTGGCACATGTTGTTCACTTACAATTTGCTGTTGGCACATTTTTTTTCTTTCTATGAATGGGGGAATTTTTTTTTTGATCAATGAACCGGGAAGCCATCAAGTTATACATAGCTATTACCACACGAGACGCCAAATTTTTTATCGATTGCGGCCATCAATTGGATTCTAAAAACCAGATATCAGCATTAATAAATAAGCATAAATCAGTACCTAATCAAAAAATGATCCATTCTTTCAGATATCGTCGATTCGTCTCCTGTGTATGACACAGGGGAATTACCGAATGCTATTGAAATAAGCGTTTCACAATACAGGTACGTAGGCACTACGTACTAGCTATGCACACTGCTGTAAGATTAATATGTAGTATAGAACACATCAATTTTCCCAATAATGCGACTAATGGCAATACTTAGAGGGTGAAAGATTGAAACGCAATAGTTAGTTTAATCGATTGATGTATGTACGTCACAGCGGGTATATTATACGTAGCTTCATCAGACTGACCACTAATTGTGGTTAATAACATTGAATCCAATCTTCAGAATAACCCACGTTGACCGTTTTCTTGGTCAATAATAAATGACTGCGAACCTGTTGGGTTTTTTATTTTATTTTTTGGATACATATGCAATATACATATAGGTACAACTATACTTGATTCTGAATTTATCGAGTGCAGGAGATCAGTGGTGGAGTTTGCGAGTACCTGCGTCAGTGAAAACCTGACATGCCGTTTCTGAATTCGACAACAGATCCTCACATGCATTGTGTTTCTTATCCCGTATTAACGTCGATCAACGGCAAATTAACGCTAAACATAAAGCGTCTACGCGTTTTTACCGGTACGGCGCATAAATTTTGTACAAATATTTTCACACAAATGGCAAGAGTCTATATTACTATGCACACATATTTGCCCACAAATTATACCTACAGCAGGATGGTAAACCCCGCACAAGTCAACATATAAAAATACACGGAAATGTTACTTCGAATAGTGTTTTACTTTATTCTTAACATATAGGTATGTACATATAGTAACCAGTTCTATTAAGCTCTGCAATAACATGATCATATTTTTTTCATTACGAACAGATATTTCGGTAAATTAGGTAAGTGCCTATTGTACAGAGGATTTAATCCAAAGCTTCGAAATTGCCACGCGGTCGAGCTTAACTTAACAGAAGCCGTACGACATATCTCCCGGCGACATTCGATGTCTCTTGTCTGTGATACCTACTATAAGTGCATTATATGACATCGAACTCGACCGCACTTGCACTTGACATTATATATTCCTTCGTAGACGATACGCGGGGCTAATGACTGCGCGATGTATAGAAACATCGGAGAGAATAGATCTGCCGGCTTGTCTATAGGTCTATACAAAAATATATTGCACTTTATTCTGTCTTTACAAAACGGAATATGGGTAATGTCCTTGCTTCTGTGTCATAATCGGTTAACATAATATTCTAGCTAAGATCGGTTAAGATTATGTTCGTCAAGAGTATAATAAAATGCTAAAAATCTTGAATTATTACATCGTAATGCAAGACTTCATGGCATTTTCAATCTAGTCTGGTGATCACTCATACGATGTGTAACACAGAGTTCGACAACCCTGACAATG
This sequence comes from Tenthredo livida, assembly GCA_963992785.1. NCBI lineage: Eukaryota > Metazoa > Arthropoda > Insecta > Hymenoptera > Tenthredinidae > Tenthredo > Tenthredo livida. Next base: position 9,342,767 of record OZ023066.1, on the reverse strand, counting down.
GCCTAGAATTTATGTGAATGTACGTTATGGCATTGTACATATATAGTAAAAAAGATTTCATGAATCAACTTTATGACCATTACAGCATCGCATTGACTGATATGGAATATATAGTATATTATGATTTACGATTCTGGAGTAAACGCTATTTTATTGATACTTATCGCATAGCTTATGAGTCGAGCTTTAAGAGGTTGAAAATATTTGTTTTAACAATTATTTTTATACCGTTATGTGAACAATGTATCCCAGCTTTCTCTTGGCATGAGAATCTGTCACTATGTGGTGTCGAACGAAAGTTTGTGGGAACCAGTTGTGAATAATTGCACAGGCTTAATGTACACGATACTCGTACATAACTCGATATTGTCTTGTCCTAGTTTATAGGTACACATCTAATAATCGTAGGGTTTTTATTCACGGTCATTTTCAGAGCCTCTTATCACTCGACAAATGCAACCATTGCAACAAATGTAAAGAATTAATAATGCGAATAAGTTTCTTAAAAATCAATTGACAGAATATTAAATTTGCATAAATTTCTGGCTGATTATACGCCGACCAGACGGAATCATAGATAGGTGATAAAATGAAGACGTACTCCCACGTATATACGTTATCTAATATGCATATGATGCAGTGGTTTGCAGAAACTGCGGACATGTTACCGGTGCTCATGATGAGTTCAGTAGATCTAGATAGGTATAGGTACACATACATGCATTTGTTCTTGTATTTTACATCGTAAAAATTGTAAGATTACTTTCTTAATTTGTTTTTCAAGCGGCTTATTATTCGCCGGACAAAATAAACATATAGTACTTATATGTTAATTTAGCGCTGGATTATTCTAGACTATACGATAGAAAAGAGTGTCATGGACGACGAGACTCCCAAATTTAATTCTCAGATGAAATCTTTGAATAAAAACAAATGACGCATTGCTATACGTATGTGTAAGTGGTTGGTGAACTTTTTATATTATTATTTCAATTTTACAATGAATATGGAGATGAATGTTACTCTCGTATATCCGTATTTATATGAAAGAAGAAGAAAAGAAAAAAAAAGGAAATAAATCAAAACGACTCTGAACGGTTGACATTGGGGGAGTATTACCACATTAATCATTTATACCGTCAGACAGGTCTATCATAATTTAAGCTATCAGGATATAGGTATGATTGTCAAGAAAATATCTGTACTGAATAATCATCATTTATCTATCTGTAAGAATCGGTTGTGATATTTTTGCCGGTAAGAACTCCACTATACGATTTGACGCATCTTCGACAGATGATTATATTACCACTTAAAGACAACTCTATACCACAATGAAAATGAGATGGGATATATATTTTTATCCGAGGGAAAATCCACCACAATTTAATCTGATCGAAATGCACTATGACGAACAAAATATGATATCACTAACCGAATACAACTGGCCACGACGGTAAGAAAGATTCGGTTTTTAATTCGGTTTGGGTTTTTGTGGTTCGTAGCTGGGTACATGGAGACGCAGATTTATCCTTCGGTGAAAATATCTAAAGAATTCAACCCATTGCTGACCGTAGTAGGGGAGATGGGGGGCGAAACGCGCAAAACCGCAAAACGGGAAATTTTGTTTTCCAACTTCATTCATCTTTTTGCTTTCTTGTGTTATTGTTGATGCGAAATACGTCAGAATATCATAAAAGATCAATTAAGACAAAATGTTTACTATTTTTCTTCGAGTTGCTTGTTTTGCCCCCGTCTCCCCTATAATAGATTGATTCTACGATAGTGATATCATTTTGTAGAGATCTCTAAATCCTATTAAATATTAATAATCGTGTCTATTCAAGGTGAAGTGATGATGTTGATGCTGATGCGAAGGGCTCCAGAACCGATTCGGTTTTAGGACGTTGAAAATTTTGTGGCTTACATATTTCCTCGACAATAATTTGCCTAATTCGAAGACCGGTTCAGTTCCCAGTTGCGTCAAGGTTGAATCTTGAAGGCCACCATCAACGATCCAGGTTAATTCTTACCATAATCGATCATTATTATTTTTTTTATATCGTTTTTTTCTTCTTCGATGCGGTCCTAATGAGAATTTTACCATGAGAATTTTTTTTCTCGTCACTTACGTCAATCGCAAACTAATGAATTTATGGATTGTACTGCGAAGATACATCAGCCACCTCACATCTGAATACAAACAAGAGAAATAACATCACAGTGGAATACGAGAGTCTTTGACCTCGTGATCTCAGATTTTCTACAGTTATGAAAAAAATAAATAAAAAAATGATTTATAACTTCTTATGACGCGTAGGTATACCCACTCCTTGAGGATAATTATGGCAAGAATGATTAAAAGACAGCATTTCAAAATTTTATTTTCATCTCGCGGATAAATATGTGTTCTTCGCTCATTATATATGGGGCATTCCACGCCAACTCGACCTGGGTTTGACCCTCTACCCTTTTGATTTGGTTCATAATTTTTCACATGGTTGTTCCGTCTTTCGAAAGCACTCTGATTTTTTGTCAGATTTTTTGATTCAAATTTGTTCGAATAGGAAAATAAAATTACGCAAGAAAAAAATCACACAGAAGGACATTTTCTAAAAATCTGAAAAAAATCTCAAAAATCCTTTACTCGATTTCAAAAATTTCGGCGTGTGGACCAGAGTGGGCCTGCGTTACCCACATGCATATGCGGCTGCCCGTTTAAATGTCAATATCAAATTCCATGAGGATTTCAGGTTCCCCAGAAAAACATTATTATTTTCGATGTGATGAATGAATAATATGTTATAGGAATATGTAACGAGAAATCCTCTATCTTCGATTAAATCTGCACAGTTATACTAACGAATTTTTGTTTTTGTTTGTATCTACATTATTAAAATAGCAAGTGTCGACGTTGATGTCTCTGAGCCAGACTCCCAAAAATTCGCTTTTATAAGGAAAACTTTTCAGACCTGAGTCAATTTTTATTAACCAAGGTTTAAGTTGTATAGGAAATTGAAGATGGGATATAAAATACCCAAATGTATTTCCAGGTCATTTCAAATTGCAATTAGATTCTATAAGAATTCCATGATTTTAGACTTTCCATGATGACTGCGCAACACCCTAATGTACTCTGTGTGATTATACGACGTTATCGGCATTCGACGATCGTGTATCAGAATCGTGTAGCTTTCAAAACGACAATGATGTTAAATAGATTGAAATTCGGCTTTCAATGAACACTTATAAATGTATAATTAGTATAACATTACTATACAACATTTGATAGCGCACGGAAGTCTGGCGCGGTTAATTGTTCGAAATAACGACTCATCGTTACTAGAAAATATTTTTTTCAAACTTTTTGAACTCATCGTCATTGTAACATCTTTATGTAAGACGATGTACGCATATCGCCAGGCCTCAATGTCAGAGAATGTTCACAATGATATATTTGTGACTGTTGTAGGTCGCAAATGTAAAATTGTTGAACCGTTTCTTTTCTTTTTTTAAATCCATTTTGCGATTAAATTTTTTTAAACTAAATCAATGCGAGCTACTAGGCATAGTTTATCCCGTTTCTAATCTGCGTTTCACTGATATTTAGTGCAATAAATAGTATATTGTATCTCGCAGATTTCAATGTTACATTTATTATCTAGAGTCTACATTACAGATCGAATAGGTCAAAATATTCAACCTTTGCCTTTTCATCATTCCACTATTGGATATCAATCGAATGTCAGCAGTATAATATTGAAGAGTTACACACATACTTATGTAACTCTTCGATATACTCATGTATATTAAAGTTTGTTACTTTGTGCGAACACGCTTATCGCTCATTATGATGAACTGTATTTATTTTTATTTTTTCACACCAGTAATCGCGCATCGTTTTATGCTAATGTATAAGTCTATTACCCGGGCTTAAGGCTTATGAAGAATATAATAGAATACGTACCTACCTGGAATTCTTTTTACTTATTATTCAACAAAATGACGTTACTATCTTTCATTTGAAATTCAAATGTACTAATATCTTGACTACATACTATAACTCGTATGTTTTTGTCCAACAAATTACGATTCCGAGAATATTATAACGTGTTCTCTATTCGAAAACGATATGTATCAGCTTCCAAGGGTGCAATGTACCCTCTTTGGAAAAAATAATAATTGGAAGTATACATACTTGATTGTTACCATCTTTCAATCTTCATTCATATTCATCAAAGTACTCAGAATTTTTTTCGAGCGGATACAAAGTAAAGAGAAAAAGAAAATAAAAAACAGACAGTATACTATAAGATGGGAATGAAAATAAACGACAAATTTATTCAAATGTATAATATTATATTTAAAAACTATGTTACATCTCTGTTATTTCTGACTAGAAACATAAGTTATAAAGTGAAGAAGAAGAGGGAGAGAGAGAGAACAAAAATGAAGAAACTTCATTTGGTTTCCTTAGCATTCTCTTTACCCCAGTCTTCGGAAACATATTTTAAAAGATCAGTTAGTCCCTCGAATTCCGTCCTACTTTGAGGTGGATTATTTTTTGATAATCTTGGCAATATAGATCCCATCTTTATTCTAAACTCTTCGGCATTAGATGCTCCAGATAGTTTCCATATACCATAAAATAATATCCCACAGCCTGTTACTGCGTACACTGTACCCCAGCCTAATGCTCTAATCGCTAAAGAAGCTCCGGTTTCTGTCATTCCTTTAGCTCCTGATACTCCTTCGTGAAAATATTTCGGATCTTGTTTCCTAGCCGCAATTACTGTCGTTCCAAAACCTATAGCTGCTGCAATTCCTGTTACAGCTGAGAGAAATACTGCAGCTAAAAAAAAAATAAAAAAAAAATGAAATATAACGCCTTTTGTAATCACTAATTCTCTCGTGATAATGATTCATGAAAATAATTTCGTTGAAACATGTTATATCGGTAAATTATAAATGGAGGTTATGGTATCGTAAATATTAATGATAGTAACGATTCATTTGCGATTACGTGTCGCTAATTACCCTGAATTTTGTCCTTCTTTTTTTCAAGATCGGTTGATTGTATTGACAATTGATCTCTGCCATCATTTGACGAGTTAGAATCATTTGAAATGATTTTATCACTATCAGAAGCCATTTGTATCTTTGTATTTTTATCAACGGTGGCGTTCTCTAGCGACAATATCTTGTAATATTTTATCGTGGGGATTTTTGGTTCATATTAATGGCAACAGGTATGCTTGAGCTTGATTTTCATGCGCAGTAAATTACTGCTGCTACATAATTTTGCTGTAACGCTGTTCGTTGTTGATCACGTGGTTGCGTGCAACAACGAATAGCGTTACAGCAAAATTATGCAGCAGCAGTAATTTACTGCGCATGAAAATCAAGCCGTACGTGTTGCTCTTTTTGACGAAATAATGTTGGTAACAATTAATGGCTGAACAAGGATAATAGTATTTTATTTACTTTACTTCAAATGATGTTTAAATATACGCTGCATTCTTCATGAAGTAATAGACTTATGAGAATCTTGTATGTATGTATATCGATAACAAGCGTCTAGTAATTTAATTTTTTTTTTTTTACTTCCAATTGTTTCTTTTTTCTTATTATTCAAGCGCTTTTCTCACGCGGATACATATAAGAGTCGAGCTGCGAGTCTATGGTGAAAAGCATAATAACAAGTGCGAGAAATAAAAATATTTCTTCTTTTCTCCTAGTTTAAAATGTCCCTAAAGTTTGATATTTTTTTTTTTTTTTTAGTGGTCAAAAGGAGTGAAAAATAAATGAAAACGTCAGACGCATGTCAATTTTCTGAAGGCCGGCGATGTTCTGTCTTCCTGTATCAACAAAACACTTACATATTTACATGTTAAAAATAATGTTTTTAAAGGAAGTGTAAAGAAATTTTTAACCAAATATACGATATATAATTAACCAAAATCGCACCATAGAAGTTCAAATAAATACGTCTCAATTATGGAAGGTAAATAGTGTTCGTTAAAAGCATGATAATCACTGTCTCTTCATCATTTCTCCCTTCCTCTCACCGATTTCTTTATAATTTCTATATTTATAGCAACGGAACCATTCAAAAATCGATAAGTTATTTTCAAAGAATAATAAGATTATCCTTTAACCGATCACACAACTTCGTTTATAAACGTAAATAACGTTATCTCACTATCAGTCATGTACCAGTCTCCATATATTATTATTTATTAATAATTAACGTATCTAGACTAACTTCAGTTTGTAATTCTATGAAACATAATATCTGCGTATGATTAATGTCGACAAATCTCCTCGGTAATTTCCATTTCCATTAAACTTGTTACAATTCATCATTTTTATTGTAGATTAACGACGAGCTTGCGTTACGCCTCATTCAGTTATTATAGACGTTTCAAGATTGATCGTTACGATTTTCTTGTTATTTTTTTCTAAGGTGAAACTACGCACAACATTGATAAACTATTCGGGGAATTAAGAGACGCTGTTAAATCTGGAAACGAAGTTAAGGAGAATGGTCTTAATGATATTATGCAAATATTAGACTCGTTGATCAATGTCAGCAAAACATCTGTCGGAGGTAAATATCCAGCTGAAATCAACCAACGATTACTATTCACATTATGCAGTATTAGTTCTGTGCAATGGATGCGGAGATTTGATACGCGGCATAAAATTGCCAGTTAAATCATCTAAGATGTTCACTGTAGTTCAAAGAAACGAATAATATCTGCTTTATTCTAAGGCTTTCCAGTTCTACTAGTCTATTACATTGTTTTTATACTCAAAACTGAGACAACATTGAATAGAATAACAATAAATGTTGTGTTTGAGTTATTTTTGATTGGAACTGATGTGCCTTGGCTTTGTTGTATGTTTGTTTAATGATTCACTCTGTCATTTACCAATTTAGAAATGTTAATTATTCATTAATTTACAGAAACGTCAGAGTTTGAAATTGACGATGTGTTTCTATCGCTTCTTAAGCACGAATCGCAGTTAATTGTTGCAAAGACAACGAGAGCTATTGCTGAAATTGCAAAGACTGATAGAGGTCGAGAAAAATGCACAAATTCTGAATTGATTAAAGTTTTAGTTGAATTATTGAAAGAAGAATACGACATTAATATTTTGACTCAAGCTTCTCGAGCTTTGGGAAATATATGCTATGAAAATGGTGCGTATGCAAAAAGAATATTTCTTCTATCACCGTTACCGACTTACATATAATCAATGCATTAAATTACATCAGAAATTGTAACGTCACCATCTTTCTTCGTGCAGATAAGGGAAAGACACTTGTCGAGGAACAAAACGGCTTGACATTCATATTAACAGCCCTCAAGATGGGTATAAGTTTAGGGGATGCGGACGGGGCTGCAGGACTGAGAAATGTTGCAGCTGGATTGTTGTTAAATTTTCTTATCAATCAAACTGCATTACAAAAAAAGGTCTGGTTTTAATATGATTCTCAATTTACAGTCCAATTATATTTTACTCCTTTTATCATATGTTCATTTTTGGGAGAATTATATTCATGCCTTTCTTAGTTGAAGTTAAAGTAAGTAAGGAATTGATGAATACTGTTATTACGGAATAAATTTTCCAGGCCTTGGACGAAAATGTATTGTCAATCGTGTGCAGCATTCTAGAAATTGATGGTACAACTTCTGGAGAAGCTGCGACACATGCCATGTTGATATTAGGGATATTGGCTGATTTAGGACAGGAAGTTCTAGACGAAAGATTAACTAAAATACTCGTCAATATTCTGGCGATCGATGCATCACCGGAATTATCAGAAATGTGCCTAGAGCTGTTGCACGGACAGGCAGAAAATGGTGAATCAGTTAATCAGCTTGAGACAATGTTCCATTAATTCCTCTCCTTGATCTCATCAAATTTTATGGCAAAAATCGTTCACCTTTATTTCCAGAAAGTACAAAATTGTTATTAGCAAAAGCCGGGGTGTGCGAACTGCTATTGAAACTATTGGAAAAACACGGACCACGTTGTACAGACGAAGAGGCAAGATCAGTGCTAAAAGTTGCCTGTGATTTGATTGTATTGATCCTAACCGGAGGTGATTATTATTATGCCCGCATTGTTTGACAATGTAGAACGAATAAATGAGAAAGTTTTTGCAATCCAATTCGCAAATCGATTTATGGCTCTTTACAGAATTCTAAAATAGTAAATAAAAAATGATTTCATTTTCTCTTCACAGATGAAAGTATGGATGTACTTTACGACGGTAGCAGCGGCGAAGTGTATAAAAAATTGGTAAACTGGTTGGAAAGTGGAGACGAAGATTTGCAAGTAGCAGCAGTTCTTGCGATGGGGAACTTCGCTCGGAGCGATACCCATTGTGAACTTATGGTAGCTCAGGGAGTACATTGTAAATTGTTACGACTATTGAGCAAAAATGATAATAGGCATTGCCCTATAAGATTGCAGCATGCGTTGCTCAGCGCTCTGCGAAACCTCGTCATTCCTACTAGTAATAAAGCGGTAGTATTAGCAGACGGTCTTGTTGACGTGGTGTATCCCATGTTAGACATTCCCACCTTTCCAGTCGTTTTCAAACTTTTGGGTACGCTAAGGATGGTCATCGATGGACAACGTAAGCTTACCTATAGCATAGCTTTACCCTATTTTCCGTAGATTTAGTAACTGGGATTGATCTTGGTTGGCTTCTATTGATCAGAATAATTGTATAAAAAATTCATTTCATGATTTACAGAAGAGGCCGCAATTTCCTTGGGCAAAAGGGAAGATCTCATAAAAAGAGCAGTTGAATGGTGCGCTACGGAAGATCACCCAGGGGTACAAGGTGAAGCTAATCGTCTGGTGGCATGGCTCATCAAGAATAGCAGGTGATTGTATAAGAGCGTTGCTCTACTTTGCGTTAAGGATTTAAAAATCTGTTTTTATGGAAATTAAGAGTGTTTCTAATATCCAATTAATATCGTTTTTAGAGACAAAGAAGTGGCTTCGTTGATCATAAACCATGGAGCTATTAAACATTTGGTAAAAATGTTGACTGCTCAACATGCCTTGATGCAAAACGAGGCTTTGTTGAGCTTGACTATACTCACTACAATCAGTTTGACCGAATCCCAAACGCCTGTTATCGAAGCTGATATTGGACAGACGATTTGTGACTTTCTTGATAAATATGGTCCCCAGGTTGAAGCTCCTATGATTTACAATGCCATAGGATTGACCGATAGTCTAATTAAATCAGGTGAAGGTCTAAACTTGAGTATTGATTCTTTCAAAACTATAATCGCTAGAATAGTTCTGTTGAAGGAAGAACAGATCGACACTCTCGAAGTGTTTCTCAAATAAATTAAAACGATAGTATCTAAATAACTATTTTCGATATTGTTGGATTGATAAAGGTTGCATTTTCAGATATGGTAAAGGAGCATTTGGTGAAGTCTGGGGTACCGGTAGCGTGGAAAAAGTTACTTAAAATTCGTTCATCAGACATTCCGGATTTGAGGGAAAAGGTGATGCCATTATGCCTTTTGATGGGCGCAGATATTGATTAAATAAAAACCGAATAGATATATATAGCATTTAGGGGATGCTGGGTGTTTTTTTAACGAGCCCAGAAAATCATAATGCACAAAATCCATGGGAAAAACTTTCATGGGATAAATTTCATGGTAATCTTTAAATCCCTTAATCTAGCGATTATATTCGTGTGTCTTACAATTAGTAACCGAAGATATGTGCGAAATTCAATTGAGAGAGATAAAGAGAGAGAGAGAGGGAGGAAGAGGGCTCGTTGTTTTCTATATGGAAAAATTAGGTTGCGAGTATGCTCGGCGTCTGCATCCCCTTTAAAAGAATTTGAAGAATACAATTATTAAGGTATATTGAAACATTGAAAAAATCGGATTTTCTATCTTAAAGTGTTACCCTTGCTGCCATAATTGATGTTAATATTTCATGCATCTTTCAAGATTAATTACTAGTAATTGTTAAAAAAAATCAAATTTAAAAGATATTCAAAAGTTAGTTTAATATGTAAACTTTCGTCGCACATTTTCAAGGAGATTACGTTTTGCGAGCACGTAGATAAATCATGAATTTCTCTCAACTCGGGACTAATGTTTCGATTTTATTTTATTTTATTTTATTGTATTTTATTCTATTCCATTTCATTTTATATATATTAACATAATATATAAAATTTTTGCTCGTTGACCAAAATCCTACGTAATTCTAGTTAAAATAAATTTAATAAGCAACGCACTACATTTTACCTTATTAATATTATTATTGTAATTATTATTATTATTATTATTATTATTATTATAATAATAAATGTTATATTGCCAAATATATTTATAAAATAAAATTAAAAAAAAAAAAAACATACATATATATTTATTAACTTATTCATTAAAAAAGTGCGATTTCAATATTTTGAAACTTAGTTCATAACTTATGCTATTACATCATGGTATAAAAATGAGAATGCGAAATCAAGTAATTTCTGTCTTGTATTTAAATATATGCGAGAAAGGAATTTAAAGAATAAGAAGAGGAAGAAGTTTGAAAACATTTTATGTAACGTTTCAATAAACTTATAATCATATTTTTATATTCTTGGCGCCTCGGGTTGTAGGAGTGGCTAGAATATCTTGAAATGACGTAGGTATTATACTTCATTAAATTGTCGCTAGCAGTAAGAGCGTTGCATTCGCCTAGGCTGCCACGTAATGTTGTGTGTCGTTAATGTGTTGCTTTCGTAAAATAATTTTCGAAAATTTACCCCTTTAAGAGAGCAATGCGCGTGTCTGTGATGTGTGAAACGTAACATCGAATAATTATATTGAAGATAAACTTTGTCAACGTAGGTAAGTGGTCTTTGATATATCGACAAATAAATTTACATCTCTCATGCCGCGTACGAACTACGAGATGAAATAAATTTTGTCATTTTTCAATGACGTTTTTAACCTTACAACTATCGCTTATCATTAAATGACGACGCATTTTTCATCATCAACACTATAATTAAATCAAATATATCTATATTCAACGTCATTATCGTTTAGTTTTTTATTATTTTTAATTTTATTACCTAAATATAATACAAGAACCTAAAGAAAAGTCAGGGCCGATTGCTGCAGAGTGACAGAACTATGTAGTTCGAAGTTTCTGGTGATATTGGGTCAAGGTACTCAATTTTTTTTCTTTTTTTTTTTCCTGTTTTCTTATTAACTATTTTTAATCGTCATCGAATACTTGATTTAACAAATATCATTACAGTATCAATGCATCGTTTTCGTATATAATTTAATCCTCAATTTTTAAAGCGAATTATAATATTTTACACCATTCTGCTGCCACATATGCAGCATCTTTGTTCACATATTTCTTAAATTTCTTTTAAATATAACAATTTATAATCATCGAATAATCTCACGTATATATCATATCACGCGAATTATATCTCTCATTTCCTTTTTTTCTCCACGTCATAATTTTCCGAACTTACTTATCTTTTCTTGTACATACTACAAAGAGGTCCTTAGTTTATGATGATTCATTCAATCATACTACATCTTATCGTAGTTATTTCTGGAATAACCCTTCACACTATATATTATTAAATTAATAAAAATATCCGTTTATTGTAATTAACGAAGATACTAGGCAAGGGAGTTGCTGCTTTAGCTTTTTTCATCATTAAACACTTGCTTTTAGTTTATAAGTTCAATGGTTCAACAGTTAGTTATACATTGAAAGTGTAACAATTGTCATACTCTGCAATTCTAGTTTCTAAATTGTCGTACTTCACCGTCTAAAATCAGCCTCATACCTACACACCCTCATACATTCAATTTCATTACATATCGCAAAGTAATGCTATGCAGTCGCTAAACGATCTTAAAAAACCACAAGACTAGTCGAAAAACAGACGACTAATAGCCGTTAGATAATTTCATCGGATTTTCATATCTAAATTACTGTAATCATTGCGTAACTGGATGTTACAGTAATACTCAAGAACTACAGAATGTCTCAATCTAGTGGCTATCAGTATCAACCGTATCCAAACAATCCTGGAACATTGAAAGCCGCGCCACCTCCGATTGTTAATGGAGATCCAAACGTTACACCACGTGTCCAAAATGGTATACAGTCTCCTCCATTCAACCTACGTGGTAAAAAGATTAATCCTGTTTCTGGATACGTTCATTCAACTGTAACTGAAAATTACTTATTTAATATTTGATGATTTTCTTTACAGGTACGCCGTCTTCTCAATCCTCGCGAGATCCGTCGAGAGAACCATCTAGGGACCCGTCGCCTACTCACAATATTCACAACCAGTACAGATCACAGATGCCAAGATCGCCCATGCCTCCGATAAATGGACAGCCAAATCTGAGCAGAAACCCTGCAGGTTTACCTCCGCGAATGGGTCAAATGCAAAATTATAGTCCTTCCGGAACTCCTCCACCAATTCAGAACAGTCAATCAAATGTTGGCTCCTCTGTATCGAACCCTCCGGCGTTTAGGCCGCCTTATTCTTCCCCACAGCCGCCTATTCAACCACCTAGTTTTCAATCCACATTTACAACAAGCCAAATTTCATCACAAAATCAAATCCAGAGTGCAGCTGAACCTCCTATATCACAAACTCCAAATCAAAACTTTCAATCATCAACTGGACAACCAAAACCGTCATTGGTTGAGACTGGAAATGATCTCGTCAACGTGTCATTAACGGCTAATGGCTCAAATACAGCAGCTGTAAACCAGGCCACGTCTGCTTCCCAAAATTTAACACAACTTGGCGCTAGCTCAGGTCACATAGGACAAGGATTTGGCCAAACAAATCGAGGGAATCAGAATCTGCCACCTAATTCGCAGAGTCAAAACAACAGGCCGTCAAATAACGATATAAACACATCGTCAGATGTTGGACCAAACTCGTTAAATTCACATAAACCTGTTCAAAACTTGAGTCAGCCACCTTCGAGTTTGGCTTCTCAACAGAACAGTAGTCAGCCACTTCAGACACCGTTCTTTCCTGCTTCAGAACCACCCAGAAGTTCGACACAGAATATATTCGCGCCGTCAAACACTGTCCCAGCCCCTTCTTTAAGCGCGCCAAGTTTTCCCTCGCAACCGATATTCAGCAGTACGCAAAACTTGTTTGGCAGTACACAAAACGTACCAAGCAGCTCTCAGAACGTATTGGGTACTATTCAAAATGCCATTCCAACTACACAAACTGTACAATATTCTAATCCTACTTCAAATCCGAGGAATTTGCAGACTCTTCCCGGCTCTCAGACTCAATTTGTCACGTCTGCGCCTCCGTCGAATCAATACTCACCCCAAAACCCAATTCTAACAAATTCACGAACTCATACTGGCCCTCAGACAACACAGTATCTGCCTCCTGCGCCTCCTGCGACTCAATATTCAAATCAATATTCCAATCCACCAGCCGCGTTAGGCAGTCAACCAAACTTGTCTGGACCACCTATGGCCCTCAATCAAAGTCAAAACTTGTACGGCAGTCACCAAAATTTAGCTAGTCAAAGAAAATATCCCCCTAATCAATACGGTATTCAACCACAACTGGGTGTAGGAAATATTTCCGGACCCGGTTTGACTACCCAGAAATCTGGGCTGCCACCAAATCCTCCAATTGGTATAGGGCAATATCAAAGTGGCCCTGGGCAAGCTGGAATGCCACTTTTGCCGGGCCAACCACCCGTAAGTGTGAATATAGAATTTTTACTCTCAAATTCTCTGACCAAGCACATTCTTATCAGATAGCTTATCCGGGTGTATTATCAATCTCAATCGTCTAGTACTAAATTATAACAAGTATATGAATATATTGTCTTGTCATTCAGATCATGTAGTCAAGGTCTAAAATAAGCAGATTTTAATTGTATTTCAGTACTTAGATAAGATATAATTACGGGAAATTTGTCTGGCTTTAATTACTATTTTTTTTTTCTTTTTCTATAGAAAATATGAATAATTTTTTTAGCCAAACCCAATGGTTCTGTTTTCACACTGCTTATCAAATGACCATATCTTTTCAGCAAAATCAGTACGCTGCTACACAGCCACAGAATCCTGGACAAATGTCTAATGTTCCATTGGATAACATGGGTAAACGATATCCAGGGTCTTATCCTGATCAAATGAACCAGATGAACAGTCAAATGAGTGGTTTGAACGTCACCCAGTCTGGTTTCAACCAACTTTGGGTGAGATATTTATTGATATTGATTGTGAAGAGTAGAATGTGTTTTTCCTGTATTTTCATTCGTCATTTTACCGCTTAGTTATACCAGGCGTTGTATTTCTGTTTATTTTTAATGAAAGAAGATTCTGTGATTAGTATAAATATTAATTGAATTTTTAAAGGGTATGGAAACTGTAGACCTACTTCAAAACCGAAATGTTTTACCAGCCGAAAAGGTAGAGCCACCAAAAGTTAGATTACAACAAGAATTTCTTGACAGTGTAAACTGCAGTCCTGAGTAAGTCTGACGCTATGATTTGTGAGAGAATTTTATCGGAAAGTAGAGAAAATTTGATTGAACATTTTCCTAAATGATATGTTTCCCTTTACAGCATCTTCAGATGTACGTTAACTAAAATTCCGGAAACTAATGCTCTGTTGAAAAAATCCAGATTACCATTAGGAGTTTTGATACATCCGTTCAAAGATCTGAATGTAAGTTAATATTGTGTTTTATTGATTTTACGTTATAAATACACCCAAGGACATTAAATAAAGTCATTTATCCATTTGTTTTTCTTTTCAGCATCTACCAGTTATACAATGCAGTACAATAGTACGTTGTCGTGCGTGTAGAACGTACATTAATCCATTTGTTTATTTTGTTGATTCGAAAAGATGGAAGTGCAACTTATGCTACAGAGTTAACGAACGTCAGTATTATAACAAATTCATTCATATAACATCAAATTAAAGTATTGATAATTGTATAATTATCAAATAGAATTCAATGATTCAATCATTAATCAAATCATTTTCATTTCAGTTCCCGAAGAATTCCAGTTCGATCCAGTTACTAAATCTTATGGCGATCCATCGCGCAGACCAGAAGTTAAAACTAGTACTATTGAATTCATAGCACCCAGTGAATACATGGTGAGATTATGGCCATCGTCTAATAAAATTGCTCCCACAAGTTGTTGAACTTTGAAGAGAGTACAGATTGAATTAAATTTCAGCTTCGCCCTCCACAACCGGCAGTTTATTTGTTTGTACTCGACGTATCAAGACTAGCAGTTGAAAGTGGCTATTTAAGTGTTGTATGCAACACGATAGCCGACGAACTGTCCAGGCTACCAGGAGACAGTAGAACGCAAGTTGGATTCCTCGCGGTTGATTCTGCGTTACACTTCTTTAGTATGCCTGACAATGTGTCGCAGCCACATGAAATGGTCATGCTAGATGTAGATGGTAATCTATAGCTTACTAATCTTATCTTATAAACTCTACCTATGCGATTGTAGAACACCTTTGATCATTTTCACAGATGTGTTCCTGCCTTGTCCGGACAACTTGATTGTAAATTTGAAAGAAAGGGAGGAACTGGTCAGAGACTTGTTGGTCCAATTGCCAGTGAAATTTCAAGGAACGCATGACACAAACTGTGCACTAGGAGCCGGCTTACAAACAGCTTTTAAATTAATGGTATTGAAATACAGATCTTCACCGTTTGATAGTATTGACTGATTTCACAATACCGAATAATAAACGAGGGTAAAATAACGGGCATAATAATCGTTATCATTTTAATAATATCTTCGATTTTTTATGTTCAGTCTCCAACTGGTGGCAGAGTGACCGTATTCCAGACTTGTCTACCTAATGTGGGACCCGGCTCTCTGCAATCCAGAGAAGATCCTAACAACAGATCAGGGAAAGATGTGCCACATTTAAATCCGGCAACTGATTTCTACAAAAGAATTGCTTTGGATTGCAGCGGACAACAAATTGCTGTTGATTTATTCCTACTAAATAGCCAGTACAGCGATATGGCTACTTTATGTAAGATATAATCATAAAAATTTCAACAACAACATGTTTACATCAAATGATCGTCGATATATGTTATTTTAAATATTGTTTTGCAAGCTAACGAACTAAAGGTATACTTCGTATTCGTTTTTCAGCTGGTATGTGCAAGTTTTCGGGTGGTTGTATATATCATCTGCCTTTGTTCAGAGTAAACAAACCTCAGCACACAGACGTACTAGAACGAATGCTGCGCCGTTATTTGACACGAAAAATTGGCTTCGAAGCAGTGATGAGAATACGTTGTACCCGTGGTCTGAGCATCGACACTTTTCACGGAAACTTCTTTGTTCGTTCTACTGATTTACTTAGCTTACCAAACGTCAATCCAGACGCAGGTTTTGGAATGCAAGTTGCCATCGATGAGAATCTTTCAGACGTTCAAAGCGTTTGTTTCCAAGCCGCCTTGCTCTACACATCTAGCAAAGGTTGATTTCGCATTAATTCATCGTTTTATTTCATTTTATTTCTCGCACTCGTTCAAGGAGATCCGCTTACTATGACGAATTTATTTCAGGTGAAAGGCGTATCAGAGTTCACACCTTATGCCTACCTGTAGCAGCCAATCTGAGCGATATCTTGCATTCTGCAGATCAGCAATGTATCGCAGGACTTTTGGCAAAGATGGGTGCGTTAGTTTGCTATGTATTAAGTTATCTATTCTACAACGCGATGATTAAACTCGTTTAAATTACAGCAGAGCGAAATTACTCTGCGGTAATTCAACCCAGTTATAATGTTATCAAATATTCAATATAGACGCTATGTTGTTCTTGCTCAAACAGATGTTATCTGATTGAATTCTTTTCGGAATTAATCGCCCTGCTACTATCTAAGAAAAATTACGAAATTTCATGCTTTTAGTTATCTGAAAATATGCTCATTATATTTGAAAATTGGAACGTAAGATCGTTTACTCAGGGTCTACGCCTTCTGACGTCACAATTATTGCTTATGATAATATTTATCTTTTTTTAGCTGTGGACAGATCACAACAGTCTTCGTTATCTGACGCAAGGGATGCATTGATAAACGTTGCTATCGACGCTTTATCTGCTTATAAATTATTACAATCTGTACAATCTGCCAGCCTGTTGGCTCCTGGAAATTTGAAATTGTTGCCGCTGTATATTATCTCGCTTCTAAAATGCGTGAGTAATTTTTAACGTTTGTTTCTAAATCACAGAACTGAAAGTCACGTATCTTCAATTCATAATTTCTGAATATTTTTTCTAGGTCGCATTTAGGTCAGGAACTAGCACCCGACTGGACGATAGGGTGTATGCGATGTGTCAAATGAAGGCTCTGCCTTTATCCCAGCTTATACAAAATATTTATCCTGATTTGTACCCGGTTCATTCTCTCGACGATAACAATGCTAAAGACATCGATGGAAAGATCTGCCCACAACCACCACGGCTACATTTGTCTGCCGAAAAACTTGACTCGAGAGGTGTATTCGTGCTAGATGCTGCTGACAAAATCTATATTTATGTTGGAAAAAACACTCATCCAGCATTCTGCAGTAACGTATTTGGGGTACAGGCCTTTTCCTGTATACCAGAGGAAATGGTACGTTATTATTCAGCTTTTTAGCATATTTGGTTACGCATCGACATTCGGAAACAAAGAATACATTTACATCTGTAATTCGAAACCTGTTATAACTATTCTTTGATCTTATATGACTCTCTCTGAAACTGTTGTACGTAATTAGAAAATTCGATTTGTCCATCTCTTGAATAAGGAGATATTCCTGCCGTTGGGTTCTGTAAAATTTTCACAGGCGTTAATGAACGTAAATGACTTTTTTTAATTACAGTACGAATTGCCTGAGCTGGATACTCCTGAAAGTGAAAGAGTTCGTAATTTCGTATTCAGTCTTCAAGAAGAAAAGCCGTTCTATGCTTCCCTGCAGATCATTCGGTAAGATAATGATTCAAATAGTGAATAACTACCTATTTTTCTAAACGAGTGAATGCGATAGTTTGACTTATACAATGAAAATATTGAATATATTTTATTTGTTTTACAGAGAAGACAGCCATTTCAGGCAGATATTTACCGAACGATTAATCGAGGATCGTATTGAGTCTGCGTTGAGCTACTATGAATTTTTGCAGCATTTGAAAACCCGAGTAAAGTAGCCGAGTTTGAATAGCCTTGTAAGACTAAGGTCTTGGAAAGACATTAAATAGTGTGAATATTCAACTGAAAAATATGATATAACGGTGAATTTGAGTTGAGAAAAATAATCGTGCGTTGAGTTTTTTTCAAGTACGCTTTATGGATCGGTGAATGGTTATACGATACGTCTAAGTGACTGTGAATGAAGAAGTGTTACAAATATAAACTGTATAGCACACTAGATTCGACCATTTTTAACTGAGGATTTATCCATATACCGTTAGACGTTATAGAGGATAGGCCTAAATATTCATGAAATAAATAATTGTAACTTGAGGTGGATTGATATGCCATATACAAGTAAAGAAATAGCCTTGTTTATTTTCTTCTTCTTCTTCTTCTTCTTCTTCTTCTTTATTCGCAAAAAGTTAAAGCATTTAAAGGATAGATTATTGTAATAAATATTATTATGTATTATGGAAACAATAATTGCTTATATTGTATGTAATTACGTTGTTGTATCTTGTATTTTTAGTATATTCAATTTTGTTGTTAGTTAGATATTTTATAGTGAGACGTTCGGTTCTATACGGAAAGATGCCTGGATACTACACGTTCTAAAATATATATATACGTGTGTATCGGAACGAAATGTCACACTATAAAGTCTGTAAGGTCTCTGTATTTCGAGGGTAAAAGCTCGGAGAAATTTATAATGAAAGAAAAATAGAAAGAGAGAGAGAGAAAGAGAAAAATGAACTACTTGCTGAAATCTTTCATCTTATAATTCAATATTTTCCGAAATGAGAAATAAAATATCCGTTTTTCGGAATCTGATTCCAAACTGGACAAGTTTCGAATAAATTTTTATCTAATTCAATGATTTGTATATTTCAAATGATTCGATATTCGTATTTTAATTAGTTTATATTATTTATAAAATTGAAGAAAAAAACAAAAAAAGAAAAAAATGATATAAAAAAAAAAGTTCTGCTGAAGTACGATCATTGTACATCAAATATTGTACTATACATATATACGTTATATATTTATATATACTATATATATACATCTAATATGTATATACTATATTAGAGTGGTCCTTAAACGTGTGATTTTTAAATTTTCAAGTTTCACATCTCAATCGGTTTTAAAAACAGAAAAACAAATTCCCCTGAAATTTTAGATCTTAATTTCACCGGGAATACGTGCCGCAGAATTTTTTCTTTTTTCTTCATCAATAAAATTGTTTTTTTTTTTTTAATTTTTTTGACTTTGTATTCACTCAAAAAAATTCTAAGTGCTGTAAATTGATACTATATCTATTCAACTAATATTGCAGCTTGAGATTTTTAATTTAAATTAAATATGAATAAATTTAATTCTTTTATTTAGATGGATCTTATCTAGCTAAACGTTTTCATATTTACTTTTAGCTATTAAAAATGAATAAAAAAAACCTCCATCGACTTGTATTAGAATATCTCTAAAAAAATAGTAAAATAATTATCATCAAATAAATAATTTATTTATTGATTTTTCAACCAATTTTATTATATAAAAAAAAAAAAAAGAAAAAGAAACAAGTTCCTTTGTATTTGGAACCGATTGAGAGGTGCATGTTGAAAATTTAAAAAATCACCCTTATTCAAGGACCCCTGAATATATAAAATTGGAGTTGAAACAGCGAAAGTGGAAATGATAAATTTCTATTTATATCTTTGAGAATATATAGCCTGCGTCTACGATTGTAAAATATAAATCGCGTTATGAAAAATGAATAAATATACCGGGTCAAACTTTGACCTGGCGATTACGAAACGTTAGCATCACTTTTTCGAAGAGAAAAGTAAGGTAAAGAAAAGTGAAGAATAAAAACAAAAAAAAACAAAAAAAAAATATATATGTATATGAAGCGATACAGATGAAAATAAGAGTCTTGTATTGTGTTAAAAATTCATTACTACTATATGATTCCGTGACTTCACCTCTGCTTGTTATTTAACTATTTACCAATTATTGTTGAATATTAGTTCTCATTATGAATCACTTATGTACATTACACACAATATATGGGACAAAAATATCGTAATTATTTATTTTTAATCAACCTTTACGTACGTAGTTCTTTTTATTCAACTTTATATTTCATATATAGGTATAATACCCGCAGGTATACGTAATCGTTTTACCCTATATGTATAAATTTAGTTTTTTTTTTCTTTTTTAAATACCTTCAAACAGATCGGTATAATAAATTTTCTAACTTAACACAGAATTCCTGTATACCTATATACCTATGTACTATAACATCATCATCACATCCATCTTAACTTATCGTAAATTGAAAAATAAAACTGTATACAATAACAAATCACTTTTTATTACTATTATACTTATACCTATACAGATTTTTCTTTTATACCTTATACTATACATTAGTTTTCTTTAAAACTATAAATCGCTAACTTATTATTATAATAATAATAATAATAATAATAATAATAATAAGGGCGAGGGAGAGGAGCTGATGGATAGAAATAACAATTAAACTATATAATGTAATAAATTTGCCGCCGTAGATTTTTTGTATTTGCGCTAAATTTAGTACCGTAACCGGGCAAACGGTGGCGTATAATAAAACGGCGGCGGCGCCGTCGCCGCCGCGGGTTTCAGTGGCGTCGGCGCCGAGGCGCGTGTCGTTTGATTCTGTTATCAGTAGTGGTGAGAGCAGTGTAGGAGGAGGTCTAATATTCAGTTACATCTGTGACAGGGCGGTAAGTTTGTTTTGATCGTATATATAATATAGAATCTGAACCATTTGATTAAGAACAGTGTGCGCATTATTCAAATTTCTTATGGTAGTCGTGCTGCAGTAATATACGCGCGAAAATTTATTTTGAATTCTAAACTCCGATAATATGCGATACAGGATGATAAAATGAGTGTTTAAAATATGATACAGTTGTACTTATGTAGTTATAGTTATGCGCATATCATTCGGAGTATATTTTTAACCGAAATCTAATTCAATATCATAAATATGAAAATGAGAATTCCTATTCGTAGATATAGCATAGCATAGTATAGGTGCAGACGCGGACCGCTCCGGTTAGCTAAATATCATACACCTGTTCCCATTAGTTATTTTTTATTACGTTTGTGTTCACTGCGCGATGTTATTCCGAGATATTTATATTAACATTTATATTGAAATATTTCTACTTCTTGATATTCGAACATTATATATATATACTAATAGTTTTCCGAGCGTATTTCTGATGGAAATAAATAATAGAGATATTCATGCAATCGAGAGTTGAAATAAGACGAAACTTTACGATTTATGAATTTGAACTAATAATTACGCGCCACCATTATACGCAGATCGATTCAAGTTTCTCAGTTTCTTTTATATTCGTTATGTGAATGAATTTTTGAACGAGAAATTTAACACCCTCGTAGGTACCTACATTCGCTTATTTCATTTTTATCCTTTGATCGAATTTCAACAATTCGACGATATTACCTCATTTCCAATAAACTTTGAGATCTATGCTGCGCAGAGATGAAATTGTGCCTACGCTATCGAGTCGCGTACTTTTTGTTCGTATCTGATTTACGCAAAAAAGGATACTAAGAAACCTTATACCGCGCTGAATTATCATTGATTATCATTAATTATCATTCCAAATGCAAACAGCAATAAGTATCCATTATTATTCTTGATATTAACTGCGCGGCGTCGAGCCTAGGATGACCTTAAATGTACAGACATACACCTACTCCCGCGTCCTTGTACTACCATGCATAAATGACGCTTTGAGAATTCGTATGTGTTTTTGTGTTTTTTTTTTGTTTTTTTTTTTACACTGGTGGGTCTCACCTCCGACAGGTACTTGCGTATAACAGCTATATACATGCAGAGACTAGTCTCGAGCTATGAATAACTTTATTTCATCGAATATTTTTCAAATCTGTTATACACTATGTAGTTGCCGAGTTAATTATACGATTCGTAATACGTAAAAATAGGACATTTATCGTATTATTAATTCGTCGAAGATATAGAGATGGGTAGACGCGATACATCTCAATTTTATTTTACACTATATCAAACTAGCATTGCGCTATGTTGCTGAACATATACGGTTTAAAATTAGACCGATTCGTTTCCTAATTCGTTGAAGGGGTAGTAACTTATTATTCGGTTACTTTCATTAATGGAAGTTAATACTAGCACGCTATTACCAATACGTATGCATGTATGCATGTGTGTATGTATATTGTACACATATGTATGTAAAAGTTCAAAGAATGAGGCTAGCGATGCTAAACTTTTGAATTGCTATACCGCATAGTTTTGCAGGGCGTGAATCCCGCCCGATTCGGCTGGACCGAAGTAGGGAAAGTTATTACCAAAATACACAGGCATGTTTCAATGTATATTATGTTTCCTGGGCTAGTGCCGATGCGGTAGCGGTTAACGTATATAAGTTTAATTTAAACTATTTTTAAGATCGACCTTATACACGCCGGGTAACAATTGGATAAACGTTTATATTAAACGTTATAGCTAAACCACTGACCACACACATGGATGAATATAGTATATATATTCGGATATATTTATCATTTTATTGAAAACCATTCGCCGCCAATATACGAATTATTGCATATTCATACGAGAAAATATTCCAGAGGTCAATAATTATCGCCACATAATGACCCTTTTCATTGGGGTAACTACGAATTGATGATATTGCGGAAATAAGGGGTCCGGAAACTGTAAAAGAGCGAAATGTTTAATAATGACGCAATCACGTCGTTCCGATCATTTGATAGACTGAATTATTTGCGGGTACTATATGTGGCTGCGGGAGAGAAAATATGTTACCGCAAGGATTTTTCAACCATTAGTCATCCATATTACGTCGATCACCTTGTCAAAAGCTCCTTTTCGATTTCCAGAGCTTCCCCTCGGGTGGTTTTCTCCTTCTTTCCTATTTTATTTTTGGGGAAATTGGAATTGAAGTGGTCAAGAGGTCAGGATTACCCTATCCTGGTTCTAAGACCAAGACGAATCTATCGATTTCCGGAAAGCCTTTCCATCACACAATTTTTAGCATATATTCTTCCGGCAGATTATACGTGATATTACACGTAGGTATAGGTAGATTGAAACAAAATTCGTTCTCTATTATAGAAATTCTGAATCTATCGGACATATTCTCTGATATAGTTCGTATAGTTAAAGCTCTCTTCTCCTGTTGTTCGGATTATATAGGAATCGGACGATAGGCAAGTATCAAATAATCGGGTATGTATTTACGTTCGTGTAAATATAGTACATAGGCATGCGATGTGTATATTGGGGTGTTTGGGTTTACTCTTCGGGACAAACTCCCACAGCAAACAATTGCATATACTGGGAAGTGTTAAATGTAAAACGCCAAAGGTTCAACACGAGAGTTATAGAGGTATTGAATATCCCGAGATTTGAGGACAGTGAAATAAAATTCAGATAAAATCGTGCAGTTCCATACAAGAACAAATAATGTTTTCAAAAAACTTTATCTTTCACGGCTGTCGCGATTTGGAACGAAACTTCTCACGGTTAACAAGATTTTCGACGTAGCTCTATTATATCTTCTACGTTTATTATTCTAATCAATTTTAATAACATAATACAAACGATGCAAGTTTTTGCTGCTAAAATTTCTGCTAGTATGTGCTGACAGTTTTAAACCGAAAGTGATTCATTCAATCAATAAAAATCTCGATCTACAACGTTTCTGTAGCTTCGGATAGAGCCGAGGATAACGAGGATTGTAAAAGTAACATGGCTCTAATTGCAATCGTTTTCTGGTAGCTGGTGCAAAAAGGAAAAGAGAACGAAAGAAAGAAAGAGGGAAAGAAAAAAAAAACTGATTGGAATTAACGATTTCGACGTTTTTAACGTAAGCTCAGAGCTTAATGTCCGGCAACTATTGCCAAGCTACCAAGCAACGGATACTTAGTACATACATGGTGAATGATTCATTGTTTCTTTAGGAAGATGGCACATATATGTATCATCTAAAACCAACCGCGTGTTTACGAGTTTGTTCAGTTGTACCCGGTATCGTTAAGGGATTTGGATCGCCACGAAAGAAGGACCGTATTTCAAACCTGACTCTCCAGAATTTCCAGGGGTATATAAATGTGTGGGTAGGTATAACGGGGTTCTGGAATTTTTAAAGGTTGCGTCGACGCACGCGCGCGAAAGATTTATAGGCCCACAAACGTCCTAATGATTATTAAGCTTATCTTCCCGGAGGCGTGTAGGGGATCCCCCTTGTTTTACTATAGCTATTTCTACCGGTACTCGCGTTTCTCTGACTCGATGATGAAATTTTAAAGAAAAATTTCAGTATTTTCATTCGATTCGGAGGGATCAGTATAGTCATTTATAATCACTATTACGATTTTTATAGTTTTAGTTAAATCCGCTTAAGTTAGGAGGAAATCTTCTAATTTATATCTGCCGAACATCGCTTCGATCTAAATATCCAATAATGGATTTTAGCTGTCTTGCAGGTTTTATAAATTAATTTAAGAATAAAATAATGATAACGATAACATATAGGATCAGTGCAAAGATAAGCAGATCATTCTTTTGTTGAGTTCTGTGGTTATCAAGGGGCAACGAAAGATTGCTTCTTTTTTGTTATTTTTTATTATTATCATCATCATGGATGTTGGGATTTATCGAAGATCGAAGCCCGGAGGTAAAGCCCATTTTTTTATATTGATGAAAGAACTGACATCGGGCCACTCCCGAGTCATGTATTAGGAAAATTTCAATTAAATTTTTTTCCGTCGAAGTGACCCGGGATTATTAATAATAACTTTATTATATCACCGGCCTTATGCCTATATAGCGTCTCATTAAATATCAGGGGAAAAAAAATCCTACTCTCAAGTATTTCTTCCTCAAAGTTTGAACAAAATATGAACAAGTGAAACGGAATACCTACCTATACATATTATAATATATCTATACCCTTACAACTGTAGAATTTTTTGGAGAGATAACAAAAATAGATATGTTCATTATTTCTTGAATATGGAATTGGAAAAAAACCTATAATGTTCTTGTTTTTTTTTTTCACCCGAGGTCTCGTAAATTAAAATTCTTCCTTGAAATTTCGCGTATAGGTATAGTATATACAAACCTTTTACTTATAGGTACGGTATACTTTACGGCTGTACATATATATACATCCTGCGCCTCCCCCGAGGCTGCCGCGTGTAATTAGACGAAATGGAACAAAAAGTTTCACTTTTCAGAAGGTTATCCTATATACACGAGAACTAGGTTCATCATACTTTGAATAGTATGTTAAATTAAAATCAACTTAAACTTTAGTTGATTTTCTTTTAATCCTGGCTAACAGGTGAATAAAAAAAAAAAATAAAAAAAATAGAAAAGCTTAGAATTTTCAGTAATTCCTAAAACTGCAGCATGGACGGTATTTTCTGTAGTAGTTGAAAAACCATTTGAAATACGTTATATTCTAAGTATGAAAAAAGTATAACGCAAGTGGGATGAGACCTTGCGCGGAAAAGGATTTGCAGAGTGTTCGTTGGTACAGTGAGTTTACCAAAGCCAAACTTTATCGTTGGAATACCAATCGGGGATTTGTTCAAGAGACTTTGGTAGGTATACGGCTCAAATATCGTATGTACTTCCCTTAAACTCTTGTTCTTGTATCACAAACTACCACGGAGGTGACGTGAATTAAGGATATATCCACATGATGTAGGTATGTATAAACTAATTCGCAGAGTGATAATTAGGCTGATTAGATTTAGCGAACAAGCCTCCACTTTCTATAATGACTTTGTTTCCACTTTAATTGATTGATTACAATTGTTACGCTGTTCAGTCTGTTGACTTTATTAATCATTTGAATACCTATTTGTATATTTATGCGAAAATCGGCGAATCACCGAAGTGATAATAACGAAATTGAAAAAAAAAATTAAAAAAAAAAAATGCTTTCCGCTCCAATAATTTTCAGCTCTTAGATTGTACCTATGTGTATGGAATGGGTTTGGGTGTATTCGTGTTTCATCTAGAAACTCGTCAATGTTGAGACGACAGGGTAGAGCGGTGTTCGATTGAAAAAGTTTCCGAAGAATTTCTCTCCTCGGTGAGTGACAATAATAGTAGCGGTCCTCGGTAATGAGAAAAAATTCCTGTCGATCGTCCACAACGGAAGTATCGGAAAAAGAAGGTAAGAAGAGATATATAAAAAAAAACGGTAAAAAGCTGTATAGATGTATAGATTATACACACATACTGCATATATACGTGTATATAGGTATAGTAGAGAAAGACGAAAGCTTTTTGAAATATTACGACGTTTTTATATCTCCAAGCTTTTTCCAGACAATGGCTAAGTTCTCGCGGTGAAATTCTTTCCACTACTAGGGTGTATAGGTATTCGACTGGTAGATTCCGCTCCGGTACAAAAATATATTGTTTTAAGTCTAGACGCGATTTTACATAAAATTTATAACCCCCTTTAAGCTTTATAGCTCGCGTCGTGTCTATGAATGAATATCTAACGGACAAAAGTGCTCGTTGGCTTGTAAAATAATCAGGTACCACGCGATATACTATAAGGGTTTAAACGTTAAGAACGTTTTATATATCGAGGAAACGGTAAAATATGGTTCGCCCTGCCAGCCAGAGCTTGCACAACGTGATTCTGTCCGTGAAAAAGCTCTGCCCACAAACTCGTAGCACTTTGGTATAGGAGCCGCGGGAGAGTGTTCCCAAAGTACTCTGTATAAACTTGAAACGTAATCTTGAATTTACCGGCTTTGGAGAACGAGCTTTGTGGCGTGCCCGCATCGATCCTCTGTTACATGAATTTTAAATACTTAGCTTGCACGAGCGAAATTGTTACATGAGTTGACGACCCCTTATCTCATCATCCGAATACTCGAGAGGCATGAAATTTATGAAAAATAACTATTCACATCGGATTAGTGCCCCCAACCCTTAGTTTCAATGTCAACAGAATACGCCATGGCTCGTATAAGGGGCTGTAAAATTGTCGCTCGTATTTTCCTCCTCGTAAACGAACCGAATGGCAGAAAGGACATACGCGACAGCGTTAGGTGTAAGGGTAGAGTCCTCGAATATTTCGGTCGAAAACTTGCGGAAGGTTCCGTGGACCCGTTGACCCAGTTGACCCGTAGGTTTGGACAGGCGTCTGTCCACTTTCGTCCGTTAAGCGAGGGTGGAAGAGTTACAACGTTTGTTCTCCTCCACCGAGTTGACAAAGACCGCCGAATCGTATCAAGGGACACGTTTCGCTTCATTCGTTTCGTTTACGAAGCCGAAAGTTTTGTTATCCTCAAATCTCGTCGAGATAAAAATACTCTTTCCGATCCTGATAGAAATTGATTGATGAATGGTCGTTAATACCATATTCGAATTCAGTTGAGTAAAAAAAACCCTAATCAGGTTTTTTGTTTCCAACAAAAGTTCAATCCATATCGTATATGTAACCGAAAATCAAACACGTTGACACGAACATTGTTCTCGTTTCCCTTCCTCGTTCGCTTCGTTTTCATAATTGAAACAAACTTTTTCATGCGAGTTTGTTTTTTCAAACGATTAAACGACGAGTAGGGTACCTACTTGTCGCTCGGGGTAGGTATTACAATTTACAAATTGGGAATCATTGACGCCGTCAAGAGAAAGAGCTTCGAGCAATGCTCAGCCAGGAATAAGCCGACCAAAGTTCTCCTTTTACTACTTACTCGCGTTCTGTACTTGTCGGCCGGATATCTCTCCGCTGTTTCTACTTAAAATAGGAACACGCTCTAGGATAAACCTGCGTGCATAATTATAAGATTTATTTTAACATTTATAGCCAACATAAGTTGAACATTAAAAGTTTCGAATTTATAAATGAAATCACGTGTCACGAATTGATATAGGTACATATAAGTGTGACGACACACTAGCCAATCGAGGCGAGTCAATCGCTCGCACACCTCATCGGTCAACAATGTCTGTGCAGTTGACTAGAGTTGATTGATTATTGGTGGCCCTTGTCGCATATATAATATATTGACTAGTACCACTTTGAAGTGGATGTTTAGATGCGGCGTAAGGGAAAATAGACTTGATGTGATTTCCCGTTGACGATATTTCCCAGTTTCCTGTCCCTCGTATGTATCCCAATACGACCGTGTGAACTGTAGTGAAATGTTTGATATGTCGCTGCAGATACGTTGTGTTAATTTAACAAAAGAATCGTTCATGCGTATATATACGTTAGGATAACAATTTCGGTGTATGTATGCTGGATTAACGTTAAAGCCGCAACTGACTATTGTTGAGAGTCAGAGCTCTGTGAATATCCGAATTATTATGTACATACATAAATCAGTAGGATAGGTACCCACTAGCAGCTAAGGCTAATTTTAATAAGAAATTAGTGTTAACAATCGTGCGGTATAATTTTTATCAACAAAATTATAGAGGAGCTGCGTTGAGTGGATTACGAACAAGACACACCGCATTAAACAATATTAACAAGTAATCCGGATTTTCTGTGCCAACAATTATCCCGTTCCTCTCTCTGTTCGTTTGTTCGTTCGTTCGTTCGTTTGTTCGTTCGTTTGTTGGTTTGTTAATATTTATGCCAGGATAAATTCGCCGATTCGTGATAATTACTGCTGCGTAAGCACATCGGCGCACCCGCGTGTACATTTATCCGTACTTACTTGCAACCCTTTGATGTGACTGCTAACGATGTAATGACTAATTAACCCCTTGTGTTGTCAGCATGTTCTTCTAGCTTTGTGACAATTAGATCATTGCGTCTGCATCTTTGATGACGAGAAAAGCATTGCTTTTATGAATTTGTGGAATTAGCTAACATAACGAGTATGTTAACAATTATATGCATGCATTATATAAAAAAACTAAAAAATCTACTTTTCGTTAAGTTTTTCACAATTCC
This sequence comes from Tenthredo livida, assembly GCA_963992785.1. Taxonomy (NCBI): domain Eukaryota; kingdom Metazoa; phylum Arthropoda; class Insecta; order Hymenoptera; family Tenthredinidae; genus Tenthredo; species Tenthredo livida. The sequence goes on along the minus strand of OZ023066.1, from coordinate 9,313,469 downwards.
GAAATTCTGAGAAGCCAAGGTCACTTCAAACTGTTAGATATACTGCTGAGTGTGTATATAAACTGCACTTTCAGCACTTTCCCGTTCAATGGCAGTACTTCCGGGTAGCTGGTTAGTCGTCGGCTCTTTTTGGCACGATCCCAAGGTTATCTACTCAGTTGAATCTAAAGATCTGCCTCCAAGAATTACTTAAGGGTGAGATTAGTCGGTCCGGAGGTGATAATTGAGTCCGTAATTAATATGCCGTTATTAGATTTGTAGGCGGAAATAATGTCGGATGTTATACATATACATGTACATATCCGTTGACAAGAAATCGCTTTGAGTGACTGCAGCTAATTGCAATCCGGTGAGAAGATTTACATGGTATCATAAATTCTCAACCATACTTTGGCACGGGATGTAGGTATATGTGCTCGTATATACCCATGTCAAAATGGCTATTAACTATACTCGGGTTGACGCATATATACTATAATACATAACAGATATCCAAAGTTCTGTGGAAACTCTGCAGCGCACCCTTTGTACAATATGCACTGCATAATTACCGCGAGTATTGCATGATTAGCATTCTGTGCTCAACTTGGATGAACAAATCGTGAAATTTACCGCAAATTTAAATCAGCTTATGATAAACTACAGTTAATATACGTCTGCGAATTATATCTATATTGACATAAGGTCCTACGCCTAATTAGTTCGAAACCTTTGATTTATCCCTGACGAAGGTGCAGGCTGGGTACCAACTCCGAGCTCTGCTAAAACCCTTGATCGTAAAACGTCAAACATAGTGAACTGATAAACCGATTCGTTATCACATTCCGAATTACCAATCGTTTGAGCGAGTCGGTAGCGAACAGTGGCCCAATTCTTGCTGACAATTATTGCCAATTACGAGAATTCAATTTTCGAGTCAACCAACAAAGCCACTTTCATTAATTCCTCGAAATAAACTATCAGTTAAATTCGGCGCGAATTAGGGAAGAGTCTCGGTCAGCAATACGAACAGATGGAGAAAGAAGCGGCATTAACCAGATATTTGCCAACAGCTGTAACAAGTGTAACACTGAACAATAAACTTTTGAGTGTTTTCAATGCATTGATTTTTTCTTGAAATCATCAATTCTTCGAGAACTTTGGAGCTTTTGGGGTACTCGGGATCTTTTCGGTTGAACGAGTTAGTGTGTTGTGTATTAACACTGTTATATACGACGACCCTAAAATTCGAAGTTCGAAATGTTTCGTCGGATCTGAAGCCCTATACCGGTCCGGTCATAACGTTTCGGAATTTTTGTTTGATCTTTAATTTAAGTGGACATATGGCTACGCCAAAGCATGGTCATGGATGAAGGCCGCAGACGAGGTTCCAAAGGCTGAAAACCTTCGTAATTATTGGATCGAGCGGGTCATTGGGCTTCCTGCAAACGCGGTAGGGAATTCCAAAAGATATATGAACAAATTGACGTAGATATCGGCGTCCAGTAGTAAGTAAAGACATAAAGAAATATGCCAATTAACCACGGGTTCCTTTTATCCCGACCTGAGTCTTACTCGTCCTGTGATGTAACACTGGAAAAATAATAGGACCGCGACTGTATCCTCAGGGCTTTGTTCCTTCTTCAGTAAAATGTTGTTTCTTATATATCTCTGTATCTCAAGAGGACCGAGTCATCTCTCTATATACTTCGACATCAATAATATAAAGCATCGGATACGCCGCGTCGTTCCATTCCCGCGATCTCATGTTTTACTGCAAGACGTAGCTGAGAGAAGAACTTTTTCCTCTCAGCGAACAGTGTTAGACAAAACCAAGTAACTTACATCTTATAATGTCACGTAATTTCGTACTGAATGAGAAATCCTCCGATAAAAATGCTCCATGCATATTCATACGCTTGGAATTCAGCTATGAAATCGCGATTTTTTTACGAGATAATCAGAGTTTTTGATAATATTTGAGATTTAGTTTTCCCCCAATTATTAACGTCATTGATTCGCGTTTAATAATTCCATCAATAGCTGTTGTTGTCCGTCAAAAAATCAAATCGAATAACAAAAAAAAATGAGAAAACTGGTCGTTGATTCAACTCTAAGTTGTGTAAACCCCGCGTTAATCCCGTATACTGCAGGTTGACACGCAGAGGGGTGGATTACCTTTGCGCCTCTATTTGTTCGTTGAAGTATTTCGGTAAATGGGTTCCCAGGATCAAACTGAAACTTGTACGTGTCCGATATACAAATGTATAGATATACCTACAGCCGAATGTAGGTATAGATTCATATTATACCTATATATTGCGTGTATACCTGTAGGGTAGGGTAGGAGGGTAGCAGGATGCGGGATGAGAGGTATACGTTGTAAGGGATCTCTGGTTCGGCTGCCCGGTGAACCGGTGAACTTTTGACCCCGCCGCAAGAACCCTCTACCCCTTGCCGCTACACGCGACCTTTGCGTACAAGCGTCGGTGCTACGAGCTATAATCAAACTCCATCAGACGTCGAAATGGTTTTGATTGTGTGTATATGAGATGTGGGTGTGCATATGGAAATTGAAATAGCAATTAAATCAGCTCGTTAATTAATTACAATTGGCCAGAATTATTGCCACCACTTACAGGGAAATTGGAAAACGGAAATTACACTCTTTGAGGGTTGTTTATCACGTTGACGTTGATAGACTAGTTCTGTCCCTGTTAAAAAATGCAGTTCGTTGCTGATCAATTCATTTTTGCCAATAGGTTGAAAAAAACATTTGTTGGAAATTTAGTTTCAATCGTTATTCGCATACCGAGGAAACCATCTGCGACGTTATTGATTTAATTTAGATGAAAATACTTGTGATACCTACATCTAGCGATTCGCCACGTTAAAACACGGTGCTAAACATCGCTTGCGATCGGGGAGCTATTTCTGTACCGCTTATCACGCGGGGGTTGATCATCCTCTTCAAAGCAATGTTTGTTCACAGGCCACAATGGAATCAGTTATCGCGACATAATGGGGCGATAGGAGAATCGATTTCTGTCACCAATTAAATTTAGTTGATCTTTGAGGGTCTCTGAACTGTAAATAACGTCAGGTAGGTACTAAGATCGTCCATTGAACAGTCGAAAGGGTGTTTAAAAAGCGGCCTGTTATAATCTCATGCAGTGAGGTTGATCGTTGGGGTAGAAACCTTTCTGCGGTAAATTTAAATCTACTTGAAGAGAAAAAAGAAGAATCAAGGAAGAAAAAAATTAAAAAAAAAAAGGGAAAATTTCATTCTACCATAAAAATGTTTTTGCCTAAGCTTCTTCATACCCGTAACAACGACGGCACAGTTTGATAAGCTTAAGGCTTTATTCTTTATCCGTGGTACCAATTGGAGCCTTTTATCCACAGGCGAAGTTTAAAGACGAAGAAGAAGAAGAAGAAGATAAAAAAAAGAATTCCCCTATTTAATTCGTCGACTGCAAATGAAAATGGGCTAAGAGATTATTCTTGGATTTTTCTTCACCCGTTAGATTCCTCGCGATATCCGCCATTAGATTCTCTGCTTCTCATTAATTTCGACGTGTGTCACCGCCGTTGTTGAGATGTCTTTTGTGCAAGAAGGAAGAAGAACAAAAAAAAAAAGAAAGAAACGAAAAAAAATATACAAGGGAAAGAAAAATGGAAAAGAAAATCACGATAATAAGAAAGCACAAAGAAATCGTTGAGCTCTATACCCAAGTAACATCCCAACGCTGCCCGTTTTCAGTCTTGAGCGATCGCATGAAAGGTGTATGACGGTGTAGGTTACTATATCGGAGGGTGGAAACTCCGTTCCTCTTGTTTTCCGAACCAATGTAGGTTTATACGTGCTGTAATACCTATACCTACATCCATATATAGTCCAGTGGATTACAAAGGTGTATTGCTTTTGTTCCAAGGCTTGATTTCTTAGCGGTCCTTTCGACTCTAACCCGAAGCGAACTCTATGCATCCCGGCTTGATAAAGATAAAAAAAAAGGTGGTACAAGAGCTGGGATAAAATAAAAAGTGGGCTCCACTTTCCACACTTCTTTTCGTTTCTCGAGAATGAAATACTAGCGCTTTCTTGTCCAAGAACATTCAAGGGTTTCAAGTAGATAAAGCTAACACGGTTCACTAGGTCAGACTGGTTTGGTGTCAGGTGTGACTTACTCCGCCACGAGTATACTTCACGATTTCAAGTACTCTTACAACCTCTACCCATATTACAACGCAATTCGCACAAAGGCGTGTGTAGATATAATGGAAAATTTTCAACGGTTAAAAGCATTGTAATACATATACCTACGCAGTGTGGGTACTACCGTAGGCAAAGCAAGTGCTAAGAGCTACAATTAAAAGCGGTAATCAGATTCTAGGTCCCTTGTTAAATTTTCCCTCCTTCTTCATCTTATGGGTATTTGGGTGGTACGGAGCATTGTACTTCCATTATTACCCATACGTTTGGCAGACTATTCCTCGCGGCTGGCCTATCCTCCCTAACTCCCGGTGTAATTACTCCCTATGCCCTATACGCTCTTTCGTATAAGTGGCCGAGCATAGCTGGTTGAAATTCCAGCGAAGAAAGGAAAATGAAATTCCGTAAATGAGTTCAGAGACGGGGCAGATGCTCGGAAAATTCATACATCACTTTGAAGTGTAGAGTTATATATCACCCGGCTGAGATGTCGCTGACGTTAGGTATATGCCTATATAACGGCGAAAAGTTTTACTTCAAGTTCGGTGAACTTACCGGAAATGAACAGATCAGAGTATAGGTATATACCTTTTCCTATACACCTATATACGTATAGTATATTATATGTATAGGGAGAATTTTTCGAGACGGTTTGATCCGCAACAACTGAAGTTGAAACGTATACACATAGTATGGGAAAGAGGATTGGATCGTTGCACCATACATACGTCAAGATCTGTTTCACTTTGAGGGTTGGAGAATGGTAAAAATCGGGCAGAGACTGTTGGAGATGAACCCAACGGTTGGAGAATGGAAAATAGTAGAATGAGACGAAGGAAGGGAACAGGGTTTGAAAGAGATATATCAGTTTCAGCGTAGCTCGTGTCACTCTATACCCTGCACTGCTGTGCTAAATAGGTACATATGTGCAGCATGTTATCTCAACTTTGGCTATACGGTTCGTTGACTTGAAAAACAGAGAGAGAGAAAGAGAGAGATATAGATGAATGGAAAGAGACGTGGGTGGATAAGCGTGTTACCCTTCACAGCATTATAAATCGTTCATTATAACTCGCGATTAGTATCACGAGGGCCAGCCAGGGTGCGCAAAAAATCCGGGACTGGAATCGAGAAACTGAGAGAAACGGAAAGTAAGAGAGAGAAAGAGGGGAAAAAACGCCCGTGGAATCGCCAAAAACGTTGTGCAAAGCTCTGGCTTATAAGCCTTTGTATTTCTGTTTGTTTTATGATACCAAAGTATTGTAACAACGTTCAGTCAAGCATTAACTGGCTTATTGACTGAGGTAATAACGCCGTTGCCTTAGGGGCAGCTGCTGGTTGTTGAAAATATAACCGTTTGTATTAAAAAGTAATTTATCGACATAATTATAGGCGACGAAAATTGCGTCGAATAATTAATCAATCGTTGCGGACCTTTGGAACAAAGGCGCGGAACAATACGAAGTTATGTTGTTTTTCGTCGAAGCACCTAGACGAATCGTCAAATAGGGGATGAAAATTGTAACAAGAATGTAATGGCTGTCTGTTATATCCTCACTCAGCGATCAATGACGACGCATTATACATTATCATGATTGTGTTCGAAAATTGAATGAAACATGCTTTCAGGAGCTGGCCGCATCACCCATCCGTATTTTATTATTATTATTTATTACACTACGTGCGATTCTGTACTCTCGCATTCGTTCTGTCTGAGAACTAGATACCTCGCGACAGCGTAGTGGAGTAGCTGTAATCTTATCATGAGTAAACAGCAAATAGAATCATCGTAAGCAGTTTTGCACCAAATGGATTTGCACGGTATCTCCGAAATGTCAAAGAGCATAGATATGAAAAAGTCATAAAGAACAAAAAAAGAGAAGAAATTAAATCAAAAGTTAAAATAGGAGAGTGAGAATTGGTCCAAGAAACGAGACTACCACATCTTTTTTATTTTTATCTCCCATTTTTCTCACGCAAGTTCTGGGGGTCGATGCCAGGGACTTGTGTTATCCGTTTTTGCTAGTAACCCTTACCTTTGTGTTCTTTATTTTTTATTTTTTAACAATCTTGAAAAATTTCGCGGCCTTTCAAAGTACTATCTTCTGTTGGAAACAAAAATAACGATTCTGAGGATAACAGACATCCTTCCCCCCAGGGTAGGAAATAACAATGCATCTTATTCTCTTCTCTATTTTTGATGAATTATTACCGTGTACTGGCGAGGTTTGAAGGAAAATGAAAAATGATTCGAGAGTCAGAAATACGAGAGGAATGAAGGCGAGATAATTCTATAGATTTTTCTTTATTCGATTTTCCATAGTTATAGTTATCCGCATTATTCTTATCGGCTTTGTTGCGCTGAAGGCGTCACCTTCTTCTGGTATATACCAATCGACATTTCCAGAGTAGGTTATTACGGTTGACGAAGATATCGGCTATTTTATTTCAACCCCTTGATTCGATGGACCTGAAACGAGAGGCTCGACATATATGTATATAGCAGACTGTTATTTCGCTGTGGGAGGGATTTTATTGGTGCTGACGATGAGTGCGGGGGCTGTTAGAGAATTCAAAGGATAAGCCATACACATGCTACAATTCATCGTCAGTTTTATCTCGCTGTTAAAAGTCTGGAGAATTTTAATACCAAGTACACAATTCGAAAAGATACGAGTTGAAAATACATAAAAAATTGACAATTATTATACCGACTCTCACTTTTGAATATATTTACATCTATCGTATCCATGATTTGAAAGCACGAATTAGGCGTCGTAGGTGAAAATTCATCCGTTCATTTCCCATGGCAATTGTCGTATTATACCTATGTATAACATTTGATGTGAGAGGGATAAAATTTCCCAGAGGTGTTGGATTTTTAAAATGATCCCAAATAGCTTTGAAGTTTTTAACGCGTTTCGGCCCCCGGATAAATTGAGAGAATTAGTCATTTTCAGTACCAGACTCGCAGAACGTTTCGAGCGAAAATTTTTACTCTTGCAACCAGCACTGTACCTACAGTATTACGATTGACTGGTTTATCTGTCCAGGACAGAAACGAACTACGTAAAGTCTTTAACGATCGTTAACAAAAGCCTCTAGCTCAGCATCTTAAAGTAGATAGATTTCACCTGCGAGTTACCCGAGGGCAAAAGCTGTGAGACTGCAGTAGGATGTGCAAAGGCCAATTAATATTAAAAGGCAGAGATTCACAATACGTGAAAAATCGTGATCAAGGATTACTCCAGGTCGGACAAAGGTTTTTTATTCGCACTTTATTCCGCGAACTACACGAAGAAATCCGTGTTTATTTTTATGGGTACAGATGCTGCCACAGATTGTGGATTACATTTTGGATTTGTCAAGCTTTGCCTTAGCGTTGTTCTACTGCTGGGAATAAGTTGGAGTAAAATATGTTTGACTTTTTTTTTTTTATAGGGATGAGGCTATTTTCTGTTACGATTTTCAGGATGCGATTTAATTGATACGTTCTATCATTGGGACATTTTGAAGTTTCGAACAGCCCTTTGATCTACAGATCCGAGTTTAATGTGAGACTGGCAAATACTTGAGAAAATTATATCTACACCGTGAACTATGAGTCTTGCAAGATTTATAAAACCACAAGAAAGCTCACGTTGTGCCTGCAGAGAGTAAAGTGTCCGATTTATTATTTAAATCCTTTAGCCCCCGAATGTTCTGCGGCTGTGTCACTCTTGCTGTTGTGTTGTATATTCCTACAGAATCTACATATGCATACTTTAACAGAATTCGGGCATTAGCTTTCAGCGTTGAAGAAACATTTCGGGTTTAGCCGCACTAGTCCAAGAAGAATAAATAGGAAGAAAGAACATTCGGATTTGCATAGGCAAGTGGAAACACTTTCGAAATTCAAATTTCATTCAAAGACTATTGGGTACTTCTAAAACAGTGACCAAGTAAAAAATTCTATTAAACTGAACAGTCATTCAACTCTTGCTCAAAATGCTGGAACTTGAAAAGTCATTGAAGATTGGAGATGAGCGTAAGTCCGCTAATTTCAAAATCAGTCTTTCAAAAAAGGACTTTTTTTTTGCATGCAAGAAAAATTTGACACGAATGAACCCTCCCGGTGAACTCATCAACTTGTATACCTATATAGGGGAACGTGGGGCAGAACGGGCAGCGGGGCAGAACGGGCACCAAAACAAAAAAAAATAATGTGGTCGGAAATGATTTTTTATGAAATGTGGCGACGTATTTTGGATCAATAATGAAAAAAAAAAAATCAAAAAAAAATTATTTTTTTTCCGTTTTATTTTACTTTTTTAAAAAAAAATTTCAAATTTTTTTTTTTCATTATTGATCCAAAATACGTCGCCATATTTTATAAAAAATCATTTCCGATCACTTTATTTTTTTTTGTTTTGGTGCCCGTTCTGCCCCGCTGCCCGTTCTGCCCCGCGTTCCCCTATACGTATATATAATGTATATATATTCTATAAGTGCAGAAATTTTTTATTATTGTTGTAAAACGTCCCGTGGGGAAACAGCCTGTTCGCAGATGCTTTACGGCGTCGAAACTTTCTAGTTAGGATGTAGTCAGGTCGTCACGATGGAAGGCGATGTCTCATCCAATCCATCAAAACTTGGGGAGATTCTGATTTACGGTTGGGTTAGGACTTTGGCATCGAAAATCCTAGGATAATGAAGAAGGAGAATATGAATGAATCTTCCGCGTATCGTGGCACAGCTTTACATGATAGGTTTGACGGGAAGGATTTGATTGATGCAATCTGTATTTAGCAGGCATGAACCATCCTCGGCAACAACCAATTTTCAACGACATGACATCGAGGAATCGATGCTCAAATAATTGATAATGCGACACCCACGCGTTTGCAGATAAGGAAACGGGGGTAAAATAGGAAAGAGGGTACCGAATAATCCTTGAATTTTGCCCGGTGAAACGATATATATTTTCGGTTCTGAGTCAAAGGGGGTTCTGAACGTAAGTGTAAAGGAGTTGATAGAAAAGACCGATGGATTCCCCCACAAATGATGAACGACTCGTATGCTCTAGGGCATTGCGACGAACCCTTGACCAATACGATTGCAGGTTTTGGAGGATTTCGAAGGGAACAGGTAATTTGGAAGAAGGGAGATTAATGCCGGATTGGCTGCGGAAGTATAATCGATTAATAAATTCAAAACGAGACTGAGAGATCCGTGGTAACGCGGAGCAGCTCACTTCAAGATGTGATTAATCGGAACGAGATGAGCCCCCACGGATTTTAATTTGAATAGTTGAATACAAAATCAGTGGGAAATTTCGTTTTGGTTAAATCACCAAACACATGAAGCGAGAATACGCGTCGGGTGTCCTTGGTTTTTTCACACTTCGTTTATAATCCCGAAAAGCTATAAAAATATTAACGAAATTTGGCGTGGGATGATCGAAATAATGGAATATCGGAGTAATGGAATAGTCAAGAAACTTCCGCGAGTATATAGTTATAGATTTTTCGTGGTCGTTGGGCATGAAGAAGGATCTAATCGAGCGGAAAATTTTCCATTCTCTGATGAAAATAGGGACGCTTGTAGTCTATTCGTATTTCGCGTTAAGAATTGAACCTCTGACGCTCCATCCTATTCAACCCTCGATTGGGATTGGCTCCCTATCTTTTGTTCACCCTTAAATCCCGACATCCCCCTATCTCCCCTGCACCCAGCCACGGATTTTCGGCCAACATGACCCACCGCAGATAACACCATCGAACTCTTTTTACTTTTTCAGCCTTTGTTGGGATTCCCAGATATTGTAGTTATGGGCTTCGGTGGGTATACGTATAACATACTCAACGTAGTTTAGAATTCATATGGTATCTACTTCTGCGATAGAACCCCGGATTTTATATAAGCAGAGCAAAGTACTGTTAAGGATTAGGTTCTTCCTTCCATAGAGAATCACATGGACAAAATGATTCTCTCTCTTTTTTTATGATATATATCACCAAATAAGATTTTAATACGAGAACCCTGCACAGACTCACATTCGTATCTCTTCGAATCGTTATAGGTACTTTTACTAATTTTTATAATTCTCTACATTGTGATTGGTGTCGATTTCAATTTTCATATCCATGATTAATGGAACTGTATAGGATAACAAGAATTCGCATCAGTGCATTGACTTTGGTATTTTGACTAAAAGTCAAAAGGCTGTAGATTTCAATTTTGCATTGACAGGATCTGAAAAAAGTCGGCTCGATAATCGCGACGGAATATACCGACACAAAAGCAGAGAGTGGGTCGGAAGAAAAGCGCTCAGTTTGAGCGAAAGGCCGAGGGGTTGAATAAGTAAGACTTCGGGATGATGGGGGTGGGACGCGAACCTAAAGCGTGAACCTGCAGGATAAATAATGTATCATTCGGGGCTCCCCGGACCTGGGGAAGATCCAGCTGCGGTCCTTTTCCTCAGGAGTTCAACAGTAGGTAGGGGAATCGCGAGATCAGATTACCATAGAATACAATGAAAGTGCCAAGTCGTTGGAAATTATTTTTATCAAAAGGGGCTACCTAAGGGTGGGTCTGTATAATATGTATAACACATAAAGATTCGTTTTTAATATTTCGTCGTCGCTCTATATGTATAAATTTCGCTACCCTTTAAAATCTGAATAAAAAAAACGTATTTCGCGCGTCAATTTTACAAAATTGAATAAATATTTTCACATAGACGACGTTGACACTGACGCGACAGTCACCACCGTCAAACTTTTCGCGTCAATTAGGACGTCGCGCTTACTGCAGTTCGCGAAGTAAAAGTATTTTCAACAAACATTGTCAGGCGAGTACCCCAACTTGCTTGGTGCATATTGAAACTCATTACCGTACCAGTGTTAAACGGCGAGGTCAATGGCTGTCGTAATTAGTTACATTATAGAGAATCACGAAATATAATGAAAATTATACGGAGATTGTGGTACGGCTAGACTTTTGAAGAATATCTATCTTGTTCAGACGTTAAATAGACTCTTGGAGGTGGGTGTGGATTCGACTAGGTATACTAACTCATACGCTTTTCTTGGCATTGAAAAATCTGCAGTGAGACGAAAAAAGAAAAAAAAAACATCCTTCTGGCGTTTGGAGATAGCAGAATTCCCCTTGGATAATACGGAGGCAACATATAAATAAGGATGAGAGAAAGGGCGAGAGAGGTCCTTGACGTATTTCAATTGGAATATTTCATCCCCTTTCTATCACCACCTCTCTTGTGTTCTCGGCTTCTGGAGCAGGTCATGAATTTCGGTTATTTAGTCCAGCTGTCTGCAGCCTTCAACGAAAGTTCAAGTTCTTCGGAAAACAACGGTCATAAATAATTATGATATTAGGAAAGCAAGATGGAGATTGAATACTTTCACTTATTGTTCTTATTGCAAGTAAGGTCCTCTCCTGTGGTCGCGTGATAAGCCAACCGTTTTGTCCTTCTTCGGTTGTTCCCACCTTCCGTTTTTCGTTTTTCTATTTTATTTTCGTCATCTAGTCGAGAGAGAAAATCTATCGAAGCGAGTCGAGGTCTTCACCGGCGTTAGGGGTTTTCCCAAGTTCGGATAACAAGTTGAAAAGTTTTCAGAGTCATCGGGGCCAGATCGACATCAAGGAATACCACTTGCGGTCGCAACTCACGAGGATAACTCGAGGTATAAAGATAAATTTGATTATAGGTCATCCCGCGTCCCCAGGGTCGAGATGAGAAGTACGGAATATAATCCTGAATCCTTAAAGACTGCCAACTTTTATCAAAATAAAATAAAGATCAATTTATCGCATGAAAATATCTTGCGGCTTAGGCTTTCGCCTCTTTCCGAATTTCGTGGCCGAAACACCGGCCTTGACACCGTTCAACCGTAATTATCCAAAGTTAGTAGCGTTCGCTATAGGCACCTATTATAGTAAAGAGGTATAACGACGTGGTTAACTTCTAGTCCGCGGTCTCTTTGGCCTAATCGCAAGGAGATGAAATTCTGGCAATTATTTCACGCCACAAAGCGAGGAGTGAGTCGGCGTCTTATGCCTCTAGTTGCTGCAGAAGATGGTAATACCAGCCGGGCACTAACGTGCTACAGCCATAAATTGCTGTTTTGTTCTAAAACGCCGTTACTCAGTTAGGGTAAGGAGGAACCGGGCTTTTTGGAGGCGGGGTAACAGTTATTTCTGAGAAGGGTGGAAATAGGCTGTTTCCCAGCAGCTACGTATAGCACCTCCTATACGCTACGACTACGTCATCGTTTTACAACCCTAAGACCCGCTTCTTTGGTATCTTCAAAATTATCGCCTGCACCTATTTACAGCGTTAAATGTTGCGAAAATTCAACCCAGTTTCATCGAGGTATAACATATTTCTTCGAAGATGATGAAGATTTTTTGAAATTTCTTTTAAAGTTGAAGAAACTGCAGAGAGAAACGCGAACGGGTGAATAATACAATAATACAAAATGATGCAAGTATTGTTAGGAAAGGATTACGTCACGGTGATCATGTAACTCTACTGCTAGTTTTCCGCACGTAAACTTTCCGCGAAATTTGTACTTGCCATTTGTTGCATAATGGATCATTGTCACGCTCGAGAGGGTTTCATTTTACTTGATAGAAGGAAATCAGGATTATATATCCAGTAAAGTACACGAACGCAATATTCCTCGATAATACGTATTTGGAGCAAGAACGTTGGGAAGCTGTATTAATCATGGGATAATAGTATATCCGTGAAAGTCCGAGTGCAGGCAAAATATAACAGTTGGTGAGACTCACTCGTGTGGAAGTGGCTATCGTTATACGTGATAAACGCCAAAGAGTTTAACCCTTTGAAATAATGTCTTCGCATGACAAGGGATGGCAAAAGTAATTTTCAGTATTCCGAAGGGACTAGTGTGTGCAGAGAAATTTGAACAATAATTGTTAGCTCGAACCTTGAAATTCGCGCTGGAAACGACAAAAAGTCGAGTGCGAATGTATGCGCGGTGTAATTAAAAAGATAGCAGCTCGAGAGGTGCAGAGATAATGATTTCTCGAGCGAGAGAAGAGAGCGTCATTTCGTCCCGATGGACATGACAGATAGGTGTACTATGTTGACGGCTGAAAACCCGTGCCAATTCATTTTCGATTCTTTGCAAATCACATTTTCATTTTCATGTTTGATTTACAATTCAACTATACCCGATGTTCGTACCTCGTTAGTAATTATCCTGACGTAGTTTCGTACCTAATACCTTATTCGTGTGGGTTTAGTCGGAGGAAAGGATGGAGCAAAGGTGCAGAGGGCGAAGGAGCGATGGAACAATAGAACGAAAGAACGAAGAGACGAAGATTAGTAGAGAGGAGTAATTAAATATAGTCCTCCTTAATCTCCGAGGATATACTCTAAGTCGTGCTTTCATTCGTTAATTACGATTAACTGCTCATAAAGAAGATTCTTATTATATCCGACTTGGCGAGCTTTCATTAACTCAAAATCATTCGTTGCAAGATTGAAGTTGATGAAAATTGACATTTTTCGCACGATAACGTTATGCAACGATTTCCATTTGACCAGTAGTTTCTCCCCGTTTCCAAAGCTCCTGAAATTTTTGATGATGAAAGAAAAAAAAAAAAAAGAACCATTCAAAATTTTACCGAAGACTTTTCTTATAACTAGATTTGGAACTTTGAATTCCTTGCTAGCACGTGTTAACGGTGAACGTGTAACGTGGGCCAGATAGAACGAACACCATGTATATATAGAGACGTTCAGGTCGATGTAGGTGTAGGTGTAGTAGATGGACTTGTTGAATCTTTTTACTGTGCGATAGTTTCAGGAATGGGGTATTATCGCATGAATCATGAATAAATATCTTGACTCGTAATCACATTTGCGGTAATTCAATGTGTCGAATTCTACTCGATATTCGATTGACCAATTTGTCGCTCGAGGTAAAATTCTGCGGGAAGCACTGCTCTGTCGATCTTTTCTGTCTTCCCCGTTGTCTTCCCTATTAATTTCGTAAATTATACCGCGTAATGGGTGTACAGATCATCGAGAAGTTCTTGTTACGCAGTACTCGAAATCGTTGGTATTATATAATCCACCAGTAATTGATAATATCGAAATTATCCTCATTACAAACTGAGTGGAAATTTCTACCATCCTCGAACTCGTTATAAAACACTGAAGAGATCCTGAAAGAAAAAAACAAAAAAACGTGACACAAAGGTTTTACGCGAAATTCCTTCCGATACGATCTTTAGTCATATTTTTCGGTCTTAACCTGAGTTTTCATAAATATTTAGTGAATGAAAGCAGCCTCATATATCCTGTGACGTGTAAATTTTGATTTCGTTTACACTTGGCATCGTACCAGGGTTTCTTTTACACCGCGATCGTTGCAAGTCGACCGAGTAATCGTGCAATTAATTTTGAAACCATTTTGAAAACTTGTTCCCGGTTAATGCAACGTAACATTAGCTACACGCGAACGCACTCAAGTTTAGCCGTTGCACCTGCCTTGCATTAACGTCTACGGCTCCGTCAACTCCCTTATAGTAACACAGTTTCCCAACCAAACACGATTTATCCTTGTAGTTAACCATATATGATATACTATATATACTCACTCACAAGTTTATACATACATAGAGATAACCATATACATACATATAAGACCCATGCACAACTTCCGGGTTGACATATCTGCATTCCATTTTATCTCGCTGAAGCATACTCACATTGCAGACGTCAGACAATATGACATCAGGTGAAATGCTAAGCGATAATGCAGCCCGCTCGGACGTTATGACCGTAAAACGTCCAAGCGCTAATCTTCTAGCAAAGACAAGCTCGTGACTAATTGTAACATAGGACGTGGACAGTATTTACATTTTTCTGGTTAAATATATGCTGATGAAATTATTGTTATCCAAGTGATTTTTTTTTTACTCCAGCAAAATTTGGAAAATAAATTTCACTTCACATTGATGTTCGAAGTTCGAAGATTTCGCCAATTTATTAGCCAATTTAACGACCCTATCCAGTGAGATTAGAAAATCTGAAATCGTTGCAATATTAAGTTATGGAAATTTGGGAAATTTTATGATTGATGAATGACTTTGGGAGGATCGATGTATTTGATATACTGTGCGGTTACGAGATATGAAGGTTGAAGGTTGAAGGAGTTAGGGTGTTCGTGACATCATTATTAACTACTTGGTACCACGTGTTATCACGACAGACTTGATTTGGGTTAACACGGTTTTTTTTTTTGCCTGAGAAAGTAAACAGATTGCTGACATGTGATTCATGCCAGACCGTTATGTACGTACTTATGCCTATATATGGCATTTATGTATGTGCTCGAATATTTACCCATTCTTACATTAGTCACGTTGATCGTCATGTATGTAGTCATATACGTCGTTTGAAAGTGAAGACCCTCGCGAAACGCCGAGATATTTATTGGCAAAGTTTGAATATCTTTTCCCTCTGCAGATAGATAGAAGCCGAATTTCGAACTTCACCATGGGACAATCGTGGAAGTTCTTATGATTTTATTCAAGTATCATAAAAATTTTTATCAAACGTTTCTCCTTTCCGCTATGCATGGTCCACAATGGATTTATTATACTACGTGCCTTGCGAGTTTCCCGGCAAAATTTCTTCGCCAAAATGCTAAACCACCGCATGGTTGAATACAGTCGCGTGCAGGCATATTGATAATCATTATGAAATTGTTTAAGCCACAGCACGCGCAATGTAGCTTAGATATTCCCGAAGATTTAAACACGTTTCGCTAAGACCGACGACGTAACAACAAATTGACAAAGTTTAAACTGTCTCTTTGGAAAATTTGAATCGATATCATACCAAACATGATGAAGCTTTGTTGGGATTCATTAGTACCTCGGTTAAATCTGCGGATCTTTCATTTCTCCTAAACTGCGCCTTCTAGCAGATGAAAATCTTTTAATAATCAGGATCATCCGTAGTTTATTATGTCCTAGATTTTCCTCGAGCTTGTAAGGATTAAACGTCGTCTACGAGGATTCAAAACTCTTTCGTTTTCAGCTACAGCTATTTAATCCCAGTTCATTAAAAACGGAATCCTTTGATAAACCTTTGTCGTCCTCACTGCTATATAACTATGTCCTACCTCCTGTATCCTTCTCTTTTCTCCCTCGTCTGTATCATCACTAATCTCCC
Source organism: Tenthredo livida (assembly GCA_963992785.1). Lineage (NCBI taxonomy): Eukaryota > Metazoa > Arthropoda > Insecta > Hymenoptera > Tenthredinidae > Tenthredo > Tenthredo livida. The sequence continues at coordinate 9,297,060 of OZ023066.1, read as the reverse complement.
ATTTTATCCCCAAACTCAACAAACGAGCCGGTTCGGAAATGATATAAAAATTATAAAATACACTTTGCAAACTTTTCAGCTGACGTGCAACAGAAAACGACAGATTGAATGATTCTCATTTGATTTAGATTAGGTGTAGGTACATCATTTCACGACCACAGAAATTTATTTACATAAATTTATCAACGTTTCGTTCATTTTCTAATTACCTACAGCGTATACTTCGATCAAAATCGATCGGTACCGCAATTAGTTATATCTTTTGCGAAACCTCCCAAACGCCAAAGGCAGAGCCTTTGACATCGGTTCCTTCTCCTGCAGTAATTCTATTTGTTCTTAACTTCCACGCTATATTATTATCAACTGGTAATTAGCGTTACTTCATGTTACGTTGAAAGGTCTGAAAAAAGAAGAAAAAAATAAAGTAAATAAAAAAAATGGTAATTAAAGTAAAACTGGGATGTGTACAGCGTACCCTTATTATAACTAGACATATTGGTTGCTCGTAAAACATCTGGACGTTATTGGTATACCGGATGGTTATTTTATTATCGAGATCGTCGTTTGCGTAGGTGCAGCGGAAACTAACGTAGCTGCGTTACTACGTGATCAGAATTTTTGTTACTTCAATAATTAATCCTTGACCAAATTTGGCTAACCAGCTAACCACTGTCAGTTCAAATCAACGTTCTCGCGTAAATTAACTCCGTTTTTCCAGGGCAGACAGAGGGTGGAGGAATTTCAGGACCCGTTGTTTTATCTAATTTGTGCGCAACCCAATTATACCTTAATTTAATATCTGACTGAGTTACGTTTTGTTCGCGCTATTAACCTCCGCTTCAATTATCTAATGTCTTGCAGACGAGAGACTATACAGTTTTACACTTTGAATTATGCCAGTATATTGACAAGCCTCGAACAATGGGTATCTACTAAAAAATGTGCATTTCTTGAAGAAACTTCAAATATCTTAGTTCCACTAATTTTTCATTCCATTTTTTTTCTATTGTTCTTCTCCTTTCACTATATCAAGCGAGAGAAGTTATGAAAAGAAAAGAAACTTCTTCTCTGCAGGAACTTACGCTGTTGAAAAAAACCTTCGCTATACGGTTCTCACATGTTGGCATTTCGTGAATTCATAAACGAAATCTATTCAATGTCACAGTATTTCACGCTTCTCATGTAAAGCCTTAAAAGCTGGCTTCTTTAGAAAATTTGAATACGTCATATAGGTGTGTATTCTCAGCGTATGCTACTAACTATTCTATACCTATAACCATGAGTTAATTTCTGCGGATTAATTGATCATCCTCGTGTCTGCAGAAATCTATAAACACATAGTTATATGTATTATGCATCTATACAGAGCTAAGAAATACATTTTTGGCTTCAATTCAGTAATTCAATGATCTGAACATATTTGACAAATAGTATCTGAATGTAAAAGACGATAAGGAAATGAATCAGTTTTTTTCGTCGTTGTTGCAATTGAATTTTTTAAATTGCATCATAAATAGGAGAATGAATAATTATATTCTATGTACTGTGAATTCTCGATGAAAGCTATAACCGCATAATCATATATCGAATGAATTCGCGTGTAGAAGATTCTCCTCGATGCTGCTGAACTAGCTGGAAGTCTTTCAGCTTCACGTTAACGAGAATCTGAAGAGAATATAGCAAAGAGAATCGCTTACGAACGAGAGGAGGCCTTGAGAGGTTCCATCGAGCGGAACTGCAGGGAACGTAGCCGAGGAGTGATCGAGTGAAGATAAAAAAAAAGATAAAAAAATAAAATAAAAAAAATGGATCAAAATGGAAAAAACTGGAAAAATCTATGCCTTCGATGCGATGGATAGATCCGTGTTATTCTGCGAACGTGGAAAGCGGCGTACCCCTTCAATGCCCCTGTCTAGATTATTAAATATTCAAAATCCCTGGCCCCAAGGTATATTTTTTTCTCTATCCTAGTATACGAACTTCTGTCATCCTCTTTAAAGTCTGAAATCAGACTTGAAAGTTTGCATAGGATGAAAAGCAAATCCGTTTTATTCAACTATTATATTGTATTCTGCGCAGTTATTTCCTTTCTTTCCCTTCTTTCCCTTGCCCCTTTCCCTTTTTTTTCTTTTAACTCAATCTACGCGTCTGGGGGGGTTACATATAAACTACACCTTTTCTTCCTCGAGGGAAAGACATAAACTGGAAATAAGACAAGCGTAATGAAAACGAAGGGTCGTCCATCTTTCTTGTGGAAAAAGCGGTTTCGTGTGAGTGTCAGACCGTCGCTGAGACAGTGATAAAATAATATAAAACGAAACGGTTCGGTTTACGGATACGATAGTCACTTAGGTGACTATATTTGCAGCATATAGTTGCAAATGTATAAAATTTATTCATTTCTTCAAAAATCCTGTACTTATACATTAGATGATTATTATAATCCATCGCGAGTCGTAAGACCATCAATTTCCCTCTTAATCGCGAATGATTTACCCTCACCACCCCATACATGTACATGAAGAATATTATGTTCGTTTTATATAATTTATCATTTTTGCTACTTCAAAGTCGTTTTCTTGAAGCTATACCTTCCACTTTGGGTAAATCTTGAACCTCTAAATATCTTGCCTTTCGTTTCTTCATATCGTGAATGTCGAGGCGATGAAACATTTCGAGTCAGTGTGTACCACCTCAGGTCGCAATATACGCGATGCCTTCTACCGCGATCATTCTACCGCAAACGGTTCTACCCACCTCTTTCGAGATTAAAAATGCTCTTTAGTTAAAGAGCGAAGAGTCGTCATCATTTTCGCTTAACGAAAAAACAGAAAGGAAAAAAAAAAAACAAATTGTTGAATAGGTGATGATAATTTTTGAAGTATTTCGTCGTCGTATAATGAAACGTGTGAAAATTTTATAGGTAGTAGGTACAGCCAGGAATTATTGGTACGAAAAATTTGCAATCTTTTTATTTTATTTTTTTCTTTCTAATTTTCTTTGCAAATTCAACAATATCGAATGATCAACGTTGACATAAATATTTTAACCTGTCTTAAAATGATTGATTTTATGATTTTTTTCGTCGCAATGTGTACTTGGGCCTCTGTACAGCAATGCGTCACGTGTCATGTGTGCCGCTAAGCTTGTGCTTCAGATTAGATAAAAACGTACTGAAATTTTGCCCAGGGGAGGTATAAGAGTGAGCCTTTTTCCTTTTATTATTACTGATATCGCTGTAATTTTCATCGTTTTCCTCTCTCTCTTTCTTTCTCTCTTTCTCTCTTTCTCTCTCTCTCTTTCTCTTTATATTGCTACCAAAATACAACAGCTGCCTGTTCAAAGGGATGCCATCGTCACATCTAGTCAAAAGTATACGTGTACTCGTTTCGTAAATTTATTTTTCACTAATTTTTCAGTCCCCACTTGACCTGGAGGATCTCCAATTTGTCCCTACCTACCAGCCGTGTCCAGAATTGGACCAGTTGAATGAAATTTTTTACTCTGTTGAACGTGTTGTGTAGAAGCAGGGGTGGTTCGGTATAGAGATTGTCGAGTATTAACAAAAGCGACGAAAGCTTATTTGCGAAATATACATCTATTATCGGAGTTTTTAAGTCTATTATTTATTACGTTGATCGTATTTTTTTGAAATCTTTATATCGAGCATTTATTATCGGGTCAACGATTTCGTCCTCATGTGCGTTACTTGCATGGGTATACGGTTGACAATGGAAATTACAAGCATACGTTATACGTGCGCAGGCAACCGTTTTTCTTTTTTCCTTTTCCTTTTCCTTTTCCTTTCCCTTTTTTATATTTTTTTTTATATTTTTTTTATATACTAACTGTGTTCGCGCCCAGCTGACGCTTGTAGACGTCAAGGCGAAATCTCGCGAACACCGTAGAGCACTTCACGAGATAATTTATAACGAGGGTTGTTCGCGGGGAGTCTGCGAAGCGGCAGTAAAGTCACCCGAATAACGACTAATGCTGAAAAACTGGATGAGTGGAAAACTGGGAAACAGGAACGACTCAAACCACCGAAAAATCATTATTTAGAAAAGGTATAATAATATAGGCTTCATAGCTACAGAATCCAACAGTGTAAATAGTTTCATCTAATAGTATGCATAATTCTATTCGGAACATCTTCCAAAATATCTTAGTTTTGAGTGTCAATTATTTTTCAGGAAATCGTCCTTTTCTTATTTCTTACATTGAGAGTTCCCTTCGAATATTTTTAGACCCATTCATGAAGGGTGCAGGGAGCGACTTGACAGAGCACAGATGAAGAACTATAACTACTCCATCCCCCATCCCTATCTATGCAACTCCATTCTGCTATAGAATTTGAAACACAACGACGTTATTGTATTAACTATCAGCTCGCATCCAAGTCATCTCATAGTGACGCAGGCCTATGATATGAATTCCTCGTATCGATCGGTTCGTTCAATGCGTAGGTTCAGTCCCGAGGATCCCTTTTTGCTTGCTCACTGACCGTCATATACCTACGTACCTATAATTGCTTTGGCGTTGGTAGACCCATGTATAGGCACAAATTGATATCCAATATATTCAGGATGGGGATGAAAAAAACAAAAAGCAAAGACAAAAGATACTATGTCGCGAATCGGGATAAAAATTTTACAAAAATTACCAACTAAAACTATGAACCTGTTGTTGGTGGTTCTTCATGTTTTATGGATAAACACGACTTGGCGGTGGTGATTTTTTATGCCGAGGTTTATGTAGCTTGTATATTGTTGGAAGTTGGGGAAGAGGTGAAAAGCGAAAATCTTTAAAACTCTGGGGCGAACCCTGCCTCGCGCTCTCTTCTCCTGTAATCGATTTGGCACGTGAAGTTTAAATCGTATTTTTTTTTTTAAATATTTTTTATTATCTTCTCAAAGAGAAATTACGATTATCCACTTATTATTCACAACTTGAGCGTCGTAAAGCTAACGACGTAGATTAGATCCGCGAAGTACTTGATCGTCTTTCGTTAATTAAAAAGCGCCGGTTACACGAAAACGCGTATTTATTCCAAAGACGAGCTTTTCACTCCAAATTTATTGCAGTCGATCGTCAGATTCAAAGACTATATACCTGCCTATAATATGAAAGAAATAATTCTCGGTTCGAAGGGGGAATCTCTCGATTAATGGTCTTTATCGTTAATTGATGATATTGTTCGAATAACTCGAATTGGATCGTTAACTGATCGTCACATAGCAGTAATTTCAATCACTCAATTTTTGCTTTGCGTTCATTATGTTTCACAATCATTTTTCGATTCAACAAATACGTATACAGCTACCTATATTCACAAACGTCCGTTAATTTCTATACATTATTATCATTTTGACGAAAATTTATTAGCAAATTTATATACCTCTGTCATTGCGAAAGAATTTTCTCATCGTTGCAGAGTAACAATTTATTATTTCATTCTGTATACCGGGCATATTATATTGATCGCAATAAGTTTAATCAAATATTGAAATACTGGTTTGTGTTCGTTATGTATATATACGTCATTTAATTAATAATCGCCTGTCTATATACGAACATTTAGCTGCGATATCTACTTCTCTGTTATTTACTGCCTGTGGTACATTCGTGTTTCGAATATGATTATGGAACAGAGTTTCGTGCAGGGCTGTTGTAAAATGTAGCGAAGGCAATTCTTCTATATATTCTATATATTATTGAAATTGTTCACGTTTAAAAATTATACAAATTTTCAAATCCTTGCAAAGACTCGTTATGTTCAATTTTAAGCTATACGTATGGCACCGAGGCCCTTTGGCCACCCCCCATCCCCCATCCCCATTTCTCATTTCTGTTTTCTTGTTTGATGTCGAAGGTCCTTTAATTTACAATGCAATGAAATCTGAGCACTTAAGAAGATCGAGTGTAAAGCTTTTTCGGGATATTCTCAGGTTGAATGGAATGAATTGATATTAAAGTGAGTTCCACCATTGGTTTCACGAATCGATTTGCATTCTTAAAAATCTAGTCTCCATATCGATTGGAGTCGATTGGACTCCTCGCATTTACCGAACCGAAACGCATTACCCTGAGCAATCAATCTTACTTTATTGAAATGGTATAAATTTAACAATTACGTGTATGCAAACGTACGTGACAGATACGATATTTATTCGAAATTAAATGACACGATCGTCGGATTACTTGACTATGTTAATCCAATTTATAATTGAATTATTTATCGTTCAATCACATATTTCCTCTATTTATTGGAAATTACATTGACCTTAACAAGTTTATATATGAATCAATCCATAAACTGTCCAGTAAATAATTCACTCCATATGGCAAATATATATTACATGGATTTTGAAAAGAAATTTGTACAATTGGACGTTCAACCGATTTTGTACAATTTTGTCACAGACGTATAGCTATACGCTATACATGTATTTGTAGATCGTAGAATCTAATACAATTCAAAGTCTAAAAGCACGTCTTCATGTCTCGAATGAGACGAAACAAGGCAGTCGATGCCCTCGAGTAGAAGGGGTCCTTTCATCCCCAATATTTCTTCGAAGTGTTGGTTGTTAGTATCTCAAGCGTCGAACCGGCAGAAACACAACATCGATCTACGACCCGGAGACGTTTCCCTTACCCGGGTTACATACGCATATGTATATACCATGTATATATCTATTATTTATACACGAATATATACATACACTATATATACTGTATGTCTATTTATCCATATCTATATACGTATCGAACAGGGCAGCATCACTTAATACAGCCTCCGCACAACCCTCTTCTTATCAAAGCGTCTCCTCCGTTGTATACTAACGAAGTGTACTGTGGGCACTTTGGGTTGGGTCGGTTAGCCGGCGGCCAGGGTTAAATAGATAATCAATAGTGCTATTAACAGCTGAGCGAAGATGTTATGTGATCAATAGAAAGTGGACGAACTTTTAATCCACCAATTTTTTGATGTGCCTAAAAAATTAGCGGTTTTAGGAAAATTTTTCTTTTCGTAATTGCTAGAAATTTTATCCCTATGCACTGTAATCAAAATGAACAACACGTAGGCAGCTGGAGAGAACCGGACTATAAATCATCCATTATTCAAGTTCGTAAAATTTAAGCAAGCCATTCACTCGACCCTTACACGCGATTTTTGATTACCAATATAAAAACGTGATCGGTGTACTTGGCAAGACTCTTTGCGTCATTCTAGCGGCGTAATTGAAAATTTTGAGAGGAGTAATGTAACTGCGAGGATGCTTCGCGGTGTTAATTATAATTCGGTATAATTAGCGAGTTGAGTAGTTTAAAGAGGAAAAACTTTTGACGTTGGGCTATCTCGGTCTGTAAGTTTGTTCAATGTTACTACAGCGTAGGTAACTTCCTCGGTCAGTGATGGAAATTATACAAATATTAAACAGTTGTAAAACTTGGGCAAGACCCAGTACATATATATATATACACCTAAGTCGGATGTTTGAAATGAAGATTAGAAATCGCGGAGGGAAATTGCAACTTGCCAAGTGGTTGGCAGTGATTAATAAACCGGCCATTAATAACTCTGAGAATCCCGCGTTAGCTTTTCGGAATATTTTCTGGTTTCATTTAAATAAAGAAGGGAGGACGATGCTGCAGCTCTGTGTAACTTTGATAACGAATGATTTATTCTGTGTATAGAGGGAACGGGAAAAAACAAAAACGAAGAAATTCTGGTTCTACTTTGAAGTAAAGGGTTAAGTCGCTGGAATGACCCTCCGTTCTATAAGAAGCTCGTACAAATTTTGTATTTCTACATCAAGCTAGAACCTTGGAGAACACAAACTCCCTTGTGTCCCACAATCAGCAGTGGCAAACTTCTCAGAGCCGTAAACCAGCTTGATTGCTTTGGTGTAGTTTAGAAATTCTATGACCTATTTGTACACGAAAACCGCATTTACATTCAAGGTCTAACGTGGCTTCCTCCGACATCTATATCATCACTACACACGTCTATGTAATTATTCAATGTTGGTTATCACTCGGTATGTGGCTCTCCGATACTGGTATTGCACTTCAAGCCCCAGATTTTACAATCAGATTCGATATCAGAAATTTATGGGTTTATGGGGAAAGATGCTTCTTCTGCTATACCTATATTGTTTTTTTCATGTTTCGGATAGTCAACTTGTTCTCATGAAATAAAATCTTGGTTAAATCGACTCAAATTTCAGCTTAAAATCACCCGAATAATTATTCGGGAATTAATTTGGAAGTAAGTGTTATACGCAGGGTTTATAGTTGACTGTAGGGTATATGATGTAATTTCAGAGAATGCGAATGACGGTGACGGATTTAGCGAAATATTATCTCTCGAGACATCTTCAAGAGCTTTAGGATTGGCAAAAACGATTATATGATAAGGTATAACGGCTGGGGTTTCTCTGTTTAGTAAAACTTAACAATTAACTTGCTTGACAGTTTGCAGATGGAAAGTTTTCGGCTCAAGTTTAAATACCCATCGATCCTTTTACCGTAAACTTTGGTTCCGAAGGTTCCATTATCTGTCACCAGCTTTTACCCTCGAAAATTAAACAATTGACCGAAAGCTATAAGCTCACTAAAATTCATTGTCCTATACAGGTAGGAACTTACAAGAGTCTGAGCCCTGCTTTGTAGGTAGTCGGTTGACCATTGAAACTGGACTTACTTATATAGATTACGCAGTAATGATCTAAACTCCATAGATGTATTAGTATTAGATTGAAATTGAATATCTCTGTTGCAAACTCAGATCAATTCTCAAAGCCTCAGGTAAGTCTCGTAATTAATACGGTGTCTTATATATAGTCACAGTCCCATAAGCCCCTTACGCATCACTCATAAGAACCGTTATATACGGTTATAATCTAAAGGTGTGTCAGTTTTTGTAAACAATGATTAATTACCTGGCTAGCTGGTTCAATCATTAATTTCTTTTTCATATATGCGATGCTTTAGATAGGATGAAAGCATCCCTCGCAGATAAAACGCGGAGAATTGTAACGACTGCCAAATATATATCCCCTCTTTACACATGCCTCTTTTTCTTTTTTTTTCTTCATTTTTTTCATTTTTTTTTTTAAATATTTCTTGTACAAATGGTCCGAGGCTCGGGGAGAATGGCTCCCTTCGACATTGAGGAATATCCTTCCGCGTGGAACAGAATGAGAGCGGAGTTATAACGGCGCTCAAATCCCCAGCTGCGTGGTGCGTGACGATATTTACAATTTACGACATTAAAGGTAACGTCGAAAAAGTCTGAAAACATACAAATCAGCCGTGCGACCACCCCAGCTCTTACACAAGGTGTTGGGAATTCTCAAGTGGATTCTTTCACGGTTAATTGCTCTTTCGATGGTGTTATGGTGGATACCACTACTCCAATTAATTTCTGCGGCGAGTGGTCGAAACAGGATCCAGCATCTCCCACCCTCTTCTGCCGTTTCCCGTTTTCGTTTTCCCTTTTCCCTTTCCCTTTTCCCTTTTCCCTTTTCCCTTTTCCCTTTCCCCTATTCCCCTTTGCCTTTTTCCATTTCTCTTCTTCGCCCTGGCCTTCAACCCTCACTCTCTTCTCTGTCCGTAGATATCTCTGCAACCTTGTGAGATCGCGGAGAAAGCCTTTATCGCGGGACATTCGTTCGTCTGGCGAAAAACTATTGCTTGTTCGGGAAATTCATGGGGTATTTTCGAATTCTTAGAGAAAGTATTCGGTCTCTTTTTTCTTCTATGTCTCATTCGAAGATCCGAATTTTCTATCCTTCATATATTCTCAGTCGTAATTTCCGGCCCGTTTCTATTCCTCGCAGATTTTTTTCGTCAATGTAGACGAAGCCTTCCTTAACCAGAAATGAGCCCCTTTCATACCGTTCAGAAACCGTTTCATCCCGCAAATTGATATCTACTATGGCGATACGCAATTTACGCACGTAATCGAATCTTTGGGGAGTGAAATTTGGGCAAAACAAAAGCCGGATGAAAAATACTATTACTTCAATACCCTTCTGGCCATTTGCATGGCATTTTATTATCGCAATAATTGCGATCAATGCGTAATTTACCTGCAGACGTATCAATGATTATTCATCCCCTAAAACCGATATTTTTTCCCTTTCTTTTCCTGAGCCCTAATTTTTCTCAGTCAAGACTTAACGCCGAGGTCTTAACTTAACGTCCGAGATGCAACTAGGTGGAAGGAATTTCAACTTGCCAAGGAAATTGCTGGCGTTGCACGGAGGACATGGCGAGTAGTTAGACTTCTGACTTGGTATCAGACCTGTAGATATACATACAGCGATTCCCGAGGAGGTAGTGTCTGCATGGTTATATGACTCGATCTCTACTAGCTTATCGCGCATCTTATTGTCGTACTATAAATATCAAGGGGGGTTAATCTGTTTACGAATGAGGGTGGAACCACGAAATGGCAAATAATTGTGAGTCGTTGTAGTCCGTTTTGTTTTTCGCACGAATAAACTCAACGAAGGAAATTAGGAATCGGAATGGGGGGTGAGCCCTGCGTCCTTTTGTTTTTCGTTTTGGCAAAGCTCAAATTGCACGTGTGATCTGAGATTACGATCGATTGAAAATCGACGAAATATACGAAATTCAGTTTCATTCGAGCATAAACTTTCCTTCGGCACCAGGACCGAATGCCTAACGAATGGATGGATCGGTTTATTTCAAAATGCAATTTTTTTTCTCCATCTATCATTACAGCCAAGCAATTCAGTCATTCGATCTTCGTGCAGACGTTGAATTTACTCATCGTAGTCATATCGAATAAAATCGCGTTTGTTTCATGTTGTTCGAAATCCATTTGTACGAAAGTTGGCGAAGTGAATATTGTAGCGTTATGCGACTTCACGACAGACCTTTGCGAATATAAAATAAGTACGTCAATTCAAAGGGTTCTGGAATATTGTTAAGAAATGATAAGCGTAGTCTTCCATTGTGAAATATGAAATAAATCTTCCGATCTCCCACCTTCTGCACAGCTTCTTCCTGAAGTCAATCCTATTTGCGATTCTCGTCGCCTTGATAGAAACTAACAAGAACGGAATAGCACTCGATGCAGTTGTCGCGTCTTGAGCTGAACCCATTTTTTGACGTTTCTTTTATTGCTTTCACTGCCGTATTTAATATCCGAAAGCTTTTTTGGGGCCGATTTTATTTTTTATTGCCAGGAGCGTTGCTCCGAGCTACAATCGTGTCTCGGCATCGCCCAGAACTTGGAGTAAGATTTTAGCTGCAGATTGAATTGAAATTTCGTGAATATGCTCTGGGGCAGAGTGAAGTTTCTTGTATTCAAATTCTGTGCATGTAAGTTTATGAAAATTTCAACCATTCTCTTTTTAATTATCATTTAAGATAAGAAGAAATAACAAAAGTTGATAATTTTATTCACTTTTGATCTCAGGAAAGCTCGAAGAAAACTTTCGTAATAATAAGATAACAAGAGGAAAAAAAGAACTCGAGATTGTTTTGACGAATGCAGAGAATCCTTCTTAAGATAAACTGCGGTGCAGAATTCATTCCGTATGGTATATTTTTATTTTGTTTAATGGCAGAAGCGTGGCTGAAAATATGAGTTGAAAAGAAAGAAAAAAAAAAACAAAAAAAATGAAATTTATACGTGGGACCGCGTTTGCGGGAGCTGTAATAATATTATCATGAAGAAAATGATAAAAACAGGAGACGGAATGGCCTCAGAGAATTTAAAAAATAGTCAGGAAATAGCGTTTATAATACAGCGCACGTTCATACATTGCACATAAGGCTTGATGTGGTGAGACAAAACGAAATAAAATGGGTTGAATATTTTATTGCTCTTCTACGGCGTAGGTAGTCGCAAACAGTTTTACGGTGCATTTTTATCCACTTCATAAACTATCAGTTGAATCACATGAATATCTATGCCTATATATGCACATATACGTAGACAGTCTGTCAGAAATATCGAACTGTGGGCTTATGGCGTTGGAGAATTGGATAGCATCAGGTAGATATTAACTAGCTAACAAATTTGAGCTTTTATATTTCGTATTTTTTGAGCGACAATTAGCCATCGCAGTCGAAGCTGGAAATAGTTGAAAATTTTCGCAGCTTTTAAGATCGCCAATTCAATCGATATCAATTGTGTGATATATCCCACCCTCGTAATTGGAGAAAAAAAGTCGAAAAAATAATTCCTATAGGTAAGTAAGATGGCGTAGGTACAGATGAGATTACTGGAAAGTAAGTACGTTAGCGGTTTTTCTTTTATATATTTTACCTCCTCCCAATCCACCTCGTTGATTATCGTTAAACCCGTGCCTAATCATCGCTCCTTATAGCCGACTGATTTACGTCAAACGTAATTTGATCGCCAAGTTTTTTCTCCCACTGTTTCACTCGCAGCATTATTATTTCCCCTCTTTTACCTTTTCTAATTTCTCTTTTCTTTTAGTATTCGGTTAATATTTCGCCGAGAGTAAAAAGGAAAAAGAAAGAAGTAGAATGGATAGAGGCTGGGTTTTGCCTCGTTAGCAATCCTCCGCGTGTAATAAGAGCCACGGTAAGGAGAGATTCATTATCATAATTGCATTGTGGCCGTCTTCGACCCGTGCCAATTCGGGTATGCAAAATCGCAATGACCACATCGCGGCCAGTATACCTACATAATTGAAAATGGTTGTTCCGCGTCCCCCTATGGGGTCCAGTGGAATCATCAGATCCCCTCTGCACAAACACATTCTCCGTATCTAATACTTTTTAATTGAACCCCTTTTGACCCAGATTCATTTCCGAGAGACTTGGAGCCGCATCGAATGCCGCCGAGTTCTCTTGGGCACGCGGAGTCAGGGCTGGTAGGCATTTCCTACTTCACCAGCACTACACCAGGACCATTCCATAATGAATACCACGGTGGGATGCACTCTGCGGGTTATTTCCACGTCCGTGGGTTAATATTTTCGAGTAGCTCGACTACGAGGAGGTATATTAACCGACCGCATTTCTCTCGAACAGAACCGGTGCTCTTCTCTTTCCTATTTTCTTGTCTATTTAATATAACGGAGACGGTTTACCGGAGTAATGTCTTCATTCATCTGCAGGTGTCTTTATTTGTTGTTAAAGTGGGTATTCTTTTCACATCGCGGATGAAAAAGTAGGTAGGTACAAAGCCAAGAGTCATGCTCTGAAATTTGAATTACATATTTCGAATAGAACTTGAGTGAGAATTCAGACTCGTTATTTATTTGATTTTATAAAAATGCCGTAGCTGTAGGTCATTACGAATTTTATTCTCCTTTCACAAGATACGAATCACGTTCATTAAACTTGATTTCTTCTTGAAAATTGCCTATAATAACCGTTTCATACCGAGGGTAGGTATAACCAGAGATAAAGCTAACAACCTTTGTTGATCTTTTTCTGGCTGTCTGGATTTTACGATAATCGTAATCCCTGCAAGGCTCAGGGCACATGGCACATGGCACATGGCACATGGTAGAAGAGCAAATAATTGCGTGTATCTCGAAGAGATTATCGTTGACTAACTCTGCACTTTTACAGAGAGAAGAAAAAAAAAAAGAAAACCGAGAAGAAGAAAAAAATCGTATTTCGTGGGACGTAGAGGATCGGGAAAAATTCTTCCACGCGAAAGTTTGCCTCAGGTTAACTTGCCTTAACTTATCCTGCAGGATCAGGTCAGAGAGAGTCCTTCGAGACTCTCATTCTGTGACGCGAAATCTGCGGTGTCCGCTACGTTTCCTAATCCTTTGTTTTATCCTTACCCCCCGAAGAATTCCACCCTGGTGAATACAAAGTGCTTCGAATCTGACTTTAGTTCTTGGTGTCTTTACACGATCGTGGAATAATTCGTTTGCGGACTGCTCAAATCACGCAGGGCATAATTAGTTCTGAAAAACAAGCTAACAAGTCCAATTTACCACCAGGTAAATGAAATGATAATAATTGACAAAATATTCGTTTATTCATCGCGATCTTTGGTAAATTTGCTTTTCACTTTTTATTTTGTTTCTTTCTTTCTATTCAGACGCTGATACACTCCGAGTTGTGGACCGTTTAGCATATTTTAATTTTCTTTTTATATCACTTCGAGGCCTGCTCTTGAGAGACTTTGTCCTCAGGCATAATAAGAATTTTCCCCCTTCAGTTTTTTCTTTGACTTTTTCATTTTTTTTCCTTTTCTTTCCTTTTTTTTGATTTCATTTTATTTTCGTCGAAGGACGAGGACCCGGACGACACTAACACGGACACTTTTGGTTCGCGACAAATTTACAACTTCTAATCGCGTCGCGACGTCTAAGGGTGGCGGGTGGTTCCGAACTTCTTTTTAACGTTCCCAAGCGGCTCGAAGCTAGCTACGCGCCCGAGTGGAACTTTGGTCGAGACTTATCGGCAATCTAAAGGAGGAAGGTACACAGTCAGGGTTTGCAACTTTATTTTCTTCTCACGTCGGGGATCGAACCAGAACGTCGAGGCAATTACATCGACGGTTCGCATCGGTTGGCGGTTGTCGCATCGTTTCGTTGAGTTCGCAGCTTGCGGCGAGGCGAGGGTCCATCCAAGGATTGCCCTCTGCTTCAAATTCAAATGCGTTAATTAAATCGAAAGCGTGATGCGGAGGAAAATTTATTCCGGAGGGGGTCGGGTGGGTCGAGGTGTACTGAATAGCTGATAAAAATTCATTCGATATACCTTATATGCTTCAGAAAAAGCTTATTCATTTATTCAAATAAAATATGACACATACACATGCATATATATGAAGAATTTTTACGCTATGCGTATACGATAAGATCCCTCACTATAATCACGGATCATCCAGGATCAGTGTTCCTTGATTCCCCGGAGCTTCGGAGACTTTAATACAGAAAGTTAATGCATCACGTACGTGCGGCTTATGGTTGAATAAATTACTGGTCACCTAGAAAGTGTTTCTTTGCAACAAAGTTCTGTCGTGCAGCAGTTCTGATGGAATGAATAATATAAGGGAAGAACTGTTGCAGGTATCGTTTCATAACTCTGTTATGCAATTAAATTTGTTGAGTAACAAATATACCCGTTAGTATATAGAAGTTGGGAAACTTTTTCTCGAATCGAACCATCGCCACAAGTCAGTGTAACCAAAGCTCTGGGAGGTAGTGGGTATACTGAACTTCTACTCCTCGTGTACAAACCCGGGATGGTAGTTACTGGTACAAAGAGCTTTACTTCAATCACGGCATTGGAGATTGTATTGACTGGTTTGGACGTCGGTAGAAATAGAAGTAAAATACAGGAAATACGATGTTAAATAAAAGCAGGAAAATGCTACCTGATTCTTTTCTATTTCTTGTCTGAACTAGGGACTGCGCAGGATATAAAGTAGAGGAGAATTTAATACAATTGTTTTCTCTGCATGCTGGATCCTCATTAAATTCTGTCTCTGAATAGATGCAGCAAACAATATGCATATACCCACTCCGTTTCACAATATGACTGTTAAATTTTGCAAAAGAATCAAAAGGGAATTGATGTGCCCACGCCTTGTCTCTTCGATGGCATACATATACGATGCATTGTCGCGTCTTTATTCCCGAAGAATATCATCGGTGTAAAAATAGAAGAACAAAGGGCAACTGGTGGTCATTTGACGGGGTTAAATTTGGCGCAAAAGCGCCACGAGCGATGGGGTTTGATCTGGTTTTCACGTAGCGAACTAGGACAGGATGCCACTTTTAGTCGAGGGACACTAACTCGACTCCTGTCAAAGCAGCTTTCCCTTTTTTTTTCCTTTACTTTCTCCTTCCGCTTCTCCCTTCACATTTAATCAATCTACCACAGGGGGTTGGCAAAGTCACTCGAGTAGTTAAAGGGACTGATCTATAGCAGCGTATCTCAATATCCCTTACGCAAGCTCACCTGAGACCATGTCATAATATCTAGTTGTGATATTGACAGGACTTTGCCTCTCCTGGATTATAGAGGAAATACTTGCAGTATGCAGTTCATGGAGAGGCATAAGTTTATTCAGGGTAATTGAGTGGGCGGAAAATCTCTATAATAACTTCATCATGCATGCATATGGGGCAGCGACTTCAATGGCTGATGAAAATCTCTCGGGTTAAACTTTGCCGTTTTTATAAATATGTTCAAAGTTGACGTTATAGTTGACAGTTGTGTTAAACTTAGTTCCTCATCGATAGCTAACTCGTGCTATAAAAATCTTGTCACCAGATAAGGCGAGGTGGGAAAACACACGAGCGAAATTTGTTCTCGATGATATAACTTCGTGTAAATATTTCGGTTTCATATTCTCCATAGAGTTGGGTATATTCCGCGGACAGAAAATGGATCCGTGCAAAAACCCGTAATAACGTAAAGTTCCTTTCATCAGGTGGTCAGTGTGAAACCTTTTTTTCTTTATACTGAAAGTCACTCTATAGTGGACTGGTTTCGCCATTCGCGCCGGGTGCTCTTCGAATTAATTAAACGCTGACCGAGACAAATCTCGTGCATACGGTATACGTAGGTATATCTACGTGTGTGGAAGCAAAAGCACACGTGTGGAGATATACTATAGTCGTAGAAGTTTTGAGATGGGAATAAAAATTGCCACTCGTGAAGGGAACCCCCTGTCCATAAGACTTTGTGAATAATTCAACAGCTGGCCAGCCGTGCATTTCAATTATATCTACATATACCTCGTTTATCAATATTTTTATACCCTGTGTAGCCGACTTAGTTGAGCTTAATTCACGCTTCTGCTGTACTGCCATTCTTTGATTCGTTTCATAATATCCTCGGCACGCGCTTGTTCGTTACCAAGGGATTTCCTTTAATGGCTTACACAATCTCGTTTCGCTAATTAACTTCTACGGATCTTTGAGTTTTTGTAAAAAACACTCTCAATCGTTATCAACCGGTACGCGAATGTGTGGATTAGGAGAAGGGGTCGAAACTGGCTTTTTAAGTAGCGTAAAAATCGTTTAACAAGCGGGAACTCTACTTTTCAATAAAACGCGACCCATGTGCCGTTCGAAGCGTTGATTAATACCTACATTTTTTTTATGAAAATTTTAATTAAATTTTGCCTGCACGCGGCTCGGTTAGGTCCTTCTTCGTTCTCATCCTGGGAAAAAAAATTTCCGTCCCCTGTTTTGGAATTTTCAATTAATCTCTCCCACTTGCAAAACCGAGGGGGATTTTTAAAAGCGACCAATTGATATTCACTCACTCGCGGCGAATCGACGATTAACTTTGAGAAGGCAGACACCATTTCGCCGGATGTCAGACCCTGTCATTCTTCGAAATACGAATTTCTCATGAGACAATAGGCCGCGAAAACTCAATGCTAAACTCACTCGCAATCAACTCTCATCTGAAAAGCATTTTCTCAATTTTTGTCCATTGTTCTTTTGCACCTGTTCTCATTTCTGAATGAGATAAATTTTCTTATTATCGAGATGTAATAATTGTAGCTTGTTCCGAAAAACGTTACCTCTGCTGATCATTGGCTCGATTAGTTTGCCTTATCTAGTAGCTCGACAACACTTTTCTGTACACTAACCACGCGAAGCCTTTGAGATTTTGAGCTTTGCGAAAGTTCAATCGATCTGTGAGGGTGAACTTTGGAGTTTTGAACTTCCACCAGATATCTTGGCTTCGCCAAAAGTAGCTGGTGCAGAATTCGGACGTTTAGTACCTACTCGCTCACCTGAATTGTGCTGAATTGAAATACAGAAGTTTGCAGAAGCGCCTTTTCGTCGACGTACATATATTTCCACAACGTAAACCCCCCGAGTTTTTGATCAAGCGAATTTTCCTGCTATAAAGATTTCAAACCCCTCTAGTTAATTATGTAATGACAATCAGCTCCGGCTCCGTCGTTAAAAAATGATTAGACAGCCTCCGCTCCTCATTCCCCAAAAGCTCGAAAAAGTTGAAGTGAAAATCGTCTCCAGAGGATACGCCTTTATGCTCTGGTGTTTTATCCGCGTATATTAACATTGGTTATGCCATCTGCTATCGGATGGGGTTTACAGGGCAAAGTTCGCGGATTAAACAATGGGTTGGTAAAGGGAAGGGAGCAACACGTGGGCAAGAGGGGTCGATACCACCAAAGCGGCGCGTCATCCTGGAGCACCAGGCGGCAGGCAGTGAGGTCGAGCTCCGGTTTCGGTGCCTGCCTGGCCTCGCCTGGCTGTGACCTGGCTGTGACCTGGCAGAAAATACTTTGCCCGGGTTCCCAGCCCACAGAAACCAGCCGCCATTCAACGTAGGTATCAACGCGATGATCCTTGCATGCATGAAGGTATATAGCCACCTGGAGGGGCCTTAGCTTATCGAAGAATTGAAAATTCAATTATGGCTCGAACTACGTGAAACGTGGATCGGAATAGAAGAAGGCATTCATGTTGATCCGTTCGATTCTTCCTCTTCGTGATCCCGAAAAGCCTGCTATAGTTTACGCAATTTTCGCTTTTTCCCTTTTTCTCAAGAAAAAACAGATCATTTTTTTTTCGGTAGAAGCCTACTCCGACTCTGCATTAAAAAAAAAAAAACATACAAAATGCTGACCTTTTCCGTTTTTAGCTAACGGCTGTAGAGAAAAGACCTCGACATATTTCAGCTTATAAAGTACTCCGGCACGGATGCTTGAGATTCAAGCGCGAAGCACGTAAGCCAAAACTATCACAGAAGCGACGATGATCCGAAGGGGGTTTAGATATTTTTACGACAACCATTCTACAGCCTACCCTCAGCTTTTTCGCGTCGTTGAATCCTTCGCTGAACCACTCAGCCAAGTTGAGTGTTGGGCGAGTACTGTTGTCGAAAAAGGCCAGGGAAAACTGTCTTATGGATATATCGAGTCAAGTGTAACAGATCCAAGCACCAAAACCACCGAAGCCCGATGGGAGAAAGAATTCTCAAAGTGCTCTGGCTCTTTCGCAAGTATCTACAGATTTATTAGGAGCGAGGATATAACACCTGTATTGCAGCATTGAAATTTATCATACCGAAGCATTCGAGAACCTGTCGACGTTCTTTTTCATTTCTTTCTACTTTTCTCTTTTTTTTTCTTTTTTCTTCCGAAAAGAAAATTTCTTCTAGCTAATCGGCGAAAGTTCAAATTACCAAGATTTACGGGCAGGGACGGGCATGTATAAGAGCGTTGAAAAAAAATCTCATTATTCGCATAAAACTCCAGCTGGTCCGTTCCAGGTAGTATAAAGATCGCGTGTACTTATTAGGTATACCGTTTTATGCGAAGGTTTAAAAAGTTACGCGTCGCAAGGCCTGACTCGTACTTTTACCGTACGTAGTACCTACCTACCACGTGTATAACACGCAACGCGATAAAGCTATACCTACCTAAGATGTAGGATGGAGCAAAGATTTGACGTGAAACATTTTTTATTTTATTTTTTTTTTGGTTTTTCTGCAAAAGCTCCCTGTGGAGCTTCTTTTGTTTTCTTCAAGTACGCAATCAACCAAACTTCCGGCGTCTTTTGGAATTTAGCCAAACGGCTTTCGACAGCTCGATACTTAACACGTAAAAATTTCCACACTTTATGAATGCAGCGCGGGAAGGAATTCGACTGAAAGCTTAAAAATTCCACATTCTATCCATTCGGTTGTAAATTCGACACACATTTTTTCCGCAAATGTTATATTTAAACGGTATAATGAAAGAGATGACGATTCTAGGGTATAAATTTGTACACGGCAGAACGATATGATTTCAAAGCTCTTAACCAGCCCAACTCAACAATTGGGGCGCGTAAAAGCATTGGTATTTCAACACCCGGCTACGAATCTGGCTTAAAAGCTACTACACGTCTCTGCATCAATTAGCCCTTAATGGACACTAGGGAGATTTTATTTTTTTTTTCACTCTGCTAACTACACTGCGCCGCATATACCATCAGATTTCATTAGTTCCTCGGTGGAAGCGACATTGAGACGTTGACTCGACTGCATTAAAGTATTAACGGGGTGATATAAATTTTACGCTCTAGAAAGGGGTATTTTTCTAGGCCCGACGTATTCCAGAAAAAAAAATTTTCACAATTTAATTCCATCACGTCAGTGTCATGATATTATATTTTCAGGCATAATCAGGTAAAATTCATCGTCTTTCATAGTTAGATGTCGTCAAAGATGATCTTCATTGATTATGCCGAAGAGAATCTCTGTCATTTAGCTGTTAGACGGAGGGCTGAAGTACTAGAAAATTTCGTCTAATTTCGTCTGTGCAAAAATTTTGTGGAAACGGACCTGCACTGTATTAGTGCAGTATTTCTTCTTATATAATTGCGAAACGTATTTTGCTCGGACTGTTCGAGTTGTACTCCGTGTGTTCGATGGATGGGAGAAGTTCTTTGTGGTGAAAATTCGACAAGTCAATCAATCTGTTTTTTTTTTTTTTTTTCCTCGGGGTTGTATGGATGGGAATAGGATGGATACGGCGTTTCAGGTATTGAATGAATTCGGCAACGGGTTTGGCAGGCCCTCGGTAATTCTGCCCAATTATTTGTTCCTACTGAGAATTTCCTCCAATTTCCTCGACCACTTCGGGGGTTTGCTTAATTTGGTCGACGGCTTTATTCGCCTGCGAGTAACACGGAACACCAATACATCCCCAAAGTTCAGAGGATTCACGAAAATCCCTGTAGGTATACACGCGGTTTAGAAATGTTTGTCGAGGAGCCTCGCTGCGCCTCCTTAAAGCAAACGGAACTTCCTCATTTCTTCATTCGTCTTATATTTTACTCGGAAATGGCAAGTCCGTACTGCAAGTCCAATTATTTCCTCTTTCTATACTGAAAAAACTTTCAACCATCAAACGTGGAACTGCGCCTACTTTCCTCAACCCTATGTCCCCATTTTGACAGGAGCTTTACGGCCCGGGAGCCAAGCGTCGAATTATATAACAGAGGCGTCGCGTCGGGTATCTAAACAAAGGAGACGCCCAAGGAACTAAAACTGAATGACGAAATATACTGACACAAATTTACGCGCAGTATCTCAACCGGAAAAAGAATTCGAAATAATTTACATACACCTACTTTGAATTTATTTTTCCATCATCCCTTCAGGTTTTGGTGAAAATTTATCCAGTTTACAATATGATATGTATATTTTAGGCGCCCGCAAGCTGCTGCAAGCTCTTCGCTGTCTCATATTTGGATTCCAGTTTCCATTGCAGCGGAGATTCATTTGTACGCGAAATGTGCTCTGGTTCAATTTCAATGGTATAGCACACCGGGTTAGAACGGAAATTGGTAGAGTCCTGATGACGGTGGTCAATACTCTGGCTAATGTTACCTAGCCAATAGAATCAAACCTCTAACAAAAAAGGAACAAAAAAGGAACAAAATAGGAACAAAAAATAAAAATAAATTCGCGATACATTCGACGCCTCAATTTGCGAACGAATAATTCAATCTATTGAATCCAACAGGGCGGTTCAAAACGTCAATAAACCTACTCGCATACCCACCCTAGTGGGTGTATTGTGTGTGTAGAAAAAGGGTTTTCATGTTATTTTATCCATTGTTATGTAGACTGATTAAAATCGCTGACTTCACCCTCTGCATGCGTTTACTGTTTGCGATTTATCGGCAAAGGCACACACACACACCACAACGTGTGTGATCACTGCTGCAGGTAAACCTCGGTTTTCGTACTTTAGAGAGGATTTTCGTTCGCGTTCTGCATCAAGTTTACGATGCTAATATATTTTCCGCTGGATTCAAGTGCTCAGTGAATTATCCAATTTTTTTTCGAACGTATAGGTAACGCTAGTTCAACCGTAAACTATTTTCGGCTAGTTTCATACTTCGCATACTGATATAAAATTGGGAATCACATACGAGGCATATATACCTATATACTGATAAATTTTTTTCTTTCTTGCTGTTTCATTTCTGTATAGAAAATGTTATTATTATATCACTGCGATATATTGGCAGGATTGAGTGATGTGTAGAAATAATTCAGGAGGCACTCACGAAGATCAATTTCATCTATATGTATACCTTTTGGATATTTCGTCGAGTATCGAACTGATATAGCTGATAAACGCGGGGGACGGTAAAAATTTTGTATAAAATTTCACTGGAAATACTCGATATGCTATATATTCATAAACTATGTAGGATATACGTTAAAATTGATATGATTCAGTTGAATGTTTTAGCATTTTAGAGGAATCAAATTGGCAAGATAATAAATTTATGGGGGCAATGGAAATTGAGGGCTAGTTAGTGTTAGTTACTCTCTTCGCTTACTAAATTGGGTCCAGGTAATCGGTGGGTATTTACGAAACGTTTGGTTCGTATAAGCTCGGGGGAAACTCCGTAACCTATTTTCTACGCGATATTACAATTGTAGGGATCGCAATCGCCCGTTACGTACCTATACTATGGCGTAGGTAGGTATATCCATATTCCATTGCCTCCCCGTAACATTCGACCTTCTAGCTTTATCCATAAATTTTTATCGTTAGAATTTGTGTATTTTTTCTAACCATACAGTGAAGATAAAACGTTCAGGAAATGGGTTTAGAATAAAATTGACAAAATTTACAACCGGAAAGAATTTGTTTATTATTTATTGCAAGCGTTTAGAAGTTCGAAAATATAATTTAGCAATGAAATTTAGCCAGATTTCATTCGCTGAAACAATCAAGCTTCGGTTTAGTTCTATTTTTCTACCCTTTTTTTAACACCTGAATATCCCAAAGTTGAATTCGACATTATTTTAGTTACTTCGTTGGCTTTTATCTCCCTAGAGATTTACCATAAGATATAAGAAATGAGCTCGGCGAATCTTTCGAGTTCTCGAAATCTTGCGGCTATTAATCATACTTTTGTCGTTCAGGAATCGGAACATTTTCCTCAAATATGCACGATGCACGAGGGAGTTTCACCGGTATAAATAATTTTTCATATTTCTTATCTCCTTCAATACATCGAAAATCTTCTTGGAATTGGTTGCATTAGCCTCGGTGTATCGGAATAATTATTTCCGCTCTAGTGATCCAACATAATATACGAGGAACGGACTGCAACGAGTCGAGTTTCGACTACAAAGGGCGCACACGTAGCATCGCGACGGCGAATTCGGTTCTTTGTTGCTCGCAGTATACGTCTGTTCGCAATTTTGATTGTTATTATTTCTTTTGTCCACGAGGCCTGTTCGCGAAATGGTTCGCTGCCGAAAAACTCCGTACAAAAAACACGCGAAACGAACCGTTCACGTTCTCGAAAATTAACTCTTGGTCGAACGACTTTTTGTTCGAGGTACACATACCCCCCTCTACCCGACCCTACATATCGCGAAATAAGAGAGAAAGCCATTTTCAATTCAACAATACATATGATAATAAAAAGCAAAAATTAAACGTACCGCAACTAATGTGTCATCAAATTTTTTCACAGATTAGGTCAAATCCGATGTATTAAATCAGGAATTTGCTAAGACAATTAAACCTTGGCATGATGTTGGGTTTTGTTGAAAGGTACATTATATACAAAAGTAAGTGTTAACGCGATATATGCGTATGCCGATTTCGCCAGTCCTATACAGGAGGTAAAATTAAAGTACTGTTGGCACGAGAGATTGTATTAATTAAAAAGCGAGGGTTGAAAGGGGTTGAAACGAGATTGGATTAAAAGATTTCTTACCGTCGATTTCATTTAAATAACGGTATTTCCCTAGAGCTTGACTAGAGTCTTTTCCAACGGTGTTTAATCACCGGCAAAGGTAATTCTTCGTTGGAGTAAATCTCAGGTACGTCGAACATTCAGGAAAAATTATTCGCACACACACCGATTTTCAACGTTTCGTGTAGTTTAATGTCACTAAAAGTTTAGATTCTATCATTTCCAAAAGTGAAAGAGCTCGACGAATAACTTTTGAAAATTTTGTTAAAACTCGTTTCGCATCTGCCCAAAGAAATCGGGGCACCATTTATGTCGGAGAAATATTCACGAGCTTTGCGGATGTGCTGAAAAAGAGCATATCTACCGAATTTATACCCGTAGGATTCAGAGCAACAATTTTCTCCTCGAAATGTTCAGGAGATAATAATTTCGGAACAAACCTTTCAAAAGTGTTAAATGAAAAGTTAATAAATTTAAAACGATCACATTCAACATCTCTCTCTGAAGATGACAAAATTCTTCCACTCTGTAGCTATAATACTTTACTACGTGTTACGTGTATGCGTCAATTCCGAACTTGTTATTGGATAAAAAGTAATATTAGAAGTTTGATATAAAAATTATTGCTAAATTATTGGTTGCAGGGGTGAAATTATAGACTGAAGGTATAGGTCATACATATAGATAAATCGATGAGGTCGTAACAGATTTTGTTGTGGTAGAAAAGCTCGGAATATAAGAAATTCCGATAATGTAGTTCGTACTGCTTGTGAAAATTTTTGAATCCTAAATAATACCTTAATCTTTGATCCGAGTAGATATTATTAATTAATCATAAATAAAGTAATGAATATTAAAAAGAAAGCCAAACACGCCAACTAAGATCGATATACGGCAAAGAAGAATGTCACGCCATGCCATCACTCGACGTTTAAGTAACTACTATACCTATATGAATAGAAGCAAAACACGCACGCAAACTTCATTGGCACGCAAGGATTTTCAATTTGGCAAAGTCGAGCTGTCGAGCCCGAATTAAGTGATGATTAAACTGACTTTATATTAGTTGGTCAGATGTTTGACTTGATTCGACAAGAAAATCCAACATGAAATTTAGTTGCTCATCTAATGAAGAATAGAACATCTTATATCTATTCGAAATGCCCGCCTACCTTGTCGCAGGTGTTATGATATAAAATTATTACCAAATTATTTGACTATGTGTATTATTGGGCATAGTCGTATAGTATAAGGGGAAATATTAGAGCAAGTATAGAATCACTCACTTTTAGCGATGAATAAATCAAATTTAACGGTCAAAGCAAACGAGGTAATTAGGTAAGTAACGAGATTTTATTGATCGTAATTAAATTGATCGTCAAATGAAATTTATATATTCACTGTGAAAATTTTCGCTGAGTAGGTAGGTAGGTAGATTCTTTATTGTAACAAACCCGATTACGCGCAAAATTTTTCAGCGATTCATGTATATTCAGACGAAACAAAAAAAATTCATAGAAACAAAAAACAAAAAAAAAAAAACAAAAAAAACTAAACAAAAACATAATTACGTTTTTTAGACAGCGTAATTAATTAACTATGATGCTTAGATATTATACTATAGTGCCCGGCTGAACAATGACACAAATCTGCAACGAGGGATGTTAATTATAAGACTTCTTATACGTTTAGATCGCAGGTTTCTTCTGAACAATATGTTCGGCTAGAAATTTTCATTGTTTTCAACGCTGCGGTATAAAATAACGTATATTGTTATTCGTTTATCAAAGAGAAGTGTATTTCAGCGATTCGACAGATTCTAATTGAAAAATTCCACAGTCATTGAAACCGTTTGATATAATAAATTAATCATATTTCATTATATTAAAATTGGAATATACATTATAACAATTATTATTCTTATAATATTATGCGGATTAATTTCCTTACGACGAAGTATAAATCAGAAAGTACTTTATCTCAACGTCGTACGATCAATAGTACAAGTTTTATAGCGGGGGGAGAAGAGTCGGATATGTATTACCCTGCAGCACTGGCGTATTACTTGCGAGGAGAAGAATTTTCTTTCTTCTCTTGGGAGATAATCGCTTGCGGCCTCGGTATTACGATTCTATTGCATTCCCACGTCCCACGGTCGAGCGTAAAACTTTTACTTTCTTTTTTTCATATATTTTTTATTTTTCTAACAAACTTTTTCGTCACTTTGAAAACTAAAGCGAACTTGAGGGGCCGGGCGATGGCTTCCAATCCAAGTTATAATGTAAATTTTTGCAAACTATATATATACTTTCCCGGACTTTAACTTATCCCCCTGATCCACAGGGCAACGACTGCATGTGAACAAAGACATGATATTCCATAATACTGAACTTTCGATTAACAAAAATATATGAACGAACCTTTTCGCAATGCGAAAATTTTTCGATTACTACAGTGGCTAGAAGATTTGATAAGACACAGATGAATAGAATCTGTAATCTCGATCCTCCCTTATGAGCTAGACGGAAGAAATCGTTCGTTGAACCATAGAGAATTATATCATTATTATGTAACGGATAATCCAAGAACTGGAATCCATATAAAGTTTCGCAGTACATTATGCCTTCCGCGACATGATTTTACTATTAGCTTACAATAAGTTGGATTGACGGCTGACATGACGTTGATATACATAGAACAAAAACACGAGGTACGAAGATTTGTAGAATCCAATTCTAACGCCATCAGTCAGTTATCACAACTTACCCCATGACGTCAAAGGATATATTCTAATCCCCTGCAGCACCGTGTGCCATTTTACCCTAATAAATTTGATCCTGAAAGCCAGTTGCTATCCGTGAATCCGTTTCGAAATTTGTCTGGGTACTATTGTGCCGGAAGCTCATCGTAAGAGATCGATATGATATCGCGGTTGACCAATTATTGGCCAGTGCGCGAAGATAGTGATATTATATTTTATTATTTTAATCGACTAGGTGTGGGGAGAAGAAGACTTTTCCATTTCTCTCATATTGACATACCTACTGCGGCAGGAGACGAGAGAACGAAAGATGAGTGACTGTTATCAGTGAAATGAAACTGACAATGTGAGATAAGAGTGCCTTCCGTTTTCGTCTCGAGGGAGCTGCCAGAATCCCATCAAGCTGAAAGCCTACCCCGTGTTAATTAGTTTTTGCAAAAATAAAAGCAGTATCTAATTATGCAAATCTTGTCGGCCGTTTGTTATGTACCATTTCTGTAAAGACTGGGAAGTAAATTAAAACGAGGAAAGTAGCTGGTTTGAAGAAAGTCAACTGACGCAGGGCAGGGCAGGGCAGGGCTGGTAGTTTATTTTGAGCTTTGTAATGCAGTAAGACAACTTCGAACCCGGATATAAGCCAGCCTGACCTTATCCACCCTTTACCCAGCTCTTCGAATAAAGCAGAATCGAAAATTTCAAACGATACGAAATAGGCGGTTGACTGAGGCATAAATACGCGGCGAAAGCTCCAAGGAGTTCTTGACTCTAGGGGTCGGTTCTGAAGGGTGTCGATGGGTTCCGCGGGAAATACGATAGTATCGCAGATAGACTCTTGAATCGACGCCTTTCAGAGTCCAAGGTTGATTCGCGAGGTCCTCAGAAAAAAAAGAAAAAAAAAAAAACTGTCGATAAGAGAATCCAGCCGAAAGTAGGGTCTATTCATTGCCGATTCAGCCACTCCTCAATATATTAATTTCTAAACTCAATTTTATCCATGAAATTCAATTATCGTACGTCCTGCCATGCAGTCTATACGTCTATCAATCCAGGTGCTGCAGCGTTGAGTTTTGATCGACGTGTAATTTAACCCGCTGTTCGAACCTCTGACGTTTCGTTAATTGCGATTCATGCATGATATGTATAGGCATGCACACACGAAGCTGTTTAGCCATTGTTAGAAAATTAGACCCAAATGAATTCATTAAACCAATCTCTTTCGCCACATATCCGAGTCAGATTTGATACGTGAAAAGGTTTTCGTGAAAAACGCACAAGCGCCTATACAGTTGTTAAATATTAGTTCGGTGCTTTTCCCTATCTAAGAGAGATCTTATCCCCACTGTAGTACACAATCTTGATCTAACGACTCGCACGAAGCCTGGAGGATCATTAATGAAAATACGTGCCGCGTCCCTTGTGCCATAATCTTGGCTTGGAGAGCACAATGAACATTAGCAAGAAGAAAGGTGGATGGTAGAATGAAGATGGACACGAAGGACGACGAGGTGCGCGAGATAACGAGGCCACTTTGTCAAGCTGGAAACATAGAATCGTGTTTGCGGAGGAAAAAAGAGAAAAATAAAATAAAAAAATCATTCGAGCTGCCGCATTTGCCCCAGTGTCTTATCTCTTTTTTCTTTTTCTCTCTCGTATATTTCTCATCCTCTATACGACCGTCGGAATTGGTTCCGCGGGTTGATTGGACCGCGATATCTTCATATGACTTTCTCGAATAAATTTGATCGATCGGCGTTTTGTTAGCCTTATCAGGACCCATTTTTCTGCCTCCTAATTTCATAGGGTGATTGAATCACAAGTTTGAGATTAAATTTTATGCTGTAGAAATCAATCTCGGCGGTCTGGGTAGTGAGGCGGGTGAAAGACTTATTCCCATCACGTGGCGGGGAGCGATATGAATGTGTAAATCGTGTAGCATGCAGCAGGCTGCATGGTTAAGGGTATATTTTAGCTCGACAATTTTTTAATACAAAACTTTGAAACTTGTATTCGTAATGTTGGTGAAAACTATTCTCGAGAAAAAAAAAAGAAAAAAAAAAAGAAAATTTGAAACCTCGTTGTTCTATAGCTTGTATACCCGATACCACGATTTACTGATAGCAACATTTCATTTCTATTTTTTTTTCTCTCTCTCATGCCGAATTCCCTTTCTGAAAACAATTTCCCCCAACCATCAGACGAGCTAATCGATTCCCCAGGGTTCCCAGATCCATACAACCGATAACTTTGCGGGATACAAGAAAAAAAGAGGGCAAAAAAAAGAAAAAAGAAAAAAGAAAAAAGAAAGAAAAAACAAAAAAATTGGCGGCCCAGTCTCCAAGGGGCAAGGATGTGCGCGCTAAGACACACTCTATCTGAGATCGTGACACTCAAAACTATCAGCTTGGAGCGCGAAAGCACAGAGGGGATTCCCCGGGGAAGTTTTAGCCTCGTATCTCACAGTCGCACTGTTGTCGAGGGTTGAACCACCGGAGACTGCCGGAAACAAAAGACTGTCCGGAAATTGAAGGATATTGGCCAGCGACGGGTAAAGTGCCCCAGCGAAAACCGCACTTTTCTTGACAGCACGGTAAGGATCGTAGTAATGGTCGCCATAATGGTTTTAATAGACGTCTCAGGTTTCTCTCAAAGTACCCTTCGTATCTTCACCGCGCACTTTTCTCGTGATTTTCATCGACGAGTATTTCATCAATCATCAGCCGAAACATGTTCTTCTCTATCAAATTTCAATCTTGGTCGATGATCAATCAATTGGAATTGATCAAATTAATGGAAAATATGTAATTTCGACCTCGAATTATCTGCAATTATATTAATCAGTTAATTCATTGCTAAATTATCCACTCACACATGTTACAATATATTACGTGGTTGCTAATGAAAAATGGAAAAAAATTCTAAATGGGTGTGGGTGGGTGTACCGAATGAAAGAAGTTTACTTTTATAACAGACCATCAAGTTTATTTTCGGTCGTTTCAGTTTGGAACAGTCAAATGCTATAAAAGTTGCGCATTCTTCGACTGCCTAGCTGCAAAGGTAAAATCAATCGCAAACTCAGCAAACAATTCCGAACGTTATAATATAATTATGTAGGTATAATGTACACCTATACCTATTTATATGACGGAGGCGAGTTGGTGGCATGCATTAAGCTACACGAAGACAAAAGACGCGTGAGCGTAAAATTGATTATTACCATTAATTAAAGGATCAGCGACTCGGAGCTGTGAATGAATTCCAACTAATTATACCGGATAGTGCGAGTTCCCGAAATTTCTACCTTCCCATTCGTTCCTCCGAAACGAATGGGTCTGATGATTAACCATCTGGCTTAATCGTGCGGATTTAACATCTAATATATGTGCGGGTTGCGAGAATAAGATATTATTCAATGTGGGGATTTTAGTTCGGCTAAATATTTAGGTATATAGAATTTTATTTAACGTTCGTATGTATAAAATTTTTACTCATGCCTTATGCCTTATGGTATACCGTTAATCATTTATCAACCTTCCGAGGGCTGCGACTATACGCTGCCGTTTTACTTCGCGCAGGGTTGGAGACGTCTTGACATTTTGACGGAGGTAGGTATACTAGGTAGGTATTGGGTGAAGTTAGGTGAGCCGACGAAGGTACATATATTCTTTCTTTTTTTTATGAATAAAATATAACTCGAAAAGTAGAAACTTGAAACGCTTTTGTCTCCGAGCTTCGATCGTAACAATAAATTTATGAAACGAAAGCGAAAGAAAGGAAACGGAGAAAGAAACTTCTATGGGCAATTACGCACGGCGAAATTATTGCCGAGACCCTAAAGAAAAATACAGAAAAATAATAATAATTTCATGCTGTGTAGAAGGGTGGATGAAAAAAATTATGTATAAAAATGAATCAAGCATTAATCACAATACTATTACAGTTTCATCAAGTATGTAATAATTGGCGATAATTACAAGAGCCAATTATGCGCGGATGTTGAGGCCTGCAATATGTGGGAACTTCGTGTCTATGAGGTTGTTCTCATAATTATTAAATAATTGTTAAATTTACGTAAAATTTTGATAATAAATGTACATTCTACGATGTGTATGTACACTATGCGTGATCGTATAGAGGTCTTTTTTTTCTTTTTTTCATTTTTATCAGGAAAAGACACCAGGCTTAAAACTTTTTTCGCGTAGGAAGCTGCATATTGAAACAATAAGGGTTTAACGTAACGGCAATACTTATGTATACTGAAACCGCGATACAAAATCTCTTATAGGAGAAGTCGGAAATGCGAAAACTTTACCGTCAGAAAAGAACAGACGTACATGTATCATGTCCATAAAATTATTTCATTACGTTATATGACGTATAGTATAGTGCTGCGAAATTTGATCTCAAGATTTTAACAGCCACTCTTCGTAGCGAAAAACTATATCTTTCAATTCTGCATGTCTTCGGCTCTTTCCTTTTTTGAAAAAATATCGTTTTTGATAATCCCGCAGTTTTATATTGTATGAAAAAATCTAACATGTTCATCGATTCAAGTTCCCAGCTATACATATGTGTTTATATATACTGGAAGAGAATAATTCGCACATCGCATCCCAAGGCTAGCTTTTAATCGTCGCGCAGATATTTCGAGGGTTGCGCGGGTTGCTTGCGGTGGTTTAGGTTCGGGTTTGACTAGGTTGAATTGGGTTGGGTAGGGTTGAATAAGCCAAGGTCAGGGTAGGTCAAAGTAGGCGCGGAGAAACCGCCGCTCTTCTAATATAATGGGAATTGTGCGGCGTGCTGCGATTCGCGAATAACGGTACCTACGGTTCGCTCGAGGAGGAGTTCAAGCCGTATAACACTACAGAGCAAGAAAGCGGAATATATAGCGCCGCAGAAATCGCGGGGATGATTTGTGGCTGGTGGTTTAGGGCGTTGTAGATACTCTACGGAGGATCAGAAATTGGACCTCTAACGATTACCTATATTCGTATCCTCTGCACTGCATGAGGCGAAATAAGTTCTGCAGTAGTTTTTTTTGTTTCGCTGACCCGCAGCATTTCACGCCGCTGATGAATTGGAATTTTTTTTTTCACCCACCGTCGTTATAATTATCCAACATTCGATAATATACGCGGATCTGTAATTATCTGGGTGAAAAGTAGGAGGAAATAGTGCGACGGTTCCAACAAACGTTCTTAATCACCGTCGTGGAACTCAGAGCGAAGCAATCGGTGGAGTGTTTCGCCCTCCCGCACTTCGATCCCTACTTTACGCTCCAGGGAAATTAAAACTAAATTTGGAACACAACTCGATCCTTACGTATATCCACGCGTTTCTATATTATAGTACGTACACACATATTGTAGTCATGAAATAACTGGCCCGATAGAACCCAGTTTATTTATAAGCTATTCGAGTTATACTTTGAAAAAAAGCTCTACTCCAATCCAGAATTTTTAACACCTATACAGGGTGAGTCTATCCAAAGGTCCAAAATCGGTGGGACTTACTCATGGCGAAGGCACGCATTCAGCCAATCAGGTAAATAATTATCCGGGTGGGGATAGGGTAGCATCCATATGCATAAACATCCATAAACAATCCATATGCTTGATCACGAATCACAAGTAAGTCCCACCCGTTTCGGACCTTTGAGGAGACTCACCCTGTATATACGTCTATAGATTGGATGCATGGAATCGAAATCCAGAATCGTGGAGAATATTGTATCAGATAAATGACTCGTGTTTTAGTCATTTAACTGTTTTAGAGCTGTTTCTTTCATTAGGGGTAAAAGTTGCTCTTATGAATATCACGAATCCAAATTTTTAGTCATGATTCCAAAGGCAAGTTTCTTTTTCTTATAATAAATAAATAAATTAGAAAAAAGAAAAAACAATCCATATCAATTTCGTCCCGAAGAATAACGCACACTTCAGTGGACTCAGGCAACAAATAAGAACGCAAAGAAACCGGAAAAACATGAAATGTTCAAGAGACC
The DNA here is from genome assembly GCA_963992785.1 of Tenthredo livida. Taxonomy (NCBI): domain Eukaryota; kingdom Metazoa; phylum Arthropoda; class Insecta; order Hymenoptera; family Tenthredinidae; genus Tenthredo; species Tenthredo livida. The sequence goes on along the minus strand of OZ023066.1, from coordinate 9,264,602 downwards.
TTAACCGCTAAGGAAAACGTTCGTTCAAGCTAGTCAAATATTTCAATGGTGAGAAAACAAGGTTCCGTTTATAGTGAAAACATGTGTTTGAGGTATTTCCTACATGTATATCCGAGTTCTTCGCTTTCAGAATTCGAGTCTGTATTTCTTTCTTATCTATCCGGAATTTATCATGATTTTATTATATTACGTCACTAAGACGTAGATTTCGGACCACCTGCCCACCTGAGACACTTCCGTTATAGTATATACCAGTTTGTGGATATATGGCTATGCTATAGAATTCTATGGGTCGTAAAACGTGAATCTGCTGTTATACGTGAACAGCGATAAATCTTGTTACCTACTTTGGCGTGAGAATATTTAGCGAACATAAATTAAATAATACTCAGACTCTACGTATTACCTACCTTCAGTTTTTATTTTCATTAAAATTTATACGTAGGTAGGTATAGTATCCTAATTTCGTAACGATTCATGAAATTTTGGTAATTTATTATTCAACCGCTGCTAGAACGGCAACGTTATCTCTCGCAAGGAGAGACGTTCGTTTAAATCTGCATTACGGTTCGACCGTGCGTGGGTGCGGTCTCGTCCCGAATCAGCTGCTATACCTACATGCACAGTTGCGGGATTCTGCACGAAACGTTAACGCCAAAACATTTCTTTGGGGAACGATCAGGTGTAACAAGGCAGCTTTTTAGACACGCCAGAGTCACACGCGCGCTAAAGCTAAAAATTCATCGCACAATAATTTCTAAGCCTACGTATCATATAATTGTATAGTTTTATTCATCGATCGTTATGTAATTATATGTAGCGAACGATATTTTGAATATTACCATTATTTTGGATGAGTAAAATTGATTTTTAAACGTGTGTATGTACCTAATATAGATACGCGAGTCGACGCGGGAGAGATTTATTGGTTTCATCTTACTTTGTTAAACTTTCCGGAGTTCTTTCTTTTCCGTTTCTTTAACGAAGAGAGACACGCGAGAAGAAAAATTGATCACTCAACGACTCTCGTTTCTGTTGACATTTTCCCTAACAATTCTTCGCGCTTCTTCAATATCAGAGATTAATGATTTCGTTCTCGGTTGAAATGAGTTGAAAACAAAACTAATTCTCCATCATTATTCTAATAACTTATCGAAAGCAATTTTCAGACCCTTAGTTTATTATTGGAAAATTATTGAGATTTCCTACGCTAAATCTCGTCCCACTCACACTAGTTCACTAACTTTCAGGAATATATTGAAATTTAGGGTCGCGCAGGGTATTATCTATTAAACCTTGATAATAACATTCGTCGTACCCAAACTGGAGAACACTCTCATGATCAGTATTTCTCATATTATTTCCAGATACCGGGTCCTCTGGACACTCGGGAGTCGGGTAGATTATGGTTATTCGTCCCATGATTAGTCCTTCCACTTTACGTTCAACTACCCACCTGCTGAATCGATTACCTTGTATTTTCGCAAAGAAGAATCATATTCAATTTTTATTTACCAGTTGACTGACATTTAACCCTGGCAAATTTCGAGTCACGAATAATTTAGGACGGTGAACAACCACCGAAAATTTTGACTTTTTGTCTTTTTTAAAGCCTACCTAATAGTTTACCCCAAATTTATTAGAATTTCATTTCGTTTCTCGCTGTCATCTCACCTCTTCAAAAGCTTAGGGCACTCCGACGAACCTCAAAGCTCAGCTTAGTTTCCATTAACAAGGGCACGACGCTTTCAGCTATCAACGTGCAAGAAACAGGCATTAATGGATAAAAGCTCTACCCTCGGTACACGGCTATTATCCTCTCATTTAGGCGATTCTTTTCCACTTCCTTGTCTTATAAATTTTTCTCTTAATGCTACGTGGCTGCTACCTTCTCCGGTTTTTGTCTCTATTTAGAGACCTGCAGTTACAGAGAGATAAAAATTATCTGGTCTTATTGTCCTCCCTTGTGCTCGAACTTCTTCCTCATATTTTGTTAATGTATATTGTACCTATAATGTAATTACAGTCTGAAAGATGAGTGAATTTTTTCATCAGCCCTGTTTAATTTCGTGTTTTATTTGTGTATCTTGAATTTCGACGTATAAAATTGAATCGTCATTTGTTATCATTGCGTGACGAGACACTTTTTCAAGATTGCGTAGTATGGTTGGCCACATCCGAATTTGAACTTTACACACCGAACAGCTGGGTTTGATTACTTTTTGTTTGCTTACCCAACGCTTTGGTTTGTTTAACATAGACTTTGGGGAAAAATGGGGTCGTCACTTGTCAGAACTTCTTTCCTCCCGACCCACGAATTGAAATTTTTTTATTTCGAATTATCAAATCCCGTTGCTTCATGCTTGTTTATACTTTTTTTCTTCCTCAACCTTTCAGTATTCGCTTGTTGATTTATTCGAGCTATTATTGTAGAATAGGACGAACTCCTTTGAAAATCTTCAAACTTCGATACTAGTATACCGTCGAAGAATTTTCGTCCATAGAAATTTTTCATATCGTCGCGATTCTATTGTATTTGAGATATGCAGCCCGAACATGAGTCAGTCGGTTTTCGGTTAACCAACGAATGAACTTCATTCAAGAGGGAGCTTTTTCGTAGTCACATCCACGTTTTCCGGCTCTTTAACCGGAAAATAAGTAACGCGACAGTGTCTACCTTCCATCAAACTCATCCGAAACGTAAATCTTCCGCAGAAATGAAAGTAAACATTTTCGTTGGCAAGTAGGTAGGTATACTGTAAAATTGTCAACACGAAGTATATAAGAGGAACAGTCTTAAGCATCAGACATTCTGTCGTTTGCAGGCGGAATATTTGAACCTTTGCTAATAGTAGGTATGACTAAGGCTACCAGATCTGAACGAGTGCAATGCAGGACACCGCCATTACCCCCCCCCCCCCCCCCCCCCCCCAATGCATGGACATAATCATTCAGTATTAATTTTTTTCATTCAACACGATGAAAGTAACGTTACAATAATAGATAAATATAATATTTTACATAAGTTTGTAGTATACTCACAGTACCTATCTTAGACTAGAATTCTCAATTCCTTAATCTTATATTTAGGTATTGCAAACATAAAACAAGAAAAATCTCGAAAAAAAAATTAAACAGTCAACTGATTGAATAATATATCTATAGTATACGTATCAGTTACGATATTGTTACATACTCAGTTTGCGGCGCGAACTTTTCCGAACTGTGGATTTTCTTCAAGATATCCGGCTATTTTATATGTTTGAAAACAAGTTGAAACGAACTCGCACATAATCCAGGACAATGCAGGACAATTCTTATAAATACAGTACGAATTCGGGGTGTAAAAAAATCCAGGACACTTAGCTCAAATCCAGGACTGTCCTGCCTAATCCAGTACGTCTGGTAGCCTTAGGTATGACCCACCTAAAATGTGCCGGTAATAGTATATCAAGGGATTTTCTGGTAAAGAACGTTTGCAAACGTCTCTAGGTACCTTCTCCATCACTACACTGTTCTCCACTTTGCGACAAAAGGAGAAGAGGTCTTGGTAAACACTTGGAAGAAGCCAATTTGTTCCTGTCTTGATATAGAAGCTGAGAAATAAAGAATTACGAGCGAAACAGATTGGCCCATACTAGTACCTGTTTACCTTTATCGTTAGTGAGGTACTTTTAATGCTTATTGCATCAGTCGTATTGTGATAGAGTAAACAATTCTGAACAGGGACGACAGTCAGGGTAAAACTTTTTCGTTTCATCGAGTCATTAGGGTTCGTAGAAATTTCTAGACGAGATTAATAAAATCATCGCGTAATAAGTACCGCATAGAATTTACGGACACCACGCGTGAGCGAGGCTTAATTAAATACCGACAGCGGTTTTGACGCACAAAATCCATAAATATCGGGACAAGCTAGAAATTTCATACCATGATAGAAATTCGTGAATATAATATATAAGAAAATTAGATAATGGAGGATTTCAGATGTGTTGCATGCATACGACTAGATCTTCACATCTGTTCGTCGGGCTTCCACGATCCCGGATCTATTTCGGATATAAATTCAATTAGATCTGTGGTGTTGTATCCGAAATAATTATTTTCCAACACATTAACGAATTCAATATTTTTTCTTTCAATTTTTGTTCCAGATGCTCCAGGCGGAGACGACCTCGAAAAGATTCTGAGGGTTGGTAAATAATTTCAATTACAATCCCCACTCGCTTCTATGCTCGCGTGAGCAGCGTGTTCCGCCAATATCTGATAGTAGAAATAAACGAAATAATAATTACATATCTGTCCAACCGCGTAGACCGAGAATCGATCCGCCCGTGTATGAGCGGAGCTCAAAATAGCGACTATAATGCTCATTAATTTTGGAAACTAACGGATCGTAATGGACGGACTTACAGACACAGGTCGAAAGAATGACGGCCGTGGTCGGAAGCTCGAACAATTGAGAGACACCCATCTGCGACAAAGGTCACCAGGCCCTCTATTCGTTTGGAATAAGAGCTGAATGCGAAAATTTTTACTTTTTTTTTCATCCTGACCCCATCGGTGATCCACTTTACAAAATGAAAACACGACGAAGTTTCGTCGCGATCTATTCTATACAGATGTATACCTGTTTCATTCGATTTACTTACGAGCGAGTGCCCCCACCAATGGGCGGACAATGGTCGTCCAATTATCTCTAGACAGCTTGTAACACGCTCACTTGACAACAGGGAATGGACAGAATGACGTTGGTCATCTCTACTACCCTGTTGACTATAGGGTTACGCTTTCGCGATCTCTCGGTGCAGTGGAACAGCACGTCTGACCACACCGCGGAGTAACTACTGCCGCAGACAATCCCGAACTTCAATTACTACGGGTACCCGCTATTGTTGTATGGTCAATGATTGCGATATTATACCACGTCATAGTCTTCGCTCGGAAATCCAGTAAACAATTTTTGCGATTTCTAATGATTTCTAATCTCCAGTTTAGATGATTTGCCACGATTCCAAAAATCACATTGGAGATAATCGGAAATTTTGTATGATACGTTAAGTATATACCTACTCGTGGTATCGAAACCGAGTATTGTTTTATTTTATCCCGTCCGTGAAATGGTGCTTGAAAATTGAACGTAACCAGAATTTCAGGCAGAGGAAAATTTCGGGTAAAAGCTGTCAGTGAATTACTGAAACTGTCTCCAAACCACTGGGGATTCTTCTTCGCTCAACTAAACTCTGGCTGATGTTTGAATTTAATCTTAAAATGGCCCGAGCCTGCTCGCAGCTACATGGGTGTTCCTCTCCGAAAACACCGACAATTTTTTGCCTTAGCCCTCAGGTACCTCGTTCCTCGATCTTTTCTCTGGCTTTACATTTTCCAGTAAACAATATTGCCCAGATATTACATATATGTGGCTATACCATGTGTGACGGCTGTCACGTTTCTCGTACGTATCGTAATTCACGCTTTCAAATTTTAAATGATATTTTTTAAAAAGGATATGAATGTTTGAATCGTATTTTTATAAAATCTTGTTGATCATTCGCGGAATTGGTAGTGGAAAAATGTCTGTAGAAAAGGTGTAGAAGTACATTCGGAGAAATTTAACACATGTGTGGAAAATGTAAATGGTCGAAAAGTTTTCGTAAGCAGATGGCGAAATCGTTGTCGATGAAAAAGTTAAGTCGAGACTTTTGTAGAAGAGAAGAGAGTAACTTTTCAATTCAAGATGAACAGCGCACTTTGGGTTACTTTTAAACAGCCTATTTGAATATATAGAATTGACTTGAATTTGACGGATCGGCGGCCATATATTTTCAATGCTTAAATTTTGTTCACCAACTTTTGCGAGGTGACGGAGTTCGGCATAATATTCACTGAAACTTGCTAACAGAGTAATCGTTAAATTTTCGTAACTGCATGGCAGTCCTAAAGACAGTGAAAATAATTCACCGATGCAATAGATTCGGGGATATTATTTTACTCAAAAGGAAGAAAATTTCTTCCCATCGTACTACCAACGCGCTCGTATAGAACTAGAGCAAACTGTGAAAAGCTACAGTTCGTACTTCATTAGTACCTACCCGGTTCAAATAGTGCAGCAGTCGTTATACTCGCGTTCTTCCATTTGTTGAACAGCTGGGAATATAGCAACGAAGTTTGAAACGGAAATGGACTATACGATATACCTACCACTTGCGAATTCTCCTAGTTTAATAACGTAAGAAAGATAGATGAAAGTTTGTAAATTACGTTTACGTACTTAAACTTTGAATTATTTTATTTAGGTATTATTTGCTCACCGAAATCATGCTCCATGGCTGATGATAAACCGAAAGGCGGAAGGACATGAGTTCGAAATTTCGAATTGTGTGTTCTGACTACATGTGTATTAAATTTGTGTAAAATATAATGCACTGAGATTCATCATTGATACAATCACCTGAGTCTGATAAAATTGTGTAAGTTTTATGTCATTTTGTCTTTTTGTTTCAGGAGGGAAAAGTTGAGCTGTAAATATGGGGTTTACATAGTGCAAAGGGGCAACAAGCCCTGGCAGAACTTCGATGCGAACCGCAAAGTTAGCTTGAACGAGCTACCGCGAATTGAGCAAAGTACTATTAGAAACGTTTGATGTAGAACCATATAAAAGTCAAAAGAAAAGAAAAGAAAAGAAGAGGAAAGAAAAGTAGTAAAGAGAACTCTAGTCGGCAGTATTTAAAGTATTCCATAAAGAACGTATAATAATAAATCGATTAGAATTAAATGTAGTAAGAAATATATTATGTAGAATATTGCATCAATATAAAATATGTAAATTATAAATTTGAACGAAGGAACAATTTATTTAACTAAGAAAGTTCTATAGTGAAGTAATTATATTGAAAAAAAAAAGAGAAAAAAAGAAACAGAAACAGAACTAGAATCGAATGCTTTAGGAATTAAATGATTATAAATTAATTATTTAGTATAAAGTGTAGGTACCTACTACGTCGAATCTCAGTTGAATATCGTATAATAATAAGATACCGCATCGATTTAACAATTAAACTCGATGTAAGATAAATAAATAAGCGGACACGTAGCGAAGACAATCTTAGTTATAATATCAAGAAACAAACTTGGCTCAAGTTTGTATTTCGAAACTTCAAACTTTTAATATAAATCTCAGATGTAGAGTATAAGCTATCAGAATAGGAAAATGATATAATTTATCGAAATACTATCGACATTAAGTAGATATATATATACATATATGTTATTTGTTAAAACAGACAGAGTTACGCTCTCATTATATAAATTTATCTATATACATACATATATATATAATATATAAAAATTGTTCAATGCAAATGATCGTACGAATTCGAGAAGAATATATTATATGACTTATTGTCAGTGAATTAGAAAATTCTAATTCTAACGCGAATCTCAAAATTATTGAAGACGGTATTGTAATAAGAGAGAAAACCAAAAGGGTTCTAGACGAATCATACAAAGATCACAGTGAGAGTAAAATACAGCCGTAAAATTGTGGTATAACGCATTTGTTACAACGCATTAAAATCGCAAAAGAAAAAAGAGAAAAAGAAAGATAAAAAAAGAAAAAGAAAATTCATCAGGGCACAACGGCAGACAATAGAAATTCTGAAGATTGGACGAAATTTCTTCGACGCAAGCAATCTGTGATATGAAAATTTGAGAAAGTCATGGCAGACGAATAAGGGCGATTATTCATCTAGACATTGTATTTGGAGACAAAAGGAGAATACAAACAAGCTCAGAATTTTGACCTAGTGTTAACCACGTTTCAAGGTTGTCCTGTGTCAAACGGACGCGCAATGAATTTGGAAGTAGAGCTGATAGCAGGGGTCATAAAGGGTGGGCCACCCCCGGCTCACCTACCAGCCCCTCGCCTTGTCAAGATATTCATTGCCGGTGAACGTGACGGTAAGTGCAGACATTCTTGGCTCTATTTCATCCCTCGCCATTTCTCTACTGTCACAGTTTCAACCGTATCATTATTATATTAGGGAGAAAAAATTCCCTCAATTTAGTAAGTTTCGCCATTTTTTATTCTCACCCTATCTACACGCACGCAGAAAGAATAAGGGCTGTGTGCTCAAAAGTAGCCTTCCATGATCTACGCGGATATTTTAGATCTTATACTCATGCGGATGGATTAGTGGATCTGCACCCCGTATTATCTCGGTCTAATTAATTCTCTGACGACTTCGGTATACATATATGTATACCTACTGAAATCTATGTAAAAAATTTCCCTCAATTTAGTAAGTTTCTTCATTTTTTATTCTCACCCTATCTACACGCACGCAGCAAGAATAGGGGTTGTTTGCTCAAAAGTCGCGTTCTATGATCTACGCGGATATTTTAGACCTTATACTCATGCGGATGGATTAGTGGATCTGCACCCCGTATTATCTCGGTCTAATTAATTCCTTGACGACTTCGGTATACATATATGTGTACCTACTGAAATCTATGTATTATGTATTGAGGTTTGCCTCGGGCGATTAATGGCGGAGCGTTTGCCATTCTGTGGTAAATTATTTTGTTACTTAACTTGCTGCGAGGTAACGGGCAACGAGTAACCTCGTCCTTGCGATATGCAAACTAGATATTATGTATGATAATGGATACCGTTGGGCGTAAGGTTGGGTAAAACATTCATCATCCGTCACAGAGAGAAGGAAGCAAAATAGCCCTGCGTTGTATAATATTTCTTCACAAAGGGACTACCTACCGCTCGCTGGTTATACATTCCAAATGCATTAGGCTGCCCTCTTTTAGGCCATTCGCATTTATTTCGTGACACACTTTTTTGTATATCGTTGCTGTTACTTATTTCGCGACATGCCGTGTCTTGGATACAAGCACAAGCTTTGTATCTGTTATTCCTGTACCGAGTTTCAATTCTGTTACGTATTATGACTGATGGAGAGATCAATAGCTATCCAGAATAGAATAAAATCCATATAGCAAGAATCTGCAGTAAAAGAAAGCGTTCGGTTTTCGCTATCCCTGGTGAAAATGATTCTACGAATATTTAAGATCAATTAGGGAAATTCGGACATTTCGTAGCATTTCATAAGAAATTGTAGTTTTTTCTTAAAGTGAATGACAAAAACGACGAATTTTTCTGAAAAGGTACGAGAATCTACAATTTTTTATGATGATCCACCGAAATCTATAATTTTTCATGAAATGCTGAGAAAATCTACAATTTTTTATGAGAAACGACGCACATCTACAATTTTTTATGAAAAACTATGAAATGTCCGAATTTCCCTAAAAATTCGTAGAAGTAGAGATTTTCACCAGGGATATCTTGAGCAAACTATAGACAAAGAGAAAACAAACACTAAGGTAGGTACAGACCTTTCATATAACCACTGTGCCTTTATCTCGACGTTTATTTTCCACAATTCTCTCCATTTTGTCCATAAAAGGTCCTTCATAAGATCAACACTACGTGCCAGGATCTCTGAGCCTTATACCTCAGAACACGAGATTACCTCAGAAACCTCTCGGAAATTCCGCGTAGCTGCTACGCTTAACAAATGTATTCCGACAATCCTGTAAGCTGTTTCTTTAGACAGGAAGGCGTCGGGCCTGGAAATCCCTACGAAATCTAAGTCGCCAACGGGTCATAATGTAGTTTCATTTGCAGAAAAGCTTGAGCTAAACGAAAAAAACTATGAATATGAATTATGATGGCGAAATTCTGTCGGATAAACGTCCTTGTACGAAGTTTATGGTAGCTAGGACGCTAAAAAAATCAGCCCATTCTCAGAGAGCATAAAGTCATACAGAAAATCACATAGGGAGATTAAACTAGATGAATGCTATGGGGAAAAAAGTAAAAAGTAGCTCAATCACGGGTTAAACTTCGAATTCTGTGACTGACTACACATGAGATTACAGATAAGTAATTCGAAGATTTCTGGAAAGAGTTCAGACTGCATATTGAACACACGTCAGTCATCCCAATTCCGAATTTAGTCGAGCTGATTGGCAACCTAGATTCGCCAAGCTCTGCATATTGCATTACTGTAGCTACAGCAAGCCAATATCGGGATGTGTGATTTTGGTTCATTGGAATATTATATACATTATGTATTTTGCAACCTGGTTTGTATTCGAGGCATGCACAATGCACTTTGTTATTAATTCTGAACGTGAATATGCAGTCGTTAACTTCGGGGTGATATTCAGGTCAGTTTTAATCACTTTTCACCAACTCCAGTGTCATAATTCAGGGAAACGTTATCAGGGTGTTAGAGTGTGCGATAAGTTTGTTCCTGAGTGATAATTGGTAGAGAGTTTCCTCGCCAGCTACAAGACGTTAATATCTTTTAAGGTAAAAGTTAAGATAAATGAGGGCTAATTTGAAATACCCTCAAGGCAATGAAATCATAATCATAGGGCGATTTGAGAGAGGTACTGCAGGCCTCACGATGGTCTCTCTTTGGAATTAAGTTGGTAACCAGAAACTTGGTTTAATTTGCCAATGTGAATCGCATCTAAACGAGTTTTAGTCTCAAGTCTCCGACGTCCTCCATCCTCATCTACATTTTCAATCTGCCAGCGAGAAGTGAGAAGGAGATGTACCCAGGCCTCGTGAACTCTCACTACGGTTCACTACTCGCCTTAACAGTTCGTTAAACTGGGTCCACAATCTTCAAAGTTAAATTACAAAGGGACAGAATCTGAATGTGCTAGTTTAGGGTGGAGACTCTAGCGTTAGGATAAAACGGTGTAAATACAATAAATCCAAAGTTCTATGTCCTATTTCACCCTCTTTATGGTGTAGGAATTCGATGCACTTCCGTTTCTCGAATGAGAGCAGTAGGTAAAATTTACTCCGATTGCAGTGCGAATTGCAGTTAGAGTTCCAGATGCAAATTCTAACGAAAAAGCCATCAGCTTCGGGGTATATAATTTATATACGAAAAAGATCAAAAGGAACTAGGCCATATCTCCAGTTTTATTTTATTTACCCTCTCGTCCGTTAAATTTTCTCTGATCAAAATATCTGCTTTCAGAATTTGCGGAAGAGAGGAAACAGATTCTCGAAGGAGTCGGACCAGAGCTGCAGGCTATGTACGACGACATGGGAATTGAGGTACGAGTTTATGGTTGAGGTTTTATTGAATCAGAGAATTTCCTGGGTTAATTAAATTAATCACGTCATTTTCTCGCGTTAAATATTTGATTGTATCATCGCGGGTCGAATATTCGTATACACATGTGCTTTCACTAGAGCGTTTATTAACTAAATTACATAAACGACAAATCAAATGTATCAATACACCAACAAACTCTTAATTCTGGTTATTTAGGTGCTGCTGGTCGATATGCAATATGGGACCGGTGAAGATCCTGATATCAATCCGCGACTAGCTGAATTATTCTTGGAAGATATAAGCGCATCCCAACGTCATTCCAGAGGATGTTTCCTCTTGGTGAGTCTATTAAGCGAGTAAAACTAAAATGCTTAATATTTTCATAGGTCATTCGCTATTACCAATTCAAAATGTCGTTATAGGGCCACGCAATTCCGAAAGCCGTATTCAAAATTAATTTACATATTTAAATTCATTTGATCACAGCTTCAGATTTGTACGTACACTTTCTTTTGTATACGCTTTTCTAATGAGAGAATAATTGACTGGTAATAAAGGCGAATTTTTTATGTGTTCGCTTTGTTTTTAGCTTTTAGTTGGGGCAGATTATAAATCTGGTTGGGTGCCGACGAAATTTACGGAAGAAACTTACAAGGCGTTAATTACGCACTGCTCCTTTCTTGATGAGTATTATACTCAGGATGGATCTTCTTACGTACTCAAGGCTACAAGGTAACTAATATAGCATCAATTCCGATCAACCTATATATTCCGCGGATACCGAGTCTCACTGCAATCAGTCAATTCGCTAATGTCTTTCATCTTCTCTCGATGTACCGAATAGATTGAAATTCTATTACCCCAGATGGGAATTTGCGTTCTAATGGTGTAGAAGTAGTGTCCAATACGTGGTGAACATTTGTCTTATAAGAATTCGAGTAAGATCCGAATCTCGGAACATGAACGTAAAATAAATTATTTCTGCAGCGAAGAAACTGCTCAAGATGATTGGCACCAGCATGAATCAAATTTGCGAAAAGCATTGAAAATAGCAGCCGAGTCTGCAATTCTGGAACATTCAGATAATACAGAAGTTAAAAACATTCTCCACTCGACCGCGGAACGACAATTAGAACACGGCCTAAGTACGTAGAAATAAACACGTCTCCACGATCGATATGAAACGTAGGATTACACGATACCATTGTTTCTTTTATTTAGGTTTGGACGAAGATGGTAATGGCGTGATAACAGTAATACGAAAGTGGACTGGCTCAACAGCACCTAGTGTTGAGCCAGGCGCCGCCACGCTCAAATCTAGAATCGAAAGTAGTTTACCAGAAGAAAATGTAATCCAATATGATGTTGAGCACAAGCCAGGTGGAATAGACCCCGATTGTTCGGCCCACGATATCTACTTGACACAAATGCGCCAACAAGTATTGGAGAGAATTCAAGGCTTGGTAAATGAGTCGGTTGAAATGGATCCGGAGATAAAAAGTAGAAAAAAAATGGTGCAGGCAGTTTACGCGGAAAGTTTAGCGCACTTGGGTTTATTGAGAGACGTAATACCTGCCGATCAAAGCGACGTACAGATAGGTCAAATCAAAGAACTATTGTTAAACGGAAGAGATAGAAAACATGGACCAGTTTTAATCTGGGGCCCAAAATCTTCGGGGAAATCAGCAATCTTAGCTACTGTTTATCAAAACGTACCAAACTGGTTCGATGGGCCGACCGTGCGGATTGTTAGATTATGCACATCGACACCAAGGTCTGCTTACAGCCTGGAATTGCTCAGAGTCCTATGCGAACACATAGGCTTTTTGTCCGGTAACAACGACGGTAACTTACCGAGAGATGCTTCGTTCGATCCTTTATATCTGAACAATTGGTTCAGTCAGATAATGCGCGGAATCGAAGAAAGCCCAATGCCCGAACAGCTGGTTATTTTAGTCGATGATCTCCATCGATTGCATCCGTTAGAATGCGATATAGTAGCAGCTCTGTCTTGGTTGCCTTTGAATCTTCCAAAAGGTGTACATTTCATAGCTACCACAGCAGTTCCGCCGGAAGCGTTGAGGCTTACACCATTACAGAAAGAAAGATTAAGGAGCTCGGAAATATTAATTGAATTACCGGAGGTTAAAAGCAACGTGCCGGATGTTGACGCCGCCTTTGATAGCCTGGAAAGGTTGGTCGGCCTCAAAGCAGCAAATAGAATTGGCTCACTTTTAGCATGCACGGAATACGGGCTGTCCGAAACAGAAATTTTGGAGTTAATAATGCCTACCGGAGGTGACGGGCCCTTGGTTCTCTCTAGTGGCCAATTTAACTTTGCAACATGGTGTCTAGTCAGACGAACAATGAACCCGTGGCTCAAAGTTCGGGTGATGAGCGGGCGGCTGATATTTGGATGGCGGTGGTCCAGTGGGGAAGTGGCGAGAAAAAGATACCTGGCAACGCAAGATACATCAAGATCAGCCTATGCCGAAGTTGCGAATTTATTTTTCACCGAAGATTTGGAAGAGAGCGATGAAAAATCTCCCGAAGATCCCGGTTCCCCACCAGCAAAAGAGACTCCATTCCAGAGTGCTCCAAGATCTCAAGATATCACCTACACTATTCGTCACGTCGAGGAAGCATGGCTACATCTTCTCAGAGCTGGTGACGTTGATAGATTGAAGAGATTAGCCGTATGCGCATTTGATTTCTTGTTAGCTGCTGTTCAGATGATATCTGTTAGCTACTTACGATGCGTATTGGAACATGCCAGGAGATATTTACTCGAAAGAGATCTGGAACTCGTTTACTACGCAGTAAGGAAATCTAGTGACGTATTGACGCGAGACCCACTGCAATTGGGGGCCCAATTGATTTGCTGGCTGAGACCCGTCGCCGAGGATGGTGGAGATTTGGTAAGAATTACAAAACAAATCACTCTTCTTCGTTATCTAATCAGGATCAAATCTCTCTTCTCACAACCCTTCAAAGTCATTCTACATCCATTTTTCAATCATACTGAAAGTCTACCACGGTTCAAATCGTCTAATTCCTGCTTTTCTCAACGTCTGTGAATTATTCAGGTAAGTCGAATGGTGATGGCAGCAATGGCTTGGTGTGATGGATACGCCGCGCCGTTATTGGTGCCGTTAAATGGATGGCTGCAGCCTCCTCTTCCTCTGCAAATTCGTGCTTTCACATGTCCACAAGGTGTAAGACTGATCGAAGCGGCGCCATCGGGTCAGCATGTAGTCGTGGTTCCTCCTCAAGGTGATGCTCAACTGTGGCATGTGATGTCGGGGCAATTGGTTCACACATTCAGAGGTTTTTACTCTTCCCTATACCTTCAGCTTTAGATTGTTAACCATTGAGTGCATCGATGAAAAATTGGACAGAATCACGTACAGAGAGTTATATTTTATACAGCCATTAATCATTATCCACAGGTCATTCCGGGCCGATATCTTGTCTGGCCATCACTAAACAGTCACAGTATTTGATGACTGGTTCCGAGGATACGTCCATCATCGTCTGGGACATGAAGGAGTTGACTATGAAGCAACGAATTTGTGAGCACATAGCCCCGGTGCTGTCTCTGACCCCAGCGATGGGAAATTCGATAATTGTGAGCGGAGGTGAAGATTCCCGGATTATCGCAACGCGATTACTGACCGGTGAAGTTTTGATGAAAGTCGACCATCACCGCGGTCCAGTAACTTCTCTGCGCGTGGATTCCGCAGGGGAAGTTTTGGTATCCGGTTCATCTGATGCAACGGTCTGCTTATGGTCTCTGGAAAGTTTCACTTTACTGAACACTATACCTCTTCCATCCCCGGTGACGATGCTCGACGTGTCTACCGACTCCGTCTTCCTACTTGCTGCTTGTGAAGATCAGAAATTGTATCTTCGCTCTTTAGCAACTGGCACTGAGATTCATACGTTGAGAGGGCATCAAGGTCCCATAAAAAGTGTCTGTTTGGCAAAAGATTGTAGAAGAGCTGTAGCCGGCGGTGTTGACGGCAGAGTGTCTGTCTTCGACATGCACAGTGGAAGATTGACCAAAGCATTGCCAGCCAGTCCATCGGCAGACGTCACATCAGTAAAGGTGAATATTTTCATCATCCATTTCACGGAATTTCACCCTCATTGTCCGTTTTCTGAATTTCGTTTTCCAGGTGACAGAGAAAGACGATTTTCTAATAACCGCTGGCGGAGGTCGTGTAAGTTATTGGAGTTTTCGGGGAGAAGAAGTCGCCCCACGTCCACCAAAGTCTGGTGGAAAACAAGAGTCGCTTCAACCCCATGCGGCGCCTATCTCTTGTCTAGACGTGTCAAGAGACGGTGCTATGGCAGTGACTGGGGGTGTAGATTCTTTCGTTAACTTGTGGCAACTAAACACTCACGAACTGGTCTCGACTCTCGAAGGCCACATTGCGAGCGTTACTTGCGTTGCGTTTTCCGCTTCTGGCCTCTTCGCAGCTTCAGGTAAAAATCTTCGGGAAAATATGCATTCAACTGCCGATCACAAACCGTAATATCAATTTCTCATGTTCTAGGTTCCGAGGATAAAACCGTCAGAGTATGGGGCCTAACGTTGGGTCTCGTCGTCGCAACTTTCCGACATCAAGCACCAGTAACTGCTGTGACAGTGATGCTCGATGGAAGAAGAGTCGTCAGTTCTGACAGAGGAGGGGCCATCAGAGTTTGGGCTGCTGACAGCGGGACGTTGATTCAATCTCTTTGTGGCCCGGGCCGATGTTTCGCTGTGGCATCTGACATGAGGTAATGAAAGTGAAGTTCGAAGCCCCCTTTCCATCTTCACACTAACTCTAGAAGATTTAAGAATCCCATTTTTCCATCTAAACGCAGTATTTTCATTCTACTTTCAGATACACTGTCTGTGGCTCTGGGGATAATCACATAAGAATTTTGGGCCTGGGTTTAGGACCTGAAGAAAAGTACCCAGTTTCTCACTCGCAAGATATTACTTGTCTCGTTGTTACACCAGATTCTCAGTCTCTGATTACTGGCTCGAGAGACATGAGCTTAAAAGTGTGGCAGCTTGCTGGGGGAAAATTATCACAGGTTTTTTTCATACGCTTATCTACGATATCCGGAATGGAATCGATCATCGCTAACCAAATTAATACCGTTTCAGGTACTGGTAGGGCACACAGATCACGTAACTTGCGTGGCTGTGGCTGTTTCTGACAAATCCATAGTCGTCTCAGGTTCACGAGACGCGAATTTGATAGTTTGGGACATCAATACCGGTGCCGATCTTCACACGTTGACCGGTCACCTCGGCTACGTAACATGCATCCGGCTTTCCGGCGATGGAACTCTGGCAGTTTCTGGTAGTGAGGATAAAAGCCTGATTGTATGGGACACGAAGAAGGGAACTGCCCTAAGTTCAATAATGCTTCACGTCCCGGTACTCGGTGTTGAAATGTCAACCGATTGCTCCAGGCTGGCTTTGCACTTGTTGGAACACAAGTGCTTGCCGATTTTGTGCTTGCATAATACACCCGCACAATATGTCAAGCTACCAGAGTACGTAGCCCCAAGAGATTTGAGGCCTCCTGGACCCAAGCGACCAGCGAGAAGATTGCTTAAGAAAGAAGTATCGTTGGACACTTATACGTGGCAGCGGAAATACGGTCATCTAACATCAGGTAACGACTAGTTTTTATTCATTTTTAAATATTCATATCAGCTGGCTGCAACTGGCTCCGCCGTTTCACTGCACTATCGTAAAATATTATTGACTCTGCAGATCTTTGTGCCTTTAGAGGGTGATAAAATTTGCCATTAAAACTTTGCATATTTATTGTTCGTTACTTGTCATGCGAGTGTTTCCTTTATCTAGTAACAGTTAAATTCACGAATCGCTCTAACTTTCGATAGTCTATCTTGTCACCGAAATTTTCAGGTATTACGTTTTGTAAAAAATAATTCGACTGCATTAATAATGTGATAATCCTTGTCCACGAGTGTGACAGTCGTTGCATCTGTATTGAGTGTTCTGGATTATTAACAATTTCCTTAGGTATTATGGTGGCCGCCGTTGAGGAACGTCTGAAACGTCGATTCAGCGTAAGTGCTTCCATGGAAGAGATCAGCAAGGCTGGATTAGCAGGTTCCCAGCCTGGTTTGGGCCCAGAACAAGCAGCCCTCGCACAATCCCAGCATTTTGATCAGCTGGAAGCACTGTGGAACAAGCAATCACCTCCACCAAGACCCAGAGGTCTTGGCAGAACACTTTCGAAACAGAGTTCACTTCAAGCAACACGAATATCCGATTCGGAGGAAGAAGGTAGGCGAACCGTTTCGTGCGTCGCCTCCTAAGTATCATAGTCACATACATATTATTCAAATACATGTATTGATGTATTACCTATTTATCCTGAATAAGAAACATGTCACATGTACCTCAATCACATTTTTATGCAATGTAAATCGTGTGTTGGTATTATATTTTCACATTATGTACATACATACATTACCTTAGACTTTCTTTCTAGAACCTTTGCATGTGACGATATTATTTCATCACACTTTAGTATATCCCCAACAGTTGTGAAATTTGAAGAAAGTAAGACATAGATCAAAGTGTATGCTCAAATTACACGCATATATTTCTGGTAATAAATAATGATATATAGATTCAATCAATCGGTTCAAATTGCTTTGTAGACATCATACATTTTTATTGTAATCGAATGATGATTATTATTATTTTCATTCTGTTTTTTTTTTTCGGAGATATATTTTCATTCGAAAGCATTCAAATTTTAATTTTATCGTTTTTTAATTTCTGTAGCACAGGACGCAAGCTGCACCTTGCATGATTGTGAGTATATTTTTTTGTATGTAAAATAATTTAATTTTTCATTAACTCGCAGTCAAATTTTAACAGTCATTGCATGGAACTGCTGCAATACATTATACGTGCTATGTGAATGAGTATAACAAATCGTATTCTCATTTCTCTGCACCTGAATAAGTAAGTTATTTATTGACCATTACGGAACAGGATGGACTCGAGAAAATTTCGTCTACATATTTGCCGATCTAAATCGATGTTTTCAGATTTACCAGGCTAATCCATAATCGGTGATCATCAAGAGCGCTTCTTTCTCCAACTACTCAGAAGATTAGGGAATCTTCTATCTTCGGACTTCGGCCAGTCATTCCTGATTCCTTCCTCTACTATCACTCATTGTCAGCCCCTAAGCTGCAAGACTCGTCTCATACTTTCACTGCAATAACTAAAATGTAACTCTACGTAATAAAGTTATGAAAACTTCCAATTAATATTCTGTCTTCATTCCTATCCCACAATCCATTTTTTTTTTTTAATACTTGAGACAGGCGTTCAAAAGCACGGCCACTTCAGGCAATTTTGATTACAGAATGCAGATCTCACTTTACAATAAGTATAACGAAATACGTAAACAATAGAAAGTCATCAAGGAGCTGGGACCAAAAAATAGGGATGAGACTAGTTTTGCAATTCAAAAAGAAATATATTCGAGTAATTTCAAGTTTGTGAAGAATAGTACAGCAAATAATACAGTTTTCTAGTTTAATATATCACCATCGAGAAATGTATATATGTTTACGTAAGAACTGAATCTTTCGACGGATCAATATCCTTAAAAAAATATTGAATGAACCCTTATGATCCTGAAATTTGAAAAAGCTGAATTCTGTATCGGTTAATATCGCATCGTGTCACGATAGGTCAGACTTTTGCATGTTTCATTTGACTTTGCGCGTAGATAGCAGAATTCTGAAGATAGTTTATTCAATTTATGTCTACTACGCTTCATCAATAATTCATACGTCATCCCTGTATAATGTCCAAGCTACTATCGTAGAGTAGAACAATACTACCCAGTATTTCGACAGGATTGAAAAATGGTACAAGTTCTGCGGGATCCGCAGGAACTGGTAGGACAACGAATCGATTTCGCCCGACTCGAACATGCGCTGTCCGTTTTCGACTGCGCCCTCGGCAAGGGTGGTTAATTCACCCTGGTGTCTGATCAAAACAAACCTCTTACTACTGAATGGCTTGATAAGACACACCAAGGATTGTTTTTTTTCTTTCGTTGTAATTTAGTGCAAAATGAGTCCTGGCTTGGGCCACGATCCTTTGCCCTCTTATAATATAACAGGACATTATGGTGAGTGGACGTTTGAGGACGTAATTATATCATCTATACCTAGTATTAAAATGACTTGAATATTTCTCGAAGCTTTCTGTGTGAATTCTTCATTCCAACTGCAACTGGACAAACTCATTACGCGATTATTATTTTAGCTAGCGTTTTAATATCAGAGGGTTGAATGACGTGGTATATTTTTCTTCATATTCTGGATTACGCTTGATCAACCTTTCAGTTGTTCATGCAGAATTCTATATTAAAGACGTAGCTAGACCCTACATCATAGCTGCGACTGTTTTCTTGAGGAAATATCCTGGTGAACGTGAAACGAAGTACACGTTATCATCTCATAATATTTTTCTTTAAAGCAAACGCTGCTATGTGCTTGTGGCAACAACCACAACACATCCTTTTCCAATTGGCAAATTTCTGTTTTGCCTTGTCTTATTCCGCACCGTCTTCAAAAAAAGGAATACTGTTCATGCACTCTGTTCTAATCGTTGGTGAGTACATAATAACGTTTCTAAATCCACGTGACGGATAATAGCTATGAAATAAATTATACGAAAATTCCAATTCTAGGATTTATACTATTTTCCGGATGGGCATGGCACGTTATTTGCGCACCAGACATCTTCTCCTGGAACTTCAGTTTCTTGGTATTGAACATAGGACAGCTGGTTTACATCGTGTATCGAATGAGACCGATTAAATTTGATCCTGAATTAGAAGAAGCTTATCACACATTATTCTACCCATTCAAGGCGAGAATTTACTATGAGTGGGTTTACTTCTGTTGGATAATTTTCGTTTTTCTGCTTACACATGACTTATATCTTTGAAAAAAAAAAAAAAAAAAAAAAAAAAAAACAAACAGGTCTCCAGACTTCAGTTCAAGCGATTAGTGTCCCCGGAATTTGCAACCATAATGTCATTGCATGCCGGCGAGGCTTACGCGATGCAAAATTTAACAAGGACCGACAGACTGGGCCTGCTCCTGAATGGAAAGGTGAATGTCATCAGTGATTCGAACTTTCTTCACCCAATTTTACCCTGCGAATTTCTCGACTCCCCAGAATTTGAAAGTTCCCGAGCATCGGTTGATGAGAAGTTTAAGGTAATATTTCATCGAGTTTATTCATTTTTAGATAAATATTAATGTTTAAAAAATCGACATCTAACTCTGTATCTAGGTCTCCATAGTCGCGGCAAGCTCTTGCAGATATTTATTCTGGCAAAGAACTGCGTTGGAGTATGTTTTGGTTAAGGAAGCATACCTCGCAACCGTTCTAACTACTCTGGTGGCTAGAGACATTGCCACTAAGCTATACGCAATGAATAACAAAGTGAGTATTTACCCGAATAACATAAACTGAGCGAATTAATTTCCTTTCAATATTGTTCGCGAAACTCTAATGCCAGACCTGAATCGAGATGCTATTCACGTGAAAACGAAGCAAACGATATTCGTTGTTTCCAATTATCTCTATTATCGCGATTTAAATCGTAATTTTTCTCTAGTGATCTTCCGCGATCTTCGACTGATTCAAATCCGAAATCGCAATTTCCGAGTGAATTTCAACTCGACTTATGTCATAAAGCGATGGATATGTCAGATTGTTACAGACAAGGGTTCGCATTTGGATATACGTCTTCCGAGTATAAGTGCTGGTTTGGGTATCGGTGGAGAGTATAGAAGCCCAAGGGGATCTAGACAGGCGTTGATTCGTCGCAAAGAATCCAAGCTGACACCTAATAATGGTGAGATGATCAACCGGTCGTTCGGTTACCGTTTTTTAATCGCAATTACTAATTACCCTCGAAATAAACTATCGGTGTTTTTTAGTCGGCGGAGCAAAACCGAAGGATAGAATTGTGGGAAATAATTTGACGAAAAAAGGTGCACCGAGCATGGAGCCTCTCCCAGAACTTCCGTCGTGTGACGACCTGGCTTCAAGCGGGGTGGAAAGTTGGCTTGACACATCCAGCAAATATCATAGCTGCGAAGTTATAGACGAAGAGTAAGTGGATAAGAAAGTTTCAACCCTTATTCTGATAGCAGTAATTTTGTCATATCTCCTTTCCTCTTTTTTAGCTTCGACTTCAGCTAAATTATGCCCGAAAGCAGAACCTGGCGATGTCACATCCTGGTCATTGAGGATTGCTGCAGTAGATTCACTGTTGTACCTTCGTCGATACACGGAGTTGATCAAATTTTATGTGTATACCGAACATCAGCTGAAATGTTATCGCGTTTTGAGTAGAAGCGTAGAATATTGACAGTTATTGTTATATCGATATGTTTAATATATTGTAAGATGAGGATGAAGGTACGTTGACTTTCAGAATAGTTATGGAATAGTAGATTGTTGATTGTTTGAGCATATCCTAGCAGACTACGATTTTTGAGTAAAAAGGTCCACGAAGGAATCAGATCCAAACATTTTCAATGACCGAATTACGCACGATTATCATACCTCTTATAATTACGTGTGTCTATATAAATTATACGGATGACAGCTGTGAGAGATTTAGTGAGATTCAAGCCTCGCTTAGATATATAGATGCATAAATAAATCATACCTATTATAGCAATAACAAAATTTATACAATTTAATTTTAAGACCTGATTGCAGATCGTTGTTAAGTTTAATTAAGATTGTATAGTGGTATACATATATACATACATCGCACAATTATTCGCACATACATATATATATATATATATATAATAATTAATAATCATCTTATTTCTACAAATGTCACTACGAATCCGTTTCTATCATTTTTTAAACCTGATTCACCCGCAAAGATGATATTATATTATACAATTCAATTATGCATCTGGAAAACTGATGCAGTTTGAGACAAAGCGACGAAAACAAACAAGTAGGTATACATAATATCGTATAATACCACGTTCCGGCCAAAAACTTTATGTCCGATGTAATAATGATTCACGTTCCAATACATCGAGAACACATATTTCCAGCGGGTTTTCTGTACAATGTAGTTCATGGATTTATCGCACTGAATACGGTACATCCATAATTCAAATTTCATAAATTTCACGCTTCGAGTATAGCCACCAATATACCTATGTATGTAGGTATGTGCTTTTTCCCTGGATGGCATTGATAGAGGCTCGAAAACGTTGTAAGTTTAACAAATATGAAAAATCCATAGATATTCCACTCTGCTGCCACACAGCTGCATTTAAATTTTTCGAACACAGATTGTGAAAACTAAAACTCTAATGCACTTTTATTTCAATTTAACACTACCTCTTACAGTAGTGACCCCGATGTCCTATCTGCGATTTAAGCAGGGCTATAACTGCACACAAGATTATCATCTGGAAATAACCTGAGGATTATCAAAGCTTACCCACGCCATAAGATAACAGCTTCGTTGTAGCGACGGCTATATATATTGTTACGACGACGACGACGACGACGTCTATAGGAAGCGGAATGTAGGACGCCGGCGTCATTCCGCACCGTTCTTACATGCACGCGACTAACTACTTTAATGTCCGAGGTGTGGCTTAAGATAATAAGCACTCTAGAGTGTTCAAAGTGTTTAAATGAGCTCAAAGAATCGCGTTGGTATCGTATCGGCATACATACGACCTTGTGGCAGGCATCCAACTCTACAAAACGCGTCGCGAAACCGCACTTGGCGATACACCAAATCTCTAATGTTATAACCCGCCAAAATGATCCTTAATTACTCGAAAATGAGCAGCAGAGGCTAGCCGTCCACCTCATACCTAATCCGAAATTTTTAGTCTGTGTGTGAGGCCTCTATGTCCCATTTGCTAGACCGCAATGTAAAATGAACTTCAAGCGCTCGAATTTACCGCAAGAACATCCTGAAAGCTGAGATAAGCCGTTTATGACGAGTGCCATACATGCTCTCTGGAATACTTCCGGCCAAAAATATCAGCCACTTTTTTTCCCCCGGCCAGAAGAGTTTTTACCCTTCCGAACAGAGGAAATTTCTAGATACGCAGCTACTCTGGATGATTGAAGAAAATGACGTTCTGTGACGATAATTCTGTTCATTCAGAACTTTTTATGCGTTTTTTACGGTCGGTTTTTTCTTAAGTGAAACAATTTTCTTAATTGTATCTTGATTATAGCTTTTTTGGAAGTGGGCAGCAGCGTCATGTTATCTACCCATCATACGTAGGTAGACGTAACGTAAAACTGTGCCAAACAACGTTACGAACTTTTATGTAATCATATTCGACCTGCAGGTGGACACGAATCTCCGATTTGTTGGGGTAAATCGTAGCTCGTAAAATAAAATTGGCCTGGCCTGGCCTTCTTCTGTTATGCATAAATTATATCGATTTATGGTACGTGAGCATCGGATAGGTTATTTATTTTAGACCTTTATTACCATTTTTATAAATATATATGTATACCCACATTCAACTCAACTTACACTTCAGGCGAAAGGAATAATATTTCAAATAAGATAAGGGGATATAATTAATTCAGATGACAATTAAAACCAACGCGGGAATAACTCCTTATGCAATAAAATTTCAGCATCAATTCCGATCAACCCGTCGACATGAAAATAAGAAAACTTATTCGTGTCGTCGAGAAACTTTTCCGGTTTCCACAGAATTTTAATTGTTACTTTTAATTATATTGGGTCGGCACAAACCAACGCCACATTTTCCTCATCGCCGATCAGACAAGGGTTGGGCAAGCAATCCCCTGGGGTGAGACCCACCCCGTGGAATAGCACGCCTTTAAAATATTCCCTAGATCAGCTAAGCCTCAAGCGTCAGGGTGTTTACCCCTTTAACGACCACGGTATCCATCAATCAAAGCCAAAGCTCAGACTTCGTGGCTAACGCAAGCACAGTTTGCAGGATTCGCTGTTATAGCAATACCTCGATAATAACTACGTACACAACGCGTACACACTATATAATAGGGAGAGTAAACATCTGTTTCGATCACAGAAAACACATTTATACAAGGCATAGACGACCGGGTGTATGTATCTATTACACGAATAGATATACGCAATATTTGAGACTCGAGGGAGGAAAAAACCTGTCGCAGCTGTGAGACGAGTGACAGGGAAAAAATGTTTCTAGTCTAAAGATAAAAGCCGAAATTCTCACGAGACGTAGGAGACTCAGGAAGTGCCAGAGAGAATACCGAATCCTTGATCAAAATGACAAACACACGATTCTAGAAGCGACTATAATATGTTTCAATATGGACTAATTAATTTTGAAAGCATCCAAAGACAATTTCAACTACTCACGGCTTCTGAACTCTGGGATGTCCTGACAGTCCTAGCATAGAATTACTGTGACGAGACTATATATGGGCTTTCTTTCTACTATATGTATAATAGATGAGTTTCTATAGGGTTGAAACTCACTTCCCTATGCTTGTGACATACACGCATTCTGCAGCAGCGCGTTCTTGTTTCTTATCGATCACGCAGGTATACAGGTGCTACTTTGTGTTTCGGCTTTGTAAAGTACTTTTATTCGTGCCACGAAACACTACGGGGAAAAATAATCTTCTCGACCTGCACCATGGTATAAAGGAAAACGAGAAATAAGTAAAATAAGAAACAAATATGAGGTTGAACAGAGCCAAATGGCAGAAGCCCACAATGTTATCTGCAATTTCATATATACGATTCAAATTACATTGGAAAATAGATTTTTATTAATAAATTTGGAATGGTTCTTTATTTATGGTTGCCCGTTGATTACTATTTGAAATTTCTGAAATATATATCGCAGACGGTTCCCAATTAATTCCTATACCAATTCCTATACTCGTGTGTGTACCTTGAGAAAGCGATGAATCATTCATCTGTCGTGTCCTTTGATCGTGCATAATACGAACAGGACTAAAGTCTGTGAATATTAAAAACTAAAACATTAGCCATCATGATATAAATGTAGATCGGATATATAGATACGAGACAAAAGTCTGGGCGATCGAGAACTTGGGGTGGTTTTTAATACATGGTTCGACTACTCTTGGCCTTGGCCGCTATTCCCTGTGTGGGAACAGCTTAAAGACGACCGTTTGAATCTCCTGCACGCCTCTGCCCGAAGTCTCCCGAGTCCTGTCGGATCTTTATGTGCGGAGGCGATCGCGGAAGCGGAAATCTACGAATCTGGGGCTTGACTCTGGTCCGTATCTCGACTTGAGGGAACCATCGACTGCGAATCGGGTCATTTTTATGAGTCACGTTCAAAATTCGAAGCTTTTTTCTTTTTTTTTTTTTATAAATCCCAGTACTACCTATTGAATCGGTTTTTCAGTGCGTTAAAGCAGCGAAAGATGTCTCTTCCAGATTGGAGGATCTCGTTTGCCTGATATAATCTGCAAACTGCGTACCGTGGCTGCGAATTTTCCGAAAATATCCAGAAAAGGAGACAATTTTTCACATATCTTTCTTGGCATCCGTTACAGTGCTCGGCTACATATTTATTTTGATATAAAAAATTTGACACACACATACACATATGTATGTATATAATATACACCTATGTGTATGCGCAGAAGATGCGGGAGAAAAAAATTTGATACTTTCTGCTGACTAATTGGCTCAATTTCGGCAACGTTCCAGTGGTATATTCGAGGAAAATCTTACTGCCAATCTGACCCAGAAAACTACACTCATTTTTATGCGCATTAACAACAACGTGACGCTGCATCTGTTATCAAAATATCTCGTTATGTAGGTAGCAGGTTAAAGCACAACCATGCAGTTTCTCATATCGCAGTTTTTATTCTAGTTTAGTTTTCAAGTACCTATCTTTATAGTCCGTTTCTACCAGCCTCTCGAACCCGCGCAAAACGCTCGTTCTCGATTCCGTGCCAGGATTAAAAACCGAGCATATTTACCGCATAAACGTACCTATAGTACTGTCATTCTACCAGACACACAGAGAAGACCATGGAACGGTGATTGCGAAGAAAGGAAAGACCGAATTCCATGGAAGAAAGAATGTTTTTTGAAAAGAAAAAAATGCAAGTGTCAAATCCATCTTGAGATGAAAAATACGAGGGTTGACGGCGATATTAGAGATGATACACACACAGGGGTATATAGATAGCATATACTGGGCTGAACGGAAGTTCCCGTGCGGAAATAGAATTGAAGAACTCGAAGCAGGGAAGTAATAGATCCCAAGAATACCTTGACGGCTGAAAAAGGAAGTGCAAGGAATAGCGCCGCCCATTCGCGCGAAGCTACGGTTATTACAGTTGCGGATACTTCAACCTTTGCTTTCCGTAGATCAATCTTCTGATACCCTACTCTACGCCGCTGTTATACCTTCCCTAAAGCATGAATATCGATATACCAAAGTCTAAAGCTTAGTATAGACGCGAAAGCAAGGTTCACCGCGGAGATAATTATTCAGAAGTTAATTGGCTTGGTAAATTATTCCTGGAAGGATGATTCATCAAATTAACTTTGATTACGACTAGATCGTCGCCCCGGCACCATCCAGTCTAGGCCGTGTCGCGACGTCATGTCACTGTGGTATAGAGATAGGCTGCTTTTCGCTAAAATCGAGGTCGAATAGAATGGAATTTAGGCCCTTCGTCGATCAAACAATTCTAGAAGAGACACGAATGTGGTTATGCATTACGATAGCTTCCAAAATCACGAACTCGCAATTGCGCTCTTCTCGTTTTATGGCTGTTTATTATTTTATTTTTTATTTTCACCATATATCTATGTTTCATCGAACTGTTATAAATTACACGATGCTATATTTCATGTGCATTATATTGTAAGTATGCCGAAACCACACGAAAGAATTTAGCGAGTTCCACGCAGCGAACTGCGATTTTCAAACCAACACAAACGCAGTGAGGTGGAAAAAAATGAACCCAAACCCCTGGTCCAGATCCTCTGGAAACGAATGTGCAAGTTTAGTATACCCGACGGTATTGTTTTCTTTACGCTCCAGGCCTTAGTGCAATTGTAACTTAAGTCTTGTCTGGCTATTCGTTAATTCATAAGATACTATAGCTCGCACCGTGACTGCAATGACAAATGCCATTATTTCAATGAGAATTTCTACCGGTTGGGGAAATTCGAGTCTGCTGCAGCGTACCTGCCGTAGATCACAGGATTCCTATT
Source organism: Tenthredo livida (assembly GCA_963992785.1). Classification (NCBI taxonomy): domain Eukaryota; kingdom Metazoa; phylum Arthropoda; class Insecta; order Hymenoptera; family Tenthredinidae; genus Tenthredo; species Tenthredo livida. Next base: position 9,237,115 of record OZ023066.1, on the reverse strand, counting down.
GCGTACTAAAACTTTGACCGTTTCGAAAAGCGCTTCCTCAATCGCTCGCAAATCGCTTGGATAATTGCGCCGAAGTACGATAGTGAATTGATGTTCAACTTCCTGTATAGTAGCTCCTGATTCTTTATGATATTACCAAAAATGAAGACGCTGAAAGAACGATGTGTACCTATTTATTTCCATCGATTGAACGTTTTATTTTGCGAATTTAAAGTTTTGCTTTTATTATACCTGAATAAATAATCCGGTAATCCGATGTGCTCGTATATGTTCCGGTTGAATGGTACTCGTATTGTGTCTACGAAGCGCAATGTTCGAAGTGGAGTTATTCAAATACGTGAATTCATGGAAGAAGATTTAAAGCAGCAATGCCAGACATGCTATTCCGAAATGCTAATCTCTCGTAACTCCAAAGATCATCAATTTTCCTATACCTACTCCTACGATTCATCGAAAGTTCGAATAAGATCGCAGTGTCATTTCCACCTTCGATCTTTCATTCGTGAACCAAACTTAAACTTCCGAGATTTATGCAAAACAGAAATTGGCATGTTCATCAACATTTTGTTAGATTTTTTTATTGCGAGCTATTGAATAGCCGCAGATTCGACAAGCCAACATAAAGTCACGTTTGTCCCAAACGTGAGCGCGCAGTACACGCCATCCGAGTCACCAGTTAGCTATACCAGTAGAAAAAGCCGAATTGGTAGAACGCAGTAGTATTCTGCGGGCTGGGTCAGCCCCGGCGCGGGCGTGTGTTTCGGGCAAAAGTTTGGCGTACGACTTCGGCGGCTGACCTCGACGGGAAATACCACTGCTACACCAAACAGCTCTTTCTACTTTCGTGCGGTTATGAACTGACTTATACTACTTCGTGCAATGCGGTGTGGCTGAAAGTGGTCCGAGTAATGGAAATGAACACGACTTGACTCATATACGACTATAGTATTTTGCGTGCAGAATAAAACGATACGTGATCCTACTCCAAAACCCAGACAGACAGAAGACTTTCTTCGGTGTTTATCAACTCCTGCGTTATAGTGCATAACGTCTACTATATTATATAGAATCGATCATGGTGAGTATTTATGCATGCAGATGCCTATCCACACGTTATATCATATCTGTTTAAAAGTTTCTGACTCCATTTCTGAAGGAATAATAAAATGAGGCGTATGGTGAGATGAAAGATTGGTATTTAATGAGAAATAAAATCTAGGGTGCATCGGCCAGACGGTGACTGAACGATGATAATATGGTCACTGGCCTGGTTGTACGGTGAAGCTTACTACTAGTAGCCATAAACCGAGCGTCACAAAAGGAGAAGGTTACTGGTGGTCAACAGAGCTCTGAGTTGAACTTTGCAGAGACAATTCAGAGTTCAGTGGACGGGAAATGATGGGAGCAGACAGAAATGTTCTTTATTTTCCTCCCTTTTACCATATTTCGGCAGTTTAATACATTCGAACCCGAATCGTTTTCAGTTTCTCTACACGTACGAATGGGAGAATAAAAATTTACGAAAAGTGGCAAAGATTGAACGACCTGGGCGTAGTAGGTACAGATATACCTACCTATAGGCCATCCACCTGTAATCAACTATAGGTCTCGTATGGCCTGTTTAATCGGTACTCAATTAACGTCGCAGCCGTACCTAATGCCATGAGGTGCAATATGCCCAGGTAGAATTTAGAGTCTAGACTAAAGCCGCGACGCACGTTACTATACTAGATGGCCATTGATTTTCCAAATCAATTACTTAACCGCGCAGATGGTAGACAACTGCTCTATACGAGCGATAGATAAACCTTTTACCTCTTAATACAGCGTTTAGTAGTTTGGTCAGTCTAACTCGCCACTGACCATGCAGACAGAAGCGATATCAAGATTGGTATTCCGATTATCAGCTTTAGAAAATCGCGCGAAAGTTGATCAATTTTTTTACAGTCTGCACGATTCTGACTCAATTCACTGGCTGAAATACGGTGCAAGTGACAGATAGTAGCGGTTTATATTCTACTTTTATTTATATATATTCAGGTGAACGGTGATAGAGTAAACACCACCAATTGATTGATTGAGTTTCTGTTCCGGTCCCAGTTTTTTCTACCTTACCAGTGACGAGTAGGTAGGTATAGGTATAGTATGTAAAGATTTTATTTCACTTCTCTCGCCGCGAGACTCGACAAAGCTCAATGCGGATCGAGTGCAGAACGAGTGCAGTTCAACCGGGACCGGAGGTGGGGTAATTTATTCAAGTTCATACGACGATTGAAGCAGAAAAAGAAAAGGAAGGAAGTAAAGGGCGGAAAAGGAATGGCAAGGAAAGGAAAGGAACGGAAAGAAAAGGAAATGAATTTCCCCAAGGGCAGATAGCGCCCATTCTTGCATGTAATAAAAATGATAATAATGATAAAAATGATAACGTAAATAGTAGTAGTACATTCATTAATTCGAGACGGTTTACTCGGGTAAGTGTTAAGCCGAATGGATAGGGAAACGAAAAGTTTCTAAGAAACTTTGAAGTAGCCTCTGGACCCGCCTCCATGTTCGGAGTTTCATAAGACAGGATTGAACGAGGAAGAGGAACAGCAGCACCCCGTCTCGACCCGGTGGTGTACGAACAGAAGCGAAAAGAAGGGTGCGGGTGGAAACGGCGGGTGAACAGTGCTGCCACCTGATCGGAGGGCGTGTCGCTAGCTCGAAACGAACCTCAGTCCAACGCAGACTTCAGCCCTTGGCACACGCCAACCACCCTTAACTGATAACACCCCAAAAGTTCGACGAGCTATAGCTACGCAAGTTGGACAATACATGAATACACCACACCGTCAGACAAAGATGAATGAAGACTCGCGATTCTGTGCCTTAAAATGTCGTTGTTCGATCTAATTAGGGGTGGAATTTATTTGAGAGTGCAGTTAGAGCCGCCTGGGGAGACTATCGACTCCCAGAACTCTATCGAAATGGTCCATAGACGGGAAAGCGAGAGAGAAATATCCAGTAGTAACCATGGCGTCCGGAGGATGTAAACAGAGATTTGTAGAAGCTGCAAGGGAGCCTGAGGATCGGCACTAGAAATTTAATGATAGTTCATTATAAACGATATTGAGATGATCATTCTGTGATTAAGTCATGAGTGCTTTGTGTCAACAACGTCGTAATAGCAACATATGCATATCAAGGTGGACCGCAACGGATCCGCTGCAAACTAATAATCTTCCTAGAAACTGCCAAAATGTTAGCGAAGGAGGTCTACACGGACTCAACGATACTCGAAGAAACTCCCTTCGTATTTGCATATTTACCTGCATTTGCTTTTATTCAAGGTGAACGAACGGTCGCTAAATAGTTTACCCGAGTCAGAAATCTCATCATTTATCGAAAACATTCCGTGACAGTTTCAATTCGAATCGCAGGCGACGTTTTCGATTCTAGTTTCTCGTTCTCGTTATTGTTGTTGTTGTTGTTATCATTGTTGTTATTGTTATTGTTGCTATAAGCGTTAAATGACTTTATATTGGAAACAGTCTATAAAGGACTTAGTAGCGATGGATTAAAACTATCTTTCCTTTTTTTCATCCCTTCGCTGATTTCATCCCTCATTTTATAAAACTCAACACCGTTGATTACAAACGGAGCTGCGGTTTGTTCAGCGGAAAACAATTACGATACAGTTTAGTTACTTTGCCGTAATTAAGAGTCGGTTTATCAGCTCTACGCTTCTTTTTTCTGTTCAATATAAGTTCGTATCGGTTTAAACGTAGTGTCAAGTGAACTAGGGAAATAATTCGTTTTCGCTTATCTAGAATAAGACCTTACATCGTATGAGGCACAGTTTGAACATGTAATTTAACGCGGAGGTTCTTCTTTGCAGTATTATGTTGAAATATTTTTTTAGGCGAAAGCCTGCTCTCTTATCCACTGTCACGCAACAAAGACCGTGTAAATATGACGAGACCTTAACAAGTAATAGTAATAATGAATAAATTAATAAATAAATGAAAAAATAAATAAATAAATAATTAATAAATAAACTTATTCAACGAATTTTGTCGATGTCTTTATTAATCTCTAAGTACGCTCTGATATAAGATAATCATCGTGAAAAATTATTTGAAGAAAATAAACGAGCCGAAAATAATACCATGTACATTTGTAAATATCTGTAAAAAAAAAAAAAAAAGAACGACATTAATCATCCCAACGAATTTATTGAAATGGTTTACGATTTCGTGTGTTTCACCGAGTGCTATTGGTGGGAAAAATTCGTCTCGTTTCATTCAACCGTTTTAATGTTGTTTACATCGATCGTCGAAGTGTGCGAAGTTTTCACATACCAAAGAACATATCGCTAATCGCTAATCGCTAATCTACTACACATAAGGTGAGAAAACAAATTTCAATATAATTTGTTTCCTATATTATTTTCAATCAATTTTTCATCTAGGAAATATATAAAATTAAAAATTAAAATTAAAAAACAGCCGTGTGCACATGTAGTACGCACTTTTATTCACATACGTGAATGTAATACACATTCATTCTATCATATGATATAAATACCTACGCTGTAGCTGTATACGTAGTACTGCGTATTATTTCATTCTGACGACCCATAAAGGGTTGCGTTTTACATCTGTAACACTCAGTTTAACACTACAAGTTACCCCTGTGTCAAAAAAATGGTCACATTCATCCACCTAATATAAATTGAAATTTTTCAAACAGTTTTGTTCGTATATTCCTTAATTCCGTTGCAGATATATGTATTTGAAAATAGTCTATGTCATGTTACCCACGTACGATCGTCCCTTGACATTGCAGATAGTCGTATTTCCCCGCGATTATGCGTGTCAGTATGAATAAAATTTATATTATTAATATCAAAACTGTTGGAAAGAATTTTGCCAGAATAAAACCGAAACTATGTGAACTTGCCAGTTTTTCTAAAACGGGCGCAGAACTCACGGTAATTGACTCCGCATCAACCCTTTCTTTCCAACCCCTCATCACGTTCCTCTTTCTCTTACCTGATCGCTGTACTATTTTCCAGGGGAGAAACAGGATGTCTTTGTACTTCGTCACGTCATAAACTTGGAAGAAATTTTCTTGAATCTGTTACACCCTAGTGTACTTATCTATATGGATATATACAGCATCGTTCACGTATAAACTTCAGGCTTTACTGAACGCTAACCGATCATACAATTCGACTTGTTTTCATACGTTTCCTATTGCTGATAACTGGGAGTATGAACTGTCAGTTAAAATCGCGTTTACCCAACTGGATGAAAATGAAGAAAAAAAAAGAAAAAAAAGGAAAAAAAAACAACAACCGAAGAGATCCTGGGTGGTACAATGGACCGGGATTAAATTGATGGGGGATTCATATTTGAGTGGAAAATAAAGGCGGTCAATATAGCAATATACCTACACGAGTTAGCGGGACCGCGTGCCTGGGCTGGTTCGAGGCATTGTGTCAGTTATCTTTTAATCCTGTCGAGTTCGTTCTGCCAATAGTTGGTCCCCATTGTAACTGGGGATCTCGGAATTCCGTTATTGCTCAGCTAAGCTAAACGTATTCATATTCTGGACTCTCTATGAAAGTCTAGTCAATTTAGCAGACCTGAATTTCAACCCTATACGAGTTATAGTAGGTTTTGCATAATGTAAAGTCATTCTAGCTGATTGCACCTCAAATAGGCCTATAATTTAGAGGGAGGTTGTTTTTTTTTTTTTTTTCAAAAAATGTATCGAGATAACTTCGTTTCTTACATTTCATTTGAATCCCTACAGTTTCTTCATTAGAGATTCTGACGGTTTTCAAATTATTCATATACCTACTCGATTAAATCTACTTTTCAAGGACTAATATCTTGGCTGTAGTAACCGCAAAAGTGCTACTTCATCCCCTTGGCGATTAAGTTTCACGCCCCACTTTATGCACTTCAATTTATGCAGGAGATGTATAATAGAAGTGGCAGAAATTTTTCACCTTTTATGATTCGTCTTTTCCATACTCGACGGCTACGAACGTTTACGACGACAGGTAGCATTAGTCAAGTATGTAGGTATACGTATAGCCAGCCATACTCTTAGTGAACCAAAAAGCATTCGATTTATAGCTGTGGCGACTCGTCGTACCAAATGATTCCTATAATTCAGTCAAGAAGGGCGGGGAAAAACGCTAGAAGAGAAAAGCGAGGACGAGAGCTTCGATCAGTTTCCAAAACGACGGTTAAGATCCAAATCAAAATCACAGACGAAAGAGTTTTCGAGGGAAAATCGCGGCCCTTATCCTACGAGTAAATTTCTACATGCGTACCCCGAATAAAGGTTCGATTCAACGGTTTATGCGTACACAATGAAACGATGGTGGTATATACACAGTCGAGTGAGGAAAACATGCTTGAGCTGGTCAAAGTCTTATAAAATTTTTCATCGTATACATAGGTATTCTTTATTTCTTCATACGCAAACTCTATAGAAAAGTGATTGAATATCGGTACCCTCTTCGAAAGATATAAAATTATCACTCTTCGTATATGTGAAATTGTGATGATTTCGCGTTACATTTGCTTTTTAAAATCCCGCAAAGTGACAAATCCGGCAATCAAAGCACCTTATACGTTTAATCACTATAACATTGATTAGCCTTCCCCGTATATTGATTCAAACCTCCGCGACAGTATATCGGAGACGTTACGCGTAACAGATAATTATATTCGACAATTTATGTAAGAATGGAAAGCTCGAGTGGGGTGTAAAATTGATGAATAATGATCGTAAAAAAATTTGAGTTAAAGTTTGAGTCGAAAATTGTTCCTAGTTGCAGGATTTTATATTCGCATGACAATAAGAGTCAGGAGCGACCGAAACTGTATCGTATCTGTAGTTTCATTGAGAGCATCGGGTAAAGGAAAGGAAAGTAAGGGAAGGAAAAGGAAAGGAAATGAAGGTCTCTCGTAGAAATACGAATGAGAATACACGCGCCCACGCAGCCACGCACGCACCCCCGTAAGGGTGGAGGTACAGGCGGGTGGGTAGAGCAGACCGCACGATTCCAAGCGACGTCGAGGGTCGATAGCCCGACGGCACCGCGCCCGCGCGTCCCGCTACAACCCCGAGCGGGACTGAACTCCGTGGCATACCAAACCTACCCTTAACTTGTCCCACCTTTTATCCATCTCTCACCAATCTTCTGTTTATAATGAAAAATCTCACGAGTCATGACTTTCGGCGTGGCTAATTTTCGACGAAACTGGCCAGTGGCCGGATTGCACCCTATCAATAGTTTCCCGAAAGTTTCTGCAACGAATGTAACAGTGCAGCACGCATCCTTCGTACGAGAAAATACAGACGCGACTCCAATTTAATTATGTCTATAAGAGGATTGGTTCAAATGATAGAATTTTTTCGCACAAGTTATTTACTGATACTTCTAAAAAATGGAACAATTTTTGAAAGTTTAGAGCTCCTTAAGGTCCGTGAGATTCGATCATGGAATGTTTGCGTACTCTGCGATACGTGCCGTTTCTGTATCAGGGATCAACCAGATGGTAATCGATTTACTCAACAGGGTTCCGCCACGCATTGGACAGTAGGATAGCTTTGCAGTGTGTAAGCTGAGTTATGGAGGATGTAACTTATACTTAACGATTACAGTGCAGTTTTATGGATAAAAATTGGCACATGGTAGCTGTTGTATCTCTCCACGCGATTTTCTTCGCCCGTCTGTCATGTCGTAGTTTGTTTATTCACGCGAGTGAGGGATAGGGTTTACAAGTAGTGTTAGAATGCTGGAAAATATGTGTATTCGACATGTTAAACTTTCAAGATGTTGAATAGCGGGCCCTGGCTACTAGGAGTTTCAAAACAATTCGCAGACGCTTCAGAAACATCTTTTGCTTAGTTTCTCCCTCGGCGGAAGTTTGTCCTTAACAATAGACGGGGTTGAATGAAAAGTGTTGTTTCGCTACGTCTGACGGAAACAGACCACCGTTTCTACGCGGAACAGGTAACGTATTCAAAGATTCTTTGAAATCTTGCAATTAGTTTAAACGTTTCTAGTCCCTCTTTGCTTGCGTTGTAGTACATTATGCCTACACACGTACTAGGTACTCGTTGTGTGGAGTTTTCCGATAATTTCTGCCTACTACTAAAAACGAGAAAACAAAAAAACAAAAAATAATCCCCAACAAAAACGGAATGCTGGGTAATGTGGATGAAAATAACTCAGGTGTTTCGGAAACGTGGAATTAGCAGGCTGGGTTTTTGAGTGAGTGATAAACGAACGAAAGTTTAATAAATGAGGCAACGTACTGAATGCTGGAAAAAGAAAATAAGGGGTTGAAGTCGTTACCGTGTATCATTCGTACAATCGCGTGTTTGGTAGAGGTATCACTACAGCTGGTTAGAAAAGCATGGTGAGTAATATGCTCACCAGAAATATCGTTGTAATGGACTATATGCGTATATTATTGACAAAATAATGGAATGAATTGATCATTGTGACGCCGTTTTTCGAGTACATATTTTTTCGCCCCTCCTTTGTCAAAATTAAAGGATTTTTATTCGACAGGTAAATTTCTTTCCCCGATACAAATCGCGAGTAATTTACTTCGGATAGGATGGTTATATGAATGCGAGAAAACCATGCCGGTGGATTAAAAACTGGGTTTCAAAGATCTATCGTACATCCGCACAGACTTACAGAATTTTCGGTGTGTTATCTCCGCTCGAAACATTTGTCAAAATGACATATTAATCAAATACTTCGACCGTGGAGGTACCAAACTCCTGGAGCTCAGTGATAAATGGAAAGTTTTGTAATAGGAATTCGAATGGTAAAAAAGAAGGAATAGTTCGCTTGCTGCAGGGCCAATAAAAAGAGCTTTCCGACGTTACGTGACAGCGAACCTGCAGACTCTGGATACGTATGTACGTTACATACATACATAAGTATTGCGGGATTCAGGGATAGCTGTGAAAGTAGCGTAGTTGAAACTTGGTTAGAAGAAACTGAATCAAGAATCACGTTGCGAGGTAATCTACCGCAAATGTCACGTTGTATTTGCGGCATGATGTGCTGCCTCTACGACAGCAGCCCCAGCTTATATGTCTTGGCGTCTAATGCCGTCCGGCGCCCACGACGCCACTGACTCTGTCTACTAGCTACGACTGACACTTGTGGCTCGAAAATTTCTCCTGTGCGTGTATACACGTCAGGAAAATCCTCATGGCCAGGGCCGAAAGATCGAAAGACCGATGAAAATTTATGTCCCGTCATATTTTCATCTGGAACAATAAATTTTCCCTGCCTAGCCGATCTGTGTGTCTGTCTGCATGTGTAAGATTCTTTTTTTGTCACATTATAGTTAAGTATTGAAGTAAAAACTTTTTTGCAACAGAAAAACACGGGCATATTGTTGTAAAATTTCACGACTTTTCAATGCTTCCGCATTCCTATGGGATTCTTCTCACTCTTTCTTTTCCCCTCCTGAAGTTTTTTCTCTTCATTCTACGTATAACTCACAGTCGAGACTTTGCGGCTCGAAGAAGGCTTCTTTCCCGTTAAGCTTTAGGGAGAGTGAGAATATATTTTCATTCCTTACTCGGGACAGAAAAAGGCTCTTTGTCATTCCCGCAATATTATTATGTGTAATGGCCGCCTAATGTCCTGAAACTAAAACATTCTAGTGTCAGTCTCCCTCGGAGCAATATGGAAGTCCGTTCCTTCCAGGGGCGTGTGGATTTTGAATATGAAATATCCGTGATTTGGAAAAGTTTTTCCAATCAGTGGAAGAGTGAATCTCAATTCAGTAAAGAATAGCGAAAGAATTAATTCTTTCCTGATTATGAACGATGAGAGGACAAACAATTTTCCACATCACATATGCGTCTGTATTAAAATTCACCTTTAATTAGTACTCGATTTTAATTATTCTACCGCTACTCGACTTCGAACGTAATGCATAAGCCGAGTACTGCAGGAAATCCTCTAGAAAGGTGGAACCTCTATCACAAAACCGATTGAAGTCAGTAAGTGATTTTCACCACGCCGCTGCACGAAGAGTATAGGTACATACCCGCAGTATTGTTTCGTAATCGCGTTTATACGCACGATTTGTACACAAGACCAATGAGGGTGCAGCATATATTCGCGGTAAACTGTTTCACACATCACAGGTTTAAACTGAAATCTGAACTGCGACAGACATGTATATAATATATAACACATATATGTAAAGGTATACCTATATTGTACCTACATATATGGTCCTCTCAATAGAAGCGACACCCACAAAAAGCTTTAGTACCTCAAAAGGGACGAGGAAACGTTATTTCATGGGGTAGGTTTCGGATTAATATCATAACGTGAAGCACAAGTATGTATATATCAACAGACTATTATCTAGGTATAGACAATACACAACCACTTCTATAAAGCGCTATTCGTCACAATCGTCGGAGAAATGCATTTTAAATCGCCTTTCCACGTTTCTCTTGAACATATCGGCTTGCCCTGTATATAGTATGTATGTACACGTGAAAATAGATCATGCATATTATACGGTGTTAAATTGTGATGGGGCTGATGGATTTCGTATCTCATTTGGTGCGGGGGGCGCTTCAACAGTTTAATATCGTATGATGCATTATATAATGTCTGAATTCCTGAGGGTCTTCTCCATGTCTATCGTATATCTTCAGAATTATTTCGGGAGAAGGTATCCTAGTGCATGATGACAGGAACCTTCCATTTCATTCCATCCTATTCAACGACCAACGTCATTAGGAATGATGATCTTTCCGTTTTTAGTAATCACTCCTGGGCTCGAGTCACGTGTATATATACCTAATAGCCAAGGGTTGGGTTATTCTTGTTTCTCAAATTTCATACTGCGTCAAGATTGCATATGAGGAAGGGCGCGTTGTTCATAAATCTAATTCATTCGGGTTAGGAGTTGAACGCCCGATCCCGTCGTGATCGTTCACGTAAACTGAAACAAATAGCCCCAACGTCGGGTCTGGTAATTGTGTACGCAGCGTGTTACTATAACGAGATTTCTATCCGCCGTGGAGAATTTCCAAACGTCGGCATCCTCGCCCCAAGCCACACGCACGTATGTATATAGTACGTGAATATCGAAGTCTCGTACGCCGCACGACCAACAGTATGAAAACGGATTTACGGAATCATTAACTAATCCGACCCGCGCGAAATTATTTTTAGTAAATTAAAAACGGACGATAAGACAATTCAAACGAATTATTCTCATTGTCCATTCGAAACACGATTCTGAATCGGTGGCGATATCATATTCCGTTTAATAAGCTCGGGAGCAAATTGGCTGTAAGAACTAATACGACAATTCCATACTGGCCGTTATCTGAGAGTGAAAATTGGCCAATTCTCAATTCTCTCCTGAATAGAGCAAAAGGACATCGTGGGTTGATAGAATCGACCAGAACTATACGTTTTCCACTATTTTTTGTCTATAGGATGAAACAACCCTTTATTATTTTTTTTTCATTTCTTATGGCAGACCGATACTTTATACTTTATAGTTTATAGAATACTCAAAATCGTGGAAGGAGATTAATCGACGAATGGTTTCTTCGACAAAAGAACACCAGTTCTCACCCTACCGCATCTCCTGCAGATTGCAATCGGTTATACTTCCCCGGAGGAAGTATGTATAGAGGTAGGTACATCCAGCTTAAAATTTACGCTCTAAAACGGAAGCTTCAGCCCTCGTTAGCCGTCGCGAAAAGATGAAGTACCAAGTTGTCGGGTTTTGGTCGAGGGAGGTTTATCGGGTTATCGATTAGTCGGGTGGGAATCTTTAAAGTCAGTAGGTAAGCGAAGATATCGATTCGGCATACCTCGCCAGTTTAGTTTTCTAGGTCCTAGCACAGCCTGACACCTCGTCGCGGTTGTCTTCACTATTCGCGCGTCTTCCCCTCAGCTTCGGCATATAGCCTCTACTTGTTTGTATTCTCCCTAAGCACCAGCGGGCGGCATTCTCGGGTGAACAATTGCCGATTACTACCACAGCCAGGAGTTCCACCCACCCCCTGGAGCGACGCCGTGACCGTTATTATGTACAGGGTTGCTTCGGTTCAATTCGTTATCATTGCCGCGACACCCGGATGTCGAGAAATCCTTGGATCTGCTGCACGACCTGCCACCTCGCACAGGGTCTTTAATTGCAAATCTAATAGTTGAAGCATTAAATAGAACTCGGTGAAGGTTGGTCATTTACAATCCGGTCGGGCTGCACTTTTTCAGATAAAAACAGATTTTAGTTCATCAGCTACAGTTTTCCAAAATATTAGTTTAATACGTCGAATAGAAATGCGTTATACGGTTGGGGTACATTTCACTTCAATTTCATATTCGATACCTTTACTTGTTATCTCCGGTAATGAATAAATTTCATTTCATCTAAAAGAGGGTAGCTGCGTGCCAGGGGTAAAATTTAATAAAAATTGACAGACCTTTTGTATCGGATTTCGACAAGGAAAGAGAAATTAAGTTCTGAAGATTTTCTTCCGTTTTATTCATGCGTATGTAACGGTGTTAAAAACATATCAACTTATTAGGACGTTTTAATCCGGTCTTGTAGCTCAATTTGCATTTCATTTAGCAGCGAGGGTTAGATGGGTATTCAACAACTGAGTAATTAGTCACGAGTACCAGATCCAAACAATCTGCATAACATATACGTTATACAGTATCGTATTACCTTCGGTCTGATCTTTATTAAAACGAAAAAAGAAGAAAATGAAAAAATGAAAAAAGGTGCAAATACAGCGAGCAACGTGTTCCACGATTGTCCAGACCTTTTCTAAGCTGTGCAGCCTCGAGTACCAAGAATGACGTCAATCACCACGCCCAGTGACGTCACTTATTTCACCCTGACCCACCGGCCGGCAGGCAGTGGCTATACAAATGGCAAACCAAGACCCACGAACATATACATACATATCTACAGTGCAAATTATTCCACACGTAGATGGGTATAGCATAGAAAGTCACGAAGGAGCTGAAGATTAATTAACATAACGGGCACCGATACCAATTTAGATATAACAGCCCCGCGAATACCTGGAGGTATAGAAACATATCTTCTGTCCCCCCTGCATGCCTGCTATACTTTTCTTACAAGGCTTTTTCAGATATAAATATGAAAGAAACAACCTTGCCAATTACGCCCTTTGCTCTTCGCCCTTAACCCTCGTGCCTGCCTACGTCACGTCTCTCGTTCACCGAGGGTGAATCAAGTCCCAAGTATATTTCCCGCGAAGGTTTGCATCGCGTGCAATGATCGTGCCGGCACGTCGCGTCGGGCAAAATAAACCCCTAACGAGCAGTGGTAACTTGCTTTACCGCACAGAGCATCATCTCACGCTTTTGCGAAATTCCGAGAGAATTAAATCGTCGTTGAATTACAATGAGAGAAAATATATTTGGCAATTAAATGAACGTGCGTTAATAACTTCGAGATTTATTTTTGGGACGCATTGCTCGGGGCCGGTCGAAGAAAATCAATAATTTTATTTTCTCAGAAGGAAAGTGGGTACATATTATCTTGATACGGAATATGGCACGGAATAGCAGTTAATAAAGATTTTGTCGAGTTCGTTGCGGGGGACCGGGTGCGCGCAGATCTCATATCTCGATGGGACACATGCCGTTACAAAATCCCGGACTGGCCTCGTTCGAGTAAATTATCATTTCCGTTTGTTGTAAACGATTCGAAAAAAATATGAAACCTACAATTTTCAGGCAAATTGCTTGCTTGCTTGCTTGCTTGCCTCGGATAATCGTTCAGGGTTAATTACGTGGCCCAGTGTATCAATAGTAGGCCACAGCCTAGTTCACGACTGGCTTAATTAACTAAACAAATTTAATATACCTATACAGTTGAAAAATAATTCGTTTATTATTTATTTCAATTGTATTATTAATTGAATTTCGTCTCACTTCATATGTAAGCGAGGAAAATCCAATTCCATTTCATTCTTACCGGTAATCGTTTTTCGATTACACTTTACTTTTAGAACGAATCGATTGACGGACTTTATTTCTATTTAGCTAGAGATTTGTCTCTGTTGCGAATTTTTCGCGTATTATAGGATCGAGCTAGAAACTTATATCATGCCTATGAACGATGAATCGCAAATTATATGCAACAGTGAACTGATACAAGAGTATAAGGGAGCATCGCGCAGCAACGCAGTTTCCGGCTATCACATACCTATACTAGTGTAATTAATTTTGTGGTAACATACGCTGGCTATACTGTTTGGCTCAGAAGAGACGTGAATTCTGAAAACAATTTGTTCTCATAAATTTCAAAATTTTTCCAAGGAGTAGGGAATCGGGAATCGGGAATTCAGAATCCGATTAAAGTTGGGAGGAAAATTTCATTGTCTATTATCAAGTCTGGCGAAATTCTTGTATATAATTTTAATTTACTAAGAGATCCACGGGACTTGAGACATCAATTCGGATATGGCAACGATCGCCGAAGACTTCGCTGAAGGGTGTACCTAAGTGTGTCGATCGAACTCGTGAACAAGGTGAAACTTTTTAATGGAATTAAGACGTGTTTAGGTAATCGACGTCGTTAACCGTGTCGGGTTTTTCAATTTTTTAGACCCTCATAAGTTCCTTTGCGTGAAGAGGCTGCAGCTGCAGCGATTACTGAAAGCGTGTTCAGCCAGGGCTTAATTAAAGCGCCATTTCATTGAAAGACCGCAAATTGAAAGATAAGTTCAAGCGAGTGACGGTATACAGTTATTAAGAAAATGTTGGTCAATCTGGCGAAAGGATATTGCATGCTTGCAGACCAAATACGATCACGCAATGTAATTAATGTTGTACAATCACAAGGCAGCTATATGCTTAGCGCCAGGATGGAAGAGTTAGTTTTTTCATCGTGTTTTAAAATAGAAACTACAGGAAGTTCAATTTCGTTCCTTCCACTTCTCATTCTCTTTTGCTTTTTCTATTCTATTTTTTTGTTTTCGGTTCGCCCACTCCCCGCTTTTGTGTAACCTTCATATAAATCCAGTCCCGATTAGGTGATATGATTTACGCAACATTAGCGCGAGCTGTTCATTGACGGGCAAACATTCTACCGGATGATAAATTAATAACCCCGTGAGGTTTCAGCACGCGACTAGGTACAAAGCTCCAACCTGCAGAATTTACATAAAAATAAAAACTTCCTAGCCCCAACGAACAGAGCTCAAAATAATCGCTCACTGACTGTATGTAGATCTTAAAGAAGATTTATTTTTGGCCATAATTAATCGGTTCCAGAAAGTTGGCTACGAGTTTGCCGATATCGATATCCTAATTCACGTTTATCCAAAAAATAAGAGATTTCTTTCATTCTTCTCCCTTGTTCTAACCATTTGCCATACACGAATCACCCC
This sequence comes from Tenthredo livida, assembly GCA_963992785.1. NCBI lineage: Eukaryota > Metazoa > Arthropoda > Insecta > Hymenoptera > Tenthredinidae > Tenthredo > Tenthredo livida. The sequence continues at coordinate 9,221,659 of OZ023066.1, read as the reverse complement.
AAACTCTTGTACCGCGGGAACGGTCGCATAACTTAATCTCTTGGCACGGTAAAACTGGATTCCACGTTCTTGCTGTGATGTAACTATAATTTACGTGCGTTGGCTTGGCAAGCCCGTTGACAGTCCAGCGCTGGTCGTCAGCCAAATTCCGCCTCCACGCGCTTAAGGGATATAAGGGTGTAGGAGTTTCACCCTGCCAGTATATCCCTAGCTCTGAGATTAGTCGCTCCAGCTTCGGCCTCGGCCTCGACTTACCTCCGCATTCGCTCCGAATTGAAGGTACATTTTCACGGCATATTGTCGCCACGGACTTCACAGATTCCAGGAAATGAATAAAAAATAATAAATAATAAATTCCCCTCCGAAGTTCGACATGAATAAAACAAGAAGGTGAAAAACCTGAGACTTCTGTACGTCTGCAGCGACGGATCACGAACGAAAATAACACGATCGGATTTTTTCGATCGTTTCTTGATCAGCCTTTTCTATTATCATAAGATATTCATTAAAGATTTACGACAGCTGATCTCGAAACGAGAAATTTGAGCAACAGACATTTCTTCCCCTCAAAATAATGCCAGCAGGGTAAATTGCCAGAGTATAGGAAATCTGGGGGGTGGCTTGAGTCGAACAAACATATCGCTTGATATTTCCTGTACGGTTTTTTCTTCTTCTAATTACTGTGAATAGAGAAAATCTGAATTATAGCCATTGGGCCGATGAAGTGCTTTTATCGGGGTTCATCGTTCCATTAACATTTCCCTGACATTTACAAAGTCTTGGCAATCCTTCGTGTGTAACCCTTGTCGGGGATGAACCCAACCGAGAACAAAGGTGCATTGTAACACAGCGGGGATAGTGAGAGCGAAACTTTTAACCAGAGACAAACATCGATTCGAGTAGATGCGGCAGTAGAGTTAATCCGATAAAATTTTAACCCACTTCCAGATATTTCCGAGCTAGTGACCGTTCTAATCAAGTTTCTGTCCGATGAAATCACGCTGTCGAAACAGACACTGACATTTTCTGTACCAACTTTTATTCATCTTCACTTTTACTCGGATGTTTTTTTTTTTCACCTATGATATTGGAGCCTTGGCTTTACTGCCCGGAGTCTGAGGCTCGAAGTGACAAGGGGAAATTTTTGGCGTGCGTTAACTGATTTTGTTATATATAGCAAAGAGTCAGTCTCTTATGATTAATTAGCTTCTAGTTATAACGCAACGTGCGGTAATCGGAGATTCTATCGTTGGGACGGTTTCTGAATGCAAATAACTTTCAGATTAGAGATCTTAATTCGCTTTTCACGTGTTAGCCGAGTATCCTGCGTTAGCGTGATGAGCTACATTGACGAAAAATTAATCCGACAGTAGTTAGCGGTTAATGTTTTGACTAAGGCGTGGAATCGCTTCTGGCTCTGAGTACTTCTAAAACCGAAGCACACCGGCAGCTGGGGGTTGTGCCTGTCACAGTTTACAGTTACAGAAGTTTCCCACCGGGTAACAAGATTCACACCAAAGTTTAAGGAAATAAGTCCCCTGTCATTACGGGAGAAAAATCCACCCCGAATTTAACGTCTCCACTTCGAAAATTCTGCACCGTGTTCGAGGTGCGAGATTTTGCCGATCGAAGAACCGGGAAATAGGTCGAATATGGTGCAGGGGCTGGTAACCAAGATTTCAAAAGTCCAACAAATCTTTCCTGTCGGAAGAAGAGAACCCCGCTGAACAAACCGGTGCAGAAATCAGGCACATGATCAGGACCACCCATAGCGCACAACTGCCGATCTTATCTGAGGCGAGGCGATAATCCTGGTACCTCTAGGGTAGTTATCCGGCTTCCGACCCTCGCGAACGGAAAATGGTTTTTCAAACTCAAGGCAAGGCTGAGGTTTAGGTAGTTATACCATCCGGGAAAAAATGTCATTACAGCATTACTCGGAGTTCCTGATTCGTTATCACGTCTGATCAATCTTGTTTTATCTTTATTCACGATATTCCGAAGCTCGGGGATAATTGCGGGGTTGGTTTTGGGGGGTGCTAGTTCATCCAATTATAACACTCACACGAAAATTGTGAAATTATGAACTGGCCGACATTCCCATTTGCCAGTAGCAACTATGCAGGCTTTTTTAAGAGATTGAAAATTGGAGAGTCACTGCTTCTGCAGCAATACCAACGAACGAGTCAACGTGATGGAGGTTTCAAAGTAAACTCAGGGTGAAACACGGTCTTCCTCCACGTACTCGAGGTATACATTCCACTTTATACCTATACGACTGTTACACTCCTCGCTATCGACTAGAAGCGCAACGTTCACCGTCGACATAAACCGACTCTGAAAGTCTGAACACACTGCCGCATCTCTGACCTGCAACATCAAGTTACCATTAAACTTCATGCCCATGTTCTTGCATATCTTATGCAACCTCAGTTTACTTTCATCTTTGATACTTTGATGAAAAGTACCGGACCAAAAGCGTTTGGGGTACTTTCCGGTTCCAGGAAAATTACGGGCGAAGCCAGGTGAGTTGATTTCAAAGACGAATTCCAAGAAAAAATTTGAACGAATAAAGACACCAGGATTGAGTCGCTCAGGTAGTTTGATAGTGACTAAAACATGAATTGAAATCCCGGAATCATCACTGGTATATGGTTACATAATATGATAGAACGTAAAAAATTGGAAATTATCAATAACTGCGAGTGTGTATGTAGGTATTACTTTTTGCAAATTGATGGACTTGTTCCATACGCTATGGACTTCTCACGACCTCAGTGATTGTGAAAGAAATTCATTCAATATCTCAATCTTTGATATAGGGATGTACTACCGCCGATTTTCACGGTATTCCGGTGATCCCTTATCAGTTTTTCTGTCCTTTTCTTTTTTGCAGCTCCGAACAGAATTATTATCCCCTTTTCACGGTGGAACTTTTTTTTAAATTCTATTTCCTCGCATATGTCCATTTTAATTGGGGCGCCTGACTGCGTATCAACATTTCCTGCGTACAGCACTTCGAAAATAAATAAAAAATATTTATCTTTCAATGAAATTGAGTGTAGACTGTAATGACGAGGTGGTGCTTTTGTCAGGAAGAGTAGATATTTCATTCGACATAGAAAATATGCCAGCCAAATTGAAACGACGCTTACTGGAACACATCAAAGCTGCGCACCTATACATACCTTCGAAAACTTTCAACAAATACAGACCTGTTCCTATGGTTGCACTTTATTCATCACTTTGTGTCGCACTTCCAACTTCGAGAACTCTCTCTTCGCAGTTTCCAACTGACATGCTGCAGTCTAAAGGTGAAGTAGAATTAATGCCGACACGTAATCACCTGCAAATATTGAGTTACAGTCAGAATTAACTTCGTCCAGACTTCATCCTACGTAATGCAAGAGCAAGTAACAAAACAAACTGTCTAATTCTAGAACTCGAGTTTTGGTTTGATAAAACAGAAATATGTCATGCAACTAACAGAATAGCTGCATAGGTATGGATATTTGTACAAGCGGTAGTAGCTGGTGGATACACTGTGTATGCTCAAGTTACACAGGCTGTCTCCCTGCGCATTATCCTCCATGGCGTCCCGGCTCCTATTATTCCCTCGTTCTCATGGAATTCACTACAAGCCCGCAATTCACCTCAACACTATAACAACTCTGTATACTTTCCTCCTGGCAATCTAGACTAATTGGACTAAGGTTACACTAGGTAATGGTTGGACAACAGCTGCAGCTGATGTCTCCGCAAGTTTTTACCTTACCTACTCTTTTTTTCGACCATTTTATTAGACGCGGTATATAGGTACACCCAGCTGAAAGTGCATACTTAAAATTTGCTATCAAAATCACTGTGCAATTGGCAGCGTGCAGGTGATTAATTTTTCGTTCGATGGAATTTTTGGAAACGGAAATTACGCTTTCGCAGATATTTGACAATGAGATTCGTGGAGTTTCTATAATTAAAAAATTCAAGGTAAATCGTTGATGTTCTTAAAGGCGAAGGAGCTGGTGATGGCCCGTACCACGCGTCCACGACGAAAGATGGCGAACACGACCGACGCTACCACGTCCACGACGCCGTTCTCCACGTCCTCATCGACGACATCATCTACTGAGAGCTACGCTTTTAATTACAGTGCTCTCGGTGATCTTAGCGGTTATTCTATGGGAGATTTGAACTACACGGAGCTATGGGTCGACGCATGGAATAGCACGGAATCTAGCAATCTTACGGAGAGACTAAATGCCACGGTACTCTCCATCGGGGGATACTGCGACGAATGGGAATCTGCCCAGCATAAATTGTTCCAGGTAAAATCTATGCATTCGTACGCTACATGTATATAAAAAAATAACTTATGCATCCCCGCCGAAGCTGGCTAGCCAATAAATTCACAATCTGTGTCCTGTTTCCTATGTAATACATCCTGCAGGCATAAAACAGTTTACTTCTTACCTCTTTCAGGCAGCGAACATCTTTTTCGCGGCAGCATTTCTTGTTCCTCGTTCATTCAAGGCCTCCGTTTTGGCCTTACGCACATTTCTTACCGCTGGTTTCATGCTGGCTGCTCTTTGGGCCGGAATAACGATCTGCGCTTTAGACGCGATGCTGTGGTGTCTTGCTCTCGGTCTTCTCAACGGAATTCATTCCCTCATTCTTGCCTGTCGTTTTCTCCCGCCAGCGCTTAGCCCTGAATTGGCCGAGCTGTATCTAAAGCTGTTTAAGCCCTACAGAGTCAGTAAAAAGCATTTTCAAGAGCTGGCCAAAGAAGCGAGGATATTGAAACTTGATCCAGGACAAACCTACGCGACCGAAGGTGTCACACCGGCCGATGAACGGCTGTCGATACTACTGCGTGGGAAGTAAGTAAAGTTGACATTACTCCGCATAGTAGCGGCACATTATACTTTTATCGATAAAATTTTGTTCCATCGTCATTATCCCTCAGTAATTAATTATTTTTGTTAAACGATGATTTGTTACTTTGCTCGCAGGCCCGAGCTGGAATAAAATTTCTTGTATGATCCTTCAGGACCTCAATACCATTATCCAGAAACATGATTTTTATTTCAGACTAACAGTGACTTGCGACAGTACTCACCTGCACTATGTCAGAGCTTACCAATTCGTTGATTCTCCGGAATGGGAGGCTGCGCACCAGAACTTCGACGATCTATTCCAGGTCACGGTGCGAGCGGAAGAATCCAGCACGTATATTTGCTGGACTCGGATAAAGTTGGTTCGAGTTCTGAGACACAGGCCATTGCTAAAGGTCGTTTTGAACAACTTGATAGGCAAGGATATCACCTCGAAATTATACGCTCTGAATGAACAATTGGCTGGTGTTGCGGCGGCTAGTGAACACGCGTCAAATAATCCCTACAGAGGTGTTGCCAGGAGTGTCAGCGTCGATGCTGTAAACACTGAGACGGCTGGCCAGGTTCGTTCTTCCACGTGGAAGAACCAGAGGAGACATAGCAATCCCCGAAGCGACAGTGAGTAATTAATTACCGCTCTAATTAACCGGACGTTATATAAGCTTCGAGTATAACAGCGATAGGGTAGCTGATCATTATCTCCGTTATTCAAATAGTCGCAGGGAAACTGATTCAGGAATTAGTTCTACAATAACGAGAGAGAGAGAGAAAAAAGAGAAAAATATCAAAAATATCAATCATCAGTTTTAGAAAATTTCCAATTTCCAATTTTTGAAGTTTTGTTACTTCACTTTGCGTTATGTGGATATAGCTGCTCTTCGCGATGTGAAAATCCGAGAGATCATTGAAAAAAGTGATCTTTGTGTTATTAAATAGGAAGTTCTCCAGCCCGGCACTCTCATCAGTATTGGGCACCAGTAGTGGCCAATCATTTCCCACCAACATCACCGTTCATCCAGGCGCCAAATGTTGCCTATTCGTTGTTACCCCAGGGAACACAATTTTCACCACCACCTCGCGCCCCTACAGTACAGACGCATCCCCCGCTGACAAAGCAGCGCAGCGGAGGAGCCAGCGGTGACTATAGCCTACTTCCACAGACTCCAAAGTTGGAGAGGAAACGGTCGAAAAAAGGGACTAGGGAGGTAAGAATCGTATAGAAAATCATCCCCCGCGGTGGGGAACGATCTTCTTTAAACGAGACTCGGGACACTCTATATACCTACATGCACGTATGTATGGGTAGATGGACGGAAGAGGTTCTAAACCTTTTCAGCTTAAAAAGTTCAGCATGAACTGATGACGGACCATCTTTCTTCTAAGTTCACGAACAATGTTTGCGAGTTAAATGTTTCTCTGCAGTTTCCAATAGTCTCTAAAACCACATCGAATAGAATATCACTAAGACAGAGATATATAGACGTATAAGATCTTAGCAAATTTTAGGAGGAAACGCTGAAGAGCAAATGGGAGGGTGTCTAGTTTCCCAGGTCTTGCCGAGTGGTCTTGGGTCGAGTGGTGTCGTTGCTTCCCTTCTCGTCAAAAGTGGGCAATGAAGTCTTTTTTCAGCCTGTAAAAAAATGGCGAATGCAACCCTCGGGGCCGCTGGAGTTTCTAGATCTGTGACAGTAGTTGCTTGTTTGCTTTTCTGCAGTTTTTAAACGTCTAAAAAAATGAACCATGAACGACTTTGCCATCCTAATAAAATTGATAAAATATTATACTAGCTATACTTAATGGCTTCTTTCTTTTCTGCTTTTACCATTCTAGGTGACGTTCGAAACACCCGTATGACGTTCGCTTGACGACGGGGAAGGTCCTGCGAGTGTTCCGCTACTCCCGATTTCACCCCAGCGCAACGCGTAGCCCCGTCGACGAAACGCGTAAAAATGAAAATATTTCACAGTCGTTAAATAATTGATTAATTAATCGATTAATTACGTAGCTAAAGATACTAGTCGGGAAAACAGACACCTACGAAGGCCTAAAATCGTAACGATAATGCGATAATCATAATCAAAAAGTAATGAAACATTTGACTATACATACGATACTGCAGATGTATGCAGTATGCGTGTTTAAAATGAAATAAAAAAATGAAATATAAAATAAAATAAAAAACAAAGTGGGTGTTCAAACAGAAAGTAAGTTTCGCCGAAATCTTTCGATCAATTTATTTATAACGGAGAGACCGTTATGCAGATGATAATTATTTCTGCAATGTGATGAATGATTCGTCATTCGCGATAAAATAATCACCGTATACAGTATAAGCGGGTATAATCGCGTGTCTGTAAATTGATTGAAGCCTAATAAAAAGCTGTCAATGTTGATTGATCAAACGAGCTGTAGGTGATAATAATCGCGGCTTAAAAATTTGCAGACTAATATTTAATTGCAATATTTCACATATGCTATAAGGATCCTGTCTACCAAAGTTCAGATGAAAAGGATACAGTGTATTAAGGACGAGCGGGATCGTCCTATCGTAAGTAAAACTAATGAATAAAATGTTTAATATCATCGCACGAAATCGAAATTCAATCAATCCGTAGAGATTCGGGAGTGCGAGTATATAAAGACTAGGTATATTGATTTGCTTTTATGGGAAAGCTGTTCAACAAGAAAATCTTATTTTCCGAATGAAAATAAAATTAAGTGAAATCTAACGAAATGAAATGAAATGAAATGGTTCGAAATTTAACATAATATGATATAATTGATATTGTAAACGAAAGGAAAATAATTTTCTTCGTCATTTACAGAGACAATTGAAAAATAAAATCAAATTTCATAGAATTTTTTTAACTAAGAGAAAATGACAAAAAAAAAAATAAAATAAAATAAAAAATAAACAAAAACTCTGTATATATATATAAATTATAAATTTACGTTCGACTATGAATTGTAATATATTAAGTCTTTCTACAGTGCTAAAAAGAAGTAATAAATAATAGGACCGCTCGCGTGCCAATCGGTGTAAGTCACGTATATATCTACAAATATTTAAGGTATAATAACCCTCGTGGAATTGAATGTAAACGAGTCTGAGTTAAAAATAAATATATGACAAAAATGAATTTGTCTTTTCGTCCTCATGTTTATTCAAATTTTCAATATAATAAATACCTTAAAGATGTTAACGAAGAGATTTATAATTCACTGTAAAACGATAGATCGCAGACCTACACCGACTCGTCACAATAAAAAAATACGGTAAAAACTATCGGTCAAGGAACGCTGATAAAAAGTGCTTATATAATATATGAATAATAATTGTGATATGTTATTTAATGAATAATTTTTAAATTAAATTAAATTAAATTAAATTACATTACATTAAATTAAATTAAATTACATTAAATTAAATTACATTAAATTAAACCGAAGGCTAAATACCTCCCCCGCGAAAATAAAAGTCAGACTTGTAACGCAATAAGTGCTTCGTAAAACCTGCAATAAAGTGCTTCGAAAAAGTAGTTGATTACTAAAGTAAAAGAAAAAAAAAAAAAAAAAAACCAAAAAAAAAACCAAAAAAAAACACAAAACAAAACGTAAAAGTAAAAGTAATAAAAATGAATAAAAAAAAAGTAATACCGTACGTAGGTACTTATAACTATAAAGAAGAAGAGGAATAAAATGAAATTGAAGTAATTAAGTGTAGGAGAAGAAGAAGAAGAGGAGGAAAATAGTACGAGGGAATGAAAGAACGGGAATAAAATAAATTGTGTCTGAGAAGAAGTTGGATATAATATCATCTCGCGAGTTACGAGTACATAATAGGTATATATACACGTAGAGCATCATGTGTGTTTGTATGTTTCTATGTTTATATAACCCCGTGTGGTGTGGGAGTGAAGTATACCTGAATAATAGCCGGGAATAAAAACTACGAGACGCACAAACGGAAATTATACGGAAACAATAGTACCTACCTACCCAACTACCTAACTACATACATATATACGTATACGTATACGTATGTATATACATATGCCTACATACCGCAAGTTTGGCAAAATGTGACAGCAGCGGAATTAGTACTTTTCGATACTAGTGCGAAAGTGTTGATTCTCGGACGAGTTTAAAGTTTTTCGCCCGAGCGAAGCGAGGGTGACGATCACACTCGTCCGAGAATCATCTTTCGCACGTGTATCGAACTTTATTTTTTAACACAACGCGCGTCAAGTTGAATTTTATGCACGCGAAGCGTGCGCGAAATTGAACTTTGCGCACGCAGTGTGGAAAATATGTTAACGTTGAGACTGCGACGTATTATGTAGACTGGTTACGTCGAGAGCGTGGATGACAATTCTGAGGATCATTGAGAATGAAATATGCCCTTTCCTTTACAAAGTGAAATATCGAGTTCACCTGATCGTCGCTTCTGACCCCTTCTCGTAATTTTTATTATTACCTTGTCCCCATCTTTCTATTTTTATTATCCATTTGTTTTACATAACAATAAAGTTATAAAATTTACGTTCATAATGCCACGCTGAATTCAGACACGTTTTATGATATCGCGAAATACCCAACTGCATGCAGGCAATATAGCTGCGCTACCAGTTTAACGTGTGTAAGAGAATTGCTCATCGGTCGATTATTCCCGGTTATGGTAAAAGTCTGTCCAAATTTACCCCCATTCGATATTACTATGACCATAATTTTCCGAGAAACAAGGGAATTCAACTGCTTCTAAATACATGCTCTTGACTACAATATTATAGCTGCTCAAAATTTATGTGCAATTATCAAGTAATGTAACTTCTTGGAAGATTTGTCAAATATTCATTCCGCAGCTCAATTTCTAACCCTTTATCATCCGAATCAATGAAATAGAGTATCTTCAACATGAAATTTTGTTTCTATAAAATTATGTCAAATTACTCAGATACTCAGTTTTAAAGAACACCGTTAAAACTTTCGAAGTGTCTTGAGCTTTGTTTTTTTTTTTTTTTTTGCACTTTTGCATATTTGCAAAGCGTGTGATAAACTTGTGGCCTAAAAAAAATTTAAGGTACAATATGTATGCCACGGCAGCTATAAAACGGTCAAGTTACTGAATAGTAACACACACGTGATCTACACAGGTATATGTATACGTGGTAAAAGTAATTGCAAATTGCATCGCTCTAGTTCCTTAAATAACTTGTAATCTCACCCATTGCATTTAACGGTTGTACGGACTTGGTAATATCGGGAATCCGTCATACAGTGAAACGCTCTGAATTCAATGAACCGATATTATAGATTGATGATCAATGTTAACGAGTGAATGTATAGCCTGGTGGTTTTCGATCGATCGTGTAAATCGTATCTTGAAGTAATTGAATAGTGCATGTAATTTCTGAATGAATAACAACTCCGATTTGAATTACACATTATACAGAAATCGGTACATGACATCGAATATTGATGCAATTGTTAATCCTGATCAGATTCTAGCTCACGCTACCCCATATCGCCAGAAATCTTGAATAAAAATTACACCGTTGATGATTTCCGTTGATATTTATACATTCGCCTTTATACATTTTGTTAATTTATTCGCTAACCTGGATCGAACTTTGGAGTACAAGGCTGCCGGGGATATAGTGACTATTATAACCTTTAGATGTAATCATTCTAATGAATAATATGCTGGGTATGGGTCGCCAATGTGTTATACATTGCCGTCGATACGTAAGTGCTACTATGTGAGGCTAAAACTATGACCTCGGAAAAGACCCTTACATCTAATCGACTTATTAAACCCCAGTACGTTTAGGATTGGCTTCAGGAAAACCAGGCAAAATTGCATCGAGTAAAATTCTGTGATGAAATTATGCAGTATGCCTTTTATTCTCAATTTTACTAATTAATTATGGGATACTTCCTGGGAATCGGAATATGAAAAGTAAAATTGGGTCGTATGAATTAATGGTAATTCCGAATATTCCGGGGGGTGTAAATTTCGTTTTTGCATAAACGATACCTGACAATCTAGCGAGCTTGAGAAATTCGAGTTTGATTATAATTATTGAAGTTTGTCACGCACTTGGGGGCTATATTACATACTGATGTAATTCCTGAGATTATACAGTCGGGTATTCCTGACGGCAAAGTGCAAGCAGAAGGAATATTAAATTATTGAACCTCATACGTCTATCATTTTTATAAAATTTCATAAAATTTCATTATCAGCACTCAGAGCAGGGAAAGCGCGTATTTTATTTCTAAGATCCCGAGCGTGAGATGCGTGTGTGTTATTGGTGTCGTGAAACATGTTACGAGAAAATGTATATTATTATTAACATTATTATTACCATTATTGATATTAGTTTTTTTTTTAACATTGTTTTTTCTATCATTAATATTATTATATGTTTGTTGACTATTACGTTAGAAATAAAACCAATCGCAAGGAAAAATGAGACTTTTAATCATTCCGATATAGTTATGTACCTATAAATCATAAATCACTTCCCGTTTCCCAGGCTTGTATCCCCCTACTCCTAATTCAAAAACTGATCATTGGCGTCATGCAAAAATAGGTTGGTGCTGAAAATTTCTTCGTATTGCTCAGCAGAGCAGAAAATAATTTATTTTTGCGATAAGAATGAAGAAGAAAACGACAAGTAAAGCCGAGTGCAACTTATGTATGCACTTTTATACCTCAATATGATATGAAATCGATACGTGAATCATGGAATTGCCAAAATGAGAAAGTAATGCTGAATGGAGATGGAAAATAGGGACTGCAATGAAAGGTCAGACACATAATACTTGTTGTTTCTGAAGCAATGTATTGACTCTGCACTCGAAACTTGAGCTTAAAACGCACTTGATTCAGCTTGAGTTTCAGTTTTCGTAATGCATTCGAAATCCTCGACAAGGAAATGGCGGAGTTCTAACTGTTTTTTGGCATCGAGTAATCGAGCGACTTTTTCTCATCGTAGAAACTTCAAATTGGAAAAATTTCATCAAGAGAAAAAACCAAGGAATGGGTTTGGGTCTAAATTGTTTTGCTGGAAACAAATTACTTACAGTACCAAGGAGAGTTGTTTCGTTTGAATTGAAATGGTTTAATAATGACGATTAAAAAAATAATTTACAATTGACATAAATAATAATTATTGTTATCACTTTCAACACTTAATTACTTGACGAATATCGCGAGTAGAAGTAGCTACGCTCCTCTAAGATGAACCGGGTAAGATGGCTTGGGACTTGGTGGTACCCATTCCCCGAATAATTGAGTTTCGGGCTCTTCAAGATCAGTGGATATCTGCGGTTGAAAAATCGGGCCAGATTTGGTTTCGTTTTCCTTCAGGTCGTCTATGCGCGATATTTTGATGTTCAGTTTGGGCTTCGCACCTTTTATCACCTGGGGAAAAGGCTCATCGTTCATCGTTCATCATTTATCCCTATGTATATCGAAACGACATATGAGGATAAATATTTTCAATGACTGGCATCAAATGCCATTCAATGAGTGCCGCAGTTGCAATAGGTTGTTTCTTTTCAATCAATCAGCTCACGTCGATACCCTAAAATAACTTCTGCTCTGTTCGAAGTGGGATCATCATCATCGGTGAAATCTCGGGGATTATCTTCATTTTAAAATCAGGCTAAGCCATTTGGTAAAAAGAAGAAACATTCTACTCTTGCAGAGCAGTTTTGGCTCATCAGAAGACCACAGCGTGAACCGTTAGAAAAAAAAATCCGGTATAGTTTATAGTTAGGGCATTTACCTTGATTCGTACTTTCTTCTCTCCTGTTCGTATCACTCTGTCTCGTCCATCGGAATATTCGTCCTCGATATTATAATCCTCGTATTCGGGTTCATCGTAAACCTCGCCTTTGTTGTAGCCCCTCTTTCCGTGAATATGTTTATTGTATTTTCCTGATGCCCCGTAACGTCTTGGCAGTTCGATTTCAATTGTGTATGGCTGATCCTCCGACGCGTAGTCTATACCGTTTTCATAACGTGGAGGATACCTTGTATTCATAAATTTCAAGTCTATTAAATCTGATGTTCGATTTTCCATTTTTCATACCTGTTTATTGTCATGCTACCGATCGAAGAACGCTTGTTGTAAAGTTAGTCAAAGGCCGTCATAAAAATTTGAAGATAAATCGATTCGTAAAAGTAAATCTTTATCGCCCAAGGGATCACCGCGGTGAAAATTGTTTCACGGTTTATGCGGTGTTAAAATTTCGGAAATCAATATCAATTTTTGGTCAAACCTCTAAACGGACGAGTTTTATTAGTCAGGACGATTTCAGATACCATTCTTGATATTATGTACACTGACGGATATCCTGAGATTTTTAATGCATCTTACACCAATTGAATGCTACATGTAAATTTCAGTCAAGTTAAACTACTCAACACTGCATACAATCTCTTCACCGAGCACTTATATTAAGATCTGTAATTTTCATCTCTGTCGAAAGTTACTCAGGTCAAAGTAACAGAACAATAAAAGATCGTGCTCGAAACAAGACAGCGAGTTATCTCTTATAAGTATGACAATTGACCATCGGTCATAATACTTGTTTTTGGTACAGCGTACGTACATGATTAAAAAAAATGCATCAAATTCATTGTATAGGCGATTTAACGATGCTATAACACTATTAGATACTTTCTCCCGCAACCTTATACCGTATATATTGTTCATCGACTTCTTTCATCAAACTTCATGCCATGTCTTCATCCTTACCTATGGTACTTTGGTCTGTATCGCGGATAGTGACGCGGCGGTGGTCTTTTCCTAGGTGAACGCCACTTCGGGGTTCTTGGACCAGGATGCCATCTCGGTCTATGCGAAGATCTTGGGTGATAATATTTGTACGGTCTTATCGGCTTGTAGGCTTCCAGAATCGTGAGTATCTCTCCGATGACGATGAAGAGGAATAATAATATAAGCGAGTTCTGTAAACAGATGAACATTCTTTTATATCTTTTACTGCGGAGTGATGATGAGAGGAGTCCATCTGATATTCGAAATTCATTTGTCAACTGCCAAGGTTAATTTTCTTAATATTTCAAGACGGTTGATTAACGAGAGTGTGGAATATAAAACCAAGTGATTAGTAGCGCGTTCGCGTATCTCCATCCATAATTTTCTGACCTTTTAAAATATGCCAAGTATTGGAGTCGCGTCGTAAATTGCAGTTAGTGTCGTCAGACGACGGTTCCGAGTCCAAAGTTGGATAGAGCAAATAGCTAAAGTATTTTTCTGAATTAAAGTCGGAAAAAATAAAAATGGAAGAGTTTGCTGCAGCAGCGTTTGAATTTTCTGCCAACTACATCTTCATTTGAAACTAATTGTAAGTAGGTCACCGACTACTGTGTGATATGTTTCGCAGCCGTCCGCATGTGCTATGGGTATAATACATACCCATATTCACATCCATCTTTCCCACTGCTCATATTTTATATGGCCAGGCGAACTCAAGCCGTAAAAAATTAAATGATCAATTTTACGTGTACATATATCATCCGCACGTACGCAAAGGTCTAACTTATGAGAGTACTCCACGTGATGCCTTCAGAGAACCTACATACCTACACACATTTCTGTAGGTCATTCCATATACCAGCTGGACCAACGTCCGACCCTGACCGTCTCGGATTTGATCCATATTTTATTATTAAAATTGTTGGACCTCTAGTTCGAGTTCTTCCCACATTTTGCACAAAAACTGATCTTTATCCATGTTGCTTTCTTTTAGGCTGAAACGAAAGCGCTCATTTTGTGTTCCTTGAAGATGAAATTGTAATTTTCGCATCAGTTCTTCATCAAAACTAGCAGGTTTTCATTATCTTGATGTTCATTCGTACAAGAATGGTGGTAAAGAGATTCAGAAATAAATCATGTTTTGTGGGAAAAATCTAAAGAAATTTAACCATCTCTTCGGGCTTGGACAATCATGTAAAAAAAAAACATGGACCAAATCTGAGATGGTCAGGATCAGACGTCGGTCAAATTGACAAGGAATGTCCTCTATGCATTTAGGTGTGCTGATGGAGAGACTTGGTCAAGTTCGATTTTGCCAGACAACTTAACATTCTAAGTAATATTGTATGTTGAAAAAGTTACGGGTGAATTTTTTTCAGTTTCAATTATGTGTACATATATGTACATTTGAAGTATAGGCATATTATATATATATATAGTAAACGAAATTTCTTTATTTCCATATCCTTGATGATTTCTAGTGTCACATTTACTGTCGTTTGAAATGACTGTAAATGAAATTGGTAATGAAAATCGTTATAACTTACACACGCTATCATGTTAGATGCATAAAACTCGTGTCGCTAATTCAGCTTTCGTTATGTACTGATAAAATAGGACAGTTGTCCTTTTCTCATGGTAAATATCCAGGAATTATTGCCTGCGTTAGCACTTCTGCGAAGTATTTACATTCGCAATTAACGCAAGCACACGAATTAGAAATAAGATAAACCTTTTCATTTATTCATGAAGTTTCACTCGTTAACTCGTTCATTATCATTTCTTTGATTAAAACTTGTAGAATTTTGATCAAAACCAACAATTAATACTAAGAATTATTCAACAAATGTTCAAGTTGTCGAGTAATGTTCAAGAAACACATCGGACTAATAAAATTAAAAAATACCGTATTTCACCTATTTAATTTTCCAATTTGAATATAAAATTAAATCACTATCGTTAAACGGAAGCACAATGAAAATATTTTATCAAAAAATTATTCTTCAGAGTATCTTAAGCTCTGGTTGGAACAATTGCGCACCGTCTGCGGGCCACTAGAGATTATAATGATGGTCCATGGCTTAGAAAGCCTTTCTTTATACCATTCCCCACTACGCCGTTTGGCCGAGCAGCTCTTTCAATTGTAGGTAAATATTATCCTTACCTCTAATAAGACGGTAGGTAGGTACTACAGGAAAATCTAATGAATACCTTATTGGAGCTTAACTTTAGTTATGTGGCTTTCTAGCAGGTATTAATTCAGAGGATTAATAAATGACTATTATCCGTCATATGAAATTCATAGGAAGATAATTAAATTCGTCCTAATACTACCATGGTGTCTATCTACACTTAGGTATGGTGATTTGTGATAATTTTTTAACCATTTTTTAAACCAAGCTTATACGCTAAATGGTTATTTTCTTACGATATCCATACATAAAGATCGACAATATTTAAACTAACGACCATTAAATCTCGCTTTCTTCAATTTTTCAAACAGATCCTTGCCCAGGATGTATTGGAGCTTTTTCCTCCACAATATCTGGGCACTTGAATACAAGGATAAAGAAAATGACAGAGCATCGTCAGCGTCAGATAGCCAGCTTTCAATAAGTGGAGGAATTATTTGCATTACGGGCAAAGTCAGTCTTACGAAAGATTTCGTTGATCTGAAATCCTTTCGCGCTAGATTGCTAGACAACGAACGTCAGGGCGTTCTAAGTTTTGAAATTTTAAGACTTTAAACCTTTCAGGTATACCTACCTTTCCTTTAGGCAGATATTGATATGAACTGATAATGGCATGGCCGGTAATCGAGTATCGACCCACATCGTGAACCTTCTTTGTGCCTTTGTGCTTTCGTGACTCGCAGGTGGTACCGCCTCGATCCCTCTACCTCTTCGTGCACCAAAATAAACGCATTGTTATGGAAATCACCGGCCTAAAGTTCCTTACGTCGTATAGACGATTTCACCCAGCGAACCCCAGCCAAATGCAATAAGGCACTACGCGCATATATCTGCATTGGTGAAAATCTGTCAAATTTATCATTCGATTCAGATTACTGGGTTGTCACTGCAGATAACTGAGCTTTTTTCATTTCGTGAATGACTGAATTGCTAAGCATTAGAATAGGGCGGAAATATATTCACAAGTAAAAAAATTTGAGGGCACAAAACATTTTGCATTACAGTTACCTTTGCTTCTAATTAATAACTGCTGAAGAAAGAAGATAAAAGCACTCGATCGAGCCAGGAACAAGGACTGCATAGGAGCATTATAAGTATATCCACTAAGTGTTATAGTTGTTAGATAATAATCGCAAACAATGAAAGCAGCTTGTATAATCATCTGATAAAGCTACCATTGATGTATATTTACCGTCCAATTTTCTTTACCAGTCTGGAGCCCCGTAGCCTGTTCAATCGATTTTCTTGTAAATATAAAAGCTTTGTTTCCAACAGCAAAGAAGTACTATGTGACGCTACATATCACATGAAACGAAAATATCTGTATGAGAATGTGTGAGATCCTTAGCGACACTTCATAGGTCCAAGCTATGTTGAATAAAGTAACTAATTACATCCTGACATTGTGCACCTGAGGTATGTAAATCGTAACCTTTCCCACAGCCGTGTAGAGAAGCTGTGTGTATGGGTTGCTGCGTGTTCTCGAAATATCTCCGCAGGTGTGTTGCGTATGCTCCATACTTGTGTGTCTATGCAGGATGGAGATTATGGGTACATAATGCAAATTGAGTTGAATTTTCATATGAGTCGAAAAATAAACATGATTATCATTATCAGATATTAGATGGAAAAGGACGAAATTTTGTGGACGAAATATGCTCTTGGACATTTCCCCACTTGGTTTCTTCCATTGTATAGGAATGTCGGAGTTTTCATCCACCTCGGCCGTTGGCTAAAGAAGAATTGAGAGCCTTGCAGACATTCTGACAGCCGGATATCCGCATCTTTTGCCATCGAAGATTACGATAGTGATTTCAGCCTCGCCTGCAAGCTGCTCCCCATACTAAATATAAGAGCTGTCGATTCTAGGTCAGCATTGAATGATGTATGGACATATATAATACATATAATACACCACGTTTATATTTGAAGATTTTGGTATTGACAGACGAAGTCAGAAGCGTAACTAAATTTTCGATGTTACAATGCTGCCATTAGCCATAGGTACAGGCCACCGGGTTGTTCGTTTTGTTTAAAATTGAATGGTAAACTTAGATTAACAAACGTTAACGACGTTTGTTTTAAACATTGTTAGATTGTTTCAGTGCAGAATTAGAGAGTTATAATCCTCCTATCGATCCAGGTCAAAAAATATCGGGGCTAATATGTCCGATCGACATCTTGTGCATTAAAACTTGTCTCCGTTACAGTCCGCGATTTTATGATAACCGGGCTACTGTTTTATGCCTGTCTTCTAATGGAGTTGAGCGAAAACTGTCGTCTCTTATCCAGGTCCGTTGTTTGCCGTCCGGTTTAGCAATAGTTATCTCAAAGTGCGATACGACGATGTGAGAACGTCCTACCAGCTCATATGAAACGGACAAATGCTTAGTCTGTAATCATTTGGAGATCTAAAGTAAACTGGGCCGCCGTTACTCGAAACAGTGAACACCAGAGAAAACAACTCGTCATCTGTCCAAATGTCCAGCAAGCAAGTTTCTACGCAGATTATATATACATGCAATGCGTTTGCGACCCTATGGCCTATATAATATACGGAACGGACATTTTTCGTTCTGGTCGATCCGCTCCGTTTCGATCCGCTGCATGTCATCCGGTACGCTTTTCAATTGTCTCTCGTTTTTTAAGCAAACGACTTTCTTCCGTTTCCCGTATTTATTCATTTATTCTGACGAAGACTTTCATTTCCATAAGCAGAAGCCACTGAGCAGTGAAATTATAAGCTGTTCATTTCTGTTCATACACTCCAACATTATCACCAAATATCAAAAGATACAAGACAAGGTACGGAAGATATTTTTTATTAATGTACAAATCGACAGATCATTCTGATTCAGTTGTCACAATGATCTTATTATTGTTAACTTAATGAAGTTAATACCTAAACGTACAAATCTATATAGCAGTACGTTTAAAACTAAACATAATCATTAAAATGGAAATAATATTAATTGAGAGATTCATATCCCCATTACGAGGCTGTATACAACAAATTAATCTCCTTAAGCTAGTAATCTATCACAATTATTGCGGGAAGCTTTCCGATTGCAAAAAAATAAGAAGTGATTACAGTTCTTTCGACTTGATGCATTTCACTTTCCTGTATTTCTCGTCTCTGCAGATGATTAACTCCACCACATCTTAAATATTACGTGAAACATTAGTTATAACTAATTTCTTCTTTCTATGTAATGTGGATTCTACGAGTTCTCGCGGTCTATACAATCGATGGGCTTTACTTCGAGCCACCAATTGTCCGGGTAATGGTACTTCTGAAGTTCTATACCCTCGCGTGGTACGGGCAACGTATGACTCCCGAATTGCTTGATCGGCAAAGGTGAGATCGCAAGCTGTGGTGGAAAGCACTGCAAGCTTGGCGAGAGTTCGCAGTCGGGAGGAAGCACCCTGCGAGTCCATCCGACTCGTCTGACCATCTGAGCCTGTTGGAGATCGGAAATTGGAATGAAAATAACGTTCATTAATTTGCCGATATTTTCTCACCTTGGTATCCTCCTCGAAGACGACTATCTCCACCCGCGGAGCATCTTCGCCGACTTCCTGCTCCTGTACGCGATATATACCAGCCGCGTGAAGATACGTTGCAGCTAGACCAGCCTGCCTAAAAGCTTTCGAAATAAGAGCATCGTCTCTCAGTGTGTCCACAAGGCAAAGTTCCACCTTTCGAACCCATGGAAGGGCTCGTCCTATACGCGCCTGACCCCATAGTCCACCGAAGCACAGAAAGTGAACGACGCCAAGTTTCGCTAATACCAAATGTGCTCTAATTGGGAGAGAAGATGATAAGACTAGTTACGAATAAGAAGTACAAATAAAAAATGTAATTACACCGTTTATGATAGTAAAAGTAGACTTCAGGTATATATTAAGTATCAAGGAGAGAGAAGCCTCTTGAATGTATCCCGGTTTTACTACGAATCATACCAAGTGCTGCTTTGTAACCGTACATTTAATGGGCTCTCAGGCTAGGTATTAGAGTAGTTCCTTTCTATTGCTGGAATGTGTTTATAATTGTCAGGTTTTGTCATGATGATAATATTCAGCAGTTTATAAAAGTTGTACAACCTAATGTGTCCGTTCATTATTTTATCAAAGCAACTTCCGCTCCGCGGTTAGCTCACTGACCGTATTGCAGATAAGAACACAATTCTCCAATAATTTGAAGACCATGAAATGATTATTTTGCTGACAAGTTCAGTAGAATTTTATGGCAACTTATTTTCCGACGGTATTCCCCTGTACCTGTATGTAAGATCGTGTAATTTCTCTGTGAACTCTTCGGACACCCCGCAAGGTTTAGGCAATTTAACTTGTCGATCAAGATTCATCCAAAACAACACGCCGACCATCATCAGAGCGACAAATGCTCGTACAGGAGTAATGCGGAACCGTCGACGAGACCAAGACCCCATATCAGCAATCTGAAGTGTGAATAAAATTCGTGTTTCATTATCTCCGTAAAAACGATTGGAAACTATACTTTGCAAGTGATTTGCGCCAAGGCGTACGGCGTACCAAAAAATCGATGTAAAAAAATTCAGCGAGAACACCATGCTCTGGCTCACACTTCCTGGGCGGTTTGGAGCACTGGCAACGTGCGATGCGTTATTAGATTACGTAACGTGTATATATACTGAGAAATGCAGACATTACCCAGAATGGTTAAAGCAGCAGTACTACTCCGGCGAAGCGAATACTTTTGGTGCACGCGTAGTTCATGACGCCTGCAGAGAATCAGCAATCAATAAATTTGAAAATATAAGGACAATTTCACTGGGGCTTTCACTTCCAAGTTTTGGTGCAGTTGGGTTTTAGTCAAAAGGAATGTAGAGCAGATCTATGACCCACAAGGTGCTTGAGACCTGGGTCATGACGCCGCTTGGTGGTCAAACACCTGCGTTATTTTCGTCGACCATCTTGGAGCCTTGAACTAATCAGCCGACTAGGAGAAGCACTGCGTCAGAAACTGGCCGTCGTCACAATGTGCCAGTTCTTTACGCAAGCGCATGGGAATTAGTCAGGTCCGTATCGCGAGCCGCGAGTTAGAGGAGCGAATCCGCCAGTACCCTGTGACAACTTTTGATATCGACTTTTCAGAGGAAATCGAAAGGATTCTTCGTTTTTTCAGCACATAACATGCCATCCTGCAGACTCCTAGACATCGTGATGGGAGTCCTCGTGTGGAAATAGATGTAGGAATAGACACTTATTGTTATCCAAAGTACCAAGCAATTAGAACATAGTTCCAACGAATAATTTCTATTCTAGTATATGATATGTATGATAGCTACTTCTAATCTGCTGTATGTTTCGAAAGTCGATAAAACCTATTAAAAGTATTGGATTCTCCAACTGCGTTCACCTGGTCCATTGTATAGGTACTAAAAGTAATGTTCTTCTGTACGTCTATAAGCGTGATGAAATCCTGTAACCAATAGTCCTAATACTTGGTACAAAAAAGGAAACACGAATTAATTACTTGGTATTTTATTTCAGTTGAGGAAAAACGTCCTTCTCAAACGGTAGTACTTTTGAGGAACTGGTTCATACTTAACGGATTTTTAAACAACCCATTTTTATTACAAAGTTCACTAGTTGGAATTTGTGAGCCTTCGCTTCTCACAGTTGGATGCAGTTAAGATAGAAGCACTTTTTATACAGACTAAGATCAACCACTGACAGGATTTTGCATTTTTTGGTCTAGAATTGTAGAGAGATGGAACCTCTATCAGATAAACAGAATAATAATTAAAAAATGCGACGGAAGTACTACATATTCTAGATTGCATATCACTGTGGGCTGTTTGCTGTTAGTATATATTATATATATGCCAGCGATTCATCTTGAATTTATTATAG
The DNA here is from genome assembly GCA_963992785.1 of Tenthredo livida. Lineage (NCBI taxonomy): Eukaryota > Metazoa > Arthropoda > Insecta > Hymenoptera > Tenthredinidae > Tenthredo > Tenthredo livida. The sequence continues at coordinate 9,199,885 of OZ023066.1, read as the reverse complement.
GTATAGGGTAGACGTACCATTTGTGGCCACTGTACCGTTTGTGGCCATGCTTGACTAATGCTTTCCTCCTTTCTGGCATTATAAATCTATTCATTTATTGAATTGATCACGAAAACATACCCTACAGCAAATATTAAACCCAACTTTTCCAGTACTTGATTGTTTAAAGTGAAGTTATTAATTATTAAAGCTGTTAAAATAGTTTTGTACCGGTTGTGGCCAGGCTTTGATTTACATGGTAATGGGTATGGCCACAAATGGAGCAAGTGGTGACCACAAACGCTACTAAGGTGGCCAAAACCGGTACGTCTACCCTACGTGTGCAATCAGAAGTATGAAAATGGGCTTGTCGAAATAGATGAGTGGATAACTTGGTTAAAAATTAATTACTCAAGTGGATAAACATCCGGGTATGTGATTTGCACGTAATTATCAATATCTAGAACTCGTAACATCGTCATTCGCACTTCTCATGTACAAATGAGTTCGAATTGATTAGACCTGAAAATCATTCGTCGATAAGATTTATAGCAATGTCCATAATAGTCATCAACTCAAAGATGATAACTTTATGTATCAAAGCATCTTCTCAACTATCATAATCAAGGAGCAATCAATACAGCGTTTTATCGGTAATGTTATTTATTATTCGAATTAATTGAAATTTAATTAATAAATCGACTCCATGTATGAGCTACATACGGTTCATGCGTGAATATATACGTATGTATCACGCATAATTATTTCAGTTATCATATGATGTTTGATTGAGTGAACTTGATGAGATGAGATAATTCGACTTGAAGTCACAAGATTTTTCCTATCATCGAGCAAAATTATCACCGATGTGATTGGCATCGACACAAAAGATTGGATTGTTCTAAAATATACCTAATATAATTCATCCATCTGTTTGACTTGCTAATAATTTAGATAAGCGCCTTCATCTTTTTGTGTTAAAAAATCTACCAACTTCTTGACATAAAGTACATTATTTTGGCTGAGAAGAATTTTTATTGTTAATGCACGATTGACCGTTTGTGATCCACTGCAAGATTATTAAACTAGCTTTAGTCTACAGGTATTCAAGAATCCAATAATTCACCCGTGTACTTTGCAATGGGATGATCAAGAATTTATTTCTAAACGAATTAGTCCTACAGAAATTCCGATACAGCAAGGATTATTGTCTCTATTTAACACTCCAGATTTGGATAAGATAATCACTTAATATACCCGTACATAAGCACTGATATCGATATTGACGTTATCTTATCCATGCACGCGACATACGGGTTGTACGATGTATAACACGTGCAACGTCATAGATTAGCAAATTGCTTTGATTCAACAGTCCTCATTAGGTACAATGACATACTAATTTGATTTCATTATTACGAAGCAAGTGAAGCTCGAAATTATTCCAAACGACGTTTTCCTATTGCAAAAATCTTGTTTGTTCTTCGTTATCGTCGCATCAAACCTATTCCCAATTCCAACAATTTTTATTATTTTTTACGTTTACTGGAATTACTTTTCATGCGAAACAATATTGATTAGCCTAATTTCTTGAAATCTGAAGTCCTGATTCATTGTCTAAAATACATATAAAATATCGTGTCAATCTTATACACCGTATTATTACCGTGATAAGTTTTAGAGTGCTTCATACTACGTATTTTGGCAGGTGTTTTTTGAGAATGATATTATCGTCTGCATACATATACAGGTATATGTATAAACCTATATGCGGGATGTGGAATCATGCGCAGCGCATGTTGATCCTAATCGATATTTTGTTCGGTACCTCGAATGTTATTAATTAACTCCCTAGATTAGGAGAAACTTTATCAATGCGTCGCGTTATCTTACCAAGCTTTGCTAACTATAAAGCGAAGGTAACGAGAAAGGTAACGTAGAAGCACACCTGAACTCCAGTCCACGGCTGCTCTCTCCACTTTGCTTCCACCACAATAGCAATGATTGCTCTGGTGCTTTTCATCGCGCTTGCGATTGCACCATTAGATGCATCTCCAACTCGCAGCGGTAAGTAATCTTCCCTTTTTAATGACGTATGTAAAGTAGAGTTCGGAACGTTTGTTAATTATTCTTCGTATGATTCGTCTCCAAGTCTGGTTTCGCATGATTTGGTTTCTGAGCTTTTGTGTCAAATTTTGAAGAAAGTATTTTTTAAGATTTTACAAGTTTTTATACAGCAGACGGAACAGTAAGAAATATGAAAATAGCTTCGAAACAAATGTTCAGCAACCACTGTTTACAGATGGATGCAGCGTATCCATAAGGACAGATCTCACCGAGCCACAGCCATTGGTACTGGTCAGAAAAGGTCTAAACGTTGACTTTGTGAATCCTATCGACACCAGCGGAACCCTGAGCTTTGCCAAAAACGAGGAACTCCGTCTAGCATGTCCAGGAACTGGCAACTACTTGGTGGGCGTAGGCAGCAACAACGTTCAGGATATCGCAGCATTCTGCGTAAGCGAAAAGACGTTCCTCGTAAACTCAGTACAATACCAATTTGGAAGTCTGGTATGTAAGACTCTACCCTTAAGTGTGGTCAGGAGAACAGGGAAAAGCTGTCTCGGAAGTCACAGCGAAGTTGAGATTGGATATGATCTCGAAGACGATTTTCTGAGGACCATAGAAGTATGTCGCGATGATAGTATCTACGCCACTCTTTACACCAAGTTCAATCTCACCAAATCTATCGGAGGCTTCCAGAGCGGATACCCACGTCCCTCTTGGCGCCAAGGTGACGGCCTTTGGGGTTCCTACAACGTAAATACCCAGTATACGAGGGCAGTTCAGAGAGCAACAGTATCCACCATCCTGGGTTCGACTACACTTGGCGACAAATACATCAGCACCACAAGTGACTACTACTTTTCAAGGGGGCACCTCGTTGCAAAGGCAGATTTCGTGTATGGTGTAGCCCATTGGTCAACCTTCTGGTACGTTAACTCGCACCCACAGTGGCAAACCTTCAACGGAGGCAACTGGAATTACCTAGAGCTTGATGTAAGGGCCTATGCAAGCGCTGAGAAGTTGGATCTTGATGTCTGGACGGGTACACATGGAATAATGACACTCCCGGACGTTAACAACGTCGAACAGCCAATCTATTTCTACGCTTCGGGGTCGGACAGGGGTTTGGCAATCCCGCTATTCTTTTGGAAGATCATCTACGATCCAATTACACAGAAGGGAACTGCTTTCGTGGGTGTCAATAATCCATACATCGTCAATTTGACGGCTGACTACTACATCTGCAATGATATCAGCAGCAAAATTTCTTGGCTCACTTGGAAACCCGAAAATATTCCATTAGGTATTTCTTACGCATGCACGATCGACGATTTGAGAAAAGTAATTACAACTTTACCTCCTCTCACTGTAGTCGATATCTTGACATAAATTCGACTCATTATAAGTCGAATTGTATGAAAAGATTTATCTGCCACCAGCTGAGGGATCGAGAGCAGAGATTTTGATCCCTCTCAAATTGTAGCTGATGGTTATGGATTAAGTATTCTGTAACGCAATATACTTGATAATACAAATTGGTTGTTTCGAATTATTCTAACTCTTCCCGCTGTGTAGAAGAACATCTATTAATTTGGAAACTCTAGTTACCCGCTTCAAGTATAGACGATGCAGTGACACTGCAGTCTTGCATATAATAAACATCGGGACGCAAAAGCTGAGTTGTTTTTCACTTCGACGTGAGAAACTATTCCGTCTTGACAATTTATATACCCCACTACATCGGATCGTATAAAACGTATCGTATAGCAACCGCGTTCATTGGAGAACGAGGAGTTTGAATATTTGTACTAAGGGATCATGATCGTAAAATATACCTATATTTCTCTTTTCTAATTTTTTACCTCTCCTCACTTCTATCCCTGGTCCAGATGATTCTTTCCAAATTTTCTGTGTTTCTCGCCGACATCACAGGAAAAAACACTTCCTGCTTCTTGCTTCTTGCTTCTTGCAGCTTGCTTTCAAAACCCCTCGTACAACTCGATTTCCCATAATTTTAGGATTTTCTATGTTTCTCTCCGAAATCTTCAGAAAAATAAAACTTTCTACAATCAACCCAAACCCTTGTTTTTCGGGATCCAGTCTGTACCCTGACTGAGAATCATGGAAGGAATTCGTGGGATTATCCTTCAATCGACGCAAAAATGGAGAAATTCATCTTTGCCCCATGTCGTAAAATTTGTAGAGCCGGTGCTGGCTGACTTGAGGAAAAATATTGTGAATATTGAAATATCAACCGATATTTCGCGTTATATGTCTACCCGATTTTCTCCGTATCGTATCTAGGTATGCGAATAGAAGCTATGATCGGGGCAAGCACTCGTACAGAAATCGGCAACTGATACCACGTAGTATCTGTAGGAAATACCAGGCACTAAAGGTCATGTCCGATGTTACGTAAGCGAAGCATTAACTTTAAATATGAAATTCTGGGAAAACCAAGATAAGGTGGTTGATATATAAGGAATGGAAGTACGATGCTTGAAAAAAGTCGAAGACGATCTGCCAAGTGGTCCAAGCTCCTGTCCAGAAGTATTTCAGTGAGTATCGTTTTGCTGTCTTTATACATTTTAGATTTATAGAATGTGGTCTATGGTAAAAACGCAATGCAACCTGCATGATTCCGTTTCAATTATACAAGAAAGAACCTTCAATCTTTTCCCAAACCCATATGGATTTTTATCTTTCTTGTTTAACATCACGTTTTTGAACTACACTAACATACCTGAATAACTGCAAAACAAATTGAGATTGGTGTAAGCAGAAAACATAAAAAGATTGAAAAAATCAAAATTTGGAGTACGTGGTACTTGGCCGGCCTATATTATTTTCATATCACAATAGGATTATTGATATAGTTCAATTGCTGTTTTCTTGTACTTGCTTACAAAAGGCCCGCCAAGTACCACTACCTCCAAATTTTTATTCTTTTATCTTTTTATTTTTATTTTTTTATGTTTTCTATTCACACCAATAGAAGCGTCATAGAGGGGATGGGCGAAATAACGGTATAATCGGGGTATACCGTTTTTCCGGATATTGCATAAAAATGATCAGTGACCATAGATCTGCATTGTATATTCATTTGATAAAAATCGGTTGAATATTTAAAGTTAAACTGAACAGCATTTATGGAAGAACGGTATGTAACTCGAATTATTCCGTTACTCCAAATATCCAGATAAAATGAGATGGAAACATCGGAGTAATGTTTTCGGATGATCCCTCAAAACGCGAAACATTTCGAGTATGGAAACGTATTTTTGATAGCGCCGAGATTATTGAAAAGATTTCGGACGTTGTTTCAACAGGCTTATCATCGGCAAAAATAGATGACCTACGAACTTTGATTAAATTTGTATCAAACGAAGCGCAGCTGTGTTATCAGAAAAATATATTCGGAGAATCATCTGCTGAAATTCGGGAATAAACTGTTGATACGTGGACTAGAATTGAAGAAAACGATATAGCTGGGGCATTCTTTGATAATACAAAAATCGCGGACCAGATATGAGAGGTCGAGGGTCAGGACCCGGTCGATTTGGCATGGAATGCCCCAGCTATAAACAGTTTCTTGTATAATTGTTTTTAACTGTTTGTACTCATCGTCAAATTTTTTTGTGAAATTAAAATGTGAGATAAGTGAAAAACCTTGTTATCTGGAAGAACAGTATAAGTAATTGTTCGTTCATTGTGAAGGGTTTGAACTTTTTGTGGTTGTATTTATATAATTGGAAGCATCATTATGTACTACCATGCTCTGTTAAATTATATCAGGATATGTTGAGTTTATCTTAGTTTATTCGTTTTTCTCATTTATCTCAAAACTATGTTCTCCTAGTTATACCGTAATTCCGCCCATCCCCTCAATTGCCCATCGATATATTTATGGTTCTACGTAGCAAGACAAGATGGCTATTAAACCAGCTTATATGGAAGGCCTGATTATAAATTTGAGGGAAAGTAATTGTGATGTAGGTAGGCAGTAGCATCTGATTTCGGATCTTTTTTTTTACCAGTATGGAACATTAATGTACTCGGCGAAAGGTTTTTCCACCTCACTAACTTTTGTACTACATTCGCATGTAGTAGCTACGAAGAAATAAAACTATATAGGGTAAGGTTGCCAATATCGTACCACCGCCTAAATCGTACCGTTTCAGTTTGGTAATTTTTTGCCAGAGTATCTCCTCGATTTCGAAAATTATATTGTTAAGAATGTTTAGAGCATTTTAAATACTGATGGTACCCATTCATACAATTCTCAGCATCGAGGAGATACTCTCGCAAAAAATTACCAAACTGAAACGGTACGATTTAGGCGGTGGTACGATATTAGCGACCTTACCCTACTACTTTTTGTACAATTTGATTTATTAATTATTCTCCTTCGTAATGAATTGTATGATTGTCTAACCACTCTCGATGTGGAAGACACATAGATGTGATAACTCTTTCATTTCTTCGATCTACCTTCAAAAACTTGTGAAAATTACATGCCCATACATGCACGTGAGTTAGGAAATCACGCGTAGCGCATGCTGATTCGAAACGACCCTGTTTTTAGGTACCACAGATTTTAATAATTAACTCTGTAGATTACGATCAACTTCACTGATGCGTGACGTTATCTTGCTCACAAGTGGTAACTATGCATCGAAGGTAACACCAAGGGTTACGTGAAGGCACACCGTAGCTCCTGGTCTGCTATTGCTCTCTCCACTCCGTTTCCTCCGCTCTTGCAATGATCTCGTTTGTGCTTTTCATTGGATTCGTGATCGCACCGTTAGATGCATCGCCACCTGGCAGCCGTGAGTGATTCACTCATTTGGTGATATTTGGTAACGTATGAGTATATATTCGAACGTAGAACAGGTTTGCAAGTATTTTATATGATTTTCTTATTATTCTTTTTTCAACCCTGCTTTCGCATCGTTATAGACATCTGACCGTCAGTGTAACATTTTACAAAATCTCATGATAGTATAATTCATAGGAAGATTTGACAAATTCGTGAACAGCAAACAAAGTATAGGCAACTAGTAATAAAGATGTCCAATAATCACTGCTTATAGATGGATGCAGCGTGTCCCTAAACGGAGACCTTTCGGAGCCACAACCATTAGTATTGGTCAAAAAAACACGAAACACTGCAGTTGACTTTGTGAATCCCATTGACATTAGGGGAACTCTGAGATTTAGACACAATGAAGAATTCCGTCTAGCCTGTCCAGGCGCCCGTAATTATTTGGTAGGCGTAGGCCACAACGACGTTCAGGATATCGCAGCATTTTGCGTCAGCGGCAAAACGTTCAGCGTAAACTCGGTGGAATATGAATTCAGAGATCTGGTATGTAAGACTCTACCCTCAAGTGTAGTCAGGAAAACAAGGAGAAGCTGTGGCGGGGGTCACAGCGAAGTTGAGATTGGATTTCAACTCAAAAATGAGTTTCTGAGGACCATAGAAGTATGTCGTGACGATAATATGTACACCACTATTTACACCAAGTGCAAACTTACCAAATCTATCAAAGGCTTCCAGAAAAGCTTCAGACGTCCGATTTGGCGCAAGGGTAACAACCTCTGGGGTACCTACGACGTCAATAATCGGTATAACAGGAAAGTTCAGAAAGCAACAGTATCCCAAATCCTGGGTTCGACTGCACTTGGCGAAAGGTATATCAGCGATGCAGGTGACTACTACTTTTCAAGGGGGCACCTCGTTGCAAAGTCAGATCTCGTGTATGGTACAGCCCATTCGTCAACTTTCTGGTACGTTAACTCGCACCCACAGTGGCAAATCTTCAACGGAGGCAACTGGAATTCCCTAGAGAATGATGTAAGGGCTTTTGCAAGCTCTAAGAAGCTGGATCTTGATGTCTGGACGGGTACACATGGAATAATGACACTCCTGGACGTTAACAACGTCGAGCAGCCACTCTATTTATACGCTTCGGGATCGGACAGGGGTTTGCCAATCCCGCTATACTTTTGGAAGATCATCTACGATCCAATTACACGGAAGGGAACTGCTTTCGTTGGTGTCAATAATCCATACATTACCAAGTCGCCAGCGGACTACCACATCTGCGAAGATATCAGCAGAAACGGGGGATTTCCTTGGCTCACTTGGAGTGCAAATGACATTCCGTTGGGTATTTCTTACGTATGCACGATCGAAGATTTAAGAAGAGTAATTAGAACTTTACCTCCTTTGACTGTGGTCGGTATATTAGAATAAATTGTACTTATTGCTATTTTTGTATATAGAAAAACTCGTCTGTCGACAGTTATGGGATCGATTGATCACATATTTTAATATTTTATTCAAATTATCGCTATCGGTAAAATTAACTTTTCTGTAAAGCATAATATGTACTTGATAACATAAGATGGATGGTTGACATGTTCATGCGAACTGTAATTCTTTCTACTCTGTAGAAGATCATTCTTTTATTCAGAATTTTTCTTACCGGCTCTAGGCATAGAAATCGCTATACCAAAACGTCTTTCATGGAATAAATTTCAACGTATCAAAACTACAAGACTTATTTTTCTATTTTGCCTTGACCTCAAAACCTGCACTGTCGTCGCAGTTCATATTATTACGAAGAATCGTATGAAATTTTCCATGTAGTAGGTATATAAGTAATGTATGAATAAGCTGCATTCTGCATCGGAAAACTAGAACTTTGAAACTGTATATTAAAGAATAATAAATTATAAGTATCTTATTTTTTAGAACCTACTTCCACTCTTCCTCGCAGGTATATTAAGTGAATTCAAGGAATTGTTCAGAGTTGTTGAAGCCAATACAAAATTCCTCACTTTACTGTCAAACTCCAAATTGAATCTGATTCAGAATAATAAAACTGGTCATATATCATTTGGTAGCTATATTCTTCTCGCAGAAATATCTTCTATCAATTATCCAAACTACTCGACAAAAAGTTATTTAATTAAAAGAACCAGCTCACGTGCCGGGGACTCAAAATTTCCATTAAAAAAATGATATTCGGGGACCAGTACACTTGTCTTACTGGAAGTAACAATAAAGCAGAGATCTATCATAAAGTGGGATGAATTGCGGCTGCGATTCCGTAGCTAGTGCCAAGCTCCGATACAGAAGAACCGAACAGTTACCAACGGTAGAGTAATGTCGGTACCCAGAAGCCTCAGCCGACTACTTGGTCTTCAGTAAGTATACTTGGATATTTTATACGTTCTCTTAGAGATTCTCACTTGAGAACTCTACAAGGAATACGGTCAAATTACTTTGGGCTTTCCTGCCTTACCGTCCCAACGATCGTAGCAGATATGACTTCCTCTCTAAATTCATGCGTTTCTCAAGTTATTCAGATTATTGCATGATTCGGATAATCTCAACCGTGAAGAACTATCAGAACTATGAATTATATAAATCATGCGTTTTGCTTCATCAAGGTAACCGGCACACCAAATAACCCAGAGTATCCTTAAATAGGTCATTTCACTTAAGATTGATTCCCTTGATAAATAGTTTTTCAAATCTATCGCAATTTGGGCTGAAAGCAGAATTTATCACCTAGCACGAAATGTGGTATGGCCAGTGTACCACTTCTAAATTGCTTGATTGGCGGTCGTCAATCGGAATCAAAAGCAGTGCAGATTTGGGGAGGGTTTGCAGTCGGAAAGAAGTACCCCCAAAGTCCATCAAACTCGCCTTACCATCATGAGCTTATTCATTCCCTGATATTGTTTTACGTTGGTGTCTTCCTAGCAGAGGACTATATCTCCACACATGGAGCATCTTTGTCAACTTCTTGCTTCTGAATGCGTCGTATATCAAACGTGTAAAGATACGATCCAGCAAGACTTGCCTCCCTAAAAGCTTTCGGGATAAATCATCGATCTGTACTAAAATGGGGTAGTTTCGAAGGATCGGCGCATTCCAAAACGCTTTTCCAACAACCCAGCCGTGCAAACAGGAGTTCACTACGCCTTTTCAAGAAGCGAATCTCTTAAAAGTTAGTTAGCTATCACATATCACTGTACGCTGGTTTGTACGAGTATTTCTTGTAGCGATTTGTTCCCGCTCCGGAAGTATTAAACTGGATGGGTCGGAAAGAGATTAGTGAATAGATTATCGTTATAAATTAATTACATGAGCGGATCGTAATTAAAGTTTATCAGCAGTCATCAACATCTAGAGTTTACGATAACGTCATTCTCACTTCTCATGTGCGTCAATAGGTGCAAATTGATTAGATCTAAAAATTATTTTCAGCCCAAGTTACTCCCATTTCCATAACAGGCATGCCCACAAATTGTTACTGATAAGCATAATAACGTTATCTATACCTATTGACGCGAACGCCACAGTACCCTCGTGCGATAATAAATCCATGCTATTCTAAATCGGTCAAAGAGATACACGATTTTCGCGGAGAAGAATTTTTATTGTTGATATTAGACAGTTAGTATAATTTAATGGGATATCCCATAGCATATGCTGTCAGCAAATAGACGATCACAAGACTAGTATAGACACGGATACAAAACTGATTTAGTCATGCTCATATAAGTATATACGTAGTAATGAGCGCATGATCTACTTCAAGGTTTATGAACTGGTTGCAGTCTGCAGATATTCAAGAATTTCGCATAATAGAGCTATCCTTTGAAATGTTAAGATAGAGCGCTTGTTTCTAAATGAATTATTCTTAGCGGAAATTTGTGACAGCAAGGATTATCGTGTCCATCCCACACTTGAGATTCGGGTCAAATCATTCATTAATATGTACTCGATCGTGTTCACACCCTCACATTATCTTATCGAAGCATGTGACATGCGGATTACATGCATGCACGTGCAATTATATATAGATTGATACATTGCTCGGATTAACGATTTAATATAGTCTTCTTTAGAAGAACTGAACTATACCGATCTATGATCATTATACCAAAGTAACTTTATCTCGAGATTAGTATAATGTAAAGTTAATTTTAATTACTGTAATCATCGGGAACTTGAAAAAAAAACGTGACTGCCCTGCAAATTAAGTTTTTTTATTGGACCAGATTGTTCTAGCTACCCACTTATTTTGCCCGTTTTGAGAAAATCGTCTGCTCAACTGCAATCTTTGGGAACTCAGAATTACTCATTTTAACATATTAGATTTTTGTTTCATCACGTTCGTTCTCTATGTCAGTATTAAAGGCCCTGCCAGAGTCGGAAATCTGTATTTCACGTTGTCGATATCATTCGGTAAATTTAAATTGAAAAATATCAATAATCGATAACGAATATCCCATCATTAAGAAACTCACAAAGTAGGTACTACTGTTTTTTGAAACTGGGCGAGTATCGTCTTTCATCTGAAAGAAAAATCGAACAAAGATTCTCAGTAACAAATTGAAAGTTGAACTTTTTTATTCAGAAACGTAAATTCAAATTGAACGAGATGTGGCGATTTTGTATGCATATCGTTCGAATGTCATGGCTTGCAAATTGCAGATTTTCTCATCGAGCTATTTCTGCTGGAATCTTTCCCGGAGTTAGTCGGACAGACCGATGTTCGGTCCATTATCTAAAATCGTCTTTCTCGGGTGACGAAAATCTGAAAACGTGAAGATTCGTTAATATTAGCGAAAGTCATTCTCGACCCAAACCTGCCATACTTTTCTTATTCCATCGGGGTGATGAGAACTAAAACGCGGTCCATATTCGCAGAAACAGAAACAAGTTGCAAAAATGAGCTCGGCTGTAACTTCTGAACAGTTTGACGAATCAGCATGAACAATCAACATGAATTCTGGAATGTTATTCTTTATAAAATTTCCGATATTCTGATACCAAACTGAAACATGAAAAATGAAGAGTTTACCTGGTCGAAAAATTTTTAGGAGTCGTGTTCCGAAGAGATGCGATATTTCGAATATTCTCTGAATCCTGTATTCTAATACGGATTCATGAAGTATAGCAAAGATATAGCTGATTTCTAACTGTGTTCTTATTCCACGAAAAAATGCACGGAAAACTGAACATGATTAATTAAATCCCGATTCAAAAATGTATTTCTATGCAATATAGGAATGATATCTCATGACGGACAATGAGCTAATAAAGTTGTAAATAATGTGCAATATCGTCACATCAACCTTGTGTCTCATTCCAACAGACTCTTCAGTGAAGGAAATCACCTACTATATGCGGAAAAATATTGATTCACTTAACTCTAAATCTTAAAGTCCTAATTCAAATTCGACCCGTAAAAGATCGTGACAACCTACCTCGTCAACGGCCTCACCATGAGTGAAGTTTATCTAGCTGTGTCGTAATGAGTTAAAACTGATATGTTAAAACGCTAAGACGTTCTTCTGCCAATTACGAACATCGGATGCCGATCACTTTGACAGGTGTTCAATTGTTACGATGGTATCGATTGAATTATATGCGAGGATCAAGATCACGCGCTGGGCATGTTCATCCTGAGCGAAATTTCTTTCGCACCACGAGAGTTATTCATGGACCCTAAAGATTATAGTAAGTAACTTTATCAATGCGTGACTTAAACTTGATAATCTGTGGTAAGTATATTACTATAAAATAAAGGTACCGTGAAGGATACCTGAGACACACACCTTAGCTCTTGGTCCACTGTTGTTCTCTACATTTCGCTTTCACCACAGTAGCAATGATTTTTCTCGTAATTTTCATCGCAATTGCAATTGCACCATTAGATGCATCGCCAACCCGCAGCGGTAAGTGAATTACCTTCGTATAGTAAGCGTTTCGCAATATATCCAACGGATAAAGTATAAAGTAACATGGTATTTATTGCAAGTATTTCACATAATTTTCTTATAATTTTTCTTGAGCGTAGTTTTCGCGTCGTTAGATATCTGACATCGAGTGTGAATTAATTGGCAGACATTCATTTATAGCAAGATTTCATAAATTCGTGGACAGTAAACAGACTGACTAGTAAGAAAAATGACAATTGAAGCGAAAAAAGTGTCCAGCACCCACTTCTTACAGATGGATGCAGCGTGTCCCTAAACGAGGACCTTTCCGACCCCCAACCATTGGTACTGGTCAGAAATGGGCTGAACGTTGACTTTGTGTACCCGATCGACACCACCGGAACACTTAGCTTCAAAGTAGACGAAGAATTCCGTCTAGCATGTCTAGGAAGCACTAACTACCTGGTGGGCGTAGGCAACAACGACATTAAGGATATCGCCGCATTCTGCGTCAGCGGGAAAACGTTCCGCGTAAACTCGGTGGAATACGAATTCGGGAATCTGGTATGTAAGACTCGACCGTTAAGTGTGGTCAGGAAGACAGGAAAACGCTGTCTCGACGTTTACAGCGAGGTTGAGATTGGATTCGACCTCGACGACGATTTCCTAAGAACCGTGGAAATATGTCGCGACGATGATACCTACACCACGCTTTACACCAAGTTCAACCTCACCAAATCCATCGGCGGTTACCAGAGCGGCTACTCACGACCCTCTTGGCGCCAGGGTGACGACCTTTGGGGCCCCTACACTGTCAATACTCAGTATACCAGGGCAATTCAGAGAGCAACAGTGTCGCACATACTGAATTCGACCGAACTTGGCGATAATTACATCAGCAGCACCAGTAATTACTACTTTGCAAGGGGGCACCTCGTCGCGAAGGCAGATTTCGTGTACGGTTTAGCTCATTGGTCGACCTTCTGGTACGTCAACTCATCCCCACAGTGGCAAACTTTTAATGGTGCAAACTGGAATTACTTGGAGCAGAATGTGAGGAGTTTTGCAAGTAATTCGCAGCTCGATCTTGATGTCTACACGGGTACGCATGGAATAACGACACTACCAGACATTAACAACGTCGAACAGCCACTTTATTTCTACGCGTCAGGAGAAGATCGGGCTTTGGCAATTCCGCTATTCTTTTGGAAGATCATCTACGATCCAATTACACAGACGGGAACTGCCTTCGTGGGTGTCAATAATCCATACATCACCGACTTGACAGCGGACTACTACATCTGTGAAGATATCAGCAGCAAAATTTCGTGGCTCACTTGGTATCCCGATACCATTTACCGGGGAATTTCTTACGCCTGCACAGTTGACGATTTACGGAAAGTTGTTCCGACTTTGCCCGAACTCAACGTTGTAGATATATTGGTATAAATTCTACTTATAGCTGTTAATGTGCGGAAGAAGACTTGTCTGATGACAGTTATGGGATCAATTACTCAGATTTTGGTCTCTTATTTGAATTATTGCTGGCGATAACATTAACTTTTCTACAACGCAAAATTGATATTATATAAAGTTGGTGGTCGACGTTTTCATACAAACTGTAATTCTCTCTGCTGTGCAGAAAATTATTTCTTTGTTAAGAATTTTCGTCAACCGCCTCAGGTATAAGAGTTGTGACCAAAATGATTTTCATTAAATAAATTTGAATACACAAAAACTGAAACATTCGAAACCTTCAAAACCCTTCCCGTCTTGACAATTCACATGCAGACTGTGTGTCAAATCGTTTGAATCGTATCATATAGTAAATATAACTTTCATTCGTTAGGAATTGAAGAATTTTGAAACTCGTAGGTATTAAAAAATGATCATTACAGATCCCTATGCATCCCATTTTCTGGACTTTAGCCCCACTTGTCCTCCTTGATCGATTCGAAACTATAAGGAATCTAATTGCAACCACAACAGCGACTCCACTGGCAGCAAGACAAAAAGCCATTCGGGGTTCAAAAAAATTTCCAAATTTGTTGAAAGCAATTTCAAAGGTCTCTTTCTAACTTTATTTGAGAGGGCTACACCGATGCACACAATTATGCATAAAAAAATCCTGGTCAGCTCTGACGTATTTCGAAATACAATTGTCACGCGCTATATTTTCTATGATCGTATAGACCTGGATTAGCAATGGTGGTATTATAATTTAAATCAATAGATTGGGGATTTAAAATTCAAAACTCCAGAACAGCCCCGTAGACACAAAAAAAATCCGAATGCTTTACAGGAAGAAATCCAAAATTCGACAAAATTCAATTATTCAAAACTCAACCACAATTCTACCAAGCTTTTCATTTTCGATTTTTGGTGTCAATTGGGTTAATACAAAAAGACTTCAGATTTTTTGATTTTTGGCCGTTCAGAAAATAGACCTTTATCAGATGAACCGACCATCAACTGAATACAACAAATATACCCTACACAGTAAAAAATTTTTTGTAAAATTCAACACAAAAGCTTGTGTTAACCACTTTTTTAACACAAAATTTGTGTTATTTCAACACAATCAGTTTATGTCAAAAAAGTAACACAGCTTTATGTTAAAACTAACACAAAACTATGTTGAAATTTTGTGTTGATTTGAGAGTAACATTTAGAAAGTGTTACTTTTGTGTTAGTTTTAACATAAAGCTGTGTTACTTTTTTGGCATAAACTGATTGTGTTGAAATAACACAAATTTTGTGTTAAAAAAGTAGTTAACACAAGCTTCTGTGTTAAATTTTACAAAAAAATTTTTACTGTGTATATCGCATATCACTTTGGGCTGTTTTCTATGAATATTTGAAAGATTAGCGGATATAGCAGTTATCGCAACATCTGGATCATGTGATATCCTCATTCGCAGATCTCATGTACACCTACGTGAGTTCGAAATTATTTTCACCAGAAGTTTTGGCTTCCGAAAAAGAATTTATTTATTATACACGTATAAATATATACTATCAACGAGTACATGATCTACTTCAAAGTCTCCAAAGGGGCTACAGTCTGAAGATATTCAAGAATTCAATAATCTATCTATGATTTTTGATAAGACGACGAAGAGCTTATTCCTAAATAAATTATTCTTGGCGAAAGTTATTGACAGCAAGGATTATCCTGTCTCTTCAACACTTCAGATTTCGATCAAATGATCTACAAATAGGACTAAGCAGTCCGTGGTGACGACAATGTGTTATCGAAACACGTGACATGCGGATCGCACGAGGTATTTATACACGTGTGATGATTTTTTCATTTTTTTTACACGTCAAGATTGCTTTCAATGAATATTCTTCATTGATAAAAATAAGCTATACCGGTTTGTGTTTTTGATATAATGAGGCAACTTAAGCTTGAGTGTAATCCTCATGTCAATTCCGCCAAATTTAATCATGTGAATCCGTTTTCCATTACATTATTATAGTATTTCCGGAAGACGGAGGCGAAGTGAGATAACTAATTGTAAGATCAGTTTTTAGTGAATTATCTATAATCATGATTATTCATCTTTAAGTAACAGAGTCAGGAAGTCAAACATGTCCGTCAGGAATGGCTATCCACAATGCGGTACACTATGCGATGAGACCAATGAGTTATTGTATGCACGTACACATTTCTGGAGTGGTATTTGCCTCGAACAATAGTTCAAATGGGATCAAACTGTCAGAGATAAAAAAGAAGATACATTGTCAGAGCTAGTTAAAGTAATAATAAATTACCCAAGGTACATACCTGCATGGATAGCATATATCATGAAAGCCATTATACCTAGTTACGCTCGAATTAATTGACATAGATCGTATGCGTGCAAATTTATAATGTAACTACAGTAACTTCGATCGAGTCTTCGCGAATTGTACAAATATTGAAAGATCGGTCCAACTGATCAAACAATATTTCCCAATATATAGCACATGCTCTGCTCATGTGAAGATGTTAATTTGCGTACGAGTGTCTCGTTCCGCGAACGAAGAAGTGCTACATTTATCTATTGATTTTTGAAGACCTTGAAGGTTCAATGAAACTTTTCACTCTGTTTAGAATTTAGGCAGTTTCGATAAATTTTCGGAAAATTATATTCAGTCACCAACAGAGAGAAATAACCTGTAGCGCTAAGAAATATAATATTATTCGTCGAATCACTAAGCAATGATTTTGCTCGTGATTTTCATCGCACTCGCGATTGCATCATTGAATGCATCCCCGACGCGCAACGGTAAGTAAATTTACCTTTTCATAAGCGTTTTGCAATATAGTCAACGCATGAAGTAAAGTATAAAGTAAGAAGGTATCGCAAGTATATTATCTAATTTTCTTATGATTTCACATGAATTTCGCTCTCGCATCGTTAGACATCTGACTTTTAGTGTGAAATTCTAAAGAATCTGATGATGATCTAATTTTCAGTAAAATTTTCATGAATTCGTAAACAGCAAATATAATACCTAGTAAGCGATGACAAGTATACTTGGCGAGGTTGATTCTGGCCCGGAAGTGATAAGGTTATCGTGTTAAATCGTATACCAAACAATCACTTCCGGGCCAGAATCAACCTCGGGATGTGTACATCAAAATAATAAGAGTCCAGCAACCACGTCTTGCAGGTGGATGCAGCGTGTCCCTAAACGGAGACCTTTCCGACCCACAACCATTAGTACTAGTCAAAAAAGGGCTGGACGTTGACTTTTTGAATCCCATTGACACCAGCGGAACCCTGAGTTTAAAAAAAAACGAAGAATTCCGTCTAGCCTGTCCAGGCGCCCGCAATTATTTGGTGGGCGTAGGGAAAAACGACGTTCAGGATATCGCAGCATTCTGCGTCAGCGGAAAAACGTTCCGCGTAAACTCGGTGAAATACAAATTCGGAGATTTGGTATGCAAGACTCTACCCTTAACCGTGGTCCGGAGAACAGGGAATAGCTGCCTCGGCAATCACAGCCAAGTTGAGATCGGATTTGTCCTCAAAGACGATTTTCTGAAGACCATAGAAATATGCCGTGACGATAGTATCTATGCCACTCTCTACACCAAGTTCAACCTCACCAAATCTATCGGGGGCTCCCAGAAAAGCTACGCACGTCCCTCTTGGCATCAAGGCAAAAACCTTTGGGGTCCCTACAAAGTCAATAATCTCTACGCCAGGGCAGTTCAGACAGCTACAGCATCGCACATCCTGAACTCGACGGAACTAGGTGACAAGTACATCAGCAGTACCACTAACTACTACTTTGCCAGAGGGCATCTCGTCGCGAAGGCAGATTTCGTGTATGGTACCGCCCATTGCTCGACTTTCTGGTACATTAACACGTTCCCACAGTGGCAAACTTTCAACGCGGCAAACTGGATGTACTTGGAGCAGAATGTGCGGAGTTTCGCAAGCAGTATGCAGCTCGATCTTGATGTCTACACAGGTACCCATGGAATAATGACACTTCCAGATGTTAACAACGTTGAACAGCAACTCTATTTGTACGCATCTGGAGAGGAGCGGGCTTTGGCGATACCGTTATTCTTTTGGAAGATCATCTACGATCCAATTACACAGACGGGAACTGCCTTCGTGGGTGTCAATAATCCATACATTACAAACTTGACAGCGGACTACTACATCTGCGAAGATGTCAGCAGCAAAATTTCGTGGCTCACTTGGTATCCCGACGATATTTCGCGGGGTATTTCTTACGCCTGCACAGTTGACGATTTACGGAAAGTTGTTCCAACTTTGCCAGAAATCAATGTGGTCGATATATTGATATAAATTCTACTTATAGCTATTGATGTTTGTGGGAAAACTTGTCTGATGACAATTATGGGATCGATCGCTCAGATTTTTACATCTATTTAAATTATCGCCGGCGATAAGATCAAATTTTACGTAAGACGAAACATTTGATAATATCAGATGGTTGGTTGACACTTTCATACAAGCTGTGAATCTTTTTTTATGCAGAAAATCATTTCTATTTATGAGATTTTTGTTAACCACCGTAATTATAAAAACTGCGACCAAGATATGTCTTTAATCCAATAAATTTCTATACACAGAAACTACAACATGTTTTTTCTTTGGTTTCGACCCAAAAATCTTTTCCGTTTTAACAACTTTTATGCACATCGTATTGAATCGTCCGAAATGTATCGTACACTGTGTAACTTTCATTCGTTCGAAGTCGAAGAATTTGTAAATTCGTCAGTATTCAAAAATGATCACAAAACTTACTTCCTTACTTATCTCATTATCTTGAACCTACTCCCACTTATCCTCATATTTCGAGTCAAGACTATAAGCATTCTAATTATTAATGAAATAGTCACTTTACTGACAGCAGCAATAAAGTACCTTATTCAAGATTCAAGAAAATTCTTACAGTTGTGGCCGGTTATTTCGAACCTTCATTTAAATCGAATCCGATCCCGAATCGTAGAATCCCAACGCAACTATTAGATTGTGGAAAAGATAGAAATTACAGGAAAATAAGAGGGAAAACGTGTAGATGGTTATAGGTTTGGACATAATATTTAGTATTATTCAATAAGATGTTGCCAGCGAAAAGTCGAAAACACGACAAGCAGTCGAGGATACGAAACCGATTTATTCGTTAAGCTTGGTACACACTTGAGTATACTTGACCATATTTGCGCGCACGAACCATCTTTTTTCCTTCTTGCTCCCAGAAAGAAGAAAGGAGACATAAGATGTGCCTGCGCGCAAATATGGTCAAGTGTGTCTGCCCCATAATGTACACATAAATATGTCGCAACGAGTGCATGATCTGCTTCAAGGTTTCAAAACTGGTTGCACTCTGCAGCAGGTATCCAAGAATTCAATCATCCACCTGTAGTTTGCAATAACTACCCGAGTCAGAGAATTCAGCCTACATCAGCCTACATGAGCCTTTTAATTGTTATAACAGTTAAAAAAACAAGGAATCAACAATATCTAGACTCATGTAGGCTCATGCAGGCTCAATTTTCTGACTCGGGTAGATTATAAAGATCTTTATTTCAGATGAATTATTCTTGCTGGAAGTTTATGACAGCAAGGATTAATGTGTCCCTTCGACACTTCAAATTTAGATAAAAAGGACCAATAATTTACTTAAGCACTCCTCGATGGTGACAATATCTTATCGACACACGCGACATGCGGATCGCACGAGGTGTGTATGGGTGGATTTCAAGAAGTGGGCCAAAATAGCCTGACAATTCAGAAGAAAACAACATTGACATTTCATTAAAGTAGTATACATTTTCTAATCGTGTGAAGCCCCTACTTCAAATATCTGACACACGCAACGCTCTTTTTGAATGAAATTTCGTAATATTTCACAATATTTATTGGAAAACGGCAGTTTATTCATGAACGCAATATTCTTCATAAAGTGTGATGTTTGTATTTTTCATGTAAAGTAAACCTACTAGATTGAAATTAATACCTCTTCAGCTTTTCAAGAGCACTTCAAGAATACTAAAAATTCAAAAGAAGGAGTGTCGCCGAAATTACAAATGCGCCGCCGAAATTGCATACGCATCACAGAAATTACTTTTTACGGGATGTCGTGGCAGAATAATAAGCTTTTTATGGAACAAAAGGAAATATTTATTGAAATAGATGCATAAAACGGAACTTGACGTCAAGAAAAGAAAAATGTAATTCCGTAACGTCGCCGGAATTACCGTCGCCGAATGTACATTTTGACGTTGAAATATTTCCCGCGAATTTCTACGTACAGTAAGAATATCAACATTGAAGATAGCTCACACAAACAAGCAAAATATCACATGAAAAATAGAATATTGGAATTCCCATAATAAATAATCGTTTTAGTCCAGTCGCCGAAATTACGGTGAATAAGTGTGACAAGCAAATTATTGCCTTATAAACTTTGTTTTGTCTGTCAAGGATAAAATAATAGAGAACTCATGGTACGGGGCTGATATCACATACACATCCAGAAACCATTGACAGCTAAAACATACCACTAGCACTTCCTGCCGAGTGTGTGTAATAGTAAACTTGAGCCGTCGCCGAGATTACTAATAAAGTAGGTTCACGGGTTTTCTCTCACTTTTCTCACATTTGGTTAAATACTTTTCAAAACTGCTTGTCTTTTATGTAAACTTAGGTCTTGGAGATTTGAAATGAATGGGTGCAAAGTTCTCAGACATAGCATTCCATTTTTTACAAACGTGTAAAGTTGAGAAACGGACTTTACGTCACGTCGCCGAAATGACATTTTGACTGTTTGAAAGTTAAAAAAGGAATGTTAATCTTCTTCGAAATGCTTTACGATTTTTTTTTAAGTGAAGTAAACCAGTCTACACCGAAAAAATATATAATCAGGCATATTTAGATGAACATATTGGAAATAGGAAGTGGTTTCACGTTTTGGCCCACTTCTTGAAATCCACCCGTATGCACGTGCGATGATATTGATTGAGAAATTGTTTTTAATTCATAGTCTTGATTGAAAAAAAAAAAATAAGCTTTACCAATTGGTGTTCAGGATATAACGAGCCAACTGAAGTTTGACAGTATGCATTCTTCATATCAATGTGGTTGAACTTCATCGATCATAGAAGAAATACCAGGGTCCTGCATGTGAATAATGCCTGTAATTTTTTCTAGCAAATGACCAAGTCACTTTTAATGCGAAAGACTATCGATTTACTCGATTATTCAAAATCTAAAATCCTGATCCAAATCCTACTCATAAACAATCGTGACAACCTCACACCCTCTTGATATCCTCGATATCAGTACAGTTTATCTAACTCTGTCTCGATAAGTTTTCGGATCATTTGTCAATTATTTACTACATAAAACTCCGACCACTTTGGCACGTGACGATGATGCTATCATGTGATGCATGCACGAGAGTTAAGAAATCACGCGTAGCGCATGCTGATTCGAAACGACGCTGTTTTTAGGTACCACCAATTTTATTAATCAACTCTGTAGCATTTAGATTACGATCAACTTTCCTGATGCGTGACGTTATCTAGCTCATATGTGGTAACCATCAATCGAAGGTAACACACTAACACCAAGGGTTACATAAAAGCACACCTTAGCTCCCGGTCGGCTATTGCTCTCTCCACTCCATTTCCTCCGCTCCAGCAATGATCTCGTTTATACTTTTCATTGCACTCGCGATCGCACCGTTAGATGCATCGCCAACTCGTAGCGGTAAGTGATTTACCTTTTTAGTGATATTTGGCAGCGTATAAATATACAGTCGACGGACGAAGTAGGTAGAAGGTAGAACGGTTTTGCAAGAATTTTATATGATTTTCTTATGATACTTTTTTCAATTCTGCTTTCGCATCGTTAGATATCTGACCGTTAGTGTAAAATTTTACAAAATCTCGTGATAATATAATTCATAGCAGGATTTGACAAATTCGTAAACAGCAAGCAACGTAACTGCAGGTAATAAAGATGTCCAATAATCACTGCCTATAGATGGATGCAGCGTGTCCCTAAACGGAGACCTTTCTGAGCCACAACCATTGGTACTGGTCAAAAAAGGTTTGGACGTTGACTTTTTGAATCCCGTCGATACCAGCGGAACGCTGAGCTTTGAAACGAACGAAGAATTCCGTCTAGCCTGTCTAGGCGACGGAAACTACTTGGTAGGCGTAGGCAACAACGATGTTCAGGACATCGCAGCGTTCTGCGTCAGCGGCAAAACGTTCGGCGTAAACTCGGTGGAATACGAATTTGGAAACCTGGTATGTAAGACTCTACCCTTAAGTGTAGTCAGGAGAACGGGGAAAAGCTGTCTCGACGGTTACAGCGAAGTTGAGATTGGATTTGACCTCGAAGACGATTTTCTGAGGACCCTAGAAGTATGTCGCGACGATGATATTTACGCCACTCTTTACACCAAGTTCAATCTCACCAAATCCATCGGGGGTTACCAGCGCAGCTACCCACGTCCGTCTTGGCGCCAGGGTGACGACCTTTGGGGTCCCTACGATGTCAATACTCAGTTCACCAGGGCAGTTCAGAGAGCGACAGTTTCGCTCATACTGAATTCGACCGAATTGGGTGATAAGTACATCAGCAGCACCACTGACTACTACTTTGCCAGAGGGCATCTCGCCGCAAAGGCAGATTTCGTGTATGGTGCAGCCCATTGGTCGACCTTTTGGTACATCAACTCTTCCCCACAGTGGCAAACCTTTAACGGTGCAAACTGGATGTACCTTGAATCGAATGTGAGGAGTTTCGCGAGCTCCGCGGATCTCGATCTTGACGTCTATACGGGCACACATGGAGTAACGACACTCCCAGACGTTAACGACGTCGAGCAGCCACTCTATTTTTACGCATCTGGAGAGGACCGAGCTTTGGCGATACCGTTATTCTTCTGGAAGATCATCTACGATCCAATTTCGCAGAAGGGAACTGCCTTCGTGGGTGTCAATAATCCATACATTACCAACTTGACAGCTGACTACTACATCTGCGACGATATCAGCAGCGAAATATCGTGGCTCAGTTGGTATCCTGACAGCATTTCGCAAGGCATTTCGTACGCATGTACGGTCGACGATTTACGAAAAGCTGTTCCAACTTTGCCCGAACTCACTGTTGTCGATATATTGGTGTAAATTCTACTTATTGCTATTTTTGTATAAAGAAAAACTTGTCTGTCGACTGTTATGGGATCAATTGATCATATTTTGGTATTTTATTCAAATTATCGCTGGCGATAAAATGAAATTTTCTGTAAAGCATAAAACTATTGATAACACAAGATGGATAGTCGACATTTTTATGCGAACTGTAATCCTTTTTACTGTGTAGAAGATCATTCCAGTATTCCGAATTTGTCTTGCCGGCTCTAGACATAGAAATCGCTGTACCAAAATGTCTTTCATCTAATAAATTCCAACATATGAAGACTACAACACTTATTTTTTTATTTTGCCTTGACCTCAAAACCTGTACTGTCGTCATATTACGAAGAATCGTATGAAATTTTCCATGTATTAGGTATATAGGTATATATGAATAAGCTGAATTTATCGGAAAACTAGGACTTTGAAACTGTATATTAAAGAATAATTATAAGTATCTCATTTTTTAGAACCTACTCCCACTTTTCCTCGCAGGTATATCAAGTGAATTCGAGGAATTATTCGGAGTTGTTGAAGCCAGTACAAAATTTCCCATTTTACTCTCAAACTCCAAATCAAATCCGATTCAGAATAATAAAACTGGTCATATATCATTTGGTAGCTATATTCTTCTCGCAGAAATATCTTCTATCAATTATCCAAACTACTGGGCAAGAAGTTATTTAATTAAAAGAACCAGCTCATGTGTCGGGGACTCAAAATTTCCATTAAAAAAATGATATTCGGGAACCAGTACACTTGTCTTACTGGAAGTAACAATAAAGCAGAAATCTATCACAAAGTGGGATGAATTGCGGCTGCGATTCCGTAGCTAGTGCCAAGCTCCGATACAGAAGAACCTACCAGTTACCGACGGTAGAGTAATGTCGGTACCCAGAAGCCTTAGCCGACTACTTGGTCTTCAGTAAGTATACTTGGATATTTCATACGTTCTCTTGTAGATTCTCACTTGAGAACTGTACAAGGAATACGGTCAAATTACTCCGGGTTTTCCTGTCTTACCGTCCCAACGATCGTGGCAGATGGCTCCCTCTCTAAAATGACCCGTTTCCGAAGTTATTCAGATTATTGCATGTTCCGAATAAGTCTTCGCCATGAAGGACCAAAAACCAAGAATCAATGCGTGCATTTTGCTAGCTGAACTCAATCGGAGCACTATCTCACCCGGAGTTCTTTCACATGCATCATCTCACTCGAGATTAATATCTTCTGTGAAAGGGTTGTCAATGTAATGCCATCTGGGTTGAATGTAGAGTCAAGGTAGCATGACATTGATACTACATTCATCTGTATTAAAAAAGCCACCTATGATGGGCGAAAACGAGGTGACAGCGAATTGCTTGTAGCAGCATTTTGAGCATTGGAACACACCCACAAGCGCTGATGAAGTGCTGGTGTTTAGAATTTCTCGATATTATTGGAATCTGGTAGGGCTTGAGTAGGCGCATCCGCAAATTCGTCAACACAACCCTTAAGTTTAAAAATAAGACGTGCCTTAGACGAAGCTGTTCTGAGGTAGCTGTATCACTGGTATTGGCATTTGTGCTCATTAGGGTAATTGAGAGGGCTACAGCGGTAACTCATTCAGCGGGGTGTCTCCGCTTCTCAAGGCTCCGAGAAAAACTAAATAGGCCGCGGAAGGGAAGTTGGCGCATTCGACTGAAGACGCACGTCTTCGTTGTCGAAGGGTGTTTCAGACTATGTTAGAACGTTTGAAAAAAGTTCGTGCCTAAATAAAGTCCTGCTTAAGTGCGCTTCGAAATATTTTCAAATACAATATGAAGGCTCCAATTTTTTTCTACTCGGTATTCATGATCCGAGAAAGCTGGCCAGCCGTGCAGATAAAACGAAATCTGAATGACATATACAGTATGCGTTTCGTTTCGTCAGTCTCACAGAATCAGTAATCATATTACAAAAGCCACCTCAGTCACCAATATAGAGTTTTGCTAGCAAAATAGCTCAAGTTGCGAGTTACCGAGTTCAAGAAATGGATACTACATGCGGGGATGAGATCTTCACGCCATAATTCAACCGCAGCGTTGACAAGAAAGTCGAGAGGTAGTTGGGTTTCAACAGTTTCGGAAATTCCAGAATTATCTCCCCAAAACCTCATCAGGGCTGTTTCCAATTCTAGCCTAGCGATGAACTGCGTCTACTAATATAGAACTTACAGAAGATAAAGTATTTGGACAGATTTTCATCGTTTAAATCTTCAGAGAGCCGTGATCATTACGTTTCGCGAGTTGATCTTCCAGCAGGCAATTCTTGAGATACATCGAAGACACGACGCAATAAAACGATCAAGATTATGTAATTAATGAAGAATTAAAGATTATGTAATTAATGAAGTACCTTATCGCCACGGTGATTGTTCACCTTTTCTCATATAATATCAAGCGGAAAAGATTTCTCGATAATTGATCGCCAGCTGGTTTGTACCAAGAAGTTTAATCGCGGTCTAGAGATTCTTCCGTTTGATGATTAGACAGTTTTCCCAGTAATCAGAGGCTTTCTTTAATAGCGTAATGAAGTATTTTTCCCCAGTAATGAACTGCAACAATTTCACTTCTCCGAGTCTTTGAATATGCCGACTGCTGCATGCGTCAAGCAGGTATATAGAAAGCTTCGTAATTGTCGCTAAATAATGCAGGATACTGCACTATACGGAGCTGGGGAAGCCAGGATCTACAACGGCCTCGTACCTACTTCACATGACAGCGGTGGACATAGTGCCCGAAGACACAATGCCTTTTTGTTCTTAGAACTGATTAGACAAAGCCGCCCAGACACTCGGATACCAAGAACAAACGACTCGAGATATTCGTCGTCCTTGAATCCTGTCACGATGGGTTCGTCGACATTAATCATAACAGCATTTCGAACGCTTATAATGTATATCCAATCTACATGCTCCTATTTTCTATTTGCGTTGCCTGCTGCCAGTAATTATTCACCTCTCCTGGCTTTGCTTCTCAACAATAGAAATGACCTATTGACCCACCGCATATCAATCATTCGATACTATCAAACATCTTCCTCCAATTCTCAGTCATTGAATATCTATCTCAAGCTTTGAATTCCTTGCAAGAGAACTCGATCTTAATTGAATATACAGAATTATAGAATCGTGTGAAAGAGTCGAAAAGGTGTAGGCGGAAAAGATGAAATGTTTAGCTGAATAATAATAGTACAGAAGAAGAGAAGCTGAAGGGAGTTTTAGGTCGTCAAAATCCAATGCAATGACATTGTTCCCATAACTGATCGTCACGGTCATAAAATCAAATTTGTTTTAATGTGAGATAAATGAACAAATTCCGAATTCACAGCATGCGGTCCACCGTGCCGTGATCGCCTTCGATTTGCTGGTCCACCTCGTCTCCATGAGTATGGAGGCTGTAGTGTGTCCAAGACTTCCATCATTTTATGACCTATAAACCTTGAAACTCTCAAGTCTTTGAGGCATTGTGTTCCATGGCAACGGTATCAAGTCGTGCTTTGTCACCATGGCGCCTGAAGCGGGTATAACTCTGGTCAAAAAGCTTTTCATCCCTTATACATTGTATAGAAATGTACTTTTACGATCTCTAAAAAAGAGAATAACTTTCTGCTTGTGGCCCATGCAAGTGGGATTCGGAGTCCGCCGAGAACCTAATGAAAAAAATTGGATTAGCTTCAAATCGATGTAAACTAAATTCGTCATCATTGCAGTCATGATAGCATAGAAGTAAATGCCAGAAGCGCTGCTTATCATGAGCTTTTACACAGCCGCAGGTGAATATAATTTTGGTATAGATTTACTTCTCTGCGATATTCTAAGTTCTGTTTGATATACAGTTTTGTATTTGTTACATCGATAGTAGATATGAAACCAATGGTGGTAGTCTGTTATTATTTTACGAGTCGATATTTTCTTTTGTCGAATGAAAAAAAAGAAATTTATTTGTTCGTCACGGAGGGAAACGACATGCAACCATGATCGTTGCTGCACGCAGAGCGTGGATCTCGTTGTTTGTCCAATCCTCTATTTCTCTTTTCTTTATATCTTCGTTCTTAATTTTTTAACGATTCATTTATTTTTTCATTTTTCTCGTTCAAAGTCTTGGCATAGCTCCTCGTCTCGCCCCGCGTAAGCGAGATGACTGCTAATAAATCCCAATGATCAACAAAACGCGATTAATATACCTGAAGCCGGGACTCGACCGACAGACCGACAGACCGACAGACCGACAGAACGACCGCAATCGGTTCGCCAATATACCTCGGCTCTAAGAAAAACGTTAAGATTGATCGCGCACAGTGAAGGGAGGCAGATTAGTGGTGGTTTATCAGGCACCAGGCATCTTACGGTTCCGCTGAGCAACTCTTCGGACCTAAAGGTATAGTATAGCTCAAACTTGGCATCAGAGAGTTCGAAACTTCGTGGTGACGGACCGGTGGCGAGCGCGCGACGTGAATTTCAATGTGAAACGTCCAGCACCCGAGTGTGTTCACCGGATTCCAACGGGGGGTAAAAACCCCTGGCGCATGTTCATGCGAAGGACCTACAAAGGGCCCACAAAGGGCCCGCCATTTCGCGATTCTTCAATGCAATAGGATCACCGCCATAGCCACCATCCTCCACCCGTCGGAATGACTCGCGACGTCGACGGTTTGTTTAATTCCTCTAAATTGTATAAATGTATATAGGTATAGTACCTACATAAATATATATAGACAGAGTTTGCACGCTGAATGTGCAGCTAACCCGATTGACAAAAGAACATTAATTACGATTAAATGAATTGCAAAAACTTACCGCAAGCACTTCAATGCTGTCAGTTAAATATGGTCATAATTTACAATCTGGTTACGCTTCGAACAACAAACGCTGTGCATCCGGTACAGTAAAATTTACTTCTGTAGATAGGAGGGCTATAAGTATGAAAGACTGCGCGTTCACTGCTGAGCCCAAATACGTCGAGTGCATGCTGTAGTTGGCATAAGAAAAAGGAGAACGGAGGATGATCGGCCTGGTCAGAATCCAAGGCATCCGCAATTAGTTCCGGTCTAGGCGATCGCGTGTATTTAAATAATTAGTATACCGCACTTAACAATTAGTATACCACAACCGATAATACTGATTCTCATACCACTGGCATGCCCATCTGTCCGTATTCCAGTTCCTTTTATCTTGCCGTCGAAAGAGTTCCAGGCATGTATAGCACGCGACTTTTCATCGATCTGCGTGAATTACCACTTTCCAGTTCTAGATTATGCGCGACTGATATGGAAAGTAACAAGCGGCTCAACACCTGCACACAGGCTACAGAATCTGGATGAAGAGTCGGTTTTAATTGGGTGTAAGCTTGAACTGAAGTATCGAAAAGGTGGACTTCGTTCAATCAAACGACACGCGTTATCTGAACATTATTATTCGTCAATGAATTTGGCATGTTAGCCCATTGAGTGCAGTTAAACTGCACTCGGGTTGCACCGATATGTATATGCGTTCCTCGAAATGCAGTGAGCTGCGCCGAGAATGTCAGAGGCGCGGTCCGACGCTGTTTATGTTACATTTGACATCCGACTCACATGCTTCTTTTACCTGCTTTACATAAACTCGTAGAAAACACGCGGAGCTTTTAACTCGAAGCCGACACTTATGCACCGTCGCGTCAAAGACGAACAGCTGCCGCGTTACGGGTACCTACGACGATAGCTACACGGAAAAGCCGAAGATCTAAGTCACACCCCGAAGCTAATCTATACCTTCCTACGCCCGCGATGTCTAGGATTTTTCAGTTTTTGTAAAAGTCGCTTCCGTGCCCTCCACACCTGTGGAACCGACGAACTATTTTCAGGCGAAGATAAATGACCACTTAAATTTTCATATCGTGCTTTACCTGTCTGCCATAATTTTATACGGCGAACGATTGAAAAGCCAAAACCACTATAACTTATGGCGGTGAATTATATTGGGGGTGGAATTCACCTGAATATAATCAATGTGATGACTATGGGTTTCTGATTGGTCGCTACGTCAATATGGCGCCTGACTGTATCAACTGATGTAATTTACAAGGTAATTGGTGAACGATCGGTACTCGATGACTGCAGTCAGTCACTGGTAGCTTCATACGCGATTACAGCTGCAGTTCATCGTGTGTCATACATGTATGTATACGGCCTATCTATCTATATATCCACGGATGAACGTTGCTCGGCAAAGTCCTCCGGGCAAGAACTCGTTGGCTAAATATCTCGAATAGGGAAAGTTGCAGTGCAACTTCGAAGCGGCCGGGTATTTTCATTGCTTTATTTTTTGTTCGTTCAAGGCCCGTATGCTCGCTTGTACACCCCGAGCCCATCTCTCACTTGAGACACCTAAATCAATTACCAAGCTGGCAATACACAACCGTCTAGTTGGAGGCTGATGTGCTGAATCGGACTTGTAATTCTGGTTCGAATCTCTAAGTAGAGTTTTTTTTTTTTTTTTTTCCCCTCCTATAGGCGCAAGGGTGTATGAATATAGGCGCATATTCAGCTGATATGGAAGCGTGTAAGTAGAGGTTTTTGACGAAAGATAGTTAACCGTTGTGACGAGGGTTGGTATTTTTATGGCTGAACGCCTTCCTCGAATTTTTATTCGCCATTTTACCCGGGGTAAAATAGCCCCGTGAAACCGCCATCCAACCTATCACCCGCCTAGAGCGGGAACATGGTTTAATATCCGCTTATGACGGCTATGTTTCACTGTCCCTCCGTCCCCCCGCCACCTTAGCCCCTCTGCCCGTCCCACTTTCCACCCCATCAACCCCCATAGTGCGTTTAATTTACGTGTTTTCGCGAGTTATTCGCCCCCCACTGCACCACCCCGTTAGGGGGTTGCCATGGCGACTCCGAGCGTCGGGACGCCCAATTGCGGGGGCGTACGGCGTCGACGTCGCTGGTGCCGCTGTTGCTGCTGCGACGTTGAAGAAAGGAAGAAAATAATAATTGACAAAAGAACGCGCGGTGATATGGGGCGAAACGAAACATTTGGAATACGTTGAATAAACGTTAACGACCCGAGTACAACAAATGATACCAAACTCGGTTATATAGTAGCTGCCTTTTCAGTACTTGAATCAATTTATAGTCTCCTATATATAAATATATGACTCCCGATTTTACTCAAAGTCTAAGATTCATAATGAGTATCCTCGAAAGTTAACGAGGCGTGGAAATATTTGGGATTTGTCAAATTTTGAACAGCTCGGGGATACATTGTGATGAATTCGAGTCCAATGGTCCCGGAATTCGGTGTCCCTTATTTTGCATTGTTCTTACAAAGAAGAAGAAGTAGAAGAAGAAAAAGAAGAAGGAGGAGGGGATGAAAGAGAAAAAAAAAAAAGAGGTTTGGTAGGCCACAAAGAAGACAAATATATACCCCGAGCTAAAAGATTGCGTCGTTCTTCGAGAAGACACCTATACCTACTAACAATGAGTTAGTTTTAGAGCAAACACCATGATAAGTGCACTTCTCGACAGTACAAGATGTAGTCGTATAGAACAGGGAGGTTTGTGTAGCGAAAGAAAGAAAATTTTCGCTTTGGCACAAGAGAGTGAACAGATGTTTCGACGCGCGAAACTCGCACTCGCGATGTTCTGTTATTTATAAACATCTTTCGCCATGGCTCCTGGCAATTGACCAAATCGTTTCCTTGGTAGGCGCAACTAGGATGCTGCCGCGTTGTCACTTGTAATGATTTAACTAACGAATAAGAGCGTTATAGTTGAAAAGACACGGTTTCAATTAAAAATTTCGGTATGATAAGAAAAACATATGGAAAAGTATTTTCAACGCTTTTTCAAATTCAATACAAAAATTCGGAGCTTTCTTCTCAACTGCAGCATGATATGACAGAAATCGTTTTCGTTTTAACTTGCATACGAGTAATGATTGAGAATAAATCAATCATTCGCATCTCGTACCTGCAGCTCAGTTGAAATATTACCTGAAGTATCGCTACAAGGACATCAGATTGAAAAATGTTCCTTGCGTCATAGTTTTTATGCTGCCATTCAAAAATCGGATCATTTTTTTTCATCGCATCGAATTATATTCCGTAATTTTCGTAAAATTGTTTGCATAGGATCCTCTGCGAGAAAGTTTAAGTTCGGAACGTTCTTTTCAATCGATTCGAAAGCCTATTTTGCAAGTTTTTCTTCTAGTCAGCTTAAATTTTTTTGCTAAAATTATAACATTAATGCAGCAATATGGATAAAAAAGAGATTGATGAACCCTTCGAGTCTTCAAGTTGAGCCGCGCTGTTATTCAATCGATGTAATGGTCATTGAATAATCAATAACCCGGGTTTGGTATATTTGTAGAATAATTCTAGTGCGAGAAAATCAATTCTAAAGTTCGGTGATCAAATGCTTAAATAAAGTTTCGTATTGCCAGTTTGCCTTGACTCGGCCATCAATGGTGTCCCCGTAAAGTTGGCAAGCCCGCGTTTGCGCTCGGTGCATACCAGGGTGGTACCAAAGTGGTGCAAACAGAAGTGTCCGATCCCAAGGCACGCCAAAGATACGCGGCGAATGCCATCGAAGGAACTGGAGCACCGCGAAGAAGAGGGTGAAGGTGGCCGCGACGCAGTGCGTAAGACCAGGTCGCGGCCCGCCAGGTAGCCGGGATATGCGACGCTCGGATTCCGACGCCTAGCAGCGTCAGCCTCAAGATTCTTCTCGCTCGTTGCACGCGCCGTACAACTTTGCCGATGGCGTTCGCCAACGTCCGATCGTGATCTTAACCTAGGCGACGTATTAACCGAGGTCCGGGTCGAGAGCGATAAATAATTCCTTCAATGACTTATTTTGGCCCTTGTTTATGGCTCTGCAAAACCTTGGCCTGCAGCAGCAGTCACTTAATGACTGTGCACCACCAATCTAATGCATTAGGTACTGCTAGAGACTTTCCACCGCTCTTCGAACGTTCGGACGCGAATAATTGGGTGTTGACAATCCACTAAAGCCCCGAATTGATCTCTGTACCGAGTTCTCCTGTAGCTTTGCTCCTCAGTTGAGTTAGAAGTGATATTACTGTCGAGAGACGCTAGGGCCGTGACTTAAGCAAACAGCTATGAATAGTTGTACCGGACTATTTGGCTCGGTAACTAAAACGCGAGCGATTTAAACCTCGTCAAATATGCAGCCTGTGTCGACATCATTTTGAGCAAAATCAAACGCGTGCCGAGGCTTGACGAGCCTTGCTAATCACAGTTATTCTCAGAATGATTGATTTCGTTGAAATTGATCTTTAATCTTCTAATGCATGGATAGACGATTTTTAGTTTTCGATTGCGATTTCGATAACTCCCTACGAAACGGAAGCTGTACGTGATCAATTGAATCGGTCCTCTTTTTCCGATTTTTATCAGGCTTAATCGGCAAGTGATCGTATGCAAATTCGCTTGAACTCGGCCCCGCAGGTACCGCTGGTCCTTCGGTTGGTCTTTGCGAATGTCTCGCGCCTCCTCGCCCTCAGATAAAATCTAAATTCTCAACCTGTCCGTGAGCCACGTTGTAAACCGCGGACTCAATGCAGTTTATCCACGTGGTGCATCTCAATTCTCAATTCTCAATTCTCAATTCTCAATCCTTGAAACTCGATTCTTAAGTCTTTCCTCGCAACTCGGTAAGTGTATACCTGCCATGTTGCAACCAGCACGAGAGGAGTGAAGATATACCTGTATATCCATTAACAATATATCTTTGAGTAAACGTGAAGCGAATCTGCGGTAGTTAACTTTCAAACCTTGCCTCGCAGGAATCTAGATGGTTCGCGAGAGATAAGAAAAGAATTAGTTTTTCCGCTGCGCGGATCGTCGTCGCCGTAACTGCACCGCGTCGTTGGAATCCTTAAAGGCAGTTGTTAAGTCAAGTCGAGTGGACGTTTGCAGCCACGCCGGAACCGAGTCATAAAACAATTGAAATTATGCGAGTTGCAATGACCGTTGAACAAATGGCAACGTCTTGTACCTGCGTACCTGCTCCATATCCTGTTTCAATTTTATCGGAAAAAGACGCGTTCCTCACCGCAGTGATGTGTCCAACGGTCAGACCTGGCTTCGGAATGAAGGAAGTGCCATGTCCAATGTAGACTGTCACTTCCCCAAATACCATCGGAATGCAATAAAGGCCACTGCTCGAGCAAAGTGGACCATAGGCATAGTCCTGGTCGCGGTAAAAGCCGCCAACGCGATGGACAGACGGTCTTCGTCTCATTGTATGCATATCAGACAGCTGGACAACGGCCAAACTCGGAAACATCGCTCATAGTGGTCAAGACTTCGGGCTTTGGTATCAAACGAGACTCTATAGAGCTGTCCGTTCGCGCCCTTGCACCTGTAAACGGTACAAGAAATACGTACGAAAGTTAAGATCAATTCATTAATCGTACCTACATACGCATATCTTTTCAGAATACGAAACGCGACCCGCAGAACAAAGACGCTGGGAGTCGTTTAGCACTTTGACAACCGAATATGTACGAATCATGCTCGTTAATTCGTGGGTCTTTTTCTTGATCGGTTCGATCTGCTCGCGATCCTCTTGTCAACTCGCTCCCCTAGCTGAAGTGAAGGCTGCAGTTACTGGGCTCCCCGTGGGGCAGGTAGCCCTTCAAGAATCTTCTGTCATCGAAGATATCTCGCAGCGTCCATCGACGAACCGAGATCTCCGTGCATTGCGTCTTGTTATGTAATGGTGCATATGGATTCCACCTGTGCTAAGCGGAGGAGAGATATACCTCTCAATTCTTCTTGTTTTCTATAGTCATAAATCCGACTCGTGGGATACTGGGGCCCTCATGCGTGGGGTCTGCCCCGAAGATGGAGGTCAGGATCACTCGTCCCTCTTCCAAAGAACTACGACTACTGCTGACCCCGCAGCTCTCTCTCTCTCTCTCTCTCTCTGAATTTCTCTCCAGAACCATCTTTCCCAACGCTCGATGTAACCAACTGATTGAAACCACTCGATGGAACATGCGAGAGTGTGTTTTCCTGAAGAATCTGAAGACTGAGGATTTCGAAGGTCCTATTGAAGAAGGGCTATTTATAATTTGTCGGTATTATGGAATCTTTAATCCGTCGTATAGGAGCGCTACGAATCTTGTAACAGGCGATAATGCAGAGATTAACCGCAGCGCGATGAGAGGACGAGGAAGAGGTGCTCTACTCGAATCGCAGTGACTCGAGCGTACCAAAGATTTTGTTTTGACGTTAGACGAAGCGGAGCTTAAATCATTATAACAAATGCGCTCTCAGTGCCGCGCAGCGTCAGTCCCCGTGGCTTGGTTCACCTCTTTGTGTTTTTGCTCTGCATAAATGATGAGCCCCGGTATTTTAATGAAGACATTCCACGGGTGCCTGCCTCCTCGGCGTACGCTCGACCAGATACGCCAAGAGGGAGCTTCGGGAAGAGACAGAGGCCAGTGTCGCTCGCTCTCATCTCGCTTATACATGAGCTTGCCGAATACGCGCACACGCCGTCTCGCGTACGTCTGCAGTCCTTCTCTTTCTTTCGCCCCCGCGTTTTTTATTTTTTTAATTTTATTCTCATTCTCTTCATCTCTCTCACTCTCGTCTTGAGCTATCAGTGTATCGTCACCTCGACGTCCGTAACGACGCCCAACGCTTTTACCGGGACACGCTTTTTTTCGCTGTTCGTAAAATTCGGCTATTTAACCCCCGAAAAAATCCTCAACGCGGTTAATCGCGCCGTCTAAATATACACGCGTATACTATACCTATATACATCATGTATATACATATATCCGAGTAAATTGACGAGATATTGGACAACGAGCGTTCGAACTAAGATCCAACTAAGAATTTTTGACACGATCTTCAGACACTCTGGTCGACTCGATGCTCCCAAATCATCATCTTCGCACCATTATACTGCGAATTCCGACTCATCGTCAGATTCAATGCAAAAAAAATAAGATTTATGAATTAATTATAATTCTTTAGCATGTAGATAGACAGATAGACATATATATAATATAGGTATATATATGTTCACCAAAGGAATAGAAGAACCGAAACAGACGTTTACTCGCACGTGTTCGTCTCGGCATATAATCGGGTGGCATAGGGTCAGGGTGTCCCCCTCGTCGCGTCAGTCACGTCTCATTTGCCGCATTCAGGTTAGCAGGGGGTACGAACCAGAAATGAATGCATACGCGTACGAGGCAGGTGCAACATGATTTGTGAAAATCTCGGGTGAGAGATGCGGATGATATTTTATGTTTTAATCGATGATAACGTAATGACATGACGTGGGTCAAAAGATGAATAAAAAGTTCATCACGCGCGGGTATAAGCAGCGAATATGAATCCCCCCAACTGAATCCTCTCTTCCCATGTGCAGTGCATAAAATAAAAGGATCGCAATATACCGACATTGTCTTAATCGTAATCGGTCCGATAAATCCGGACCCATCGATCAATCGGCTGGTTCGATTGCTTCGGTTAGATCGGCATAACTGAATTTCTAGAAACGGAAGGAGTAGCTAGCCAAAAGAAGACCAGATTTAGGATACAGCCGGCGCAAAGTAGTGGCATAAAAGTCTACGCGGATGGCGTGGGAACCTGAGAAAGAAGATCGTGGTCTGGTCCTATGGGAGGGCTGAGAGACAGGTAGAGACTGTAGTTGCGCGGTGGTTCGGAGGGTCGTGGCCGTTCTCGATGGTCGTGGCGGAGGGCAGCCGCGGCGGACCTCTGAGGTGACACTGCCGAAATATGCCCGCCGACATTCCTAGATGTTTTTTCGTCCTTTGTCGAGCGCGGCGTCACTGTGTCATCGAGCTGTTCCATTGGTAGGCGGCAGCTATCCGGCTTACCTCCAGGGTGCATCTTTCTCGAAAATTTATTACAATAAACTATGGCTTCTCGACAGACGTTTCATTATATTACGAAGTCAATTTTTTTTTTTATTCTCAATTTTTGTTTTGCCGCAATTGAAAAACGGCAGAAATATATATGAGACCGCGGTGATACGCCTACACCTACACTGTGAATAAAATCTGGAATTAATATTCATCTTCACGACTGGACCATTCCCTATACCCCCTTTTCAGCAATATCAATAATACGACCCCGTGGCTAAGGGCGATTCGTTGCGAAGGGCGTCGAGTGTGTATATATAGGTATATATAACATGCACCTCACGTGTTCGGTATTTAATTACCTTGAAACTAGGGGATGTTTTTGGAGGAGATAAATTTCGCTGTGGCGAACCCCAAGCTTTCATTTGAGAATCAATTCATTCTGATTCATGGTAGAAGAAAAAACTGTAAAGAAGGAAATTTTTCAAAGTGTCAAAGACCTAGATACACTTTAATGATCGTAATTTTGGGATGAAATTATGAAGAAGAAGAAGTTTTTTTTTTTTTTTTAATACTTATTGGTCCTTACTTAAAAACCGAGCCAGGAAGTCTCGCCCGGCAAACTCTCCGCACGTGGTACTCACGTGGTTTCCTGTACTTTTTCCCCGTCTAGCCAGCACATATGGGTAATTGCGTAACAAAACACACCAATCATATACTAAGCGGGGCATAAGAAACCGAACAGACTGATTTATACGCCAGGAGCAATGCCCTATTTGTATCAACTCGTATTTCGCTCTTTGACTTTCAACCTCTCACTGCAGATCGTATATTCGGGCGTCAACGGTAAGATATCGTCTTACACTTGACGATATTTTATCACCTATATGGTAGGTTACACCCTCTTTCCTAAACACCTGATCCACGAAAATAACTCGAGCTCCAGTTTACATAAAAAATGCATCACTTCTATAAAAAATGCATCAGATTTGCAGCCTCTGCATTTGGTACCGAGACAGAATCTCGACTTTCGTTTCGAGGGAAGAAAGAGAATTAAATACCGGCCGCAGAAATATGCCGGAAGGCTAATCGTCCAGAAATTCATTAGCCAGTTGTTACGTTGAAAAAATTTTACTTCAAAACTGTGGGAATCCCTGCAGGTCGTTTTTGACTTCTATACGGCCCCGCGATCATTTTTCGACAAAGCGTCACAGCATGCTAGACGCGCTGTTTGACACTAATTAACTTTTAGTGGGCGTTAAAGTGTCGCTCTCT
Organism: Tenthredo livida; assembly: GCA_963992785.1. NCBI lineage: Eukaryota > Metazoa > Arthropoda > Insecta > Hymenoptera > Tenthredinidae > Tenthredo > Tenthredo livida. Next base: position 9,162,254 of record OZ023066.1, on the reverse strand, counting down.
TACATATGACCGACAACGACCACTTTCCTTCCCATGGTTGATAGAAATTTTGAAAATGAGTTTAAACATAAGGACGAAAAAAATTAGTCTAAGACAAGAACGGAATATATCTGGTTCTCCCTGATTAGAGAATAAATAAAAAATATCTTTCATCTCAAAGGCTTGAGGTATTTTTACCTGAATATTTACTTCCCTGTATAACTTCCTCACAGAATTTCTCAAAGAAACGAGCAAAATGCTTCTTATAAGATCGCGCTTAAGAATCTCAAACATCGACTTTCACGGCATTAAGGCGGCGATAGATTGTCACGTGCGCGACTCTGAAAAAAAGATATTTTCACACCCTTAGAAAAAACAAAAAATTTTAGTCAGCTGCACGGAATAGATGTTTCCCAAATTTTTCTTTTAGAGTTGGTTAAAGTCGATTTTATGTTAAGTTACGATGCATCACATCGACAGCTACTCCATAAATCATTTAATCCATAGGCCTTTCAATTCAATTTCGATTTCTCATCATCTTTTCGAAAATGTCTATATACCTACGCGTTACGCAGGAAATGAACCGCGCAAAGAAATTCACCGCTCTTTTGAGAAGTAAAGGAAAAATGAAAGAAAAAAATGAAAAGCATTTTGGTAATTACGCGAGGCAGAAAGATAGTCGGCCAGGGGTGTAGAGGCGAGGGAAAAGCCGGGAGAAGAAAAAGGGGGAAGACGAAGGGCGTCGGGGCGTCGGGGCGCCCAGTAAATCTTCCTTGCCGCCTCTCTCTTCTTCCTTATCTGAGCATCGGTCCTCAGCCCTCATTCCCCCACCCTATTGCGGCTGCACGGTGCTCGAGGATTTATTTTATTATTTGGTAGATTTAGTGGCGGCTACCGTTTATTGGAATTTAACCAGATCGGAGATTATGAGGCGACGATGCTCAGAAATGAATTCCGATTCGATTGTATTGGATTGAATTGAATTTTTCCCATAAAAACTCCGCTTCCTTTACATTGAGATAAGTAGCTAGTAATTATCAGAGGTAGTATACAAAAGAATCTCTACTCTCAGCACCCCGGAATGCACATGCATACGGGGACCAGAAGAAAATCAACGAGATTATTTATCGCCGTATATTTTTAGATACCGTTCTGAACCCATCTTTTCAGTTATCTCTGACTCGTAGTTTCTCCGTGGAATATATTACGATATAAAAACGACGATTTCGTGTAAATGAGAGAATGAGGAGAGCCTTATTTCTCAAATTTTCTAGATCTGTTATATTCCTCGGTAGAAACAGAAACAACAGTAGTAGTCTGTTTACAAATTCGTACGCGTCGATGGGAAGACGTGACAGATGGTTAACACGTGAGCCGATAAATCAACAGTCAACTATATAAACTAAATCACTTCCTAGCTGGTCGCAAGGTGTCAAAGTTAATTGCCATTTTTCCCATCTCGTTAGCGTCATTTCCGTAGCGGTTCACTCGCGCCGGTTGACCCGCAGTCTTAAAACACGTGTAAGGATACCCGTGACACGATGTTTCTACATATGTTCATATGTTCAGAAGCGAGATATTCTCATATGCTTATATTACAGCGCTGATTACTCTCACGAAAAAAATAATCGACGACGTATTTAGATCGTCAACCGAGTTCGTTCTTTCGTCGCGTGCCAAATTATCGCAATTACCTTTCGCCTCCCATGACGAAAAAGCTTCTACAGTTTTCTCGTCGAATCGAAATGAAATGTAAAAAATGAAGAACTATTATAATATAATATAAGGAAAGGCCTGAATGCATATATTTCGATTGTGTTAAATTTCGGGATATTTACAGGTATAGGTGCTGTTAAGTTCACAATAATGAACTATATACCGGGAGTTAAACGATCTGCGAACAATGTCCCGGATTTGCACATCTTATATCGTCCCCAGGTTGAAATTCTAAAGATGAAGCGCTGCTCGGCGCTCTCATTACTTGCTCGATTAACTTTCAGTGTTCACCATGAGCTCCGCCTTGCTTTACTCTTCTTCTCTCGTCGTGCTTTCTCTCTCAAGGTCTGCAACGACGCGTAATTAACCCGCGTAGAAGGGGTATAGTAAAGACCAAAACCGAGATGTTGGGTCTATATATATATATATTCTAGCATCTTGACAAGAAACAACAACCAAAAAGAAAAGAAAAAAAAAAAAAAGAAGAAAAAGGTACAAAAGAAAATTGCGATGAACGATTCGTTTGCTTGAAATTTTTATTTCAATACATATGTATATCAGTCGATATTATTCTATCCATAGTATATGTATAGTCTGAAATAATGCTAAAAACTCCGGATTGGAATAAAATTGAGAGGTGAAATAAAATTGAGTAGACACGATTTTAAACGTTTCCGTATAATAACGAATGATTTATTTTAACACCTACAATGATAACGTGTGATTGGTAGGTAGACCTAAGTTTATAGGCAGGTATAGGGACGTAAGTAAGTAAGTAAGTAAGTAAGTAAGTAAGTAAGTAGGTAGGTTATATGACATGTGTGATTGCAGTTTACGTAAGACATACAGGCATGTGAGGCAATGCATATGGTTACACCTGTATGTATATATGGGTGAATTATAATGGATGGTATATTAACTCGTGGTAATTATAAGTGCAGGGTATAGGTATAATATACGAATGAAGGTGAACTATAACGAGCGCACTGAAAACGAAAAAAAAAAAACGAAAAAAAAATAATAATAATAAAATTTGATCATTTAATTTATATTTTTAATTAATATTCCCTCGTTTATGATGATTTTCTCAGCGCTCTTATACAATGATAATATAGTTATAGGTATATGGCAAGATCATTGGTCAATAAATACTTTTCTTATTCTGACTGAATTTACCAAACAATTACTCGACTGCAATTTATTATATCGTTCTATATGTCCTTTCCAAAAATTTGTGTGTGTTAAACTGTATAGGTACTTAGTATGACTTTTCTATAAAAATCTTCGCTATCCGACTTCACGATACATTAGGTATTTTAAATAATCCATATTTTACGTGTTGGAAATTATAAATTTTCACGTACATACCGTTGTCTTTTTCATTTATTTTTTATTTTCATTTTTTAAACATTTTATATAGAAATTGTTTATTATTCATCAATAACGTTGTAATTAATTGGTAAATTTGGACATTTTTTAAATCTATATCCTACTTGCTATGAACTAGAGATTTCTTTCAGCATCAGCCAGTCGTCACTAAGGTAATAGTGCGCGCAGAGACTAATTGTATAATTAATAGTAGATTCTTACAAGATTTAGGTAACACTATGTACACTTCAACGCTAAATTTAATAATTAATATTATTATTATTCAACAGTATATTAACAGAGTTCTTTCAGGTCATCTTGCACCAAGGCCCTTACCGCATTATCGACGCACACCTAGGAACAGCGTCATTTCTTTCTTTACCATTGTTTAATTTTTTTATATTTTTTTTTGTTTTTGCTCTTGCTTTCGTTTTTCTTCATTCATCTTTGAATCAAAACTTCGGCAATTTCTCTACAATTTTTCTATCACGTCCTTCGTCCTCGTCGCGGAGTCCTCGAACTCGACGAGTATTGAATATTTTTTTTTTTACAATTTATTGGAACTGCATTCAAGCCAGTCAATTTTGCTGCATTACACGTTCGCCTAAAACCAGTAGAGGTCCTTAGAATCCTGAACCTGTGACTCGAGACCTGTAACATAGATAAGAGACGAATGAATTAATCCAATGAGCACTTCGAAAAACGGTGGCTGAAATTTTCATCCCTCCAAATCTTTGGGAAGTATATTTTCAAACAGGTGTGGGAGGGTCGTATTTGATTTGAGCTAACTGTATAATTCATAAATTTCGACCCCTTTGAATTATTCAAATTATTTAAATTACCTATTCTAAAACCCACTGGTAAAGAATAAGAGAACAAGGAAAATTTTTGACGGATGCGAGGGTGCGGACCTGGTGACGGCACCCGCTGAGCGACACGCTCGGACGACGTAGTGGACGGAACGACGAACGGACAAACGGACGAACAGTCTTCGAAATATGTCACGGAATGAGCCAGTTAAGATCTCAACTTTCTCATGACGGGACGCTATACATCTGCATTTTATCTCGGATCTAACTCTCTGGCTTCAAGGCACTGCACTGGCTGCTCCTGATCATCTTTACCGATACACCATACTTAAGGGGTTGAAACTTGTCGGAGACAAAGAACTGTTCTCATTTAACAGGATCAAATCTTTAACTCGCTCACATACTAGGATATACCTTATATACCTAATACAGGTATATGACTCTTCAGCTTTACTGCTGGCGCTTCGTTTACCTCTGCAGTTCAAGTCCCATGAATCTTTTTAACGTCCGAAAATTTGCATGAATGTAATTTTACATAGTCGTTGTCTCTTCGACCTGTCAAACCGAAGCTTAGATATTTTCTAGCATTTGGTGAGCTTCGATGTCTGTCAATATTAAATTCACATATAAATTAGACGTGGAAACGACGCGTGGCATATTACCTGCTTCAAAGCAGCACGCATGGCGTATAAGTCTCGCACGTGTCAAAGATTTTTAGATCACAGGTGGGAGGAAATCGCCCGAGTAGGTATTCAATGGTACCAATAAATTGGAGGAAGTTCACTGGTTTGAAAAGTAATTGAAATAATCGTCGTCGTCGTCGTGCAGCAGGACACGTATTGCAACTATACATTATGATCCCTGCAGTTGTTTCACAGCATCAGTTTGAAATGTATGGAAAAATGATATGGAGCAAATTAACAGCGATAAACATGGAGCCGATGGGCCATCGATGTACGGCTGATGGGAAAGCCACCCTTACAAGCCCAAACATCACCCTTTGCGAACGGAGGGGTGACTTTATGACCTGGCAAATAGTAGCAATATTGTTCAGCCGATGTTCGACACCCCGTCGGGGGGGTCGACTGCCCATACACAATGGTAGAACGAATAGCCCGACGATCATTAAGCCGATAATAATTTCTCGGCAAATATTAGACCGGTGGTTTAATAGATACCGATCTATGATACGGTGTATACAGAAGCTCATGATGGAGGGTTGAATTACAGCGTGAATGAATATATCCCACGAAGATTTCTCGAGACATTAACAAGTGACTTTTGATGATGGTATTTGAATAGCTGAAATACTGAAGGAAAAGTGTGGGTAGATATGGGTAGGTGTAGGTATGTAGGTAGGTATGTAGCTTTGAAATAGTAGAATTGAGAAACAAAGGAATAAGCGAGTTATTTGCGAAATGCGGGAGAGAATATGGGGTTTGTTCGTCGAAATGTACAAAGACTGAAACTGTGGGGAGGTTTTCCTCAATAAAACAACAGATCATACCCGACGAAGTTTCACTCGCAAGAGTTTCTTTATTAATTTAATTTATTTCTCTTTGCGAAGTGGAGTGAGACCCGACTCTTTATGTTGAAAATTGTGAACCAATATGGGTACCTATGTATCTGGCTGAAATCTCAAAAGTGAGCTCAGCGTGTGCAGAGGTAATCCACCGAAGACAACAATCAAATATTGAAGTTAAATTAAAGCAATACCCTTCAGAGTTTGGTCTATAAGTGGCACGGCGCCCCTCACACTCATAGTCATCCCTTGAACCCTTGGACAAGGGATGCATGCAAAAGGTATCGCGATGACCCTCGACGGTGGGGTCAGACCCTCTAACCCTGGAATCCAATATACTCGCCCACGATAAAGGGGAAGCTCTCCTATCCATTCTGTCGGGATGTATATAGTAGAGGGATAATTTCCGCGCTGCGAAGTCTGTATGCATCGATAAGCGACGATTAAGGTGAAATTAAACCGGTAAATCTGTCCGATCTTCGAGGCACTTGCGAAGATTAATGGGAATTTAGGTGAAATGCGGAGTTTAAGAGTAAGAAATAGGAACTAGTTTCATCGATTATGTTGACTTACGATGTGAAATTATGCGGTCGTGGTATTTAGAAAATGTTAAACATTCAATTATACATCCGATGCTGCAGCAGTTTTCCTCACAACTAAATGTCTGAGACGTCATGTCATCCAGTACATAAGGGAGATTGTGACATTTCGAGTTTGAAGAAAATTGCAGTGCAGTAAATAGCGTGTAGATTTGAATCGGAATACCTCGTCCTAATTAGGCTCGTCGCCGAGCGCCAGTGATGGTTTTTCATCGGACTCGATCGTCGTGTGACAGGATGAAGATGTATTGCCGAACGTCAATCGCGGGATATTCGCGTCGCGATAGAGCGTCATCGCATATATACGCGGGACAGCCTTTTCTGCTGCAGCGATAGTAGCCCCGCGAGTGGTCAAGGATCTGTTCGTTAAAATTCCATCTCGCTGATATTATCGCCGATCGATTATACGATACGAGATTAACGTTTGCGTTAATTAGCGGATTGAACATCAATAAATTATAATATCGAGCGTAGCATAAATCTGAATTTGGAATTGCGACAGAACAGCGAAATGTCAACCGCATCCTCTGTTCAACCGCATGCAGAAATATGCTTCGTCCACTCCGTAGGTGAATACGCGAGTAGGTACACCGTTTCTGGACACGGGCTGATCCCGCGGCACGCGCGGTAAAATGGCGTCGTAATGACGTCACGATCTTCACGTTCAACGCCGTTGAACAAGGACAGATAATGGGACCGTGCGACGGTCAGCGGACCTCGGGGTCCTTCATTGGTCAGCCCTCGGAACGAGGGGAGTGGTCAACGGCTGCATCGATCTGTTGAACCAGAAGGGGAAGCTCGATGTGCCGACGAGAACGGACGCTCAGAAGCGGAGGACTTTTCCTGGGAAGATCGGAGATGAAGAGAAACGAATTCCCAATATTTTTCGACGTTTTTTTCCATCAGCTGCACCACTCCAACGATTTTCATATACAAGCTTCAGGAAGCTCAGCATTATTTGCTTACTGCAAAATATCATCGTAAGGGTGCGTGAGGGCCACCCCTTAGCATTTTTCCATCAGAGGACTGTGCGATGATCATTGGAGTCCAGAAGACAGAAGAATCGACTGTGTGGAAGTAATCGAGATACCTATTCCACTGGGTCCCAGTGCGAGAAAAAGGAGACAAAAATCGGTTGTGCGGTTGATCTGCGGTTGCGGGTTGCGAAGTAACTCGATGATTACGATTGAGGAAATAAGCCATGAAAGACACTGCACCAGTACGAATGAGTGTGCAATCGTTTGGTATATACCTAAGTTAAACACAACCGAGTCGTTTTCAGCTCTATAAAATGAATTTATGTGCATTTAGCGGCACATAACAGCATCTACAACGGAAATATTATCGCACATATCTCAGGATCTATTACTTCCGAACACGAAACGCTTCGTGGTGAGTGGCGCACAGCTATAAATCAGGGAAAATTCATAGCTTGCAACGCCTCAGCAGCTAGCTCGGATTTCTTGAAGGTTTCGTGGAAATATTGTACATAGAATTGGTACAGAGTACTAGGTTGATATTCTGTATGAGATAATGGAAAGCCATGATAATTCCATTGCGCTTTATAGTATAATTCTAGTGAATTTTTCTGGGCATTATTTCGCGGAGAAGAATGTTGTCCGCAGATAATCGTTTACATATACGAGTAGGTACCTATATCCAAGTGTATTCGATAAGTAAATTAGTTAACGGTATATTATGCCATATAAAATGAAATTTGTCGCCCGAAGGGGTTCATGGCGGAAAATAATGGTTTCCCGTAAAGCTTAAAGAAGCGGGGAGGGAGGGGCGGGGGGGGGGGGGGGGGGGGGAATAGAAAATCTAACTCGCCTAACCATTTTAAGCGTCGTTCGTAACTCCCCGCTCGCGGTGCACCGCAGTCCATGTGTCAGTTAGTAATTACTATTTATTTCTCTTAATCGCGCTTAAACGGCAGCCAATTTATGCCGTTCAAGTTAATTTGCGCAATTAAATGATTACCGGCTAAACCACTACCGAGATGTAAGCCTTTCCTAAACGGGAACTTTGTCCGCACATATATATCGTACTGCCTAAGGAGATTAAAGAGCTTCGGGAACATGAGGTAACGAGTTTAACATCTCAAGATACCCGGTACCCGCGCATAGACATTTTGCCTTGAATACACATATCCATGTACGCTGTATACAACTCTATGTACCGTATTTCAGGGTTTATGCGGCATAAACTATGATAAATCTGAGCCAATTCATTATACAGCCTGCACACCATGATGATATCGTTTCATTACATCGCAAGTAGGTATAATTACCGAAAAGATCAGTGGAATATAATGAAGGGTAAAAATTCTAGTATAATACACGGGATCTGGCGACTTGCTGATCACCGGGATTCAAACTCTGTACCCGCGGAGTTTTTCGAAACAACAATTTCCGAATCGGGGTTACTTAGAATAGCGCAATCCTCGGTGTACTCACAGTAGCACACGCCAGTTGGCATACTGAACGTCGTCAGGATTCCGCCAAGGAAATTCTCGATAAACTAGTTTGGTAAGTTTGCTCAAGTATATCGCCTAAGCTAGATGTGAGGTTCTTAATACGTGCAGCAGCAGAGTCTAACTGCAGCAATACTAAAGATCTCCTAAATTCGGTATAAACTTTTGTTTCTCTCTGCTTCTTGGATATGAAAATTCGATGTACAAAATTCGAACTTCGTGCGTGATAGAATCAATCATCGAAACCTTTCGAAAACCTATTTTCTGAACGGCGAGGATATAAAGCATCTCCGAACGTTCACCAATGTCTAATTCTGTAATCGAAAGACAATGTGAACGTGAAGACCTCTCGTCTTCGATTTAAAAGCGAATTAACAAAGAGGTACTTTCAGTTAGCGTTATAACTTAGGTACAAGGATGATTAACAGGTTGGGGTTTCAAGGTACTGCAGCAGATGAGATACCTAGCTAGAGGCAAGAAAGCGACAAGACCATAGAGGGTAAAAGAGGGTCTTTGCAGCGAGAGGACGGAAAGCGGTGAAGCCGTGAAGGGTGGACCAGCTAGGAGGGTAGAATGAGTGACATCCCGAGAGACAGGAGTTGAAAGGGAGCGGAATATGGCGCGAGGTAGAATCTGCTCTCGGCATGTTATCGACCCGAGACGACCTCCATCTCAGCTTTCGCTTTGTGAACTACGCGAGTACCTGATAGTGACAAAATTTTTACGTTTATATGAATAAAAACTTTGGTCTATGAGCCGCAGATTTCAGCCATATAAGACGATGTACGTATCATGTCATTGATTTAATATACCTACGGTGCATAAAGTTTCATTTTATGTCTACATCATCCGCATCTCTTCCTACAATGCGTAGAAAAAAATTTAAAAAAAAAACAGAAACTCTTCCCTTTATGAAGAATAGGGAAAGAGGTTCTTTTATTCGAGGGACAGAGATGAAAATCGATTCAAAAAATTTTTGTTATAAAATTGGAAGAGGGTTGAGGTTCCTACTTAGTATATTGAAATTCATGGAACTAGTCTAATAGCCAACTAGGAAATCGTCTAGAAAATATCTCTTCAATCTTATGAATGATCAACACAGTCAAGGCAAGACATCAGCAAATGAGATAAGAGAACATGTAAAGATAAGGTAACACCTGATAGGCGAATGACGTTATCACTTATCACTTCGTTTAATGAATACCTATGGTTCAGTATCTAGCCAGGGACCATTATCGCAGTGATTGAATGCAAAAAAATCGTGAATCTGATGTTATATTTGAAAATATTTTAATCATCGATGAAAAAATGGAATAAATATGATGAAAAAATTTCCGCTGGACGTTATCGAATGAAATTATTTTTTTCAATTTCAACACCGTTTTATACACCATATCGACGCTGCTTACGAAGACTAGCACGTTTCAGATTTCTTACGAAAACTAGCACGTTTTGATATTAACCACGAAGACTAGCACGTTTCGATATTAACTACGAAAACTAGCACGTTTCGATATTTACCACGAAGACTAGCACGTTTCGATATTAACCACGAAGACTAGCACGTTTCGATATTTACCACGAAGACTAGCACGTTTCGATATTAACCACGAAGACTAGCACGTTTCGATATTTACCACGAAGACTAGCACGTTTCGATATTAACCACGAAGACTAGCACGTTTCGATATTTACCACGAAGACTAGCACGTTTCGATATTAACCACGAAGACTAGCACGTTTCGATATTTGCCTCGAAGACTAGCACGTTTCGATATTAACCACGAAGACTAGCACGTTTCGATATTTACCACGAAGACTAGCACGTTTCGGATTTCGCCGCGAAGATTAGTATGTTTGTCGAACTGAAACGAATATTATTTCTATTTTGCAACATTTCATCATTCTCTAACTGTTTACTGTAAAATATACAGACGACCTATTGAAGTTATTTAACAAATGTTCGAATAATTTTTTCGGGTGCTCCATAATGAATGAATCAGAAATTTAAAACATCTGTAAAGAACCTGTGAAAACAGCATCAATTTTCCCAATCCCTCCACGACAACACAATTTCGAGAATATTTATAAGTTTATTTTGATGCAAAAAAACGCACTTCTACATCCGCAAACTGACTTTCATTTCGACCATCGCACACCGCACAAATCTTCAGAAAATCCTTGTTACAATAATCAAAGCATGGTGGTTTTTGCGGAGATAACCGAAACGTGCTAGTCTTCGTGGTGAATATCGAAACGTGCTAGTCTTCGCGGTGAAATCTGAAACGTGCTAGTTTTCGCGGCGATAGCCGAAACATGCTAGTCTTCGTGAGAAGCCGAAACGTGCTAGTTTTCGTAAGAAATCTGAAACGTGCTAGTCTTCGTAAGCAGCGTCAATATATATATATACCTATGCGTGTCTATACTCGGATCTCAAATGTATTACAGAAAATCACGTGACTTGCTATCGTAGCAGGCATGCGGCCAAGTGGGCATGGCCTCGAATCATTATGGGCGTGGTCATCCTCAGGGTATATTATATACACAGTAAATACCACGAGATAGGTATATATAGTCGGTATACCGAAAAAGTGCTAGAAGTTGACAACGGCAGCTACATCCCACGAATTGCGATTAAAACGAATGAACAGTCTAATGATTGCTGATACTTTTTGAAATTTCCCCCATTTCGTTTTTTTTTTGATTTTGTTAAGGAATCAAAACTTTTTACTCCGATTCAACGTGGAATGAAAAAATCTAAAATTAGAACGTTGCTACCTCATATAGTACGAAGATTATATTTATCGTTTGGCGTTAATTCGCTGCATGTGAAATGCTAGTCCTGATCATATTATGTAACATAACTCACGTGGTATGGCGGTTTTTTAGTGCTACGGTTCGCGAGCACCTCTCGCGGCTGCTATATACCTACACCAAAAGCTGTTTTATGTTTCACTGCAGTTGCAGCAGCCTTGCAGCCCCTCGAGTTTTTGTGCCCTCGTATCATTTCGGCGCAGAACGAGGTTCGCCGCGGACGTACGTTTTGCGAACAAACGCTATCGTCCGTGGCCCCATTAAGCCCTTATTAATTGCGGACATCTAAAGGGCCGCGGGTGCCTTTCTTACGCCACCTGCGCGCCATCCGAAGACTCGAAAAAGTCAGCACTCATCTCATCGCGCCGATCTCTCTCGGGGTCTTCTTTCGCTTCTCGCATCCTCCTCCCAGGTTCGGGGCAAAGAAACGCGTATACTATACTCTTATATCTATATATTGATCATACCCGTGTGTGCAGCCTTCGGTTATACCTACGTGATACGAAAGAGGAGTAAATTTGCGTAAAAATGTTTTCGGCGGAACAGATTTTCGAAAAATCGTTTCAATTTTACGCAATAGGCAGTTTTACCCGGAACGCGAAAGGCCAATATTTCGAGAATTTCTATCTGTACGCAACATTATTGAATAATTGGATCAGGGTCGGAGTATTTTCGCCAGAATTTGTCGATTCTTACATTCCACTGTGTCGTTGTCGTGTTTTAACTCATTCATTAAAAAAAAATTGCTGATATTTAATTATTGGCAATTTTCATCAGAATAGACACGTTTACGAATTTCTTACAACGGAACTAAGTATGTGTTTCCTATATAATATATCCAAGTAAAGTATACTGGAATTCAAAATATCAAGGCTGATTTCTTGAGGATTCGATTTTTCATTAATCTCGACATATTCCGGTTCCAACTGTGCAGCTATTGTCCTTCTGATTTCTTTCAAATTCTCGTCAGTTCTTTTATTCTTTTTCTTTCTTTTTCTTTTTCATGCAAAAAATTACGCAAATTCTAGCTCTGTATGATTATTATTTCTTAATATTCCTTATTGCAAAATCTGTAGATATAATAATGAGACATAAAAAAAAAATCGATACCTAATTCAAAAACTATAAAATCATCTTTCGATATACTACTTTGCCATCAAAACTTTTGACTTGTAGATATCGAGTTGACCTCCTGAATTATATGATTTCCAATGAATAGAAGCCGGTCACGAATACGTCCGTATATATTATTTGAGGGCAGGGATAAAGGTCTAGAAAAATTTCGCTGCATCGATCCATACCTCCTAACGATAATAAAATCAAGAAAACTACCCCATGAAGTGTCGTTAGAAGATGTGAAAAATTCTGGTTTCAATTTTCCAAAAAATGGGAATGCTGCATTAAATGTTGTCACATGTCACATATAGGTAGAAGGAAAGGGCGAAAACTTCCCCCCGTCACATTTGAATACCCTCGAAAAATCCTGGACAATTATAAGGCATAAAATAGATCCCTAGATCTTGTGAATATCAGGAAAGCACCACTTACCAGGAAGGGGTGCGTACGGTCCGTGAGGATAGGGTGGTGCGGCCGACGGGTCAACCAAGGACTGCGGCGGCGTCGCGGACGTCCAGTCTTTGTACGAGGCGGCAGCATGCGCATGATGCGCGGCCGCGGCCGCAGCGTGGTGCGACGTGTGGTGACCGAGGCCCCGGGTACCACCAAGTAGAAGACCTCCGTATCCGGCCGCCGCCGCCATATTGTGATGATGGTACTCGTGGACGGCTCTGTAAACCGGCGAAAATGAAAACCAAAATTTTTTATTATTACGGATAAAATCGATCCGAGAATTTCGGGAATCAAATTTGAGCAACAATTAATCGTCGATTACCTGTGATGGTACTGCGGGTAATGAGGATGCCAAGGATCCGTAGGATAGTCGTAAACGTCACCGGGATGTTGGCTGTTCCAGAAAGAAGGAGGAAAATTTCTCGCTGACATCGGCGATGTGTTTTCTGTAAAAAAAAGATAAAGGAACCGATAGATATTTATTGGGGGTGTCTAGGGGTGGGGATCAACGCGGCGTGGCATAGGGCCGTTGAAAAGCAAAAAGGATATAACAGGATACGGAGATCGATTCTTATTAGTCACTCCGTTTATCTGGATGAACGGTAGCTAAGAGCGTAACAAATGCCGATCGATAATTTTGGGCCAGCATTTGGAAAGTGCAACCGGAGGCGTCGCGTCGCGGTCCTTGGCGAGAAGGAATGGCCGTCCGCTAAGCCGACCATCCTCGCGGTTGGATCCCACGGGAATTCTTCGTCCAGGGTAAAAGGAACGACGACAGAATGAACAGGACCGAACAGGGCCGCCCCCGATGTCTTACATGCACCCGAGACGAACACGACGATCGGCTCCCTCCTTACGAAGAGTCCTTGACCGATTGTTTTACCTTCTTTTATTCCTGCCATTTTTTTTTCTTTTTTATTTTCTTTCGTTCATTTTTTTTTTTTGGTTTCTTTCAACTTTTTATGCCGATTAATCTTCGAGTCGATCGGCGTGTCCAGCAAATAGCCGATAAAATATACCTTGGCGAGAATTTCCCGCGGTAATATTCTGTTATTGAACACCTGCTAGAAATCCTGCGATATTTTTGCACATAGAACGATATCGACGCAGTTTTTTTACCGATCAGATTCATGGAGACGATTTAAGCTGTTTCAGATCGCGATTTAATAAACGAAATCATCCGGACGAGCGTGCGGGGTAAAGTATCGATGTAAACAGCCTCGATAGTGGATTTACATATATTGGTCCTGGACCAAAGAGCAGCGTCGCGTCGGCGTCGGCGCACGGTCACAGAGAAACGGCGAGACCGTGCAGGCCACGGCCGACACTCCGTTTCTTTAATTGCGTTAATAAATAAAGGACGATCGGCTCGCAGCGTGCTATCTCGATTCTCGGTTAAGCAAATCGCAATATTTAACGGGAAAGTTAAGCTTGCCAAACGAAATACGAAACTACGCAACCAATCGCGGACTAAGTTGTGCCCCTGATACCTATACACACACATCGACATATCACTTCACCACTGCAACGTATAGATACGAAGACACTCTCGACTTCAGTCCGAGGACCGTATATATGCGTCGCGGCATTCCATGCGTGGGAAACAATGCGGCCTGACTTTTTTATACACAAAATATACATATATATATTATATACATACATATATGAGTTACATATCTACACACATATTCAAGTATAGGTATATCTTGACGGAAAATGAACCCACTAAATTTTTTACTGCAACAAGCTCACGTGTTATCAAAATCATGCCCTAAGATCAGTCCGCGGAATAAAATAAGGGAACCAGTACAGCGAGTTTTCGAGAAATTGTCATAGTCCGAAATCAATTTATTTCATACCCAAAGTTCATTTCACATCAAAATATTTTTCATTTTCCAAATCATATGTGTCGTAAGGATTTTGGCGCACCGTTGGTCCAATTCAATCTCTTGACCTCTCATTTTCTCCGCTGAACCATTCCTCATCTTGTGGATGTAGGGATTTTAAAATAAAAAATTATGTCGTAAGTTATGATCAATTTACCAAATTCGCAAAAATTATTATCACTCATTTCTTAAATAACTTGACCAAAACGAAAAATTTTCAAAATTCCTACATTCACATGATGAGGATTTGGTTTCTGAAGAAAATGAATCCAAGATGACCTGAATTGGTCCAACGGTGCTCTAAAATCCTTACGACACATGAGTTGGAAGAAGAAAAATATTTTGATGTGAAATGATCTTTGGTGGTGAAATAAATTGATTTCGGACTATGATAATTTCTCGAAAAGTCGCTGTACTGGTCCCCTCAAATATGACGAATGGAGAAGCAAGATAGAGAGTCCGAGCGATTTACTAGATCGTCTGACATTTGCTTTCTGAAAGGATCACGCGGGTTGGCTTTGGGCCAGATTGAACCTTATAAAGACGTTTGCAGGATTTTTGGTCTTGTTGTTAACACTATTTGTCAAAATGTTCTTATATATTTTATTCGCGCGATGTCACGTTGCGATAGATCGCGAGGCGCTTTGAAGAAGCTCGCGCGGTGTCGTCGTGTAAAGTAATTGAAACGCTGTAGAATTTTCTGCAGTGTAGCTTTATAGTTATAATACCGTGCAGAGACGGGTGTTAATTTGACGCTGGCGAGCAGAACGACTCGCTCAATTTCACAGCTTCAACGTCATTACCGTTTTGATATACATAGTTCGCGTCGCGCGCGGGTACTTCTACACGAGAATTTAAGACTCGAAAGAAGAGACATCGCGATTAAACTATTACACTGTTTTATACGGGTCGAGTAACTTTGCATTCGATATTAATTGACACCTATCAGTTAGAAGCTATACGATACTTGAAGCCTCGGAATTAAGAAATTACAAATCCTCCGCAGATATGATATTCGCGACTCGAACCAAAGTCAGGATTGCGAAAAAGTGCACAATTTTTTATGCTAAATGTCACGAGCACATTTTCTACGATCTAGTTTAGAGAGAGTTTTATAAACGTTGACCTTTTCACTCGGATATAGCCGGCTTAGAATTGAACAGATCATTTCTCGCGACTGACCGATCAGATAAGAGCGGTCAAACACCAGAGCAGCGAAACGGAGCGACATTTGATGTTGAAAAATTATATTTCATGGCAACTGCAGTGACATTTTGTGAGACGCATCTACCATATCATGCGTATATACGAAGAGAAATTGGGAATTTATCTCGTGCTGAAAAATTTCGGACTCTTTGAGTAGTTGATTAGTGCATATTGATGGTATTCCTCGAGTTCACAAATCACATGACGTAGGTATATGTCCATATAAGATTTGAAGACTATCAATAGAATTTCCCGGCATTTGAATGTCTGCGTATAGAAAAATTTGTGAAAAATCTTAGTCTTTAGGGGATTATCGAGCCCTCTACAGACTGCACCCAAAGTAGACGAGTACATGGTGGTTGTAATATTTGTAAAAAAAAAAAACTATGTTGCATCTGAACTGTGTGAAGAAAATTTCTGGACTTTTTCTCAGTCGGCAGTACCACCCCGTCCCCGACTTCTCTTCTGCGCGATACCGCGTGAGCATTCCGTGGCTAAAACTGTCTTCTAGTTGCCCCCGCGCAGGCCCCTACCCTGTGGTACGACCCTCTCGGCCCTCTCCGAGGCAAAGCTCTTAATTTACCTCTCCTGCGTCTAAGCGGGGGGAGAAAACGGAGGGCTGAGGAGGAGGCAGCAGCCACATGACAATTAGGTCGTGGTGTCTTGAATTCTAAGCAGGCTAGTGAACTGATCCTAATTCCTAAGCTGTGCGCTGCGTCGCGTCGCGGAGAGACCCGGGGATATATGTGGCCTTAAACGACACCGATATAGCCTACGAGGATCGCTTGCCAAAGCGGTCCCTTCGTTTCTCCCCGCACCACCGCCGACGCCAAGAGACACGCAGACAGCATCGACGGGGGCTTCCTCCTGCACCGTGGTGGAACGAGCACCTCGCCTCGTCGCCTCGTCGCCTCCTTGCCTCTTTTCCCCGAGTTTTAACTCCTCCGCGAGAAACCGACCAGAGAACAATTGTTAGAGGGGCTTGTTAGCGATGTCGAGCTAATGGCACACTTTATTACTCGCTCGAGGCGTGCTGCAGCTTGCCAAATACGCGACCGCTAAATTGTTTTGAGATTTATCTTCCTTCATTTTAAGGGGGAAAACATTCCCGATTTCTTGGCAAATAAATATGTATATAGCAAGAAGAGAAAAAAGTCTCATTATTATACCTCGGATTGTTTAGAATTTCATTACGCTCTAAACATGTCAGCGAGATGCTCACCTTTCAGTTTGTCATGGGCCAAAGCCCGCTGGAAGTGTTCGTCGACCTCCGAGGCAGCGTCTCCTCGGTAGTGGGTGAAGACCACGCAATTGGCATTCAGGTACTGCGCCCTGCTTTCTCCGTCGTCGGAATCGTCAGCACCTCCACCACCGCCAACCGCTGCAGCACGAAATTATCACCATTACTTGTCGCGGTCTGCAGATATCCATTGCAGATTTTAAAGAACATTCATTCAACCACTCGGGGGCGCGGAAATAAAAAAATCCACCGTACATAGGTACTGACAGGGAAAACCGTTGCAAAAGCGAAACATATTGCGGGGGTGACGGAAGAGAATCATATTTTGTACGACTATTTGGAATTTATATAATCTGACATAAATTCCACAAGAAACGAATCACCAAGTTTTATGATAAGACGTTCTTTCTTATCAAGTCCAAAGCTTTGTTCCAATTGAAAAGAACTTCCTTCACTTTAAGTGCCCTAGAATCAGGTGTGAAGAGGTTCTTATAGAGGTGGAATTTTTTCGTTCATATATCGTTCAAGCGGTGGTATGGAACTTGGGTATAGGTCGTCACTTATACGCCAAGCTGTTAATATAATTTCCCCATAGCAAAATCCCTGTCTAAATTTTTTACTGGTTACTCACCGTCCGTAGATCTGTCGTCGTCTAAGGTTCGCGACGCTTGCGACGTCGTTGTTGCTAAAGGAGGCCGTGGCTGAGGTGTTGGTCGAGGGGATGCTGGACTGGGTGCTGAACCGACGGAACCAGCGCTGCTAGGTTGACCCTGGGGCACGCTTCCTCCTGCACCACAAAGCTCCAGACCCGCTGCTTCGAGGGATCTTTGGTGGACGTTTAGCTGAAATCGGAGAAATCGATGGGTTCGATAAGAAATTTATTGCTTTTATGTGATACAACGAGTCTTTACCAAGTTTGAGGTCATTTTTATTGGTAAATTATATCTTGTCTTGGTGTCGTGGGTATATACGAACTGGGCTAACGCATTAGCGTTAACGCGTCTTTGGATAAGAAAAATGGTCTCCTTGATGTCGCACAACAATAACCTTTCAAGCGGCTGTTCAAAATCGACGTCGCAAAGGGTTGAACCAAATTTTATTTCCCGAAACATCGATAGCGACGAACCGCAACAGATACTAAAGTCGTAACACTAAGATCGGTTAATGGGTTATAAAGACAGTCGCGGCTGATCGAATTGCAGTTGTATAAGTTCGTGAACCATGGTAACGATCGAGTGTTCCTTCACATAGACTGTCAAAGGCAACTCTGCAGCACGAAAGGGTGTGAAATAACGATTTCGGAACGATTTCGGGCCGTTTTCCATTTTCTCACACCTCGTGGACACGGTCAAAGCAAGTCGTAACCGCATCGTATCCCGTTTTCCATCGTTTTATCCGACGACGGGTGTCAGAGTGCGAAAAAGGGATGGACTGGGGTATCGTGAAGCAAATGGAAGTGTGAAAATTCATTAAGTGGATTTTCAAAGCAAGGCGAAATGTGACGCTTATTGTGTCTCCGTACTAGGGACTGCGAATAGATCAGTGAGAGATAAAGGTGACATTCATTGAAACCTTCGTAGTGGAATCAAACGCTGAGGTACCAACATTTTTGGGCGTCGGAATCACGCTGAGGAACCCGGCTATTTGAATGATTAGTGGTCGGAGTAAACGACGTCAAGTAACGACAGAAATTGGGAATAGACCTTTTAACGTCGCGGCGACTTATATACCGTCCCGATTTGACGCGGGCAAGATTTCTCACCGTCACTTCGGTTCGTTTCGTTTCGTGTTTGTTTTGACACAGTACGTCTTACGGGCTTGACAGTTTTTTAAAGGCTACGCCATTTCGTTGTAATCTTGAAACCCTGTTACAACGACAGCTACATCGTCAGTGTCTCGACTCGGGAGAATAATCACCGTTGAAATTCTCTTACCAATGCGCGGGTCATCAAGTGGCACCCTGGAAAGCGATTAGAAGAAGCTAAACGAAATCACGAAAAATCTAAATTCACTTCAATCAGGATCAATACGTAGTTCCTGAAATTAGGGATTTTCGAAAAAATCTCAGTTCAAAAAAAAATACGTAACCCTTCTAGATGCTACATCCGTTACCAAATCTGATCTCATGCTGATAAAATATCCTGCGCACAGTAAGTATACTCTGCGATTGTAACTTCCGAAATGTCGATTTTCCAGAAAATTGATGAGATGTCCGAAAGAGAATCCAGACTTTGAAGAATCAAACATGCCAGACGTATATTTTTAAATATTTTTCAGCATTAGTTTCACCTCATCTATAGGAACAGATCTGTTCCAAAATAAAGAGTAGCAAACGCTGAGTTATCCTCCCTATAGCAATCGATTAATCTCGTGTGTAGCTAAGGTAGCAAGACACCTGCAGCGCATCACGCGGGGGATCAAAGGACGAGGCGGTCGCTTATCTCCGAGTCTTTCAAGTTACACGAGCTTTTGGTCTGCGCGTTATAGCCTGTGATGTACCAGCAGCTGCCATAGGATAAGAGAGCGGTATAAGCTTTTGACTTTACTGAAATAATCGGTGCAGAATAAGGTGCCGATCTGGCTACTCTGAAAATGATGGATTGCATCTATCTTAGGTATGTGTTAGGAATGAATACAGGAAGACGAACAGGTAGTCATTACCTCGTGCTTTTCCTCTGAATTAAAGCACGAGTGAAATATCATGGGCGGGTATGAATTATGTACGAAAAGCACACCAATCCCTGAGGGGTTCTTAACACTCGACCGCCTAACCAATTACATCTATACGTCAGCGTCCTGGACCGTCTCGGTCATGGGGCACAGAAATAATCTCTCGTGACATATACAAACTGGCTTAGCATTCGTGGAGTGTAAGTCACAGTCGTCGAAGAGAAGGAAGGACGGAGTCGCGGGCGTCGTAGGCGTCGTAGGCGTCGCGTCGCGGGCGTCGCGAGTGAGTTAAACGAGCGGTACGCCTCCGAGATGTTATCATTATCTGCTCTAATAAACCTGGAGCCAGAATTCCTTGGGGCAGTGAATCACCGAGACGTAGATGCTCCGCAGTCTGGGATACGCTCGACGTTGTCCGTCGGCAAGACGCGCCAAGACGTCGCCACCTGGCCGGGGACAAGGACTGTCAACTGTCACGTGGTTAGGCAGTTTGCCCCAGTCAGCACGTTATGTCCAACGATCTTATCAAAAAATTTACACTATTTGGCCAAAACTTGTTTGGCAACTCTACCTTGCCGCATTTTAAAAGGACCGAGATCTGCTCGTGTACCTATACCCTATACCCGAATAGCGAACTCACGATGGTCAGCTAAAATCACACCGCACTCGAATAATTCAGGGTGCGGTGATTTAGTGCGGTCATATACACGTATGGTATAATACTATACGACCGCAGACAGAAGTACACTCCGCTTTTCCGTCGACTTGTAACTTTTCTGTGCATGCAGTTATGCTATGTGATTTTCTGTTTTGGGAAAAGTTGCAATTGGATCGCGGATAGTTTCTAATTCGTATTTAATTCTGCACAGATAGATAAGTTTGACGAAGGAATGATGCTAGCTCGAAATAATTGATCGGTTGATTACGGTCCATCGGCATTACAGCATCATATAGTACTATATCGAAATCTGTAAACTGATTATATCATTTTCACGTTTGAAAAGTATTCAAGATTTACCTGAGTCTAAAAGGAGTGGAGACAGTGGCCATCTTTTATAAAATATCTCTTTTTTCCTCCATCCCTCCCTCTCTCTCTCTCTCTCTCTCTATCTTTCGGTTTCTCTCTTTTATTTACGTGAACGAAAATGTAGAAGATTAAATCAACCCGCGATCACGGTAAGGTTCCCGCGGCTAACCGCAGTAGAACATATTCTATATAGTGTCGGTCGGACGTCGTCGGCTGCAAGCCGTACGGTCGGTTGGTCCGAGGACGACAATGTGGTAATTAATCGAAGCGAGAAAGAGAGAGAGAGAGAGAGAGATAGAGAGAGTGAGATCTACCGGCATCCCCTATCCCCGAGACCCCGCAGCATCTCTCGACTCTCGAGGGACTGTTCTTTCGAGATAGTCCCCTGCGTCTCCGTCCAACGGGTAGCTTGAAGCTTCGTGCTAGCGCGGTGCAGACCTCGCGGTCTTTCAAAGCATTCCAACCGCAAGCATCACCCCGCTACCACCCGTTTGAGCTGTTGCCCACCTCCCACCCGGGGCACCAACTCCGAGGCGCATATTTATTTGTGTTTCTTCAGCTTCATAGATCTCTGAATCTTCGTGGATCGCGTCGTTGTCCCCGCGCTGTCACCGGCTCTGTGTCATCCTATTAAAATACTTAAATAGCTACAAGGTATACTTTCGTCATTTCAAATAGCTCCTATTATACATATATACGGCATAAAAGGATCTGATCAGTTACGCGGTGGTAGGTAGCTAGCTAACTATTCATTATATCGGTAGATATATATATACACCTACATATGTATATAGGGTTGTAGAACCGAGTTTTTTCACACCTATAAAAGTTGCGATTAAATTTTAGTCACGCACAACTGATGCGATTATAATATAGAATTCCGAGGGTAGGTATGTAGGTATAGGTACACGTAATAGTCATAATAGCTATATATGGCACCCAGGTTGTACACGGTGCGAAGATTTATACCTCAGATTGGGAAGAAGAAGAAAACGAAGAATAAGAAGAATATGAAGAAAAAAGAAGAGTAAGAAAATTAGCTAAAAAGTAAAAGTACTAAAACTGCTGGCACGGTGCGGTACATCTGTGTCACGATGCCCACCCGCTGGGGTGCCGCACGTTATCCGTTTGTTTTTTCATACAGAATTAATGCCGTATTAAAAGCCGGTGCCATCTCTCAGAAAGGCGACGTGACGTCGTTTATAATTGTCGTCTTAACTGGCTATTAACGATTACTCAAAATCCAAGAAAGTAAGAGAGAAAGAAAAAAGTAAGAGGGACTGCGCAGGAGAAGAAAAATAAAAAGAAATATATGTAAAAAAGGTGGATAGGCATAACGATAGCGCGTATATGGATAGGGAAAATCGAGTGATTAATTTTCAACCAGTTGAGTACGCTAATCCGTTTCGATTAAAAACCATGATTAAAACACAGCCGGCGTCCCTACGCTGTTCCCACATCAATTCGAATCCTCCAGTAAAGGGTAGAATCTCCGTCAATCTGTTCTCTCTGAAGCAGCACGGAAAGAGGTAGAGACAAGGAGCGAGTTAAACCCGCGCAACATGCACACCGCGCAGAGCCATTAAGAGTAAGAGGGAAATAGAATGGAAGTAAGAAAGAGGAAAGAGAGGAAAGGAAAGAGGGAAGAGGAAAGAGGAAAGAGGAAAGAGGAAAGAGGAAAGAGGAAAGAGGAAAGAGGCCCGTAACAAGCTACCAACCGGCGTGTATCTCGCAATTTGTTTGCCGGACGCTGCCATTCGTCCCATGCGACTTGCAGCTCCTATCTGAAACCCGAAGATGAGAGCACTTCGCCGCTGACCGCGAACCACGACCGGCAGCAACAGCAGCAGCAGCAGCAGCATCAGCAGCAGCAAGTTCCGCGGCGAACCGGCTGCAACTATCGATAAGTTGACCGAACAAGATCTCCTCGACTAACTTTGGTTCATTAGCGAGCAACCAGGTGCAGGACGAAGCGATCCACTCGACCAAGGACAAATTGCAACACGCCTCGAAGACTCTTTTCCCCCCAGCTATGGCAGAGGAACCCGTGCAGAGATCTTACGCGGAGGATAGTCGCCCTCTTTGTGGATATACATACCTATATCCATGCATTATAAGGGAACGTATATCACCGCCTCTGTGTCACTGAATCCATATATAGAAACATTAGGGAATTGAAATGGCATCGGAATAAAATGTACGAAATCCGTTTTGGTATCACTTTTAGTTCCTAATCACGTATCTCCGTAGCAATCAGGTCTGTAAGCCATATTTGGAGACGAGAATAGGCGTATATATACCATTTCTGTGGTCAATCTGTCGATCGATTGACTGCTTTTTGTTTATAAGCCCCCCTTTTTTTTTTCATTCCTTTTTCTTTTTTCAACGAAATATTTCGTTGGTCTGTGGTGTTTTGTTAAAACTTTATTTATTGTGAACGTACGGCTTATCGGTGTTCGAAGCGAGATCAAAGGATGCGAAGTCACTTGGACAGGATCCCCCGCTTGTTCCGAACCTCGCGTAGGTACGTATATACCCTTCGTTCTTTTCGTCCTCCTCGACTCTCGACCTTCAATCCCATGTCCAGGAGACATTCCAGAATGACTTTTCAGAACAGATCTTACGATGTTCACCAGACAATCATGGCTACCGTTCAGAGTCGTTTGAGAATGCTCAACGCGCCCCGGAACTCGGGAAAATTTCTGCAGTCTTGGTGCAGTTCGCGATTAATTCAACGCGAGCCGATTGAATCGTAAGACGACAGCGGACGTCCTCGCCGAGTTGGTAGGTATCCGTGCTCCAATTCCCTACAGCCTCATTCTGAAACGGATGAGAACCCGGCCGAAGAATTACTTCGCGTTATAATCTAAAGCCAGAAGAATCGCGGCTGCAATTAGCACGAGGAAAGCTTAACCACATAAAAGACGTCGAATACCGTATGAGAACAACCTTTCTCGGCTCGTTTGCCAAGGAGCTGAAAGGATACCTTATAGGATGGGGGAGAAGACGTTTTTAGAGGCCGTTATCAAACCCCTTTCGATACGCGGAGACCAATAACCGTGGCTACCTACCGCAGCGTTAAAACTCGTCGAGAAATCTCTACAAGCTTCCGAGAGGACCATTAAAGATGTATTCGTCAATTTATTGGAATCGAAATCGCTCCGCGTGGTCAGAATCGAGTGGGAATACCAAGAGCTTATAATATCGTGGCGTGAATTGGATATGCATGTGCACGCGTTGTCTATATATAATATATATGGTGCAGTTATAAGCTAATACAAACGTTCCCTCCGCTATATCTAAGCGTTTAACGTTATCGGAGTAGCTGAGTCACGAAGAAAGAAGAAACTTTGCGACTGGAATAAGACAAAGTGAGAAAGAGCGAGGCAAGAAGCTGTGCAAGCGGGCCGAGCAAGGACGTATGTAAATGCGAGCGTATGAACTACTCGGCCAAGCCTGTATAGCTATACGCGGCTGTCCAACTCATGGGGAATCTTTGATGGCGTCAATAAAGATCCCGATAACGGCTTATAAGCGCCGTATGGGAAATTTATGGGGTTTCTTCTTTCTTTGCGCGAGTAAAGAAAAAAGCTTTCAACAAATAATTGCCTCGAAAAAGAAAAAGTTAAAAACTTAAACAAGAAGGAGACGAAAAAAACCATGACGGATCGTCACTTTACGCAATATACGGACTCGTTCAATTAACAAGACGGAACTGACCTGACTCATCATACGAGGTCTCGAAACATCTTCACGGTCAACGTGTCGCGCAGAAAAAAACAAAAGGAAATAAATAAATGCTGCATGTTCTTGTCTATATTCTATCCGGGCAATTATTCATAGTGTTACACAGTGCGGCTGATTCACCTCGACTATCGTGCCATTGTGGTTCTTTGACCATGCACACTTTTCCGGATTTTTTGAGAGGACTTTCGAAATTTGACGCGGCAATATTTGTAACGGGAGTCTCGTGTCCCAAAACCAACCGTAAAGCCATTAAATTTTCACGCTATTGCTAAACGACAGTCCATAACTAATTTCAGCGTCTACTGGACACGGTTGCATTCATTAGCTCCAAGGGTCTAGGGATGGTTACTGGAGTGAAGCAAAAATGCGAAATTTAACCGAAGTTTTTTGCCGGTTCAAATTCTGAACACGAAGATGCATATGCAGGCATTTTGTAATCGGTTCATACTATTCTCCTTCAAATCACCGGCTTTTTAACTCAATCCACAGAAAGGTCGGAAATCAACAGACTCGTTGACTTTATTACTCGAAACCATGACTGCGGTCAGCAGCACTCGTGATTAAATACAAAACTGACCTAAAGAGGCGCGATACGATCAATGAAAATTGAGCGATTGGTATTGAATGTGTAAAAAGTTATCTGTGAATGAATCGATGAAAAATTCATCATCAGCTCGATAAATCGGGTCATTTGATCAACTGCAGCGAAGGGTAACGCTTGCAGAGTTGCACGCATGCTTGCCGAGTCCATCTCATAGGTTTGGATTGAGTAGATAAATAAATAAAGTCGAATACTCGTGTCCACATTAATACTATACGTTCGTAGCTCGTATCTATATGCACATGTATGTACAGATTGATAATTCTTTTCCATAAAACAAGCCGCGGCGTATAGACTGCTTCTGGAATTCCTCGCCTCCATATACACCTTCCTCTCTCTGCTCCGTGCTCCACCGTGCCACCGTAGTACTCCTGAAACCCTGATAACTATCTACAATGGCCGTGGTTCACGGCATCAAACGACTATTAAGCGTCGTCATTACGCGCGTGGTACTGGGGGACAGTCCCTGGGTATTATTGCAGGACAGGGAGAACGAGTGGCGAAGAGACGTGTGGGAGACCGATGGAGAGAGGCCTTTGCTCTGAGGCCAGAAACGATTAATATTGAACGATCTGAAAGACGTGTGAGGCTACTACCAAGTGTGTTAACCTAGCCTAGCCTGGCCTAGCCGAACCTATCCTAACGTATAACGTAGTTCGAATTTAACACCGGCAGATACTCGGCTGATTGAATGACTGACTGACTGGCTTGCACCACCAATGCTGGGAATATTACACTGAGGTAATAGCCGCATTGTCCTCGATTCTCGGAGATCAGATCGAGGTTGCATTATTAAATTTTTTTAGTGCTAATAACAGCGCAACTTCTCATGCAACCTGCTGCACTAGGCATAAGAGCTGTTCTCAGTTAGATCGAGGGAACGATTTGAAACCACCGCGGAAATTGTTCAAGATAGAAACGTGACCGGCACACTGCACACGTCGAGTCCGCATTCTGCAAAGAATTCCAGCGCAGGTCCTCTCTCTGAATATGCAAGGTTCCAGACTCGGTGGCTGTCAATCGATGCGGAGAAGAATTCGCGGAATCTTTAGAGAAAATTTACAGATATTTAATAACTCAGAACTCAACTACAGCCCTACAATGAATTGATCATTTGAAAAAACAAACTCAATCATCCCTCACGCACGTGAATATGACAATCTATCCGATGCAAGCTTCTCAGATGCACGGAATATCGTTTTTTTTTTTTTTTGTCGATTATTGGCTTCCCCTTGGTATAATAAGAATCATCAGTCATCAGAACTGGTCCATATTGCAAGTGGGAATGGTGACGAGAGTAACGCCGTTTATACGGGTTAAGTAACAAACACATCACTCTCAAGAGTCGAGACTGTCGCGCGACAATCGTAATGGATTGTCATCGCATTGTTGGGATGTGCGACAATTACTGGCAGCGTTGCCATATCTCACGCACGCCACGATACGTGTTGCACAGGGTGCGGAGACACTGAGGCCGCGAGGTGTGCCGCAACGTCGCATTCCTTCACCCTGTTCCGTTTTTAGTCTAGGATCGCCATTCTGCACCAACAAACGCCGTCTGCGTTAAAATACGCCACCTCTTTTCTGCAGCTCCTATATACTTCAGCAACGCCACGCTCGAACCATCCGTCCATCCACTCGCGAATAGTTCCACTGCTGTTTTCTAAGCATTGACATTCCGATCGAGGTGATCGATTTTACCGGTTCAACAGGAATGGACGAGGGTACTATAGACGCGGATGGATCCCCTGGGACATTTTCCGGGGCGTCGATCTTCAGAGAATCGCTCAATTTTCGACTCACTAAACTAGATCGGCATCTTGTTTTTTCATATTTGCATTTCAAAGTCCCCAAAGATCAGTATAACTTCACTAGCTCGAGGTTTTTGCAACGAAATTGCCCATGGGATTCCCGAAACAAAGTAGACATTTTCTGCCATATAATGCAGAATCTGATAGAAGGAAAATCTCGAAAATTTGGGAATATAATTTGGAGAACACTGAAGTTCGTCGAGTTCACCTCACGTGCAATAAATGAATAAACAGTATCGTCTTGGGACCATTTTCTTCCCATAAGGAAACGCATAGGAAAAAATAAAGATGGCCATAGACATTCATCAAGTCAAAGTCGGCGCCACTAGAGCCGTTGTCTATTCCTCCACTTTGTCTCCTATATATGCTGAAGTCGAATAATCGGTATGGAAGATCTAGTCACTAGGTTTTCTCGACGGCGTCGAGGAAGCTGTTCTCCGGCTCCGGAGAAAAGTCTGGACGTTAAGTTCGATTCAATTCTAATGCGGCTCTCGCCTATGGTGAATGGATCGGTGGTCTGTCCTTTGGATGTACTCCAAGTGCATCTGAGAGATGAGTACGCGACCACTAGGTACAACCGTACGTGCTGAATGATGAGAATATTCCCACCACGTTCCACGAGACGTATTACGAGTCTTCAAAGTGCCGCTACCATCATTAATATAAATTACTCAGACTAGAACAACTGCGACGGCATTGAACCTGCAGACTAGCAGCGACATATTACCAGATTCCGCCAAGCACCCATAATTTTAACAGGCTCTTTAATATGTGCTCTCAGCTTCCGCTGCAGCTCGCTAACCGAAAGCATCTTGTTCAGGTTCAGGTAGATTTTCACCAGGACTACGATCTCTGTGTATACCTATACGCACACATAGTTATACGGGATAGGTACCAGACGCGAGTACCTGCAGCCTCGCACAGAAGACGTAGGAATTCGTAAACGACATTTTCCACTTAGCCTTTGACCCACGCTATTCGCTAGTAATCGAACAAATTTCCTTACCATGAAATAGTGCTTTTCTATAGTGATCTTCGAGAGTTTTACACCTCCATGACATTAATTTCGAAGCAATCTATGGTGATCAGATCATTTCGTGATCTAGTGTCTCGAATATAGTCTGATTAGTGCATACAATTCTCAAACATGATTTCCAGAATGAATTCCCAACTTCGAAGAATCATCCTTGATCTGTAAATTAAATACGAACTTTATCGGCAACGATCGGAGAGGTATAGAGTCCAAATCCGAATATTGGTTAAACGCTCGTGAGTATATATCTGCGTTTAAGGATAGGCACGCAAGACGTCAGTGCCGGTGAACAGGTTCATGACTATTAATGACGTTACGAAGAGAGCGCAGAATGTAATTACAACCAGTCAGCCACCTCGGGTAATTATTTAAGGGGAAAGAGATAGAGTAGCGAGCTAAGATGAATGTATAAAAACGTGAACCGTTGCCGCATCACTTGTCACTCAAGTCAATCGATCGTCGCCACGTTTTATTGCAAATGAGTACTAGCCTACTTGTTACAGCTAATTACACGTATGTACATATTAATTAACCGTTAGCCCCGCAACTTTTACATCAGACCAAAAACAGTAATTTATCCCCCGACCCGGCTACAGCCATCTCAGTTGCCTAGCTGACTTAGGGAAGTGGTCGAGCTTAACGAGCTGCGGTGGCACCGTCGAGCCATTACCGCGATCGAAAATATTGATAAAAATAAAATATATATGCCTCCTGTGAGGGTTGAACTCACGACCCCTGGTTTACGAGACCAGTGCTCTACCACTGAGCTAAAGAGGCTGTAAAGTTGAAAAAATTACGCGCACTTTCCCAACGAGAATTTATTTTATCGATCATTTGTTTCCTCCCCTATACAAATTAGTTGATTTATTTAATCACGACATCGACGAAACACTCGTGCATATAAACTCCATGATTATAAATGATGGTCAAATTTTCATATAAATTTGATACCCCTTAATTTTGGTCAAGAGACATAAACGGTCTCGTGATCATTATTTTCTATTGCAGGTATCCTCCTCGGTTGGTTTCTGTTGCTCGAGGCACAGACGTCTTTCGAAGAGCTATACTGTAGCCAATGACTCAAGGGTTGAGTTACGATTCGTCACTGTCACCTGGTGCAACGTCACGGGTTTAAAGATGAGACAAAAGATTGTGGGAGGTTGAAAAATGATACGCAAAAAAGGAAGAAAATTCCTGCCTTATGCCCCTTGGGAACGATCTAGGTGAAACAGCGTCAAAGTTTTCAATGTATCTCGGACTGCGGGACAAGGGTGCAGGACAAGGCTAGACGAGGGTGGTAGGAAGCAGCGCGATCTTAGAATTTTAAAAAGGTGTTTGGCGAAGTGTCAACTCAATACCTTTCAAAACAAAAATAATAATTGTTATAAAGATAACTGGAGCTCTGTACGTTTATCATAGCATATATTCGTATTCATAGTTTCACAATTTTATATACATACTTACTTATCATTGAAGATGATAATCGATAGATTAGCACATCTCAAACAATTATAATCAATCATATCAAAAATATAATCAATATTTCACTAAACTATTCAGCGATACTTATTCAAGTGCGTGAGCATTAACATGTTTCTATACATTAGTATAAAACGATAGTATATGTAGGTACTTTACTTTATGATAATGATAATGATAATTGATAACGATCAATATCTAGGGGAAATAGGATACTTCTAATTCCACAAGATATTCAGATTGCGAAGAATGTGAATAAAATTCGTATACGAAGCAATAAGTTATAAACTTGAATCGTTCTTCAACTTCAACAATAAATTCATATCTAGAATAAAAATCGATGACCGTATTGATATACGCGAGCAATATAATTACTATTGTTTGTCATTATTTGAGTTCATTTATCTGAAGAATTAATTTCAACCGTGAAATTATACTCGCCATAAGTTATATCGTCGTTGGTGAACTGAATCGATGAATCTTTATTACAACAATTTTTGTTCACGCAATAAGTTTGTATGAATTGATGTGGCATCTGTCTTCAACAGCTGCGGTGTCCGAGCGGTTAAGGAGATGGACTTGAAATCCATTGGGCTTTGCCCGCACAGGTTCGAATCCTGTCCGCAGCGATGATTTTTTGAATTTGAAAAATGTTTTTTTTTTCTTATGCGATATCACGTGAACATTATTTGTACCACATCTACGATCACCGATATATTTCAGCACCTCTACACTCTTAAAAATATAAACATTTCTGTCCCTGCATGCTTCGATACGGAAGATACTATATATGGGCGTGCTCGGAGTATAGCTCGGCTATAGTTCAATGAATAAAACGATATAGTAGAATCATTTGTCTCGACGCCCTTTTATCTTGCGTAATTATACAGTCATTCATAGCTCGACTGTCAATAGGTCTGATATAGTATCTGTGTACTTTGAATCGTTTGTATTTTTTATTTATTTTTTCTAAGGCGAGTAATTTACATGCCTTACTGCAGCTCGAATCGTACGATATACTAATTAAAGTAACATGTAGTCGCGTGTAGCTGTGAACTACGCTATTAATTTCTATTCGTAAAGCGTTTAGTAGGCAGTTAATATAAACGACTATACATATAATTACGAAATACGGTGATAAGATAAATCCCGTCTAGGATCAATTGAAAAAAACAAAAAAAAAAAACAAAAAAAAAAAAAGGAAGTACACACAACCAACCGTCTAACTAACTCGCAAGAGAATATCCCTCACTCACATTTCGTACCAAACTATTTCCAATCTTTCAACCTGCACTGCACATAACAATAATAGCAATAAATTAACTCCTGTTTACCAACAGACGAACACAAATCAGTGGCAAACTTTAATTATCTTCGTTAGGCCACCCGTAAAAGGCACCGACTTTGGATCGCATTCTTCGTGGTACTAACGGGCATCGACTTATCTAGACTTTTTCGACGGTCATGGACAGCCGTAATGTCCGGGCCATGATTAGGTATGTCCGCATGCATGAGAGACAGCCAATTCTGGTAAATGATAAGAAGAAAAAAAGGGTAAAATTGGGCAAAAAAATGTGAGCTTCATAAGAAATCGAGGCTTTCAAAAAATTCTGATGATTCTCAAGTTCTACGAAATCCATAAACTTTGTTTCGCATTGTTTGATTTCATTTTTGTTTTATTTCTTATTAACAACGACACTGACATTGACCGTAAAATAGAAAAGGTCAGGTTTGTTGTAAGCTATAGGGAATCTTTTAATTTCATAAAAATTCCTAGCGACCACTCGTCCGTCCTGCACCACCCTCCTCCGCAGACCATCGTTGTTCTGTTTCCTTGAGCTCTCTCGAGTCTCGCTACTGTCTCTCGCGTCTAGACACGTAATTGGAGAAACAAAGAGGCGGCAATTAAACTGAACTCACAATTACGCCAAGTAATGCGAATGTAACGTGAATTGTGAAGAATAAAATGCCTGCCGCCGGAAAGCATGGCGGCCATGATTCGCGACGGTTGGATTCATCGTTTGATTAAATTATTTCTTCGTGGAAATTAGCGAAGGTCTATATCCCTACCTAGAATATACCAAGGAAAGAAATTGCTTCAGAATTTATAACCGAAAGATATTAACCAATTAACTCATTGCCATCGATCAGTTCAACTGCAGAGATATATATGTTTACAAAACTATTTGCAATACATATATGTATGAGATATGAGCTACGACCTCCATCCACCATAATCATTCCTTGAATGAAGAGAAGCATCTTAGTTTTTTTTTTTTTCTTTCTTCTGCCATTGGCCTACTATACTTACACGTTCACTTGTCGGCAGAGATCTTTGAGATCGGTTTTCTATCCTGCGCCAAGATCGCACTGCAGCTCGTAAACATCGTATGCACAAGAAAGGGAAGAAGTTATAGTAGATGAAATAAAAAATGATCATAAACCTGCCAGGATTATACTAGAAGCACACCGCGTGAACGATTCTCCCGCTTTTCAGATAGCTGAAGATCTATGAAAGATCT
This sequence comes from Tenthredo livida, assembly GCA_963992785.1. NCBI lineage: Eukaryota > Metazoa > Arthropoda > Insecta > Hymenoptera > Tenthredinidae > Tenthredo > Tenthredo livida. The sequence goes on along the minus strand of OZ023066.1, from coordinate 9,130,183 downwards.
AGAAAAGTATGGCTGAGGTATTAAACTGACGTTGTTCTTCTTCTTGCAGATTGATGCACCGATGGTAATCTTAAGACCGGGGCAATAGTTGAGTAGGTACCTACTTAGGGTCATTATTACACTTACTTCGAAAGCAGAATTAGTGTATCCTGTAAGTGCGGCGGATTTTCTGTTTTTCGGAAATTCATTTCAAACAAAAGATGAAGTAGTATGCATACATAAGAGTGCTAAGAAATGATATGAAATTTACATTGATGTCTTTATACTATATTTTGTAAAATGGTGGTTTTTGGATAACTTTTGAAAAGTCGTTTGTTTCTTTCGAGAGATTAGCGATTCAGCCACTCGGGGAGGCTTTTCATTGCGTCAATATTCAAGAATTTGTCGCTTGGTTGAAGACTGCTCGGGTGAGAGGACATCAAAGCGGTTATATCGCCCCTTACCTTCCACGCCACCATTTTACCCTCGAAACGAGGTCCTCCGACGCCACCGTCTTACGCTATCGCCCCCAGGCCAAACTTGGTAATAATCATTTATTATCCCTTTGAATATAATGAAAACAACAATGTTATGAAGTTAGAAAATTAGGGCTTTGTTTAAAAATGAGCTTCGTATATTCACAAGGCTCTTAATGAATCTGGAAGCTCCTCATTTCGGAACCTTGAACTTCAAGAAATTCTGCAAGGTATCTTCTCCACCAGTATGCTATACCTAGACAAAAACTCAATTCCGTATAATGAAGTTTTCCGATCAATTTTATAAAACTTCAATTTGTCAATGAATACTACACATAATATGACTCATCCGATCGGCCACCATCTGGTTTTCATTGGTGTTATGACTGCTAAACAGATACGAGAGAATTCTTTACCTTCAGAATAGTGGCAGGGACAGATCGCTTATACGCAGGAGAGGAAAGCGTCTAGAACTTTTGAGAATGTTCCCTCGTTAATAAGAGCAATTCTCCGCATATCTCCTCTCCATGAGCCACGTTTGCGCCCGTGGCAACGGTGTACCGAAACTGGCCAAACTTCCAAAGAATGCTTCGACCAGGCATACTTTCATTAATTTCGCGTGTCTGGCACCGACATCGTTATTTCATTGATGATTTTTGCTATTTGTAAGTACAAAGCAACAAGTCGATGCCCCACACACAATACACCCACATTTTTAAACCCCTCTATCATCACAACATATTCATGATCCACACCAGGTCAGAGTTATAATAATGTGTGATCTATGTGTAATTAAATTCACACACTCGTTGTCTATGCGGCTGAAGCATCATGTGTGAGTATAGAACGGAATGTGTATACCGAAGTTACGTGGTAGGTACTCACTGGTCCCAGATGAGTATTCAACCAGAGATGAAGCCCCAGTCTCTATATTAGTAGGTTGGTTCGCACCAACTTGCTGCAGAGTCAGGGCTCTATATTAACTCACTTTATCCAAGCTAGGTTGAAGATGGCTGTTTCTAGGTGCTAGCGAACCCTAGACTATAACTTGGATAACTTAACGCCAAGATCTAAGATCTCGTGCGACCTTGCACGTTGGGGTGAAATCGAGTGGAAATTTCCTATGAGCGATTCTCCGCGAGACATAAAATACCTACACACCATCCATCAGAAATATATTTACACACTGGAATTCAGCAAAGATGACCAAGCAGAGGATATTGTGATGAAATTCGTATTGCCGGATAAGGTGAGCGAGGCTTGTGCAGTTGTGCAGTTTCCTAAATAATTAACGTCGAGGTCCTTCGCGACCCCCAGAGTGTATGTACAACGGTTCAGCATCATCAAAGACATTTTAAGACGTCGTCTTGGTGCTGTGAGGATAAATTAACGAGACGTAACTGATCTTGAGGTGACTCGAAATAGTATTGCTGATATTTAGCCTAGGTATTCTTAATTTCCGATACACACGAGACTGGACAAAGTGGCCGAGGACAGGTTCAGCTGCCCTGAACATTTGGTCTTGCAAAATATCAGTTAACGCTCAGTTGTGCCGGAATATCTTGGCCGGCTATATTTATACAGCGGTTGAACGCGTGGCGAGAGGAACACTTTGGGCATAAGTCATTAACTCTCACTTCAGAGGAACGTGTAATATGTTAGCGTCACCAATGACAACTCAACGTTTAATCACTTCACACCTATCTCGAATTCCTCAAATTGTTTCCCCGTAGAAAGTAGATGATTTAATGACGGTGGATCTTCAGTAACCATACTGCGCACTGCGTACTCATCCCTGTATGGTTTCATCAAAAAAATAAGGAAAATCAAAAGGAAAAAGAACACCGACTCCTCGACATTTTGCCGAGCGTACACTTCATGGCACGGTTCAACGCCGGACTTACGATGGTGGTCCTCATGCAGACTTGATGCATAACCCAGCATCTGTTCGCGCGCAAACGCAATGGTCCTTTTGATTAGAAAAGGGATAAGACATGAGAGAGTCGAGATACGGATGAAGAAAGGAGCCACATACCAGTCTCAGATAATTACCTGAAAAATTCTGTCGGCTGCTAAAGGAATAGCTCGCTATTTTTTATTTCAATTCATTGCAAATTTTGTATTCCTCTCAACTTCGATCCCCCCTGTAACCACCATCTTCACGTATTTCCGTAATTCTCATTTCTGTTATTCGTTTTTTTTCTTGTTTTTTTCTTCTCTTTCTTGTCCTTTGCCCCCCCGAGCGAGGCTACTTAGTTTGCGAGGTAAGAGACATAAAGTACGTTGTGGTATCGTAAAGCACTCGACTGGCACTCGGTAACCAGCTTACAAATGACTCTCTTAATGCTTCGTGCCTACTGTATATTTTACTGGCGTTTACACCACGCCATAACTTATACTTTCCGTCGTACGTAAGGAGAGAAGAAGTAAAATGGAAAGAGTCAAGGAAAAAGTAAAAAGTAAGGAAAATAAGAATAAAAAAGGTGGAAAAAATAAAAATAGGAAAAAAAAAAAACTGTTAGAGGAAAGGAGAGTCTAGTGCGTGGCGTTTTCCATCTTAACTGGAATTGCACCGTTAGATCTAGTTTCTTCGGCCCATACAATCGATCATGAACACGGCATAGCTGTTATGAGACGGCCGGGAGGTCTTCGTCGACAAAACAAGGTGGATACCTACAACTCGAGTTCGCACGAGGCTCCTCAACCCGGCGCCATTAGTCGTAAATTATTTATTTCCAACTTTCTCGCTTTAGAACAATGTCGCTTCTTAAGGTGATGTTGTATACCTCGTGCATTTCTTATAGGAATTGGATGATCATTCTTTATTTCAAATTTCCTTCGGGGAATTCCATTCGATCATCGAAATCAAAAAGATTCCCGGGAGGAAATTTCGATCTACAAAATATTACCTCCGTGTCATGATTTTTCAAATCGAAGGAAAACCACTAGTAGGTGACTACGTACGGTATCACCTTAAGTCATTCTGAGTATTTTATGAACTCTGGAATTCTATCGTTCCTGCACAGTCTGGCGGCTGGCCAACTACAGTGGTTTATTATAGTTTTGTTATGACAGCAACCCGCTACGCTAAATTAATGCCGAAACAAATGTATCTCGTCTTAAAAGAGCCGGGATGTACCCCCTAATTGAATCGGTAAACACCATAACTTACCACATAAGTAGCCACGTCAATTAAAATTATTATATCAATAATTAAACCCCATTCATTTTTCCTACATCAAGTAGGTACCTAACTAGCCTGCATGCTGCATGCTGCATGCTGTTGCTGTTGCTGCTGCTGCTGCTGCAATATACTCACGACATTCTAGTTTTAAGTATCTATGAAAGAACCAGTGCTGATCATATTATTCTACGATAAAATTCCAGCCTCGAACATATAGGAATATAATTGCACAGCTGACTACAGCGAGTAGAGACTAAGTAAGAAAGTGGATATAAATCGTGGTCTCGAAATTGCTCTAGTTAGGCTTCATCGTCTATAAGTCTCGTGACTCCAGCTGCATTACTGTCTCGTCTTTCAGCATTCGTACCGCAGTTAGGAATATACTTATACCTACCTACACTATCATGCGTTAAGAAACCGGCGACAATTTTAGGTATAAACTTCCCAGCTCCCTTGGGTTCCGAAAATCTGTTCCAGACGCGTGTCTAATGCTAACGATTCTCTAAAGGTCTGCCCCTCGGGAATCTCCGAAGGTTAAGAGCGTTTTAGTGCTCACTTAGTGCTTGTATTGACTCCAGCTATGACCCGATCTTCATCTTCTAAACAACACCCTCGCCTCTTAGCTATAGGTATAATAGACTAATATTTATCGATCAGTGACCCGGGATTACTGGAACTATAATAATTATACCTACTGTTGCTAATCATTCAATCGAGTTGAAAAACTTGCGGTTTCAAACAGATCGGAGTTTGAAAATAATCGTACGTGTAGATACCCATTGCTACACGAAATAGAGACAGCGGTTGGATCACCCGGACTGAAGTTTTAGCACAGCCGGTTTTTTCGCTCAAAGTCAAATTCCGCCACCCGGCTGTGGCAGCTGGTTGGCGTTACGACAAATCATAAGCAGTAGACAGCTACGAGTTCTCGAGGATTGCCCCCTTTTATTCGCTCTTTTGCAACGTGTAGCCTAGTACCTACTGCAGTCATCAGAATTTCGCGAGTTTGGGAGAGACGATGGCGACATACGATATAGGCAGATATATTTTATTGCTTGCAGTCTACATGCCGGTTGATATAATGAAATCTCATTGTTGTGGCTATGGGCTGTACATATGCAACAGTTTTTCGGATAAAAACTGTAATAGAAAAAAAAGATGAGGAAAGAAGTTGCGGAAGTTTGGCTGTTTTTCTCCTAATGCAAACCCAGCAAAAATTGCGAATTATATATAGACGGGTTGACGAAATAGCCAGGACTCAAATGAGTTACTAGCAGCTATGACGCTACTACGACTCGCAAAAAAGTAATCGTATAACTTATACGTTAATGAATTTTCCGTGCTAATTAAGGACGCCAGAAAACGAGCCTGTAGTAATATATTATATTCTATACCATTTTGCAGATCGCTGCAGGGATGCTCGTTACTTTTCAACAAACTACCAACGTGTACATACGTACTGCAGTTTCCTGTTTCTTTCCAAGATACCCGCGTGAGAAACGTTAATTAATTCAACCGCGTTGATGATTCTCATTTTCAACAATTTTTCGTATCCACTTATAATGGAAAATCGTCAATAAAAATTTAAACAAATCAGAAATGCATCCCGATTCCTGATGTATCTATTAACCTACTATATGCGAACAATCATCAATTGTTAAATGTGGTAGCTGAACACTGCATAGAAGACTGCAACTGGACAGCTGACATATCAAAGAACTACCGCCTGCAGAGTGACCGGACTGGCGTCCCTCTTTACGACCAGATCTTACCTCTGATACCTAACGAATAATTCCTAATTAATTACTCCGTAGGGGTAGGGACGGGGTAGGGGGTAGGGGACGGAGAATCGTCCGCATCGTGAATTGGTCAATAATTCGCCGACGACCCCTAGGTACTACGAACAGCTTATCGGTATTATAAACCGTTTACAACAAGCCGTAAACTTTGAACTTCATTTCGATCGAAATTGCTAATTAATTAGATACACTTGCACTCTCCGCTTCCTCGTATACATGTAGGTATAGGAAATTCATTCCTACATATTTCATATCCGCACGTATAGTATCGGCGATTTCCTGGATACCCAACGACATTATACGCTCGGTATAAGCGTATGAATGTAGGAGTCTAGGATCCAGGGACAAAAGAGAAAAGACAAAGGACCCCGGCGATCGATGCCAGGAAGCGAATCGATGTAACCTTCGCGATCGCCACGCTGAGATCTCGCGAAGGGTTCCGATAAATTCTCGGCGCCGCGGCCGCGTATTCGCGGATATACAGAGAGTCGCTTTGTGTGAGTATGTATAAGGTGGAGGAATGGAACGGGTGTAAATATAAAATTCAAAATACTCGTTCAGAATTGCAAATCGCAACCAGATGGACACATCCTGGTTTCTCGGATAGGGACGAAAGCGGAGTAAGAATTCCTCGCTGTTTCCGTCTCCGCTCGAATAATATTTGGGTTACGCAATTCAGTTGCTGCAGTTTCTCCTTCACTATCGTATACACACATATATATATGCCTATTCCGTCGTCTTCTGGTTCCTTTACAACGTCAGTCCGTTCCGTCTCCCATCACGTCAACCCGCGTGACAAACTGCCCCGTCGAATGCGTTGAATTGCAGATGGACACTGGGCAGATGGACACGTCCGGGCCGAATACACCCTCTTTATACCTTCTCGCGATGTTTCGAGATCTTGATCGTCGTAATATTTGACTATCGACTAGTGGCTGGTACCTATGTGCGTGATATACCCAAAAAATGCGAAAAATCTCTCAATACTTCGAGGATTGAACCTCGAGGAAATGGAAAAGGGGATCCAAAGATCCACTTTCGATGTACTGCACCGCAACAAACATCTGTCGAAAATGTTTTCAAACTTGGGTTCAGACTGCTGGCTGTCGTATTAAAGCTACGCAGTTGGGTTTTATACGCATTTATGTATTTCTATATCTGTGTGTTTCGTATACTGTTATAACCAGACCGCGGGTTACACAGACGATCATTAGGCCCGAGCCCAGTACCAGGACCCCGAGAGTTTTACTGAAATCTTTATTTTCGTACGCATATGCGTAGCCCGGAGTTTCTTCTCATATAGGGAGAGGAGGAGTAGTAGGTATATATATGGCTGTATGGGCGCAAGTGCGCCTAATAGAGACTGTGTTGTTAAATTTAGAAGATCGAGGCCAATAACTCAACGGAGTTAATTACATGGGAGAAGAGATTGCGCGGGCGGAGTTATGTAATCAGTTTTCCAAGTTCAACGCGATGTTTTCTTACTATAATTTGACGAAGGGCGTGGTGCGGTGACAAAGTACGACCGCCACCACCACCGATCCCCATACTCATTTCAATCTCCTGCACCCTCCTTTACCGGGCTGCAGTGCCAGACGTAGGTAATATATTCCCGAAAACGTGTCTCTCTCTCTCGAAAAAAGAAATAAAAAAAAGAATAAGGAACAAAAAATTACATAATATTGGCCCTTGTTTCCTCCAATTTACGACTCTAAAATACCAGAGTCGATAATCGTCTCGTTGAAACTTTACCTCACAAAATATCACTAATGACGACATTTATATCGTGACAGAGTACAATAATGACTGTCTTACACGTACGTGCTTTTTTATCAAACTATATAAGTAGACGCCGAGACGCAGCTGTCTTACAATCGGTAATAATTGGATTGGCGACTGCAGACGACGAATTCGATCCGCGACAATTAATTTCTATCGATTTTTTCAGCGCCATTTTTTTCCCCACTTTCGAATTCGCAATTCGATAGCGTGAAGTGCACCTAATCCGGAATCATCGAGCCTTTTGTTTTCATAGTTTTAATTGCAGTCTGCCTTATGCGGCGGATATTATTGTCTCGAAACACGCGAGTCTCGTTTTATATCACGTAATTGCACCGGCGGTGGAAAAGCGGGCATATAACTTTCGATCAGTTGAAGTCAGGGTAGGTATATAGGTACCTACTACCTTTCTGGCTTGAGAAAAGGAAGACAGACCACTTTCCCGCTTATACCCGGAATTGTACGGCGTCGATCGGTTGCCTGACTCCGCGACGATCGCACAGGCCTTTAGGGAATCGGATCAAGTTTTAGTCGAGCGATCGGGAGTCAGTCCGAGTATCTACCGGTCTTGAGAAACGATACGTTCCCCGTCGCGACGACGTACATACATGTTCATATCTTGTAGGTATAGAGAGATTATACAATAAGACTGAAAAGTTAACGAAAGGTTTATCCCATTTCGATAGCCTCCGTTTTACGCCAGTCAATTTCTATACCGATCTGATTTTAGCGTGCGAATTATGCTAACGGGGCAAGGAAATTGTATGAAAAGATGAAAAAAGACTGCAAGTTGTGAAATTGATGTAACCTGCACCGTGTTATAGTTCTATAGATGGAAAGTAATTGAAGCGTTCTTTTTTTCTTTTCTTTTATACTCTTTTCCTTTTCTTTTATAGTAGTTCACTCTTTTTTCATTCTCATTCGAGAGTTCGATATGGGTTTATAAATATTTACAGCTGCTGATATCGCGTTTCAAAGGAATGTGTCACAGGCGGTTCAAGAGAAACAGGTTGGAAGAAATTTATTCTGTTAAAGCGAGAACAACAAATTACACCGATAGTTGATCTCTCCTAATGCGACACGAGGGAATGTTAAGAACTACATGAAACTCTTTTGGATCGTACGGATTATCCCTATTATTGGATCTAATTTTTCTTCATTTCTTTTGAACAGAGAAAAGAAAAAAATAATAAAATCACACCAACCCCGTGAATTTTAATACCTTTTTCCAATATCCCTGCTGCAGGCACGGATACAGTTTTCATTACGTATAATATAAATTTTTAGTCCATTAAACCACGCGACTGGAGAGAAATGAAGAAGTTATAATCGAGCCGAAACGCGCATTGCGAAAAACTTCGCGCACGTTGTAGCAATAGGAAAATTTTTACGATCGCAGCAAGAAAGAATACACAAATGGTGCCTCCGCTGTCTTTATTGCAGTAAAAAATCCCTGTTAGATTAAACTATCACAATTTTTGAACTCTTTGTGTTCGTCGTGAGAGAGTCCTATATTATACTTTAGATAGAAGCAAAGCTTTGCCCTGCGGGTCTAAGAATGCGTCAGACCGCTCATTTAAAATTCCATCAACATTTTTCGAGAACCAAAAATACTTAACTAATATATAACGCAGGAAATATGTTGTTACCATGGAAAAAAAAAGGATTTTTAAATCTAGACCAAAGCTCAGTCTGAACTGTCTTGTGCCAAATGGAATGCGAAAGATTCACTCTTTGATACATAGCTCAAAGCGCGGGGGGGATATTGCTGCCAATATTAATTGGCTAATAAAAAAAGCTGTCATCTCTCGCCCGATCTCCTCAGATCCATACGATCTTTATTCAATAGCTGAACAGCTTCTTCTTTGAATTATTATTTTTCATCTTTTCACAGCATGCAGAGCCCTTGCGAAAAAGCGAGAAGCATAATATTATAGAGCTTTATATCTTCGGAGCCGATGGGGATGTGTGTGTGTAAATTTATAAGTATTGGGCTATGTATTATACGTGTGGTAGGTACATACATACATACATACATGGAGGAACTCACATGGCGTAATATTGACAAGCACGTTGGCGCATGCGTATTTTTCTATCAAGTAAAGCTATAGACGTTGAGGGGGAGCGGCAGAACACGTACACGTACTTTAATTTATGTCAGAAGCTAGAAAAGTAAAAAAGGTGACCTGGACATGTGACATGAGAAAAAGAAAGACAGGGGTTATAATTTATACGATAAACTCTTCTATATACGTGCACTTGGAAACCATTTTTACTTTTTCTCACTCCGAGTCCGAGCTCTCGATTCTTAAACCACACTAGCGTTCGTCACCTCCGTTTCGGATTCACACGACGATGAGGGAGCGTTGTGTCTATCAAATTTCCCAATCCTTTATACATATGACACGACGGATGTAATAAAGGTGACGAAAATATCCGCCGAATCACAGATTGTTGAACTAGGAAGGTTGAACATGTAGAAAAAATTTTTTTTCAAGGCGAAACTAGAAGTCCGAATACGTCATTTATACGAAATAAAGTATCGGTCGCCCCGCAGCTATGGTTATAACGGCTTGTTTTTCTTTCTCAAAAAGAACCACCGGGAGTAAAGAACGAAACCTCGAAACGGGCGCGGACGACAGCGGAGTAAGATCCCGCCTTGGCGATAATACGGGGACACATCGCCACCTCGACGCGGCGATCGTAAAACCTCGCTCAGGTAAACGCGGTGTCGTTTGAGTCCCAAAGATGCCTGAACTCGACTTCCAGAGGATAGGACCGAGGCGAGGACCCAGAAGCTGCGGTCCCGGGGTATTACGATCTCGTCTATTCCCCATCATGGGGAAGTAAAAGGAGGATGAGAACGAGAATTGACTATCGCAGGGTGCATGTACCCGCGTGTACTGCCGGGGTGGTCTTGGCGACGACATAGGTTCATTAATTGACGAGATACTCGGAGATCCTTCAGTAGGAATACCTGAGATGCGCCACTCTGCGACCGGCGTTGCATGATGTCCGGTGTATAGAAAAATATAGTTGGAATAAAATTGACCGAAAACTAAGAAAATCGAATAAAAATAAATTGACCATTCACTACAGCTGTGCATATTGGGCAATTTTCAAAACAATATATTTCCTCATTCAATCCCCGTTATTAATGGATCGTATTTTTCCAACACCCGCTGGATTATAGTATCCCGACGAGTTATAGTACAGTACGTCAAGAGAAAAAGAACCACCTTGTTCCCCATCCGCCTGTAACGAGGAGAATCGCGAACTTCAGTGCTAATGAAGGATAGCTGGGTTCTTCCTCTTCTTGCTCGGTATTACGTTCTGTGTCCAGCTCCGGTTTTCTCTTCAACGATGGTCAGATCCGCGGCCGGTTCTCTTGGCACGTTTTAGTCCCGCATTCAGTGCGGTCAGCTGTCCCTCAGCTCCTGGTAGCTCATGCCAGGCCATCCTACAAGCGGTTAGAGTCCTGCTCTTATCTCTTCAAGATGATCTCGCCGCCGATGGGCTAGCTTTAGCAATTTATATCCCAGGGTCTCAATGTCTTCGAATGAACCGCGTGCAGGAAAGTTTTCCCTGCACTTTTAGGACGGCACTAAAACGTTTATGAGTTTATTGTGTCTAACAGCGTATCCGTCCATGGTTATGCTGGTTGATGGTTTCAGCGCCGAAGGACGGACGGACGGACTACGCAGGGCGCGCGGCATGCTTCACGCTTTTTTCTTTTTCCTTCTCTTTTTTCGTGTATCCCGTCTCGGTTTTTGCCAAAGTGGCTAAGTATAAGTAGGCCAAGCACTACTTTTCGATGTTTTTTCCTTTTTTTCCCTTATTCTTATTTTTTTTTTCTCCTTCTTCTTCTTCTTCTGGCAACCGTTTTGTCCTCACGATCAGGGGCCCTGCATAGGTACCCTGCACCAGCAGTCACAGCACGAGAAATCTGTCGTCGCTGTTCAGGGAGACAAGACATCCGTCAAGTGCTGACGAAGGGAGGAAGGAAGGGCCCGTGTGTATAATGTATAATGGAAGAAGGTGAGGAAGGACTAACAGCTAAAAAAAATTGAATCAGTGTTCCTCGATCGTCCTCCGCCTCACCCTGGACTCGATGTTTGTGCCAATTGTTCGATTTCCGAGTCCGGTTCGTTTAAACCTCGTCTGAGTTTCAATTGAGTTAGTAAAGACGACTCCCATACTTCGGTTGATGAAAATTACCATCCGTAAATGATAATTAGGTAATTTATGGACAGCATGCAGAGGAGCGACGAACGGTACCTATACCAACTTTTCTGCATCTGTCTACTGAAAGTGACGACGGAACGACGTAATTAAAAATAATGAACGTTTTCATTCGATTTAATTACCTCGGTATAATCACCTCGGTGACAATATTATTACATGTGTGAATAGCATAGCTGCGACGATCATAGAATTTCATTTAAATTTTAGTAGCGAAATTATTTTCTGTAGTTGGGTATAAAGTCGATTTTCAAGTATTCCCACAGCGCGTATAGAACGCGATTAAAGTCAACTGTTAAGTTATAGCCCTTTCCACATATCTGTTTATTAAATTGCAAGGTTATCGGATTCTTGGTCGCACGTCTCGACGCAACTGACCAGCAATAAATGCTGCTGTTAATTAACTTCAAAAGGCCGCAACAAGGTGCACGCATAATTCTTCCGTATTCCCATAAAATAATTACAATCAGCTTCACTCGTTTTATTACCTCGCGAAGGTCGAGCCACTGGAGTCCGAAATAACCCCTCAGGCGTTTTCATACACTTCATCGTTTCTATAGCGGCCACTGTATCGCAGAATACGAATTAGGTCCAGTTCAAGCGGTCCTGGCTACTCCAAAGCCGAGATTTGTCCGCTCGACAATTTCCCGCTAATTATTCTCGTAAATCAGTATTCCATAGCGGCTTATGAATTTTATTTTCTCGCATATTTCAGTCCGTTTCGTTCATCGCCGCGTTTTACTGACTCACTAAACGTTCCCTAAACTAGGCGTCAGCGTAAATCATACGAAGGAGTTGGAATATGCACAAAGAGGTGACGACGGATGACCGGGTGTCGAAAAGAGAAAAACTACACAAGCGAGGAACAGTGGGGTATGGAAGTCGACGTTAAAGTATATAAGTGGGTACGAGGCTGAAGCTGAAACGACAAAATAACACTCAACACACTACACTGCGAGGAAATGCACGGGCCAATGCTTAGAAGTACGAAAGCACGCCCGACCTCCTGCCAGACAGATTAAAATGACACAGTGTCCACGGCGACTTCTTCACAACTATAACCGAGAAAACTATCAAAGAATGAATACAACGAAAGGAAAATTCATTTTCCCTATTTTGGTTCCCTTTTTTAGAAATTAGAATTAGGGGGTACTCGTGCTGTTCTATGGAATCGGAAGATCATACCACGGATAGAATATGTATTTATCGAAACAAATTTTTCTGAAATTTTTTTCGTCATTCGTTCGTTCGTCGTTGATCAAAATCAAGACGTGGCACTATTTTCCAATTCGATAGAAAATCACAAATGAAGATTGTAGACAATTTGATGAACGGAATTAGACAATCGAACGTATTCGATCGCTACAGTTCTAGTGACACTATAAAATAGAGATGGAAAGTTATGAAGAAAGTGATTGGTCATTCGACGGAGTAGGTAATCAGTGAAGAAATACGAGTCGTCTAACGCGATTAAACAGTCCCTAGATCAATCTAAGCCTTGACGTAGCAGGTATGTTTACCTGAGGCATTAGAGAAGATCCGAATGGATCATTAGGAGGTGTCATAATCCAGTTGTATTCCTGTCCCTTAAGAATTCGAGCTCTTTTGTATTCGATTTTTCCACGTCAAGTGCTAATCGGATTAGGGACGGACCTTATTATATTTCAACATTAACCAACCCGTGTCTCTCGCTTAGAAAGTCACCTCTACCTCCGAAGGGCCAAAAACCTCGGTCAAAACTTTTCAGTTAAACCCACAACCCCCGTCACAACATTGTGAACTCCAACGGGAATTGAATACCCTAAAAGAATAAGGTAAGACTTTTCACATCAAGTTAAGAAATTAGCAGGCCTGTAATAGTAAACTTATTGTTAATTCACGCAAATTTCAAATTTCAAACCTAAAACCAAAATACAATTTACAAAGCTGTGAATGCACCCTCCAATCTTTCAAGAGAAAAAAAGCTCAAGCTATGGAAGACCACGTCATAAACCAATCGTTACATTTCGAAAAACTATTGCAATCCTGATCATGGAATGACCATTGAAACCACAAGACTCGATGTTCTCCAAAATTCGGTACGCGAAGACAATTAGAAAAGGTGGCAATCATTCTGCTGCAGGCAGCGTTTACTCACCCTGTCGTATTGGTGGGTAGCGGAAGCCGCTGAGAAAGGTTGAAATGGTGCAGGTCTCGCGGGACTATGATGAGCCGGATGTGCGGCGTGTGCGGCATGGGCCGTATGGGGGGCAGCATGACCATGGGCATGAGGATGCGGCGTAGCATGGGGGTGCGTTGGATGCGGGGGCGGCGGTGCCCGCTGATAAAGATATGGATAGTAAGCCTGGTACATGACCTCGGGGCAGCTCATCACTCCACCCGGGCCCGGCCCCCCCGAGCCGGCCTGGCGACCCGCGTAGCCGAACGTCGCACCACTATTTAAAGCCTCGTTGGCCCCGTTGACCTCGTCCACGCTCGTTATGTCTGCCGATTTCTTTGATTTCTCTTTAACGGTTAAACTATCACCAGCTCCCGCTCTCTGCACTCCTAAGTTATTTTCTCGGTAAAAAACCTCCGCATTTATTTATCGAATGGAAGTTTCAACCCTTAAACTGTTCTCCGTTTGCAACGCCGATCAACACATGCCCGGAGGTTCGAATACGATTGATTCCTTCCTCGGTTTATTGGACCGGAAATAATCACTGGATTATCACACTTGCACTGTAATAGGACCGCGGGAATTCGGAGTTCACAACTCTGCCGCTGCAGACACCAAAGACCGACAATTATTTACGTTTTATCTTATCTTCTTGATCGTTCACAATTAATGTTCGCCAAGAATTTTGTCCGTAACTTGTGCGAATCGATCGGTGGTGAAAAAAAAGATCTGAGGTAGTAGCTAGCGGGTTTAGTTGGTTCAAAAACCGGCTTTCGAATTATGGAGTTAATGACTCGCACGGTTTGGAAAACCTGATTTTTCTTCAGACTTAATAAATCCGTTTTAAATTCAAGGACTTTCGATTCGATGAAATAATCCGATCATTCCACGCCGAATGGAAAACGGGAATAATCTCTACCGAGATGCGTAGGTCCGTCGGAACCAGTCGGTCTACGAGTCGCGACGCTAGTCCCTGCACAACGTAGCGTCTAACTTCGACCTGTCACTAAGACGTCAAACTCCCTCCTCTAACCCGGACTGCTGCAGAGATCGATTCTATCCGCCAATCGAAATGCGTCACAATAAAATCACACGATTAACACTATGCGGAATAACAATGCCGATTGACGTATGAAAGAACTTCACTTGCGTGTATCGGTGCGTGTGCAGGTCTCTTCGAGGCGATAATTTCTCCTTCTTTATTTCTTATTCTTTTTTTTTGCTTATTTTTTCCAGGGGAAATTTGATAATTCTGAATGGCTTGGTGAGGGCGGAAAAGTCGCTACCCTTGAAATGTGAAAGTTTGAATGAAATTTATCAAAGGGAGTAAATCGAGGAATTTAAAAACGATTTAAATCCCGTATATTGTGAATATGATGTGGAATAGAGAGCACGTTGCTACCGGTTCACCCCCGAATAAAATACCCTGTGGTGGTTGTGTGTCTCTGGTGGGCAAACACAGACTGAATCCCAGAGTCTCGCCAACCCCCTCCACCCTGGCATTTGGACTCCTGTCTTTTTCTAACAGATTTAATCCTCTTCCTCTTTTTAACAGCACGTTTACCACGGAGGGTCGAACCCGATCGCCTCGGGCCCCTCCGTCGGCGCCGCCTCCTGGTAGCGACGCTTTTAACCAATCCTGAGGCTCGTCTTCAGCTACCAATGGGAAACGGAACATTAACCCTAGTGCCACTCCTACGAGGAGTTAGTATTGATCTCACAATGAACCCGAATCCCTCTTCCACCCCCGCTAGCGGTATTAAGAAGTTCGTACGCCGTACCCCGGCCGAGCCACCCTTCTGCCCGTCTCTTCGTTGGGAGAACCGGGTAATGAGTCTTAATTAACAGTTTCGCGGTGTTTCGGGAAGCTTAATTTTCTCCGGTAGTCAGAGCGTTACGCTGTTTCCTGCAGCTGCGATGGAATTTAAAACTTTTTACTTTTTTTCATTCTTATTCCTTATTCTTCTTCTTTTCATCTCCCTTTTTTTTCGCTTTTATCCTCCTTTTCTTTCATTTTATCGAAATGTATTAACATTGAGAACCGATTGTCTGTCGAGGCTTTCCGTTTATTCCCCTTATTTATCCGCGAGCTTTTTCCAGTTCCCGAAACAGTTTTTCGGCCCCCCTTTTCTTCGCAGAGACACTTTTCCGTACCACACCTCTTCATCGGGAAAATTTTTCGTCCTGACACTTCTTCGTCCGCGACATATCTGCTTTTATCTTTTACTCCGGAAGAATCAGGAAATTTTTAATGCATAGTGATTCCAAGTTTGATTCCGTAATTTCACAATTATCCCGTGTAGAAATTCTGTTTGGGCGCTAATAGGGGCCAAGTTAAGTTTCCTCGATATTATTCTGGCCCAAGTTTGGTCGCCTGTATTGGGCCCTTATCGATTTGTCCCGCTTTTTTCATTTGGCCCTATGTAGGTTTCTAAACTTGGGCCCATTCTGGTAGCCCAAATTGGTCCAAGTTAAATACGTGGGACAAATCGATAAGGGCCCAATACAGGCGACCAAACTTTGGCCTTCATAGTATAATATAGATAATATGGGCTATCTAAACTGGGGCAACATGGGATCTTAAATTTGGGTCAACATCGGATGTCGAGAGTGGGGCCAAGATTGGGCATCGAAGTTGGGCCTATAAAAAATGAGCCAGACAAAATGAGTCCAAATGTCCAGTTAACCAATTTTGACAAAAATTAGACAAGCCTGGACAAAATGAGTCTGAATGCCTGGCTACACCCCGACTCTACTATATCCAGAGAGACACTTTTTTTCTCTGATTAAATGCTATTCTATTGCCCGACTAACTAATTTCCGTAGTTACTTTGTTAGCGAGAAAGATTTCAGACAAAATAGCGGTTACTCTAAGTTAATCGCGCCGTGGTAGATGGCGTCTGATATCGTTGACCGAATGCCTAATCAATCCCTGACTTGGCCCAAGTTTGGCACAGGTGAGGCAGGCCCGGACAAAATTAACTTGGACGACTGAGTTAGCCCCGTCTAGGCCCAACCTTGGCACAGTCTAGGCAAGCCCAAATAAAATTGTCCGGGATGTCCAAATCAGCCCCGACTTGGCCCAACTCTGGCACAGGTTTGGCAGGCCTGGACAAAATTATCTTGGACGCCCAAATTAGCCCCGACTCAGCCCAACTTTGGCACAATGTGGCAGGCCTGGACAATATTAATTTGAACGACTAAGTAAGCCCTGACCTGGCCCAACTCTGGCACAGGTAAGGCAGGCCCGCACAAAATTAACTTGACCGACTAAGTTAGCCCCGACTTGGCCCAACTTTGGCACAGGTTTGGCAAGCCCGGATAAAACCAACTTAGGCGCCTAAGTTAGCCCTGTCTTGGCCCAACCTTGGCACGGTCTAGGCAAGCCCAAATAAAATTGTCCGGGATGCCCAAATCAGCCCCGACTTGGCCCAAGCTTGGTAGTAGTTAGGAAGCCCTTATTGTGGATGCCCTAATAATGCCTAAGAGGGGCCTCTTTTTAAATTGGGACGCCCGAACAATTTTCTACACGGGTCGTATCTCTTTCGACTAATTTATTGTACTGCTGAGTAAAATCCCCTCTGTCGCTAATATAGTATCCTGCAGATATACCGAATGTTGAGTCTGTCAAGAAATTATGAGAACCATTTACATCGATTTCTGTAATATTTAACGACTGATACAATACAGTCAAACATATTTCTATGATTATCCTAATAAATAAATAAATGGGTTCAAAAAAGAGAAGAAATAATCGTAGATTATAGACGCACGAGTTACGCAGGACTAAAAGGGGTGCGTACCTACGATGCACCGTCCGACACTTGACCGAATCAAATTGTATTCAAACAACGCGCGTGGTTAATCCCTCTAGTAATTCTGGCGACAGGTCTTCGGGGTTATAAAATGACTAGGGTCGGTGTAGGTACAATTTACTATATAAGTTCACTCGGGGTGTTGAGCAAATCCAATAAACCTGACGGCCGTGACATTTTCCCCATTGTATAAGACGCACAGTTTCTATACGTGTGTATTAAAACACACACGCATATAGTTTTCTATACATGGTACAGGATTCGTACGTACCGTTTTTTTTCTTTTTCTTTCTCTTTTTTTTCTCCAAAGTTTCGGGCACCCGCGAAGCTACACATCAAACGAAAGCAGTCTATATAGGGGAGTCAGGGCGCACGTGGCCACTCGACAATGGGGTGGCTCCCCGCTGCTAATAGTTTGGCATTAAATTTGTCAGCGATATTAACGTGGAAGGGAGGGAAATAGGAGATCAGACACTGGGGCAACGTGTATACGATGAATGGTGCACAACGATGGCCAGAATATGCTCGATATTATACATAGGGAGGAAGCTGGAGGGGAAGCTTTTATTGCTGATTTTCAGGGCGTATGTGTGCAGTGCAGATCGCTTTTATTATTCATGCACATATGTGTACATTTTATACACTCTCGTGTCTATATAGATTCTTCCGAAACTCGCACCCATCAACAAACCCGAAAACTGTGGCGGGGTGGTTTTGGTTGATAGGTACTCGAAATCCTCTTTTATATAAACTCGGAATGCGAAATCCCTGGCCATTTAAAACGGGGGTTAATTCCGCGCGAACGTAACATAGGATCGTATTTTTTCTCCTTGAATTGATGACAGTTTTCTCGAAGAAGATATTACGCGATGCATAGCTGCAATTAAATCCATGAAGCCTGGTACACCGCGATCCAGGAATCGATGAATTATATCCTGCGCGATTAGTACGGTACGTATAGAGAGGATTTATATTAAATAATAAAGAGACCGCTGGCGATAGAAGTAATCGCCGGGTTCTTTCGTCGATAATTTTCTACCCAAGATCACTCTGGTACGATTAAAGTTAACTACTTTGTTCCGGCGGTACGATTTCAAGACACAGAAAATACCGGTCATCCGGGTCTTTCTTTCTTTTCGTTTCTCTCTTTACTGGATATTATCGAGAGCCGATGATTATGCCACGTGAACATGTACGAGGCGGTTTTTTTTTTATTTTTTCAATCGATGATCGATGTTTCTTTTTTAGTATACGGGAAATATTATACATGATTCAGTCTTTTGCATATTGAATCGACACTTGTATGGGTAGATCACGGTTGAAAAAAATATATATAGGAGTAAAATCGAGCTCTCGAATATAAAAGCGAAATTTTTTTTCTCCACTGATCAGCAGCAACCGTCTCTATAGTATTCCGCCAATACTACCTACGTACAGTTTAGTTTGCCCAGCGAAAGAGACCAGCGGCCAAGTCCCACGGACAACACGCCGCTCAAGGAGCGCCCGGAATGTCGATATAGCAAATTAGGAGATTCTCAACATCCTTGCCGACGAGAAGTTCGCTTTTGCAAGGATGACACTACTGCGCCACTAATACTTTTTCACTGTCATTGTACAGAAGTAGATTTCCCCTCATCAACATAATATATAACATTCATATTTCTTCATAGAGGTATAGATTTTGCTTATTGATTCGAGAAAAAAAGAAAAATCACATTTCACTGGTTTTAGAATCAATTGAGCAAAAAATTAACATTTTTTTTCCTTTCATTATAGTTTATCAATCGAAAGAAGTTTTTTCAATTTTAATCAAATTATACTTACCAAAACTGGAGCTGATTATTTCCTTGTGAAATGGTGTGAATAAAAGACCTAAATTTAATAGTAAAATCGTTCCTTTTTTATTATAGCCTTATAAGTTATAACAAGAATACATGATAATCGATGTTGCTAATATAGCAGCGATCGTTTTCACTATAATAGCTGTTGGTATATCATTTAAAACCAAAATCATATTCGTCAACATAATAGCTGTATGTATATACCTATATCAATATTAAATCTATCCAGATTTAAACATGAAATCACCGTTATATCAAATTGCGTATTGAAATACTGCGATATACAATCGATTCATATATGGTATAGAAATTTAGGATAAAATAAGAGCGAGCTGGGTAGGGACTGCACGGATGTGCAGCAGGACAGAAGAAGAAAATAAAGTAAACTGTAGAAACACTTAATGCATAAGGAATTGGAATTGGGTTTGAAATTAAAATTAAAATGAAAATAAGGACCGGAGTTATAACGTAAGTCAACGCGCGGTTTAGGTTGGACAGTTTTTTTTACAACGTCTCTCCTGCACCGTCTTCTGCCGCCTTCTTCTTGGCGGCTTCCTTCTTCTCATCTTCGTCGTCCAAAAACTTGTCCCATTTCGCAATGCGCTCCTCGATCTCTGCGTCCGTTTCGGCAATTCTTATAAGCAAAGAAAACCGGGGTTCAAGACCAAAACTAGATATATGGAGCATTTATACCCGCGGGGGTGGGAGACGCGCGGTAATCACATTCCAAAACTTGGGAAGTGCGATTCGACATTTTCATTCAGAAGTTGAAAAATTTTAAAAATTTTAAAAATTGTATCATCATTATAAATGCTTATTCATAAATCATCTCAAATCAAGTTATGTATTGCGATGAACAAAAATTTCAATCTATTCAAATTACCACAATTTTGCGACCCCTAGGTAATTATTGGCGGTCTATTATCATGTGAGATTTTGAATTACCAAAGAATAGACGAATTTTCATATCTACAGTAGGTACATAACGATGTTATACACCGTTCGATGATAAAGTTAACCGACGCATGGTAACACAGTTGGCGACTTGTTCGCTGCCGATCTTCGTCAAGAAGTCGGTATAAAGTATAAACTGAGTGAATATACAGATTCGACAGTAAGTAAAGAAGGGATGTTGCATAACTCACTTGTATTTTGTCTTTCCGTCCCATATTTCAGCCGATATTTGCTTCTGGGCGAACCAGCGCCCGTTTAATAACTGGATACAGGCCTGTGCCTCGGCCGGTTCTTTGAACGTAACTTGAGCTACACCATCAGGGTGCCTCTAGAAACGGAAAAAATATTAATTATAGTATCGTAAGGTATCTTCGAAACCACTATGAGCACTCGGCCCTGCAGTGAGCCGAAATAAACTCGACCCAGAAATATGGACGTTAATCTAATCGCGAGTTAATGACAATTTCGATGACGCATGTAGGTAAGATGTGTTAGTCCATTAAAAATACGAAAAAAATCTGAAACTTGAAAGGATGCGTTGAAAAAAAAAAAAGGAGAATTTTTTACAACAAATTCGTTGACTTGTCAAATAGAAACTTGTTACTTTTTCTTCGAGGTATCAAGTTCGTTCAGTTTGAACTAGAGACTTGACTCTGAGTCGAGATGTAGGTCGACGTCTTTTTATGTCTGACGAACTGAAGCGACAATCGTTATATGTACTATACACACGCGGACACGAGTTTGTTGCGGCATGCGAGAGTCTGAAGAGCATGATGATAATACACAGAAAAAACGAGTTGTACCAATTTAAATTGGTCCAAAAAAAAATGTTTTTGTTCCAAGAAAAATTTCTTTGTCTCAAGAAAATTTTCTGCAAACGCATTGGAAACCGAAATTATCTTGAATCAAGTAAAAAATGTTCTCGAACCAAGAAAACTCTCTTGGATCGAAGAAAGTTTTCTTGGTTCGAAAAAATTTTGTCTTGATTCAAGATAATTTCGGTTTCCAATGGGTTTGCAGAAAATTTTCTTGGGCCAACAAATTTTTTTTCCTGTGTAATTGCCGCCAAAATTCCACCGCGAAGTATGTAAATTGAATGTAATAAACGTGATCTTCGCGTGCGTAATGTGAGACCGGTAAGTTATTCACGTTTTGTTTGGTAGGAACGAGACTCGGGCTTTTTTTTAAGCGGCAATAGAAGTCAGACGGAATTAAGAAGAAGAATAAGAAGAGAAAAACAAGAAAAACGAATGACTAATGGACCGAGAAGTCATTAATCCGTCGATGGGATGACCTGACCTCATAAAACTGTCGACATTGAGACACACCCAGAGCCTCAGCTCATCCGTGAAAACCACTGCACTGTCGAATTCCGCCTCATCTCGTCTTCAAATTGTAATAATTTATGCGATATCCTTGACTGACTCGCCTAACTGACTTCTATTAACTATTCATAGAAACAGATATGAGGAATTTTGTCTAAACAAAAAAATGTCGGTATAATAATACAGTGAAAATTCTCATGAGGGTTTTTTGATTTACGTTATAAATTAGATGAATTGAAAGATATTTTTGGGATTTCTTTTTGACCGCGCAGCTGGTACTCTTGTTGACCATAAATTTTGTATGGGAAAACTATTCAACGTTTGCTTGTTATCTCAGTATGAAAAATGTTTACTCGAAAGTATAAAGAAACTGGGGGGAATATGCGTTTACGTTAACAACAATATATCTGTCTTTCGGTATAGTTTATAGCTAGCAATTCACTGCCGCCTACGCTCTCGCATATGTAATACATATTTTTACATAATAAACGGTATTCAGCTGCAAAGATTGTAGAACTCGTTGTATTAATTACTGGCCATAAATGAAAACAGAAATAGCTCTCGGCAAGTTATCCTATTTTTTTTCTTTTTTTTTGTTTTCCTCGCTTCTTTTTCATTTTACATTGAGGTTAATTTTATTATCACAGGAATCTTGAGTATTCGAATCGTGACAAAATAACGATATTACTCTGGCGTCGGATTAATTTAAAAAATAAAGAAAAGTACATATTCCAATTAGCAGTACAAGCAAGAAGATCATTTGAGTAAAGTATATGTGTGTTTGTAAGATGAATGTAACGCTACAAACGTGTTCTGAGAATCAATTCACTTTCTGAACTAGTTCTGAGACTCGCAATCAGTTACATGATAATAGTCGTATACTTGAATGAATAATAAAATAGTTGAAAAATAACATAGAAGTTAGCTTTATACACTTTAACCATACGAAACGCTGAGTTGAAAATAAAAATTTTAATCGCAGCTGAATGTTGAGTATAAATTATTTTTAACCGAGAATTATAGGGTTCGATATCATAGACTTACTGATAATTCAGACAAGTCCTCGATGATTTATCATTTATAGTTTATACCATTCGCAAAACTATGAGTTACAGAATACTAGTTGCTACAACTCATGTCGGTACATTTGCCTTGCTCATTAGGAGTAGAAGACACTAACTTAAGTTTTTTCGGGTCAATGAGCGTGCGAAACTTTTGCGCCTAGACTAGACAGAGTCGGATGATACGGCAGACTGATAGAGGCATGTGTGTGCTTGTCACTTACATTAAATCATGTGATCCAATGAAGCAGCCCTTTGAATTACCAAGTAATGCTCTTTCAAGTTCAGGCAAAAAATCTATGGCATGCAAAAAAAATAATATAAAAAAGGAACAGTTGCTAGGCGCATTATCATCTTGCGACCATGTGAACACAAACGTGAGAGTTTAAGCACTACGTATGCGTAGATTATATTTAGAAAAAATTTGTGTTTCAAATAAATTCAAACTGCCGAAGTAGCTTGGCACCTTCTTGTTGATTTTTCTAGTAACGTACAACTGCGTGCAATGAATAGATATTCTAATCCCAAAACGCGATTCGAATTTTGTTTACCCTAACTTTTACGATCCCCCCTGTATAATTTGTTTGCTTTTGCCAAAGAGTAAACACACACGTTGCAGCATAATAGGTAATTGCAATAGCCGCACGCGAATCCGATAAGCACTGTTCTATGTATGTAGGTATGTAATAATATTGCAGAATGGGTGTACGTAAACCTGCTGCAAAGACCCCGAGGCAAAGATTATTCGCACGAAATCCCACATAGGTAATCAAGCAACGAATATAAACATGGTAAATTTGTGACTGTATCGGTTGATCAGATGAAAAAAAATGCTGTACACGTAGCAAAGTATATTCACACGTTTTTAATATACATGTAAAGACGAAAAGTTGAGCGGAAATTTTTTTAGGCAATTACGTTGGCAAATATCATCCAGTACACAAACCATGAGTTCTATTTCCTCTCATCCTTGACTAAATCGTACCTTCATAGCTAGGCAAATAACGATTTGCCCTCGGATTTGCCCCACGAAATACAAGACGTAGAGACAAAGTGACCATGGAAATCAATGTGGCCTTAAGTAGTCGAAATTAAGAAAAAAGAAGAAAACGTCATCTAACGATGAACACACGTGATGTTCAGTCAGTTGATCAGTCTAACACATGAAGCCGCTAATTTGATTGCTAGAGAAAATCATCGATGTGCTTTTAGGTAAAACTTGATATTTGAAGTAGGTATCAGCGTTCGATTACCTCAGGACTCGTGCAGAGTCAAGGGCTTGCCGAAAATTAAACGAAACTATAGGATTTCCTAGTTTTTTTTTTTATTCGTAAGGATGATATCACATTCTGTTTATGTTTGTTCTTTTCATTATGCGTTTCACGTGGATAGTCGCGTTACTTTACGTTACGTAATGAACAAGACTTACTTCATCTTTGACAAACTAAATACTTCGAATGGAATTCCATTCGCAGTAGGTATGTATAAAGAAAGAAGTCTGCCTGCATGCAAGTGTGCAGGAACAACGGGAAGATTGACTAACCATCGCCTGTATTATGCAATATTCAAGGGAGAACAGGGCGAAAGGGCGTATGTATAGAAATTCAACGTAAAAAGGCAAAAAGAAAAGTTCGAAGTGCCCATTTTGCCCCGGGCTCGCCCAATACTTTTTTATTGGTCGAGCTCACTGCAGATATCTTATACAACGTTGTAAAAATGATTGAAGACTTCATTAGCCCACCTTTTTCCACGATGCCCCATCTAATCATTTAATTCATAAAAGATGATGAGGTGTATGCTACAGTGAGAAAGATGAAGCTTGAAATACATCGTGAGATGGCGATAAATGTGGTGATTTTTGTTGAATGAAAAATAGGAAAATTTAATATAAACTCACGTCGTATAAAACAACTTTCTTGACGTCACCGCACTTGGAACATTCTGCACGTAAATCCTGCTGATATTCAAGAAGCAGAGTAACCTCCTTGTCAAAATCTTCAGGACTGAAAAGGTTCTTTATGACAACAACTCTTTCGGACTTTTGGGGCTCGCCGCGCATTCGTTCAGGTCTCCAATCGAACAATCTGTAATCAAATAATAAAGACGTCGATTTTATTCATTGAGAATCATAGTCTCATCTCTTCACAGCTTAAGCTCACAGAGGTGTGTCGTCTCAGTTAATGATAGTGATGATCTCAAGTTTCGGCTCCGTCTTCGTGTCGTCGGCAGTATTTATCGCCGCACGTTATCGTAGTAGGAAATTTTCATTGTCGTAAAGATCTCGCTGAGTTGAAATCATTTATTTTACAATTCCGTGCAACGTGCTTTATAACGCGGTTAACAATACGAGGTGTTTAATTACTCGAACATTTCATAATCGTTCGCTGCTAATTGTAAGTTAGATTGTGAATCTGGGTCATCGTTCTAGAATTTCTCGACAATTCACGCGTATTCATGTAGTACGTAATGGTTCAATGATCCTGGATTAAAAATAATTATTCTATAAATAGGTTACTTGTATTCTCGATTTGATCTAGTGATTCATAGATCGAGAGGGAAAGGCGATCGCCAGCCTTCGTATACACCGAGTGATTGATTGCCGATTATCTTATAACGAAAGTTATGCGACCGCGGTAATAATTCGTACAGCGAAGAGATTGTTCGGTCGAATTTGTCCCCCGAAATGAAATATTACTTGTGAAGAAAGGAATCGTTTCGGTAAAAGAATGAATTTTTTGTTTTAAAGTTTGAACCGTCTTTCAAATTCTCTCGTAAATATTTAATCAAACAAAACATACGGTGCGGCGATAAATGATTTTCGAATACATATTTCTCGCACGGCAGGTGCGACCCGATCGCATCCATATATTAAAAATTCTGGCACACAGGCGAGAAAAGAGAAAATGAAAAAAGAAAATGAGAAAGAAGAAATAAATGCCGCTTTTATAACCGGTCAAAAACATTGAATTCTTACCTCGGTGTTTGTATAGCTCGTAGGATTCATTCATAGAGTGCTAAATTATACTACAGCGAACACGTACTAATTTCACATACTCCTACGCCGTATAGTATTATATACGCACAAATTACTCGTATGGTTAACCGCGAACAGAATCAGTGTCTTATTCATCTGAGAATGTGGCATAAAACCACAAGCGAATTATCATGTTGCCGGAAACGCGGTGTAAGATTTTTTTCACGGCTTCTAATAATTAAATTCAGCATAATTCAAGCCGCGATAGAATAAACTGCGACTGAAATGCGAAAAGCTCGATCAATTGCGTGCAATCGATTATCAAAGTGCTTTTTCGAGGAACTGCATGGGCTTTCGACCGGACGGAATTTATCATCGATCGCAAGATTTCTGCCGAGAAATTTTTTCAATCCTCGATTACATAAGTTTAAAAGTACTGATTCATGTTATTTGTCAAAAGCACCCTAAAACGACGCAATGTCATAAACCCCATATAAATGGTGCGCATAACCGGTTTGAATCGGGCATCGAACCCGTCTGTGAATCAGACGACGATATTCTCGGCTTACCGACTAAGACAGTAAAAAGCATGACCCTTACGCGGGAAATAACGAACGTAATAGCATGTTATACGTCGGTTGGTTCACGCGCCTTCTACCGCAGACAGCTTGGCATTCTACACCGCGTGCATGCATCGTCGCGGTTATATGTACCAGATTTTTTCTTCTCTCCCATCCTTGCATTACTTCAATGCCTAATGGTCGAATGAAACGCGAGATAGGGGAGACCCAACTCTCGCATATGAACGTGCGGCAGCTCGTATTGTAGGACCAGGATGTGAACAATGTTTAATAATAAGCGAGCTGCAGGGGAATAGATTCACATGCATAAAAGTCTAGTCAAAATGTATATAAGAAGACAGAAACACCATTCGTCATAGTCGAGAAATTGACGCCTATGTTCCGGCTGGTCATAAAACTGTGTAATACGAATTTAGAATTCTCTCTAGCTGTATGCAAACCAGTATGCATTTCCAGAACTGCCAGAGAAAATAGCGTAAAAGTGAACGGCACCTTCGGGTTTTTGGCAGAGGTACAAAATTCCTTCGGTCTTATAGCGATCGAATCCTCGTCAAAATAACAATGCTTACATAAGTAGCTGCGAGCCACGTCGTCCAGCGTTTCGGATTAACATAATACCTGTATCTGCGTATCTGAGGCAGAGTTCGGGGAATAGAACAAAGCGCGACCCAAATCCATACTGTTTTGATTCAGCCGTTTAAATTCGTTATGTCTTACGAAAATGTGTGGCAATTTCTATTAGCATAGAGTGATATAGAGCCAACTTCATTTCGCGAAAATCTAGCGTTGGGGATAGCGAGCTAGTGAAACGGACACTGTTTCTGCTCATAGAGGCGTAAATTGAACTTAATTCGGTACGTAAAGTATAGAGTAGGTAATGTGTAAAGTTTAAAACTACATATCAGTGAAAAACGATCAACATAGCAGTGCGCAGCTGGAGGCATACTGCAGAATCTGTCTTGCGCCAAGCTGTCTGGTTGAACGTCAAAAATACTCGACTGCGAGGAAGAAGACCGGGTCTGAAGTTAAGAGTTTGTTTCTTTTGGAACGGGCAAAGAAATGAGGAGGAAGTGAGAGAGGTTTCAAATAAACATAATCTTAGTTTATTGGTGAGGCGTGGTTGATACGAAATTTATGATACAATAGGTCTACTTACTTTTCGTGTATCTTTTTAGCACGCTCCTTATCTTTCTTCTTTCGTTTTGGCTTCAGAGCTGGATCGTATGTTCCTTTCATTTGAAACTTAGCTCTTTGAACTGACAAGGTGTTGCCTCGTATCTGAGAACCGTCCAACAGATGTAAAGCTAGATTGACAGACTCTACCTGTAAGAAAAATGAGAAAAACACCTACTATAAGAGTTTGGAGACTCCGAATACGCTGCATACGCTGCATGCCTTTATTTCCCGTTCTTTTATCATGCGCTGAAAGAAACGCCTGTCCGGAATAAATTATCCACTTAATAATCCTCTTGCAAAATGCAAAACAGCTGGATTATACATATAACGATCAATAATTAAGCAACGGTAACCGCAGGTTCTGAATTGCCAATACTACTCGATGAGACGTGGAGTCAAACCACAAAGATCATTCCAACAGTGTGCCTATTCTCTAGAATCTTATGATACTACCAGTCGTTAATTTGACACTTAAATCCCGAGGACTATACTCATTGTCGATTTAGTTTTAGGAGCGTAAGTGACTTCTGACTTTAAATCACTTCCATATCAACGGCCAATGACTGTAACAATGATTTGTATTCCCTTCACATGAATAACTGACACCATATGAATTTGAAATACTACCAATAACTCCAGATTACTCGAAGTGACTCGAAATTACTCTCAATGACCAACTTTCGGATACTTCAAATGAATTTAAATTGAGATCGCAAGTGCCTCGATAAAATCAATTTGTTACGACTGTATTGTGAAGTGCTGAACAATTCCTCTGTCGTTTTTGGTATTGTTATTAGTCACTGGTATACCTGATGCCGCTGTATGGCGTACGGCTCGGTAATTGTGCAATAACCAGGATCAAATAACTCGTCTGTAAAAATTGGAGCTTAATGAAGCGTGTATCCGAGGATTCGCTTGAATGGAGAAATGAAAAAACTCCTTTTCACTCTGCGAATCCGCACAAAATGGTTAAAATAAATTCATAAACCCGTTATACGGTTCATGAAAAGACGTAAATTTGCAAAAGATAAAATCTGGTGACCATGGTTGAAGAATTTTTATGTACAAATAGTCGGAGGAGTAATCTTGTTTTAATAATTCATTTGTGACCAAAGAATCGTCTGTTGAAGCCTCGAATTAAAGTGTCGCATAAATTTTGACCAACAAATACGCTTTTAGGCAGAAAATCGTAGAACCGGTCTATTCTAATCTGCAATAGGAGAGAGATTCCGACCAGCTTCACGTACGATCATATAATATACAGAATGCAGTGGTTAGCCTTTCAAATTTTATCTGAAAATATTTCTTTGATTCGGTTATACCTCAGAAGATCTTCTCTAATCTTTCATATGCCTATAATCATGGCGATCCTTTCGTTTCGGCGAGTGAAATTGAACAGATCTATGTAACGAACCAACGCATTTGGAAGAAAAATTTTAATAACAGACGATGACGATCGCGCGAAACGATGTTCAACGTAGCTAATCATAGTTTTAAATAGCCAATGAACGATGGTATTAATTCAAAACAGCTTTGTCGAGAACCGCGAATCAAGATCAACGCGAGTTATTTTATATCATTAACGTATCTTTATACCTACTATACCCGCCCAGAGATTTCAGCCTTGAATAGTAATGAAAGTCTCCGTTTCACAACTCGGTTTGAATCGTAAACGTGACTTATGAGAACCCGAACAGGTACGAAACACACATCGTTCATCGCAAGCAAAAATTTTTGTCCATCCACTCCTGTACAAAATTCTATCAAATTTTTTCAACATCCTGCAAATGGTATGTCGATAAAATATTATTAGCGTCACAGCTGGCAGCTGCTGGGTTTCATTGACGATGCAATAAATAGATGGACTCAATACTGTCCAACGTGGTCTTTAATTTTCTATTTCTATTTCTTTGCGCTTTTATATAGAATTTTTGGGGTGTCCGATATCGTTAGTCCACGTATAAATGATCATTTTCTTCGGCTTGAGAATTTTGCAACTATTCTAGCGAATGAATGACCGTGTCAGGTTCGAAAAATTCATTCGTTTTCAGGATTTACGCGAGCGAGCATAAATGGCATCTAACAAATAATCTGCACAGTGTAAGCTCTGTTTTATTCTGATTACCCGCAGTATATATATAGGAAGAAAATGACGTAATATTTATTAGACGATGCTTGGATTCCTAGTCGTCAGGGAATAACTAAGTACAAGAATAATCATGGAGTCAATTAGCGTCTCGGTCGAATTCGTTGACAGTACTAGGTAATGGAAAAGATCGTATGAAATCTTTGAATCCCCTAGCCTAGATGATGATATCTGGGAGTACAGAAATAAGTTTTTCTCTAATGCCATTGACGTGTGTCATTGGTAATTGATAATTATCAAATCAAATCTGAAGATCAGAAACTCGTATGTAGATACTTTCGTGGGAGTTTACATTTCTTTGCTCAATTCATATCGTTGATGTTAAATTGATTGAGTTGATTAGACAATTACGTTCAATAATCAACTATGAATGCCGATGATTCTGACCGATCGATATGTCGAGGATAAACGGTCAGTTCAAACAGATCATCAAAGATGAGAGATGAAAGCTGCAAGCTGAAAGATTGAGAAATATAGACTGACCACAAATGCAAGGGGGGCACATTCCACCGGATAATTTCAGATTCGGTCAATTAATCTGGCAGACATCTTCACTAAATTACACTAGGAATGACCCAGGCGCCAATTGAACCAGAAGAATATTCGAATGAAATTGCATTAGGCGATTTGATGAGGCGTCAAATGGTCCATGAAGGAGGTATAGGCCGATTGTTCGCCGGAAGAAATAATATACGAAATGTAAAAGTGATATGTTGGATAATGCAGAATGAATGAAATGTGTGCCTACAGAAAAACTTCGCATGTATATATGTATGGTGGAACGTAATCACGCAGTCAAGACACATGTGGGAAGAATGCTTGTGTCTAGTCGGATTACGCAAATGACAAACAGTTAGAAATTACGTTTACAACTAGGTATAGGTACTAGACGAGTTAACCGTTTGACCTAAAATCGTCACCCCTAGAAACGGAGTATGAAATCATAGGCAGTTTTGACTAATGCTTATAGAAAAGTAGTGAAATATGAATGGAGTGAAATGCGCGATCATAAATATATCGGATCCCTACGGCACGGCGGAACTCTTCCTGCAGGACCATTAATCAAGCATTCGCTCCTAGTTAGCATAATCGTTTATTTTAATTGATGTAATTACAACCTCGTGCTGCATATTATAGAGATTATATTGGCTATTGAAAATCACTTAGATACACCCCTGGATATGGACACACGTATTAAATCAATGAGGATAAACGACCAGCATTGAAGAGATATGATAAATTGCTGGTAGAAAATTGATTGAACATTGTTACAGGAAGAAACAGACTAAACAGTTATAGGGGAAAAAGATGTAAATTTCTGATCTCTAAGTCAACAGGAAATTTGAGTCGCGATTTTAAACCGACGATGCTGTTATAACCGAAGCGAATATATGACATCACGATGTTAACCAAGCGGAAGGCGGTAGCCACATCTAATAAACCTTATTTCATAGCAAACGACAAACTCCCTGGAAATATTGCGTCAGGGCTTGCGGTCGTCAAACGTGACAGGAATATCAGTATACATATACGAGTAAATAAACTAAGCAATTATAATTCTGATGCCAGATATCGGCCGAACGATCGTCGTCGTCGTCGTCGTCGTCGTTGTCCGACAGCGTTTCCAATAACTCAGAACTGTTTATAGATTTACGATCATACATCTGTTACGGAAAACTGACCTCTCTATATGGGGTCAGCGACCGGATGTACATATATAACATATTTTTTTTTGTTTTTTTGTTAATAAATTGTCGACTATGGATAACAAATTGTATTGACATAGGGAATAATGAAGTGTCAACTACTGTTATGATACAGCACTGATTGCTAGGAATATTCCGAGGTTGCCTGGCATTACACTGGTCGTCAAAATTGTATGTTCAAAATTGAGGGATATTCTTCTTGATTGAAATTTCAAAGTTAGATCATATTTGTGATGAACTGATGAGAAAAAAAAAAAGAGACGAGTGTCATGTTCTATTTTTTCATCATTTTGTAAAAAGCAGATGAAATTAATGTACCGCAATTTTATCATTTTGCTACAACCGTATATAATTATTATTTATTACCTATTCTATGACAAAAATCAATTGAGAGTTGAATAGAATTTGTGGAAGATGACCAGACAAAAATCTGCACATATGTGTATGAAAAATGACTGTTACGTTTGTTTGGAAATCTCGCGGACCACCCAAGCATCTGGACCCATTACGCGTAAATTTGAGATATAGACTGCTTCACTCTCTCTTCTTGATATCTGAGTCACCAATTTATTGTAGCGAGTTATACTACACGCTATCGAACATTGGGCTGAATGGTATATGCTCGTCAGTATTGGCGTTTAACTATACATATAGATTATTATTATAAACGAGCAAGGATAAAAATCGAGCTAAAATGTATATTCAATTACGATATCGTGAACTTTGAACAAGTATAATTACCCTGGGGAGAGACATGGTATCATGAAATTAAATGGTTAATGATAGAGAATGAGATTGGCAGGGTACAGAAATTACGCTCAAATGACTCGCGTTCACGATGCAGAACCTTGCCAGCTACGGAACTATGTATGCGTTAAGTAATTGAAATCTTGCAGAAATAATTATTCTTGCAATTCGAGAATGAGGGATGTGTTTTTTTTTTCTTTTTTTTTATTCATCTAATTTATTTATTTCTCAATTCGAATAGATCTTTCGCACATCGCTGATGTTTCAAAGCTCAACTCTATCAGTTAGTATACTTTAGGTTTCTTCGATACAATTAAATTTTCAACTTTTATCCATCATTCAGATCCTTGGCTCGACGATCCCCGAGTTTTAGCACCTCTGACAGTTCGTTTATTGAAGTTGATTTAAAAAAAAAACAAAGAAACTTAATAACAACGAAAATTAATACGCCATTGATCCATCATCGGAGTGAAAAAAAATTCTGAAAATTTCCGCGAAATATAAGCCAGCTGCGGAGCAAAGCGGACGTCTGGTTCTGCATACACGAGATCAAAGCGTATATCTTACTTATATCTACGTACGTTAGATTTATGTGTATAGACTAATTTCTCTACGCACAAAGTATTAGCAGTATAAGGTACCTCTATGGCGAGATCAGAGAATCATGTAAAGTAATCAACGACGATGAATATTGCTCAATGAAGATGTAGCTTACAGATCGTCAGCGGCGACGGGCATGTCGAAAAAAAATATTGGCTATGATTATACAAAAGTATAATTAATAAGCTGTTAGTTTTAATTTGTGGTTGTTTACGGTTATTTCGTCGGCGTTGATAAGGGTGCCTCGTAAATTGATTAGGCATACCCACCGCCCGCGCCAGTTTAATTAGAGAAAAAAAAAAAGATAGCGTATTTAATTGAAAGAGATTATATACCAAGACGAAGATATCCAAGCATGAACCTATTCAACATTTCGGCGTAATATCTGAAGGAAATAAAAATGAGCGAATGAATAGATTGTGTCACTTCGTTAAACTTCTATAAAGTTTTTATAGAAATATGTATGTTGAAATTTGAAGGAAGAATATTGCCGCAATGATCAGATGATTTTTCCCACCTTGCGTTCCACAGCTACTAATGTCATCACTGGAAATATTCCCTTTGACGAATCCGTATTATAAAATATCATATCTCAAGGCGAGCCATAAATTATATAGGTAGGTACCTATCTATATGTGGGTATGGGATACGCCAATGATCACCTCGAGAAAGAGGAATAATCAAATACAAACTAATAGATTTGTATACCCATCGATGACGCGATTTGAGCCTAAAAATTTTCAAAACTGTTGGAAAGAGCTGCAGGGGATTCGAACGACAACTCATTCGCTGAATTTATTTATAACGTTTGTAATAATCAGCAGAAAATGCGAGTTGATAAAGAATTTGATAAATTTCGTGATGTATGACTAATTGTTAATTGCCCTACATTATTTTAGCTACTTTATTCTGTTTGTGTAAACGAGAAAGAGAACGAAATCTAATAGCAAGAATTGTGGTACGATTCCGTGATGTTTATAGGCTGCACTGTTGTAAATTATGATAGAACGGGAAACGAATCAGTAAACAATGACGATGAATGATTCCAAAGAAGACTATAACTAACGTAATTATTCACAAGAATTTTAAATGCGACAATCGTCAAGAGAAATGGTTCTGAAGAAATCCTCCTTCGACCTCTTAGCTCGTGTCCCGCCGATTCTATTCACGGTCTATACGAAGAAAACGATGTATGAATATTCTAGTCGATAGTTTAAACTTCGCAAATAACTCGGTTGCGGGCTGGACCTATAACCGTGTTATGTTTCATCTCACCTATTTTTTTATTTAGAATCATCTAGCGGAGTCATCCTATTTTTAATTTTAGTTTGAACGTGTGTAAAGATGACCGACATATCCAAATACACCAAGAAGCTCTAGGAAAAGCGTGGGTGTATAATTGATCATGACATGACTGATTATTAAAAGAGCTGGATGTGTTAGAAAAAAACTGAAAGCAACCTTTAACGAGGAAATCTGCAAATTTTTCATTCTAAAAAAAGAATGAGTATTATTGGAATTTTTAATATAGCAAATTCTTCGCCTATTTTCGGAAGTATACTCATATAGAGTAAGCCAGAAATATTCAAATTGTATGAAATTTCTTTCGAAATCTAAACCCTCACTTCGAAGTGTTGATGTTAGTTGTCAATGCAAGCACGTTATTCACTGACTGGCAATCAATCATCATTAGCGACGCGAAACGCGTGACTCGAAGGTCCCGGTTTCCTCTCTACACATCACCTGCACATATCAGGTATACCTACTCGTGCGAATCGCCATTTGTTGCCCTTGCTAATAAAATTTTTGACGAGCGAGATAATCTATCCTACTTGATGCCTGCATATCCCACAAATTCAGACATGCAATATCAGGACTATCATAGGTATCATATATCTCTCTGAACTCAACGGTGATTCGTACATCGATTGCACCTCGTAATTTTCTCCTCAGGGTATACAGCCGTGAGGCGATTAGGAATTCACGAGAAAAGTAGAGGTTGGAAGAGGCAAGAAATAAAAAAAGGAACAGTAAAATTGAAGAAGAAAAAGAAGAGATGAACGACGTAGGTGTCATAAAATTCTCGCTCGCTCATTGCTGCATAACGTATGTAAGTTGAAACATGAAATTCTTGCCTCACAAGTGACTCAAGATGATGCTGTAGGTAGTATCCTACTCATGCTTTTCCATCGGATCGGAAAATCATCCCACGGGTAGAATGTTCATCAGAATGAATTTCCCTTTGAGGAACCGTTTCGATCTGGATGAACGAAGAACAGATGACCGAAAAATTTGGGGAAAAAACATAATTTCAAATTAAAAAAAGAAAAGAGCACCCTAACTCGTCATGTCTTTCGAAATGGTTTATGAACCGCATTTATTCTCCAATAGTTTCATTTATTGCTGCAGTTTGTCCTTCCCTAAACTTTGACCGTGCTAATAATCGAGGCTAGGTATATTCTCTATCAAGATTATCAATAATTGACATTTGTACACCTGCAGTTTACTTTCTAACCGCATTCTACAGCTGACTGCGGTGATTAACGTAATTGGTAAATTGCAACGCGTTTACATACCTGCAGCGGTATTTTCTGGCTATCATCAAAGGCGGATTGATATCATTGGAAACAGCTAGCTAGTTTTTTTCCCCCGTAGTTTTTCTATAGATCAATGCTTGATCATTGCATTTATTCATTGGATGCAGACGTAGTGTAGGTATAGGAAATAATCAACAAGTCGCGAAACAAAACTAGGTAACTTCGTTATTTATTCATTTTTCGTTCCTTGAATGCATTTCAATTATATTGGCAAAAGATTCCAGCAAATTTGGTAAAACAAAAAAGGACTCTTATTTTTTGGGAATCTATGAAAAAAATTCCAAGTAGAGTTTTCCGGTTTTTATCCCCCACTTCTTTTTACGAGATGGCAAATTGAATGCACAATTAATTCGCCAATCGAGGCATAAAATCGTGTATTGAATTCTTAAAAACTGGTATATGAATCCAGAAAACCCTTCATCCCTTCTTTTAGATTCCCATTCGAAAACGCTTCACGTTGCAGTTACTCTTTTTTCTCAATCAAAACCATTCAACGTATTTCACAGGAGGAGCTATATTAGTTTAAAAAAGAAAAAAAAAAACGGACTCAGCACTCACAATTAATGTCTGCAGCTTCTCCACGAACACTGTGCAGGTGTAGCTGTTAGTCGGTATAATATGTTAATTAAACTCTTGTCTCTCCTGGAGATTTGCACGTCAGTTAAACGTGATACCTAGGGTGATTTTAATCTGGTTCGAAAAGTAGATAACCGTTTTCACAAGTACATACATTACCATACACATAGTGTAATAAAAGAAAGAAAAAAGAGATTTGCCACAGTAGATTTTTCCACGGTTTCATATCTCCGTATTTATTTTCATGTCAGCCAGCGTTATTCTCAGGAGTCATAAGACTGCAGAAAGCAGAAAAAAGTTATCACTATTGAACTCGCATCTCTGTAGAACGCTATATACGATATTTTCTCAATGAAATGAAAAAATAAAAATAAATACAGGTCAACCAGTAGTTATCTACACAAGTCTAGAATCACATTAAAATCGCGAACCGTTTTCATATAACGCATTTGATTTGTATACATATTACGAGTGTTAATGAGGTGATTGAAAATGCAACGATCCGAATTTAATGTTCTACGATTGAACGGATTCGGTAACAACAACGTTACACAACGGAATCTATTATCCGTGAACTTGCCTATACTACATCGAAGTATGTAGTTAAATATAAGATTACGAATCAATGCTCGAAATTCTGTAGCTCTGTTTCATTATATGGTCCCTCAAAAAATCTACTTACACAATTATAGAAAAGTTCGGAACTATCTTGGATATAAATCCTTTACCATTGCAGTCGTCAAAATCTATATAATCCAAAAGCATCCTCATCCCAAGACGAAACTGTCCGCGTAGTACCTACAGACATCGACGAGAAACTATTAATTATAAAATTATTTTGTTGGGCGTTAAATACCAATCGGTTTCATCGTTTATCATAGGCACTGGACTTCGTCAGTAGAAACGGAGGCGTGAACCGCGGTCAGTTTTAAGTGGGTCAAAAAATTTTTAGGAACGTGTATACGCGGATGTACCCGAACGTTATTTTTAGCGAATTTCATGGCGTTTATTTCGCGAATCAATAAGCCAAACGTCTCTCATACAGATTCGCTCGATCGAAGATATATCCCGATTTTTTTTTCCGGTTGAATTATAGATTTGGCAAAAACGCGCCTGTCAAATCTCACGTCGAGTCAAGAGTGAAAATAACCGTCCCTGGATATAACAGGCTTTTTATTATAAACTCCAAAAAATGTTTGGACTATATCCAGCGCGCAGGATCTCGTACAGGTTGAACCGGCGCCTGGATTCGCCGTTTTTCATCAAGACCTGAGCCGTAGGTACTAGAGCTAAAGTGCAAAAAGTTCTCGCATATTTCCACGAAGGTTGAAGCAACGTTGGGAAATCAGACATTAAAAATGAAAAAATGGCGTAAAAAGCAGAACAACCGTATAACTTTTTCCAATTATTGAACACCTTCACGATTCTGTGAATAATTAATGTTATAAAAAGAAAATGATTCAAGCAGCAAAACAGGCTGAACTACCAGCTGGACTCGTAGAAAAACGCCGAGACCGAGATATACCGTAAATTTACCGAACAGATCCACTCAACATTCTTTAATCTCAAGCTTTAGACTATACAGATTCGAAAAATCAACACAAGAATACGAAATATGAGACTATTATCCGCGGATAAAGTTTCAAAAGTGAATTGAAGAGAAGGTCGTGTCTTATGAGTCGCGCAATTCCAACGAGACAGAAATCGTTACCATATACGGCGATCACTATCGAATGCAAATCAAATTGAGCAATGACATCGGCAGGGATAAAAGGACGGCAAAAATCAACTCTTTGCACAAGCTATCATATTTTGCAAGTTAAATTTCCCAAGCAAGTAAACCATTTTAGGTTGTGACCCGGAGAACAGCTCTTTGGCTGCAAAATCGCAATTTATCAAACAGGAATAGGTAATTGAGCCACTCATATTCTTAAGAATTTCATCATCTTTATAACATTCAATTTTCGTCGAAGAAATTTATCTAACGCGTTATTGTTGACGACTTTCCTGATATTTTGAAAACAGCATTAGAGGATCATTCTACTTGGCGTACCGCATCTTCTTGGCCTCGTATCAGCTTTCAAGATCATGTGAGATTCTTTAGAGTTTCTTCACCAGTTTTAACCGCCGTTTGTCTCCGTTGAAATCCACCTTATACTTGATCCTGTATATCCGCGTACAACCTATAGAGCTGCATGGGTCATTCAGTTATACGTATAGATCTATACGCGAATCCAGTTCTCCTTTAACCTGTTGGTCAAAGCTGTTGATTAGCCTTGCCGGCGTACGTTCCCTTACTCGGAATAATATGGACAAGAAGAAATGACCGAAGAAGATTTCTACGAGTCCCCAAGGATCGACGGGATATATTCCTCCTCTATATAGGGTGTATAAGATATATGTACTATTGCGGAGAATGAGGAGATAAAAAATCTTTTCATCTACTCCTCAGTGAATGTTAAATTCCAAAACTGCAGTCTTTCTACTTAGAGAAAGATCATGTGCACTTAATCAAGATTAAGAAAATTTGACGAGACTCATGAAACCTGCACAGTTACCATTTACGTTTGTGCTTTGTACAGAGTGTGAAGAATCGCCCAAACCCATGACCTGCATTTTAATGCGAACACATACATCTTACAAATTTAAGAACGCGTCATCGCCACCAGACGAAGATACTGCAGCACAAGAGAAATCTCCATTTCATGCATGACTCATGGGTCGCTATGGAAAGTGCTTTACAAATGAATATACCTATGTACTTATCCACACGTGTACCTTTAACTTTGTATATAAGGACATGTCTAAGGATTGGATGAAGAACAAGAACGCCACTTGCATTTCTCTGATGCTATGAGACGCGTTCATTGAAACTTATCACGTATACATGTTCCTGAAAAGCATAAAAATTCCAGAGGTGAAGAAATATCTGCTCGCGTGTGCCGGTAAGTCTTTCGTTACTGAAGATCAGACATGAAACATGCCAAATATAAAATCAATTGGAGGATTTTAAGATTTTATTTTATTTTTAGTTCTATGAACAGATGAGTCGAGTGTCCGCCGATTCTTCTTCTTTTTTTATTATTTTTTCTCTATTCCCAAGGCGCCGATTAATGGCTACGACCTTCAAATTAACGCCTAAACTTCAAGGGAAGTAAAAAACTGGTCTGTGCAATTTATCGCCTTTGATCCAAGGACTTGAAATGAAATGAAGTATAACACGTGCGAGATGAAACACATATGCGATCTTCGCCAGAATTTACGTCAGGTTTAACATTCCCGAGCAATATACCTACGCAGAAATCAATTGATTCGTACTAACAACGTGTCGTGAAAGACAATCAAATACTTGGACTGCTAAAAGTGCAGCAGCTCACAATCGATTTATGCGGTCTGCTTCTCGACAAGAAGAACTGGATTTCATTTCAGGATTCGATTTCGAATGACCAGAAATTCAACACCAAAAAATGGCTGAATGAACGACGCGATGTTTTTTATCTTTTTGTTTTTTTTTGTTCTAGTAGAAACGCGATCTTTTATCAATCGAGCAAAATCTCTATGCAAAATAACTGCGCCACGATTAAAAAGACCGAATTCACGATGTGACTGCAACAACTCTTTACACTTAAATTGTGATCTTCCAATTGGTGTGTTGAGTTTTTTAATGATTTATATTCTCGCTTAATAAACGACTGCGTGTAAACGTATGCCTCATTGCATGCATGTACATATGTACAGCGATGTTGAATAGTTAGTCAGACTTCGAGGCGTATTGAGACCTGCAGTTCTGCCTCGTGACTGAACGCAGCTATATTATTGAGATCTTATTGTCAGGAGAGAATAGCTCCGAGCTATATTCAATGGCGATTGCCTTGAATTTAATTGGGCAATTGCTCGAGATTTGATATGAATCGCTATTCGACAATTTATCTCTCTTGCATCGACCGCATGATTTATTGACTGCGGAGTGAAGATATTATAAATTTTCAGAATTCATTTTTAGAAACGAAAATAAATATTAACGACAAACTTATTGCACAACTAATCGTCGCGTTATGAATCGGTGTAACGATAATTTTTAACTTATCTCACGACAATCGGACTGACGGATTTCTAACAAAATATAATTAATGGAAATACAGACTGCACATTAAGTAATTACAGAATATCTTTACCAATAATTATGCGTTAACTGCGAACTTTACAAGAACAACAACCGCTCTTTGTTACATACATACATATTTGTTTCTCCGCTCGGCGATAAGCGACGACTGTCTTGCTCCAAAACGGAGTAACTAATTGAAGTAAGACACTCGCTTTGCTTGTTTACAAAACTAGATACATACATACATACAGCTGTAGGTGCAAAGTAGATACATTTATACTGACACCATATACATGCATATGGGCGTTTCCAGCGAAAATGTCATTTTTGTTCTAAAAAAAGTGCTGTTAAAGATTTTGAGGCACATCATCCAAATTTTTTTGGTAGTCTACTCGAATGTTGATCAGTGCGTTCCATAGGTTGGCCCATTTTATTTAGCTTGCGCACGCGGCACGGATTAAAAAAAATATATATATATCATTCAGAACGGATAAAAAAAAAAAAAAAAAAAAAAAAAAGCACAACACGTAGGTCACGAAAAATACGAAGCGGAATACCCGGTGGGATATTTTTCCGTGAAATCATCACTTTCAGAGAGACATTAAAAAAAAAATCGAATTTTCGATGGTAAAAACGCGTGTGAATATCTCAAATTTTGAGGCACACTGTTGAAATTTTTTTTGTACGACATTTTTATGGTAACGCTTTCAAATAAAAATTGCAGTATTTTCCTTGCCCTTGCGCACGACGAGTAGGAATACGAGCATGTCGGTCGTGACATTATCGGTCGTGACATTTTTGCCCTAAAACAGCAATAAAAAGTGTGCGCAGTTCAAAAATGACTCATAATGATTTCGTACTTCTTGTGAACACGGTTTCAATTGAGTCACTCATAAATTTTCCGGTGTGCCTGTTGAAGGAATAGAAATAAATGCTCTTTTGGTCGTGACATATTCCGAGAAATATTTAGTTTCACGAACTTTATGTCTGTATTAGTCGTCAAATATTGTTAGCACATCGATGCCCTTCATGCACAGTATTTCTAACGCCAAACTGAACTAATGTAGACTATGATAAAGAACGAATTGCATTGCGCACATCTGTGGCATACGATTATGTCGGTCGTGACAAGTATATCCCAAAAGCTCGGGACACACGTTCCATCCTTTATTTTGAGGGTGTAAGACTTGGCACATCATTAGATCGTATAATTCCACATTCTGTATGGTTAGCTGAGGCCACCCGAATTTTATGCGGTTTTTTTGAAGCTGCGCACAAGTTCCGCAAACAGCAGAAGCAATAAATCTGTGCGTCGGGACATACGTTGCTCAGGAACACTTCGCGTCTTTCCGAGAGACGCTGTAATGTGAGGTAGCTAGAAATCATTATGAAAAGTTGTTTTCCGGGTACATTACACTCATATGTAACAGCTCATGCTATAGGAATTCAAATTCATCCGTTGGCACGGGTTAAAAAACTCGAGGGACCGAAAAATGACATTTTCGCTAGAAACGCCCATATATGCAGAGGTAAGTCCTATTTTTAAATTATCACATGCGTAATGGTAACGGATGACGTAATCATGAGATTAAGACAATATCATACACAATCGCCTTTTCCATTTATTTCTCATTTTGTCTACTTCTAAATAAGCCCAAGTCACGACTACAATGGCCATTATTTTTCTTATCTTTTTAAAACGAATTTCATTCACACCTAAAGACACATCTCCCATCACGCACTACACCCATTACTATATTTCATTTAATTGCAATATCAGTGGCTCTTGGGGCCCTGCATGTCCACATAAATTTGGTTATTCACACTTTGAATGACTGCCACCTGTTTATTATTCCTGAAACTCACCTATGCTGCATAATCTACTATTCATCAACTTCCGAGAAGATAAATTTGGGTATCGATAATTGGTTGATATTACAGCTAACGGAGTTGAAGAAATCATCCTTTGCGTGAAAAGGTGTGACCATAGTAGCTCAATCAGCTATCAGTCTTTCGATAAAACCGAGGCCAAGACACCTAAACTAAATGATTATAGGCTTATACTTGCGGTTAATCAACATGTTCACTCCATATAGTCGATATAGATACTGCAACATATGGGACGACCTTAGCACTCCTCACATCGGTAAACTCGACCGGTTCTTCTTCTTTGCCCGATAATTATCGATATTTAGAATGAACCGTTGAAGGAAAATTATCACGTAACTGACACTGTTCAGGGCATTTTTATTTACCGCATTTGACAATACGGTCGTTTTTACACGCCCCGCACTATGTTCGATGAATTATATTGTTATAATGTTGGTATACCGGTTCCAAATTGTGTCGTTAATAATTTTATCAGATATGCTCGCAAGTTCAGAAAAAAAATGCGTCAACTAATGATCGAGTTAAATTCATTGCCATATAATGTTTCGCATTTCACATTACGAACAGAAATTGAATTCTGAAAATCTTTTGCGTCTATAAAGATCTTTCGTGATCTTCATCAGCCGATCGTCGATCGGAGATTTGTAACTTTGCGTTTTACATATTTTTTACAAAAGTTTGCCTGCAAGCTAGTGTCCGTTTTACGACAAAGTTTCAAGTTTAGCGAATGGAAGAGCAAAAGGAAACCAGACAAATTGCCTGTCGCGAAGTACCGTGGCTTACATGGCCACGATACTCACCACGGGATATGTCTGGCGAAGGAGAGACACAGACCTGGACCACCTCCACTTTACCAGTTAGGTACTGTATTTGCCCGAAATTAATGGCCCGCCTAACTCTGTTCCTGACGCAATTTGTTCACTTTACGATCACCTTGTGTACCTATACAGTCGCTTTCGAAAAACTTTCTGAACTTGCCTGATCTGTACCTACTCCAATTCGTACTGAGCGGTTTACTTCGGGGAAACCGCGAACAAGACGAAGTTTTGATTTGCATAGATATCGAAGCCTTGCAGCGGAGTTTGGAACAGTTTTATTAGAAGAAAGGTGATGATGCAGACTTATAACGTGCACAGGTCATTACTTGATATTGAGGATATCTAACTACATATTTGCATTAATTTGACCTCAATCTCAAGCCGCGTAACGAATGTGAATTAATTTTAATGAACGTCATACCCTAAATGATGTAATTTTTAAGTGCACCGTATTCTCCATTTTATGCAAATAATGAAGTTGATGTTGACCATTCGCCTGGTAATTTTCTACACATTGACTTGGTGCGTATAGTTCGAAACCCACTTTCACGGAGTATAAATTTCCAGTCTTAGAGCGTATCAATGAATCTGCCGTCAGCTATGTGCATCGAATACCTTCATGGCTGAAGATTTATAGCATTCAGGGCGTGTGTACATATCTGTACCTTTTGGATCTGAGATATCTTGTGACGAAGAGAGGTCAGGCCGCAAAGTAACGGCGTGGCTCGTGCCGAAAGCTTGAAAAGGTTTCCTAGGTGGTGGAGAACGTCGAGAACCCAAGAGCACCAGACTGGTACCGGAGGGATCAGTACGTCGCGAACCTCCGCGCTTGTAAAGTGCTTCTATATTTATTTTTACTGTCTTAGCCGGTAGAAGCTAATTTTTTCACTTCGTCATATTTTTTTCAGCATCGATAATCCGCGATAGTGAATTAATTAATTATCTCAAATGTCGCACGCGCGTACGACTGTTTAAAGAACAAACAAAAAAGAAAGAAAAAAGCCAACAGTGATGAGACAACGTGTACCATGATCGTGACGAATTGTCTTCACGAATTTTAGACAAAATTTTTTTCAGTGATTAGACATTCTTCTAACGAAGATTTATTATACCATGTGGAAAAGTTTGATCACAATTTTCTGTGCCGCGGGTAAAATTTTCATTCTATTACTTCTGCATCATTTTTGCATCATTTTTTTCTTCACTTCTTTGCATTTTGCAATGATAGTGCGTAA
This sequence comes from Tenthredo livida, assembly GCA_963992785.1. Taxonomy (NCBI): domain Eukaryota; kingdom Metazoa; phylum Arthropoda; class Insecta; order Hymenoptera; family Tenthredinidae; genus Tenthredo; species Tenthredo livida. Next base: position 9,086,419 of record OZ023066.1, on the reverse strand, counting down.
ATAATTTATTTAGTCTCAAACTGAAAGATAAGATTATCTCTCAGTGATATAGCAATGTGGTAATGGGTATATTACATATTATGTGGATGATAATTTTTTTTTTTTTTTTTTTCTATTCACTACACATACGAATTTAATCTACAACGAGAAACGTGTCTCAATTAAATGATAACTGATAAAATTTATGAAAATTGTTGATATTGCCGTTTTGCCAAATCCACGAGATAATTAAAAAAACTTAGATTAAAACTTCCCCAGTGAAGTTCTCATATGCGTTAGAAGTAACCATATGATAATATTGCGCCAACGAATCGACACAGATACTCCGATCATATAGATATATCCGATTGACCTGATAGACAAACGCTTTTGTACGTCTCTGTTTCTATTCTCAGCAAGCCGATTCTCTGGCCTAATATCATACGGTATTCGCTAACTTTTAGCGACTATTAAAGGACTGACGATATCGAATGCTCGAGCAGCTGGCGAAAGATTGGTAAAAATAGACGAAAGAAGTCAGCATTGTTTTCCGATATTGCTATAGTAACCCACTTAGTAATAATATGAATTGGATCGAGTGATAATTTCATTCTGTCACTCGCAACAATCATTTTTTTTTTGTCCTTCTTCTTTTTTCCCTACAAGTCTCATGTCGTTTCCAACGTCAATCATTCTAATTGTCCAATTTGCATATTTATAAACCATGTTATGACATGGACAGATTGATTAGACAATATGTTCAGCCTGATTAAATCTCGAATAATTATAATGATAATATGCAATCGTTGTGTATAACTACCTCTAGACTGTCACGTGCCAGATATGTTTCTAGAGTCCTGCATCTCTAACATCGTGATTAATAACAGAGACGCGGATTACGCTAGCCTTGTACCACAATCTAAATACTATGAATGAAAGTGGTCGTTGTAGGCAGACTAATTGTAATCCTCGGCTTACTTGCGTACTTACGCCTACTACCAGATGATGGAAATGTGGGACTAGACTAACACCAGACACGAAACTCTGAAGCAACTTTCTCATAGTTTAAATTTTAAAAGATCGACAGAAATTATTATCTCAACGATGAATGTGTAGATAACTCTTTTTGGTTTTATTCTAAAACAAACATTTTTTTACCCTTGATTCGCAGACTTTTGAAAGTTGCGATAGAATCAAGTTTGGGTTCAGTATAATGCAGCCAAAACTCGTAACAGTTAAATTTTATGGCATAACTGGCTGTTAAAGTTGGTTACTGGTCGGCTATTAATTGCTCGACGATAGAAGTCCGAGTTTATATATCCATGCGGATTGAATTGTAGCTGACCACTCAGTAATTCCCTGCAGTACAAGTTTCGGGTACCTACTTGTGCCAAATCGAGTTAATCTCTTGGCAAACATAAGGTCTGCTTGCGATTAGTTCGAGAATCTTTTTCCTATGACGATAACGGGATCGGAATCGCGATCTAAGGGAAAAAACAAAACAGTTCTCTATATCCGATAAAAAAATGATACGAGATCATCAAATCCCACTACGCTAAGTTGTGACATAATAATCAGCTCTTATCTCCACTCGACAAACTTGAGTATTCAGAGACTGAGAAAGAAATATGACCTCGACATTGTACCATCGTACATATGAAAGTAAAGCCGATGACCAGTTACGAAAGTTTTATCAAGCGATTTATTGAACCGCACTACCGTAGTCGATAAGAAATTCTATAATTGAACACACCATCCACATTTGGTGGAAAAACAGCTCGAGAAATATTCAAACCAAGTTAAAGCATTTCGCAAATTTAAGAGAATTTGAAGTTCTAATTGAAGTTGCGAAATCATGTTGACTTCGAAGATGTAGTCCTTTTCAGGAAAACTTTCTTATGTTGGCAAGAAATTGAAAATAAAAACGCATTTTTTGAAAGGGAATGACGAAACGAGTGAATCTTATATGCAGGTTTTGGGTTTTGGAGCTGATAGGAGAGACCAGAGACAAATGTTTATGGAGTCTTGTGATCCATCTTTGGTACACTTATTAGTCTATAGTATGTAGATTCTGAGAGCATATTATAAAATAGCAGGAAACAAATTCGAACGTGTGTATTGTCTTTGCGAGCAGTTAGTTGCTCAATCGTGCTATTGAACTTCCTTGTATTCCAAGTTTGGCTCAACTACCGGTTTACTTTATACATGCAATGTGAGCTGAATAACGAGTAGCCATGAATTAGCGAGTCGGAGTTATACGCAATCGACATGGTCTGCTCTACACGCTCAACATTCATTTAGAACGCGTAGATACCGTGAACTGGAATGAGTTGAAACAGTTTTGGGTTTTAATTACAATTAACAAGATAAAACTGGGCTGGATAACACCGCAACGAAATTGATATCGTGGTGCGTTTTAGCCAAAAATGAATCTCTGTTAATTTGGAGGTGATGGTGTTTCGTCGATGTCGAAAGAAAAGGATAAGAAATTACGAATTTGAGTTGCATCAGTTTGGGGGAACTTGAAGTTGTTGAAAAACACTATTCACTGCATTCTGTTGCATAGCGAATCTCTGAATCTCGCTCATAGATGTAGTAACATTTTTTCTTTTATGTAGTATGTAATTTAAAATACTATCAAGTGTTCCAAGTCACACCAGTTGATCATACCATAAATACCAGAAACGTGAGCCTGACACCGTATCGTTCAGATATATCCACACACTGAAAGCAGTGGCGCCTGGTCTGTATAATAGATGATGATGTCACTCGTTCGAGATAAAATAGTAAATTGCGTATACCTACTCGCGAAACGTAACATCGTTGTACAATATATCGAGCGCTGACACACTCTGTACCGTTACGTTAATAACGTATGTATATTTTATAATTGATATCGTCAGGGCACAGGAATCTATGAGAAGTCGTATTCATTTTTACAATTCTACCCCCATAAAATCGACAGTTTAATAAATCACATTCATATTCCGTGTTTAGGCACTGTTTTGGCGCACTACGAGCCACAAAGTGTCGTCGCTCATGTGCCATCGAGAAATCTAACGGGAAATGGGAGACCGATTCGTATAATTAGGCGATTTACATGTCCCGATGGATTCGTGCGTATCAGAAAAAACTGCTTCTACTTAAGCGCGGGGACGGCTAATTGGCAGAATGCACACTTTTTCTGCAAAGACAGAAACGCGACGCTTGCTACACTGCCGAGAAAGTACATGGACAGACAGCTGAGGACATTTCTGGCAGGTCCACAAATGAGTGAGTACAATCCACAGTGGAAATCCCCTAACAGAACCCAGGGTCTGCAGTTTGACTAACGTCATTTCGACCCAATAAATTCTAAAGTCATCGTCGAAGCAGAACATTTCGGGCCAAGTAAAGGAGTGGCCGTCCTTCTGTTCATGAACGGAATTGGCCTGGATAAATCGAATCTAGAACGCGGAGGATATTTACGTAATGGTTTTTTTTTTTAATCAATTTAAAACAATTGGGTCCAGTCGATTTTGGGGAACACGTGTATCGCATTGTCAATCGCCCAAATATCATTGATGCAGTTCAATTGCAACGTAATTTATCCCTGAATAAAAATCTTTCTCATTTATAGAACAATTAGAACGATGGATAGGCGCCAGATACAACTGGGGCAAGATGGTCTGGGTGTGGGGAAACTCAGGTGAAGATATATCCTACAACGGATTCAGCAAATTAAGGTCCGAAAGGGATCAGGTCAAGAACCTATGGCACTGTGCGGCCATGAATCCAGAGCGTAAATTTCGTTGGGCAGTGAGGAACTGCATTGACGAAAAGCATTACGTTTGTCAAACTCCGGTAGCGAAGCTCAATTGCGATGTTAATAAGCAGCAGGTCTGCGCATCAGTAGCAATTAAAGAAGGTAGTTAAAAAAACGAACATTAGGAGATATATTTGTAGAAATATTTCGATAAATTTCTATCATTTTTTTTCTATATCGATGTATGTATGTGCGAAGGATCGATAAGTATATAGAAACCATCTTTCCACAATTCGCATAGGTATAGATTTCACCCCCGACGAATAAAAAACGTTACATCTAATTGATTTCCAGGCAAAGGACGGAAAAGATTAGCAGGTAGGCAGCAGAGGAAAGGACGATTCAGGGCTTCGGCAAATAGAAATGGTACTTCGACCCGGAGGAATCTGATAGATGAAAACGAAATAGTGCCGTACAGTCGTCGCGAACTGTGGAGGAGAACCAGAAAATCTCCGATGTGGGGCAACGGACAGAGACTAGGAATGCACCCACCTGTAGATAGGTGGAATAAATTTTTCAATTTATTCCAATTTCAAATGATCAATGACCATGATTTTTCCGAATTATTCTGACCAAATATTATTCCGATTATTATTACAGCACGCGATGGGCACCGGGTGCGAAATCCAGCGACAGATTGCAGCTGAGAAAAGGGAAAGGGCCCAACGATCCTGATCAATGGGTAAGCCCTTCAAAAATGACAAAAATCTCCAATAATCACCTGGATTCAGAGACGAGTAAAGAATCGTCAGAAAAGATTGTGGGTATTTCGCGGTCTGTTCCAAAGACTCTGTCCGGAGGAACAAAAAATATGTTGGATCAACTAGGCGGTCAGCTAAGCGGAATGTTCAACGAGGAAATATTGTTGAAAAATTGAAGTATCGATGCAGTTGCTGCATAAACGTGTTCACAGAATTCACTTCCAATTAGGTAGTTTCTTTTTTTATTTATTTTTTTGTAATAAAGTGAAAGGTTGCGGCACAAAGTATTCATTTTGCCTGCAGATTATATGATTAGGTTTATTTAACCCTGACACACATGCTAATATAATTTATTGCAGATGAATGCTATATTACTGTACAAAAAGGCACATACTAGTTATTTGAAATCCTGTTTTATTACGCGATTTGTTATCCCATAGCTATAAGCGATTTTGGGAAAGATGAAAAAAATAAGAATTAAAAATGCAATATTAATGCGATGATTCAAAAATGTTTATGATCATTAATGAAATGAGTTTTCGACTAATTCAAGTATTTTAAAGATTGCATGATCATTTAATATTCAAATCGGTAAATCAAAAATTTCATCAAATTTTCCGGATACAGTATAGTTGAAAAAAGGATTAATATACCGTATCGTAGATACTTCCCAACGCCGTTTATAATATTTCTCATAACGTGAAATTAAAACGCAAAGATTTATGTTAAGTGGTGTTACGCTTCTAGGCTTTAAAAAAAACCCCTAACGTTACTGTTACTCATTAACTGTATAATAATATTATCGATGTATGTATGTATTGAATTACTACATTACAAAGCCTCACTTGTAAATAGAAACAATTTAATGAATATTTACTCAGATTCCTCTGTTCCTTGTGTGATGCTAGCTTTGAGTACCCCAAATATTGAATACGTAGGTATAATGTGTAATAAATTGTCTATAACTCTCTAAAAATCACATCATAGACCTTGACTTGATCAGCACTATTAAGCTGTGTTATAATTAAAAGCATCGCCTTATATCACAAATTTAATATTATGAATACAGATAAGATATATATACTTTACGTAGAAGAAATGTTTATATAAAATAGAAAAGAACGAAAAATAACTGTTCAGATTCACCTGTGAAAACATTTATAATACAATTTATATATAAATTGGAATAAAAATTCCTACCTTTATGTACGTAACCAGAGCATCTCCCTTCGGTTGACCGTCCTTATCTTTGTAGAGCTTTATTTTATCCTTTGCTTTATCATCCCGAGCAAGAAGCCCAAACTTTGTTACGATTTCGGTAAGCTCTTCCATGGTAATATCCAACGGAAGACCGGTGATGTAAACTGCGGTATTATGAGCCTCGTCGACCTCGAACCAAGTCGAAGGTTCTTGAGCCTTTCTTTTTGCCTCTGCTTTTCTCTGTTCCTTTTCGGCCTTAGTTTCAACCTTTAATTGCTGTACTGGAAGGTCTGGTTCAGCTGCTGAAGGGTCTGTGAACCCATAACTCATCTGATACCTCGCTAGAAATTCGTCGTCCACCTGGAATTAAAGTTTTAAATATTAAGAGGATGTTGGGCGCGTTATTTCACGCCCGGATCAAACGATATTCGAAAAAACAATCACCTTGGGAAACCAAGCGCTCTTCTCTTTATCCCACATGTAAACGCTACCATCATTAGGGTCTGTGTAGGTATGAGTGTCTCCTTCGAACCCATAAATACCACCGGGTGCACTAGCACCTGGCCCCTTTGATTCTGATACATTTTCGTCTGATTCTTTACTAACTGATTCAGATTCCTCCGTCTCTTGGGCATTTGGTGAGCTGCAATGCCAAAGCAAATTCACAAGTTATATCAGGGTTGGGGAAAAATCATTGTTTTCTATTTTAAATACCAAATATCGGTAATAAAATGAAATCTGAAGTCATTCCCATTCAAGAAACCATTTTCATGCTGCTTAAAGTAATTAGTGTGGATTACGCTATTCAATGCATGTAAACCTCATACCCACGAATTTCGCCATCAGCATCTGCAGACTTTATAGAATTATCCGAGTCTTTGCAGGAAGACTTCTGAGAATTAGTGCCATCTGGCCTCGACACCCAGGCGTTCTCTTCAGCGTTCCAAACCAACTGCCGGCCCGTTCCAGGTTCTGTATAAATGCAGATAGACCCTTCGTAAGAAAGGTGCTTTGCGTAGTCCGGAGTTGTAGTTTCTGTGCTTGGTTCTGGACTGCTTTGTGTTTCTTTTTCAGCTTCTTTTTCATCGCTATCAATTTCATCTTTGGGTTCCTCGTCCGGGGATTTAGGCTTTGGAATATTCAGATCCTCGACAATCAGCGGAGTTTTGATATTGATTGTGATCTTTTTCTCAGGTTTCTTAGCCTTGTACAGACTAATATTATTCGGCGAGGTAACCGGCTTCGGTCGCATCACAAACGCGGCTCGATTAAAATTTGGATTTTTAATAACGGTTGATTTTGGTGAAACATTTTCAACAATTGGTTCCGATTCCGTTCCCGATTCTTCATCGTCAGAGTCAAATTCTTCGATCTGCTCATCATCCGCAGCACTAGCGTTACTCATCGTCGATTTTTCGATCTCCAATGTTTATAGGCCTGAAATTAATGCGGATTAAAATTTCTGATTAAAATCGTGGATATGAATAGCTGACGTAAAATTACAACCCGTTTCGTAGTTAAATACGAAAATATACGCCGAAAACATGAATGAATTACGAAAACTAAGTTTTTAGAGGTTATGTTTATGTTTTCAACTTCATCACGCTATTCTCTACGATGTTAGGTTATATTCACCAGCGAATCCGGATTACGACTAATCTTTAATTAACTCTGAAATAATTCTGAAAACAAATCATAACGGCATCGTAGTTGATTCGATTGAATAAAATCGCGAAAGAGGTTAGATTTCATTAAATTATAGTCAATTAGAGTTTCGGCTCACCGCATTGACGGAGGATTAACTGCCAGTCGATAACCGGTTATGAAAAGGTTTACGATTACATTGATAACGTTTGAATCGGTGATAAACTGTTATAACAGAATTATTAGCTTATTTACAAAAAGGTTGAAAAAGTTAAGAGTCAAATCGTCGCTGTCTCTCTCTCTCACTCTACGAGTTACAAAACTTACAAACTTAGAACAACAGCGAACTCTAGCGGTGAGTTCTGAACTATCTTAAATTGATTTCCTGTTGCTAGGCAACGTGGTGTTGGCGTTACCAGAATGTCAGTCGGGTTGCGCGACACAAGGAACAAACATGGGTCTGCCAGATATAGACAATATACCGGGTAAGTGATTGCATTTTATTTTTCAACTTTTTACTGGCTTATTTAGTTGCATTAACTTCATTCTTATGTTTACATATCAGTCGTCATAATCTTATTGACTTAAATTTGTTTTTTTTCAACATTCGAATTATGCAAAGTACGTTTTTATCACATTTCACATTTTCAAATACCCGCGACGACGACGCCGGCTCGTATATAACGAAACAATATTTTTTACCTTAAATAAGTAATAAGTCGGTATTATACCGTATGTCGCGATGATAATCTAACACTCGTGCGATAAGTGCGAAGCTTGTTTGCTAAAAAAAATTATCCATACCTATTTCATTACTTTTGAATTACAAATCTGTTAGTACTTGGCAGTTTTGAGTAATTCAAAAATTTTTCACGGCAAATTTTGAATGAACGAAATTTGATCGGTATAAGATCGCTGAATCCATGTTACGATGTTGATTCATGGTATGTTAAATAATAGTTCGCAAAATATGTATGTGAGAGCTGATGACGAATGTTTGGAGCAGTGAAGTTTCAAGAATCTACTATAGTGGTATTATACATATGTATATGTAGATTCCGTGAATTCGAACGTTTCGCGCATAAAACTTGCATAACTATTGAGTTTTGTTGATTTGATTCTATGATATGAATTATATGGATAAACGAAGCTGAAAAATTCAATTATTTAGAATAGCAAATGTGTAAATGCTCATTCTCGTAATCAGAGCCTGCACGTACTACATATTATACTCATGTAGTATATACCTACCCATATAGTATGGGAAAGATACCGTTGTTAGCTATTATAATTCCTCATGATAACGCGAAAGGCCAACGATAGTTTTTTAAGTGTTAAATCAATGTAATCGTGGTTTCCGATCTGTTAACATTTCGGCTAACGCGAAAATATGGTAATGAAAAGTTGAAGACTTTTAATTTGTAAACGGAGCCTACTTGTTCAAGTTGTTTTATTTAACTTGTGGGTATGGTATACAGTTTCGATCAAGCCACAAATCTCAAGTTTTGGAATACATTTGCAAAGTCAATATATATTATACCTCCTCTTTCTTCTTCTATAACTTGTTTAGTTTGTTTCGAAAGTTGAAAAAAAAAATTTATGGACGGGTTCAGCAGACCTCAAACATATATTTAAAAGCCTTGGAAGATACACGCGTATTTCTGTGCAGCCATCAGATTAATCTCTGCTTTATAATTTCGCGAAAAAACTAGAAGCTGATCGCAATGCTGATTTCTTAAAATTATGCAACAGGCTCAAACTCGAAAGGGACTTGATGTTTTGAGTATTGCATATTCCGAGTACTGAATTTCTTAAAATCGTCTATAAAAATCAATACTCGGTATCCTATAATGCTATTGTTTACCGCGCGCACGTGTTCCATGAAACGAAAGGGACACGGTGTAGTCTTCCTGAAAAACTAACACAAACTAGAATATAAGTTCCTTTCCATCATCATAAAGAAATATAAATTTTCGAAGTAGGTATTGATTCACTTTTGTCTTTACGCTTTCGCCTTAAATTTTCCAATTAACGTACAAGCTACAAGCTCATAAGTCGTAATGTTACGATACCAGTAACTAATGGTGATGATGGACCATCCCACTTCAATAATCTGAAAAGTTTTCCATTATCGTTGACCTTTACCCTTATCCAAATGTAAATTCGTTAAACCAAGATTTTCTGCTCCAGATAGCGGCGCTGTATTTACCATCGGCCGTAGCAGATTCGCAGATAATTTTGCTTCGCATTTTTTCATCCGCCAGGACCCGGTCGTTACCATCGTCTGTGGAGACGAGCATTCGGCTGTTGTTTGTGGTAAGTTAATTCTAATCTCATCTTCGAACGCGGCGCGATTCAGCATTTTATATTAATGAATAATGAAGCTTTAGATCTTAACGCACGCAGTTCACCTTCATTATTATACCTATACCGCACCTATATAGCTATACACCAAGTCTTCACAGACCTCAATTGTGTTATCGGAATCTACAGGTCACGAACGTCGTTGTATATAATAAAAGATAACAGGTAGAGCTGGGCGAATTGGGGAACTAGTGGTTTATAAATCCTCGAAAATTTCTGCGTTTCCTACTCACTACTTCGCTAGATATGTATTTCTTATCAAAAGAAAAAAGGAATTATTCCGGTCATCAAGTATCAAAATTTTCTTTCATTAAGCTTTCTAATCCTGTAATGGAACCCTATGAATGATTGTAACATTAGGTATAATATTTTATTGACTGCACAAATCCCACGTGTAGAAGGACCTACATATGCGACAGGTGATACGTCACATATGGACTCTGTAAGGCTACGGTTAAACTGCATGATTTATGTCAAAATCGATATGTGAACGACTCCAAGCAGCAGCTTGACCCAATATCCACGTGGTCACCTGTTTTTTTCTTTTCTTTTTATTTATTTATTATCGTATCATTATTCGGGCATATTTTCGTCTGCGTGTGTATTACCAACATCTGTATGAGGTTTAACCCAAGACTATAAAATACTTAACTTTTACTAATCTTCGCGCGCGGTAGCGAGACGACTACTTTCTAAAAGTTGTTGGATCACACGAAGGTGTAATAAATTTCGTCTGAAAAACCTTTGAATATTTAACCATCCCGTCGATGTTACATGTTTAATATTTTATAGGTATGTAGGTACCTATAATATATTCAACTTAACAGTAGTATATGCGATAGCGAAATTAACAACTTCTTTAATTAACTGGGATTAGACCAATATGGATTCCATATATACTGTATACGTTAGCAAAAACTTATGTGTACCTACTAACAATACGATAAGAAAAACTCTGATCGACTGAAGGATAGGAAAAACGGAGTCACGATGACACGACAGCTGTATAATCAGCAGCCTAACGGAATAACGGTGTCCTCATATCGCAAATGACACGCCGGCGCTAAGCGTATGTATGGGTAACTGAATAAGAACCTGAATGATATTACTATTTTATTTTCAAACCATTCCACTGACTACTGTTGAAATGGCAAAATTTGGCGAGGATTTGGACGAAGAAATAATACTGCGATGTTTAATTAATGCATGAGTCATAGATTAGAGGCGGGGAAGACGTATGGCGATTGTAAAAGTATAAAGAAGTAAGGAATGTATGAGGTTTAAAAATAACGCTTGAATTATTAAGAAGTCAAACTTTTGCTCGCATGACAATCATATACGGAGGTTCGTGAGACCATAAGGACCGACAAAAGACGCGAGTTCTAGGGGTTGGTGTATCGCGCTAAGAATAACCGCGAAGGAGTGGCGGGCTTTGCGGACGCGATACAATTGGCAAGGATATTTGCATATGTATACCGGTTCAGCGAAGTCTACGCCGGAATTATTATCGTTTCACGCAATCTCGCAGTACAGCTACTCTGCGAGGGGTCCTTTTCTGACCCCGTACTTTATACCCATAAAACCCAACCTTTCCTAAACGTCCATCAGGATGAATGCCTCTTGGGAAAGGGCAAAAGGCCCGAGGGCAAGGCGAGTCTAAAGTTCAGGATCGAAACCAACCCGATTTACAATTTCTGCACCGTGAAACGCAGTGCAAACTTCATCATCACCACGTGGTATTACTATACACACATGTATCTACACTGTACACAGAGAGCTGTACACACGCACGCGAAATGCCCACTGTCCGGTTACGGCTGGGAATCAATAATGCAAATATTATGTGCCCGTTAACGTTCTACACATATATATCCATCCATTGTATATAGGCCAGTTATGGCCAGCTGTGTATTCAACTTTGAATGCATATACGTATTGGGTTTCATACACGTATGAAAGAGGAAGATTTACCTGCGAGAGCCGTTTTTCAAGGGTCACAGTAATGCTATAAAACGAAGAATGAAATGTATGGAATTATTTCAAACCCGATGAAACAATGAAATGATTGATCGATGGTGTTATTATTTATTCACTCATTTTTTTTTTTTTCACTCTTATTCTTTGCTTCTTATTCTAAGCCACGCTGAGTCACGGTCATAGAAACAGAACGATGCTAATTATTGAGGAAAAATAATTACTCGACGTGAGAAATTAAATGACTCGCATAATATGGGTACACGTTATAGCGGGTAGTACCTACTTAATTTTCTATATGTATATAAGGAATGACTGGAGGTAAATTACCATAAGTCGATTAGAAAAGCTACTTAAAGTTCTAAAACTGTTTACTGCACACTTTCAGTGCAAGCAACAGCGTTTGTACACTCGTAAATTCCAGAAAAAGCAAAAAACGTTAATTACTACCCTCGTTCGTTAAGTGACTCAGAGAAACCAAGACGTAAGCTGTGACCTTAAAGATCAGGATCTTCTGATAACAGCCATTCGCGGAAAAATCGCAATTCCAACGTCATATATAGAATGAGCGTAACCGTTGTTCATTTTTGGTAAAAAATTTCCCACTCCCCTTGAAATATGTCTTTTTTTCAGAAAGCGGTAGACTCTTTGTCTTCGGGAGTAACGATTGGGGGCAATTGGGTCTCGGCCACAAGAACCACGTGAGCAAACCGTCCTGTATAAAAAGTGAGTTAAAATACTTTGGAAAAGAACAATGCTCATTCTGCTGTGCGCCGTAACAGACTCTTTTGAAAATGATTATCAATCTTTTATTTTTTCTCATAGTACTGAAACCTGAAAAAGTGACAAACGTTGCGTGTGGAAGAGCGCATACTCTGATATGTACCGGTAAGCGTGCAATTTTTAATCTAACCCGATCTCTGCACCCACCCTATTCCATAGTAGCTCAAGAGAAGGGCATTGACCACTTGATTCTTATAAGCAAGGGTTATTGAACGGATTACGTCACCCGATTAGCCAGGTATAGGTAATAGGTACTCTATACAGCCACATCATCGATTCTTTATACCGAAACTTGATGATAAAAAATTAACGAGTCCTTCGAGCGTTGACAGTGATCCGTGAGAGCCTATTCGTTGAATAACATCAAAGGCCGTAATCACGATCTCAAAATCTTGAAAAAAGAAAATGAAAAGAAAGAAAAAAAGAAACAGGAGAAAATTTCGAATTGTTCAGGTGGCCAGAAGATCTTTGCGTGTGGAAGCGATCAAGAAGGGCAGCTAGGTCGTGGAAGTCTGGCTGCTGGAGACAGTTCTAGTTCTCCAGTTCTTGTTTATGACTCTGGATTGGCTGGTCCAAAAATTCTTCAAGTTGCTGCAGGCTCTCATCATTCTATGGCGCTCATTAGCGACGGAGGTGTACTAGCTTGGGGCAGTAATCTCGAGGGGCAATTGGGACTTCCTGGAATTTCCGGATTGGTTAATAAACCGACAAAAGTTCCAATTCCAGAACCCGTCAAAGCCATCAGTACCGGATATTATCACACAGCGTTTTTGACCGGTTAGAAATTTTTTTTTCCAAACCAGTCCCATAGTCAATGCAGTATAATTATTATTTTTATTACTATTATTCAATTTCCACCGGATGCACTTACGCCTATAGAGTTGATCTGCAATCGCGTAATTTTATTCTATTCTTTTTTTTGTTTTTTTGTTTTTTTTTTCTACCAAATTTGACTATTTTTAAGAAAGCGGACTTATATACGTTTGTGGAGAGGCTGAAAGTGGAAAGCTGGGAACCATCGTAAACTTCTCTACCCAAACCGCTCCGAAACAGTTGCAGCTTCCGGGTCCAGCTGCTAAGATCGTTTGCGGAGGACACCACAGTCTTGTTTTAACCGGTAATACAATAGGAAAAAAATTTCTACAACTTGTATATATTATCAATTATTGTGATGGTTTTTGAAGGAAATGAAGTTGTCTTGAATCTAATTGTGTGAATATAATAAAACGATTGGGAAATTTATGTTTCGGCAACTAAATGACGTGCTTCAAGTTGTTGCTAATATACGAGACGAAAAACTAAGGCGTGAAAATTCTCTTTTATTCGCCACTTACAGAGACTGGCGCCTTGTATTGCTTCGGAAGTAACGTTAGTGGACAATTAGGGATGGGAGTCAACGTCAATGAAGTACAAACTCCGAAACTTCTACCTCGTGGTGTAACCCAAGGTGAAGTTATCGCACAAATTGCTGCCGGAGAAAGTCATACGGCTGTAGTTACAGGTATTACATAAATTCGAAATAAAACTGTTTTTTTTTTGTGTACCCAGTTTTTACTTCTACCGTAAAAATTCTCGAGTTTATTTTATTTTTTTTGGACGAAGGCTGAAATATCTAATTCAATCATCAATTTGAGGCTCGTTCGAACATCCATATTCTTTCAGTTCTCAGAGATTGAAGGAATTTTTCAAACGAAATATCAAACTTCATATGTAACACGAAACTAAATCATTTTTACAGAATCTGGAAAATTGTTCATGTGCGGCGATGGGAGACATGGAAAACTCGGTCTTGAGGAAAATGAAAACAACGTTCACGAGATGACCTATGCTGCTAAGTACGAGGAACTTATGATAACCGATGTAAGACATTTTCTACCTCGATAAAATTCTAGAAAAAACAAATTATCTAGTAAAAATTTAGCCATTTTCAATAACGCAAGACTACATTTCACTTTTGTGTGAAAATTTGATGAAAAAATCTCTGAACGCCTTCAACTTTGCGCTAATTTAGGTCTCGTGCGGTGGCTGTCACACAATTCTCATCGGCAAACGACGAGAGGATACAGCGGGTGTAGAATCTGCTGCGTCTGTGCAATCGGTAAATTTTTTTTTGTACTATATGAGAATGAACCTATTGAATTTTTCGAAAATTCCAGGATGTGGTTCAGCGGAAAAATTCTTTACCACCATTGAAGATCCCCGCGCTAGGAAGAATCCCGGTGGATATAATTCCTGGCAAAAATGACTTGGACAATGCAATAAAATCCGTTGAAAACAGTGTGATGGATACACGCGATAAGGTGACAGACGCAATGACCAGTGCGAAGGATGAATTGCAGCGAAATGTCGAAGGGGTTATAACGAACGTGAAGGAAACTGTTGAAGAGGATGTCACGGTTGTGAAAAATACCGCCGAGGATATGCTGGGGAGCGTTAAAGACGCGATGAACAACATCAAAAAACCAGAATTTCCGAAAAAGCTAGCCGACTACATCGAGGAAGGTAACAAGACTGACGAATTGCTTAACGAACTGGCAGAACAATCGGCAGAAGTTACGAACAACAATGATCTAGGAAATCGAGTGGAAACGGAAGATTTGGTGAACAGAAACCAATCGGCGACGAGCCTGAAATCAACTAAATCTAATCAAAGCCATCGGTCGATTGATACCAGAATAAAATCATCTGATGCAGAAATTGAAAAGCCGGAATCATTCTTGGGCCAACACCAAATAATCCCCCCGCCAAAACCGCCGAGACAGAGATCCGGCCTGTCTGAGAATGTGTCAGACGGAGAGAAGAGAGACGAGAAGATTACGTCCTCTTTGAACTCTTTGGCGTCTAATGATTTGACAATGAGTGCGGGAAACGTGTCCAGAAATGGATCTGGGCGGTCGAAAAATCACTTTCAAGATAAAACCGCTGACGTTGATGATACGATCGAGAAATCAGTAGTTCGATTGCAAAGTTCGAAGGCGAATCGGCCCTCGAATGGAGACGCGGAGACTCAGGATACCGGAAAACGCACGGAAGAAGCGGAGAGTAAGGATAAGGCAGAAGCGGAGATGGAAATGGAAACGGGTCAAGATGATGCTGACGTTGTTCAATCTCCGCCCCCAAGAACTGGTAAATTGAATATTACAGAGTTGACGGAACTTCGCTCGAGTAGAAAAAAGCGTTGATCTAATTTTCTTGTTGTCGCAGGAAAAATGGCGAAATTATTCAAGGTGAAAAAGCCACAGGTTGAAGAGAACGGCGTGAAGGATGGGAGCGCTTCGAATTCGAAAGTGAAAGTAAGAAATTAGAAAAATTTCGGGCAGCTCTTGTTGTTGATATAAATTTTTAAATGGTAAAAGAAAGAAGAATAATGATTTTATTTCGCAGTCGAGGACGTGCACTGTGCTGTAACTTGGGAGACTTGGACGCTAGGCAATATTTTATTATATTTTTTTATAAATTATACACGATTCGGGATCGGGACCAAGTCGAAGGGAATAAAAAATTCAACGGAGGGTGCGGACGACCATCGTTTTATACATGCAATGTTACTACTTCGTATTGCGTTGATCAAAAATATTATAGATGTGTAAAACATTATAGATTATTTAAGGCTGTTCTTAATGTAATTTAACATTGTAATAAATAATATATAATATACAATAAATCAAAATATCTGAGAGGTAGAGAAAGAGAAGTGAATTTTTTTTTTAAGTTTTTAACAATTCATGTCGTACTAGAAACCATCCAGCGGTGAAAAAGAGGAAGTAATTTTCAATTTCATATAATCGGTTCTTGTAATCAACCAGATATTATAGTTAGCTTTCGAATGGTGACAAACGTTTCACTCGATTCTTTGTTTAAGTGTTTTCCATAATATCGACTAATTATTCAAGTTGATCCATCAATGCTTATATATATTCCGCAATTTTTTCAGACAAGTTTACAGTCCCATACCACAACATATAGGTAAGTACGGAAGTCTATACTGCCCGCGAGAAATAATACTGTAGACGTAATCAATCATTTCTATTGAGTTAGCCAACCATATCGATTGATTTGTTTTATTGACTATTAAATTATCGATATCATAGGCACGATTCAAATCATATATCGTCCAATGCATGCACCTGGCCACCGACATCAAAACTGTTTTGCCACTTCTCATGAAATGTATTCACTATATCTATAGTGAAAATCTAGTACAGTGGTTTGATACCTTATCTGTACATTGGGATCGAACAAATGGATTGAATAATGGCTATCATAGGCACTCCGATTTCTCGCAGAGAATTATAATTCATGAGACGCGATCTGGTTGTAACCTTTGCTGATTCGTGTTATGTCCGATTATTAATGTCTTATATCTTGTCATCGATTGAATCTTTGCTAATACATGGAGTGTCCAAACCCCCAGGTGCATTACGGGGCCACGATTTTAAAAAAATTCCTCATCGGTACGTCAGCAATATTTGATATGCTTTGTATCAAACTTTCATGCAAGTTTTCGTGCACGGTTCAAAGTAACGAATGCCATTGCGTGATCACCATACTCTTGTGCGTCTTTTGGAAAAGCGTATAAATAACATGCAGCCAGATGGAAATGTCACCAACCCGAGGGTTGGTAAACTGACGAAGAAGAAGATACCTAACACATAGATCCGGTAAATTGTAGGATCTTACATAGAGAAACGAGTGGAGTAGAAAGCGCTTTGCAAGAGAAATTTCGAAATGAAAATGAAGAGCGTGAGAAGCGGCTGAAGAACCTGCATGGCATTTTTGAATGCTAAAGAAAAAATAATTCTTTACCAATTTATGTGGTACGAAGAACTAATCCAGCAGTATAGTTATACGTATTCAAACTAGGTATAGGTATATGATAGGTATAGTATACATTTAGGGAAACATGCAGAACGAGCCCCTCACGCCCCGGAAGAGAACACGATTGGACATTCCGACTGTTTATTAATTACAAAGCAAATGTATATGCCATCGGTATAGTATGCTTATGAGATACTACGTACTACCAATAAATTTATATTTGCATTACCTATTTTTTTGACTGTTTTTACAAGAGGGGCCCATTTTTTGTAAAATATTTGAATGAATTTGTGAAAACATCGTGATTATGAATATCATTGATATGTATATGAAGCGAAATAATTGTCAATGGGGGAAGACGAGGTCCAGATAGTTTTACCAATCAACTATCCAAAATTTGAAGCACTTTGGAGGCAGGGGGAAGGGTGTTATTCCCCACGTTACCCTAATCGTGTCTCGCTGTTCATGTAACAAATGTGAATATGTGATGTTTTAAAAAATCGTCTACACTATACTTCTTTACGTGATCAACTAAATATTGAAGTTAGCTGCCTCCGAACAGTAACAGACGTTAGCCGACCTGTGTTTATTTAAAAAAACGTAGACAGTATGAAAAATATGTTTTTAACAATATCGACTTGCTAGTTAGGATGATTCTTCGATGTTCCGGTAAAGGTTACAGATGCATAAATACCCAATAGAATCAACTGTATAAAAATAAGCGGGATAATATTGTCTGATATACTTTCTTCGGCCGGACATTCCGCTCATTTTCATACGTTTGGCCCTATACTTATCTAATTCCTAATACCTACGCGACTTTATTCGATGTAAAGAAACTTGATCATTTCTATTGCCATTTGTGGCTACCCGCTGCACTGTCATTCACAGAGTCAGACAGGTTTGATCTTTGCGTTGCTGATAATGCAAAGCTTAGGCCCTCTACGATTCCTGCTGACTATCGGAGCCTACCTCTGATTTGTGCAGTGTGAAAAAATTCTGGAGAGGATTGTGCACTAGGAATTCTCCGCTTTTACAGAGGAAAGCAACATCATTAACTGATTTCAAACTGGATTTCTTGATCTTATAATCACCATATGTAGTTTTTCTTTTCGACTTCTCTAGACCGTCTGGTATGATGCGGCAAGATTTCTCACTTACAAAACTGCAAACGGTCGGTCGTTCGGCTTTAGTTTTGAACCCAATGTTCTTATCTTTGCAATAGAAAGCAAGTTGACCGTGGTTCTATCAACTAGATATCGTCTTGGGTCAGGTACGGCCCTCTTCTTTTCGCCACGCCAGTGCTCGATAACTGCAGACACCTATTCTGGGTAAATGATTTGGTCATTTATCTGGCCTGCACACTTGCTTCGTTGGAAGAAGGGATACGGCGTATCCATTTTCGCGAATATCTCCGAAACAGGGCTATCAATCGACTTGTCCTTTCGGCAGCCGATGTTTTGACGAGTTATGAGTTCGAACTGGTACGTTTGATCGGATTAAGTCGGGAATTTTTTTTTTTGAAAAGTGCGGTCGTGCCATTTATTTTGACTTAGATCACAGACTATGCATCAAAAATGCAAAATCGACCGTGGTAGCCCGATTCTATAGGGAATCCCGAACACAACCATTTAAAAACATCTTTGTTTTCGACAACGATGTATAGGGGCAAAACGTATTCCACGATTTTGTGGTAATTGTCGCTCCCAATCGTGGGAATCGCGAGAATTACCACATATAGGGGAGAGGCGGGCAAAATGGGCACTGTCGGGCAAAATGGGCACCCCTGAAAATTTTTCTTATTTAGTCAAAATTGTAAAATGTTCTGAATTCCATTATTTACTTACTATAGCAAACTTCAAACACCAAATCAACATATAAATAATAGTCGAATTATTTTGTTTTTTGCAGTTTTAAAACACTATGTGTTCCGCGGCGAACTTCGAATTTCGGATTTAGAAAATTCCAAAATTGATTAATGTCCTAAGATTTTGATCGTCTTTTCTCTACAAACCTCTTGAACATAGCTAATTTCATGTTCAAGTATTCTCAAGTGAATACGAAAATGAATTTAAAACCTTTTTTCGATTTTGAAAAATTTCGACAAATATTTGGGGTGCCCATTTTGCCCGCAATTTTGGAACTTTTCAGGTGAGGGCGTTCAACACTCGGAATTGATCAGGTTATCGTTTTTCGGACAAAATTCGAAGATCCATCGATTCAAACCTGTATTTGAAGCCTTCATTTCTTAGGGGGCCCATTTTGCCCGCCTCTCCTCTATATATAATATATGTATATATATAGGAGTTAGGACACACATTCCACTACTGTGGAACTTTAACCCTTTCAGTCACGCAATATTTGGTATTATGTATTATATTTACTTTTCCAAAAAAAAATAAAGAAAAATTGATTTGTCAGACTAAAAATAAAATGACGCCACTATAGTGGCGCCTGTAACTGAACGGGTTAAGTTGGCTAGCTAGCAGCCTATAGCTGCAGGTGTTTTTTGTTTTCCCGGTATTTCTGTTTATTTTCTTGATCTCTTTGATGTCTTACTTATGTCTCACTGTTTATTTGTCATATATTCTTCTTTTTATTCTTCTCTCTTTCACTTCTAGTCAGCCAAACATGCTTATTAGGCCGAAGTGAAAAAGGTCAATTTTCGCGAATCGTATTCTAATAGTGCGGGAAAGCTGCGTCTTTGGCATCACTGAAAACTGTGCCAAAAGAAAGAAATTTACAATCGATACCTCCTGTTCCGGCGAACGTCCTAAAGTTTTGAATTCCTCAACACGGGGTTTGAATGAAGAAAAAACGATGATGCCAAGA
Source organism: Tenthredo livida (assembly GCA_963992785.1). Lineage (NCBI taxonomy): Eukaryota > Metazoa > Arthropoda > Insecta > Hymenoptera > Tenthredinidae > Tenthredo > Tenthredo livida. Next base: position 9,066,319 of record OZ023066.1, on the reverse strand, counting down.
CGGAACTTTCCCGCACTATTAGAATACGATCCGCGGAAATTGACCTTTTTCACTCCGGCCTAATGCTTATGCATTATAGACTGACAGTTATTTTGGCTATTGACCATTTTTTTCGCTCCAAATCCATGAATAGGTTCCAAATAAATTGAAAAAAAGGATTTGCAAAATTTTGGCCCTTAATTTCAATTTCAAGGCGTGCCGATAACCCCTTACTTTTCCCATTTAAATTCGGCAACCAAGAAATGAGAGCCACACAGTCATGTAGTATTTACAATATATAGGGGAGAGCCGGGCAAAATGGGCCCCCTAAGAAATGAAGGCTTCAAATACAGGTTTGAATCGATGGATCTTCGAATTTTGTCCGAAAAACGATAACCTGATCAATTCCGAGTGTTGAACGCCCTCACCTGAAAAGTTCCAAAATTGCGGGCAAAATGGGCACCCCAAATATTTGTCGAAATTTTTCAAAATCGAAAAAAGGTTTTAAATTCATTTTCGGATTCACTTGAGAATACTTGAACATGAAATTAGCTATGTTCAAGAGGTTTGTAGAGAAAAGACGATCAAAATCTTAGGACATTAATCAATTTTGGAATTTTCTAATTCCGAAATTCGAAGTTCGCCGCGGAACACATAGTGTTTTAAAACTGCAAAAAAAAATAATTCGACTATTATTTATATGTTGATTTGGTGTTTGAAGTTTGCTATAGTAAGTAAATAATGAAATTCAGAACATTTTACAATTTTGACTAAATTAAGAAAAATTTTCAGGGGTGCCCATTTTGCCCGACCATGCCCATTTTGCCCGGCCCTCCCCTATATATTAGCCAAGTGTGACATAAATAATGTAAGATATGATCAATCATTCGTGATTCATGTGTTGGTTCGTTATTCGGAATTGACATAAGACGATTCCTCTGCACACAAAATATTATACGTGCACTCTAAAACCAAGTGCGTTAATTTACCATACTTTCCTGTAGTCAATTTTTAGACGTTTTAAAGCGCGTTAAAACGACACACGTAAGATGTGTAATGTGTGAAAACGACACATTCGAGTGCATTGTTTTAACACATTACACATCTTACGTGTGTCGTTTTAAAGCGTTTCAAAGCGCGTAAAAATTGACTACAAGAAAGTGTGGTAAATTAACGCACTTGGTTTTGGAGTGTGGCATGAATTTCCATTGATTCCAACCTTGGATTACCATATGAAGCATCCGATATCCGAATGTATTCTAATTATTCGGACGAAGGCAATAAATAAGTCCAAATTCTTGGTATCGTATTATATGACAAACGATACGAATACCCGTGCATTCCCAGCCAATACTCTCATCGAGGGTCTTTCGCAGAAATAAATCTGCAATAATAAAATAGTACCACCACATTGCATTAGCCTCAATTTATATTTTTGGAAATTGAAAATGTTGCAAGTAGAGTTTTTTGTATATCTTGATTAATTTCTATTTACTGGAACAATAGCACTATGTTCTCGTACAAAAATATTAACTCACATGTTTCAAGTCAATAAAGAAATGTATAAAAGCAGCCGGTTATTGTCCAAAGAGGCAAATTCTAAATCGAGCGTAAAGACGAAGCATGGCTAAATTCATCTTACTATGTGTATTCTTGGCAATATGTCAACCGCCACAAGTGAAATCTGGAGATCAAGAGATGAAGAGTTCAATAGAAGTGACCCACTCGCGCGAAGTACATTTGACGAAGTCGGGGATTGACAATCCCATTGCGCATTTGCCATTTTGGATGACGCCGCGGACTGAAGAACCTGTGAGGTGTAAAAAAACTACGACAACGCCGCGGAGTAAAAGACCTATGAGGCGTAGAATACCTATGAGGTGTAGAACTCATACAAGGTGTAGAACACCTATAAGGTATAGAACACCGATGACGACTGCAACACCTACTACGTGTCCAACACCTCCAACGTGCCCACCACCTACTACGTGTTCGTGTCCACCACCTACGATGTGTCTAACACCTCCTAGGTGTCCTACTACGTGTCCGCCACCTCCTACGTGTCCGACACCTACTACGTGTCCAACACCTCCTACGTGTCCAACACCTCCTGAGTGTACGTGTCCACCACCTACTACGTGTCTAACCCCTCCTACGTGTCCACCACCAACTACGTGTCCACAACCTACTACGTGTACGTGTCCAGAACCTACTACGTGTCCAACACCAGTTACATGCCCGGAGACTCCAGCGACCCCGGCGACACCAGCGACCCCGGCGACTCCAGCGACCCCGGCGACTCCAGCGACCCCGGCGACCCCAGCGACTCCGGCTACCCCAGCGACTCCAGCAACCGCAGCGACCCCAGCGACTCCAGCAACCCCGGCGACCGCGGCAACCCCGGCGACACCAGCTACCCCGGCGACCGCGGCAACCCCGGCGACACCAGCAACCCCAGCGACCGCGGCGACCCCGGCGACCCCGGCGACCGCGGCGACCCCGGCGACCCCAGCGACCGCAGCGACCCCGGCGACCCCGGCGACCCCGGCGACCCCAGCGACCGCGGCGACACTAGTGACCGAAGCGTAAGCATATCCGATGATTTAGGCGGATATTATGACCAATGCAACTATCATTGCAGCGATTACAGTTAACAATTCGACCATCGCGAGATCAATCGCTGTTTGGGATTACCTCACTGCAGCAATATTTTAGAAATATCGCTTCTCTGGTTCAGGTGATTTCAACGTGTTACAGGTACACTTACTTGACGTAATCATAAATTGTACCACCCATATTATAATAGACCAACATACCCCACCAGGGTTGACGAGTTTCATGTAGTTTCATGTAGTTTATCACAAATAAATATTCGTTCCATACCCAAAATAAAATTCTAAACGATCTCTCACACCTGACCTGTTCCATGAATTTATGCGTTGAGGGAACAAGAGTGATAAGGATCGGTGAATTCTGACAATTTATTCCGAGCTCCATCAAACCATAATTATTGCACGCGTAGCGAAGCTCCGCTCCGTGGCGCTCCAATAATAGAGCAAATTGCTGTACTGAATCCTGCTGTCCATCAGCCGTAAATTAGTAATTATTGATTCCTAAACGCGTTAGCTCTTTACTTAATATTTAAGGTGCCACAGAACTGCGGTCAATTCACAGGTTTTCGATAGATATATGTCCAGGGCCGAATTCAAGGAAGTGCAACAGGGGCTGAAGCCCCAGGGCCTCCACAAGAGAAGGGCCACCACAGTATAAATGCTGAGCCAAAATTTAATAACGAATGGCATGCGAAATTTAACTATAAACTTATCGTCAGCTCAGGTCACTTGCGGTTCATCAGCGCGGGGTCATGCTTCAGGCCGAAGGTAAGGTAGCTCGTTTCTTGGCAGACATTTGGATTCTAAGAAAACGGGAGTTTCCCGTGAGTTGCGAATACAGATACAAGATTAGCCGTAAAAACATTGTCACTGAAAATTTCTCAGTCGACGCTAACGATAAGTATCAGGAGAGTAATATATGGTAATGGCTCTGAGGATTGTCGATTTTCGTGATAAATAAAATTTCGAAATAAAATGTACAGTTTTATATCAAGAGTGCTCTGTAACGAATAATAATCGTTGTTGCTGACGTTGTACTTGAAAAATATGGAAAAACACGCGAAACATTTTCGCTTTTTGGAAATCTAATAGCATCATACCCTCCGTGCACTTTGTCTGCGTCACTGATATCAATTTCACATTGATCGGATGTGTTTTAGCTGGGAAACGGGCTGCCAAAAATTCGAGGTGTATAATTCACCTTTCATATCCCGTTAAACTTGACTCGAATTGAACAGTGTCCAAATTTACCGAACGAAATAACTCTGCAGTTTATCTGTGGTGTGCGAATATTAATACTATTTCGGTCGGTAAGTTCGCGGTAATAAGCGAGTCAAGCATCCCGGTAAAGCAGATCGTACTGGAATACATACAACTACAACTTTTGTTACCGCCCGGTCGTACTACTGCAGTTTCAAACGGCACCGTTCGTGGCGCTTGTAACACCAGCATGGTTGATCTCTCCCCCCCTCCATAGCTGTCATTGCACACACACTGTAGCATATGCCTATACCTATGTGGAAAGCACGTTGAAGAACATAACCTACGTTACGCGATCTAAAAACAATATCACACAGCTCGACACAGGCCTAAAACTATTCCTCAATCTCTATACTCGAAACAAACAGCAACATATCTGAGATAATACTGTGATGCCATAACAATATTGAAAACAAATCAATCTTATGAAATAAAACGATGCCGAGACGGGGTGACGATAAACGTGTCGGTACCGGCAGCTCTGAAGGAAATTTCGCCGGTGGTGGTAGAGGCGGTTATTATTCAGGTAATGATCGGTTCGCCGATGGAGGCGGAAGCCGCTCTTTCTCTAGGGGTGGTTACTACGGCGGTGGTGGCGATGGCTGGGGTCGTCGTGGGGGCGGAGGTGGCAGTGCTGGTCGCCGTGGGTATCGAGGTGGAGGCGGAGGTAAATAGTTAAAATTTTACCAAATTTGAACTCGCTTATTTCCACTTGGTGTTCTCGAGGTTTTATTAACAGTTGATCAAGAATCGCTGTGACGATCGTTGAAAAATCATGATCACATTTATTTACCGTCCAATACACGACGTAGTGTACTTTAAGAAAACCGAAACATGAAAAGGAACTGATCTCGCACATCTCAGTACAGTAACAGCGACGTCCGAAAGGGCAAACATTGTTCAAACTAGTCTGAATTGAGTTCAGCGTGACGAAATATTGAGTTTAATTTCAGGATTCCGAGGGGGTAACCAGAGCCGAAGAGGATACAAAAGGAACCAGGGAAATCACGACGTGGATGGAAAGCGACCAAAAATGGAAGTCGGAAATCGGTTGAAAGAAGTAGACATAGGTGTAACAGAGTTTGTCGGAGATCACAAAGGCTTTTCTGGTGTGGTGAAGGAAAGATATGGGGATTTTCACGTTCACGAAATAACTTTGAATGGTGAAATTGCTAAATTAACAGACCAAACCATACCTCCGGAGCCTGAACACCTCGAGGATATGGAAGATCTGAAAAAAGAATTTCCCTCGCATATCTGGGACCAGTTAGAGACACTTATGGAAGCTGACAACATGGTGACGTCCATTGATATTGACGTCACAACGTTGAACAAAGATCAACGTCGCGCCATTCACTGTATCGCTAAAAAAATACCAAATACTATTAGCCAAACTGTGGAAAAGGGGGAAGCTAGACTGATCGTTGTTGCTAAAGCTAACAAGCAGAAACAAAGCGGTAAAAAGCCAAGCGTAAACTTATCTTCTCATTTTAAGAGCAGACTATGTTACCAGAAAAAGCAGACCATAGATATTTCCAAAAATCTAGTACAATAAACTTGACAAATTTCAGGTCACAAGTTCCGTAGAGATCAGCGAGTGGACTGGGCTCGCCGTGGTGGAAATTACTGCCATTTCCTCCTACACAAAGTCAATATGGATACAATGGACGCTCTAAATCAGATGGCATTGTACCTGCGTGTTAAATCCAACATGTTTAATTACGCTGGTACAAAGGATCGCAGAGCTAGAACGACGCAGTGGGTCAGCTTGAAAAAAATTAGTCCGATCGATATTTTGGCGGCGGGTAAAGCGGTCAGAGGGGCTTACGTTGGGAACTTCAAGTTTTCCGAAGAGCCGCTCAAGCTCGGAATGCTTAGCGGAAATCGTTTTAGAATCGGGTTGAGAAGCGTCACTGGATCTGATGAAGAAATTGAAAAAGCTATGACCACACTGCGGGATAATGGCTTTATCAATTATTATGGGCTTCAAAGGTTTGGAACTGTAGCTGCGATACCGACGCACGAGATTGGGAGAGCTTTGTTGCAGGGAAAATGGCACGAGGCTATTGAATTAATTCTTAAACCTCGAGCAGGCGAACAACAAAGGGATCTAACCGAAGCTAGGGAGATTTATCAGAAGACCAAAGACGCCCATGCAGCATATCAACGAATTAGCAGACCAGATAAAATTGAGGCAAAACTTTTGTGGGGCCTTCACGTTTGCGGAGAGCAAAATCCTCAGGGAGCACTGGACTCGGTTCCCAGAAACACGAACCTTATGTATATTCATGCTTACCAAAGCTTGATTTGGAACATCATGGTCTCTAAGAGGATAAAGGAGTTGGGACCAAGGCCTGTAGTTGGCGATTTGGTGTATGAAAATCCGAACTTTAAGGAAGAGACAGAGAGACTAGAATACGCTAATAATGATAATGAGGGAGAGAATGATAATCATAAGAAACAGGATCAAGTTCAGAACAAAGGTGATGATCATGAAAGCGATTCTAAAGAAGTTGTAGAACCGAAAACGGTTCAGCCAGAAAATCCGATTGAAGTAAAAGAAGAAGTGGAAATAAGTAAAGTCGAAATTCAAGAAGCTGAAACAAAAGTTGAAACTAAAACTGGAGACGAAGAAGAGAATGTGGAAGCTAAGGATACCAAGGATAGCAAGGACTCTGCAAAGGACGAAGAGAATGGAGGCAAAGCTAAAGATAAAATAGAAGAAGAGAAGAACTTGGTGGAAACAGATAAGGAAGATCTACACAGTCTTCCAGCTATTAAGATTTTGGCAGAAGAAGATTTGCCAAATTATACACTGGCTGATATTGTTATGCCTCAACCTGGATGGAGGGTCACTTATCCTACATATGCCAAACCATGGTTTGATGAGATCCTTGCCAAGGATGGCTTGACCACAGATCTCAGGCAAAAGAACAGGTGAAACATATTTTAAGTAGAATGATTGTAGATAAATTTTTATTCTAAAGTATAAGAAGTAAAGTTCGGTCCATACACATCCATACACACATACATCTATAATTTATTATGTATATCGACAAAATCAATACAGCTACAAATATGAGCATTAGATTACATTCTCCACCTATCAATTATAGGAAATACACTTTGGGTGGAGCGTACAGAAAAATGCTGGAAGTACCGTCTGATATTTCTTGGCGTGTTATGCACTACAAAGAAAGATACGACGACCTGATTCTCTGTGATGTTGACGAAATGAGGGGCCTATCAGCTCCTAAAAATGACCCAGGTATTCATCATCAGTTGAAACACCATATTTTTGCGACCTTTTTACTCTTCAACTTTGAATAATTGAAAAAAAAGAAACATCACAAAATTATAATGACTATAATAACGAATATCTTTCCATGATTTACAGAGGGAAAACACAAGGCATTGATTGTTGAGATGTCTTTGAGGCCCAGCACATATGCTACAATGGCATTGCGTGAGATTTTGAAATGCGATACTTCACCTCAAACGCAAGCCGCTCAGTCTGCAGCAAACAAAGCTCAAGAGGAAAAAGAAGAGAAGAAAGTAACAGGCGAGGGAGACGAAGACAAATCTCTCGAAACTGAAGTAAAAGAAAATACCGAAGATACAAACGGGGATAACGAAACGAAAATGGAAGTAGTTGACGTTGTCGAAGCCGAAGTGAGAACAGATAAAACTGACGATCCCGAGGAGACTGAAGAAAATAATGATGATAAAGAAGAAGCAAAGACGTTGATTATGGAAACAGAATGCAATGAAAATACTAAAAATACTGAAACTGATAACGTTGTAACTAATAATAAGTCATAAGCGAATAAAGCAGATAAAGAGTCTATAATAAATTGTTTCTTGTTTATTTACTAACACCTAGTGCCTCGTTCTATGTTATAGACAGAGGTAAGCTGGGAAAGTTGCGAAATAGAACGAAATTTCATCTAATCGATACGCGGCATGAAATAGTTGATTTTACTTTTGGTATTGTAATGGTAGCCATGGATTCCATGGAAATATCGGAGCAGGCTGCATTTGCATAGCTGATTCGCATTTTGGTCCATTATTTAAATTATTCATTAAAATATCTTCATTTCGTAGATTCTCACGAGTAGAGGAAATGATGGTTAAACTTTCTGAATAATGCGTCCGTTCATGAGCTCGCAAGTTGCTTGTTACTGAGAATTTCTTGTTGCATAACTTGCAGTAGTAGGGTCGATCTCCTGAAACAAAAATAAAAAATCAATGCTATACTTGAAAAAAAAAAATGTAAAGATATTTGAGAATGCTGCAATAAACTAAATCGAATTGATTTTAATATCTTGGATCAAACCAGAGTGAAAATAATTGAAAATCATTATTTTTATACTCGAAATGAATTCCTTCCTGCACTCGCATATGATAATTGAATTAATTTTATTCTGTACTCTCTAAATTTGAAAATAGTGGAATTAGTGAATATTCACTAATTGTTAGTGATTTTCACTAATTGTTAGTGATTTTCACTAATTCAAATTTAGAGAGTAGTATCTAGTTGTGTCACTTCCGCATAAATTTCTAATAAATTATCACGATCACCATGAACAAATCCCGATTAATTATTATGAATAAATTTATACCGCTGTGAAGCTGCACGTGATGATGTAGAGCTGCTGGCTTGCAGAATCCGCGAGCACAAATTGGACATCGCAATGGCCAATCGCCGGTATGCGAATACCCGTGAGCTCTTAAATCTCCAGGAGTTGGAAATGAACGTCCACATTCGTTGCACTTGTGAGGTTTTTCCTACAAATGATAAACGACGATATAAATATTGGATTTTTGTCGATGAAACTTCTAACTATCGGATATTTTTTTAAAACAAAAATTTTAGGGCGGCGGGATAGGGGACATCAACGCCCGATACAGAATTGTATCATTTTTTGAATCTAGCGTGTATAGTTAAAGTTTTTTAGCGAGATTATTGCTTTTCCGGATTCTGCGGATGAAATTAATGGAAAATTTAATCTATGGAATAGAGATGAAAATCTGGAGTGAATTAAGGGATGAGAACTGAAGTTCAAAATCACCATTCGCGCTAAAACGACATAATAACGTCACAGTAACTGTTTATGAATTGATTATTTTTTAGCGTATCAAATTTGCGAAATATAAACTTTGATATTGCTATAAAAACCTTGTAATGAGTCATTCGATGATAATACAAGTTCGAAGAGGCGGTAAATCGCTTCCCACATATCGGACACTCGTGAGGTCGTTCTCCGGTGTGAATCCTGGCATGAGTGTTTAGAGAACTGCTGGTACTGAACTTTTTACCGCATACTGAACACCCGTGCGGTTTTTCCCCTGAAACGCGTTCGTGCATAAAGGGTAGGAAGAACTATTCCTAAACAAGAAGAATTAGCTTTGCAATCAGCGAAAATAAATACAAACGCGTAACCGTCAGACAAGGATTTTCAAAAACAGAATGACCGTAGAGCAATAAGTAAGGCGAATGAATAATTGTGTTGCTCATTGCGCCTATAGAACAGTTTAGTTTGAAATTTGAAGGAAATAATTGCAGAGAACATATTACGCGAATGATGGTCAAATATTAACTAATGTACTATATGGTCACTACCCTAGTAACCATCTGCCGCAAGGTTTTCGGAAGATTCTTGCAAGATGCTTACATATGAGCCGCTAGTAGTCTGTTTCCGCATGCATGCTATGAACTTGCGCAAGATGTTGATTATTTCAAGTCTTTTGAAATGATCATACAAAAGTTTGCTGCAAATCTGCCGAAAGATGCGTGCGGAAGAGGATTGTCTAAGTTCTTACAAGATTTGGTTACTAGGGTATCTGCAGATTCGAGAAAATGATGTGTATGGATTAGACAACGTGATCATTTTCATAAATTACCTGTGTGTGTCCGAAGATGACGTTTCAAAAGCGAAGGACGATCGAAATGCTTGCCACAGGTTGGACAGGGCAGCTTTCGCGGACATTTCGATAAGCCGCGAATACCTGATCTAGATCCCCCGTTGCAACTCAAATCAAGGGGTGCCTCCTGATCTATTATTATTTAAAACAATATGTTTTCTTCGTTTGTCTAATCTCGTCATTCACTATCTCTAAAATCTCGCAGATTTAATCACAACTATATTTTGAAATATACCTTCCTCGACCACAATTAAAATGACCGATTGAAGTTTCGATGGAAATTTGATCAAGCTATAACAGCATAACACTACTATACTATGTTACGAGGAGAAGTTACATAGATATTACTGAAAATTAAGAAGATTCTAAGATTGAAATTATCATTTGTCTATATCATAAGAACTAGCTCACCTGACATTCTCGAAGTTGTCGCGCTTTGAGCGCGAAAACACTTTTGAACTTTACTTTCGCCAAATTTGGGACGAACTATAGGGTACCGCGAGACGTTTGAATATAATATATGAAAACAACCGCGTGAAAAATTTGAGAAAATCCTTCAACCACCTTGCGATTGTAACAAATGATTCAGGTGTGAATCGGAAAGTAAAAAGGGCGAGATAAGGGCGCCGAGGCGCATGTCGACGGGGGCGGTATCTTCTTCGCGAAGGCGGAGTATCCACGGATTTTTTAACGTTTTGCAATGGTGTACGACACCTGAAAACATTCGAAAACACATCTGCGTTTCTATCCGTGAGTTATTGAGTCGTATTTGACGAATGACATAGAAAATCGCGTATCATCGTATCATCCGTGAGCTTTTCAAAGCGCGCGTTTTGCCCACGTTATTAAACATTTCGCTTACCGGCGAAAGAAGAAAAATAAAATACGAGCACAGGCATCATGACCGTTTTTCTACCCCCGTTACCAGTCTCTTTTCTTACCTCTTTTACCCTGGAGAATATATAACAAAGTCTTCGATCACGTTGCTATATCGCTTGATCGAGGCAGAGCTGATCTGCAAAGAAAATATCATATGTGATATAGCTATCGATATTCATTTTCTAAAAACATGACGTAACATACGTTCAACTCGCAGTAGAAACAGCAATTTTTGATTTTAGTCGAGAATTATAGTATTGAAGAAACCAACAATAGCTTTGGCTCAAAAGCAAGGTGATCAAGCCCGTGCCATACAGCTGTATAAGGAGGCGTATTGTTGATCAGTGTTGTACCAGACGGTACCAGTAACTTTACAATCGTTCAACGGATGCTATATGTATACCGTGTACGATGGGAAAAGAGCAGGGGTAGGTATTGTTATAAAGCAAGAGTCACCCACCTACAACGTTGACCGGCTTTGTATTGTAAAAACAGTTCTAATAACGCTCCAATATCGTTCGTTTTATACCACAGGGTCCTTGGCTGTAGTCTGTTTACCAGCTTAATTAACTGACGCATCATGCACCCCATAAGTTCACATCGACAATGACTAAACAACTATTTTGAATAGTCAAGATTTTGAGAAATCGTAACTTCGTGTTTCAGAGTTTGAAAACGAATGTCTTGTACATACACACAGTATACGTTTCAAAACTTCTTTTTCTTTATATCAACGTTCCACTTCCTATGTACCAATTGTGGTGTTCAATTAGTAGAGCTGATTCTCATACTAGACGTTTGCTTCAATTCTAGAAAATCCTATTTTCGATTGAAATGCAAAATACTTACGCTAATCCGATATTTCAAGAGAATCTATACGAGTCTTCGTTGAAGTATCACAACTAATGGTACGAGTTATAGTTACGGTTTCATACAATATTTATGAGACACTTTTAAAATGCGTCATTATCGTCACGTTGATTTTTTTAGTCTTGTAGATATTTCTCGTAGTGGAACGAGAAGAGGCGCGTGGCATCGGGACGCCGGACGTCCTGCGGCGTCGTATGCTCATTTATCACAGGGAGGATATTAACGCTATTGAGTGCTCGGGATCTTTACAAATCGCTCCTGGTAATAGAGGATATTGTGCGACCCCGCAACGTATAATATCGTATTATTGTAGCTGATCGATTTTACGAACGTAAAATTCCGTTAAATTTACTAGGTTTGCTCGCTACCAGATGAAATAAGTATATAGTTAATCGTAGAAATGAAGTACTAATTATAGGTAATGAATGAATAACAGCTATACGTTGTAACTAATTTTATTTCACATTCAAAAATTTATAGGATATAACAATACATGTTAACTTTATAATAAAAATCACTGTTAAACAAAATACCCGAATCAGACTTTTCACAATAGATTGTGTATCCCTACATAGAGACTTTACCTGGATTTGTGATGAAAAGCCACATCACATACCCAGAGAACAAATTCTCCACATTTTTTATCAATAAACGATGATGACTGATGAGATATGGATAGAAACAAAACATACTATTTTACCAATGCTAGAAAAGCATTTTAAACAATACGAAAAAGTGATTAAAAAAAAAACAAAAAAAGAACGAAAACTGAAAATATTTCATCTTTCTATATACTGTCTAGGTAAAGATATATTATGATGATTATAATAATAATAATAATAATAACGTTATAAAAAATGATATTCATCTTCAAAGTAATGATGAGGTAAGGGTCTTAAAAGCCCGCAAGTTCTATAAAGTCGTAGTCACTGGAAACCACCGGATACTAGCACAGCTAATTCCGTTTGAAAATTAAGGCACTTTAGCTCTTGAACTTTAGAGGGTAATCAAGTCACCGTGACTGTAAATTGGGGTCCACTGATAATGCTCATCTTTTCGCATGTGCATTATTCCATTTTTGAAGATTGTAAACTGGTAGTTATGCGTCCGTGCAAATTTTTCTGCGGCACGAGTAAGCGTCTCTTTTTCTCCGGGCAATAACCCGCTCGCGTAAATGTGTCGGTTATTTGGATAGACAGATGGAACTACGTGTTGTAATCTTGTATCGTAAAAATGGGGCGGACTATTGCGGACCTGCTGCCCACTTGGACCCTGTAAAAGTGGAAGAGACCCGTCCAGAAAACCAGAATACGAATAACCACCGTTCATGTTGAAGCTGGGACCTGCAGGACTCGAAGGCACTAGGATTCGCTGTTCTAGGAGTTCCATTCTCTCCTCTAAATCGTGTTTGTCCATTTCTAGCGTTGCAACTCTTTGTTTAAGCTCTTCATTAGATTCATGAACGGAACAAAGCTGCTGGACGACTTCATCAGTTTTAGGTGTAAGCTCGTCTATCTTTCCGCCGATTTCAATCACTTGGGCAATAGTTTGTTTTCCTATTTCTTTCAAGCCTTCAGGACCATGTATTTCGCTTCTCGAATCCTCCAGGGCAATCACTCTCCGATATAATGACTCCTGCGTTCGTTGCACTTCACGCATCGTCATAAACATTCGACGAATATCGGATTCGTCCCAAGATCTGCGGCCGCCAGAGGTGTGCTCACTGTATGGCTGAAATTCAATTATAAGAAATTTTTTTTATAAATATTTTTAACACAATGTCAATGTCATTACTTAAACACAGAACTGAAATATTTATTCCCAACTACGCGAGGCGGTAATAAAAGCCATTCTTTTTTTTCTATTTAAACCATTTGCGAGTGCGAGAAAAATATTAATTAATTCATTAATTTGTCGAATATTATGTTAGTTTAATATATACGCAGTGCACCTTCTTCTGCTTGTATATAATCATCCTAAATTTTAATTCATTATCAATATTACATTGGGGTGCACTCATAGTAATTTTCAACGTTTATAGGTATACGTAGAATGAACATTTCTATAGCTAATAATAAACAGATAAGATACATCGAAGAATGCAGGGCAGATATATATACGTGCAGATTTTTTTATGAAATATTCACACCAATAAAAAAGCCAATGCTTTACTACATTTATAGAACTTTCGTAGTTTGTATAGATTGTAAAAGTGTGTAAGAATATCAACGGAATTCATAGGGTTTCATTAGGAATTTTTTTTATTCATTTTCATCTTCTTTAGACATTTTAAGATACATGATTATTCAATATAATTGTCTTCAGTGCGTAATTAGCATTGGTAACAAAAATAGTTATTGAAATTGAGAAATGAAAAATTAATCCAACATATTCTATGATTATTTAGATTATTATTGATTAACATTTAATGATATAGGTATTCGTAAATATATATATATATAAATATTTTATGACCTTATATGCTTGTCTCAACAGTCTCTATTTTCGAATACTGTGGCATAATATGTATTAACGTCCGTTAAACTCACTAAGTTGTAATTTTATGTTAAATTGAAATTTTTCTTTTTTATTCAATTTTACACCTACGTGAAATGATACTCATTTTGAATACTAGATACGAATGCTATTTCATCGTACTATCTTCTAATCGTTTGGGAAAAAAAATATATCTTTTAGAAATCTGTTTAACTAAAAATCATTTGACTTAAAAAGAAACAAGAAAATTTCTCAGCTATCCATGTGCTAAATTTTTTATTGAGAGAGCAAAAATCTTTAATAGAATAATCATACGTTGAATAAAACCAAAATATAACAGATTGGTAATGAAATACAACAAATGGCTAGGTGTAATTGTGTCGATATACAATGAATATCCTTCAAAATGCAAAACGAAATAGCACTGATTAAAAAATTTCAGTTATGGTGCAATCCAGGACTGAGATTTATATCTGGATGGAAAAAGGACTGCCATTCGATTAAAGTAATTGAAAACTATAGATTGTTACATATAATATCCTTGGGTCAAAATAACTGATGTTATAATATTTACAATAATTTCATGTTAATACCATATGAAGATATTGTCATCTGTACTACAAGCAGTTATGTTCTTAAAATACAGGAGTAACCAATGATTGTAGATTTATCTACATCACATTAACACAATTTAAATCGATTGTCTTACCGAACTTGATTCGGACATCAAGTGTTTCAACGAAGGTGGAAAACAAATCCATACTTCTGTTTTTATGTACGAATATCTCAACATGGTTTCAATTTTTCCCATAATACAATCATCGCCTCTTTCTTCAAATGCTTGCATTCCAAAATATCCGTATCCAGATTTTTTATCAGTGTCAAACAATTTTCTCAGCTGCTTAAGAGCCGTTCTCAAGTCCACAAAACTCACAGGATCGTTAGGGGACTTTCTGCAGACCAATCCGTACACTATTTCACGTGGGTAAGACGCTTCTGTATAAACTACAGTTCCAAGCTTTGGTTTAGTCTTGTCTAATCGCTGTAGGAAGGGGTATTTCTCATTCAACGACTTCATCTCTTCAGTTATAATTTGCTCTGCATTGGCAATGTATAGTAATCCTGTTCCCTGCTCTATGTCCTTGAGATATAGAGCTTCCCTTTTGATAGTAGTTTTTGGCATAGATTGTTTTGTCTCTTTGTATTCCTGAAATAAAGAATATCTCACGACGTCATATTTGGAGAAAAGGTAATTTCCTACCTGAAAGGATTCAAAAATCACCATTCTTTCTGCATTCAATTACACAACTGATATAAGCCAGATTACTTATCTCTGTTGTGTTACGCAATTTCTTAGTTCGACGTCTTGCTTGTCTTCTGTTCTAATTCTGCATATTAACTAATTAACTGATACGCAACCTGCCCAGTCGTTTAAAATTACAAACAATTGTAGGTGTTATTAATTCATAAATTTCTACAGTTTTAATAGATAAACTGAACACAGATACTGCATGTCGTATTTTTTAAATACCATTTCACATAGTTGAACAAAATAAAATGAATAAAATTGAAAAAGCCTCTCACTAATTCGCGAATAAATATTATGTGTCGCATACAACATGGACCTGTCCAAAATTCTTATTCAATATGTTTCGTTTTGAAATAAAATTCTATAGTTTTTCGATCATTTTTTTTTTTTGGATTTAGAATCTTTTTTCTTGCTATCGCTATGCTTCGAGGGTTTAGCTGCTTTTCCTTTTCTTTTTTTAGATTCTGTCGTTTCACACTCAGGTTCCGGGGATAAACGAAGCGTCCACCACTGAAATTATTGTAAATTGCAGTCTGCACGCAGCCATACAATTACACCCAGAAAAAAAAAGCCAAATGAGTCAATGAACGCACCAAGAAGCAAGGATTCAGCAAGCTGTGCAAAGCGATATAAGAACAGAAAAAATATAGAGAATAAATTAAAGAGCTACTATAGTTCACACACCAGAATAAAGCTACATGCGAGTATTATCTTTGTTCGTATTAATGCAGGAATAATAGAATTTCAGCTATCTAACATCCATAAACATGCCTACTCATCAATCAAATCGATTTTCCTCATTTCTGGGCTTGATTTAGTATTTTCAAATTACACACATCTACTACTTTTTCTGAAAAATCTTACAAAACCCACAATTAGCTAAAATCTCATGAACCTCGCAATATAACATCCAACTCAAACACTCAACTGAGATAGCATGTATAGTCAAAGCACGAGCGCCAGGATCTGAATTGACAAATCGGAACTGTGAAAGAACAATAAACTAGTAGCATGTTCGTTGCACGATGATCCAGATGCACATAGAATGACTATTAGCTCCGACCCATTGCTCTGAAAATAATAGTTATACACACACGACATAGTGATCATGAATTGAACAGAGTCACACTTTCTTTCGTATAGCATTGAAATTAGTAACGACGGGATGATTTTTGTCAAAGTGTGAATACAACATTTTAATCAACGTATAGGTAATTTGTTACGGCATTGTGCTCTGTAAACCTTATTAGAACTGAGAAAATGACCATAAGAGGATTTTGTGAATGACGCCAATGAAAACACAGTACTCGTACTTCGAGTATATCTCTGCAGACAGAATAGGATAAAATAGATAGAGTAGCGAAATTTTCAAAGCCTTAAATAGTAAGTGTGTGAAATGATAAGTTGAAGCAAAATACATTGAAAAATACTGTAAAAGTTTGATCTCACCTTTTCTAAATTATAAATCTTTATGGAAAAACCATCGGCAAAAATTTTCTCTAACATCGCTCTGACTCTGTCCCAGTCAAGTCGGTCTAGCCCGCAACCAATACGGGGCATAGCCAGTTCGGTAATATTTAGTTCTTTGCATTTTTTATGCAGCGCTTGCAAACTACTGTCCAATGTTTCGTAAGTCGGTTTCCCTAGAATTATAAAATGAAAAACAGAATGAGTTGGGAGTGAAGACTATACTTTTTTTAGTAATTGATTTTGCTAAAATATAGGAGACATCTCACGCCTGAAATTTATCTTGTAATTTACTTGAAGGAGGAATACAATATGAAAAATATATCCCAAGTTATCGAATGATTAGTAATATTATAAGAAACCCTCACCAGTACTCTCCCTTTTGGTCACTAAATAAAATATCCATCTGTTGTCCTTTTGGAGAACGGCTACGCCTCCCTGACGTACTCTCTGGTCAAGCAGTTCAGGGACGGAACCAAATTTCTGCCTGAAAAGTACTGCAATCCCTGATCCCATTCTGAAATCTGCGCCAACGCAATGGGCCAGACACATCGTGTCTTCAGCGTCAAATAGATCACCCTTGCATTCAGTTACACATTTTGACTTCCCGGATCCTGATCTCCTCTCCTGCTTTTCTTTTTCTTTGTTCTGTCGAACAGCCTCCTTCTTCTCAAAACTCTTTCTTTTTTCATCTTCTGCATGAGTCTTGGGTTGAACAAAAAATAATCATAAGTTGTCATTAGGGTACTCAGATTTCAGGCAATCATCAGATTCCCAATTTATACAGTCTAATCAATTGCTGTATGAGTTTGAACATAAAAAACCAAAAGATTTACAACTGGCGTACATTAAATGATTTCATAAATTCTTTAAGCACATTGTTATTGAAGTACCTATAATCAAATTTTACAGTACGAACATACCGTCCACTGTGATTCATCAGGCCAGCCCTCCTCTACAGCCGTACAAGCACTATCAACAGGTTCAGACATATTTGCCAATAGACTGTCATCTGACCATTCCATCTCAGTAGTATTTGGAGCATCACTTGCAGGTTCGGAACGATCAGGATCGAATGTTGATGTCGCTGGTTTGGATTCATCAGCCAATGATTGGGTCTCCAGTTTTTTTTCAACCTCGCTCACACTGTGATCCTGACTCCGTGTATTTCTCGGAGTATTCTCCAATTTACTTTTATCTTTTGGTGAATAGTCATTATTTCTCCAATTCTTGGACTGCTTAGAAAAGTCTGATGGACGCGAAGAACTTGATCGACGATCTCCAGTGGAAGAACTTTCCCGATGTTGCATAGCCTCGTCGTTTTGCTTCTAATGAAAACCAAAAATCAATTAAACATCTAATTATGTTTGAATAATGTGTGTTAATAATGGATTTTAAAGTCATGACCAAAAATGTCATTGTCATATGGAGCATCATACCAAACTTGATGGACGCATGTCTACTAAAGAAGGCGGCCAACAAATCCAGAACTCTGCGTCTATAAACGAATTTCTGAACAGAGTCCCGATTTTTTCCATCACATAACGATCATCTTTGTCTACAAAAGCTTGTATTCCGAAATATCCGAATTCATGCTTTTTGTTGAGCTCTTTCAGATGCCCAATAGCTGCTTCCAAGTATTCATAACTCAACCGACTGTTTGCAGATCGTTTACAAATCAAGCCATAAATAAATTCCCTACCAACTTTAGTGTAAAAAGTAGAACCAAGCCTGAATGTGGATGGTTTTAAATTTGGTAGAAAACAATGTTTCTCATTTATTGACTTCATTTCCTCAGTCTCATAACGCTCTGTGCAACCAATGTATAATAGCCCTGTTTCAGGATCTATATTCTTCAGCAGCAAGTTTTCATTTTTTACCATACTCTTGTGTGTAGCTTTGTCCACCAAACCCTGAAACACAGAAACAATTCATTTCTGGCGCTCGATTGATGATGAATAATGATTATTCTTCATTCCTGAAACAAATAAGAAAAGAATAATCTAAATATCTCGAAGTGCGAACCCACCCGGTCTAGATTGTAAATTGTAATGACGAAATCATCCGCGAAGATATCTTCTAACATCTGTTTGACGCCTTCCCAGGGGAGCTCATCCAGTCCACAAGCAAGTCGAGGCATTGCAAGTTTGGTAATATTCGATTTCTTACATTTCTCACGGAGGGCAAGTAGACTTTGTCTCAATGTGTTGGGCGTAGGTTTATCTGAAATTATATTTCACAATCTATAGCAGATGAAGAATCATCTATAGTATATTATTTCACTATGGTACAAAAATAAGAAAGACTGTTAACACTAGTCTCCATTGAACTCAGAGTGATCATTGACCAATGAATGAATAAAAGAAAGACATTGGTTACATATTTATTGAATGTAAATTTAAAAGCATAATATGAAAACATATTCTTACCTGTACTAGCTTGTTTAGTAACCAAGTAAAATACATGTCTACGACCAGAACGAATGTATGCCACACCGCCTGGTTCTACTCGCTGGTCCATCAATTTACCAACCGATTTAAATCGCTTGTAGAATTCCACAGCAACTCCTGATCCCATTCTCAGATCTGCTCCGACACAATGAGCCAAAGCGAAATCATCCGGGGCGTTAAACAAGTTACCTTCAATTTCTTTGATAAAAGATTGTGCTGCCGAATTTTCAGCCACGTCTTCCTCTTCTGGATCCCAGGTCTCAGCGTTGTTCGAAGTACTCTGTTTGGCAGAAAATAAAATGAAGATTATGAACAGAGGAGATCCAGCTTTTGTCAATGATCTCGTTCATCATTCAATAAATAATTTGAAATTAGCCATGAATACGGCACAGGGTTGAGAAAATTCATGCTTTTTATAAATTAATGAAGAAGAGGGAATAGAAAGACGATCAAGGTTTCTTGTTTTTTTGATTTCCGAAATTAGTTTCAAACATGAATAAATTAGTTGAACAATTTTCATACAGTTTCTCAAGTTTAGAATATAAGAATTTTTAAAAACAGTCTAATTCTTATGTTTTTACAACTTCCTTAACTACTGCATCTCTAACTAGTATCAAATGAATTTTTTCTGACTTCGGTATTGCACCAAGCTGTTCATATTATCAAATAATTTGTACAGTCTGATTCACTGAAACTTTAAACGATTCAAAATATTTTTACATATTCGAAGCCTCAAATTTTCTATACAGAATCCCAATTGTCCTGAAGACAATAATAGGCGAGTAAATGAATCCCAAGCATCAAAATAGATGATTCAAAAGACAGAATAGAATGAAAAATACTTATCCAAGCGATGAACTCTGCGAAAAGGATTAAAAAAAAACGTGCAAGAATCATGAACATACAAATAATAACACATTCAACTACGTACATAGCTGGTGATTGATTAAACACAAACAAAGCAATATATGATTCAGAGAAGGGTCTCAATGAATCGAGTCGAGTCGAGTCAATTTGACTTCGAGTAATACATTCATGATGAATAATATATGATTCAACTCACCTGACGGGATTGATTCTGATCAGTTGGTTCTGATTCGCATTGCATTGGCCCTGATTCGGTTTTCACAATAACTGGTTTAGGTTCGACAGAAGAATTTGCTGCTTTCTCCGAGCCGCTTGTACCTGGATCTACTTTTTCTAGGTTACTCACAGTAGCCTTTACTCTTTCTCTTATACTATCTTTAGGAGACAACTTCTGGTCGCGTTCGTTTTCTTCATTACTGCTCTTATTCATACTAAAAGCACGCGCTTTGGGCGTGGTTCCCTTTCGTGAAAAAGGCTCCGGCTCTTGATTGGACTTAGATTCGTTGCCCAAACTGTTATCCAAGGTTGGTGTCTGCGTGCCACTTGCATCGCGGCTTTCGGGGGATGAAGACTGCCTGGCTTTATCGTGGCTGTGTCTTTTTTCATTTTGAGGAGACTTACGTTTACTAAAATTTCCGGATTTATTGCCGGACTTCGATTTAGAACCAGACTCCCCCCAGGATCCTCCCCTACCTCCACTCCTGCCTTGATTGCTCATGCTAATTCACTATAACCTAAAATTACATCGAACCAATGAGGGATATTCTCGGATATCAGCGGCCTGATTTTTGGCTGAAATTATAAAACGAAGCTCGGATTGTATCCGAGATAATCGAAAGTCGTACTTACTCGTTAAGCTGGTTAATAATGTCGGTCAAAAACGGCAAACACTTTTTCACAAAACGGTACAAACCACCCAGACGTTACGCCTCGAAGTAGTAACAGACAGCAGCGTGGGGTTCCCCGATTAATGTAACGATATGGAATGAAAGATAAATGGACTCTGTTCTTTCCTCAAAATGACGGGTGATGGCAAATATGGGGGAGGGGGAGATCAACGAATTCGGGGATTCCCTTCCCCTCGAAATACGTGGGTTGTTATTTATTTTCATTCGATTGAACGACTCGTTTTTGTTTCGAACAATTCGGTTTATTGCTAGCGATCAGTTTAATGATTTTTTATTGCCTTTTTCTTTGTTCAAACTATAAAAAAGTACGACATTTTGTTCCGTAAATTGTTCACCGACATATCAAATGTAATCTTCAACTTCCGCAACGCAAACTACTGGCTGCGAAATTTTGCTGTAACGCTATCCGTTGTTGATCACGTGGTTGCGCGCAACCACGTGATCAACAACAAATAGCGTTACAGCAAAATTTCGCAGCCGCATGCACATGAATATCCAGCCAAATAATGCATATTGCATACGTCCCTCTCACAGATTTTGTATACCCAGTGCCTTTCGTTCGAAGCTGGGTAGCCGATGCCGAATAGCGTATATTAAAACCAGCCCATGCACGTGCTGTGAGTGATTTTAAAATGGCAGAAACAGGTAAATATTATCAAACTTTATTATAGGGGCGGACTACTTTTCGCTCAAGTGATATCTAACGCTCTTCTCTAATCCTCCCCATGTTTACTTCACCCTGAATCTGATATTTTCTGTTATGATAATGGAGCAGACATCTTGCGGTAAACACGTGTTTTCGTTCATTTTAACACTACGAAATATGCCTGAAATACGAACAATACTATGCGCTGATTTTGTCCAAGCTATACCCGGCCACAAATACTCTTCGCGGTTTATTTTACGGCGATAAACCGTCGCGTAATGAATGACCGAACTTTGAATAACGAGGTTAGGTTACCTACTACGTTTCTATTACATCCACAGAAAATGAAAAACGAAAAGACAAAAAAAAGTCACTTGGAGAACTCCAAATTGCTATGAAATGCCAGGTTGAACCGTCTACTGCTGTTGTAAAATTGGAGTGCGGTGATTGGCCTCTATTGTTCAAGGTAGGTTCATTGTTGTTGTTTTTTTTTTTTTAATTAATTAATTAATTGGTTAATTATCTATTTTATATTAATTACATTTTTACTTCGTTTTCTTTTTTTGTTTTCTCCATATTTCAGAATTTTGACAAATTATTAACACGTACAAAAAGTTTTACACCGTTAACTTGCGGCTCGACTCCCCTTCATCGCAATCTTTCAGAATATATTAAATCAGGTTGTATAAATTTGGATAAACCTTCGAACCCATCATCCCACGAAGTTGTTGCTTGGATAAAGAGAATTTTGAAAGTTGATAAGACTGGTCATTCTGGTACTTTGGATCCAAAAGTAACAGGATGTCTGATAGTCTGTATAGACAGAGCAACACGTTTAGTAAAGTCCCAACAATCGGCTGGAAAACAGTACATCGCAGTATTCAAGTTACATTCTGCCGTTGAGAATATTCTAAAGGTGAAAAGAAGCGCATAATATTCGATAAAGAAGAAACAGACAGAATTGAAAAGAACAAACAATCATCAATGCTATTTATTACAGGTGAAACAAGGCCTTGAAAAATTGCGCGGAGCGCTATTCCAAAGACCACCTTTAATATCTGCAGTAAAGCGTCAATTGCGTGTTAGGACAGTATACGACAGTATTCTCCTTGATTATGATGAGGATAGAAACATGGGAGTATTTAGAGTTGATTGCGAGGCAGGTTCTTACATTAGAACAATGTGCGTTCATTTGGGTCTATTTTTAACCACCGGTTGCCAAATGGAAGAGCTACGTCGATCAAGATCTGGTGTACAATCTGAACAAGATGGAATGGTCACGATGCACGATGTTCTTGACGCTCAATGGCTCTATGAGAACCATGCAGACGAGACTTATTTACGGAGAGTTATTAAGCCTTTGGAAGCTCTGCTCGTTAATCATAAGAGAATTATCCTGAAGGATAGCGCCGTATGTATAATGTTTATCTTTAAATTCGATTGAACAATATCTGATAAAGACTTATTTGTTATCAAAGCATTTATTTACAAGATAAGTTGCAGACAGTAAATATGCGAATGATATGCGTAGGTAAATGCTATATGCTATGGAGCAAAGATAATGGTGCCTGGTGTTCTGTTGTATGACGATGGAATCGAGTTGAATGAAGAAATCGTAATTGTTACTAGCAAAGGAGAGGCTATTGCTCTTGGTACGCTGCGTTTCTATGCCATGGATGATAACTGAAACCGAACATATTTCGAATGAAATACTGTTTCTTTTCTTTGTTCACATTCCCATATCGATTATTAGTCGCAATCCAATCCCAAGCTTGATATATATTAACGTAAATCTTTTGCTTTCAAAAATATAGCCATTGCGCTTATGACGTCTCCAACAATGACTGCCTGCGATCATGGTGTAGCTGCTAAGATAAAGCGAGTCATTATGGAAAGAGATGCTTACCCCAGAAAATGGGGACTCGGCCCAAAAGCATCCATAAAGAAGCGAATGATCAAGGAAGGCAAATTGGATAAATTCGGGAAACCGAATGAACAAACACCTTCCGAATGGCTCACTAGTTACGTTGATTATTCCAAGGCAAGTAATTGGATTTATTAATGTTTGAAATTCATATTACCTATACTGCTTTTTATTGAATGATGATGGAGTTGAGATTCGATTAAAGTGAAGAGTAGAATTGTATCCAAATTTAATGAATTTCAATTATTCTTTACATGAATTAGACCGACGCTAATGGAGTTGAAGATGCTGCTACCAGAAAGCGGAAATTGGATACCACTGTGAGTGCCATGGATACATCCACAGCTGCTGAAGAGAATAAAGATGAGGAAGTTGCATCGCCTAAAGAAAAGAAGAAGCACAAAAAAGATAAAAAGAAGAAGAAGGCAAAGGATGAATCAGAAGCTACTGAGACTGCTGAAACTGAAACTCCTGGGGAGGCAGCTACAGAAGTAAGCACGCACCTATGCCATAAAATGTTGAAACGTTAATTATCGGAATCTACGAAAATCTTTTTATCTCGTAAATTTTAATCATCGGGCATTGCTATAAAATATAAATTTGTTCTGTTAAAGGAATCGCCAGTAAAGAAAGAGAAGAAGAAGAAGAAGAAGAAGGACAAAGATCAAGAAGCACCAATCAGTGAATAAAGAAATTCGTAAACATACCATTACAGCGTATATATTACAGTTACTATATCTAACAGTCATCCTGAAGTTACTTTGCGTGAAATGAAGAAAAGATTTCATCGAGAACATGAAAGAAAATTATATATTTTTTATTTAGATTTCTAAACAGGGTGTGGAAAGCTCCATGTGTGCAAATTAAATGAAGATGTAATTATCGAACGAAGAACCGTAGTAATTACTGTTCGTCATACATATACAATTATCTATTGAGATAAACCTCAATAGTTTCATTAAAAAAAAATAGAATGATGATATCAGTGGGTTTGTTGATCTTGAAATTACATATTTTTTATATTAAATATGGCAAAATCTAGTTCAGATTATTATTTACACAACATACAATATCAATACCCATACAATTTATGTGAAATGAATTTACCGAACTTCCTGATTTTGCAATGCACAGGGTGCACTAAATACCTAAGTTTAATTTAGATAATGATTTTTAATACGAAATATAACAATATATGTACAGTTTTTTGTTTCATATTCATCCGTGCACCGTGCATGAACCGTATGTTATGCGATTATATACTTACATTGTCTTTGAAAATTTTCATTTCATTTCTGTACAAAACTTTTGGCCTTTTTCTGTGCAAGCGTGACTTCACAGTGCGGAATCAATAATAAAAAACTGTATACTGCCTGAGGGTCGTTGATACAAACAAACAAAAAAGAAACAAAACAAATAGTCAAGTTACACATCCTGCCATTATGAACTGAGCATTCGTCGACCTTTGTGCAAACAATGATTTGATAAATCTTGAAATTTGTGCCAAGTTGTTGTCGCTTCTTTTATATTTTTTACAAACTGCAACCAAGCATAGTTGAACAGCGAGAAACTGTATAGATAATATCGTTGTTTAGCCGGAAAATCCGTAAGGATTTTTGAAGGGGTTTTATCATTTTGAATAAATGTAAAAATGAGAGAAATATAACGCTGTGTCTCATTGTTGTGCATCTTACCTATTTAACTCTATTTCATTTTTACCATGTGTTGGAAAAATTAGCTTACATAGTCTTTTGGATGTACTGTGTATAGAATATATAATACTGCAGCAGTTTAAATTGAGAAAGACACATTACAATTTATAATTCATTATGTAAATGCATTTATTTGAAAAAAATCTGTTTAACTAACGTTTAAGGAATATTTTTTTATTATAAAAAACGACTTGTTAAGGTACACGAAAAGTTGCAACGTTAGTTTTTCTGTTTTCATTTTTATTTTAAAAAGACGGTTTTGTTTTCAATTTTCGTAGGCAAATTATAAGTATGATTATTGAGAAATGATCATTTGAATACGACGGTATCCAACATCGCACCAAGGCATTGTACAATATTTGTAGTCATCAGTGTGTCGACTTTTTCTTCCAAATGCCGCTTCGGATCCTGCTTTCCTACATTCTTTATTGCCAATTGCTCTGGTGTCATCTTTTCTTCGTCCTCTAATGCCTGGAATAAGTTTAAGTTTCATACATGTAGATTCTCACTGGCTGAACTTATCAATTTGAATATTACATTATTTAAACTAATGTATTTAGTAATAATGAGAAAGAAAAGGGTTCCTTCATCTTCAGAATAAACATAAATTTTAAGAAAGAACACCAGCTGAGCCACTACTTTACCTTATTATAATTTTTGGCTAATTCCAACATATCTGAAACAATGCCTTCGTTGAGTTTCCCATGTTCCGAATACTCGGCCAAAGTTAGACCATCCATCCAAGACTTTTTATGCAAATTAAGCAGCATCTTTTGCTCCAATTCATTTTTACGATAATTAATGCTAATGCTATAATAGTGACGATTTAATCCGTGAATTAAAGCTTGCACAGAGGGCTTTTGTAGGTGACCCAAATTCGAGGTAGTCTGACGAGGTTCCTGACCCAAAACCTAGACAATTACAATATAATCATTAACGTTTGCATTTGCATTTGAAGAAACACTAGTAGACCATTTATTTCAATAAAAAAATCACCAAAGTCCAAATTCTTATACAAATATTCATAAATGTACAGGAAAATCTAACTCACCATCATATTGGGATTGATTAATCTAAACGCGTCGATAACCACCTTCCCTTTCACCGACTGAATAGGATCGATAACAACTGCTACGGCGCGTTCGCTCAGTGCTTCAAATGACTGCTGGGTATTTATATCAACACCAGAAAGCCAGCAGCCAAAACCAGGATGAGAATGGTACCACCCAACTACCATCTCAGGTCTTCCAGTCTGTTTTAGCATATCCAACATCTTGGCTTGAAATACTGGATCTACCGCCTCAACGCTGACACCCTAAACATTGAAGAATAAGAACCGACTCATGTTTAGTATCCTTAAAAAAACCGTAATTAACCAGCTGAATAAATCTTACGGTTCCAGTCTGAGGCATGGCAAACACATCGATGACTCTGACCGTATAGTCATCTACAAATTCTCCTAACATCAGTCCCATAACTTCCATCGGTACTCCGGCTCGCCCGTGTTTTAACATTTTAAGTAAAGCCAATGACGATATGTATACCTATGGTGAAACACATGAGAGAACAAAGAAGGCTTATTCAATTGCTTCATTCAAAGGCGCGAATGAATTAGGAACTCTGGTTCTTGGTGGAAAATTTGTGCACATTATTTTACACTCGTTTATATGTGGCGAGAATTTTTACCTGCTCAGCGGTGTCGACTACAGGAGCATCCGAAGGTGGGGGTCCTTGGTTCAGACCTGGCATACCGCCTCCTAACCGTAAGAGTCGGTCCATTTTCTTTGCTAATTAAAGACATGCAGAGGTTTTTATTCGTTGTTAAACGCGTGCGAGTGAAAGAATTCTGCCTTTTTGTGGTGAAATAAATAGAACGAAGATGAATGATAAACGATATTTGGCAGAAGCATGATTGAGGTTATCTTTCTGAATGTAGATTTATGGGTGGTTTTATGGCTTTAAATGTGATTAATAAAAGTTCAATAATATTCGACACTTACCTACTTGACGGAGTCAATTCTATTAGGAAATTACGATCGTAGTTAATTTATAACGTAAAATAGAATAGAATGAAATAAACAACTACTTTCAATTCTTGAAGAATGACAATCTGAAATGTGCAGAATCACCGCAAGGGATTCTGGGCTTCAACCGGCTGAAGAAATCGACCAATCATGATGCGGTAGCGTTTAGGCTCGATTTTCATTATCAACATTTTTCTGTAACGCTATTCGTTGTTCATCACGTGGTTGCGCGCAACCACGTGATCAACAACGAATAGCGTTACAGAAAAATTTTGCACCAACACTAATTTACTGCGTATGAAAATCCAGCCTGAGTAGAATAGAAGGCATAAGAAAATCAAAAGAAATGGCTGAAACTGAACAACCTAAGCACGTACCTCAAAGCAGTTGGTCAGGTGGACCGCACGGGCTGGGTGAACATTACTATACTCATTATTATCGCACTAATTTCTTTCATACCTAAAAATCTTCCGAACAAAATATCCGTTGATTGATTTCTACGGTGATTGTTAGGTTATGGAATGAAGCTACTTGCAATGAACGAACGAACGTATATGAAAACAAATTCTATTTTACAGGAGATCCTAATGACCGATCATTGAGAAAAGTAGAATCAGGAGTTCTCATACCTAAAAAAATTCGCGAAAGATCAAGAACAGAAAAATGTGTCGAAGAAGTACGAGGTAACTATTTTTAAGAATTAATTGCGAGGTTTCTGTTATGATACATGTATGTATGTACGAATTTTATACTCTTTTTTTTTCAGCCTTTTCAGAATGCTGTTCTGACAGCGGTATTGCTATGGTTGTTAAATGTAGAAAGGAAAATACAATCCTCAAAGAATGTCTTGCCAAATGGTTTCTGAATGAAGAATTTGCAGCTGAATGCAAAGAAGAATATTTGGCTGAAAGAAGTGAATATAGGCGAACGGGTATTGGAAAAAAGTCAAAAGACAGTCCCTTAGGTAGCAAAAGAATGCAAAGTTCTATATAAATAATTTTGCTTCATTGTTAGTATCATTTCATCACTGAATTCAACAAATAATTTATAATTTCGAACAGAACAGCTCCTATATTGTACTTTTATGCAAAAAGAAGAAACAAGAATACAAAAAAACTAACGTCGTCAAATAAAATCCGGAGTTTATATTACTGGATATGAATATTTATGTTTTAATATAGTATAACTATGCATTGAGTAGGCATAAATATGGTCGAAAAAGAAAACAACTGGAATAGAAAATTGTACATAAGCTTTGATGTTTATTCATTTAAATTCATCATTATCATCTTCCACATCGATTTCCTCTCTGTTTTGTTTCGGGATCCACCTCCTGTAAAGTAATTCCTTTACTGTAAACTCGGCCAGGAGTTCTGGGCTTGATGGAATCTCATTTCGAGGAATCTTTGACGGCCAAAGAACTTGGGCAAATAATATTTCCTGCAATTGGAATGAAATATTTAACACGTTTTTTTATCCATGCACAGGAAAATCGGTAGATTAGGTAGTCTGTTATTCAATAGGGCTGCTCAAGACTGAAATCGTTTCAATATGGTTTAAAAAGAAAATTACAAAGTCTGCCAAACTTTGCATCCAATTGAGATTTTCAAGAGTTCCGAATGCTGGATAACAACCCATCATATTGGTATATGCAAAATCAAATATACCTTTGCAGCTGTTTCGGACAGCCTATCTAAGCCGAATAATTTTTTCCAAGTCATTTTACGCGTTGTTTTCTTCTCATCTCTCATGAAAGTATCTGCCACTAAGACTTCTACAATCACTATGTAAGAAGCGTGGTAAAATGGGGGCCCCTGTTTGTAGAGCACTAAAACATAATGAATGTTAATTGAAAAAAGGAGGAAACCATTTATAGATAGCTCTAATTCATTTCTACATGATAATAAACATACGCGAGCATATACCAACAACACTGTGATTGTCACTTACAAAAATCGCCTCCGTACTTCAGTCCGGGTTTAACCACCCACCCTTTGCTCCGAAAATAATGGTACACAACGTATTTTTGAAGAAAATCATTCTGTGTGAGACAGAAGTGATTCCATGCATCCAAAATGTTCAATAGATTACCATCAAAGTCGACAATTTGTAGGCAACCCAGTCCAAACATTAAAAAGAATGTTTCCTCAAATGTAAGATACATCGTTTCTCTAATTGGAAAGCCTTCTTTCTCAATTGTCGGTTTAACTTTACTCAAGTAATTTTCAGCGTCAGAATCGCTATCTGGTAAAACCAATATTTCTCTTTCCAGGAGAATTATATCATCTTCTGTGCTTGTGTCTTTAACATCAGTCTCATCAAAACTCTTCTCCTCTAATTCTATCGACATTTCCTCGTCGTTTAACAGTATAATGTCCTTATCACCAGAGACATCTGCGGTTGTTGATTCTGTAGTCTGAATATTCGGAATTTCACATATTTCATTTTCCTCTTCGCTAGAATCAAGAACAACTTCGTCCACTTCAACATTCAGCGACTTCTCATCAGTTTTATCAGATTCGTGTAATCTTGCTGTGATATTATTGACTGGATTAGACTTTGACTCTTCACCCTCAACTTCTGAGATTACAACATCGTCACCACCTTCATTATTCCCTGAGATCTTGCTACTCCCATTTTCAATAGCAACAATTGTTTCAGACGATTTGTTCATTTTCTCAGCTGCACATTTGAATTTCTTCGCTGGCGGGACAATTCTTTTATCTGAATTCTGTGCTTCAAGATCTTCGCCAACTTCGGCTTCACCTTCAGATACAATCTCTTTTCTTTTTGCATCCTCAATTTCTAATAAATCAAAATACATCAATCATATAAAAACATTCTAATCAAAAGGTCCGAACTTCAGATCAAATAACAGTATGTAAAACGATTGAGTACCGCTTTGGTTTTCTTTCTCTTTACCAGAACTTCGTTCTTCTTGGTCAATGTTCTCCTCATAATCAAGTTGCCCAACATTTTCCCATTCTTCTTGATCAAAATCATCAACAATAGCTTCAGCGTCTAGATTTTTAGCTTGTTCGAGCCAGGCTTGTCTTCTAGCCCATTGCCTTCGCCTTACAACCGGGGCTATACCACCCCTAGTTTTCTCAAAGTTTGGATAACTGCGTGATAATGATCCCTTGCCGAAAAAACCCTGTACAGAATAATGTAGGAACTCTAAACGCTACATTGAATCTCAGCCTCTACTTATATTTCTGAAAAATCTTCGAGGGCTTAACAAGTGGTAAAATTGAAAAAAAAAAAAAAATATACAAAATGCCGAATATCCCGTGATAATTATTATTTTTCAAATGATTCTCACCATGGAATGTAGAGCTTGAATTTCGAACGGATCTGTAATGCATACACCTAGGTTACTGAGGTGACCGGTATACACAGTCCATTCATCATCCGATCCAATATTAATAGGAAATGGTTTACGCGGTCGAAGTCTAACTCTACGCTTTCTCCTCGGTTCTCTCAACGGAATTGTATTTTTTTGACAATTTGTTGCATTATGTGCATTCATACTAGCTGCTATCAAATACTGCTTATATCTATCACAACAAACGTGTATAAAAATATGACGGAAGATTGTTTTTTTTTTTTGGTTATGTTTATAGCTTAGGCGCATGTCAGATCAAGAACATATCCGTGTTCGATATTTTATTGCTCTAACTACGTCGCAGCGGTATTTAGATCGACGTACTTTTACAAATGAGACGTTATTATCACTCTAATCCTTTTATAACTTCAAGATTATTACTACTAACGAGATAATGAAAAAATATTATCGCAACTTACATACCTTGACTTACGTAGTTGTCAATTCAAACTACCTTAGGATTAAATATCATTATCTAAATCCAGAAGAAAACTAATTTATTGCTACTAATGTTTTTCTTTTTCTTTCATTTTTCTAACGGTTGAAAACCTATCATTGAGAACTAATTTTATCATTTAGAAGTTTTTTTAGATAATGATTGCGCATAATCCCATAAAATTTAATTTCATTTCATAGTTAGAAATATTATTATAGATAAATGATTGATATAATTATAGGGAATATTCATATTCATTTAGAGTGAATAAATATATTAGATTTTATTGTTTTTTCATTATACTTTCGTTTACATGGGTAGCTTAATACTTTACTTAAGAATATTCATGGAAGTTTTCGACGGCGCTGACTGTTGTTCATTATGGACCCTTAAAAAATTAATTTTTATACATAGAAAACCAATATCAATTGATTAAAATTCTTATTCAGGAGTCAGAAAACTTTCCAACAATTTAATTAAATTTTCTATTCCCTCTAGATAATTTGTATCAAGACCGTCATTATCGGCAGGAAAAACATGAGCAAAGTCTATCATATTGACTCGAACCCAATTCTGTTTTTCTTCTGGTGTTGTTGTCAACTCATCCAATAAAATAGCATAGTCTTCCTTCATTTTGATAATATCCTTGTCGAAATTGTTAGTGTAAGAATGAGTACGGCACAATTTTTCAACAACAATATTCATGCCCCTTCCGCATGAATTATTTCTCACTAAATTAGGCTCTTTAGGAAAATTTGGACTGGGTGGTTGATGGAAGGATTCAGATCTTTTAATACTATCGTTCCTCTTAAGGCTCTGAGATCTTTTGATTGTTTTGCTTTTGCTACGTCTAATAAAAATCGGCGATATAGTCGGCGTAGATATTGGGGAATGATTGTTGATTGTTTTTTGAAAGATGGGACCGCTCTCGGTCAGTTGA
This sequence comes from Tenthredo livida, assembly GCA_963992785.1. Classification (NCBI taxonomy): domain Eukaryota; kingdom Metazoa; phylum Arthropoda; class Insecta; order Hymenoptera; family Tenthredinidae; genus Tenthredo; species Tenthredo livida. The sequence continues at coordinate 9,034,230 of OZ023066.1, read as the reverse complement.
CCAGAAAAGCCTCCTTCATCACCCGGAGAGCCGACTGGTCTCACGTTTAATTTCAGAGACGGTGTTCTTGCCAGAGGATTAGATATTTTCAAATAATTATTAGGACTTAACGATCGATGATTATTAGACAAATTATTAAATATAGGACTAGAATATTGTCGTAAACGCTTTGCGTCGTACGCAAGTAACACAGAACTCGAATAAAACCTCAATTTAGTTTGTAGGCGAAAAAATGCAAGAATTTTCCACAATGTTGAAAGTAACTGGACAATCAAATTGCGACAAGGTGGTTGGCCCGGTTTGGCGTTGAGAAATAACTCCATTGCTGGAAAAAGAAAAGAGAAAAACTCCGCATTAGAATATACAATCTAATTCCTAATCATTAGATTGAAACTATGGCACATTAAAAGTGAAAAAGATTCGATCGCACCTTTCAATGTCCAAGTTTTGTTACTCCTATTCAAGTCTGTAACTATCAGATAGAATGTGAACAATTTTTCGTAGTATTACCTTCTATAACCATTGCCTTATCGAGTTTCTTGCCATAGTCTTTGCTGTATTTTTTAACGAAGCCAGTAGAGAGTCTGCAAACTTGAAACCCTGGTATACAAAATCCAAATTCCCGTTTACATTCGGCATATTTTTTTTCCTCTCCTGCTCTCTTTGCCGGACCAGCAAGCGGGTCCCAAGTTTGTCTTCCAATTTTAATGTCCATTACACATGGTTCTGACATTCCTTCAGTCAAGTCTTTTAATATAAGAAATTTCACACCTGTGTAAAACAATAAGAAGAATTCTTTTGTATCTAAAATAACTTCATTATACATCATCTCATAGCAAATTCTTGTTTTCTCATATTTTCTCACATTATGGCTTACTTTAAGCAATATCTTATCTACGGTAGATTATTACTGAAGGCTGTAGTTATATCTTACATTTGTTACCAAGCTGAAACTCTTTTGTCCCATAATATTGCGGCGTATATTGTCGAAGCTCGAGCATTAAGGGATCTGTACTCTCCTCGAGTCTTTCATAGAACGTTATTTCCCTTTCTCCAAGCAAAGGTTTTTCAATAGGTTTGTAAACTCTGCCGTCTCTGTTTTTCAGCATTCCTGTACACGACAATAAGGAGATTAACATTTTCCGTTATTACCATTTTCTCAAATCATTCAGTTCTAAATAATAATCAATAATTATTCACCAATAGTATCATTTTTATCACCAAACGCATGACCCCCAACCTGGGATTCTAACGGAGTCATTTCGCTCGGTAACTCATATTCAAACGACGGTGAAATCAAATTGTATTCAAATTTTGGGGGTCTGTTACGCCGGCGAAGTCTACCAGGAGGGACCGGACTGCCTCGTAAAGTAACAGGTGATTGTGGTGCAGCCATATTTCCAGAAAATATCGACAAAGGCAGTGACTAATTTTCTCTGAAAGTAGAGCGACCTTATCAAGAAAAATGCATCACTTCGTTTTATGCATTAAAAATTGTCATAATTCTCAGGCACATGCATATAATATGCGCATAGTACCTGTATACAGTGTATGTATCTACCTGAATGTAAAATCTAGTAAATGATATTGGGCATGTGTGACAAATTCTTGACTCGTCTCATCAGCTACTAGTTTTTTTTACTACGAAACATAATTCTATGAAATGATACGAACGTACAAGCGATTGCGTAATTATATCTTAGTTTTTTTTTGTTTTTTTTTTTTCTCGCTTCCTTATTCCGCGGAGCCTTGTCATGACCGTTAAAAAAGTTATTTAGAAGGCTAATATAGTAATTGGTTCGTGACAATTATTTAGATTTGAGACCGTCTGCTAGTCGCTAGTACTACCTTGTAATAATAATTATGCGTATACATCGCCATGTTTGTTGTACGTAGTACAGTGAGCATCGTGGTAATCTGCAGGTGCTCGAGTAGGCGAGCACGTGCACTTTTAATTTTTTATACAAAGCATCTTGTATTGTGAATATTGTCTTAGCAGTGGCAGGGATATTGCATAGTTGCGTAACTATTATGTATTACATGTTATATCGTTCTCGGATCTCTGTAACTATAATTTGATAGTATATCAAACATAGAGGTAAATACGTTGCAATTGACAGACCCCGATGGTTTTTACATCGTTTTGTCTTCGTCCATTGACGGCATGTAGAGTATGTATAATGATAATACAAGGCGCGTGCGTAAAACACGATAACGCTTTGAAAGACGATCAATCGTCGCCCGTGAATACAGAAAGTACTCTTTTCATGGTCGTTGGTCACGATACTAAAATAAAAACGCGTTTAACTTTTGACCGTAAAAAGTTTCACGCTAGGTACGCGTGGGAAACAGCTGGGTCGAGCGCATGACGGTTGAGATATCTCCCTCGAAGGCCCGGGGTATTAGAAAAAAAATTTGTCGAATTTATTTAGCCGACTTGTGTTTGGCCCATTCATTTCATGGGGAATTGAGAATTTCTCAAATTCTTTGCATGTAGACTAATCCTGTTAAAAGGATAAGTAGAAATACTGGCTATGAGTCACTCGGCTAATCGCAAGTAGGTAAACAGCTTAGGAGCTTAGTAAACATTGTAGTCTGTTGTATAGGTAAACATATATTCAACTTCACGCGTTATTATATCTTCATCAATACGCGGTTAATTTTATCCCGCGCTAATTCATGTTCAGTTTATATTTTTAAAGGTAATAACGTAGCTGGTTTATAAAGTATGAATGATACTAAATCGCAACAAGATAAAAAAATTGAGTTACAAATATTCCGCCACTCTACACGGCCCTGTTCTAGCAAATATTTATCTATTAGACGTATGAAGGTACTATTCGCGCATAGCTAATGAAATCAAGCTATTCCTATTATTTTACTGGATACGTGATATTTTTATGATGTAACATTGACCCGTATACATATGAATAAGAAGAATTAAAAATTGAATAATGTTCAATCTCAATGTTCCTTATGCCATATTGCGTGACCTTATCTAAACTTTGCATGGCTATATAACGCACAATACGCTTTACATACTTATTCGCATGAATGAAGTGAAATTTTTTCGAACTAATAACTAATACGCAGTTTTCCGCGATCCTAAATTAGATATTAGAAAACTGGTGAAAAAAGAAAATTATATCCCGACGAAGAAAAATTATACCTACTATTCTGTAAAATAACAATACACTCATAATGTTACGTGATCAGCGTATATGTATGTACATACTGTATGCCTACAAAGTTATTAATGCTGTACATGACTATAATCGTGCTCATTTGTATAGTAATCGGTTATATTAATAATGCGAAGTAGATACTTATGAGCACATGTTAATTTAATATCGCTGACATATTCTTGCTCTACAGCTATACTAGTATATACAAGATCTGCATTTTATATGTTAATACCGAAGTGTTTTTTTCAAATTACATCGATGCAGGTGCCGTGCGGTTGGAAATTAACGACATTACATATGCATATATCGCGGCTCTATAACGCCAGGAAGGCATATAGGTCCATGTATGCCTATGTACATGCCTTTTGGCATTAAAGACGCTATATACACATAATCATTATTATTTTTTATTAATGTACTTATATAAGTACGTACTTTTATATAATAATAATGTACTGTGTATACCTCGCATGTTTGTATACACTCATAATTATGAATTATTCAAATCCGACTCATTATATTCATAAGCTATTTTTTTTTTTCTATTCGCGTATATCTATCGAAAAAGCGTCATGAAATTGCACAATAATTCCAACTCTATTCTTTTATTAATTAACGATTGTGATATAGATTTATTACATGTAACATATATTTTCCGTTTTTAGAACGCGGGAAAATGTGGTGTCGCAAAATTCCAATAAAGTAATATCTGATTTATACTTTTACCGGGCAAAAACTGTAACGGCTCAATGATTATTATACACATACCTATAGCTTGTTTTCCGCGTTCTCGCGGTATACTATTTTAATTAGAACCAAACTTGTGCTATGGTTCAAGTATCATTTCCACGAGATACACACATAGCAGTAGAATGTCGCATCAATAAACAAGGCGATTTGATTTTACAAATTATCTGTCTGCTGTAATTAGAGCCTTATTTTTTTTTTAAATTCATTCTTAATGATGGTATCTAATTTATTACACTTTGAAGTGGTGCAGCAGACGCACTGCTATCTCTGAAGTATAATACATATAGTATCCATAAAACCTCAAGATGGTTCAGAGAAAGATTCATATATTACATGTGCATAAAAAAAAAAAAAAAAAAAAAAAAAAAAAGAAACAGAAAAAGAAAACTTGACCAGTAAAAATAAACACTCTAAATTTTATGCTAAGTGAACGTCTAATAAAAATCCTCGATATTTAAATCACATGAGTGATCTTTTTTCATTTTGTAACTATCGTATATTTATTTGGGTTTCAAGAACGATCGCAATACTAAAAACAAAGATTTTGCGTTGATGCGCACCTATATCTATCTATACGTATGTATGTATACCGTGATATCTGGTCTGTCGGTATATACATAACGCACGAACGTTGTTTTTGCCAAAATATATGTATACAGCCGCATTGGTACGAAATTCTGATCATCTTTGCCATTAAGATTTGCTATAGATATCATCATGAACTCGGATTATAGTAATCGAAATAATTAACAGATTCATCAAGATAAGAAGATTAAATTTCGATTATAACGATGAGGTATTAACGAGAGTTTAATTTGTTATTTCTGTAACCAATTTCATTCACATTACGATTTATATTTTCGAACAACGAGTAGTATGTGATATATAATCACGGATTAATGACACTGTACACAGGTATATGTATACCTAAGTTTTGTGTGAAATTTTTTTTACCTGATCATAATTTTGAAATACATAGGTTGAATTTCTATAACGTATATAATATAAAACTCAAATAGATGCGCTATGTTTAAGAGATGACTAACGTATATTGCTTAAAACAGGCACGTCACCCTACCTATAGTATGCTTATATTGAATATTGAAATATTGCGTACAATTTGAATTTCTACCATTTATAATTCAGTAATGATCAATTCCTTAATCAATATCAGATGCACTGCGATGGTAGTGGTCATAATATAACCATAATCATAATAATGGTGATTTAGTTACGATAATAACACAATTTCTAGTCAAAGGGGTGCAAACAATGATCTATAAATCGTTTGAAATATTTTCGAAACACACACACACACACGCTCAGATTAATTGCGAAGATTTACGTCACGAAGCCTGAACAACAATGCGTAACGCGAAGAGTATACAAACGAGCGAGTCAATCAAAGTTAAGCTAACTAAGAGCGCGAAAAACAGACAAAGCCGGGCCGCCGATTATAAATCGTTCATACGTATAAATGAACGCGTAAACTGGTAGATATAAACACAGACGCAAGAAGTATAGTGAGAATGTCTTAATTATATTGATGAACGATAGCGGGTTTAAAAAAAGAAATAAACTACATAAAACTATAAATAAAACATTTATACTTACATCGTTCTGACGGACATTTATATCACTCGGGATGTAGAACCGACGAGTAATTGCGAATTGTCGTTGATTCTACTCCTCGGTGTTGTGATACCGATCATTTTAAGGCTCTCACCTCACAGACCAATTCCCTCTTCGGCCTTCCCTCTCCCCTTAGCAAACAAACATGGAATGAATCCGATACCCCTCCCTGCTCCCTATCAAACTCTCATACTCTGTTAAGTCGCGCTTTCGTCACACACGTTTTTCGAAACACCGGCAAACCGCGACTGGCTACTGATGGTGGGAAGTCACGGCTCACGACTCACTACATACACGACCTTCCTGCCACTTACGATCCTCTCGATTCACGTTACGTTCTCGATCTTATATCCGCGGATATACCACAACCCCGTTATGCTATATATAAATAGGCGGCAAATTCGAGTAAAGGCGTATATTATTACAGGATTTAAAATCGAGTATGTCTATACGCGTTACACACAATAACGTTTAGAGCGCGTATCTTAGCGATATCGCGTACGTATCTTAGCCATGACTTTGCCGCATCGGTAATTGCACTCACCTCGTCGACGTTTATGCAATGAATAAAGCGATTTCTATACCTGATTCATACATATTCCCATTTGCTATACCTATTCACCCGTATTCATAGACATTTAGTAGGCCACTAACTCTTTTTTAGTCGGCTACTAACTTCATTTTGTATTGTGTTTGCATTGTCTAATGAAGTTAGTAACCGATTAAAAAAAAGTTAGGAGGCTACTAAATGTCTATGAATACGGGTGATTATGTTTAAGATTGAAAGATAATTCATGTAATTAAATTATGTGTACTACGATGTTTTAGCAGATTGAAGAATGATTAAAAAGCCTGATTTGTACGTCGTTTCGGCAATTGATAAGAAACTCTGGACATAAACTAGCAACGCGTAGCTAATTAGCTAGAATTTATCGATTGGTGATCAATCAATTCAGGCCCTCAATAAGCCGAATTTTGTTAATGAAGTCGTACGTGAGATAAGATTTCTCGGGATGTATTATGCTTCAGTTGACAATAATAATTATAAACCATTGCAACTGAGCTCAAAGTATTAAAACAAATTAAACGTCAAGGCACGTTTATCTCGCATCAGTTTAATGAATTATGAATTTTTTTCTAAATACTTTAGTAAAAAAGCATATTCACGCACCCCTCCACGTTGTCGACAATCATCATCATTTCTATTGTTTAGAATGACTTGTAGTTACAGGCATATTATCTTACATTAAATTAAACAAAATACGTTCAATGTATCGAAAGTATATTATTATTTTATGATATTTCTTACAGTGTTTGTAGATTAGACAGCAAGAAGCTACTTCTCGTGTATTCGCTTTAGTCACTGATCTAATTTGGCATAGTATGAGAATTATGAGGAATTGCATAATCTTATGAGATTGTAAATTTATCGTAGCTGATTTATCTCGATAATAAATTGATGTGTATCGCGCGGTTATATAAGTTCTCTGAATTTCATAACAGTATAAAAATAGTATGATTATAAAACGAATTTTAAAGTTTGTATAAATTTTTACTACTATAAAAATATAGGTAACACTATAGTACTTAAGTTTGTAAAACATCATCCCATAGTTACGAGGGTGCAAAAGCCTTCGATTCAATAATAACAACGATATTGTAAATGTATACGAAAATACTTTGAAAAATGAAAACATGAAGAATGAAAATCACACCTCTTTAATTGCTCGCCGATTAGTTCAATAATTCAATCGTTTTTATTAACAATGAATTACGATTCATCATTTATTTGCTGTACTTATAGAAGCCTTCTCCTGTTTTGACTCCCAGCTTGCCTTCCTCAACAAGCTTGTTCAATGATTCGGTAGGTTTAAATAACGGATTATCCGGAAATTTCTTATGCCAACCTGCAACCAGAGCATAATTCCATTAATTTATAACACACGATTTAATCGATATGAAAAATCATCAAACATGTTCACCATATTTATTATTTTTAAGAATCGAAATCTACGTATCTAACAGTATATTAACAACTCACCATCGATAATAGACTTTGTAGTGTCGTGACCGACATAATCTGCAAGTTCAATGGGCCCCATTGGATATCCGGCTCCCAACTTCATTGCAGTATCAATATCTCGTGCACTTGCATCTCCTGCTCAACACATATATAATTATAATTCGTTTCCCAATTTTTCAATTTGACTGTTGTTTTATTTCGACATTTGATCAATTTCCAACCAGACTACAGCCAATTCTAAAGTGATAAACTTTTTTCGTTTCTGGATGTTCCAGAATCTTACTAACGCAATTAATAACTCGCATGGGATAGTCATTATCCAATACATTTCCATCGGTTGATTTGTTTCAACTAGAATGGACGTTACAGTATCAAGTTCGATACTTTACACATAGAAAATTTCCATCTATAATTTTTGACGATTGATGAAACATACCACGCTCCAAAAGACGTAAGGCTTCAGCTATGTAAGGAACTAGTAGTCTGTTGACTACGAATCCAGGAGTGTCCTTGCAGGTGATACAGGTTTTCCCTACAGACTTCCCCCATGCCATCAAAGTATTATAGGTTTCTTCTGATGTCTCCGGAATGCGAACCACCTGCAATTAATCCGCTCGTTTTATTCTCTTTCTTAAATTCTTTGCCTTTCAACAGATTATATCTAAATTTTATTGTAAACTGGTATCAAATTTTTTAAATATTGAGTATCTCCTCTTTCCTACATTGTTCACAGACTGTGAAAAAAAATTATTAGTTGTGTTATTAGGACTTGAATAATTGTTGATAACGGATAAAACTTGGATCATACCTCAAGCAGCTTCATTATCGGCACAGGATTGAAGAAGTGAAGGCCTGCAAACCTGTCCTTGCGTTTGGTAACTGATGAAATTTCTGCGATCGACAGTGAAGACGTGTTGCTGGCAAAGATTGTTGATTTGGGAGCGACCTGAAATTATGTTTATCATGGTTGAAATCCCAGAACAATTATCATTTTTTGTCTTAATTTTCAATTTAACGTCACGACTTTCTCTTAGATCGAAAAAATAAAATAAAATTGCCAGAAAAACTTTGACACTGGCTAACAGCATTCAATTAGCAAATTTTACAGGTAAGCTGAAATAAAAAATTAGATGCTGACTTGTGACTAATTTAGGAATCCAAAATTCACATTAAATCAGCTTGACCCTAAAGCATCCGAGACAACTAGATAGGAAATTATATTAGCTTGTTGATCTACAATCAGCAATGACTTGTAGGCCTGTAGAAAGCAATGGTTACAATTGGTACCAGATGGATTGCACAACAAAATTTCAATTGATAATGTTATCAAAGAGATTGAGTAATGATATTATAACATAGACTAGGTAATTTAAAATGAGTTTCAAACTCACATCATCTATGCTGCTAAAAAGCTTATGCTTTACTTCAATATTTTCGACAATTGCTTCAATTACAAGATCCGTACTCTGAACAGCCGCTTGAAGATCCGTGCTTACTTCTATGTTAGCAAATGCAGTCTTCACCAGTTTCTCACCTTCAGCAGGATTGTCCTATGAAAATAACGTCTTCATAAAATTCTGAAGCTTCAAAAATACTTAAAACAATATCTTGCATCGCAACGCATGAATATAAATAATCAAATATGAATTTCAACTAACTTTATGCAATTTCTTAGCCACACGAGCTAAATTCTTCTGAATACTCTCCTGTGCTTTCTTCAACACATCGCCGTTCAAATCGACTAGTGTAACTCGTTGGCCAGCTTGAGCAGAAACCTGTAATATTATTGGTCATTCAAATGAAATAAAAGTATTAACATAATTGTTACTACATCGCCAATGTGTGATTCGCAGAATAAAAGGAGAGCTAAACTTCCTGTGATGTAAATAATAGTTTGAATCATGTTCCCTAAAAACAAAAAAAACAAAAAATGCACATGCTGCCAGATTCGATTCAGTAATTTTCTAAGCAGTGGATAAGTAATCATTAAATTGATGCTCGGTTTTTTTTAATTTTTTTTTTTTTCACGTACCTGAGCAATTCCCGATCCCATAAGGCCACCTCCGACGACGGTAACATGTTTGATAACATTATTGAGTGAACTAGAAGTGGCTAGTCCTCTTCTCGCGATTGTGAGTGGTAAAATCATTTTCGAGTATGTATGTTGTGTACACTTGATTAACGAAATCACGGAGGATGTGATTATAAAGTAAAAGGCAGTAATGTATAAACACAGGAATATCACAAGGAGAAAAAGACCGAGTGATCGTAATAATAATTAGAGTATGAAAGAAATATCGGCGACTCCCTACTCTGCCACTACTACGGTGATGACGTTGAAAAAAACTTTGGACTTTGATCTAGTGAATTATTATATCACATCATGATTCTCAGGGTCGATCATGCACGATTTGATTCGTTGATTTAAATTTGTTATCACACCGCTCACAGGTACTACAAATAATAAAGATATGGGTGTAGATTTGCGATCCGAAGTTAACGAACGACTTTATTAGACTTTGGTCCGTACAGCAATAGCAGTATAACCACGGGGTATAACTATCACAATACAACAATCGAATCTCCTCCGATTGTTTGTTCTACTATTTTGTTTTATCTTATTCTTTCGCCACCCCCCGCGTCGGCGGATTCGTTTTGAGATTATCAACACGTAAAATCGAAACACATAGAAATCCCAAAATTGTCATATGGCGTGTCAGATAGTATTACCATCTGGTATGATCTCGCCAGAGATCATCATCTCGCGGGGGAGTTGACGAACTACTTTTGCTATCGACACTAGTCGCGGGTAAAGAGAAGCAGTGACCCTGGGAGTAGGGATCTGTCGTCCGCCATCGTAATCCGTGGTTATAAAAGTTGTTTGCATGTTGTTTCGTGGTTTTAAATTAAACGAGATTGATGAGGATTAAAAAAGAACAATGGTGAATGTTATGAAAGGAATATTAGTTGAATGGTATGCAATATACATGTAATAATATAAATAAACAAGGGCATCGATATCGATTCATTATTATATTTTCATCTTATCGAAGCTGTAAACATAACCCTATTCCACGTAATCCATATCATCAGATATATGAAATTGTTTATTTAATTCTGCCTCGGAGATGTCAAATTTTTTTTTACACCAACTCTGAATCGCAAATATATTATCTGTCCACGTGTTAGTTCCGTTTTTATATTTCTGTAAAATAACATTCAAACAGTATTACAAATTGAACAATTATTATTATCTAACAATCGCATCATTATATCTTTTTTATTTCATAATTATACGTTGTTTTACACGTATATACCTCTGCTTTTTCACTCAGTTCAGAAATAACTTTAGGATCATTTTCGCTATGCTTTGCCACTTGTTGTGTGAGTTCAGTTTCCTTTTGTTGTAGCTTGGTTATATCCTGCATTAATTTTTGTCTTTCTATTGAGTCTTCTTTTCCAATCTATATACAAGACAATTTCTTTATCACAGCGCAATTTAAAAAAATGTATATTCGTTTCATTATTCTTAATTATATAATGTTACTTTTTCTTTCCGAATTTCTTCGTTGATTTTAGCTATTTTCATTTCTGCATCAAAAATCTGTTTATTTGTATCCTCAATCTTTTTTTCAGTCGCCTTAACGTTTTTTCTATAAATAAATAAACCCAGTTTGTCAATCAGTTTGTAGCTATGATACTCAGAAGATAAATCTTTATATAGGTGATATATAATACCCCGGAAATGCCCAGAAATAAATTGAAGTCCCAATTTTGTCGGTATCTATTAGTCCGTCGTCAACCAAAGCTTGTACAACATCTTTAACAGATTGAGCGACGATGCCTTTCTCTTGGGGCGCAATTTTCTCCAGATCTTTGAGCTGGAAGAATTCCTTCTTCTCATAAAACAATTGTAACATTCTAGTCCGCTTCTCATCTGCAGAGACTCCTTTACGTTTCGACATTCTGTTTCCTAGATTTTTAAATAGACTTGGAATATAAACTATTCTTTTTTTTTTCTTTCAACAGCGATGCGGCTATGAAACAGTTTCTGCTACATCTTGACGAAACATTTGCTTTGGGACGGAAATTTATCATTCAAGATCTCGACGAACGTCACTTATTTATTTCTGCTGATATTTTGGAAATATTACATACAAAAGTTGACGATCTTATGGATCAAATCTCATTCCCTCTAGCAGACAAAGGATTGTAAAAAACGAACTCGTTCAAGTTACAAAAATAAAAAAAAAAGGAAAGACTCTAAGGATAAATATGGCTGCTCGAGAATCAGGGAGAATAAAAGATGCGAATCAAAAAAGGGTATTGGATGATGCTGCGAGAAGACGCAGACAAAGAAAGGCCTTGGAAGCCCTCGAACAAGACAATTTTCATGATGATCCGCATGCGGATTTAGGTACAAGTTATCAGGCTTGCATTTTTGCACTTTCATTCTTTTAGATATTCTGAAATTATCATCTGATCACAAGAGAATCTTGTGACTCATTGTCAGTGCAGGAATCGAAATACCCTTCAGATAATTAATAACTGTAGTAACTAGATGTTTGAATGAATCTATTCTGTACATTTTTTATATATTTTGCGATCTGCTTTTCAGTAATGAGCAAAAAAGTACCAAAATTTCAAGAAACACTAGACAGCAGAGGAGTGGGAAGAAAAAAGAAGACAAAATCTGCAGAATACTATAAACAACGATTTCGAAAAACGTTTTCTCAGTTGGTGGAAGAGGATCATAATTACAATCCATCACCGCCTAATTATACATCAGCTCAATCACAGCCGTCTAAATTTCCAGACAGAAACTTTTGTGCCGTTTGTGGTTTCCCTAGCAATTATACCTGCATTCCTTGCGGTGCAAGATATTGTTGCATTAAATGTTTAGGAACCCATTTAGATACTAGGTGTTTGAAGTGGACTGCATAGTATAATTAAACTGTATTAATGAACTTTGTTATTTACTAAATATTACAATCAATGTGCGAATGTCATTTTTTAATCAAATATAAATAAACAATAATTGAGATTGATCACTGACTATCATTTTACATACCTACACTTTCTGGGATCCAGAAATTCAGATGCTCCGAAAAAATGATCACAGTTTGAATAATTTCCTTGAATTATTTCTACAAAATAATATTCAAACAGAACTATAAATTGAACAATTATCCGATAATAATCGAATTATTATAAGTTTACGCTCTATGATTCGTAATATATTATTATGATACAACAAAGGATTCAACAAGTTTTAAATTGCGTTTGAAATGAAATTCGAGTCTTTCATCAAATCGATAATGAATAGTGTCACAGGATTTTTTGTTACTTGTAACGTTGTGAATCTAAATTCATTTAGAATAATAATTGTTGCTTGTTTGCAAAACTGCAAAACAGCTTTATTTTAGAAAATTTATAAACACGCGTCCCTCGGAGAATTTGTTATGACTATTGCCTGCTGTCAAAAAGACAGTGGACAAAGAATTTATTTATTACAACTTACGAGTTGAACTTATCTGGATTTGTTTGTAGAATGTAACAGGTACTTAATTCGTGAACGGTATCAATATACTTGAGACGATTTTCAGAAAAATGTTTCTTTTGACTTTTCAGAAAGTAACACGGTGTTGATTTTAGAGGTTACCAGGTTTTTGTTACGCCACCTAGTGGTAGCCGGCTGCAAACAGCGAACAGCAAGAATCTGAAATCGCCATGGAATATTAATTCCATTGGATTAATTGATATTCCATTTATAGAATAATCCTGTTGTAATATCTAGCAATTGTCAAAGTCTGTTTAAAAAATGAAGACAATTTGAAATAAAGAATAATGTTAATAATAAGACGTGTCAATTTTTGAAAATATATATTTCACATTAGGCAAAAACTATTATGTTGGTAAATAAGTAAATATTTCTGGAAAATTGGAGGCAGGGTAAAAGAATAATATAAAACAAACTATTAATATGCAGATAATAATATTATAAAATAGCAATGAAAACGCTTTGTACAACCATTTTAGTCGGAGAAAATATTTAAGAATAAAAAAAATAAAAATAAAAAAAGGAAAATATTACAAATTTGAAAATTACTACTGTTTGTGATGTGCAACTATACGCAATAACACGTTTCACACCTTGATTAGTCACTTATACGCTCAATTTCTTATCAGTTACTTACAGGCATGTACTCAAAAATTAATTATAAATCCCAATCTTATAATACATGATAATCAAGAGTACAATTTCATGATTCATTTTATTCCGTATAACTTCGCATATACCATGTGTATTCATATGTATATATATTTCTTTTTTTTTTCATATATAGGTGCCTATACGAAAAAAAAAATATATATATATATTAAAAATATATATTATAATATTTTATATATATATATATATATATATATACATACATATAACTATATTATTCATACATATACTATTATACATCAGTTGAAGATATCTGTTAACTGGTATCTGAAAGACCATGCTTTAAGAAACACTATTAATAGATGACATCAGGCTCTTAATTAGCTGTACGTATACACAGCTATATTATATACATAGGGTATATTCAAGTCAAAATCAACATGATATTCAACAAGTGCAGGAAAAACGGTCAATAACACAATAAAAAGTCCATCAGATAATGGCGGGAAAGCATATTTCAAACACACAGATTATAGTTTTATAATATTGAATCACAACTATATGTATATACTATATAGGTATGTATATATATATATGATATATGCATACGTATTGCTTGTTGTAAAATTAATGTCATCTATTATAGTTTCTGTTTTGTCAAGGCAGCATACGATCCTTGCTTCGAACTATTAGAAAATGATAAAGTAGCTCGATTCAAGGAACAAAAAAAAATATATCTCAAACATGAACTACTAGGTCAGCACCAGTCAGCCAGAAATCATCCCGATACAAGAATCGTGCGCGACCTAAAACTTACAATTTAACTTTCAATATTTTGATCAACAACAACTGTTCATTCAGGATCACTTTGAAGCGTCTCACCGTTCGTTAGCACCAACGCATCATCGTCAGCCTCATTATAGTCAAGAGAAAGAACACTCTCTCTTCGTTTTTTCTTGTGAGTTCTCTCGTCATCACTGCCTGCCCCACTTTTTTCCCTCTTAGCTCTATCCCTACCCCTAGTTGTCCTTGTCGTCACCTCCTCCCCGTTCGACTTACCACTACCTTTGTTATTAGTTTTAGTCCTCAATGTCCTTTTGCTATTGCGATTATCCTGTTCCTCTTCATCTCTGTCACTTAACTCCTCGTTCTCAACTTTTATTATCAGGGCTGCCGAATCACTGGAACTTTCGTCAATTTGTAGATCTGATTGACTAGGCCTATGCTCTGTCCGTTCCGTCCTTTCAACACTTTCTCTGTCACTACGAGGAGAACCCTCGGGTGGTAGCGGCGGAGTCCTAGCACCTTTGCACACGTCACTGTCTTCTGTTTTCACCGGTTTTATATCCTGTGCTGCCGTACTCCCCTCGTCTTTCTCTTCTTTCTTTATTGGCGGAGTATGAGGGGATAAGCCATTCGTCATGTTCGTTTCACCCGAACTAGATTTAAGGGAGACATTTTCTTGCTGAAGTAACGTCACTGATTCACGTGCCTTGCGAAGTTCCTGCTGAAGGAAGTAAATAGTACTCTGCATGCCTTCGACGTCTTCGTCCAAATCTTGCAGAAATTCGTCTAACTCTGTAAGGGAAAATTCACAGTTTCTTGTTAGCGGAATTATTCTGTATTCTAGCTCGTCCGAAGCTTCAATTATTCGCTCATAGTTACCAGATTGGGATTTTTTGACCTCCTCGCTGAAGCTCTTTTGCAATGCTAGTTCTCCTTCCAATTTGGCGATTCGTCCGCTCGCTATCATCCGTCCCAGTTCTTCATTTTCTTGATAGAGAAGTCGGCACTTTGCCATCAACCGCTTGCCTGTGTTGCTGTAAACATAATTTTGCCGTTTATTTAATGCTAACAAATTTCTGTTCATCAATTTGAAAAACTTAAAATCCTGTCATGGCACACAATCAGATAATATTCATTATTTATTGAGTAAATTTATAAGCCGATTCTCAGCGATAATTGAGAATAGAGTATCTGATTACCTGTCGGGAGTGAATTTCCAGGCACTAAGCTCATTCTGAGTATCTTCAAGTTTGGCTTTTGTTGTGATCAGCTCTTGTCGTAGTCTTTGAATAAGTATGTTTACTGCAGGGTCCAATAAAGCGGATTTCAATGCTGCCGCAGATGGTACTTGAGCAGCTTTCATTTCAGATATCTGATTCTATGAAAAACAAATGAAATTAAAATATCACTTCACCGTTATCGTCAATAACATATCAGTCTTGCAAGCGATTTGAATCTGAGTTAAAAAAATCAAATCATATGTTTAAATCGTTGCTTGATCGAGTGAAATAAGAGATTGAATAAAATGTCTATTGTTTCAAAAATTTGAAGTAAAAAAAAAAAAAAAAATCAATGACATGGAGTGAAATTTCAGAATACATATACATCTCCACTACTTTTTAACTTGTAGTACTCACCCATTTCTCTGTGTAGGTAAGTAAAAGTATTTAATTGTATTCTAGCTGTGACGTGATTTGACTTTTTTTTTTCTTTTGAAGGGTAATTTAACTAGCAGAATTTAATTTGTCGCTTAACAATTGATAATTCATATTTTCATGATCGTCAAAATCTAGCTGATATAAATGCAGCAGCATCGTTGTATAGCAAATTGTCAGGAAGGAATACGTTTACGTACAACATATTCTTGCAATTCCTGTTCTTTGGAGGCAAGCCTCCTCACCAAAATCTTCTCTCTGTGCGATGCTTCTGCGTACTGTTGCCTGTACTTGTCTTCTGAATCTCTCAGTGAAGCTAGTTCACCTATAACAGGGCAATTTGTAAGTCTCCTACGCTCGATTAAAAAACTGGTCCCCTTCTCTGTGCCTCTCAAGTTTTACATATATTATGCGTATCTGACCTATCCAACGATTGGCTGTGATATAAATATGAATTAAGAAAAAATAGAAAAAAAAAAAAGAAATACCGATAACCAAATGATAGACAAAACTTATCGTCAATTTTTCATAATACATCCAACCACAGATTCAAGTATCAATTGGTATACAAAATTATTATAACTATCTTTTTACGGTAGCATAAAGGTGGGATAATCATACTCAGGATTTCATTGTTTTGTATAATCAGCATTTGCATCTAATTCATGATCTATGCGTATGAAAATAGCTGGGATAGTGTATCATCACCCAAATATTTCTGTGGCGTTTGAAAAACGTCGAACTTTTATTTGAATGAAATGTAGA
Organism: Tenthredo livida; assembly: GCA_963992785.1. Taxonomy (NCBI): domain Eukaryota; kingdom Metazoa; phylum Arthropoda; class Insecta; order Hymenoptera; family Tenthredinidae; genus Tenthredo; species Tenthredo livida. The sequence goes on along the minus strand of OZ023066.1, from coordinate 9,017,262 downwards.
TCTAATATTTTACCCTCTGTAATAAATTTTATTGTTCAATAAAACTCATGAGTCACACAGAGGGTTAACAGCATCTGAGAAAACAATGATTATTAAAACATAAGTGCTATTATACTGGTTCGCTTGGATGCTACAGTGTCGAAGGAGACACTGCAAGTGTGAATCATAGAATTTGATCGATCATCATGTTGGGAGTTGGTGGGTTGGACATAGTGAATCTACTATTATGTCCTATGTGCAGACATAAAGGACGTTCATTGATATTGACATTGACTGCCTGACAACTGACATCCTTAATTGACGCATACTTTGATCATGAAGTTGTTGATCGTTGCCAATGACGAGTTCTGTGCTTCTGTGCCACCAAGACGACGTTCTGTTCTGATGTTATCTTTGTCCCACGATATTGGGAAAGTTGGCTCACCGTCCGGTGAACTTGTGCCAAATGATGAGATTAACATGTTCCAATTTGTAGAAAGAATATCGAGCATTGAGGATCAGTGAATAGGAGAATATTCGTACAAGGATTAGTTGCAGGTATGCGATTAAGTTGGAAGTGGGTAGAAAGTTTGGAATGATATCTGGGAGCAGGGAAATATTGTCGTTTGACTTTCTCCTTTGCTCTTGGATAAAAACCACATCGAAGATAAGCGATATGTAGTTGTCGTGGATTTTCTACTTCTTGAACACATCGAAGTCGGCGAAGTTTCTTTGCGGACATTTTCAGAGCTGGCTAGCTTCTTGGCGATGATCAAAGCGATAGGATATCGTCAATTCAGGAATTTCCATTTGTAACACCACGCACAATCTTTTACAATGTTGCACAATTATTTATCTATCGTGACCAAAATGTATGGAAGAAAAATAACATGGAAGAGAAAGAAAGAAAAAAAATTAATTAAAAAAAAAAAGGACTGAATAAAAAAATAAATAAAATAGAACACCGCACTGGCACTCGTAATTGTGACGCAGAAAATTTAGTAAAACTCTTAAATTCTTTTTTTTTTTTTTTTCTTTTTAAATAGATTTCATCATTCAATTCACGAAAAATTTAATCACAAAGTATTGACGATCGTATGAATTATGATACACGAATCACTGGTGATTTATAAAATTTAACACAATTTTGAAAGAACAAAGGGATATTTGTAGAAAAAAAAAAATTGCGATTTTTTTTTTTTTTTTTTTTATAAATCTCACACGATTTCAGGGTGGGACAAAGGAGCACCGCGATTGCCTTACGGCGATAAATTGAACACAAAAAGGCACAGCTTATCCACTGAACTGAAATTTTCTTTTACCCTTTAAACACTCGATTATCTGCGCTTTAGGGAACTTCTTCCTAACATAGAACGAATTTTTCGATCTAACATTTACCAGCTTTTTGTTTTTTTAATCTCATTATCGCTTCATAGCAATATTGATTCGGCCAGTTTTCTACCTTATGTCTAAACTAATCCAACAATTATAACTAAATTAGGTATCTTAAACACTATTAACTTAATTAGCTTAGCTGACTAGACACTGGCAGGGAATGGAGATTATCCTCCTACGCTTAGTGTCTCTAAAAAAGTCTTGTCTCTCTCTTTATTCATTTATCTCTTTAGTATTTTTATATTTTTCTCTTTTCATTTTTGAAGAGACTTCAGTTTCGCTTTGACAAATTCATTTAAGAAGAAATTTTGGCGAGTGAGGGTTGGGCTCACTCATGTGATCTCAGTACCTTCCTGGGCTGCGGTTTGTGCCTCTAGACATTCCACATACAAGTCCTGTTCGCGCCACTTCAACGCCAACTCGTCCCTTGTAAAGCTCTCCAATTGTTGATCCGTTAATTTAACTCTGCGTGGTGGACGAGTAACAGATGGCGATGGCGGACTGCTTGGTTTACCGCCACCGTTGCTTTGTGGACTACGAGGTGACGACGGCCCTGCCGACTTCACTTCGATACTTTCCTCTGCCATTTTTTTACTAAATATAAATATACGACGCTTCTTCTTCTTCCGCTGGTTCAAAGATTCTTTTTCTAATCAGCAGAACCTTTCTCTTCCCACTTTCCTAGGATTTGTTAATTCCTTTGACGGTAAACATCTGCCTGTGACATAAATACGTATAGTTTGGTCAATTTTTTTTTTTATAATTATTACATGTATGTTTTCTCCTATATTTCACTAGAATCAGAGATCTCTAAGCCGATGATATGTCGAGGAAACAATCATTGCTTACGGCTGAGTAGTGAAATTGAAATTGAAATTGAAATTGAAATAAAAACGAAACGAATTCGAACGTGAATGAATACTGTACTATGTAGTTTGTTATGGAGTAGTAGTAGTAGTACATAGTTGTGGATAAGTTGAATGACAGAAATGTGAAATGATTTATATATAAAATGATTAAGCCTGTGTGAAAGTATGAAGTAATCGAATAGAGTTGATTTTGTCGGTAAAATAAGTATATGGGGTAATGATTAAAGAGGTTGGAAAAAGCATATGAATCGAATAGACAAGTAGAAAAGAAGAAGACGCCATTATCCCCAATATGTCGGACCAAATGGGGCGTCATTTAAAGACCGTTATTCTTCGATATATGTTAATTTAAGAATTTAAATTACGTCATTGTGGAGTGGCATGCGACGTAAAGTATCAAGCGGTTATCAAACTCGTTGATATATTTATCAGCGTGAGATGTAACGATAATTTTAAAATTGTATTGGCCCTCCCTTCCTGTAGGCATAACTTTTCACAACCTCTTAGTGTTATATCTGATATTTTTCACTCCTGTTCTCGTCTGTGAATTATAATTTAGGAAATTTTCGAACTTACCTTCTCGTCGATAATAAGATCCGGTATTTAAGACACGATAAACGTTGAAAACTTCAACTTTTACACCCACGAAACTGACATGATTTTCTATTATTTATCCTTCGGCGATTTTTAGAAACTTCATACAACTGCGTTTGGGCCACAGCGCCATGAGAAACTGAAGCTGAAACGACCGCTCGATACGCTAGCGGATTGTAGCGGATAAGAATATGGCTAGTCGAGTAGAGAGGGCATAATATCCTCACTCTACACGCGTGAATATGAATATTACACAAACGCGTATTACATACTCGTAAAATAAAACGACATCTATCTAATATTAAATCTCGAATGTTATTCGCTAATTTACTACTAGCATTCACTGCCGCCCAACGGAAGATTTGTATACGGAAGGACGGATCACGAATATCTATGTGTGCGCGATAGGCTGCATACACGCATACACTTTGATCTATCAATGTGTGTGCGAGTCGGTAATCTATATAAGCTTATTCTATCCGGCGACAAAAATGTCGTAGATAAACCGTAGAATGAAAGGCAATATAATGAGTATTAAGATTCTAAATATCGTCAAAAATTGAGAGCTTAAAAATTACGAAATTATTCGTTAATTAGCGAGCTTACTGCACATGTAATGTAATACACGAAAAGGAAATAAATTTATTTATGCATTGGAATGTGCTGCCATCAGTATTCGGCGGCTATGTCCTCAACTCTAAAGAGCGCCTAGAATGAATTCGAAATTCAAACTTATATTTCAATAATTATGAAATATTGATTATCATTGATGATAGAGAACAGGGAGAATAGATAATAAAATAAATACCTGTAAATATGAAGGAAATATTTATCTATTATAAAATAGTGTACTAAACTCTGTTTCTATAGATTTAGTCAAAAAAAATTAGGTAGTGTGTTTATCAATAATACTTAAAAGTATGATAATATAACATATAAAAATGAGAAAGATTTCGCGCTCTTTTTCTTTACACAAAGTTGATATAAGTTAAAAGAAAGTAAATAATAGGTATAATAAAGGAACGTACATAACATTGGCCAGCAAATATTCCATTTTTAAATAATTCAGATTCACTCTTCGTACGTAGAGAATATGAGATATGATGGAATATATTGTTGATAGAGAATGAAAATAACTATTTAAAAAAATATTTACAAAAATACGTATACATAAAATATAATCAACTCAGACATAGCGAAATCAATAAAAAGTATAGAAAATCATAATTATTATATTGATAATTTAAAATATAGAAAAAGCTAGAGGGAAACTAATGGGCAATTATTATAGCCACTCCAATAATCGATTAAGTAAAAGTTATAAAACATTCTATAGCGTAATATCTAGACTTTTTTTTTTGTAAATCCAAATTTGTTCGCGCCAATTCCTCCAGGCGCAATTTTTGGCGTAGCAATATTCGACTTGTTATGAGAACCTACAGAAGTTTTCTGCGAACTTGACATATTCAGAGAAATATTAGCCTTGTGGATTTGAGATGGGCTGCTTTTAGGGTCGGGTGAAACCCTCCGTTTTGCTGCAAGTGTTATTCTTGACGTAGATGAATTGAGGGAACTTCCACTTGTTCCAGGTCTAGGAGTATCGACCTTTAGTCCCAACGACTTTGGGGTAGATAACCGGCCCCCAATGCTCCTTCTTTGTAACAGGCTTCTGTTAGTAGGTGCAGATAGTTTATTCCCCGGTGACTTTACTCCGTCAGAAACCTGCGTGAAAGAGGCGGCGACGCTTCTTCGTACGGATAACTTTTGCAGTCCTGATTTTCTGCTCGAGGGATTAACGGGTAGAGAACAACTTGATTCTGGCCTTGAATTATTACCAGGACTAATTCTGAAGGAGGAAGAGTTCTTTGGCGGTGCTGGCTTCAGAAAGAGCTCTTTGAAATGAAAAAGAAATAAAGCATAAAATTACTAAAGCCATCAGATTTTACTCATGAAAATAAAATTCAAGACAAAGTCCATTCGCAAATACCTTCCGATATCAGGTTTTGAGCCTGCGGATTATTCAGCAGCATTGTTAAAGCTATCTCCAGATTGTTTTTTGCTTTTACCAATATTTCTACCAAAGAACTATCCTGTCTCTCACTGTGCAATGAAATTTGTCCCAATGAGGTGCAGAGCTGAGGCAGCGGCGCTGGTGAGCCTAATGACATTCTTGATGGAGATGGGCTAGACTTTCTTTCAACAGGCAAGGTCTCGGTGTCCATATCAAACGTTTTCTGACGTTGGAGACGCACCGAAAACGAGGTCGAATCAGCGGTTTCCAATTCTTCCTTAAGACTTGCTTTATTCCATGATGATTTCTGAGGTGTTAAAAAATGCATTAAAATAACGGAAATATCATATTATTCAGTCTATGCGCATATATAAATTCACAAAACGAAGTGTACACACAATTGCGATAGATACTTGGAAAGAAGTCACGATTGTATAATTCAAATCGATCTTCAAATTTCCTTCCATCTTCCTACCTGTGGTTTGTGCTTCGAATCACTAGAAGAACGGTTCCTAGGCATAGGGAGATCTTGAGGTGGCAAAGGAGACGAATGAGTCTTCTCGTTCTCTTTCTCATCGGTCTGTATCAATGTGTCTAGAGAACGGCATCTTCCAGTGTTAAAATCGGGCTGAGTATGCCGCCGGGTGAATGGTGTGACACCAGCGTCGGCGTTCGGAGGAATCTTCAGAGAGTCTTCGATAGAATCCAAATTCATGGTGGAACTTGTGTTTTGGTTTACATCGGGAACGTTTCTTATCACCTTCAACAGATGCTGCGCTACGTCGCGAACAACTGTTGCATCTCCTTTCGACATCGAGGGCAACAGATTACTCCCAGTTTCCACTACCTTGTTCATGTTTTCCTAGAAACACAGAGGTCCGAGAATCACCCAAGAACAAATTTCAATTTAACTAGTATTCTCTTCAATCCGATTCAGTCCAGAATCTCTAAGAACAAGATTCACCAATAAATGTTCGTGTTCTCAGTTCTGATCAACAGTTGAATTTGATCTTTGCCATATTACCATGCTTCCCAAAGGACCGGTACCGCTCACACTCCAGAAAGAAGCGTCCTTGGCATCATCTGGGTTTGGGCATTGACACGTGACGTCGTCCAGCTCCATGATAGCTCTCATTTCCGATGAGCCGCATTCTATAGTAACTTTGAGACTGCCGGTTTTTGCTTTTATCAGACCATTATTGTCTGCGTGTTTCTCAAATTCGCGTAATTGAAATCCCATGGCTTGTAGGAGACATGCTAACTCTGATGCGTCGGGCTTAACAGTAATCTGAAAGATTATAGTGTACATTGTACGCATGTTTTAGGGTGCTCCTCGATTTCATCATTTTTGAGTTTTAATGCTCCAGCTACGGGCCAGGACGTTTCCAAATATATACAAGAAAACGTAGCCAAGCCCCAGGTTCCAAAGCCTTCGAATTTTTCCATTTGAATATAAGAGAGCATTGAAATTCTAATATGACCGAATAACGAACCACCCCAGTGTACATGTGTGTACATAAAATTCACGCCTTCGAATTGAGGGTGAAGACAAATGAAGAAATGGTATGCATTCTATAATATAATATGTAATTTTGTAATATGTAATATATTACGTACATCATCCGTCTGATCTGTATAAAACCATTTCACTGCCCACTGGAAAAATTTCCGTTGAGAAGATTTGTGTGTTGAGATGGATAGAGGTCCTGTGTTGTCCATTGTATAATTGCTACTACTGCTATGCTGAGATCGTTTCAAACGAAGATATAATCATAACAGTCATTGCTGTATCAGTGTTTACGTTTTTTCTACTCCCATATACCTACGTGTATAGGTATACAGATCTATACAGCTTATTCCGCAGTAACGTTTCGGGAAATATTTATGCTTGTAATATTATATACTGATTCTGTGATTTATAAAGTACATTTATTTGTGACGAGGAAAGATGCTAATTATTTAAATAAAACTCTTTTATCTAACGATATCAATTTTATTATGGCATACATATAGGTACTTCCATATTCCTACATACTCATATTAATTCTCATATTCTTATAAAAAATTGTTTTCGTTCCAGTTTCTCATAGTAAGCTATAACGATTGAATAAACAATCAAGATATATACGTTACAATTATTATAATAAATAAATAATAAAAGTTACGGTAGGTAATTTCAGATTTAATATTCGTAACGTAATTTCATAAAAAAAAATCCATTTATATAAATGTAAGTCATTGTATTCAGGATAAAATAAGGGGATAAAATATTTGAAGTGAACGGTGACTTTATGCTTCTAAAGTCTTGAGATATACTAGTAATAATAATATTATGATTTATTGTACTACAAATGAGCGCTGATGTCTGAGAATTATCGCATTTAAATAACCAACGCGAAATGATTCCGCCGTTCCGTGTTCAAGGTGATTTGAGATTTCGCTATATTCTTGACCAAGGGCAAGACACGAGTAGATTGTTGGAATAAGTTGTCGCCGGTATATTTTTTCTGACAAACAACAGTCAGTCACTTTTTATTCAATCATGTTCGCGTTAAGACGTGCATTCGTTTCGGGAGCTCTGTAAGTTTTCACCTTTTTCAACCATTCGCTAATAATTAATTTATGATTCGTATTATATAACTGTTAACCTTAAAATGGCTCGAAAAATTAATCAACGACAATGACGAGGTCGTCGTTGATTATAAATTGTGAAACTTGATTTCGATCAGCACACATCGCCGTCTGAAATATAATCGATTAAATATTTTCCAGAAGTACCAAGAATGTCGTCGCAAGACAAAAGCACACTTTACCCGAACTGCCCTACGAATACAAGGCGTTGGAGCCAATAATCTGTGCAGAAATAATGCAAATTCATCACAGCAAACATCACGCAACTTACGTCAACAATTTGAACATTGCTGAAGAAAAATTGAAGGAAGCCGTAAGCAAGGGTGATGTTAACGCCCAGATCGCCTTGGCTCCTGCGATTAAATTCAACGGAGGTGGACACCTGAATCATTCCATTTTCTGGAATAATTTATCACCAAATGGCGGACAACCTGATGGTAAAGAGCCGCAGCGAAATCTATTAGATTCTATTCATTTTACGATTTAAATCAACCCGGTTATACATTTTAAATTCTTTTTATTCAGGCGCTCTACTCAAACAAATTGAAAAGGACTTTTGTGGCTTAGAAGAACTGAAGAAACGACTTTCGGAAACTACTGTAGCTGTTCAAGGCTCGGGCTGGGGTTGGCTTGGCTACAATGCGAAAGATAAGAGACTGGAGATTGCCACATGTGCAAATCAAGATCCTCTTCAAGCCACAACTGGGCTTATCCCACTATTTGGTATCGATGTTTGGGAACATGCTTATTATCTTCAGTACAAAAATGTAAGACCGGATTACGTTAAGGCGATATTTGATATCGCAAATTGGAATGACATAAACAACCGTTTCAAGAAGGCAGCTGGGCTTTAGATCTTAACACATTTTTGCATTTAATATAGTTTATACAAGTATAAATAGAGATACATACGATGTATGAGTATATTAACTGGATGTAACAGTTAAATAAATATCACTCTGTTATTTAAGGATAACAATCGCAATAAGTAATTTAGTTACTTATACAGGCCTGACTACATGTAATACTACATAAATTCCCTTATTATATGAAATTATATTCTATTCAACTATCAATAATGTGTATATTCATTCACCTCCAAAAATACATACGTACTACTTCTAGAATTTTTAATATAAGTTTGAACGCGTATTGCGGAGAATATTGAGATTTGCTGTTCTATTCTTGAAATCATTTTCCGTAAATTAGACATTAGATGTAAGCGAATGTTTTTCAGTAAAATTATTCAAACAATTTTGATTTGCATCTTTTATCAACTTGTAGAACTATTTGTCTATATACTGTAGTGACATAGGTAAGAGACGCGGAGAAGATGGATAAGCACCTATATTAAAGATCTAAAGGAAAATCTTGTAAATTAAATAGAAATAATTCAATTCTTAATAATAGTTTCGTAGGCAAGTATGTATATATTTCATTTTTGAATGCACGCGTATATGGTCGCGCCTATCGTGATAATCGATCGTGCGCATGAACGAAGGAACATTGGAATATGGACTAGTATGGCTACGCGATATCTCAGCTGTTTTCGGATCTTCTCCAGCCTATCTGGTAAGTCAAGAGGTTATTTTCATATTGCCAATGATAATTTGCATGTTATTTAAAACTCCCCAACACTTTGATTCTGTCTATATTGGTTGTATGAGCTATACATAAAAGATTGTCGGAGAATTAATTAGCTCCCCATCAATGATTGTTTTAACAAGCTTTGTCCTACTGTCAACAATTTGACAGTTCTTTATTTATTTATGTATTCTGGGAGATAGTGATGCACGAACGAAGTGTCTATCTCGTAATAAATATTTTCCGATCGTCATTAGCTCATAAAAGTAATAGAAATTAATTAGTATCGGCAGTATTGACTGATATTATTATTATACGATATCTGTTGATTATTGATAATTGTATATTATGCAGAATGAATTCATTATGAACCTGTGCATAAAATAATGCCTATATGCATACATTACACCCCTAGAGATTAGAGAATGATATTCTAGATAAATCTCCATTGTTTAAGTCTTAAACTTTAAGACGACTTTTTTTAAGACACTGTAACATTGTTTGAATTTTTTTGAAATAAAACTATCCCTAAAACACCGTGCGTCGTATGGATCTGCAGCATCAGGGTCTTCTTGTAGTTTATGCAGGGAAAATTTAAAGATTGCATTGAACAAATTCACCTAAGCTTTATATAAATACAGGTGATCTATACTATGGGTTGTCCTCATCCATGTATAGCTCAAGGTCAGTATCATTGTAAACGAATACATACATGATATATCGCTCATATTATTATAAAAGCTCTTGAGTTGGATTCGAAATGCACGGCAAATTACCTCTGTAAGTTTTTAGATAAAACGAAATACCGTTAATAAAAATTCAATAATCTGAATTGAATTATATGTTAAGATTCACAATTTTCTCAAAAAAATAAAAAATACGCATAAATATTATTTTAAAACTCCATCCAGTTTTGAACGTAAAAATAGTACAGGGATCTATGTATAATATAGGTATAACAAAAATATGCGTGGATAACAATCATTGATTCCTAGGGTGGATGGCGCCGCGCGACCTGCAGCGTCGAGGTGCTTTAGAACGCGAGCATATATATATTAGAAGAATTGCTGCGCGTTTAATTGCATTCACGCCGATTTTAGGCGTCGGCCAAGTAGGCGCCGGATCAAAGCGGCGGATTAAAGGGTGGGGAAAAACTGCCAGTTCAAAAAAAAGTAGCAAAATGGCATTTTCACGTCGAGTTGAGTAAGATAAACCTATATATGCAGCGTGGTTCCACTGAAAACGATGCAAAACTGAAAGGGTGGGGCAAAGTCGCTCACCCTAGAAAGATTGAATTTCCATGTCATTATGCTTCAAAAAATCGAACCGTCGTGTGTATGAGTCTGAATTTTACTCGTGATTTGCTGAAAGGATCGAACCTTCTCACATGTCGGGGACTTATAAATTGGCGAAGTAGTCCGAACCTTCGTACGTATGCATTTCGTCCTCGGTAGTTCCGCCTGGATTCGTCAGTAGGGCTAATGCCTAACGTACCCTGTCCTCGACGCGGCTTGTCCGGTAGTGGACGTTAGGTATGACTTCGAATCGGTATAAATGCGAACCGAGTGTCTGTCCCAGTACTAGCGAGAGAGGTGCAGCTGTGCGTAGCCGCGTATTGGGCGAATTAGGAAGTATGTAAGTTCCCACTTCCCACAATGCTTATTGCAGTTTTAATTTAATTGGCTCCATTTGAGCAAATTTCTGTCAACTTCGGTGGCATTTTTCGAACAGAAAGGTTTGACTCCAACCTATGGTTCCTCAAAGACTTTTTCTTAATTTCAACGAGTGGGATTTTCAGAGCTAATGAAAAAATTTGATTTTGTCAGGACCAGTTTTTCGGGGGCAAGTTTTTATAGATCTTTACTATTCTTAAGTTGAAGAATTACGTGGCTATACGACATGCCATATAATTTCAATACACCCCATACAGTCATATTATGTACACAGAGCGTATTTGATTCTGCCGGGCACACAGTCTTCTGTCTCTTTTCTTTTCTATGTAATCGTGAAGGATAGAAGGAGACAGAAGACTGTGGGGCCAATTTCATACCGGATAGAATCAAGTACGCTTTGTGTACCTATAATTTTTTTGTAAATACTTGCAGCCAACTGCGTGGGCCAAAGAACCTGTATTAAAGTTGATTTAAGAAATTTTTCACGGTCCAACGTTCTTCATGATGCGCACGTATATACGGCACTCCGTTTTACGCAAGTGATCTCAATTTTTTGAAGGGCGGAGTTTAATTCAAATCTAATGCGTTCAGGAAAACAAGTTCTCGATCCGAGTAGTTCATAGTTTATCGTCCCTACCTACTGTCTCTCGTGTACAGACTGTCAAATCGAAAATGTCTATAGCTTCTTCATGCAATTATGTTTTGATGCAACTGGAAACAAATTCCTAATGTGGTTGTCGGGGTCTGTAAACATTTATCCCCTACGGCTTGAAGCGTCATGGTGCATAGAATAGGTCAGGTGTAAGAGGTAGTTCAGCAGTATTCTTTAAGCTTGCAGTAAATATTTATTCGCAATAAAATACACAGTTGTTTAGTATAAATTGGGAACATCTGTAAGGACCCTAGTAACCATCTGCTGCAAGGTTTTCGGAAGATTCTTGCAAGATGCTTACATATGAGCCACTAGTAGTCTGTTTCCGCATGCATGCTATGAACTTGCGCAAGATGTCCATTATTTCAAGTCTTGAAATAATGATCATACAAAAGTTTGCTGCAGATCTGCCGAAAGATGCTTGCGAAAGAGGATTGTCCAAGTTTCTTGCAAGATTCATTCACAAGTCTGGTGCAAATCTGCCGAAAGATGCGTGCGAAAGAGGATTGTCTCAGTTCTTCGAAGATTTGGTTACTAGGGGAGTTATTCGAATACAATCAATCCTGAATATCGTCATCATTAATAAATTGAATGTGTCTTGTTGCTTAATTTATTCAGGGTGAAGATGTTAAATAATTGATCTTGGGTGACTTGTTAATCTGTTCCATAATTTATATGATAACACATATTTCATATATAGCGCACGCCGATTTATAAAGATAACTTGAGAATAGGCGCAAGTTCTCCAAGCTTACCATTTACGTGATAACTAAATCAACGAGTAGGTGTGTGATAACACTGCAACAATCATATTTGTTTACATAAGTAGAAGAATGTAAAGGGCTATTCCAACGAAAGTACGTGGGTAGCCGAGTTCGTAGTAAAATCACTTGAATCAGAGGAATGATATTACTAAAATGTTGATTAAGTACGGAAATCCTAGACAGAGAAACAAAAAAATGAGTAGGTTAACGTTATTGCCAATATGTTCTATACAGACAATTAACTTCGAAAGTAAGTTGTCAGTCAGCGTTGTTACTATAGGCGTTAGTCTGCATTGGTGCAGGTGTCACTGGTGGTGTTCTCTTCTTCTTTTCCTTTTATGAGGTTGCGGCCTCCGTAGTTGTGGTTGCAGCCTCCGTGGTTGTGGTTGCAGCCTCCGTAGTTGTGGTTTCAGCCTCCGTGGTTGTGGTTGCAGCCTCCGTGGTTGCGGCCTCCGTAGTTGTGGTTGCAGCCTCCGTGGTTGCGGCCTCCGTGGTTGTGGTTGCAGCCTCCGTGGTTGCGGCCTCCGTGGTTGTGGTTGCAGCCTCCGTAGTTGTGGTTGCGGCCTCCGTAGTTGTGGTTGCAGCCTCCGTGGTTGCGGCCTCCGTGGTTGTGGTTGCAGCCTCCGTGGTTGCGGCCTCCGTAGTTGTGGTTGCAGCCTCCGTGGTTGCGGCCTCCGTGGTTGTGGTTGCAGCCTCCGTGGTTGCGGCCTCCGTGGTTGTGGTTGCAGCCTCCGTAGTTGTGGTTGCGGCCTCCGTAGTTGTGGTTGCGGCCTCCGTGGTTGTGGTTGCAGCCTCCGTGGTTGCGGCCTCCGTGGTTGTGGTTGCAGCCTCCGTGGTTGTGGTTGCAGCCTCCGTGGTTGTGGTTGCAGCCTCCGTAGTTGTGGTTGCGGCCTCCGTAGTTGTGGTTGCAGCCTCCGTGGTTGTGGTTGCAGCCTCCGTGGTTGTGGTTTCAGCCTCCGTGGTTGTGGTTGCAGCCTCCGTGGTTGCGGCCTCCGTAGTTGTGGTTGCAGCCTCCGTGGTTGCGGCCTCCGTGGTTGTGGTTGCAGCCTCCGTGGTTGCGGCCTCCGTAGTTGTGGTTGCAGCCTCCGTGGTCGCGGCCTCCGTAGTTGTGGTTGCAGCCTCCGTGGTTGCGGCCTCCGTGGTTGTGGTTGCAGCCTCCGTGGTTGCGGCCTCCGTGGTTGTGGTTGCAGCCTCCGTAGTTGTGGTCGCGGCCTCCGTAGTTGTGGTTGCAGCCTCCGTGGTTGCGGCCTCCGTGGTTGTGGTTGCAGCCTCCGTGGTTGTGGTTGCAGCCTCCGTGGTTGCGGCCTCCGTGGTTGTGGTTGCAGCCTCCGTGGTTGCGGCCTCCGTAGTTGTGGTTGCAGCCTCCGTGGTTGTGGTTGCAGCCTCCGTAGTTGTGGTTGCGGCCTCCGTAGTTGTGGTTGCAGCCTCCGTGGTTGTGGTTGCAGCCTCCGTGGTTGTGGTTGCAGCCTCCGTGGTAGCGGCCTCCGTAGTTGTGGTTGCGGCCTCCGTAGTTGTGGTTGCAGCCTCCGTGGTTGTGGTTGCGGCCTCCGTGGTTGTGGTTGCGGCCTCCGTGGTTGTGGTTGCGGCCTCCGTAGTTGTGGTTGCGGCCTCCGTAGTTGTGGTTGCGGCCTCCGTAGTTGTAGTTGCAGCCTCCGTAGTTGTGGTTGCGGCCTCCGTAGTTGTGGTTACGGCCTCCGTAGTTGTGGTTGCGGCCTCCGTAGTTGTGGTTGCAGCCTCCGTAGTTGTGGTTGCAGCCTCCGTAGTTGTGGTTGCGGGCTCCGTAGTTGTGGTTACGGCCTCCGTAGTTGTGGTTGCGGCCTCCGTAGTTGTGGTTGCGGCCTCCGTGGTTACGGCTTCTTCACTGGAGCTACTGGAGCTCTCCCCACTGGAGCTCTCCTCACTCGAGCTCTCCTCACTGAAGCTCTCCTCACTCGAGCTCTTCTCACTAGATTTACTGGAGCTCTCCTCACTGGATTCACTGGAGCTCTCCTCACTAGAGCTCTTACCGCCTCCGACTGCGTCGGCGACTATTTTGGCGATTCCTTCAACGACGGCTGCCTTGGCGGCTTCTGCCTGGGCGGCGGCTGCTTTGACCTTGGCTGCCAGGGCGGTGGCTACTTTTGCCGCCTCCTGGACGGCGGCAGCTTTGGCCGCGGCTACACGGAAAAAGATAATTATTCGTCAGCAAATAAATTTACTTTGCGCCAAGTAAAGGAATTACTTGTCTATTAGCAAATAAATGTGTATTAAGATCAAATAAATATCTTATCGATCTAAATATTTCTTTATAATACAAGAAAACGCACAATAATGTGTGCCTAGTGGGAGATATTCAACTCAATGGATCAATTTGTTACCAAAAAAAAAACAGATGACGTTGTGTCTCAGTTCCTCCATCCAAAGCAACCAGTTCGTTGAATACATCGACGGGTCCTGAGGAAACAGACGTATCTCGTCGTGCCGGCTAGAACGGATATATCTCAGAAAACTCTACAGTAAGTGTATACAGAGCGCTATATTCGGCTTGTAGAGTTTTCCGAGATACGTTTGTTCTAGTCTGCACGACGAGTTACGTCTGTTTCCTTAGGACCCGTCGACATGTATAGCAATATCTCTTTGCAACAACCAAATCGAGTATGGGAATCGAAAAATTTCATTACTCGTATTGAATAATCTTGTTGTTTTACTTCAGGAATGACCGCTCTGTTTGTTTAAAAAAAATATGTTTGTGGCAACGAAATAGAATATTGGTATCAAAGATCAAGGACATGCATTCAAGAAAATTAATTAATAGGCGCAATGATAATTATACTACGAAATCAAATAAACTTTTCTTGTGATGAGTAAATTTGACTTGAGTAAATTGGTTTACTCGAATCAAATAACTTTTTTTTGCGTGTACCTGGGCGGCGGCTGCTCCAGCGGTAGCGGCGGCGGTTTGTGGACCGCAAAAATATTCAATTTTTCGGTATCGACGATACATATCGCAAAAAGTAAGTTGCCTGAGACGATTCTTATGTAAAATTATCCTAGAAATTCAAACCTAATCCATAAAATTTGATTCGCTGCTTTCGTTAATTAAAAAACGACAGCCGTTGGTACATTTTCATTCAATCTTTTTTGGCAAAGCGAGATTAAAATAGAAAATATTCCAAGAATGTGATCTCCGATGGCGTATTTTCCGCACTCTGACGTGGTGTATGTGACATTACCAAATTCCTCTTTGATATCTGATTTTTTTTTTTCAAACTGAAAGTTTTCATCACTGTGCTGCTATTTAGATTCTAATGCTTAAGGAATGGTATTTTTGCACTGTGATTAGGGTTGTTTGGATTCAAATGGATTTAAATCACGACTCAAGTTCAGTGATATTTCTCAAGGAATCTCGAATAATTTGACTTTGAAATGTTTGTCTCTAAAATGTATCAAGTAGAAAACGTACCAAGCACTAGTTTGCTTAAATCACGATTCAAATAATAGCAGGCCTGGTCACACTATAGAATACAATATTTCCATACCTTGCAATCGAAACAGCGGTGTGATGATGAAAAAGCACAGTGTTTCGAGAAATATTCGAGTAGAGAACAAATCCTGTTATGTTACATACACCACGTTCGAGTGCGGGGAGTTACCCATTGATTATGTTCTAGAAATATGTTTTCAGAGTATCTCCTACGTCCATATGGGGGATGCAATAAAAATGTACGTTGGGGTGCAGGGTGCTAATTTCTAGTATACGGGAGGCAAGAAAACAAATTTTATGGATCAGATATGGGATTCCTTATAGATAATTTTACACAAGAAACGTTCTGGGCAATTTACTTTCAGTGCTTCGTGTAACACCAAAACAGGAGAAAATACATTGTTCCCCAGACCTGCACGGAAAGTACGACTTTCAGCCCCTCGCGTAAGCGGAAAGTCGTACTTTTCATTGCTAGGGGGTGGTGAAAATTAGTATACGTCACACGGGAGTGAAAGAAGCCCTCCCAAACTGCGTTCTTGTCAATCTCGCACGCAGTTTGGAATAAACTACTTTCCTTCCCTAGATGCTCCCCATATAATATACTATTGCTTCTGTTGGTGGCTATCATTGCACCAAAACTTACAAAGTTCATATCTCTTTCAAAGTTTTTTTTCTTGTCATTCAATATTTGGCAGGTATCTTATATTTGATGAGGGTGAGTATATAAAATAAAAAATTGAGCTGATTTGGAGGCGTACCGTTTTATGTGAAATGGCCCAAAAGTATTTTGAAGTATTCGCTCCGTGCATACCTATACACTCTCACCAAAGTGAGAATGTGTATTCGTGTACATACATTCATTTTTTCCGGGAAAAATTCTGATCCGGATTATTGGCGTCGCCACTAGTATGCATGTACACGACTACACATTCTTACTTTGGTGAGTGCGTTTAGGTATGCACGGTCCCAATAGATTATTGTCACTTTTACCTGCACTCGCCAACACGTCTTTCCATGCAGTGATAGAGAATGGTTTTCCCTCGGACAGGTGACCAATGGTCAAAAGTACCAATAGCACTGTAAATTTAGCCATGTTTCGTCTTTGCTTCTGATTCACAATTTAAATCTCTGGGCAATAACCGGCTGCTTTTATACACCGGTCTAATCACTGATGTGTAAAAAAACAGATGTTCCTTCATCAGTTTCAGTACGCGAGTCAATACTTTCCGTAAGAACACAGCTTAATTGCTTCACTAAACCGAAATAGATTGACGAGAATCAAAAAATTTCAATTCCAATGATTCCCGTTTGAATATTCGGATTTGGAACCCAGAAAAATAAAATTCGAGGTATTCTGTCTGTTGTAGTTATTGTTGAAAAATTGACTAAGCTGTTATCGTCTCTCCCGTTCGTCCAGATTATTTATCAGAGGTCTGTCATTTTGTTTATTATTATATGGGTAGAAAGCTGTCGAAAACCATGCCTAAATCTTCATTTCCATCGATTCGATTACTTTCTGAACTTTCCCATTGATTGACGAAAAAAGGGTTAATAGCGGAGAGGTATACCTTTTTTAGAGGTCGCTCGAGAATTTCAGAATTCAAAAAAATTGTTTTGTTTTTTTCTCATTCTGTAGTTTCCCACGAATTCAATCTTCTTTATATAATGTAGATTATAGAAAAACAGCGAACATACTAAAATTTCAAGTTAATAGTAGTTTTCGGTCCTAGGTCCTAAAGTCGGACTTTACGGACACGTGTACCAAAAAATATTAATATTTGAAGGTCGCTCCATCATTTAAAAAAAAATTCTAATAAACCGTCAATATGGTTTCGAACGACCCTTGCATCATAATAAGATTTGATCGCTTTCATAATTTGACTTGAAATTCTAGTATGTTCCTCTACAATCTACATAGAAGAAATTAAATTAGTGAGAAACTGAACGATAGATAAAAAAATTCAAATCGATTTCTTTTAATACAGAAATTTCTAAAATTTCTAAAAAGCTTGCGAGCTATACGGATTATTCGATGAAATTAAAGTAA
This sequence comes from Tenthredo livida, assembly GCA_963992785.1. Taxonomy (NCBI): domain Eukaryota; kingdom Metazoa; phylum Arthropoda; class Insecta; order Hymenoptera; family Tenthredinidae; genus Tenthredo; species Tenthredo livida. The sequence goes on along the minus strand of OZ023066.1, from coordinate 8,999,600 downwards.
AAACTGCAGTGGCGTGAGGACTAATTGTCTCTAGATCGATCGCTGCTGGGTTGGACGATTTTTTTGTTTCTAATCGTACAGAAAATAACCCTTCATCAGGCGAACAGTCAATTTCGACATAAATCCACGTTATGGGTGAGGAATAGAAAAAGAATACCAGAATTTTGTGGACAAAAAGGTAATTTATTCAGTAATTTTTGCAGTATACAAAATTATGAAGAATTACGCAACCCATAGCGAAAGTTCGTTGACACTCTGTTTTTCCTAAAAAATAGTCGCGATGCGGTGCTTGTTAGTTATGGAAAGAAAATTATTTTTGTTTTAAGAGAAGCGAAAAACATAGTTACATGAGTTTGTGCAGGTGAACAAATTCGATAATACGCCAATTGGAGTTCGAATGGTGTCATAAGCGGAGTCTGCGACATCTTTAAGTAAATGTTATCATATGATTGACACATATGAATATATAGCTCATAAAATAAAGAAGATTATCAACGCCTGGATTAACTCACGTAGATCGAACCCGTGCGTATTCATTCAGCTGCGATCTTAGCGGAAACTTCGCGAAATGAATAAATATTTGAGTACCAGCTCGTGTCATTAAACGATATTATTCAATATATTGGTGCAACTCTACAGCCGTAATCATCCAAATTATTACCAAAAAGGATTTGATAAAAACTTTCCGCTCAGAATTGATGCGTGCAGGTGGAAGTGTCGATGAATTCCGAAAAATTCAACTCATTATACAAACGACGAGAAATAATGCACATCGCAGCTTGAAAATCATGAGAATATTCACCAACGTTGCTATTACTCATTACTCTTATCCTAACCGACGGATAGCTCTATTAGGTAAAAAAAAAAAAAATACCGTGAAGTACCATAAGAAAACTTAAATAATTGTACATCAAATCATATTGATGAAAAAAAATTTGAGTTTATTAAACGAAAATGTAGTGGAACTTTTTCAGATATATTGGAAATATTTATAAAATCAAATTTGGAATGACTAATTTTGAATCTTCTAACTAAATTTTGAATCGCCAATCAACTCGCGCGATCAATTATTCCTTGTGAGCGTGCACGGTCATTGAGGTATCATACGATCATATATTTTTCCCGTTCATTGCCATTGTGTTTGATAGAATAATGAAACAATAGCAGATACTTCAAATTTTCTCGGAATATTCAACAAGAAGAGATCTAATTCTACCGGCAAGCACTCTCTTCCCTCCGAATTTTCATCCGCTTACGTTGAATACAGGGGTTCGCGGTCGCTTATGTAGAAATAGGGATGAGCAGGAGGGGGTGCAGCGTGTCATTTCGGACGATAAATTATCGGAAACCGCTGACGATAAGCTAGTAGCCTTAGTTGATTCCTCAATTTGAGCATAATGACTTGGAATATCAATTAGCAGAGCTATACTCTCGAAAATGAGTCACTGATGGTTTGATGAAAGACTGCTTGAATAAAAATGAAGCTGCCAACTATTTTTTTCAAAGTTTCTTCGAGTGAATTTTTTCCTTCCGATCTTGGTTCGTATATTTCAAAGGAGAAGACGAAATAGGAAAAGTTTATACATCTGCTCCTAATTTTTCTAACGAGCTTCTACATGTAAAAGGAGCCATATTCGGTCTTCACCTCTTAGCGTAAATATCTCCTGCATCCACTTGCATTTTAACGCGCTACATATTTTGCTGGTATGACCTGAGCTTTCGAGATGAGTGCGGGAATCGTTTTAACATTAAGTTACGTAAAGAACTCGGCCTGCAGTTACTGACAGAGTTATTCATTACCAAAATCTTTCCTGCCCTCGGATGAATATTTTTGATAAAATATTTCCTTGCCAAATCTGCTCGCGAAAATACTTCCTTTTTTCGGTTTCATATTACCTCGCGCACCACGAATGCACATTTCTTTTCTTTTTTCGTTTTTCATCGTGCACAGGCTTCTACCCCTATTCCGTCTGCTCTATAATCTCTTTTTATTCTTTACTCTCGTTTTAATGAGTTTCGAGATTAACAACTGCAAGTACTACGTATTACATACATACATACCTACATATACTTATAGTAGATATACTTACTTATTTCACGTACCTCTCTGTAGCAAAATGATTTTTTTCAATGAAAAAATCAGATCTTATAGAATTGAAATGAATCTTTTTGGTTTTTTATGTTATTCTATTCTTCATATAACATGTAGGTAAATTGGAATTCGCGATGTTCAATCCATCACATATGTATACAGCTGTAAATACCAACAAGGAATAATAAACCAATTATAGAAATTATATTAAAAATAAAACTTTTATGGTATAATTTGAAAAATTCTGTGTTCGTAAAAAATAATTCAATACCTACAATGCAGCATTTTTCACATTCTCACATATCAATCTAAAAAAACTATTAGCGAAGATGTAAACATTTTCCATGAAATCGATAAACCAAAAGAAAAATTGCAGCAAATAACTGGCGAAAAAAACCAAAATGATAAGTCGAAGATTCAAGTGCACAGAGTGCATCCTTCACGATATCCTGCGGGTTTAGTCAGCCATAGCTTCGGGCCGAGGGTGAGCAAAGTCGTGAGCCAAGGGTTGGGAGTTGAGAGGCCCTGCAGTGGGTTGTGGATTCGGAGCTAGAGGGTTGCGTGGTGGGGTCTCGGTGACTCACGTTGTCCGTTGCCGGGGCGGCGGCGATGCCTACGAATGCGAAGGTGAGGAGGGTGAAACCAGCGAGTAGTTGAGGGTAGAAGAGACGAGGACGAGGTCGAGGACGAGGACGAGGAGCGCGACGTAAAGGGGTTGCCGTGCACCAGACACCATCGATCTACGGTGCTTCGCACTCTGTTCCAAGTCGAACCTACCTCGAAATCGTGTAAATAGAATTTACAGACTTCAGAAATTTTTCAGGGACTGCATTTTTTTTCCGATATTGCAAATTTCGATTCATCACCGAATTAGAAACGCGTCTCGCTTTTCAAATAGCAATATTTCATACGCGTTTCGTATTTTCGATGCATACTTCTTTCACCCTCTTTTTCTCGTCTCGATAATTCTGTATTTTCATTTATGATTATTTCGAAAGCCATTATCACGTGAAGATCACAAATTCCTAAATGATTTACCTATTTATATCTTAGACCTTGTCTTCTTATTCAACGAGCAAATAATCGAGTGGCTTGAAGCATAATATCTGGAGCTGATTGTGAGGTAATAACGAAACATATATAGGTAGAAATTCTATTCCATAGTATACGTGACATGGAATTTGCAGAGCTATTTCATGTGCTCTTAATTACATCGCACGCTCCCAGATATATAAATGCGTGTAATGTAGGTTTACACGTTCTATGTACAGCGAAGTGAAATTCTAGAAGCAAGGCTTCACGATCTTCTTTGAGCTTCGCTCTTTCTCTCTTCTCACACTATTTTTGAAATATTAATACGGTTTTCTATACCGTTATATGTATTTTATATCCTTTCAACATATAACCGAGGTACATACTGCCTCGTTTCATACAGATACATGGGAGAAAAATTTATAGATATTTTATGATTTACAAATTACGCCAAGCAATATGAGACCTGGCACCGTCATCCTTCTTCCTGGACGTGAGGGCGGTTAATTAGATAACATGTTATGTGAACTTGAAAATTCAGCGTAATTTTTTGTTGCAATAAGTTATCTGGTGATAAGGATACAAGTCGTCTTCAGTATAGCAATAGCCACTTATTTCTCGGTGTTCGTAATAAATGAATGGAATTTTTTAGAGGTCGTCGGCTGTCTTACCTGGTGGAATTTTTTTTTTTAATTCTTTGTTTGCGTTAGAAGAGAGGTGTAGAATACTTTGGGTGATCACGTGAAGAAATACATATATGTTGAACAAATATCGTTTAAATTTTTATTAATTTTTTTTCTTAAAAAGGTTCCAACAAGATTACAGCTGTGTAAATTCGCACCATGGAAAGCTACGTGAGTTAATTCAGGTGTTAATAATCATTTTATTTATTATGTCAACTCGACAGCTGAGCGTATAAGCTGAATTGGATACGCCGTTGGTTCGAGGCAACTAAATTGTCACGTAGGCTGACCAACGATTCGACCATTCTGCAGATACGGGCGTTTTATCGATAAATATGAATTCCGATACCTGGCTACTTGCGTGAGAAAATTAGGGATGAAGAATAAAGGATAAGCAGTATTAAAAAAAAAATTTATATATAGTCAAACAATTATGGTCAATTATCAACGAAATTAGGAAGAAAAGCGAGGGTAATCCTAATAAAGCCTTTAATTGCTTTTTTCTGAGCCTACTACCTCCTATTCTCCTGGGATGTTATTCAATTTACATCGGTCTAATTTTGTATTGTGAAACTGTTGTTTGTTTCGCTTAACTTGTTCGTTTAATTTAACGAACTCTTTTACGATCTGTGCTTGCCGCACTCGTAGCTCTTTCGTCCTGGGGGCAATTTTTCTTTCCGCCTCGGTGCCCTTCTCCTAGCCTTCGCGCAGCTCCAATCTACTCTGTGGAATGGAGAATAAGCGTGGACATGTAGTTTTAATCTCTAAACTGACGCCTATAATATACGACGAGCATAAAAAAGATTACATGTATACTAGTTCAAGCTGCGCCTAATAAATGTCATTTTTCAATTTTTTTTTTTGTTTTTTTTTTTCATCTCGTAACGAGTTTATGGATAAAAATTCATAAACGAAATCGTGATGAAACAAAAAACAAAAATAAAAAAGAAAGAAGTTTGAAAATTCAAAATGTAACATGTGCATGTCTTTGATCTCAAGGGTAGTTCTAATGCCTAACTCATGTTAGAGGCGTTTTTCGACAAGCCGCAGGTCCTTATACTGCGATGCTTCATATTTCTACGTCGTTATACATTTTTCCAAACTTACATAGAGCTTTTTCTACTGCCTTATTACCTTGCCAAGCAAATGAGACATTTTCCTCTGGAGGTCAGGAATTTTCTGTATGATGATCGCAAAACACTTTTCTATAGCTCACTGGGCCTTTTCCCTCGCATAAATTTTAATCTAAATGATCATCGATTTTAAGTCGGTCTTAGGCATGAAGAAACATCTGATCGTCTCACGCAGCTTATTAGTTTCCAAGATAGGCTTATATACAATTTGCGTTAAGTGGGGTCGATAAATAAAGTTCAAAATTCTCTCTGAGAAGCTTTTAAGCTCGAGAAACTTCGCGATTCTTAGTCGGTGGATTATCGCCACTGTGTGCTCACTGTCTGACAAAAGAACATTTCCTTGCTATTAGCTCCTCGTTTGTTAGGGAACAGATCTTGTCTCTTCAGCTATTATGGTTTAATTATTCTTGCACTCCAGTAAACGAGGAGAAAATTTTATACAAATATGTACTGAACAATTAACTTCCTTTCAAATATATTCATATATTCACTTTTGCAACTTGATATTCAACATTCCTACTGTATTGAGGCACTTCTTAAAAAAAAATCAAACTCGCTTGAATCAAATTCTTCATACATACCTACCTACTTTTGAAAATCTTGTTGAACGCTTATATAATTCGAAAATTTATACATTTATCTGCAATCTTTTCGCCAAGCCGGTGAAGCTGTTTTTTCTACATACCTGCAACCACTAAAAATATCATCAACATGCGAAGGTTACTTGTTAGCTGAGTTTAATCGACCCTGTACTAGCTTGCGCACATACGAGGTCTCCTCTACCGTCGAAGTGTTTCCGTTTCGATAAATAAATTCTCTCTATATTTTATACAGTCAGTGAATTAATATTGAGAGTTGAAACGATGAATTCACATCGTTTCAATATCAAAGGAATTTCAGTCTTTATGATGATAGAATCTTTTTTTCATAAAACTCTAATTGCCTTCAAGGATACGTATAATATGCGTACAAGAAAAATTTCACATTTCTTTTCAGTGTCCTTATATTTCCTTGCTCATATCCTTTGGCTTTTTATTGGACATAATATCTTAGGAAGAATTTAATCCGTTAGAACGAAGTGAGAGCATATGTGCTTTAGTTTATTCATTAAAAAATAAAAATAAAAAATGAATATATAAGGAAAAGCCTCGTTTTCACCCCAAACTTTGTATGCGTATACAAACATGTATAAAATATAGAACAGTTTTATGTGTTGGCGTATTCCACCTGCACGACGACCCATTCACATAATCGACTAACACCCTACGAACCGGATCCTATATCTCGCCGTACCAGCAGCCCTGAGCTAGCTGTTCAGAGAGCACACAAAGGCAAAAGTAATGACCCTCTGGTACAACCTCGCGCCCTCACATCCTCGTGCGATTTTTCGAATAGTTCGTATCTACTTACCGTTTGATATTGGAATCTGGGAAGTGGGAAATGGGAAGTGGGAAGTGAGAGCACGCATTCATTCGGGGTCATTCATGTTATCGGACGTTATATACTCAAGGCTAGCCGTAAAGTGATACCATGTAGCGATTATATAGCGTCGCACGCATTAATCCCCCTGTCATTAATTATTTATGTGTCGTTGCCGTTTTTCTCGTTTCGCAATGCATATACCTACCTGCCTATCTCCGGAAATAAATATCACTCCGAAATCGTTGATAAGAATTTTTTCATCAAAATAGGACATTTTCCTCCACGGCTTCGGGGGTTAACATGTCAACATCTTTTTCTGTTACTTTTTTTTTGTCGTTTGTTACCAAGGGGGTGCGATTTTTTTTTCCTTCTTTTTCACTCCATAGGATTTACGTCACCGTAAAATACCACCGAAAGAGCGATGCGGATCAAAAGTCTTTTGTTCCTCTGGTTATGAATAAAGTGACGAATATTCATTTCGAACTTGTCCAAAGTACCTACTCAGTTCTTAATTGCAAGCAGTATTTAATACACGAGTTTTATCGATCCCAAACGTTAGTCAAATCGTCTTTTATCAAACTAGATAGTAGGGTGGTAATTTCCGCAAGTTTAGTTGACGACCGCGCGGGGGTCTCGAGTTTAATTCCAAAATAAGCGTTTTCACTGCGTTCAATCATTAGGAAGAACGTCAGCTTCTATAGAAGAAGCGAATAAATAAGAAAAACAGTCTCGACTCGGAACAAGGATCGTATGACAATATTGAGCATCGCAATAAAAGAAAACGTGAGACTAATTATAAAAAGTTGCAACCCTCATCAATTAGCGCAGAAGTCAAACACCGTGGATTTGTTACAATTTGTTGAAGAAAAAGAGGCCGTAGGTACTACAACCAACCCGAGAATCAAACCATACTTCAATTTGTGATGATGAAGCTACGAAACACAATATTAACATTTGCAAGCAAAACCCTCGTTGAGATAAACGGATAAACTAATTCCAACCCCTTTTCACCACTTGCCTCTCTTTCTTTCCCTCATCACCCCGTTCTGTCTCGTCGTTTTTGTTACCTCTACCCGGACGCGGCACGCCCTTGCAGGGTGACCCACATCGTGTTCAACGGTTCTCTGAGATAGGGGATGGGAATATTGACATTGCAATGAACGCAGGATCTCGGGACGTTTATTTGTGCACGAGCTTTATACGTCTCAATGCAAAGGTATATCTGACTAGCTTTTTATTTGATGTTTTTGAAGATTACAACGTCTACTGAAATTCACGTTTTATACACCGCTAAATTTTTTTTTTCTCCCTTTTTGGAGTATTGCCAAAATTCAAATCCATTCGAATAATTTAACGCCCAGCTAGAATCGCGTATCCCTCCACCAATAGCGAGGATCTGAGCTTTCTGAATTTTTACAGAGATAGAAGTATACGTAACCAATAAATATCGATGAAAGGAAGAACAAGAAATGCCGAATCAGTGCTGGACGAACACATAGGAATAAATTTTTAGAACAATACACAATACAATAATGAGAGTTGAACAATTTTTTCTTCGTTATTAATTAATGCCAATGAAGTTCATTATGCGCTCGAATCTGTGTTAGCAACGTGCAGAATCCAAAATCTTCTCGGCAGCATCCCATCTTATCTAAGCTTTAATTATCTCCGACATATCACTAGAGGATATCTTAACGGTTGTTGGTAAACTAGCATGAGAAAACTTTGTTGTGTTTTATCGTGAACAAACGGCAACAAGATACCAGCGAAGCGACGACTACATATATAATTATTACTTCGAATGTGAAGAGCAGATATTAGGATGACCCACTTTTAGATCGCGATTAAAATAAGTGCGAACTTATTTGAATTTTAATTCAATTTCCATGGCGATAAAAATATTTGACAAAATTGAAATGTTTTCGGCCCCTATTATACAGCAGTCACGACTCGTATTCGATTGGCATATGAAATGACTGGCATTGGAGGATCAAGGTTGGCTTTGAATCGGATCAGGTTCCCAAGGCTCCTCGGCTTTATTTCTGCCTTGTTTATACTCTTTTCCGTATTTCACCCACCCGGGAGACATGACAGCCCCATACTCGTGATACTGATACCGTCTTTAATAAAGCATCCGCCATGACCCCGTTCAACCGTATAATTTCCATTATCTTGCTAATCAACAATCGCGAATTTTCACTCTTTATTTCATAACCGGAGTTGAATAGAATCTCATACCATATATTTATACTTCTAGCCATATTTCCTTAGAATGAAAATTAACAATAAATTTCCTGCCATTAGGGCTGGAACCCCTAATTATAAAAATATAATGCACACATTGAAATATTTTCCTTCCATTCTTCGCGCTTTTGAATAGCTCTGATTGTTATCGAAGTTTGGAGTCAACGCGGTCTATGGTAGGCGCAATGTAGAATTTGAGATTCGATAATCAATATATGCGGTATCGCTGTCTTCTTAGAATATTCTAGTCTATAGAGTATAGACTAGAATCTAGCCCGAGAGACAGAGTGCCGGGGTCGTCGTATAACGCCCTGCAGTTAGTAGATGCAAATTTGTTAGGAAAATGCGGCTCACGTATGCCGCAGCGTACTCGAGAACGTTGCTGTGCTAGTAAGCGGATACTACACTCCACGTTGCTTTGCACTATCCCATGAGATGAGGAAGATGATGCCTAAAAATATATGTGCAGGTAACGATTGGTGAGCCGCTAATGCGGAATAGACGTTAAGCCAGCTCGTGAATCGCGTGGTTTTTCTTTATTTGTGCGGTGTGATGGAAGTCCCCGGGGTAAAATAACATGTTTGGTAATTGACGGGAGAAAGATATCGTCGGCGCCACACGCCATTGTCGGCGTCGATATATCGAGCTCAAAAATGGCGGGTGTAATAAAAATTAAAAATATAAACTAAAACCCACTCGCTATTAAATTATACAGTATAAATTTAATCACGAATTCTGTACAGTAGGCAGTAGGTACGTGTGTAATAGTAATGTAGATTGTAGATATCTATTTTTTCATTGTTTGTACAGACGCGTCATTCCAAAGTTCATTGAGCTCGTAACTAATGATTTTCAGCTGAGTTCTTCCGCATATGTCAGTTTTCCCCCACGACAGATTTACATCCAAACGTTTCTGGGTTTGTTTTGTCTGCCTGGGGCTGAAAATCTGTTAAATTATATTTTCGATCTCACGGATCACCTGCAACCCCTCACATTTTGTTTTAATCGTAATTTTCGAGCTCCTGACACGAAAACGCGCTTCGAATACTGCAACTCGGATAAGGGTTCGTAGAAATGTTACAGATTCATCTTTTTTTTGTTATTTTTTGCGTATGTTACTGCAAGCCACAATAGTTTTACGCAATGAAACTAGCCCGAAAGTGCATCAACGAAGAGCCGGAGAGCCTTGAATTGACCTGCGACAAAACTTATGAGCTCAATCGTGCTCAAAATAGCCGGTAGTTCCATTTTCGTATTATTCTTTTTTTTTTTTTTTCGCATTGGAATTCTTCATTGTGATTCCAGTACACGCACTCTCATTCGATTACGTGATTTCATTTTCTCCGTAAATACGAAAAGCGTGAAATGGTTGAATCCGACGTGGCAGCAACTGGAACCGTAATCCACACATCGTGTACATACAGATAAAAGAAAAAAAAAAAAGAAAAAACAGGAAACGAACTCTTATACTTACCTCACATATCTACAAAATAACCACAGACGGGTTTGGGTACCAACATGGATATTTTTTCTATGTACTACAGCTTTTTTTATCTGCACCGCAGGGTGCCGTCATGCGATGCGGAAAGGACATTCGTTTCGCGATTTATTTCAATTTGAACTGCTGACTCTCGCGGATCATCTTGCTTTCGCTAAGAACTGAAACTTGTTGAAGAAAAACCTGCATAGATGCAAATAGCATCATTGTTGAGTAGTAGTGGGAGATCGTTTTACGTATTTAGAAAATATCTAGAAGCGTTGGCATCGATTTGTGCAAGTGAAATAGTAAAATTTTCTTAGTTTACGAAGATCCTATAAATTTGTCTTGCAGCGATTGATTGGCCTGTGACAGAAAGTCTTTCACCGTCTGTCGCTCAATCGCGGAATATATAGAGAAAAAAAAAAAAAAAATAGAAAATTTCGTTTTCTCGAAAATGTCCAATTCCAATACGTGAATTTCACGCCCAAGCTTTTAGGTATACGTGATAGCTAGACTGCCTTTTCCCTTGTGCGCTTGAAAGCATTGTGTAACAAGTAAAGTACGACGTATTACAATGGCTGCGAATATCTCTCAACTGGAACAACTCCACATTGTTCCTTTATACTGCGTCCAATATTTCTCATTGAATTTGTCTGGTTTTGACATAAACGAGGTTAAACAATTGGCAGAAATTTAATTCCCCGTGTTTTATGCTAGCTTTTATGTATATATATACATGGCTCTGTTGATTTAGGGTATATGAATACATAGACATGCGTTATGAAAACGTTTAATTAATGGCCAACAATATATTGACGTTGGGAAATTGCGTATAGTATATTCGAAGATATATTCAATTGATCAACGTCAACGAACTCAATCCATTCGCTCCTATATTATATGCAGACTAATTCGCACAGCAACAAATGCTGTAATATAAATTATATAAATCGCGGTTATAGGTACTATAGATAATAATTGACTGTTGCATTTTTCTTATAAATTTCCTATAAAAGTCGATACACATGAAAGGTAGTCATTTTTACAAGTGCTAATGGCAGCCCAGCAATCGATGTAGCTATTTTATGGCACTACCATTCCGTGATAAATTATACAGTCTCTTTACCCATTATTCTGACAAATATGATGATCTCATACTTCATACAGTAATTGCCTACTGCTATATCTATGCCGTGCTGTTGTACGATACGTATACTATATAGTATATAGGGTGAAGTTGTGGGCTAAGGTGTAGCGTGTAAATACAGAAATATAATTCACGCTCTTTTACATGCTGATTTAATCCATATAAATTCGAAGATACAATTCGATGTTCATTATCATTGTCAATACTACATGATGAACTAAAATTAATGGTATTCTCATGCCTGGCGCCACCGAGACTGAAACCTTTAGTCCTTGATGAACGGTTTAGACTTTAGACGGTATGGAAAGTTTCGTTGCCGTTTAGCGATCCGTGAAAGAGGTCTATTGTTAACACGATAATGCTCTTAACTGTACATATATATATATATATCTAGTGTGCTTCGAAACTCTTTTATAATTATATTAAGCTATAAGTAAGTAAGAAATCTGACCTGGATAAATGAATCTAATGCGAATTCTCCGGCAAGAATATAGCCTATACATTCTCAATATGCATATGATGTAATGCAAGAAAAAAAAGATCGTTTCATACATCACCAGATCCAGGACGTCGTTCCTTCTACGTGGCGTTTTGCTAGAACGGTGCTCACGTCAGGTTTTCAATGTTTTACGAATTGCCCTACACCGTAGCGTCGTCCAGGTGACCAGGCTTCCTAGATCCTTTTTAAATATTCATTTAGTTACTGATGCGCCGCAGTACCTACACAGGCAACTATTATTTACTTGGGAAATATTTACGCCCGCTTACGCGAGGGCATCTTTGACGTCAACGGTCTATCTAGTCCTGAGTAAAACTGCAGGATAGTTTCTGAAAAATGTTCCAATATAAAAAATACCCAGTATATTTTATAGAAAGATCATCATATATAGTCTCATGTCAGATACTTTTGACTGACAAGTTTGCTGACAAGTACCTAGCTGATGCATATCTATTTGAGCATACAGCGGGGTGGATATCGTTGATTGGGGTTGGATATTCATAGTACGGTTACACAAGGTCAATGATTCATTTTCCTTGTATAGTTTTAGTGTTGAGCAAGGTCAGGTTTTGAATCATTAGTTTTATCGGCTTGACAAATGGGTTCTTTATAACTATATAGTTATTTTTCGTGACCATTAATTTCTCTACCAAATTCCCAACGAACGATTTGACTCGATCATTCACCGAACCACGATCATTCATTCGAGAAATTGAATCTCTTCTGCATTGTTTGTGGCAAGACTCATTCGCATGTTTCAGGAGGAATTCGCGAACCTCGAGGGCCCCTTTGCCCTTGTTTTACTCGTTATTCTCAATTGACTTGTTCATTCAATTTATCGATCGCTCTCCCCCCTGTCTCGCTGGTTGCGTATATGCGTACGTTGTGACCTTGTCCTTTGGAACCCTGAATACATCGCTTCTTCGTTTACCAAACGCACGAATAAAGGTCTTCCGATACAATTGAGTGAGAGAGGTTCAGATGTGGATAGATATCACGTGGCGAGCGAGTGGAAACCGGGGGTAATTCCCCTATAGACAAATATTCGTCGATCATACAGCGTATATAGGTACCACTTGTACATACAGTCGCATTGACGTACGAACGGTTACAACAGGGTTCAAGAACCCCTGATAAAGGGACACATGTCTTACAGCTGTTGCATATATGTCGCTTATTCTCGCGGAATCGAATTGCCTACGTGTCTAAGATATATAAATTAGTTAGTTTATTCCTACGCGGATAGCTTTCTTTTTATTCATTTTATCTGAAAGAAGATGTAACAGCGCTTTCTTTTTACCCTTGTTAAGCTTTCCATGTAGGTAGGTGAATGTATAATGTTTATGAAACACCACGTTAATTCCGAGTCGAATACAAAGCAAGCAATTACCTGCTTAGGAAAGAGTCTTTCTTGCATTTGAAAAGCTTCCAAATTGAATATCATATATAAAACCGCATTTCCAAAGTGTCTGCCTTTTACTGCTAGGGCTTTCGAATGAATTAGGTTGAGCTGTATCTGTACCCGCCCACGCACCTACGCACTCGCATTCTCTCCATACCCCGGGCTTATACAAAATTAGATGAAATCTCAGGAGAAAAATTAAATTTCACCAATCAGCCGAGCGTGACGATTCTGGTCGGGTCCTGGCCAGAACGCCCGGCCAGAATCCGGCTAAAAGCCGGGCTTCCCGGCTGGCACCCGGCCAGAAACCGGGATCAATTTCCACACGGGGGTTGGTGGAAAAATCCAAAATTTGTCCTCATAGTGTCAAAATTCATCAAAGCATATTCTTGGCGAATCACCGGAGCTTCTATCGTTTTTCATTTTCGTCCAGGTTATTTTCGAAAGTTTCGTCGTTTCGATTCCTATTCTAGGCGCAAAGAGCTTTTAGGAACTATATCTAATAGTTAGTTTCAATTTTCTACACAGGAATTCTGTTCACGCTGGAAGGATGGGTAAATATATGACCGGATTGAGTAACCGTAGAGTTTTATTCTCTACTTCATCGATGCAAAAGTGTCATTCTCGTTAAATTTTGCCTATCTCGTGCAATAGAAGATAAAAGTGTTGGAGTGACGACGGTAAGAGTGGGCGTCTCCATTAACCGCATGACGCAGACAAGCCAAACAAGCCTTTAAACTACCGAATAGCTAAGGACCCCATTTATAGCCCGTTAAACTATATATCTCCTTGTGTTTGAATCGATTCCGAGTAAGCGGGAAGGTTGAATCTTTTCTTCTGTAAATATCAGACTCTTTCTTGACGCAGTTAAATTCGGGAATCCTGTCAGGCTCGTTTTCAAAAATGTTGAAGTATAGATGGGATTATAATTGGCACAAATTCACCTTAAATTTTAATCAAAATGAAATTTAAACCCTAGAAATATACCTCGTTCGCAATACGGAAAATCCTTGGGGATTATTAATATAGGAATATGAGACAGGGAACAGTTTCTCTTAACAAAGTTTCTCTTTGCCCATGTATGCATATACCTATATAATACACCCCGTCTTACATTTACAAGTTCAACGTATATCGAAGCACAAACCATTTCACTACAGCAGCTAAATTTTGTTTAACCTTTCCCAAAGCTTTCCCACCCTAAACTCGGCTTGAATACTTTGCCTTAATTAATATTCCTGCTATACCTCCTACGCCACAACCATTGTTGGTTACTTATGCTTACTTTATACTCTCAAGTTACCGTGACTCGTATTTCTCACCCATAAAGTTCATCAGGCTTTATTCGGGCGCGTATGTTATTCAAGCATCAGTATGTATAGCGCTTCGCCTTCTTTACATTTACTAATGATCTGATATATAGTAGGTATCCTAAGTATAAGTCGGGCATCCATGATCATAATAATTAGACATAGGTATACGGTCGCTATATATAGTACATCATTGATTTTACCGGGTTCACAATATTTCAATGAAACATTACGAAATTATGTATACGCGCTTGCGTCGATAGACGGTTTCTAGGTTTACCGCGGGGTAGAGAAACATGGAACCCCGTTGCATGTTCGTCCGTGATTTGAGAGCCAATGACGTCGCGTGGGCAAGATTCCTGGCGCCAGAAACGTGGAATAGTCCGCATTTCACAATCTAAATTAAACTCACTCGGACCATGCCAATGCGTAATAAATTTCATTCTCAGTAGTTCGCTAACCCAAGCATATCGTCCTATTCATGGGCTATTCCCATTTCGTGTCAATTCTATGGAACATCTCCTTTCCGTTAAATGCGAACCAATCAACGTTCACGATGCGTGAGAATTTCACTCTGGGGTCCTAAAATTGTCTTATATTTAGTCACGGTCCATGACACAGCCAAGGAATAGGTCTCAGGGCTTGTTTTTTCCCCAACAAGTATCATGGATCAGGAAAACTCAATAATAGCGTATAAGATTGTTCAAATCAAACTTAGTAGCGGTTGTTCCAAGTATATCTGTACCTATAGGCACTTGTTGGCAGTAAAAATTAATTACAATAGATATGAAATTCATTTCGCAGTCATATTTATGTGGGAAGTCGACAAACGGAAAAGCGTTGATTCAGTTACGCCGAAATTGCTTTCAAAAATTTTCATCTCCGGGCGTTTTATTATTATGGAAAACAGTCCGAACCTCAAAGACTCGCGTTTGTGGACGGAAAATTGGATTATTTCGCATACCCTGGGCGACGGAAGAAGGGTTTTAATAACGGTTCTATAAAATTCTTTCACTTTTTCATCAATGTTATCAAACTGCTCGGTACAATATCCCATTGTTTATATGTAACCCACCGTTCCTCGATGGCACCCTTATATTTTATATTCCGTGCCTACGAGCAGTATCGATACGTCTTGGCTGCCCACATAGACCTTTATAGAGACACTAATTTGATGTTATGTTCAAAGGCCGGAAAGCATAGATCAAGGTCCTACGATGGTTATTCGCTTACCGGAAATCGATCTGGCCCATCAAATCTCTGAATTTTTATGATCCGATCTCGTGCAATCACCGCTTGTAAAATTTACCCACCCATATGATAGACGTGGGATGAAAATTGACGCCCTTTCGTTCGAGGCTGTGCTCCTTAGAAAATCCATTTTTTTTTTTTTTAAATAGAAGTTACGTCAGTAGCAATTGACAGACACGGTTGGGAAATATTGCTCAAATTATTTTATCTGGTTTTTGAAGAAAAAAAAGTCGGTGCCTGTATATGTAGGAGCTAATCAGTCGGGTGAAGAGTTGGTGAAGAATTGTCTAGAAATTGACAAAAGTCGGCTGAAAAGCTTTCGCGAACAAAACGGGGCTGCAGACATCTAGACTAGGCAAGCTTTTACGATACGAAAACAAGCTCACAGTACACATTAGCAGCCGCCGACCACTTCTGTAGATTGAAGATAACTGCGAAGTAGATAGAATTGGGCTTTTTACTGGCGCATCTGTAGTATCTAGGTTTTCATCTAACCAGATAACTAGATGACGTAAATCGATTGCTATATACGCGTAACTCGCTCGGCAGCTAAAAATGGTTTGTAATATTTAGCACACGTGTATCTAGGAAGCTGTGTATAAGAGTATAAGGGCCATTTCTCAATGGAATGACTTGAGTTATTAAACGCAACATTCAGCCAATAAAACATCTTCTCTTTCAGTCTTGAAGCTTTTCATTGCATGTATACGTTACGCTGTAGCCAAAATTTTTCATGCTATTTTACCTGCGTAAGAAATCGAAATTTGAGCTTGTCTGCAGATACATATAGCGATTCTACACGTTAGCAAACATCTATAACAAAAGTATATTACATTTTACGAGGCAGCTTACATACTAATTTTAAATAATGACGGGGCACTGGTGGCGGAGTCATGATTTAGAAGTTTTTCGCTCAAAAAAGTTTAGGGACTCGACTCTACTTGCCCTGCACGAAAAATTATTCCACATTAACTTGAACTCGATTAATCACATTTTAAACGCTTTCGCATACCCATTACTTATTTGTGAACTTCGTTTAGCATTGAGAGATCTTCGATCGTTATTTCTCATCAAATCATAAAAGAACAATTGATGAAGTGCAAGGTATGTATGGTATACAGTGTTCAACAATCAGCGTTTGAAAACTGAAGTGGATATGAGTTTTGTAAATTCGGGAAGAAAACTGTGCCATGGTCACCCGCACCCATCGCCCTGTACACGGCCTGGAAGCCTGCAAGTATCCAGTGAAATGAAATCTCATTCCGTTATAATTAATGACATTCTCGGGTAAGCTCGAAGGTGTTTCCTTCGATATTACTTCCACGTACAAGCTCTTTCGCGATGCATCGAAAGACGATGACGGAAGAAAAAGAAAAATAGAAGAACACGATCGGGTTGGAACATATTGATGAAAGCGAATTTTAATCTGGTTGGAAAAAATAAGGAAGAAACAGTGAATCGCCACTTCGATGAAGATGTCGTGGTTAAAACAAAGCGTGAAAATGTCTATATACCATCCCTCAACAGCAATAGCTACTTCAATTTAACCCCGTGTCAAGAACAATCTCATCCTTTCTTTTGAAAAGCGCAGGTACAGTGTTCAATGCGTTTGTGTACCTAGCTACCTTGCTACCCTTTCCTCAATCAAGGGTTCTACCAGGGTGAAGCAATGGAAGTAACAAAACAGCGCTCGTTGCACTGTGGGCGCAATGAACGTTTATAATTCATACGGCTATTAGGTGCTAATGAATCGTTCAAGGCTTTGAGCTTGCAGGGGGATTTCGTCGGGCATTATATAGACGGTGTACCCCGGGTGGTCGCAAGCTGCAAGGGCGACATACGACGTTCTAGACCCCTACGACATGTGACGCGATTTCTATACGTTTTACTCTTCTTCCACCCTATCTGAACCCCAATCCATTCTACGCCTCCGCACCCTACGGTGGCACTGGCTTCTTTATTGATTGCTTAAAGGAATTGGCCGGCGCCGCCCGCGCCGCATTGGTCGATCGTTGGTTGGATGACGTCACAGGCCTCCCTCACTATTGATTTCCGTCACGAACAACCCTCCCATTGGACACTCGTCCCGGAAAAATGACCCACTAGACCAGTCACGTGACGATTGGAGGATCCTGCGCATGCGCAGCGGCCATATTGTCGTTTTTAAGTCGAAAGCTCGCTGTTGGTGGCGTCGCAGTCATGAGAAAGCTCGCATCCTGTCGCCGGGACACCGTTGTATAGTGTGGACATCCAATAATGTCTGCGATTCTGGCTTGGTACTGTTTGGCCAACGAAGCGTTTAATATATTGTGCAAGTTGTGATTTTTGTACAGTTGTGATCTAAGGAAATTTTATCACTGATTTAAAGGGGAGGATTTTTAACAAACGCCAATTACACTGCGGTGAGTCTATCTGTGTGTGTCCTTGAGTCTTCCAATCTTCACATCGATCGACAAACTATTGGTGTACCTACATTATTCACAAACTGCCTTCTGCAACCGACGAGGATATTGCCTTTACAAGGGTTCTTTCCCTTATTCAAGTTCCAAACATGAGCTTTACTCAAAACTACGATTTAGACGTACATACATAGCGGGGATGACATATATTATTCCGAACATTTTGAGAGAGCACCATGCATGCCGTGGCTATCTTGAGGCGAAAACCTTGAGGCTATATATTTCATTTTTGGCGAGGGAGTTGGAATCATAATTCTTTTGTTGGAGTTCATTGGAATTCGAATCGCGATTCTCCGTCTAAAGCTCCGGAACATTTTACATCACTGCGAATCTGTATCTTCTGAATACACTCGATCGCAGGTCTTGAAATCCTGTAATCGAGAGGAGACCCCAATCGATAATTGCTATGCCAATTATGTATGGCAGGGACTATACGTCACAGCATTCATGACGAACCCATGTAATTGTTTATCCTTGATAATGACGTCACATTCATAGCAGACGGCCGTGTACGACCCCCACCAAATTACCTCCATGGTTCGTTGGTTCAACCCTAATCCATTCCACCCACATGAATGGTACATAAATACTTACAGCATTTATTCAATGTTCAGTCAATCAGACGGCGTGATAGTATTAACTAACATCACTAGCTCTTACCAAAGTTGATGAATTATATTATTCTCGATTGTATTACACATGACGCTGCAGTACGATCTGTTGTCGCCGTTTCGCCAACGTAAAAATCAACGGTTTTATTGCCGTTGACAAATCGACTGTATATAGCTACCCTGTTGTGAGTTTGCTTTCACCAGTTCAGAGATTACTATAATCAGCCAAAAAATTCACACGCAAACAGTTCAATCTTGATATTGGCGTAAAAGCTCGATATTCACTGTCTACGTCTGCAAACAAAACGTAAAAGTTCATTATAACTAATCTCTGGGCCTCATTAGTATTACGATTAAATTTTATGATCCCTCAAAGCAAGTGAATTCCGTGAATTACTTACGCGCTGTCAAAGTCTTATTCCTACCGTACACGCCTTTTCTTTGTCTTCATGTGAAGGTGAAACTTTGTGCAGTAGCTATAGCTACTGTAAAAGCCACCCCGCATAGTTACAGAACTGCTTTCTGAAGATATTACTATACCTATATCTAGATACTGGATCGTAGCAATACTGCCCCGACCCGTGTGGGCGAGAAATTTAGTGATTCCGGTCTTATTGTCAATTTCCTTTGGCAAGGCAAGGTGAACTCGATGAGTCACCAGCGACCTCAAAATATCTCGTTACTAAGCCACGGGTTCGCTTTTCCCCAGAAGGCGTCTCTGTGCTGAGAATTAAGCTCATGTTCGGTGTATCCTTTACCTTTTTATCTAATTTATTATAAACGTTGAAAGGGTGAACATATATAAGAAATGGAGTTGGGGAGAAAAAAAGCTAAGAAAATATCCTTATTTTTCAACGTGCGCATATCTTCGAATGCGAAACGGACGTGGGGGATTCCCCGTGGGTTGTAAGAGAGACACAGGGGAATCCCCGTAGAGATACTCACCGTCCCATGTATCATTTCAAGTTCGGGCTTCACGCGCAAACCTAAATTTACTCTCTGACGCGGAAAGCACAGACAGTGGTCTGCGGTCTCGTGTTACGAGTTGGTATAGGTTTGGGTGCGATGCAAAATGCAAGAGTTTCCCTTATCAGATTAGAATTTTAAATTGGCTGAACAAGAAAGATGTATCTTGTTCTTTGCAGTTATGATCACATCGCGCATGCAACTATAGCGAGCTATGGTATACATTCAGAGTTGTGTCATTTATTACTAAAATTTTTGTTATTGATACTCCTATTTTCTGCTGCCATCATTTTTATTTTTTTACGGCTATCCAGTTGACGGTTTATTTGCGAACTCGAGAGTCGATTGTTATTTGGGTGTTCGACGTCACGGACATCCATAAAACGTACTTTATTGTCGAGCTTTACGCGCAGTATTAGGAATATCTGACGATAGAATGGTCATCTATCAAGTTAATCGTTTTCTGTTAACGCGAACACGAATAACTCGGCCAACATTCTACGGGCATCCGCATTATGGTACTTGATCCGTAAAGAAATCAATCAATCTCGAAGCTATGTGAGAATAAAATTACTATTAGCATTGTCACAAGATCTAATAAAAAGCCATTAACGTGATCTGTTGTTGCCAAACTTTGAATTACTTTTGAGTATAAAATCCTATGATTGGAAAAAAACAGACGAAAGTTTTTCAGAGCTTTTCGTAATAATTTAAGTTTGTATGGAAGTCTCAACTCATTTTTAAACAAGAGAAATGAATTCTCTCTCGCATACTGCAAAATTGTGCTACTGATAGATCGAAAGTAACATAGTGTACTATGGTTTTATGGAGTTAAAAGAAATTAGAACCTAATGCATTCATTTTTGCACACATTTAATAACGTTCATTTCAATTTCATTGTTTGATATTAATTCTCCGCATTAGTGCGCCAGCTGTAAGGGCTTTTCGACATTCACGCTAATCCTCTACCTCAATGTATTCTGATTGTACCTTCAGCAAAATCTAATCCGCGAAAGAGCGGAATTACGAACTTCAACGAAGGATTTTCGTAGCTCTGTCTACTCTGACGATAAGCCGATTTTCTTCGCTTACACTGTTCTTGACGATGTTAGAGACAACGATGTTCTCTATGTGTACCTAAAGACGGCACCTAAAGAGATCTATCTCTCATTCCTGAAAACCAAACCAAACTTGACACGTTTATGCAATAAACAACTATAAACGACTCGTCGCTTACTCGACCCAATTTTTTTTAATGGGAAATAGGATTGTCAAATTATGGTACTAAACGGGCTAAGAGCAGGCATGTTTTTGTAACTGCTGCAGGCTACTCGACTTTAATGGTTCAACAGGACCAGATCTCGCATTACCTCTCTCTCTGGGGGGACCCGAATGAAGACCAAATTCATAATTCAGCCGACGCGTTAATCTCCCAAAAGCGACCGGTAATCTTGCTAATATGAATATAAGTCCCGGATTAACTGGCACCCAGTTAAAAATAAGACCTAAAAATTAGCACGCCAGAAAGCAAAACGAAAATTAGATTTATAAAAGTAACTTTTTTTTAAGTAGTATCAAGTGCTTGCGATTGCCATGCTACGTTTATTATCTGCCTCCGTTATTATCGAGCGTGGTTGATTACAGAGTGAATCACTTGATGATCAGATTATGTATAACTATATTTAGAGCGCTTCCCTACGCTGACAAGAGGCCAGATGTTTATTCACAGATAATTAGATCTGTCTTGCACTCCTATTTCATAATTAACTTTTCTATCGTTAATTAAAACCTGTTTCAACATCCTGCATATTCAGCCTTTCTCATGTATTGTACCTGCCTATCTAATCGACAAATATTATTCCATGTTTCAGATAAACCTTTGACAATTCGTGGATAGAAGGTAATTAACAACAGCTGAAAAATGTCGTCGGTGAAGGTGGCGGTCCGGGTGCGACCCTTCAACAATCGAGAATATTCTCGCGAAGCTCAATGCATCATAGATATGGTTGGCAATACAACGTGTAAGTATAATTACCCTACTTGAGGTATAATAATGCCAAAATTTATATTCGTATATATAAGGGAGAAAATGGGCTGCAAGTTTTGATATCGGCGATAACGTTCGAAACTTCTCCTTCTAATCAGGACCGTGACGTTCGTGGCCCCCTGATATTTATTAAGGCTTAGGGATTTGCCATAGTCGTGCTTCGTTATCGATAATACCTTGTCTGCAATAACGTCACGCCAGCCATTCGGCGATTCCATTATATTTGCGAATTGAACGGGACGTGACTTTCGGGAAGCTCAATACTAAGCTGAAACAGGATATATACTAAAGGATATTGGAGGCATTTTATATGGAAAAAAGTTCAGAAAACTGCATCAAATTTATCATTTGATACTTCACAGAGTATTGGCACAATTTTTGCCTCAATTATGCACAATCTTTCTTGGGATAGGCGTTCAAATATCAGGAATCAATTGATTAAGTACTTCGACAACGAAAATATGGAAAAAGAGATCGTGAACGCTGTCTAATAACTGTCGTGTGAGCGGGTCTTCTTTCTTCTTCCTCGAGTATCGTTTTATTGGAAGAGTGATAGTACCGTGAGACATGGAAAGACAGAAATACGTAAAGACAGACAGCATCTCGAGCTACAGGATCAATACGAGGCAACGCCACAACCGCTTATTGCGGGACTAGTTTTTTCTTTTCTTTTTTTCTCGTCTCATTATCTCTTTTGTTGCATTTATGCAGTAGGTCTGCAATTACGTGGCTTTTGTTGAATTCGTAGTTGTGTTTTTATTTATTTATTTATTTTTTTCGTACGATCTAATTCCACGTGTTTAGCAACGGTGTAATCTAATCCCGATATCTGGAGCACCGTTTAATCCGTTTTTATTCGAAGCCCAATAACACGCGTTACGGATTATGTATATCGAACATTCGCGACGTCATGTTATTGCGGGAACCGAATAACTTCTACAGTTCACGGAACTAGGCACCTATTACCTCTACTCGGTACGTATACTATAAAAGCACCGAGATCAATACTTGCTCCGTTGCTCGCGGTTCCCTCTTACCTGCAATATCAATATTTAAATTTAGTTTCTTACTTTTCTCGTTCTAGTGAACGAGAAAATTCTTATCTCACCTATAAGCGTCTATATGCCATTTTTTAATAGTCATAGTGTACTCGATATTCTGCGACGAAAAATGAGAAAAAAAATGTTTTTCGTTGCAGTGGGCGTAAAATCCGATTTTACGAATTGTTCTGCTGGGATAAAATCGAATGTTACGCCAATTGCATCAAAAAATATCGTTCGCAACACGGGCGTAATACTTTATACCCTCGTGTGATGCCGTAATCACTCGGGCCGGCTTCGCCGACCCTCGTGCACGGCGATCACACGCGGCTATGAAATTTTACGCCCTTGATACGAAAAATACTATTATAAAAAATTCACCATGAGCGCAAATAGCAACCGTAAATTTCTTGATTGCACTAAAATGTTTCTATGAAATAAGTACTTCCGAGATTAATATCAACGCATTGTACACGTTAAAGGTGTCTATCTTATACAATATAATATTGAAAATATTGCGATTACTATATTATGAGTGTTATTTTGATTATTTCGTCCACATCATGATTATCGCAACACTCGTTGCAGGAAACAATGCGACGTATTGATTCGTTGACGGTTCGTTGCAGACGAGATCTGAATTTTCATTTTCATTTCCATTTCCATTCTGGCGACTAGCTCTATGCTGACGAGCGAAAACCGACGGATTATTGTCTGTCTGTAAGCCACTAACAATGCCGCTCAACCCGTCCATTTCCTCTTTTGCTTCTCGTATTTTTCTCGGTGTAAATCGAACGCCAGTAGGTAAATTTGAAACGTACGTATCTACCCTATACTTGCATTGTTGAAAAGAAACTTAGCCATACACTTTCATCACAGAAGATTTAAATTTCTTTTCAATAGGCATACTAACATAATCGAAAACTTGGTGCAGGGAATTTTTGAATAGATTTTTTTTCAGTAATCCAAAGAACGAGGAATTGTTTTCAAAATTTTATGGAAGTCCCCCTCAAATCCTTCGGCACAGACCACAGACAATCCAGCGAAATTTCCAGAAATAAAGTTATTCCATTTATCAAAAATCGATAATTATTGTCCAGTGAAACGCGAAAGCGTGTTCATTCAATTTTACAAATTAGCTTCGATTTCCGGTCAGCCCAGCTTTCCAATTTCCGGGGAGAGATGCGTGTGCCACAATTGCGTCCAATATTAGGAAATTAACGCTGATTTAAAAGCTTCTAACCGAACGGTAGATATTACGGAAAACCAATAACTGGGGCGATGCAAGACTCGCTTACAAATGGGTGGCGCATAATGGATACTATGTAGACAAATGATCGGACGAGATTCTTTGACGTTGATCGACTTTCTGGGAGAACAGACTTCAGAGTTTCTGGTAACTCGAGGTTGATGAAAAGATCTTGATTAAAAGTCGGTACTAGTATCTGAATACTACTATTGACACCAGATCCGGAGGGCGGAATGAAAACTCATCTAGACGTATATCAAAACGGGTGGGCGCGGTCTCAATGAGTTGCATCAATTTTTTTCTTTTTTTTACTCTTGTTCTTTTCTTTTTACTAAGTTTCCACCGAATCGGAATTTGAGCAAAATATGGAACTGATCTCAACGTTCCTTTTTACTTTTTTGCTCTTCGCTTCGTATAAAGCTTTTTTGTTACGTGTCACGTGTCGCCATTGATTACTCGTTCGACACCTACCGTTTTTGCCTATTCATTCAATCTTCCAATTCTAGGTTGATTTGGAATCAATCAAATTTTCACTGTATCCCATTGCGGTCAGGCATTCAGGATTTATGAAAAATTGATTGCCGAATCAATGAACGCATGAACAACCCGAACCCAATTCCAATTATTCGCAACGCGCGATTGATTTATTGCATTATTGAACTTTGCCTTTGTTTCGAGGCATGCGCCAAGTATCAAACTTAGTCTGCTGATTTCGTGTCCCTATACATATACACATAGATATAGACTTTATTACTAAATTCAATTGACATCAATCGGTCGATACTACAGTGAAATAAATCAAATACAGCAAGCAGAATTTATTAATATATATGATGGAAGCCTGCATTGCTGCTTTGATGATTCTTCTGAAAGTTAATTACTGGTAATCAAAGGATCAATTTCGTATCGCGTCATGTCGAACAACCGTGGGCTGCTCAGAAGAAGTTTTTATCAGAGCCTAGTTGTTGATTGGCAGCTAGTCGAAGGGCCGAGTGAATGGTGTTGATTTCTTCTGATCTTCAGGATTCAGAATACTTTCATCCATACGCTTTGAATTCCATGTTTGACCAACAGAAGATGATGATTCCAGTGATAAAAGATAATGAAAAGGTTACCTTCTCAAGTACATATCTTCGCTTTTGAATTTCTACCTACAAGTTTGTAGAATAGTATACGAATAAGGAAAAAAAAATTCACTCATCAAATATGAGTGGAAAGCTGATCTTTTGCCAATTCAATCCCAACCCAATCAACCCTTTTCGTTGAACCAACCCTAAAGATCTTCACTCGTCTTATCCGGTTCGCTCTGCGGTTCGACGTCTGACCATTCACAACGGTCACTACTTCGGTCGAAGCCTGATCGCAGCGCGAGCTCTACTACGGATACGTCCGACCTAGACTTTTTGTACTACTTACAGCCGCGTGAGTCTGCCTGACGCAAAGCGGCTTTACTACTTCGATACGCCCGACCCAAGACTTTCCCTACTACTTGCGACCTTGTCAATATGTGCCGACTATGCATTCTCTTTACTATACTGATACGATTGTTTATTCAATGACAATTGCTAATGCACTTGTGTTACGAGTTCTCAGACACATGAAAGAGAATGCAATACAGCGGTTCATTCATAATTACTGCATTCTGCATTCTGACCGCGAGTTTTGATTTTATTGTATTGGAATTACCGCTGCTCGTTATATGAGAGATTAGAAGCTCGTCGTCTCATCGATCCAAGAGCTTAGCATAGTGCTTGGTATTAGTACATATTATAAGGCTTAGAGACGTGAGAGTAAGTATTCGCCAATTATTTCAGCTTAATTAATAATTATCAACATCAAATTCGGAATAATTTATTCAGATCATTCGACGAGACGGATTTTCAATAAGTCGAGCGATGAACACATATTGAGCTTATTCATTGAAAATTTTCATTAAACCTTTCGGGAAATTTATAAATACAGCACCATTCTCATCGGGTTATTATATTTTATATTCATGTTGCTGTTCTGTTTCAATTTACAGCTATTATCAACCCAAAGGCACCACCTGGTACCAAAGATGCTATCAAAAGTTTCAACTACGATTACTCGTACTTCTCTATGGACGTGAGTAATTTTTATACATATTAATTAATTCGCGATTTTTCTGTTTTTATAACTATGATAATGATTTATAGTTTTTTGAATCATTATAACTCACGAGTTATCGTGAAATAGAGAATCCGGAACCTTCTACGTTATGGTGTGATTATGAAATAATAATCCGTTCGCAAGTTTCGTGAAAATTTCGTTCTAATTAAATATATTACTTTAGTCCTGAAAATAAATTTCATTGACTCATAAATTTATGACTGTATCTTTGGGATTGCAGCCCAATGATGATAACTACTCATCACAAATTATGGTGTACAAAGATATTGGAGAAGAAATGTTACAGCATGCATTCGAAGGTGGGAATAACATTTTTCTCGTATTTCTCCGATAATAATTGGTGTTACGATTTAAATGTACATAATATGATGCCATAGTCTTAATATTACGATAATTATTTCGGCTTATATTTATCTAGGGTACAACGTGTGCATATTTGCTTATGGACAAACTGGAGCAGGGAAATCTTATACAATGATGGGGAAACAGGAAGAGGGGCAAGAAGGAATTATACCACAAATATGCGATGATTTGTTTAGAAAAATCAGTAGAAACTCAAGTGATCAGCTCAAATATTCAGTCGAAGTGAGCTACATGGAAATTTATTGCGAACGAGTTCGTGATTTATTGAATCCTAAAAACAAAGGGAACTTACGAGTTAGAGAACATCCTTTACTGGGTCCCTATGTTGAGGACTTATCTAAATTAGCAGTCATGTCCTATCAGGATATCCACGATCTCATTGACGAGGGCAATAAAGCCAGGTTTGTCAGTAAAAATATATCAATTTTCATTTTTCGTATCATGAGTCGAATTATTTATTTATTTCTTGATTCTTGCGCGTACATACAAATAACACAACTTGTATAATTTTTTTCTATAGAACTGTTGCAGCCACAAACATGAACGAAACATCGAGCAGATCTCATGCAGTTTTTACAATATTTTTTACACAACAGAGGCACGACAGTACAACAGATCTAGTGACTGAAAAAGTCAGTAAAATTTCTTTGGTAGATTTGGCTGGATCTGAAAGAGCAGATTCTACAGGTGCAAAAGGTACCAGGCTCAAAGAAGGCGCTAATATCAATAAAAGTTTGACCACTCTTGGAAAAGTCATTAGCGCATTGGCTGAAATTGTGAGTAGATGTCATTCAATCATATTATAAATACTAGTAGGAAGAATAACTGCCTATTTTGAGATTTCAATGGGAAGCTATCATTCATTAGCTGCTGATGTACTTAGTTGAAGATATTTGAAGACATCTTTCGATATGATATTAACTTTTTTTTACTCATTTTACAATCTTGTCATTTTGGATTTCAAGGCGGTAAGTCTTTTCCCCAAACTCAATGATTACTTTCTGATCAGTTCATTGTCTATGGGATTCATTGGTGTATTGACTCTTCATTCATCTACTCGTCTAACACGTATAAATTCGAATCTGATTTTAGGCAACAAAGAAAAAGAAGAAAGCAGACTTCATCCCCTATAGAGATTCGGTTTTGACCTGGTTATTGCGTGAAAATCTTGGTGGAAATTCTAAAACGGCCATGATTGCTGCCGTCAGTCCAGCTGATATTAACTACGATGAAACTCTGTCTACACTGAGGTAAGAGAAAGCTTTGCAGAACTATCAAGGATCGCTTGACTTTTGTACTTCTCAGGTGTTTTTTTTTGTGACATCTTGTACACAGAATGAAATTGGAGAAAGATATAACTCGGTACAATTGATGGACGCACTGAATATAATTCTTTATCGATATTAATGTATTTAGATATGCAGACAGAGCTAAACAAATTGTCTGCAAAGCTGTGGTCAATGAGGATGCCAATGCTAAGCTTATCAGAGAACTCAAAGAAGAAATACAGAAGCTGCGGGAGCTTTTGAAGCAGGAAGGCATTGATGTACAAGAAGGTAATTCTAGTAATACTTTCTTAACACTTATTCATGGATCCTCTAGTGTACATAGATTTCTAACAACATGATTCATCAATTGGAAGTGAAAGTCGAACCAATGTATCTGATCAAGATGTAACAATTTCATTCTCAATCAACAAGATCGTAATTAAAAATACTTCTTCTCAAATTTTTTTTCTCAAATACGTAATTTTAATGAACAATCTGTTTTCTTAAGAAAAAATCAACTCTACTTATATTTAAGTAGAATTTACAATTTTTCATGCTGAAAACTAAAAAATGGAATCATGATAAATCATAAATATGCTTCTAGTGTTTCTTCATATTATTGTCAGAAATTGTGGTGACGACGAATTTATCCATGGCATCAATGCGCAGCTTGACATCAGTTTATTTAATAGATTTGCTTCCAATTGAGCTCCTGAAATGTCTGTATCATAACTAAGATCAGATTCTTAAATAATCCCTCCAAGAGGTAGGCACGCCATAACATAGTGTTATTTTGTTTGTCCCTTTTGTGCTCAACGTAGGGCCAGATGGCAAAGTCACTTATGAAAAGAAAGAATCTAGTAAGTAACCCAATAACCACATCCGATCACCTTCCGCCTGAGTCAGCTTTCACAGCCAAGCTACATTCTCGTGTTCTGACTTTGCTTCGGCTGCATCTTAACATTTATTTGTATAAAAACATTTTCAGTTTTTTCCAATACCTTAGAACTCAATTTGTTAACATGTTATTGTTACAAACTATTACAACAAGCCATCCAGAGCCCATCTCCAAACGTTCCATATAAACTGCACGCTACTGGAAGATAGTTTGGGTCTTCCTGTGACAAGCAGTGCCACGTTATAATTATTATTTGCGTCATACATACCTTCAAAAGGTGTCCAAGAAATGTATATTTGATTTTAATAAATTTCAATATTGTATGTTTATCTTTGATATCGTTTAATTTATGTATTCATACATTTTCGAACAAGTACATTTTTCAAGTAGTAAGAATATTTCTTGGAAATCTTTTAAACATGTGGAATATTGTGGATACCTTTTAAGAAGATTGAAAAATTGGAATATTCCCGATTATTGATAATAATTGGTGAAAAAAATGACGAAATATAGAATGTTTCATCCAGAATTCATGGCCAATTTTGCATTTGCTTTAGCTTGACCCAACTTCTGTCTCATGTTAAGTGTCTGCCTTTTGTCCCTTTATACAAAGTTGAGATATAAAGTTGCTTTCTTCCCATTAATACCCATTGCATGGCAGATTTTTGATGCACTACGCCAAATCAATTGGTAAGTGTTGCGGAGGTTTCACACCGGGGCACTAGATTGTTATTTGTAGCATAGTAGGAATTAATGACGAATAATATAATGGGAATATTTCCACTCTATGTACACAGGTCTCGGTTTGGAACTGCCATTATAGGCTTTCAGTGTTAAGTAATTTGTGGTATCAACTCCAAGTTTATTCTTCAATTAGATAAAATCTGTCTTCAGTAATCATCTGATTAATCCATACATCTAAAGACTCAGGATTCATACATTGGAACACCTGTGTATAATACTTTGTTTATTCGGCAACTCCACACTTATCATAGAACTTCATTGTTATCTGCGATTAGTTCGTAATACCTGTAGTATCCAGAAATTAAATTCAAGAATTTGAAATACTCAACCCTTGAATAATAATCATAACAGAATAATAGGTGCGGTATATAAATTTTCTGATAAGGTGCAAATTATTTGAAAAATGTTATTGAGTTGATTCACACGATTCTTAGTTACTTAGACGTTGATACCATTTTATTACTCAGTAATGATACATACTGTACATCATTATCAGGACTATAATCATTCTTATAAAATTTCTTGTGTGCTTAGGAGACGAGCCACAAACCATGAAGACCGCCAAGCGAGAGGATGACGTCAAAGAATCAAGACAACGGGTGCCATCTCATCCCGCATCTACCATTGCCGAAGAAGCTGTTGACCAATTGCAAGCCAGTGAAAAACTAATAGCTGGTATTTAATTATTATTTTTAAATCTTTTGTATTCTTTTATTAGGTAGAAAATTATATTGATATTACTTTCCGATTTTGTAAAATTAGAATTGAACGAAACTTGGGAAGACAAGTTGAAGCGAACAGAGTCTATACGCCTACAAAGAGAAGCAGTTTTTGCCGAAATGGGTGTAGCTGTGAAAGAGGATGGCATGACTGTCGGTGTATTCTCACCAAAAAAGACACCACATTTAGTAAACCTCAACGAAGATCCATTCATGTCCGAGTGTCTTATCTACTATATTAAAGATGGTTTTACAAGGATTGGTTCTGCCGAAGCGAATATTCCACAGGATATTCAACTGTGTGGTCCATACATTCTGAGCGAGCATTGTGTCTTTGAAAATCACGAAAGTATTATCACATTGATGCCAAAGAAGGGAGCGCTGATTTACGTTAATGGCCGCGAAATCACAGAGCCTATTGTTTTAAAGACTGGATCTCGAGTAATCTTGGGCAAGAACCATGTGTTCAGATTCAATCACCCTGATCAAGGTATTATTTCATGCTTGTGGTTGAATCCTCCTCAGAATTTAATTTCACTTAGTTTTGTTTAAACTAATCTTTTGGAATTCATCTACAGTGCGAGAGAGACGCGAGAAAAGTTCACCAGCTGAAACACCTGGCAATGGTGAGACTGTGGATTGGAACTTTGCACAAATTGAATTGCTGGAAAAACAGGGTATTGACTTGAAAGCTGAAATGGAAAAGAGACTCTTAGTTCTTGAAGAACAGTTCCGCAAGGAAAAAGAAGAAGCAGATCAACTCTTTGAAGAGCAAAGAAAGGTGCGCAGCATTAATGCCGATCTATAAATTGTTGACCAATGCAGTTGGATCTATAATTTACCATCTTCGTTTTTATTCATTTAACAGAATTACGAGGCTCGAATTGACGCTCTACAAAAACAGGTCGAAGAGCAGAGTATGACGATGTCTATGTATAGTAGTTACACACCAGAAGATTTCAATAATATTGAAGAAGATATCTTTGGTGAGTATTGAATAATAACTATTACAACTAGTCTTAGAATAAATATTATCACTCACTGATAAATGATCTGAAAAATCAAGTAACAAAAACGATAGTCCAATAACAATTATATTGTTTTTCTGCCTATAAACACTGCTGTTTAAGATATTTATGGGAAATTATCTATGAAACAATAATATGAAGTTTGATTGCTGAATAATTCACAGTTTTACGTGTAAAAAACTTAAGATGAAAAGATTGCTGACGATTCTATTCATGAGATTTAGCAAATCTAGTAGTGTTCGTTTATCACTACCATCTTTTGATCTGCATGATTAACAGTTTTTCACAATTTACTAATAACAGTGATTGTTGTTAAGAAATTTTCTATCAATTTCACACTTTATACGTATGAAGCATGATTTAATTCCCCGCGTACGTCACATGCTGAAAGGTGATTGAGTGCATATACGTTTTATAAAAATGTCTGCAATATTTGTGAATACAGTTTTTAAACTCAATTCAATTCTCATATTCATTCATTAAATGTAGATTAACAGCTATAATAATATTTCAAGAATGATACAAACTCATGCCTTACATCACATTCATGGTTTTCAATCCTCATTCAAAGTTTTAGGACATCGTTTCAGTTCATCTTCATACGAACACACTCTGCATGAGAAATTCATTGATACACTTTTTACATATTGCTACTAACTTAAGATTGATCAAATGTTCAAGTCTGTCTGCATAAACGTTCTAATCAACTCTGTGATACATTCGTAGTTCTTCTCAATACAATTCATTACAGTCAGTGGGTTTCCTCAACTGATTCTGTTCACTGATTGATATAAGAAACTCTCCTTGGATTGTACATGGAAAAGGGAATTGAATATGTAGTAGACATCAGGATTAGCTAACATGACAGGCTTGAACATTTATAAGTATTGATACGTAGTTGAACATGAATTTTTAAAGGAGCTTGCGGCACATTCTAAGAAACTAAAATTACTTATTTAATATCTTTTAAGCCTATTGATATAACAATTTTTAATTAATAACAATATTTCTAACATTAATCAGATTATGTCAGTGCTGATAAAAATAGCTACCGATACTAAAATTACTCAACTGCATCAAAGTGTTGCTTACTCCTTTAACAATTTCTTTGGGAAATACCTAACGCTTGGCTTTTCTGACTGTGTTGCCTGGTGATGGCTTGCATTTCAGTCAACCCCTTATTTGACGCAGAGAGCAACTGGAGTGAGCGCGAATTCCAGCTAGCGGCATGGGCATTTCGCAAATGGAAATATCACCAGTTTACCAGTCTTCGAGATGACTTGTGGGGCAACGCCATATTCCTGAAGGAGGCTAATGCCATTTCTGTAGAACTTAAGAAAAAGGTTTATCATCTATATAAGATATTCATAAACTTAGAGCAGTTATCAACTTCTTACCTTGCCTCTGTTAAACCTAAATAGAATTATTCCAAGAAAATACTGAATGAAAATGATCTCGTTATTCTGCATCCTATATAGAAAAACCTTTCTTCATATTCCAGGTCCAGTTTCAGTTTACTCTTTTGACAGACACGTTGTACTCACCATTGCCAATCGACTTGTTACCAGCTATAGAAGACGAGGATGATGACGAGAGGCCATTCCCTCGTACTATTGTGGCCGTTGAAGTCCAAGACACTAAAAATGGTGCTACACATTATTGGACTCTCGATAAGCTGAGGTTGGTGAATAAAAAACGTAAATTTTTTATTAAATTAGAAGTTGTGAATATTTTCGACAGTTTAATTCAGCTGTAGAAATTTTTATGTAGATCAATCCATCTCAAAGGCAAAAGATAATGAGGACACATTTCATATCATAAACGAGGCTTTTGAAGCAAAATTTTTCAGTACAAGTAGTTTTTTTTGATCGGAAATCTTCAACAACTTTACAACTGTATTATAATACAGTTTAAACAATATATAACGTAACTTTTGAGATAAATTTCACTCCACGATCTTAACAGGCTGATTTCTAGAATGACAACGACATATTGGTACACATATTTCTGTTTAGTCGATGAATTAAGGTGTGGCTTTTCGAATTTCAAATTAGTAGCAGCAGTTCGGTCTCACCATTATAGGAAATGGCTAGAATCATCACCAAATTGCATAGAGCCCGTACTTGTGATATGATATTGAATATAATAGTGCAACAGATGATAAATTGTCAGATTCAAAATTATCATTAGCATAGGGTAGAGGCTTTGCCGGAAATTATAGGTAGGGTGGCGGTTCATAGCCCGTTATTGCAGTCGGTCATGAACGAGTCTCTTTTTTATAATATAGCAATTTAGAACATGAAGCAGTGAAATTGTAATGATCGGTTCTTGAATTGCAAGGTGAAAATCTTTCTAGCTAAAAAATTGAGTGTTAAGTTATGTAGTTTGAAAAGCTTATGACAAGAAATTCAATACTAACTAGAGAATGTTAAGAAAAATGGAGTACTGGACTTAGAACTAGTTTGATGTTGAAAGTGAATCACACTTTCTAAACGACAATATCCATTTGTGATGATTGATTAATTGTAACGAATGACTATGAACAGCCACTAACAGCGGTGTAAATGTTGACTTGTAGACAGCGCTTGGAGTTGATGCGACACATATACAATGAAGACTTGAGTCCCAGCACTCCGGAGGCCAAAGAGGATTTTTTCCCATGCCTTACAGTCTGCTCTAATCAGAAGTTCTCGCTCGCAAATCTTTTGCCTTCGAGGTTGGTGCTCAGTCACGCGACACTCTTTCCTTCCTTTCATTCTACACGCATTACCGAGTATATCCTTTCGCATATTTACATTTCGCATACCATTCATATTCGGATTCTTAAATGCATTTGTCAGGAAGCAACATGCTCACTATAAAAAATACCGTGATCAATATAGAAAATAGCTTTTACTTTTATCTTTTTCATTGCATGCTAATTGCTTTGTTCACAGTCGGGATTACATTTAAAAAGTATAGTGATTGGGATGATTGAATAGCTATGATGTTGGCACAATCATTTCTTGAAAAAATCTGTAAATATACGGGTACAGATGTCAAAGGAACTGTAACGTTACAATACTCCGATGATTTTTTACTCTTGGACCGTTTACATCGGTGTGTGAAAGCTTAAATCATCTTGAACGATCATCGCGCTCCTCGTACCTCAGAACGTGTGCAATGTTTTGTAGTAGTATAGCTTAAGCCTCGCATGATCAATATCTATGTGCTGTTGAAAGTCAGAGTGGCATTTGTCACATTATACATGATATGATATAAATTGAATCACATCGAGGCCGTATATTCATTCTTGTCTCTAACTGACTCAGGCCTTATATGCCTTTGACTTTCAGAGGCTTTGTGTAATGATTTTGAGTTTATTTGTTAATTGGCGTATTCGTAAGGTATCGGAAAGCTAAAATTCATTAAATTTGAACCATTTGGAATAACTAATTATTTACGATACAAAAATCGACGACAATATCTATAGGAGAATAAAACATACCTAACGAGATCCTTTTATTTCAGGAATATAAAATTAGTTGATTAAAACGCACTACTACAGTATTGGGAAATGAAATGCTAAACATTCGTTTGATATTTATTTTACCTTACAGCAAATTCTTTTCTGGTGTGCACTCAGAATTTCTTTGCATTTCTATTCTAAGGTGGACAGCTTGCATAAAGAGGGGTTGAAAATGTTATTATTATTTATTTGGGACCACAAGCTTTCCTGAGTGTACGAGCAACATAGTGCATGGCTTGTGGTGGTAGTCTTATTTCACACACATTACTATACAAGTTATATTTCTATAGGCAAAGGCTGGAGCTAATGCGAGAAATGTATCACAATGAAGCAGAGTTGTCACCCACTTCTCCGGACTACAATATTGAAACTATTACCGGCGGTGATCCCTTCTACGATAGATTCCCATGGTTCCGAATGGTCGGAAGGTAAAAACTGTCCAAATTCTAGACCCGGTGATAATCTTGGTAGAATTAAATTGTAACAATTGTCCCTCTCCTCCAGATCCTTCATTTATTTGAGCAACCTCATGTACCCTGTACCACTTATACATAAAGTCGCCATCGTGAATGAAAAGGGAGACGTGAAGGGATATCTAAGAGTTGCGGTTCAAGCTGTTATTGGTATGTAAGACTTTATTCATCGTACAAGATCAAAAGATTCTTCAAATAGGATTATCTCACTATTAGATAGAGCTTTGAATATCTCATTTACTGCTGAGTAATGCTGATGTGTGATTAGACATCGTCATTCATGTACACCAATATGTTTCTAATGTATCCTTTTTCCAGAAGAGGAAAACAGCGAATATTCGAGTGGCGTAAGACAGTCAGCTCGTATATCATTTGAAGACGATCTCTTCGGCAATCATAGATACAATAAACGAAATACTCTTCTCACCCAAACTCTGGAAAAGAATCAGCAAAATTTTTTGCAAGAAGAACGTGTAGTCGAGGGACAAACGGAAGTCAAAGATTGCAAGGATGTAAAAGATGATGAAGAGGTCGGCGACGCAGACAGTGGCAGAGGTGATAGTTCAGTTTCAAGTGATATGAAAGAGGACGAAATGCCAGAACATCTTCAGCCTGGAGTTGAGTTCACGTTTAGAGTTACCGTGCTGCAAGCAATGGGAATTTCAACAGAATATGCAGACATTTTCTGTCAATTCAAGTAAGTTTATCAACCTAACGAATGAAAATACTCAACAATCACGAGCTGAGTTCTCATTTTATTCCATCTTTAGCTTCCTGCATAGACACGACGAAGCTTTTTCAACAGAGCCTGTTAAGAATGCTGGAAAAGGAAATCCACCTTTAGGATTTTATCATGTGCAAAATGTAAGTATCTTCAAAAGTTATGTAATTTAACAATACAAATCTAAAGAAAGTAATATCTATTATCCTCGGAATGATAGTGCAGCCTTCAGTGATTAGATTTCCAGATCAAGGAACAATTTCCAATCAAATGTTGGATTCTCATTCATTTTCTTCAGACTCATTTTAATCTGCTTATCTTTTCACCAGATAACAGTGACAGTCACCAAATCTTTCCTGGAATACTTAAAAACTCAGCCCATTGTGTTTGAAGTATTCGGCCACTACCAACAGCACCCATTACACAAAGATGCCAAATTGGAATAGTAAGTCTTTCGAAAGTTTCTTCGGCAGTAAAAAGCATATGTAATAAAAGAGCATAATAATCAGTCTGCTCATTTCATTTGAGCAGCAGTGCCAGGCAGCCACCAAAGAGGATGCTTCCACCTTCAATTCCTATCAGCCAGCCAGTTCGGTCACCAAAGTTTGGTAGCGTATTACCATCCCCGAGTACGTCGCATGTTCATGCCAAATATGATGTCCTTGTATGGTTTGAGATCTGCGAACTAGCACCCAACGGAGAATACGTACCATCGGTAGTTGATCATAGCGATGATTTACCTTGCCGTGGATTGTTTTTACTTCATCAAGGAATACAGCGGCGTATTCGAATTACAATAGTCCATGAGCATGCTTCGGAACTTAGATGGAAAGACGTAAGAGAGCTCGTTGTAGGGCGCATTCGCAATACTCCAGAACCAGAAGAAGAGGACAATGACTCTTCGGTATTATCTCTTGGCCTCTTCCCCGGAGAGTATTTGGAAATTCCAGGGGATGACAGATGTATGTTCAGATTTGAGGCTGCGTGGGACAGTTCTTTGCACAATTCGGCATTGCTAAACAGAGTTACATCCTATGGCGAACAGATATTTATGACAATTTCTGCTTACTTGGAGGTGAGCACGACTTGCAGTAATCCGGAAGGCTGATATTTTCACACTAGTTATTATATATCATTTCAATTCTTTACAATAGCTCGAGAATTGTGGAAGACCAGCTATTATAACTAAGGATCTCAGTATGATAATCTATGGACGAGATGCGAGAGTCGGTCCTCGTTCTCTCAAGCATTTGTTCAGCGGTCACTATCGCAATCAGGAAGCTAACAGACTCAGCGGTGTCTACGAGTTGGTTTTACGACGTGCGTCTGAAGCAGGTAGCCCAGGTTTGTCTGTTCTG
This sequence comes from Tenthredo livida, assembly GCA_963992785.1. NCBI lineage: Eukaryota > Metazoa > Arthropoda > Insecta > Hymenoptera > Tenthredinidae > Tenthredo > Tenthredo livida. The sequence continues at coordinate 8,962,302 of OZ023066.1, read as the reverse complement.
CCCTTAGTTTAGACCCTTATCCACTTCCCAATGTTGACGGAGATTGAAATAACACATATATGCACTATATTTGAATCAATGGCTAATTGTCTTGTAAAAAAATCAGCAAACGATGTGAATAACTTATAGTATGTTTGAAGTGAAATCGTGGGTTCTGACATGAATAATAATAAATTGCCGTCATCCTCGTGCATGAGTATAGTTTCCTGATATAGTTTTTTTATTGTACAATCTGTACTGCATATTTTCACTGTTTTATAATGTTGTGGATTAATTATTTTTTAATACAGGAGTACAGAGGCGACAGCGCAGAGTACTAGATACAAGCTCTACTTATGTTAGAGGCGAAGAAAACCTCCATGGATGGAGGCCACGGGGCGATAGCTTGATCTTTGACCATCAATGGGAATTGGAAAAGCTTACACGACTTGAAGAAGTTGAGAGAGTCCGGCACACGCTTTTACTCCGAGAAAGACTCGGAATTGACAAAGTACCACTTTGCAATAAGACAACTCACGATTTCACCAAAAGTGAAAAAGTGAGTATTCACTGGGTGCAAATTCATCGTATTCTATACCTACACGGTAACTCAATATTTCGATGATCTAATTTTTCAGGAGGTGTGTAACATGGTAGCAAAAGCCACCAACGAACCACATGCTAGCCCAATTAAACTGAAGAAATCTGCAAGCAAGGATGTCTACGAGCCCTGGGAAATGACAGATAGAGAACGTGAGCTAGCTACCAAATGTGTAAAATTGATACAGGGTAGAATTCCCAGCAAGGAGCCAATCGTTTTGTCTGATGTATCGCCCGGAGAAGATACTATAACTGATATGTCTACGTCTATGATTTCGTCAGTAATGTCTACATCATCACAAGAGTCAGTATACCAACAGAAATGTGATGGGTTTAAACAGGTAACGCTCGCTGTATGCCTCAATCATCGCTTGTGGTTGTTCTATATTTTTTACTGCTAAATGTGCAGCGTGCTCATTTTTATGCCACTATAGGTTGCATGTATAAATGAATCATTGAAAAGTAAGCAATTTTTATCAACTTTTTCGACTCTCCATTAACTGATACTAATTCTACATGAATAAATCTTATTAAAGTTTTTAGTTCACATCATTCATCTGTAAGCGTTTATATTTTTCATTTGAACCATCTATCGCAACCTGTGGCATTGAAAGTTAATCTAAGCAAGAAAATAACATAAAAGTTCGAATATACGAGTTCTTCATATTCTCTAAAATTGCAAATTTTCCTTGACTTTAATTTTAACAATTCTCCTTCTGCATATCTGTGATCATTATTGTCTAATCGCTTGAAAAAGACAACCACTAGCAAGGTAGGGGAACGCGTACGAGATACAGGAGTGTTACTTGCAGCCCACAGGAATAATTATCGGGACCCGATCTAAGTCGTGCATCTTTAGGTTGAGTTCTCCAGAGCGTGCTCGCCTCCAGGAACTCCAAGATAGTATGATGGCTGGTGAGTCAGCTAGCCAAGTCAATAGCATGGCACCAGCACCCCTCGGATCATCATCACCATTGAAAGAAAGTTTAGTTCTATACGTACCAGAAGTTGAGGAAATTCGCATTAGTCCAGTTATTGCAAGGAAAGGATACCTAAATATTCTGGAACATAAAACTAATGGGTGGAAAAAACGTTGGGTGGTATGTGCACAAGTGATTTTCGCCATTTATTAAAACACTTTCCCAATAACTTCGCTATAGGAATATTTAGCTAATTATATCATTGCGCTTTGCAGGCTGTTCGTAGGCCTTACGTTTTTATCTTCAGGGAGGAAAAAGATCCCGTCGAAAGAGCACTGATTAATCTTGCAACAGCGCAAGTTGAATATTCGGAGGACCAATTAGCAATGGTCAAAGTGCCCAATACATTCAGGTGCTATAACGTCAACTTTATTTAAATATCATAAAATTTGTGCTATCTCTCATTTTATACATTATAACGTGTGGATATTTTCTCTAGTGTTGTAACTAAGCATCGTGGATACCTTCTGCAAACACTTGGCGACAAAGAAGTCTACGATTGGCTTTATGCCATCAACCCTTTACTCGCTGGTCAAATCAGGTGAGATACCTTCGAATTTCCACATTTATCTTGTCGTTTGACACAGACTGCATTGCATGCATAATATTAACATGAGTGTTTTTTGAATTTTTCTGGAATTCTATACCGGAATAATCTTATTTGAATAATTTTTAGATCGAAGCTGGCTCGCAAAGGCCCTGGTTCGATTCTTGCTCCCATTACGCTAGCCCCACCACCAGATTCTCAAACGCAAGCTAAGTGAGTTATAGAGTCACTAGCCAAGGTAATGGACATTGCGAAAAAAGATTCTAAGCAGATACTGCGTTAGGCTAATTCTGCCCTCAAATAACAAGCTCCGAAGGCTGTAGTATATAATTTCGAGTTATTGTTAAGAAAACCCAAATTCAAGTCAGCTGCTTCTTGTGAACTATCGATACTTTTTTTGTACAGCTTCTGTGTTTAATGCTAGTTGAAAGAGAGTATGTGAGGATACATTATTTATCGCTATTTAGTGTTTATTTGTTAGACAAAAGACTGAATCACAGTAAGCAGCAATCCAAGTTCGTAACACATAATTGCTTTAAACGGCAAAAGAGTTCCCCCGATTGAAGAGACGCTAAGTACAATAAAAAAAAAATATATATAGGTATATACACCACGTGAGACTTGACGAGTCTTTATACCCGCACGGTAGCCAATCAGCGTGGTGGGGAGACGGTATACCTATATTACTATAATGTAGATCGCAGTAACCCTGTAATCAACTTTTGTTGAAAATAGATTTTCAATGTATCTTTACATACCAGAATTTTTTTTTTTTTTAAGTACTATTCAGACGGTATAGAATCAATTTTGAAATCTTTGTAATTCAACTATTCAATTGTTATATGTTTTACTTAAAACTGTACGCCTCTCTGGGTATTTCTTAAGAAATACCATGCAGTTGAGTCGTAATAACGTATAAATGTGCAATCCAACATCATTCCATGCGATATTCTTAGCTAAGGATTGAAAATAAAGTACGAATGATTGCAAGTCAAAGAGGAGACACGAGTGGACCACATTATATATATATGTATGTATGCTTGATAGCATACAAATATATGTGATAGATCAAATCGAAAATCATATGCAAGAGATAAGACACTGTAATAGCCACGCCTAATATACGATTTAAACACAACGTAACTTAAAGCATTATTTGTAAATGCAATCAGACTTTGTATTTCATTTCATGTTTAAACATAGGTAGCTGACTGTACAAAGTTCTTTTCCATGCATTGTTAATTTACATTTCATTGGAGAGCTAAGACGCGCAGAACGTAACATGAGGAAGCGAGGATAGGGATAAAAATATTTAGTCTTTACAAAGAAATTTTACATGATGCTCATTTAAGACTATTGCAATCATACTTCCACTTGTCTGTGACAATGAAAAATGCCGGTCAGGAACGTTTCGTAATCATCAATACACATTCCAGATCTAACTCTGTACTTGTTACCATGTATTTAACTAAACGCGTTACAACAATTACGCACCTGTATGAAAAACTGTTGTCTACAAATCCAATATGACATAGCATTTCTGATTATAACAGCTTTCTATAAAAAAAAATAAAAGTATTCTATAATATTAATAAGTTATTGATAATTGCGTTCGTAGATATCAAAAAATGACTATAAAATCATGTTACGTAGCACGAATCTGGGTTTTTATGTATGAAAAAAAAAACGCGTTCACTCTAAGTAAAAATATAGTCACAAAATTAAACATACACAATAAAAAATTTATACTATCCAAACAAGACTTTTATGCAGATTATGGGAACTGTTAGTCTACATAGATTGATTTCAGAGTAAACTGAAGCTCTCACTTTGTATTTATTAATGGGATTGTCGATATGCTGAACAAGTACTAACATTAATAAATCTTTGAGGTATCCTTTGATGGAAAAAATATTCTATCGCTACCTTCGAAGTGATTATTTGATAATGAAACATGAGTAACGATTAACTTGGTTCAACATAAAAGTCACTTGCCATCATATTACGTAAGCAATAAATATTTGTGATAAGTATACTTTTGTGGCTGCTTGTAACTCAATCAAGTTGTTTAAATAATAACATGAGACAACATCTTTCTTCACATAGTTCGTCTAGATCACGTCTAGATTAATAATAAGTATTTTCCTAGTCAATTGATTTCATTCGAAAAAATTCAATTGATACGAGAAACAAGCATTGAGAATTAACCAGGCATGAATGTCCAACTTATTCGGCCTGCATAAAAGTCTTGCTTAGGTGCGCGAGGCCAAATTGAAAACAGGTTTTATTGTAAACTTATATCTATAGCCCAATCGCTATGCATAAGTTGTCAAGAAAACGATATTGGATGTATAGTTGATCGAGTTGAGTTTATAAAAAAATCATAATTCATTCGTTAAAACGGCCTGTTAGTAATGTTATTGAAAGGATCGAGGTATGTATGTAAATACATGTTCATACCATTTTTCTTTCTGTAAAAATTATTTTTATTCGTTTATTTGTTGAACGTAATTTTATTTCTAACGAAGGTGTGTATATATGAAGAGTAAAAGAGCGTGAGAATGTGATCTATGTTTAGCTGCAAATTAATATTCTGATTATCTATTAACGGGGGAAAAGATAAATAAAAAAAATATACTCTATAATTGATGGCTGAAATATAATTAGATGGCTGTTTTATATTTGGAATAATAATTTGCAGCAACTCAAAGTATAATTCATGTAAATTCTATGTAATAGTACACCGTTGTTTTGAAAACATAGTATAATTTTTTTGGTTTTCAAAAAGGCAGGTGACCATCATTATAACGGTGTACTTAATCTTCAAGTAACTTATTGTCGTCAACTGCTATTATAATTTAACATCTTTTCTAGATTCTTGAACGTTATAGGGCTGATTTTTAACTGTTAAGTTTTACAACGTTCATTAACGTTGTCTTAATTTATTTCTGTTATATTGATAATAATAATACTAGTCCGGAAACAGGAATTGAGAAGTTAACAAAATCAATAATAATTAGTGAAGAAACGAACAGAAAATTAAACAGCTATGAAAAATGATAGAAAATCGCATCCTTTCACCAAGATTACAGCGTGCAGCATATAGTATCAAAATTATAAGTATAGCGTAAGATACGACATTATAATACATGACAAGTTTGTTTATGTTGAAATGCTATATCTTAAACAGGAAGGGTGATATTCCATTACCATTATATATCTGATCTATTACACCAATGCGTAACGCAGGCATACAATGTAAAATTGAAAGCATTGAATATTTCTGGATTTTCAACTCCTCGTAAAAATTCTATGTAAAATATATTATATATACGCTTTGATAGCAGCCGCTGGTATTCCATTGAGAATTTATAATTTTGAGGTAAGAAATAAATGGAATACTGTGTCAGTTGAAAGACAAAATATTTCTATTTTCTCAAATAGAAATTTACCGTCGGGTCTAGTACTTGTGAGTATATGCACAGCTCACTTTGTACATTGTATAACGTAGATTAATATTAATAAATCTCAACGTGACACATTTATTAATGCATTGATTGCATTCTAGTCAATGACGTACCTTTATATGCATTTTTGCATTATTCGTTATAATTGTAAATTTCAAGGAAATTTAGTAACGTTCAGTTGACGATGATTATCATTTTTAACTACAGCTCTAACAACACTAGTCTTCATTTAGAAAATTGCGTTCACACCCTTGCGGGCTGCCCGTATCTAACGAACGCAAAGATATAAACGTGCAAAGTATCAACAAAACGCATAATACTATATAATGCTTCAGTACCAGAAGTTTTTTTTTTTTTGATTAGAATTCTGACTTCTATTGTATGAATTTGATTTCAAATAACTGCACAACTGAAAAGAATGAATAATAAATTAAAATGCTATTTGTGTGTAACTATATCGGTCGAATATCCCGTCATAATCTCAGTGTATAATAATAATAAAGACTAGTGTTATAAGAGCTTACGTTATTATTTTTGCTTGCTGACTGTTGTAGCGTCTAATAGTTTTATTTTGTTATTGATATAATATAATAATTATAATATTTAAGGTTTATTACTATTTAAGATCTCTATGATAATAAAAGAAAATTACATTAATATGATAGAAAGAACAAAGCAAGATTGGTGAAATAAATAAATAAAAAATCAAATTATACGCGGGATAAACATACGATATTATGATATTAGATGAAAAAGAAGAAGAAGAAGAAGAAAAAAGAAGTTAAGTAAAACGAGGAAAGACATTACAATTACTTATATAAATAAATATAGTATATTATATAAATAAATTTAATTATAATATAAATATAAATATGGTGGAAATTACCGAAAAAAATAAAAATAATAAAAAAAAAATTGAAAAAAAAAAACAAAAAAATACAATGCCCATGTATAATATAAGTATATAAGTTTATGTATTCATTTATAAACGTTATATTCAAAGGTTGTTCTGTCATTATTAATTAACATTGGGCATAAATACATTCATGCTGTAACGTGTATTTACTATTATCATTACCGTAATGAATAATGAATCTTATTAATATTATTTGTTATATATATTATTATTACTCTCAGTACTATTATGTATTACATAATATTATTATTTACATATACCACTAGGGCTACTGTAAGTGGAACCATGTAATAAATGATTCAATAAAAGCTTATATATGCCTAACGCATAATTTTCATTCAATACGTTTTCGAAAAGACAAACTACCCCTAACAAATAATACCATCATCATATATGTATATTGCTTTTTAATCATTTTATTAACAATAAATAAAACGATATCAATTATTGGTGATACAATGATAGAAATTTTATATCAAACATTATTATTCATCAATAATTCAATCTCCAGCGTGATTATTTTCATACTTCAACAATAATATCATTTCTTGATACATCTTTGATATAGTTTGAATGAATAGGGGGAGCCCGGGCTTGCGCATGCGCAGAACAATCACTGATCTGTCACGGGGCGTTTGGGGGTGGTCAAACAGTTAAATGGTTCGTCAGTGAGCTGTCAAATGACGAAAAAGTTCTTATTTTGACAGAATTTAATGCATTACAAACACATCGATGCATAGTTAAGAAATTGATATTGCACCATGGCATTTTTGGAAGTAAATATTCGCCCATAATATTATAAACCAAAATGTTAATATCGAAGATAGAATGAATATAACCTCAAATATTAATTCGTACTTACAAAATCTAATGCTTTCAGTGGAGGCGTTTTAACTTTTTCGATTTAAAGAAGGAAGTGGATGGTGGAAAAATTTCTGATGCTCTTGGGGTAAGGCATTCAATCATTTTATCAAATACCTGATAACTTTGAAAAAAAAGAATATACAATAACACTACACTACCATTATATAGTATTGAATTTTATTCTACAACGTTTTACGATCTGTTTATCAAATCAATGATGATTCAGTGATTTTTTTTTTTTCTTATCTAGTGCTGCTTTATTTTATCTAGAAAAATTAAATTTCAATTTTTAACTCATTAGGAGGCTCAAGTTACTGCGGCCACAAGCGGAAATGGAAACCTTGTATTCGGCGACAATACAGGGAACGTACATCTAGTTAACAGAATTTACGAAGTCACAACATTTCGTGCTTATGAATTGACGCTGACCCTAGCGCAACAAGTACAACATTCTACTATATTATTCACAATCGGAGTAAGTGAGATTATAATCTCAGCGGAAAGATCTTTGTCTTTATCGCAAACTTAGCCTACTCACTTCTCGCTGATTTAATCAATCCTAATTTCGTATCCAGGAAGATGAGCCCGGCTGTAATCCAACTATTAAAGTCTGGAACTTAGCTAAGCTGGATAAACACGGCAATCCAACATGCATCAGAATCAGTAGAGCCGTTCCTGGATACCGTGCTGTACCAGCTACTGCACTGTGCGTTCATACCGGACTGACTTTAATGGCTGTTGGATTTGGGGATGGATCGATCATGCTTTACAGGTCAAATGAGTGATTTTTTCACCCACAGTAAAAACTGTTTAGTATTAAACTGAACTGATGCAATTTTAATGTTCTGTTTACAGAGGGGATTTAACACGCGAGAGAAAAAATAAAATAAGAATATTAAAGGACAGTAACACGTCGATAACTGGACTTGAAATTAGATCGACGGGCAAGCAGAATCACATGTTTGTTGCAACAACTAACAGCGTATTTCTTTACAATATCACCGTCAAAGATAGCGAGTATTATACTAGTTTGGATAATATGGGATGCTCGAGGAAATGCAGTGTTTTAGCTGAATCTACACAGGGCAGCCATTTCATGATTGGGCGCAACAATGTGAGATATTTATTATCAGAAAATTACATCATCTTATTTTGATACTAAAATGATTTTGTGTTCTTCAGGCGGTTTATTGTTACACACCGGATGGAAGAGGCCCATGTTATGCAGTGGATGGACAAAAAATTATGCTGGAATGGTTCAGAAGTTATTTAGTAATAATAGCTAAGGAAGCTGCTAATGTTCCAAGACCGACGACAACTATCTCAGCAAAACCAAAGTATGATCGATATATCGATGGCTCCTATCGAAAAGAGCGTAACTCAGCAGTGCAGGAAAGAAAAGCGTATCTTGGCGAAGCAGTTAAGAAAGGCGTATGTCCCCTATGACACCCCATGACAAATGCCTTTCTTAACTGTTTCGCCGAGTTATGCTTTTCTTTCCTGCACTGTTGAGTTACGCTCTTTTCGATAGGAGCCATCGATATCTTTTAACATTCGACTATTCATTTGAAAAAAAAGAATTCAAAACATTAGAATTTACCCTTTTAATCTTTACAGCACTATAGAACCCATACCTCCAGGTGCAGATAAGCACATGATCACAGTACTTGATATTCAGAACAAGTTTATTGTATTTTCTGCATCAATGCTGTCTGTCCAAGCTGTGCTGTCCGAATGGGGCGGCTTTTTCATACTGAGCGGTGATAGTAAGCTGTATCATTTGGATGAGAAGGATTTACAATCCAAGTTAGCGTTGTTATTCAAAAAGAACTTGTACGACGTTTCAATAAGGTGGAGTATCAACAGCTTCGAGTTATCAGCCGGAATTCAATTGATGATTATATCAGTTGTTACAGAATTTTAGTAATTTTATATTCATCTCACATCTTATAGAATAGCTAAGAGCCAACAATACGATGCTGAAGGACTTGTAGATATATTTCGTCAATACGGAGATCATCTTTATTCAAAAGGCGATCATAACGGTGCCATAGAACAGTATATAAAAACAATTGGAAAGCTCGAGCCATCTTATGTGATAAGAAAATTCTTGGACTCGCAACACATTGACAATTTGACTATATATCTTCAAGCGTTGCATAAACAAGGTCAAGCAACCGGGGACCACACTACTTTGTTGCTTAATTGTTATACGAAATTAAATCATACTGATAAATTGAAAGAATTCATAATGGTAGGTAGACTTTGATCAACACTGTATCAGACTCTGTAATTACATGTATCTTTATATTGCTTGAAATGTTTCAGACAAAAGACCGAGAAGTAGACTTTGACGTCGAAATAGCCATAAAAGTATGCCGCCAAGCATCCTCTGAAGACGCATTACTATTGGCCAAGAAACATGGCAAACATGAGTGGTATTTGCGAATTCAAATAGAAGATAAAGCCGAGTTTAAAGAGGCATTGGAATATATCGGAACCTTAGATTTCGAGGAGGTGATATTATCGCAATATTTCATAAGCTAAACAACTACCCAAGATTAAACGAGTTATTCATCCCATTTATTTCAGGCTGAGTCCAATATGAAGAAATATGGAAATGTGTTGATTGAAAATGTGCCAAATGAGGCAACGCAATTTCTAAAAAGATTATGCACTAACTACAGACCTGCGAACAAACCCCTTGTTGATCAAGTAAATATTTCAATCCTCACGATTTAACAAATATGTTTTTACCGCTATCTTTGAACTTCCTTTCTATAAGAAACTCTCTCTTCAGGATATGTTGGACGGATCTGTAGAACAGAATATAGAGAAGGCCAGTCCAGAAGAATTCATACATTTATTCCTCAACAACTCTGAACGTCTTGTTGAATTCTTAGAACATCTTGTTAAATGTGAAAGCAAGTACGTATTCTAGTTAGTTTCAAGCATATTCTGCTAATGTGTTACAACTTAATTCATTCCTAAATCTTCTGTTTTTATTTTATAAATAGGTGGAGTACGCTGGTTTACAATACCTTGGTAGAACATTATCTCCATGTATGGTCTGCCTTAGGTAGTGAGGTAGCAAAACTTCAGTACGAACAAAAGGTCGTAAGACTATTACAAAGCTCAGAAGCGAGATACGATAAGGATCAAATACTAATACTCTGTCATCAGCATAATTTCCGACGAGGCATACTTTTCCTTTACGAAGAGAGAAAGTTGTAAGTTTTGCAATGATCTCTATTACCTGTTTGTTACCTCCACACATATCCTCATTTTTTCATATTGTTTTATACAATCTAACACAACAGGTACCAAGAAATTTTGCAGTACCACTTACGCGAAGGTGATAACGAACAAATTCTGGCAACCTGTAAACGATTTGGTCACCAAGATCCAAATTTGTGGGTTCAAGCTTTGTGGAGTGTAGCTAGAAACAAGAACGCACCGTCGAAGCTGTTGGCTGAGATTCTCACATATATTGGTGGGCTATAAATGAATTTCAATCGATTGTCTTCAATGTGTTTATCTATCATGGAATTTTTCTCCAAGTTCTGACAAAAATTTTACAGCAAAAGAAAAACTGTTGTCACCTTCGATGGTAGTGGATGCGTTATCAACTTCAATGTCCTGTACTTTGGGCGATGTTAGGAGTTATTTGAACAACGTACTACGCACTGAGAATGAAAAAACACAGGCTGATGCAGAGCTAACAGAAAAATATCAAGCAGATACATTGAAATTAAGAAAACAAATTGAAACCATTAAAAATACCACGATAATCTTTCAAGGATCACGTTGTAGCGCTTGTCATCACCAGCTAGAACTTCCATCAGTTCATTTTATGTGCCAGCATTCCTATCACCAACAGTAAATTGGAAATTTTCTCTCGATACATAAGACGAAATTCTATTCACACAATATCTATGCTTTGCATAGTATACCGGGTAAACTAGGTAATAAATTTCGTTATTTTTCAGCTGCTTCCAAAGCTTTTCAGAAAATGAAAATGAATGTCCAGCCTGCTTGCCGAACAATAAAAAGTTATTGGACATCATCAAGGCACAAGAACAATCAAGAGACCTGCACGAGACGTTTCACAGTCTCCTGGATCGAGCCGAAGATCCATTTTCACTTGTTGCTGATTACTTTGGTCGAGGAGTGTTTAAAAAATTAACAGTAATCACCGATACTGATAAGCCTCTGGCACCAGCTATCCCAAAGATTCAGGAACAGAATCTGAGATTTCAGGAACCAAAGCCAAACTATAATGCATATGGAGCGGGAGTTGAAGCCAAGTTGAGATTAGGAGAAGGGAAAAATTCGACGCTTGGTAAATCTCTTAGATCTGCTATATGTGATTGATTTTTATTTGATATATGTGATCGATCTAGTCTGAGTATATTGAAATTTTCACTACGTAGTTTAGAAAACGTAACTGAATAGGGAAAATACTATTACAGTTAAATCAGAATCACGACGCGCCGGAAGTGACCCACCATTGAATTCTATGATACCAGTGCCTGAGGGAAGATTGAAAGTTTTTGCCAAAGCTGATATCTACTCATCATCTCTTGAGGCTAATATATCAGGACCGACTAGTGGAACGTCAACACCTCGCACTTCTTCTCGGAGAGGTTCACCAATTCCAATCCGAGAAGCACGCATCCTGAACAATCCGTCCCCCCGAATGTCACCCAATCAGAAATCCTTCATCCCACCAAAAACACCAATTGCTCCATCGAATCCTTTCCTTGGAGATGGTTACGACGAGTCTAAGAATCCGTTTGCCGAAGACGATGCCACAGCAAAAGACAATCCTTTCAAAGACGCTGATGATTACGATAAGAACCTCAATCCATTCGCAAGTTAGGGAAAGGTTTGTAACAATCTGGACGGATTTTAGTTCGTAGAAGTAGATAGAATACAATAGTATTTATTTCAAAGCAAGCGACTCCTAAAATCAATATTTATACCCATTGAAAAAGGTAGTTTTCAAACTAGCTGGATGTTAACAAAATTTATATATAATTCAAACCATTTCTTCTATGATAAAGCATTATTACAATGCTTAGGATAATATAATTTGTACCAACACCCCCGCCCCCCCCCCCCCCCCCCCCCATTCATTGTATATTTTCTTATAACAGGAGAATCGACACAGTAATCGTAAATTTTACTTTTTTGTAGTCTTGAATTCGAAAGGTAGCAAAGTTCAGTAACTACCGTATTGTTCTGAGTATAGGTCGAGCTTTTTAGTAACGAAAATCGCGTGAAACAGAAAATTCAGAATAGTTACGACGATTAAATATAAATCAAAATATGAATGACAATTTCTTAGTAGAAGTCGGTTAGCTATATTCAGTCTCTAAACAAAATTTCTGTCATTAAAGCTTAGAATTAGATGTCGACTTATACTCAGAACAATACGGTATTTCAGTTTCAATAATGCTGTCGTTAATTGTCTTACAATTAAAACCCCGACGCAATGCCCCCTCAAATCTGTATATGTATATAAATATTTGTCTCAGTCTATTTCTCAGATAAATTAAGCATTGTAAACTATATTGTTGTAAGTAAAAAAAAATCCTAGGATTTACAAAAGGATTATTATTATTAATACGCTTCAATACAAAGTTTTACAAATTTTTTTTTAAAAATACACTATCTTTAGTCAGATGTTATATAGACTGATTAAAAATTGAGAAATCAGCATTTATCACTAATCCTCAACCTCATGCAGTTCAGTCTTTAATAGTAAAATGATAATCTAAAATTTATTTAATATAATATTGTGAGTATTCTGTGATTTATGTATCTGATCTAAACTATATTGGCAATCAGTTAAAATACTTTGTCATAGAAAATAAATCTATTGTAATATTTTGTTAGTAGCACTGGTCCATGTCATGCTTCCATCCAAATATCTTATCGCTAATAGCGAACGCGCTCCAATTTGAGAAAATTTCTGGGCTACTAGGTCTGATCTGCACAGCAGTACAATATTCTTCCGAATATGTTGGTGTGAAAAAATCTGATAGCCTGGGAACTATGTCTTTATGTCTTGGCTCTGGGTCTTTGCTGCGAGTTACTCTTGAGGGCAATTGATTTTCGTTTACAGACAAGTCGACAAGATTTTTGTAAATCGCTTCGTCGGGTGGAAAATCCAGCGCTGCTGAAACCTGTAACGAAAAATAAAAATTCTAAACACCTTCTCAGAGTATAAAAGACACAATAGCCCAAAGAAATGCAAATGGACCTTTTCATTAACTAAGTTCCTGTAAACTGACGGCAAGTGTTCAACGTCAGTGACAAATTTTTCTGCCTGTGCTTTCTTCAGCTGATCAATTGTGCACATTATGGAATTGTACTCAGGCCTGCCTAACTTATCTCCAGAAACAATGTCTGGTCTGATATGTGGCTTTTCTTTTTCCACGTTGATTTTGAATGGCTGTGAATAATATCTGGCCACGCCAGGACCGACGTAAACGTTTGTTGGATGGCCAGTAACATCCCTTAGTATAGTCTTCTTTACAGGGCTAGTTTTAGTTCGTGTTTTCCAAGTCTTACTCCCAGGTTTAGAAATCTTAAGTCCACAAGACACAGTTTTTGCTGTTGCCACATTTCGGCTTAAAGAAGGAACGCCTCCTCTTCCAGGAGTCTTCTCTCGCTGACGATTAGTTTGCGATACCACGCCGCTTCTAGAAACAGTATTCTTAGGTAAAACATTCTCATTAGAAACCGTCGGCGTTTTCTTTACTGTCTTTTTCACCGTCAATGGTACGGTTTTTGGAGCTGCATTTTTATCCCCAATTTTGAATGCGCTTACTCTTCCAGGCTTGGGAATGGTGCCAGTTTTAACTTGACTTGTATTGTTTGTCGCAGTCACAAATTCGCGGAATGCAGAAGTTGCAGAATTTTTCAATCTGCTCTTAGATTCAGTGGGTTGAAAATCTTTTTGATTACCCGCAGCTGGCGGAGGCTTGGAACTTTCTGTACCATTCGAAATTGCCGCTAGACGTGCGCTGGTATCGGTGCTAGAATTATCTTTTCGGATCCTATTTTGAGAACTATTTGTACATGGCAGTGATTTTTGGACGTTAGGAGAGCCTGACTTGTTATTTGAAGTTTTAGAGTTTTCTGCAGTAAGGCAGTTCAAAGGTGAGAGTCTCTGGTAATTAGCGTCGGATGACGATGGAACTATGCAAGTAGGTTTGGATGAACATTGTGTCTCTGTATTGACGACGTTCGCCTTTGACGTACTTGGAAGATCTCCGTTTTTATAGATTATTTTGTAAGGGTCGTCGAGGGTAACGATACTTCTAATACGAGGTTTGTTAGATGTGGTCTGTATTGGATCGTTAGGTTTTTCCGAATTTGTAGAAGAGTCCTCGGAGGGTTGGGAAAATCTGACTTTCGGTCTTTCGAATAATTTCTGGCCTTGAGACATCTTTAAATTATACTAGTGATCTTTATAACTGTACTGTATCACTGATAAAGTTAGGAATTAAAGTAAAACGTCCATTTTGACGCGCTAAAAAAATGTGTATGACAACATAACCTCGATGTAATGAACTGTCAAACATACGAAAGCCCGCGACACGGCCATCGTAACGTTAGCAAAGAATTGCAGGAATATCATGCGAGTTGCATATAACAAGGCGCACAAAAGTAGTGCATCCATTCGACCGCAAGATGGTGATATCAGTTGTCGATCTGTTAACGGAGAAACACTGACCTAGGGTAATAGCACCTGTCACGCGGTCAGTGACCTCAGTGCAGTGCAGCCAGATCGTGCGATATTTTTACCCCTTCCCTAGCGACGCGCGCGCCCGACACATAAGTAAACGATTTTTTTTTTTTTTTTTTGCCTTTTTGGCTTATCTCCGATTAAGAAGGTATAAGTAAACGATGTGTGTCGGTGTGTCGGAAAGCCGATCGATGCCGAACTCCGAAGGAAGCCGAGGTCGCCCTCCAAATCGAGGGGAATAATGCTCCTTCCACACGGACCAGACTCTGGTTCTAGGGAAGGGGTAAACATATCGCACGATCTGGCTGCACTGGCTTGTACCCAAGATGAGAAATAAAAGGAAAGAAAAATCCACGGCTACGATCGCGTTGATCGAATTTTGACTATACTATAGCTACCTAATAGTCGAGCGGCGAACCTGATAATTTCACGCACATTTTTATCAGCCGCCTGACGGTCCGAGACTTGCAGTACTGAGATGTCCCTGTAATATCACCCTGTAGAATCAAGTTTCATCACACATTACCAAAGTAATAGGTAACTAAATAAAGTTTATTACTTTTAAATAACTTTACTTCATAATTACTTTTACTAATGAAATAAAAATTTAAATATACACTACATTTATAATAGGGTAAGCCTAAGGGACGAATGCTGCGCCCTGTTACACGCAACCCGCGGATCATTATATTATTCTGCTCTTCTTAGTTCCATAGTTCGTCACCCGGTGGCGCCACCAGCGTAAACTGACCTACTCAACGGCGTCCTTGCCCCTCTCGCCCCACTCAAGGCCGCTGGAGGCCGTCAAGGATGGGGAGCCCAAGCAAACCGGTCTAACCGGTTTCAGTGGCCTTCGTGGCGCCGACGAGTGAACAGGTTTGTGACGTAGTAGACGTTCTTGGGAAAACTTACGCGCCGAGTTAACCGACGTGTGAGAAAGTGCTTGACAAGAGGTACGCCGCGTCGTTACGAGTTGAGGAGGCGTAAGTTTTTAATATTCCGATCACCATTTTACCATAACCATAAATAATTATGAATTTTCGCGTATTATAAAGTGTCGCGTATTTCAATCAGCGAAGTAAGTGACGATTGGAGGCCTTTGATCATTATTCAGGGAAGTAGGGAATCGTTAATTTCCAAGTACATTCTATCCCTACCCGCGAATAACTCTGTGAAAACCTACATTTCTTGCGAACATAACCTCTCCGATCTATTTTTAATACGAATATACTAGGTAAGGGAGATTCATTGATAACCTCGCGATAATTAATTATCATCCTGTCATATTGGCAATCATATAATTCCGAGTTTCTCCTCTTCAATCGTTTGCTTTACAAGCATATTTCGCCACTCCGAGGCTGAACTAATGTTATTAGTGTTATTTTGAGTATACAAATGTTTTCCTGGAGAATGCTTGATCCCCGATTTATTCTTGTCTTCCATACTTTGACAGCATTGTCGGTCGACGGAGATCTGAATAAGTGTTGCATGTACTTGAGATGCATGGATCCTACGTGCCAATTGGTCGCAGATGGACGCCAGCCAACACTATCTGGCTGGTTATGGATTAATGGTCAACCAACACAGTGGCTATGGACTTCCCTGGCTTACCTCTGTGCTCGATGTACAACAGATACTTTCATGGCGACTTGGTTCTACTCACCTGCGAGGGAAACACCTGGGATCTACCCAAAGGCAACATATTGACGCAATTCGTGTGATACTTGGATATCTTATCAAAGGGTAAGTCCAGAAGACGAGGAACACTCAATTTTTTTAAGCAATTATAACTTGCTTCTTTTCAATGACAAACTCGAATCTTTCTTTTGTATTCACAACAGTAGTTGGAGCTTGATGAATCTCAAGAAAATTGTTCACTTGATTTGAATATAAATTTACCTTGTAGTAGAGAAATATCTGAATAATGAGGATCAAGGATTGAAGGTTTTTAAATAAATACAGCTATAAATTACTGTAGAATTAATTATAGGCGTCACATTTATTTTTCAAACATCCAACAGACTTCAATATTGGTAATAAATTACTTTACAGTCCCATTCTCTGGTTCTTAATTGAGCATGTTCGCTTGAACAATACATTGAGTTGATTTATCCCATGTGACATATATTAATCTAGTTTTTATTTTCACAGGGGTTGTTCGTGGAGGGGAAAAAAGATAGTCCTGCCTATCTACAAGAAAACCTCTTCAACATTCTTCATTACAACGATTAACGCCAAACAGTGGAGCAGTCCAAATACCAGGGGAATGGCTATTATTGATGGGGACTAATGGCTTCAAATGGCTATTATTGTTTATAAAGTAGCATAGGAGTATAGTTTTAGGCTGAGTTCGCAATTACAGTTCCTTTGGAATCAGTTTTCAATGTCTAATCTTGTCTAATTAGATTGGACCAGATTATTCCAAATTGATTGTAGAAACTATAAGCGATACTATATATTCACTCGTGATTATACAGCACGCTATACCTGACAAGTTCATACGGTAATGTTATAATCAAACGAGGAAAAAACTTGTAATATTACGGAAGAGATGAGAATTTGTAATAGATTATGATATGATATTGATATAATTTAATAGTTGAAACATTTCTGAATATCTCGGCCAATAATATTTTTTACTAGCCTAATAACTTCATTGTACTTGAAAGAGGAGAGCAGTAGTCATTGCAGTAGTTGGATTAGCCATTACCGTATGAAATATTCGCAATATCTATGCAGGTAACTGCGCGTAATACATGCATATACGATATACGTACGTGAATATACTTCACTCCTTTGTGACATTGTCCTCAATGGATAGAGAGTAGACAATTCAGAGATCCACGAATTGGAGACTCTCATTAGTATCTATTGAGAACAACTATATTTATAGAGTAATGAATTATTCTACTGTTCTCGTGGCGAAATTACGTTGTTAAAGTATTATCGTTAACGAAAACCATGGTGAGAATAATGACTCTGTTCTTTATTCGTATGGTGGTCTGAAAAATAAAAATAAACAGCTCGCTGTTCTCAACAAGACCGATATAAATACTATCTGCTACAAACATTGTACTCGGCATTCTGTAAAATATACCTCCGTACGTATATGCATGTATTATCGTCGCAACGATTAGTTTAGAGTATAATACTAGTTTTATTATTTCCCAATTATAGTTCTAGCTAATCTCGGAACTTAAGAAGTGCCAAATATGTAGTTTTCAGTGATATACGTGATAGATTATACATATTACGATCACATCTACAATTTGTCCAATCAAATATTCAGTGTTGTGAAAATGGTAAGTCAATTTTTTTTTTCAAGTGAAGTTTATTACTTTTGAATAACTATTTTATAATTAGTTGAAATAACTTTACTTTATAATTAGTTTTAATATCTTTACTTTATAATTCGTTTAAATAACTTCACTTTAATATTAGTTGAAATAACTTCACTTTATAATTCGTTTCAATAGCTTCACTTTATAATTCGTTTCAGTAGCTTCACTTTATAATTCGTTTCAATAGCTTCACTTTATAATTCGTTTTAATAACTTTACTTCATAATTAGTTATAATAACTGCTTCATAATTACTTTCAATAACTTTACTTTATAATTACTTTTACTAATTGATTCGAATTTAATTACACATTACCAAAGTAATGGGTAATTGAATAAGTAATTTCATTACAAACAGACGTCGTAAATACAGGTCTTCAATCCCAGCCAAGCCATTTCTTTCCCTTTAGCAAATCATAACGACTCTAGGTATTATTGTCTAATCAAGCTAACTTAATTAATTGTCCTCATTAATTGCTACAGACGTGTTTATGTTTCAGGACGAATTGAAGATTGTACATAACTGTCCACGTAGGTATGTTAATATTGCTTGTATGGATGGCTTCAATCATAAATGTTGATAATAAACTTAATTCATGAATAATCATTTCTGCATATTTTTTTCTCCTATCCCCTATCCAACTCCTAATCCAGGCGCATCAATTTAGGAGCTAAATTGAATTCAAAATGAATTCAAAATGAATTCAAATCGAAAATATCACTCAAAAATGAGGTATCAACGGCCAGAATTTTAGGACTGAATTTTCTGGCAGTTGATACCTTTTTTTTAAGGAGTCAATTTTCTGGCAGTTGATACCTTTTTTTTAAGGAGTCACTTTTCTGGCAGTTGATACCTTTTTTTAAGGAGTCAATTTTCTGGCAGTTGATACCTCATGGTGTCAAAAACGACTCCTTGAAAAAGGTATCAACTGCCAGAAAATTGACTCCTTAAAAAAAAGGTATCAACTGCCAGAAAATTGACTCCTTAACAAAAAGGTATCAACTGCCAGAAAATCGATAGGTACCTGGAGCTCTCAATGCCTATATTTCCCCTGGGCAGAGTCTAAGCCAATCAGGAATAAGGTTTGAAGAGAAATTGCCTATTTTCGTCTTGACTCTCGCTCCTGATTGGCTGAACTCGGCTCCAGGGGAAATGTAGGCAATGAGAGCTCCAGGTACCTATCGATTTTCTGTCAGTTGATACTTTATTTAAGGAGTCGATTTTCTGGCAGTTGATACCTTTTTGAGGAGTCAATTTTCTGGCAGTTGATACCTTTTTCAAGGAGTCGTTTTCGACACCATGAGGTATCAACTGCCAGAAAATTGACTCCTTAAAAAAAAGGTATCAACTGCCAGAAAATTGACTCCTTAAAAAAAAGGTATCAACTGCCAGAAAATCGACTCCTTAAAAAAAGGTATCTACTGCCAGAAAATTCACTCCTAAAATTCTGTCAGTTGATACCTAATTTTTAGTATAGGCAAGGAAAGGACAGGGGGAAATGATTCAACGATTGATTATTTACAATTTCAAGAGATATTTATTCAAGAATGTGGTAATTTACTATAATGATACATGTTTATTGCATAAACAATTTTATTATCACATGAATATTTGCAGTGTTGCGAGTCACTAATTACATTTTTGATGAAACTACTCATTTAATTACCCATTACTTTGGTAATGTGTAATTAAACTCGATTCAACTAGTAAAAGTAATTATATAGTAAAGTTATTCAGCGTAATTATAAAGTAGAGTTATTTAAAGTAAGTATAAAGCAAAGTTATTTCAACTAATTATGAAGTAAAGCTATTGAAACGAATTATAAAGTGAAGTAAACTAATCGTTGCGACGATAATACATGCATATACGTACGAAGGTATATTTTACAGAATGCCGAGTACAATGTTTGTAGCAGATAGTATTTATATCGGTCTTGTTGAGAACAGCGAGCTGTTTATTTTTATTTTTCAGACCACCATACGAATAAAGAACAGAGTCATTATTCTCACCATGGTTTTCGTTAACGATAATACTTTAACAACGTAATTTCGCCACGAGAACAGTAGAATAATTCATTACTCTATAAATATAGTTGTTCTCAATAGATACTAATGAGAGTCTCCAATTCGTGGATCTCTGAATTGTCTACTCTCTATCCATTGAGGACAATGTCACAAAGGAGTGAAGTATATTCACGTACGTATATCGTATATGCATGTATTACGCGCAGTTACCTGCATAGATATTGCGAATATTTCATACGGTAATGGCTAATCCAACTACTGCAATGACTACTGCTCTCCTCTTTCAAGTACAATGAAGTTATTAGGCTAGTAAAAAATATTATTGGCCGAGATATTCAGAAATGTTTCAACTATTAAATTATATCAATATCATATCATAATCTATTACAAATTCTCATCTCTTCCGTAATATTACAAGTTTTTTCCTCGTTTGATTATAACATTACCGTATGAACTTGTCAGGTATAGCGTGCTGTATAATCACGAGTGAATATATAGTATCGCTTATAGTTTCTACAATCAATTTGGAATAATCTGGTCCAATCTAATTAGACAAGATTAGACATTGAAAACTGATTCCAAAGGAACTGTAATTGCGAACTCAGCCTAAAACTATACTCCTATGCTACTTTATAAACAATAATAGCCATTTGAAGCCATTAGTCCCCATCAATAATAGCCATTCCCCTGGTATTTGGACTGCTCCACTGTTTGGCGTTAATCGTTGTAATGAAGAATGTTGAAGAGGTTTTCTTGTAGATAGGCAGGACTATCTTTTTTCCCCTCCACGAACAACCCCTGTGAAAATAAAAACTAGATTAATATATGTCACATGGGATAAATCAACTCAATGTATTGTTCAAGCGAACATGCTCAATTAAGAACCAGAGAATGGGACTGTAAAGTAATTTATTACCAATATTGAAGTCTGTTGGATGTTTGAAAAATAAATGTGACGCCTATAATTAATTCTACAGTAATTTATAGCTGTATTTATTTAAAAACCTTCAATCCTTGATCCTCATTATTCAGATATTTCTCTACTACAAGGTAAATTTATATTCAAATCAAGTGAACAATTTTCTTGAGATTCATCAAGCTCCAACTACTGTTGTGAATACAAAAGAAAGATTCGAGTTTGTCATTGAAAAGAAGCAAGTTATAATTGCTTAAAAAAATTGAGTGTTCCTCGTCTTCTGGACTTACCCTTTGATAAGATATCCAAGTATCACACGAATTGCGTCAATATGTTGCCTTTGGGTAGATCCCAGGTGTTTCCCTCGCAGGTGAGTAGAACCAAGTCGCCATGAAAGTATCTGTTGTACATCGAGCACAGAGGTAAGCCAGGGAAGTCCATAGCCACTGTGTTGGTTGACCATTAATCCATAACCAGCCAGATAGTGTTGGCTGGCGTCCATCTGCGACCAATTGGCACGTAGGATCCATGCATCTCAAGTACATGCAACACTTATTCAGATCTCCGTCGACCGACAATGCTGTCAAAGTATGGAAGACAAGAATAAATCGGGGATCAAGCATTCTCCAGGAAAACATTTGTATACTCAAAATAACACTAATAACATTAGTTCAGCCTCGGAGTGGCGAAATATGCTTGTAAAGCAAACGATTGAAGAGGAGAAACTCGGAATTATATGATTGCCAATATGACAGGATGATAATTAATTATCGCGAGGTTATCAATGAATCTCCCTTACCTAGTATATTCGTATTAAAAATAGATCGGAGAGGTTATGTTCGCAAGAAATGTAGGTTTTCACAGAGTTATTCGCGGGTAGGGATAGAATGTACTTGGAAATTAACGATTCCCTACTTCCCTGAATAATGATCAAAGGCCTCCAATCGTCACTTACTTCGCTGATTGAAATACGCGACACTTTATAATACGCGAAAATTCATAATTATTTATGGTTATGGTAAAATGGTGATCGGAATATTAAAAACTTACGCCTCCTCAACTCGTAACGACGCGGCGTACCTCTTGTCAAGCACTTTCTCACACGTCGGTTAACTCGGCGCGTAAGTTTTCCCAAGAACGTCTACTACGTCACAAACCTGTTCACTCGTCGGCGCCACGAAGGCCACTGAAACCGGTTAGACCGGTTTGCTTGGGCTCCCCATCCTTGACGGCCTCCAGCGGCCTTGAGTGGGGCGAGAGGGGCAAGGACGCCGTTGAGTAGGTCAGTTTACGCTGGTGGCGCCACCGGGTGACGAACTATGGAACTAAGAAGAGCAGAATAATATAATGATCCGCGGGTTGCGTGTAACAGGGCGCAGCATTCGTCCCTTAGGCTTACCCTATTATAAATGTAGTGTATATTTAAATTTTTATTTCATTAGTAAAAGTAATTATGAAGTAAAGTTATTTAAAAGTAATAAACTTTATTTAGTTACCTATTACTTTGGTAATGTGTGATGAAACTTGATTCTACAGGGTGATATTACAGGGACATCTCAGTACTGCAAGTCTCGGACCGTCAGGCGGCTGATAAAAATGTGCGTGAAATTATCAGGTTCGCCGCTCGACTATTAGGTAGCTATAGTATAGTCAAAATTCGATCAACGCGATCGTAGCCGTGGATTTTTCTTTCCTTTTATTTCTCATCTTGGGTACAAGCCAGTGCAGCCAGATCGTGCGATATGTTTACCCCTTCCCTAGAACCAGAGTCTGGTCCGTGTGGAAGGAGCATTATTCCCCTCGATTTGGAGGGCGACCTCGGCTTCCTTCGGAGTTCGGCATCGATCGGCTTTCCGACACACCGACACACATCGTTTACTTATACCTTCTTAATCGGAGATAAGCCAAAAAGGCAAAAAAAAAAAAAAAAAATCGTTTACTTATGTGTCGGGCGCGCGCGTCGCTAGGGAAGGGGTAAAAATATCGCACGATCTGGCTGCACTGGATTGGCCTTGGTCTGTCGATCAGTGTCAGTATTCCTCCTTGCCCAGTTAGTAGTACCATTGGGTATCGCCATCTGTTGAACTATATAGATAACAAATATGATTTTTCAACTGTAGGTAAGGTAGGGATAATGATTATCCGAAGATTACATGGCTGTCACGAGGATTAGTTCTGCAAAATATAGTATATTTTAATCTAAAGCTGATTTTAACCTCTAAATTAAAAATGACTAATTACCAAATTAATTATTGATCAACTCTGTGCTTTTATCGATCTGTAATCAATCACTTTGGTTTTGAACGTCTGAAATAAAATGATTTTACCCTGTGAACCGAACCTAATAGTACGCTTACATACACAAATATAACACATATACGCATATGTGTGAAAATTATCTTGAATTTATTATTACAAAATATTCCGACTTTCAAGAACGACGTAAATACGTAATGGCAATTCTCAGCAATCAGTAAATTAGAAACGATGTATCACGTGGCAACATTCGTCTAACGGTTATATGGCAGTTGCAGTTATCAGTTTGGATAAGAAGGATTTTTAGCTTTTGATTATGATAACTGACTTCACTGTGGACATAACATGACGTGGTAAGTTGGACTAAACAATTATTAAAAACTAACTAACTAACTACTATGATAATCGTCTGAATAAATATTTATCCATAAATACGTAACCTTAAGGAATCCGTTGAGGAGAAACCACTTGACGCAGAGGCCATCCCCAGCGCCACCCCTGCTTTCCCATGCCGAAGATAGAGACTTGGACGTTACTGTCCAAAGACTCATACAGTAAATACATTATTTTTCTAATCCTACGAGTTTTGTTTTTTAGATGAAAAATACTTGTACGTTCATATTTCGTTTTTCCATAGCGCCGAAGACACGATTAGAAAACTTACTAAGGAAATGAAGAAGTATTTAGAAGCAGTCGCTAATTTGGACCGAGCCGATCAACGACTTAGTTTAAATTTGAGTACTAGTGGTCTGGCTCATCTCAGCGATGAGTTTAGAAGAATAGTTGAAGACTATCACTCTGTTACTACTCAGGTAAGTAACTAGAAGCTAATAATTCAAATTAAACTAATTGCGACGAGTGCACCTTTTTCGATAACGCTATTTTTTTTCTAGGTAGGAAAAACAGTCCAAGAGATGATTCACCTTTGCCAAAAAACCTTCATAGAACCATTGAAGAAGCTACGTGATGAATTCGCTTTAATTGCCGCAGCTGTTACCAAGAGAGAAGAACTGGTAGCTAATTGGAAATACCTCCATAATCGCGTGAGAAAATTAGAAGAGAAAAAAGATAGAACTGCTAATCATATTGCTAAGTTAGAAAGAGAACGTCGAGCCGAAGAAGGTGCGGCTAAAGAATTGAGGAATGTTCATGCACAGCTGCTCGTTGAATTGCCAACATTTTTGGATAAGAGATTGGAATATATTAAACCCAGTATTCATGCCTTGATTATGATTCAGTTAGACTATTATGGCAATACTACAAGACTGTTTACCCATTTAATGCCTGTACAAAATGCAGCGGACTCACCTGGAAGTGCTATTATGCCAGAGCACGAGTACCAGCAACTGATTACTGAGCATATGAATCAAATACGAGCCCTTACTATTGTGAAAGATAATTGATTCCGTGAGTATATTATTGTTTTCTTCAAACAGCTTGTTTACCAGAAACAAATCGACTGGTAAGAGCCAGAAAGTAAGAATACACAGTGACAACAATTGTGTTTATGTAAAATTTTAGTTATAGATTTTCTTTTATATGCATAATAGATTAGAAAAATTTCATGCTAATCGCACAACAAAAAAACAAATCCCTTCTCAAAGTTATAATGGACAATAGGTAGAACTTATGAGTGCTCTGAGTGGTATGAATCCTGGCTATAACATTGATGAGAAGAAGAAAGAAATTTCTTTATATTATGAAAATGAATGTTATTTTTATTCGGATCTTTAATAGTAACATAAGTGTGTCAAAAGACTTAATTGCCATCCGATTATAATTATGAGATTTAGTAATGTCATTAACAACAGATTAAAAACCATTGAAGCTAGCTAGCTAAATTATTTGTATTCTAAGTAAATATAATCTGTTCGTAATTAATATTTTATTGCAAAGAACGACAAAAACTTCTCTGTAAAAGCAAATCTTATATGATTGTGTAACGAGTAACTGGACAGAGGCAAATCTGTTAACATCTAAGATATCTACTGCTTTGAGATTATCTTTATTACTTATGAAGACTTGATGAATGAATTTCCATTTGATTGACCTCCTGATTTTTTCATCTGATAAATTGAAACATGCAATATTTGAACTTATTGCAATGCGTAATTTGAGAAACTTCTTTCTGGGATAAATTAATTCTGTAATATAATAAGTTGCCCTATGTAATTTATGACGATATATTTCTTTGGCAACATTCAAGCAGCGATTCAATAATACGACAATTATCGATGAAACATGTATTAAGAGTGAACAGCTGTTTCTAAATTCTTTCTCTAAGAAGGTACCATCCCTTGGTTTCGCTTCCATTGAGCACCTGTGCGATGATTATGATTGGCTCGTGAGGATTTGTGCGCATTTTTGTTGTCCCTGTTTACGACTACCTGCTTTTCTTGGCCTTGACCCTTGGGCTTTCCTGAAAAGTCGGAAAAATAGACTCATTTGCAATCACTATCCACATATTCGATTCAAAAAACAACATTCAATGTAATTACAAGTAAATGAGTAGCTTACCAACAACATCCTTTTCTTGTGTTGCAGCAGGTTTCTTGTTAAAGTCACCTCGCTTGGATTGCCTACGTTGTTCAGCTTTAGCACGTAACAAAGCTGGATCCTGCACAAACTGTGTTCGATCATTGTTAACGCCTGTTTTCGCACTCTCCTCCTGTTCTTCGTCATCTTGCGAAGCAGCTTCATACTTATTTCTTGTTTGCAGCACCTGATTTAAATATAAAATCGACTTATTTTTATAATTTTTATCAAGAACACTGGCTTGACAAATCATAGCAACCAACTAAGAAATGTTATTCTTATGTCTAAGAATTATTCGACTGATTTTCGACCGAAAAAATGATTTATATGAATTTAAAACTGACCCTTGGAACAGTGAATGGTCGGGCATCCATTTCGGTCGGTTCGTCCCGAGCGCTTAAACCAACATCATGACTTTCGTACGTGTCATCGTATTCATCTTCGTAATCGTCTGCGATTAAACTATATTTGGAATACATGCTGCTCAAACCTTCCTTATAAGATTTGTCGTTGAGCAGCTCGTTCAGATTCTTGTGTTTACCTTTTCTGTAAATAAAGAAAATATAATATAAATGATAAAGGTTAAAAATTTTCATGAATTTGACTTTGTCAAGTTTAAATACTTGGAATGTACTTCTTAAATAAGTCTTAAATATTCTGTAAATTCAATACTTATTCGTGAAGAAATGTTAGATTTTTCATTTCTTCTATTTTACTATAAGTTTAATAACAGTACAATGCCTATAGCATAGCCAGATTACATAGTATTACTATTTGTTCACTTTTGTGCCCTCATAAAAACCGAACGTATTTTTTACGGTATTTCAATTACTTACTCTATAATAATGTAATAACTTTCAAGATATGTATTACAGGTGCCTTTTCATGTATATAATTGCCGGTAGCTTAAGAGCAATATATTTTTTGTACACTACTATGATAAAACCCAGCATAGATACTTTGAATTTTACATGAATCTGCCAGTAGGTATTCAGTTTATAAATTATATTGTTTAATATGAAATTATATGGCATATACACTATACATAAAAGCAAATAGTTACTATTAATTCATATCGATATTCTGTATTAATTGTTTGCAACTTGTAAATATATTCAATTTCTATCAACTCTGTATGTTTTTTTTTTTTTAAATAATTATCTATATTGTTCTTTCGTCTGTAGCTTCTATTGCACAAGCTAATGCATGAACATAACTAAATAGTACAAACGACACTGAGAAAATGATTGAAAATTGTCTCACCTTTTCCCTTTGTGTACTCTGGTTGAATCAATATGATCCCGTGTCATGACATCGAATTCATCATTATCAAATACGTTTAATCTCTCACCGCCTGTGGCCTGATCTACTGCTACTGATGCTTCCTAAGTATCCAAGAAAAAATAATGAAAATATAGTATGTGTAATCAATTTAAATCGAATGGAAATAATTATACATAAATTCGGGAAAAGCGATATTCAAATATGAAATACCATGGGATCAGGCGGTATGTGAGGTAATGTTGGATCCAGCTCCTTTAAATCAGGTGGAAGTGAATCCTCCAAAACAGCATTTATCACAGACGCGCTATCGTTGTTATAATGCCTCAGACATTTCTGGTAAATAATAATCCAGAGTAATTACAGAGTGTAAAGAGAAGGAATAGTGAGTCAGATATTTTAACAATACTATTGAAACAATGAGAATACCAACTTCGATATATCCCTCGCCAAGATGGGGTAGAATATCTTTAACTTCTGTTATGAGAGAGGCCAGCTCCACACCAGTCTTTGGAGTATAAGAAGTCTCACCGGGGGAATCTCTACTTGTTGATGGTTGATTATTTTGTGTACAGCTTGGACCAGCCACATTTTCCTGAACATAAATTATCGTTACTAAAAATTGAAGAATAGAAAAATTGAAAATATCCTCAGAACTTTTTTACTCACAAAACCATTTTCTGCTACGTGAAGGCTCTGCTTGTTACTCGATTTATCTCCAATTTGTTTCATTTGACTTGTATCATTCAATGACGCGTATAAAGATTGCAGAATAAAGTCACACTTCATCGTATCACTGATGCAAAGTATTTTAACGTATAATTAAGGAAATCTATTGTAAAATAATTCATGTTCAAAATCCAAGAGTAAAAAAAGGATACACTTCAGGGCAAATGTGTGCCAAAACATCTAGATCCATGTCAAGTGGATACATCCGATGATAATCGTTAATAAATTCTTTTTCAGACAGTGCGTCTAGTAAAACACCTAGATAACTATCAACGTGTTCTTTCACCTCAACTTCAGTCAATGTATTCCTATAATAAACCAATTTTCAAATTAACAATACTGACAACAATAAATTATCAGCCAATAATAATTACAGCACTATTATTTCTAAGAAATTTACGTTTTCTCAAGAATGTTATTTATCGATACGAATATTATCGATCGATATAATTTCAGCAGCTCGACTCTGGCCACATCCAGTCGGTGCTCCATTTCGAAATACTTTTCCATAATTTCATCATTATACGCCAGCTGTTCAAGCCTTTTGTACATTTCTGGTATAATGTTTTCGTAGACTGAGATAATCCTAAAAAACTCAAGAGATGAGTGTTTGTCTTCTGTATGAAGAATACCATTTTATCTGATAAGGAAGCCTGAGATAATTCTGTACCTATTCATCAAGTCTTTTTTGTGAAAAATCTTAGCCACTGCAGGGTATATCTCTAGAAAAATAGCAAGACTAGACGATACATCCAAGAGATGTATGATATGGTCTTCTAGTACACTTAAAGTTATTTCTCCACTTGCTCCGCCTCTCTCACATAATGAGACAACTTCGCCTGAAAGAGGAACAGGGCAGTCTTCAAATCTTTGCTCTACTCCACGAAATACCTGGAAAAATAAAACATAAGTAATGCATGAGACTCGAGCAGACATAAGATTAGAAAAAATGTATTTTCTATCTTTTGCTGTTCATCATACATTACCTGAATAAGAAATGGGATAGATTTGTCTAAATCATCTTTATACAAAGGTTGAATTTTGCAAAGCGTGTGTATAATACGTTCTACTGTGTTCCTGTTTTCTCTTCCGTATAGTTGACAAAGATCCCACATAATAGCAACAGTAAATATGTATTTATCGTATAGTAGATTTCCCTGTATAATTGGATTCATAAAATCCTTAGGACTCTCTCTGCTTGTTACTAGCCGAACGAATGTTAATAGTACTAGTTGCTGTAGCACATTCAGAGCATCCTTCATCTTAGGAATATTTGGAAAATTCTCAAGCGCATAGAACGGAGGACTTTCTTGAAGCACAGATACTAACATGTTAGTTATCGATGGTTCGTAAATAATATGAGACCAAAACCTGAGAAAGAGAAAATGAATCGTCAACATTAGAGTAAAAAATGCATTAAAACATAGAACAACTAATATAAACATTCAATAAAATGCAATGTTGTATATTCTATAAATTTCTTGGTAATCAGGTGATAGCTAACGGATTCAAATTAGACAATAGACTTACTTAAAATGTGGAAGACTCAAAAGCCATTTTAAATCTTGCGTTATATGATCGACTAGCTCCAGCCAGTCTTCCAGTGCTCCCATAATTTCAATTCCATCTTCTGTGTAGATTTCTGGCATTACATAGTAGAGGTAGTACCGTTTTTCTACCCAGTGTTTGTTCTAGCAAATTGAATTGAATTGAAATGAAACTAAACTCAATCTTATAAACGCAATGGACAATAAATAATTGATGTTCTGAAATGTAACTCAAAATTATACTGCTTTGAAGAGTGTCGCAAAATGACAAAAGGAATTCCCTTAAAAAGTTAGACAATGATAGTAGAAAGAATCCACGATGTTTAAAGCTTTGAGAGAAAACAATGGGACGGTTTAGAACGGCTAGATCAGACTTGTGTAAAGTTACGCAATTGATAAACTAGTTTAATTTTAATTAGAAATATTTTTTAGAGACAGCTGTTACTTGACACATTTCGAAACGATAATTTACCGATAATTTATATCTTTAAATCAGACTTACCAGAGCTGGTATATCTCGATTGACACCATCGTTAGTTATTTTGTATTTTAATTCCTGCAACGGTTTGGCCTCGGGATTCTAAAATATAGTATAAAAAAATAGCGATTGCCTTTCATAACGCAATCTGTCATCCTAACCTTTAACGTAACAATTCATACTTTAAAAGGCTAAAAATAATGATAAATAATATTTATTTACCTGGAACGGATCCATGGCATTAGTTGATACATTTTCCGACATAAATACTGATATAATATTCACCTATTCGAACGTTTATGAGGTAAAAAACAACCGGTTATTAACTGACTTATATTGAAATCTCTTTAAACACACAACACCCATTCACATTCTAACAAGATATACATGTATTTTTTTTTTTTTTGCACAATGAAAAGATCAAAGTCGCAAGTTCTCACCGAAAGATAGCGCGTTCTGTTAGCTGAGGTCAACTAGTGACTACACCTCTATCAGGTATTCCGAATGCAGCTGTGAGTTTCAAAAGTGAGGTTAGTTTCCGTATTTTAGGTTAAAATAATAACATAATCTACATCTTACGACAAAACTATGTTAATTCTTTGCAGATATGTTCGTTTGTTGTGTTTCTCATCTTTGTCTCTCATTTAATTATCCGGAATTTAGCATATCGTGTTTAAACGATCCGCATATTGCGCGACACATTATGCGGCTAATTGTAGATGCACGTTCTACTCGATCAATACATGTAGCAAAAAATTGACGTGTTATTATAAACCTTTCAGCGATACGATATTATTCATTATAATTTGTGTTATTATCATAAAAAATTGCGTCAGGTTAACGGAGCATCTGACAGCCGTGCACGTGGAGCTCGCGCATGCGCGAACTCTACTATTACAATACCATATCGAAAAGAATTTGGGTTTTTCCCAACAGGATTTCCCCTGCTTTACACTTAGCTTATAGTATTAACTATCATCTAATGATAGGTAACTGACCTAAGAACAATCCATAGATAACATTATGAACATTAATCACGTGTTTCTGTCATCAGAAATCGCATTATGTAATACTAAACATTATCCTTTCATCACACGCGTCATAGTATATCTATGCATGCGTCCAGATTTATATCTAGTAATATTATAACTTTTTCCCCGTGAATCCCATTCCAATATATTTCCGAGTAATTGACGTACTCTGCTCTGCATAAAAAATTCTAGGAACTAGTCACACTCTGTTTCCCACTTTCGATATATGAAATTCTCAATTTTCTCATCAGTTCTTAGCGGTTCTTTAAAATGAGTGGACTAACGTGGGAAGAGAAGCACCAGCTGATCACCAGAAATTTATCCGAATGGCTGGGAGATGAGAAACTGAAAACAATCTTGAAAGAAAGAGATCTAAAGTTATACTGGGGCACAGCAACCACCGGAAGACCACATGTGGGCTATTTCACTCCAATGTCAAAGATCGCTGACTTCCTTCGAGCTGGAGTCGAAGTGACTATATTGTTCGCCGACCTACATGCCTATCTGGATAATATGAAAGCTCCTTGGGACCTGCTTGCCTTAAGAGTACAATATTACGAAGCTGTGATCAAAGCTATGCTAAAATCCATCGGAGTTCCAATAGATAAACTGAAGTTCATCAAGGGATCTGATTACCAATTGTCTAAGTAAGGACATTCCCTCATTCATGAACAAAAATGAGAGACTGCTACTTGAAAAAAAAATTATAGTTTTGAATGATAATTAATCGTATATTCTAACATTTTCAGAGAATACACCTTAGATGTATATCGATTAAGTTCTCTGGTAACAGAACACGATGCAAAAAAGGCTGGAGCTGAAGTAGTAAAGCAAGTTGCAAATGCGTTGCTTTCTGGATTGCTGTACCCTGGTTTACAGGCTTTGGATGAAGAGTACCTCAAAGTTGATGGTCAATTTGGAGGGGTTGATCAAAGGAAGATATTTACATTTGCTGAAAAATATCTGCCTATGCTTGGTTACGAGAAACGTGTACATTTCATGAACCCCATGAGTAAGCGCAACGTTCAATATGCGTTGAACTGTATTTGATCATTCAATGTTTAGTCATTGAGATATTGATTCTACTTTTTTTTTTTTATCCAGTTCCAGGATTAACTGGCGCAAAGATGTCGTCCTCTGAAGAAGACACTAAGATTGATCTCCTTGACAGTGCAGCAGCTGTAAAGAAGAAGTTGAAAAAAGCGTTTTGCGAACCTGGAAATATTGCTGAGAATGGAATCCTTGCGTTTTCTAAACACGTTATTTTTCCATTGATGAAAAATGGCGAAAAATATATTGTCAAGCGGAGCGAAGAGTTTGGTAAGAAATTTGAAATGAAAAAAAAACTACTGGTGTTTAATTGAAAAATTAACTCTTTTGTTGGAATTAACTAAAACATTTACAACTCCTTAGGCGGTGATATTTCATTTAATAAATACGAAGACCTTGAAGCAGCATTTGCAGACCAGGTAATACACCCTGGTGATCTGAAAGGCGCAGTTGAAATTTATGTCAATAGGCTTTTGGATCCAATTCGTAAGGAATTTGAGACCGACCCCAAGCTCAAAGGGCTGAACAGTAAAGCATATCCTCCACCGCAGAAAGAGAGTAAGTAGTTTATTATTATTTATTACTACCAGGTGTTTTTTTTATACCTTTGACTACACGGAGCTGTAAAATATGCACACATATACTCTACTGCTTGTATTAACTACAAGTTAATATATGTGGATAATTTTTTCTACCAGAGCAGATTGACGAAATCGTACCTTCCCGGCTCGATATCAGAGTGGGTAAAGTAGTGGAAGTGCAAAAGCATCCTGATGCAGATGCTCTGTACGTTGAAAAAATTGATTTAGGAGATGCAAGTGGTCCACGTACCATTGTCAGTGGATTAGCAAATTACGTACCCTTGGAAGAAATGCAGGACAGATTAGTCGTCGTTTTGGCTAATCTGAAGCCAGCAAATCTTAGAGGCATTCAATCCCATGGAATGGTATTGTGTGCGTCAGTGTGAGTGTTTTTTTCTTAATGATATTTCAACAGTCTAATATTAAAAAAAAATTCTGATTCAAAACTGCCTAAAATTTTTTCAGAAATTACATCTGCGTTTATTTTTATTAATTTTTGTGTTAAAAATAGGGAAGAGCCTGCTAAAAAAGTGGAGCCCTTGAAACCGCCCACTGATAGTGCGGCTGGGGACAAAGTTGTGGTAGAAGGATACGAAACTGGAACACCGGACGAAGTTTTAAACCCAAAAAAGAAAGTCTGGGAAAAGCTTCAGGTA
The DNA here is from genome assembly GCA_963992785.1 of Tenthredo livida. NCBI lineage: Eukaryota > Metazoa > Arthropoda > Insecta > Hymenoptera > Tenthredinidae > Tenthredo > Tenthredo livida. The sequence goes on along the minus strand of OZ023066.1, from coordinate 8,928,764 downwards.
ATTTTAATCATATTTTTCTATATCCATTGAATTAATTTTCATATCACCTGATTTGTAATAATTGTACATTTTTTCCTAGGCTGATCTTTCTGTGAATGGTAGCGGGGAGGCAGCGTGGAGTGGCAATCTGCTGCTAACTAAAACTGGAGGCAAAATTGTATCTACTACTCTGAAGAATGTACCTATAAAATAACGTACTAGATATATCTATAAGCATTTAATGATCAATTTTTTTTTTTGTGATAATGATGCTCAGTCCACTATACAGAATGAATCATCTTTTCATTTAGATCTTCACTTTGTACAACGACTGCATACCTACTTAGAATTTTTCAACACTGTTGTACCCTGGCTTTATACTATTTTTTTTACTTTATATGAGACTTCTGCCACACAGTTAAGTGTTTTATAAACACATATGTACATTTTAATGTAATAATATATTTTTATTTCAAAATACACTTCTGAATAGCATAATTGTTGATCATTATTTTCATTTGGTATAATCTAGACCTAATTTCTGAATTTTTATTAATATTGAGAATCGTATTGATATGTAAAATTTATGATTATTAGGTAATTCGATAATAAATATCGTAATATCAACATAATCATGAAGAAAAAAGGACTAATTTTTATCAATTTTTATTAGAAAGAGAATTCTTATAATTCTAGAGTAACTGAATAAGTTTATAAATTCATTATATCTATGACTTAGTGGTCAATGATAATAAGTTCGTCAATGCCCCAATCTTCGTAGCTGTTATCGGGTAAGTAGCGGCGAATAACTATTGGAATTTTTCTCTGCTTAAGTTCTTTCATAGCTATTTGTAGCGGGTCAGTTTCACCCTCAAGTTCTACCATCACAGGCGCACACATTGCTATTTGTAGCGCTCGCGTCCCCAATACTCTTGCCCTTTCGTACCTGCGAATAATAATAATGAACTCTGAATTCTGCTCTGCTTACTTTAAGACGCGTAATAATATGATCACGAGTTTGGAGCAGAATCAAAAATTGAAAAATAACGTCTAGTCCTAACGTTGAAATAATTCATGAGTATTACTTTGTCATATATCTTGTCGTGATTCTTTTTGACTTTTGGACACTACCAGAGGCATCACCCGCTGCTAATAATTCTATATTTTCTCCATCCTCTTCTTGCTGTTCCAATTCGATGTTATCGTCATCATCGACGTCGTCAAAGTCGTCTACAGGCCTATGAGACGATGAGACGATAAGAATTAATCAATTGCTTAATAAGTAAAAAGGTGAGAGGATATTATTTTTGGCGAATTTCAGGCAAATTTTCTATTGTTTGAATGGCTTTCGACACGATGTATACGAATCTGAAGCCTGAAATTTTTGTCGGATAATGATTGTAACATAACCTAACATAACCTTTTGACAGATGTCTTTGGGTCTTATAGCTCGTTATAGGTACTGATAAATTGGGATAATGTACAAAATGCATTACTCATCTCCGTCGAATTCATCATCAGCCATCCTGCAGGTTGATAATAGAATGCAAATTAAAACTGTATAGGAGAGAAACCTATTACGCACAATCCCACGTGAATCTACTGACTTATGTATGTTTGGATGTTTTATGTTGGTATAACAGTCAAAAGCGGCACAAAGCAGTGTCGCGTTCCTGAACGCATCCCACGCAGTCGACAAATACTGTCGTCAAAAAAGAACACGATTTACCGACATATACTGTCGGCAAAGCTGCGATTTACCGACATATACTGTCGGCAAAGCTGCGATTTACCGACAAAGCTTTACATGTAAGGGAATTCTCAGTTTTCTTTCCAAAAATTATCATCTTTTTTTTTTAAACCTTTAATGGCTTATCTCCTCTTATAGGAAGTAGCCGAAAATTATCATCTATATATCCCTACGAAAAGTTTAATCCTCATCAATGAATTATTATTCGTTCTAAAAATGACTAATACATTGATTATATACAGATAGGATGCTATCGTTATTCTAGAAGTATTTATAATTCTTTTGCATGGTGCTTAAAAATAATATACATCTCACAGACTCATTATCAATGTTAAATTGGAAACATGTTACAATATGTTATCAATTATGTTAGGAATTATAGTTAGTCAGGATGACGGCTAGTTATTAGGAGCTACCGGTCAGAGAATTTAACAGAAACATAACTTCGGATTGCTATAAACACTTGTACATTGATAACTTCTATAAATAAAGACAGCCTCTGGCTCAATTCTTAATTATAGGTTTCTCTAATTTAAATTAACGTTTGTTTAACTCGCGTAACCCATGTCTGGTTCGATTGCTTATTTCGTACGTACTACCTTAGTCTAGGTCTTACAGCTAATCTCTCATCCTTCATATCCTTTTGTTCTCACTTAATCTTCTAGCACTCCTACATTCATACGGGTACCCTTCACATACGCTCCCATACTGTTATTCAATCCATACTTGCTTCTAACTTTTTTAAATAAACAATGAGTTATGCAGTACTGGAATTGAAAATGAACATTTATTTCATTCTGAATCGAAGTGAATCATCGGTCACGACCTTTAATTACCCTACCATATCGATAATTATTATTTCTGCTCGAGTATCAAAACTTGTGGATTCTATTCTCGATACTTAGGAAACAAAGATCCGTTCATTATTCAAGTCTTCTATTCTCGAGTCAAGATAATTTACAAATAAATTGAGAATAGATCCGGTTTTCCGCGTATGGTGTAATAAATAAATATTGTAATCTATTCTATACACATCGTTTCTTAATTTTTTTATGGAATATCCCGTTTAATCAAATAGACAGCCTTTGGGAGTATCAGTTCTGTAGAAAGTGGACTATGGTAGCCGTTGCGTCAAGATTCGGTGCAAATTATTGAAAGGTCCCTCCAATCATTCGTACCGACTACTGATCGATAATTATCGCAGATGAGAGTGTCCTTTGGCTGAGCTGCAACAAAGAGATGATTAAAACATTCTTAATTTAATACTGATCATTGTTCAGTATTTTACGCTTCCTAATCCTCTAATCCTTTAGCTGAATCTAACTAATATCTGTAACTTAGATAAGAAACGTCCTAACAGTCGCGTATATATATAAGAAGAGAAAGAAGAAATCATAGAAAAAGCACATCTATGCCCGTGGAGGAGTTGTTACACCATTACAATCGGTTAACAGCTTAACAGCTCTTCGCGAGAGGATTTGCACCCCGAAGTATCCCATTGTATGGTGTGTTAACTCCTACCAAGGCGATTAAAAAAAAAAAGGGAAGAAAGGAGAAGCAGAAGCGAAAACTAGCGGTTTTACCTTATTTACCTAAAATCTAGAACTCACGGAGACTTATCAGTCCTATCAATCGCGTGTATATCTAATAACCTGAATATTTCAATGTCTACATTTCGTTTCACTTAGTTCACTAAGAATCTGAAACTTAGGTAAGAAAAACCCTATCAATCGCGTATACATATAATAATCGATTCGGAAAGGTATAATTACCATTCGCGTAGCTACGGAACTCGGGTACAGCGGGTTCGTTAAGCCCGTCACGTAAAACGTGCCCTGCATTTCTATCTAATGTATGAATCAACTAACTGACCGCAAGTATAGATGGTAAGTATATAGACAAAGCACATGCAAAGCAATCTATGCCTGTAGAGGAGTTGTTACACCATTACAACAGGTTCGCAGCTTAACAGCTCTTCGCAAGAGGATTTGCACCTCGAAGTATCCCGTCGTATGGTGTGGTAACTCCTCCGAGGCGTTTAGAAACAAAGAAAAAGCAAAAGTATAAGCAGAAGGGGAAGCTACTTGGGTCAGATTGACTCGAATCCGAATACGTGATAAATAATCGAACTATCGCATAAAACTCTGAAAAAATTGGGTCTCAAAATCGCGTAACTTATGGGTAAATATCCGGTCGTCTAAGACGTCTTCTAGATGACCGAACTAACTTCTCAGTACCATGAGAATGTATCCGAAGGTCTTGGAGCTTATGAATAATTGTGGCATTTCTAAAACGCCTATCGAATTGCAAAACTTATAAATAAATGTAGTCTCACCTCTTCAACTCGGGTACAGCGGGTTCGTAAAAAAATAAAAATTTCACAAGAACCAAATGTTGGATTTTATTTATCACCATTTTTTTTTTTTTTTTTTCGTTCGATTATTGGAATATTGACTAATCTTGTCCAGACTCTCGACAGTCTCGACAAGACTTCAGGGTAGTCTTGGTATCGTCTCGAATTTTTTCATCGTGATCTTGTCTTGGTCTCGTCTTGAAAATCGAAACGAGACCAAGACAAGACCAGGTCCGGTCTTGATCTTGTGTCCAGCACTAATTTTCCCTATTTTTTTCCATCGAATTGATTTTCTTAAACACTGTAAGGCCTGAATATATTATGTAATTATGTTTCCTTGGTATTTAAAATACGCCTTTGAAATCATCAAGACAAAAGTAGTTTTTCCATATACCGTATTGTTCCGAGTATAAGTCGACTCCTAATTCTATAGCTTTGATTTTTTTAGAGACTGAATATAAGTAGACTTCTACAAAGCAATTGTCAATTATATTTTTATTTTTATTTATTTTTTTAAAATTTATTTTGCGAGTTTTCTGCGAATACCTAGATTCCACTCTATCACTACTTCAATTATCTATTTCATTACAATGTTTGATAATTTCACATGAAATATCGTTTGCATTCTGTTAAATTTTGCATATTATCCTGAATTCAAGTCGACTCAATGTATAAGTCGAGGGTGTATTTTTTTGGAGTGATGTTTGTTACCGAAAACCTCGACTTATACTCTGAACAATACGGTACCAATATTTCTGAACACAATTTTTGAAATAATAAATCTTTTATTTAGCTGCTTTTAGTTTCTTCTAAAGTATTATTAGCTCAAAAATTCAGTCATGTATCAAATTGTGTCTACATGTCAGCTATTTCAAGAGTCATTATTTTATTTATTATTATTGTTTAGAAAAAGACAAAAGGAAAAGAAAAAAAAAAAAATCTGAAAGAATCAAAGAACCATGTGAGATAAGAAATACTTATTGTTATTTCGAAATAGCTGCTATGTATTTTCTAAATTGTAATTTTTTTTTTCCGAAGAAATCCTTCATTTTTTTTTCTTTCCTCTATCATATATACGAATAAAATTGATGACGCAATCGAAGGTATACTGCAATTAGTTGATAAGGTAAAGCAAAAAAAAAAAGAAAGAGAATGATGAACAAATTAAAAAAACTTTTGTTGAATTTGTAACCGATTTAATGTTAGAAAAAAAAAAACAAAAAAAAAGAAAACGATAACGAGAATCCTACAGTATTAGTTATTATTATAGTCTTGTAAAGTATTGAAATTTAACTGCGTTTGAAACTGTTATACTATCGTTTGATAATGTCAGATATTATTTAATTATTATTTAACGTATTATTTACCAAAAATTCTCCATAGAAAAAAAGAAAGAAAGAAGGAAGAAAATGAACAAAACCCGAATATATTTATTATGTTTTCTCCTGTAAATAGAATCATATATCTGATAGTTGTGGCATAAATAACCGTATAACGTCTACCAAAAAGCAGTTCTTTAATTGTCTATTCTTAGAAAGAAAAAAAAAATTAATACATGAAACGTCGTGTAGCCTTTTAATTTATTTATTTCTTTATTTTTTTTGTTTACGTTATTTGAATTTACGTCAATTTTTTACGCGTCTGGTGTGTTGCTAGATTAATAAAAAAAAAAAATATGGAAAAAAATATTTCTTTCAACGCGTATAACTATTACTATTGTTGTTATTATTATCATTATTATTATTAGTTTTCTTTTCAAATAGAAATCTTAACAGCATATCAAAATCTGTCGACAAATGGCTCTCAGTTATTGAATAATATACAGAAGATAATAAATGGACGTTTCAATTATTATTTTTTTTTTTTTCACCAAAAATACGCATAGCGAGAAAATCGTTATTTAATAGACATAAATTTGTCAGACGAAATTATGTGATAATCATACGTGGAACAGAAAAAAAGAAAACAACAAAACAATAAAAAAACAGTCTGTATTATTTATTTGTAGTATGGACTGAATAGGGTATAAATATAATGAGAAATTATTCATTTGATTGTAGATACATAATAAGGTATAAATTTATATGTATTGTTACAAAGGTGTATTTCTCTTCCCCACACTTTACATTAGACTACCTTTATATTACATTCAGTCTAGCAGTCATAAAAGATAAATGATTACAAATAAATAGTATATTGTGTAACAAGGGATGAAACAGTGTGAATGCAGGCCAGGGTGAAGTTGTCAGCCCGAAGCCGAAGGCGAGGGCTGACATCACCCGTGCCTGCATTCATGTTTCATCCCGTGTCACACACTATGTTTTTCATAACATTTGCAAAAAACTTCAGGTTTCAAATTGCTTCCCTCCCATGGGAAGAAAGCAACTGCAAAAATACGGTAAAAATAAATTTTGAAAAAAACTTCAAAACTTATGAAATTTTTTTTTTTTTCACTAATGTAAGAATGTGTCCATTCAAAAAGGTCAGAACAGTTGTAGGATCAACAATATTTGATGAGGTAATGAAAGAAGTAAGCGAAAAACAAATTGAAATCTAAAAAGGGCAAAAATCCCATGTTAATCAAATGGGACAAGTATCGTCCTACAGGCAGGGGTTAATAGCACTTAAAAAAAAAATAGCATAATTGTTTTTGGGTTATGAACTAATAATTTGGCCCATACCCAAGTAGAAAAAGTCAATTCGGGAAATAACGGACACTCTAATATGCACCTATATCGGAAGATCTTGAACGAAGCGACTGTTTATAAGCATGTGTAATACAAATTATTGAATATTGATCTATCCTGATTGACAAAATCTCATTAGTGAACAGATGACTAGGTAGGGGGACGGCAAATAAGTTCGGGATTACAGGCGGCTCCAAGTTAAATCCGGCGCTGAGTATTATACTCTAAACTAATCGTTGCGACGATAATACATGCATATACGTACGAAGGTATATTTTACAGAATGCCAAGTACAATGTTTGTAGCAGATAGTATTTATATCGGTCTTGTTGAGAACAGCGAGCTGTTTATTTTTATTTTTCAGACCACCATACGAATAGAGAACAGAGTCATTATTCTCACCATGGTTTTCGTTAACGATAATACTTTAACAACGTAATTTCGCCACGAGAACAGTAGAATAATTCATTACTCTATAAATATAGTTGTTCTCAATAGATACTAATGAGAGTCTCCAATTCGTGGATCTCTGAATTGTCTACTCTCTATCCATTGAGGACAATTTCACAAAGGAGTGAAGTATATTCACGTACGTATATCGTATATGCATGTATTACGCGCAGTTACCTGCATAGATATTGCGAATATTTCATACGGTAATGGCTAATCCAACTACTGCAATGTCTACTGCTCTCCTCTTTCAAGTACAATGAAGTTATTAGGCTAGTAAAAAATATTATTGGCCGAGATATTACCTTTTGTCAAGCATTTTCTCGTACGTCGGTTAACTCGGCGCGTAAGTTTTCCCAAGAACGTCTACTACGTCACAAGCCTGTTCACTCGTCGGCGCCACGAGGGCCACTGAAACCGGTTAGACCGGTTTGCTTGGGCTCCCCATCCTTGACGGCCTTCAGCGGCCTTGAGTGGGGCGAGAGGGGCAAGGACGCCGTTGAGTAGGTCAGTTTACGCTGGTGGCGCCACCGGGTGACGAACTGCGGAACTAAGAAGAGCAGAATAATATAATGGTCCGCGGGTTGCGTGTAATAGGGCGCAGCATTCGTCCCTTAGGCTTACCCTATTATAAATGTAGTGTATATTTAAATTTTTATTTCATTAGTAAAAGTAATTATGAAGTAAAGTTATTCAAAAGTAATAAACTTTATTTAGTTACCTATTACTTTGGTAATGTGTGATGAAACTTGATTCTACAGGGTGATATTACAGGGACATCTCAGTACTGCAAGTCTCGGACCGTCAGCCGGCTGATAAAAATGTGCGTGAAATTATCAGGTTCGCCGCTCGACTATTAGGTAGCTATAGTATAGTCAAAATTTGAACAACGCGATCGTAGCCACAGATCGTAACTGTGGATTTTTCTTTCCTTTTATTTCTCATCTTGGGTACAAGCCAGTGCAGCCAGATCGTGCGATATTTTTACCCCTTCCCTAGAACCAGAGTCTGGTCCGTGTGGAAGGGGCATTATTCCCCTCGATTTAGAGGGCGACCTCGGCTTCCTTCGGCACCGATCGGCTTTCCGACACACCGACACACATCGTTTACTTGTGTGTCGGGCGCGCGCGTCGCTAGCGAAGGGGTAAAAATATCGCACGATCCGGCTGAAAAAAAAAAAAATTACAAATGAATGGTTCAAATGTTTTTTTATTGAAATTTCTGTGGGCTTTACTATGAATTGATTGAACGTATGCGTCATTTGAGTAAGAGAAAAGAAAAAGGAAGAAAAAAAAAAAACGAATAGCAAAGAAGGAGTAGGAACTATTGAAATAGATGAAATTTCTAACGAATGACCATCTATTTGTAAACGGTGTTTTTATAAATTATACATCACAAGAGTACATGAAATGCATCTTTTATATTAACAAAATAATAGTTGATTATAAATAAGTAATTAGAATTATGTAATTTAATTATTTCTGCTCCTGGATAATATAAATCGAATGTTTTTCAAAATAAAACCGCAAATATATTCATTTGCATAACTCTAGTTATCACTATACTAGTTTTCTCAATTATAGGTCATGTCTTGCCTGATAAGTATAGTATACTTCTTCTTAGAGGTGACGACAGAATAATTGAGCCGAATTTTCAATTCAAATAATCTTATCCTCGGTTTCTTGTTCGAATATACTGACACCCGTATTCATAGACATTTAGTAGCCTCCTAACTTTTTTTTAATCGGTTACTAACTTCATTAGACAATGCAAACACAATACAAAATGAAGTTAGTAGCCGACTAAAAAAGAGTTAGTGGCCTACTAAATGTCTATGAATACGGGTGATAGTATCTACGATCTATGATTTCAAGCTGTAGTCTCAATTCACACACTACGATTAGCTGCTAAACATTGAACGTAACATATTTTCTCTTCAGAACAAATATAATCATTTTGGTATTCGATATTTCTTTCGTAATATGTGTAAAAATTCATTACTTATTTTTTTTTAGATACTTGAAAATTATTTGATCGCGTACAAAAACCGATGTATACCAAAAACTCCATTGATTCTGCACCACCACGTTAATATACATTAAGGAAAAATTATAGATTGATTTACGAAAGCACTATCGGTATTTAGCTTTTTTTCAACTAGCTTATCTAATTCGCAGATTGAAATACAATTATGTTTAGCATGGTGTATGTAGTATAGTAGCCACTCTTCCCACTTTCCCATGATTTATCCAAGTTGCAGGTATCATCGGGCATAAAATATAAAATAAAATCAAAAAATAAAAAACTAACAACAACTTTCTACAACTTGTAATACTCCCCCATATGTTTAGCATTATATAATTTCAACTCGGTTTACACATATGAAGATTAAATATTATTAATTATGTTGTTACTATAGTATAAAGAAAGTGAGGAGGAAAGCATTCGACTTTATGAATCTATCTGCTTTTAAGTTTAAAATTTTGATACACAGCCTTGTGAAGCGTATTGATTACTATTTATCAATAATAATTACATGACGTACGGAAATGTGTTCAGTTAAAGTGTAGTACATATATCACATATGAAATGAAAATACTCTGACTATATCGGCCATTTGCTATCAGATATTTGTATCAAGTAAATAAGAAGAGGGACTACAGAGTATGTACATGATTTACAGTCTCGTACAGTAACACAAGCTCACCGTTCAGCACTTTGGATATTTTACAATAAACATATTTATATGGGAATATGATAGAACAATATGTTCGATTATTTACAACATTCGACTAGAATATATGTTGCTTGGATTAAAAATTTCATTATTTTACAGCACAGAACGGTCAAAATTATTGTATTATTATTATTATTATTATTATTATTTATTTATTTATTTATTTTCTACAGACTGCGCACGAAATGTTTTTTTAGAAAGCTGTATCTTTCGTGATTGAAAAATATAAGAGAGGAACAATAATGACCTTAGCGTATTAGATTGAAATATTTAATTCTCAGTATTGAGCATATAAAATAAAATAATTTATTGGAAACATTTCCAGTCAACACACTCATGATCTTAGGAACAGATTTTTGAAATTCAAGATGACTAAATTGGATATTAACGATCACAGGAAATTTTTGTTAGGGAGCAAATAGCTAGTAGTTTAATATTTTCGAACAGTTTCAGCATTTGAATAAATATCGTCGGAATAGGTCTTTGAAGGCTGTTCTAAATACCATTTCGAGCACAGCCTAAGTGTGTAATGCTAGTCAAATGTGTAGCATTAATTTTACTATTATGCACTGCCAAATAATTTTTATAACGATATAATAGGTACTTACAAACAGTTTTAACTTTATTAGGTATATTTCTTAGAACTGACTAAAATTATTCACAATTTTATGTTCGAATAAATGTGTGATCAACTTTATATAGTCAAATATAACTAGAGGACGTAATTATAAAGAATGTACCATTATTAGAAAACTCCTTTCGTTGCCCACAAGTTTTCGAACTACATATACCCCATTATTTATATTTTCTATCATACATTGATTCTTCTGATATCCAATTCCATCAACATTTGTCCGAAACGTGATCCCGATCAATTTATAAGTACTGTATGAATGGATTTAGAGGAGGTCATACATTTATCGCTCATACATTTCATTGATCAATTGGGGTTGTTGAAAAATATTTAAGGAATCGTTATAAAATCATTTTAAGATCAAGGTTTTCTGATATAGGTCAGGTAGCTACAATAATGAATGATTGGTATTAAATTCTGCTGAGTAGCAAAATTGAATTCCAGGTAGTTATCATGGTTCACTTGCTACCGTGGTATTTTCATAAATTTAACTAGTAGAGAATAATCATTGGATTTGTAATATTTTACACATTGATTCATTAGCATGACTGACTCAGGCCCTATTTTAATGCCATGTTCAATATGTATTTGGAAGTTAAGCGACATAGTACTGCCGGTTTTCTTTAGGAAAAAATACAAGTATCATTAACTTCTGTTAGGTTTATCATATTGAATAACACATGTTTGATGAAACGAGAGATCATTGGTCAGGCCTTTCTTAATTCAGTCATTTTGTCGCTTTTACTTTGATATATTGAAGAATCATTACGAATGATCTTAAATAATGATAAAATTATGCAGCGAAAGACACATTTTATCATAATAAGAATAAGGTGGTGCCCCTTTCCAAGAGTGCACATGTTCAAGAAAGCCTGGAGGGATCTTGGCAGGGCACAACTACCCAACCATCTTCTCCCGACACGGCAGAGCCCATGGCTACAGGTGCACCTCCAGAGCCACCACCTCGTTGCCCTTTCATGAGTTCTAATTGTCTCTTCAAATTCCAGTATAGTTTTGCCAGGGATTCCTATCGTTGATAAAACTTTCATTCAAATATATCCTAAGCAATTACATCGATCGCTGATGATATAACATTAGTGAGTAAAGTGGCTCTAAAGACCTCACCTTTTCATCTTCAAGTTTTCTAAGTTCTTGTTGGTGTCTAAGACTGTCGACGCTAAGGTTGTTGAGCATTTCTTTTCTGTGCTGTCCCAATAGCGCGATTTCAGTCTGAACTTTGAGATATTCTTGAGCAAGTTGCTTGTGTTCCTCAAAGATCTCTCGTGATTGTTGACAGCTATAGTCCGGAGTAAGCGGTCTTAGTTCGGCATCTAATAGCCGATATACGTTGTCCAAATCTTCACTCGTTGTACTGCTTCCTGTAATGGGCAGATTATTTAATTAATCTTGAACACGAACTCTTCTTCATTGTGCAACTGAAAATTTCAAGAGTACATCATTTATGCAAAAATGTTGCAAAAATTTGTATATTTTACCTGCATGCATTGGAATATGTACTAAATTGATTAATTCAACAAGATCTCAGAGTGGTTTTTATCTAGATCAAATATTTTTCAACAACTATGATTAATCAAGCTTTATGAATGTATGATTAATGTACAGTCTACATGGCATTCTATCCACAAGTAGCTAACACTCACTCTTAAACAGTGTTTTTTTTTTTTTTTTTCTTTGTAAAAGATTTCAATACTAACGTAATAGTACCCAGCAGCACTTGAGGGTCTCTGTGCTAGCAATATTGGGATATTCATCGCACATATTGAGCAGTGCACAAAGTACTAGTCCAATTTAGTTAAATGAATACTTTCACACTTATGGTTGTCTTCGTTTTAACATAATCCAATTCCACATTTAAAAAATGACTCTAGAGTTTTTTATCAGTACGTGTACCTACTGTAATCCTTTTTTTTTTTGGGGGGGGGGGGGGGGGGATTTTATGATAATTTTTAGATAACTTTAGTATCAAATAAGCGTGAAATTCAAGTAAGGGTTTTAATATCCATATCGTTATAACAATATACTTTGTGAATGTCGGAAAATCACATGTTTACAATAGACCGCGTTCTAGGATTATAGTTGGGAGGTGCTCCTCCGCAGGCAGTTCGCTTGCTACTAAACAAATGAGTAGCTATATCGGGGAGGCTGACTCAGCCACACCTGCTAAATACTGCCCCCCTCTGGCCTTCTTCTTGGGAGTAGGGTTGGTGAAGCACGAGCCAAGAACAAAACATACTTGCTTTGATTCATCCCCAAGAATTTCTGATCTCTTTGGTCACTTTTGTTGCGTTTCTTGCAAGTTGCAGCAAGACGGACTCTTCTGGATTAGTTTGTTGCTAAATTTAGCACACGGCGTAATTCATTTACAACTCTACCAATATTATTATTATTATTCATAGCATGTGATTTGGAGTTTTATTACGCTTTGATTACCATGTGTTCAGCTCGAAAGAGCAAAACGTTTGATTCAAAATGTTCAAAATTGGAGCAAACTATTCATACCGCATCTCTGTAATTAATTGATTTCACCCTCGGTAGCAAGCCAGATAGAAAGACTGATATTAATTTTTTATACTTGTAAAATAAAGAGTTTGGATCAAATAAAACTATTCCATTGTGAGTAATTTATCCTTCAAATGTTCGCATTAATCTCATAAAAGTAACATTGGCAAGGAGTCAAATGACGGTCAACATTATACTCATCCGTCATTCTGACTTACGCGCAAAGTTAATGCGTCAGTTTTTCCAATATTGTTTTCATAATGTTGTTTATTGTAAAAAAAATTAGGTAATGTGTTGCACTTGGCTCTGAACCATATTATTGTCAAGCATGAATTGAATTTTATACAATTTAACTGAGTAATAATTGCATGAAATTAAATGGGGCGAGTATAAAGCATAAACTGCATGAGAAAATAGCTGAGTAGAATGAAATGATTTTATAGTATCCTCGAAACGTTGAAATAATGCATCGTTATTGTGATAAAATTAATTATGCATACCGGCTGTTTGATCATTCATTTGAGTAGAAAAAAGCCTAGCCATGAACGTGCGTGGTGGTAAAAATAAAAGTATGGTTCAGCGACAAGGGTCAGCACCTCTTGCTCTTATTTTAAACAACCTCTGAATCACTGGATCAAAGCATCTTGTGTATTACGATTTTACAAGTGGGTAGCAGTAGCAACCGCTGAAGATAGTTATACTACAGATTCCCTGTTGAATTAACTCGATTAAAAAGATTTGTAGGAAGTTTCCCAGACTTATAATCCCAGCTGTTTGAACCAACCAATTTGTCTTTCAAACGTAGGTGTAGCTTTGAGTGGAAGGCAATAAACTATTAATTAATCCCGTAGCTTTTTATCCGCACAATTCACACAGAAATGAGATGAAGTAACATCTGAATAAATTTTCTAACTGTTTGTCATGTGGCCATGAAAAATACGCTTTTAAAGTAGCAAATACTAATTTTGCAATAGTTTACCAACGAGGAAGAAAGCATGTAACTTTTACAGGATCATAACGTGCCACGAATTGATTTAATGGAATTTATCGCGCAGAACAGGGAAGTAATTTGGTTGACAGCCTGTGCTGCCTATATATACGAGTCTCAACAAGAGTGTATTCCAGATGAGTCAGCATGCCTTGGTATTCTGGGCCTAAAATATACATCATACTCACACATTTGCTCGTACATGGGTACACACGTGGCAGCGAAGCTATATAATTACTTGAGATTCTTTTTCTCAATCACATTAGTTACTCCATTAGAATGGATTTTTACATTAGTAATGAAATACCACATTGCATATTTCAATAATTTTTTAAACTATGCAAAATTTGTCATCAAATTATCTCATTTAAAATGACAAATATCAACTCAGAGAAACTCTTTGAATATACATAATGCTGAAGACTTTGTATCGATTCAATACAAATAAATTTGTACTCTCACCATTCGAAGTAATTGTATAACGTACCAATTTTGTTTTTTCGTTCAAACTAACTGATGATATTAAGGATTACAAGACTTGATTCAATTCAAATAAAAACCCCTCACAGTCACCAGTGATCTGGTTGTAGCTATGAATAGTGCGTAACGTTCCTCTATGAGTGGGCTCGTATTGGCAGACAGTTTGGTGTCACCAAAACAGCATGGCAAGATAAAACAACAGAATCATCATTTTCGCTAACTGTGAGCTGTATTTAGATCTGAAGTAAACTCAGTGTTCGAGAGAGTAGATCCCAGGATTTACGCTACACTGTCGATCAATGCATTGTTTGGATACACGTGACTTGATTCCCCATCAATTTATCGAGCTTTAGAATAACGAAAAAGATGGTCAGTTTATTCAAGTTATTTGTAGCAGCATTGTCTCAGTGTCGTTCACCCCTCATCCCCCCACTATGCACCCCTGATGTTGTACTCGGTGCGAGCGCAGATACAGAAGGTATGACTCACAACTGGTATTCCCAGAGATAACGTCATTCGGAATAGCCATTCAGTGCAAGTTAATCAAATAACACAAGATTGACTTTTCTTATTGAGGTAAATCGGCACCCTCACTACTCGGAATTCCCCGAAAGTAAATTACGATAATCCAAAGATAGTTGGATGTAAATTTAAGAAGCAAGATCTGTCTATTGGTCTTCTTATCTCTTGATAATAATAACGGGCGATCTATATATTATTCTCAATGCATGATAGAATGATCTGTGCAATTTGGGAGTACCTTAAATTTAAATAGAGAATTAGAGTAAGAGTTTTATTTGCATGCCACGATCTAAGTATCTACGTTAGTCGACTAAGCTACCAAGCTTTCAGGCTCTATGACACATCTGTTAGGCTTTCACACGCGCACATATGCCTGCGGTACCACACGGACACAGGGTGTCTTAGAGGCCAGACATCTGGGGACCAGCTTCTGTTTTATCCTTACTTAATGCTTGCCCCGTATTCTGGCTATTTATGTTTGTATCTTTGCGTTGAGTCACGCCATGGGCTTTCATGTCAGGGATATGTAACTGAATTATTTTTTCAAACTATGTAACAATGTTTTAGATCATTCAAGATTCGAATTGACTCGAGTTTCATAGGAATTAGAATAGCAAGCCGAGCCTTGCGCTTCATCAAAATAGCACATTAATCTATATAGCTTATTTTGGCTTTAGGACATATGTAACTTATTGTCTCTCCAGGATTTGCACCCTTTTCCTTTACATATGTTCGGCGTAATTTAGGTCCGCGAAATTCACTATATCTTTTCCTATAATTTTACAAAGGACTCTGTGATCTTCTATAACTGTTAGACTTGAGATTTTGCAATAACAATAATTGCAGGTGACGGAAATGAATATCTTATTAATTATCTATCGTTTATTCACGATTACGACACATTATTCTCGAATATAATTCATAGGAAAAGTTAATTTCACGTGAAAAGACATAAAAAGATTTATATAAAAATGACGAAGTAATAAATATGTAGAAATATAGATACCTAATTTACTTCGAAATATTGAATCTATTGAAATTAATTGTGATATTAACGATTTTGAATTACCAGTTCTTAATCCGAGCTGTGACCAGACCCATAGCCTTTACACGATCCCAAAATTAGCCCAAGTATTGGATCAATGATCTCAAGCAAGTTTAAGTAACATCAAAGAGTTTACCTTGAATAGCTTTGTTTGTTTTTGGAACCATCTTATCCAAGCCAGCCATGTTTCGTATTTCCCAGGAAGAATCATTGGAGCTCATCTCCCAAGCATTCTGAAAAGAGGTGATGCAATTTTCCCAAATCAATATAAAGTATGATAAATAAGTTAACAGGCTTCGTAGTTATTACTCACCGGATCACATTCCACTTGTAATGGTGCAACGTGGTAATTTGGTACAGAAAGTAACGGCCTATTCCGTTGAGTTACAGGTATACCTCTGGGAGGTCTTTGCGGAGTGGGATCTGATTTTCCACTTATTTGTGAATTTTGTCTTGAATTACTTTGAAGACCGAGGAACTGTGTTCCTGCTTGATTCAGTCTAGATGTAGGGTACCCTGTGTTACATTCAGTCTGCGGTACCTGGGACTGGGACAAGTCCATTTCTGATTGGGTAAATTGAGTTTCAGACATTATCTGATTATCTGTTGGTGTCGGTGTCTGATTTGTTCCATTAGTCACGGAACCATTCACTTGTGAGTCTAACGTACTTGGCATGTCCAAAGTATCGTCACAACCATCTTCCTCCTCCATCTCACTGCCTGAAAAATATAGATACAAAATGAACAAATAGCTTATTACAGAAAACAGGGCCTATGTCACTTTTCAAGAACTGTGAGAAGATGTTAAAACATTTTTTAAGAAACCATTTTGTGATACAGTTCAGAAGTTCTTTAAATATGTTAGAAAACAGACTGATGTCTCAGATTTTTTAAACAGAGCTCTATATTTCAAAACTAAAATTATAAAATGTTTTTGTGTTGTGAGAAAATAAAAGATAAGAAAGCATAGTGATGAGTATCTTGATGATTAAATGAATTCTTTACTATTTTTTAACATGAGAGTGAAGTTGTTCATTTCTTTAGGAATTTTCGATTCTAGTTTCTCAGTTAAGCTTGTAATCTGTGAAAAAGCCTTTGAAAGTAGTTAGCTGCAGAATCCTGTAGAAATATGCGTAATGTTAACAAAGACTTCGAATTTTGATATGACTTTGACGCAAGTTCAGACGTGATTGAGATCACTGCTGTTTTTAAGAGTATAATGATGATGTGGTGAATTTGAGGAGATCGAGTATGAAAAAAAGCTTTGGACATACTTAAAGAGTATTCAACGGGGTCCAATTGACCACTGAAGAATTCTGAAAGAGTGGTCATTATTCTGACCACTTCATCCATCGATGGTCTCTCATCAGGAACCTTTCTCCAACACCTGAGAAAAGAGTAGAGTTATAATACCTTTTATTACAGGTTCAAGAGTGAACCTTCAAAATGATTATCACATAAGTTAAATTTCCTTAGTAAAATTATGGTAATTTTATCTTACCGAGTCATGAGATCTTCTATGGGTTTAGGACAACCGTCCATCAACGGAGGTCTCTGTCCTACATGCACAGCCCACATGATTCTGTATGCAGAACCACCTATATCATCGAAGGGTTTTCTTCTGGACAATATTTCCCATAAAATAACGCCCCAACTAAACACGTCGCATTTTTCTGTGTAACGAGATCCTTCAAAAACTTCAGGAGCCATCCAAGCAGCAGAACCTTTGTTGTTAGTCATGTAAGTATTCAGATCGCAGGCTGTTCCAAAATCACAGATTTTTAGAGTCTGACCACCCAGTATGAGCAGCAGATTCGGAGGCTTTAAATCCCTGTGAAGCACAAAGTTATCATTACTATACGTATTTCACATATTTTTTATAAATAAATAAAACTTCTAACATAGCTAATCACCCAAGACGTGTAAAATTATTAAATTTCTTGTACAAAAACACGAAATAGAATACCATAATCTCTAGCATTTGATAATGTACTTAATGAAGATTTTTGATCAATTGAAAATACAAGACTTATGATCTGCCAATGATTAATTGCCGATGAAATGATCAACGAACCTGTGAATTAATGGCTTTGGCTTCATATTATGAAGATAAGCAACGCCACGAGCGCATTGAAGTGCCCAACTCATGGCATGTCCTGCGGAGAAGTGAGGCTGTGGATTACAGTGTAATACTGTAACATAAAAACGAATAAAATCAGCGTGATAAATAAAAATCAGGTAAATAATGTATAAAAAAATGAGAATATGAATGAAAAATAAACTCGAAAAGACTTGCCGTTGTACAAAGATCCACCCTCCGCATATTCCATAACTAAACATACAGGATTCTTAGTACATGCGCCATAAAGTTTGACTATATTGGGATGCGCAACTCTCGAAAGTTGCCGCACCTCAACGGTAAATGCCTTTCTCTCTCCCTCCGAGTTTATGTGTTTCACCGCAACGAATTGACCTCTCCATCGTCCTTTCCATACAACTCCGAAGGAGCCTTTTCCGACGACCTGTTAATTGTAAATACAATATATTCCCATTATTTTGATAACAGGTTTTCCTCGGGTTTGTGAAGTTTCGAAATGTGGAAAAGGGTGAATGAAGTGCGGGTGAAATTCACGTCAATTTATCAGTCTGTTATAATACTGAATTTTACAAAGTCAACATTGTCTTATTTAATCTTATATTCATCGATTAATATTTTCGATTAATATTAACGAATATTTCCGTATTATCTCTGGGTTATGATTTCGTCGAATGTAAAATAATAGCTACATAAACAAATCTTTGCGTACGTTGCGTTTGTCGATGATAAAACTATGTCTATGTATACGAAGGTGAGGGGTAAGGTTATGTTTTCATAATCGATTTATAATACGGTCTATATTGAGTGACATAAGGCAGTTGATTAACCTATAATTAAATATTTGATAAACATTAGTTAAACTATACACGTAACGATGGTAATCGTAATGAAAATGTGCGATTTTCTTACACATATATCACAAGATTACCTCCTGTGTTTCGATTTCATTGTAGTCAATTTCTTCAACAAACTGTTGCTGATGGCCAGTTCCTTCTTTGCTCGCCATCACATACCGTCAGCATCACATTATTTCCAGGCCGCATTTACCTACCCAGCTAAAATAAATTCCACACAAATATATATATTTATTTTATTAACTGGCATTCAAATTCTTTCGCCATTTGCCATTTTCACAAAACTTTATTCTTCTCTCTCACCGAGTCGACGACGACGACGTGTTTGCGTTGTTTCGAGACGAAGTGGGCGTTCTGTTATATCATTGGTCAAAGATATCGAACAAATAATGGCGATCGCAGACGACGTATTATTATTGGTTAATCGAGCAGCGGGATATTTGAATAATATAAAATTCATACCAATTCATCCCAATTGTCAAATACATTTATTACCAGTGCCTCATACCGGCTAATAATTCATAATTTATCATTCCGAATGGCTTCAACATACTTTTTATACAAATCAATTTCATATTTATGTACAGCTTTAGCGTAGTATCCACGTTACCGCATTCTCGTTATCGATTTCTTGTGTATGGTTCTGTCATGGAGGACCTCTTACTACAGATTGTCAAGGAGGCTTTACACGCAAAATTAGCTAATATACGTAAATCGGCACAAGAAGCACACGGTAAGTTTAGAAATAAAACATTTAATCGATAAAAAATTGGCCAACATGAAACTCAATCTGCGTTCAATTATCGTAGATTTTCTAGACAAACAGCAAGGCCTCTTACGGGATCCTCCGCACGAACTACGGGCGAAATGTCTTCACACATTTCAACTAGCTTTAGAAACAAGGAGAAGCAAATTTGTCGCCTTTGGTCTTGCTGGCCTACATGTACGTTTTCATTATCACACCCATTTTCAAAATTCGTTTATAATTGTTCACATTATCGCATTCTAGATTTTAACATTATGCATATACATATATATATATATATGTATTACATACACTCATGATATCCTTATCTATAGATCACAGCAACCACATCCTGGGTGGTGAAGTTAAGTTCATGCATCCATCATTTTTTTCTTTGTCATACTCAATGACAAAATTCGCTTATATGTGTTTTAGAAATCTCCCATACTTGTATCAATGTTTGATTTATTTGAAAAAAAAAACTCTTATATTCCTCGTACTGTGAAATTTCAATAAATTTTTCCACCAAATAGAATAGTCTATGTTGATATAGGGACTAATGTTAGCTCATTGGATCGCTACAACTGTATACAACACGCATAGGTATATACAGCGAATCAAATTTTTACAGAAAATGCTTAGGGATGATAGATTCCAATCTCCGTACGAGCCGGAGGATGATTCCCTGTGGCTTCCAGCCCAAATGCTGCATGCAATGGGCTCTATTTTGTCACAGTCTGATGATGCGCAGACAGATATGCTCAAAGTAAGGAAATAACGATATGGAGTTACTCGTTACATCCTTTTTCTTCTAGGATTGATACAAGACTAAGGGTCAACGCATACTATGCCGAAGCGATGCGAAACGAAGTTTCAATAACATGATTTTCTTATGTTTTTTAAAGTAGTATGCACGCACACTCATAAGAAAAGCATGTTAATGAAACTGCGTTTCGCATCGCTTCGGCAGAGTGCGCGTTGACCCTAATGAACGGAACACTTCAATTCAACATTCGGATGAAACGTGCAGATACATACCCGATTCTTTAATCAGATTCAACGATTGCTTTCAGGTGTTATTACAAGTAGCTTGTTCCTCGTATTGGACGATGAATGGGCGACTTATAATTGCAGTATTAACAACGTGTAGCGAGGCGTTTGAGAATGGGAATCAAGCAGTTAGAACTGCTGCGCAAGCAGCAACTAGTCAAACTCTAAGATCCTTTTGTTTATTTTTAGGTAATATGACGATAGATATTATCAATTTTTTGAAGATTCGTAGTACATATCGACAGCTTAATAACATAGTCGCGTAAGCGACAAAATTGGCCTTTTTCGAGGGTAGACGGACGTATCTCTAAAAAAATTGCAAAAATGAAGAAAAAATGGAGATACGCTTCGGTCACGTGAATCTCAAAAAATACCAAAATTCTGGCGATTATGTGACTATGTTATTACGCTGTTGATATTTGTTTTATAGAATCGATATGATAATAATAAAGAGTTTTGTCATATCTAGATGAAGAGTGTCAAGAAATGGATGAGAACGCTAAACGAAATAAAAATATTCATGAAAGAGGAGTATCTTGCTTCAACGAGGCAATACCAATACTTCAGTATATATGTAGCAAGTTAGACGAAGCTCAAACGTAAGAACCAACAAATTTTAGAGGAAAAGAGGATAAATTCTATATCCGAGTCTCTGAGTTGAACCAAATGTGTTAAAAATAAAATTGATGTGAAATTGAATACCAAATGAGACTGTGAGTGTCATAACACCTTGTGAAAACAGTTTTTCCAATAACATTTCAGAAACGGACGTAACGGAACTACAGTTGTATTTCTGCTGGAATGTTTACACACGTTGATATCATCTCTTCCGCAAAAAATCCATACCAATACACATTTCACTACTTTTTTGTGGCAAAAGTTTTGCCCTGCTCTGATAGCTTTTCTCGGCACACCAAGAGTAGACAAAACGTTTACATCGAGAGAAGGAAAAGACACAGAAGTAGGCAGAGGATCTGGTTATCTAGCAACGGCATTGAGTTTCGATAGTCATCAGGCTAAAACTGTTTATAGGTATAATAACATCGATGAATTCCTTTCAGAGACGCTAGACATTGATCGAAGAAGTTTGCAGTTTTCATTTTATCTTCAAAAAATCGATTAACAAGTTAGTAATCAATATATCTTTCAATCTGCAGCATCGGAACAGAGTTAGTCCGACTGGTCGGCTGCGTTGGATCTCTTCGCCCAGTTCTTGAGTCAGTTTTCCATAGAATGTTGTTATACCCGCCGCCTCAGCACAGAATAGAACCTTTGAAAGCGCTTAGAGAGCTGTTGCGCAGCCCGAGTAGAATGGTAGATTTTGCAGGACCTTTATTAGTCGAGGATGAAAAAGGGAGTCAACAAAGTGATATGGCGCTAATGAGATTGTAAGTTGTTGAAGAGTGAACTGTGCAATCATGTCCTTACATGTAACACAGTTCTTAAATTGGGAAATGAACTTGAAGGCATCTCTTTCATTCGTTTTTTATGTAAATTATTTTACTTCACAGAGTTATGGACTCGATAGAAGAATCTACGACCGCTGGGCCTATGGTACTCCACGCTAGTGTCTCCTGTGTTGTCGCAATGCTTTCCGCACTGCAGGAACTCTGCGAAGGAAAAGCTATAAGCCACAATTATACTTGCACAATTAATAGCTTATACGATGATCTTGATAGCTGTAACTATCAAGGTCCGTTAACTTATCAGAGCATGGCTAGGCTGCCAAAAACGTATCGGTAAGAAAAGCTGGCTATTAATTTGTATCAATGATATTCTGTGATGAAATGATTTAGGGAAACGAACGAATTTCGTAATAAGTATCTTACGTGATTTTCAGCGAACAATTAGAGCTTATGAAAAAAGTTAACAACTCCGAGTCAGATTCATCTGGTCATGGTCTTTCTGAAAATGGAGATTCGACGGACACAGAAGGTCCGCAAAACGAATCCGACATAAATGAAGAGAATAGTTTAGATGAAAATGACTATTCTTTAGAGAATGAGAAGCAAAGATTAAGATTAGAAAAATTGCCCAAGTGCCTGCACGTCGGCAGACAGATTGCCGAGGAGTGTAATGTCGATGTGGAAAGGCATAACGCCAGATTATTTGCAAAGACTATAAGAACAGATTTAATACCAATGGTATCCACGTTGAGAAGTAATATTCAAGTCGACGAAGCGTTCCAAAGTTTTGCTTCAGAATATTGCCAAGGTATAATTAATCAGAGGCAAATTATGCCCGTAATTTGTTCACAAAAGATGATCTATTTTTTGTCTATACAGGTGTTTTCGCTGAGCAACAAAAATTACAGGCTCAAGGAGATACCAGCGTCGATACCTGCGCTCTGATAACGATAATGAACGCTGATGGAATTTACTTGGCTACTTACGCCGCTTTGCTGTTAAATCTGAAGTTGATGAAAATCAATTATTATAACGATGATACTCGACAAGTACCAATCAGCGAGGTACAGCCATCATTCTATTTTTCTTTATATATGTAAATGAAAATCAAGAAACAACTAATAAATTTCTAATAATTTCCAGGAACAATTCGTCGAGGAAGTTCACGGCTCTGGCGTACTCGTCTACCTTTCAGCTACATGGCTATCCGAACTCTATCAACAAGTCTTAGCATGTAATCTTTTGGAGAAATGCGGATACCATCCAAATACAAAAGAGAATAATGCATTGGTGAATGTATTAACAGGTACCATCCATCAGATCGGTTGTTCAAAGTTAATCAATCATTGAGATTGATGTATAATTTTGCATCAAATTGTTTTCAGATATCGATGGGCTTGGTAGTAGTCTTCAAAGTGGTCAACTTCTATCAGACTATCGGCGCCTGGAAAGAGCTCAACCCTCCCACATCGATCCCTCGCCAGAAGCGGAGGCAGGAGCCAAGCTTTCACGGAGAGTATTGACATGCTGTTGGGGAAGCATGATGACGGTATTAACTTCGGGCCTAAATCCTTCCAAGGAAGAAAATACCAAAGGAATTTTGAACAGAGAAGGTGGAAGAAGAGGAGTTAAAGATACAGTTGTGCTGGCTTTAGAAGGACTGCACAAAGCTGCGACTTTGAGCAATATTTTAGGCAATATGATAATTATATTCATATGATAATTACGGATTTTTCCATTTCTTTGTAAATCAAGGCTTAACCGATCCGGGCTTTTACCGATTTTTATAGGTCTTCAAAACCGGTGCGGCTCGATATTTTCTCTCCTCGCTAAGGCGTCTTGCAGCGAACAATCCATATCAAAGTTAAGACGGACTAAAGACGTTCTTAGACTTAAATTACAAAACAAGGGAACTAACATACACACATCTCATGCGTTAAGCATGGAAGTTTTACTGGCTAGAGGGCTCGAATTGGGCAGTCATAGCAGTGACTGTTGGCCTCATGTTTTTATGTAAGTTATTATCCAGTTTAGATATGATCACATTCATTCCGTAAGACGGAACGAAAAGAAATATTGCATGTTAGGAGATGAAGATAGGCTGATAATATTTCTGTTAATATGACATTGAATCACTTGTTCTATATATTCGATATACTTATTTGATTTCTTCATTTCAGATGTTGTTTATACGTGTGCAAACTAGAGCATGGATTTTTCAGTAAAACTCAAAATCACAGTTTACCAAAAGCTCCACAAAAGAAAGACAACAACATAGGAGATAATAAAACTACACAAGAAAGGCTGAATCTCACCTTTAATTTGACCGACGAAGATGAGACTTGGTATGTTAGAATAAAACGACAATTATTAATCTCGATATATGAACTTGTATGGAGTTTTGGGTAATCTGGAAAATTTAATCTTTCAGCGTTGATGTGTACAGTTTCCTTTCAACTCCATACAATCAAAATGTGACGTCAGACTCCATCCCAGAGATTATACAAGAATCGAACGCAGATAATCATTTCAATGGTATTTTACCAGCTGATTATGCAGCCAAAATTATTTGCGTGTTGTCGCAGCTAGTCGATAGACTCTTTGAAGATGCTGCATTGAAGTTGAATTTAAGAGCGCTTTGCTCGTTTCTTAACGCTTTATGCAAAGCGAGTCAAGCGCAGTTGTTCAAAACAACAAACGGGTCGAAAGAGAACAAGCGTTTTTGGTGGAGAAGAACCAAGCCAAGAGAAAATGACTTGAATGTACTATTGTTGACGAGACTAGGAGCGGTGATGTTGAAATGTGTAAGGAGTGGCCGGCCGTTAATTCATATCATGAGGGTAGGCAGAATTCATTCACAGAAGAATTTCTAACTCCAGTTTAATACGATCGAACAAAGTTAATCGAATATTTTCTGTAATATAGGTATGGAGCATATTGGGGCCCCACTTTATGGAAGCTGCTTGCCACAAGGATCGTGCTATTTCCAAAAAAGCTGTCCAATGTATTCACGACTCCGTCGCTGCGTTGTTAAATGAACAAATAGAATTGCCACACTTTCATTTCAACGAAGCTCTATTCAAGCCTTTTGAAAACCTACTTTGCCTCGAACTATGCGATGGCGATGTTCAAGACCAGGTATGTAGAGTCTAGTGTGAGCGAACAACCAGATTGAAAATATTATTGAAAATAATCAAAATCGCAAACGACTTCAATTTTCCAAGTTATGAAATCAATCTTTCTGCTCACTTGGGTTTCTGTCCGTCTCAAGACATGCAATATTTTCTTGAAGTTATCGGAAACACCAGAGTCTGGGTTTACAGTGAGGTAAAGATGATTGTTTAATTCCCAACAGATCGTAAGCTGTATTTGTGAATTTGTGGAAACGAATAGAACCGAAATTCGTTCCGGCTGGCGTCCGTTGTTCGGAGCATTGCGGGTGGCTTCTGTGGGAAATTCAGATTCCATAGAATCAGAGCCTCTTCTAGAAGTGTTTAAAGTATTTCTCTCAACGGATAATACCTTAGTATTTGCAAACGCTGCTCTAGATTGCATCCTCTGTTTACTGAGGCACGTTAGAGGCCCAAGTGACAATGGAATCGAAGAAGAAACTGAATCAAAGAAAATGCAGCTCTGTGTAGAGAGTTTAAAGTATTTATTGAGCTGCAGCGACATATTAGCATCGATGTACTGCATGCCTGCTTGTCCGATATTTCACTCGGCGCAAAGAATCCAAGTATCAACAATCCCGCAATATGTTGACGCAGTTATACCCAATCTTGAATTAACTACCTTTGATCAAAATCACGCGATAGATTCTTCCCAGGAAAAGATTCCGGAAATATCGTACAAGATATTGTCAACTAATGACGGAGTCATTACCACATTACAAAACTTGGATAAACCCAGCGGAATACTAAGGGTATGGTATTTATTGATCGAAGGACTAGCCAGCGCTACAATGATCTGCCCAAGAAAGTATCAGCCGCATACTTTAGAAACCTTGTTCCACTTGTTAAGAGATATATTGAATATACCAGGACCCGAGTTCGGACTTTACTGTGTCAATCATTTGTTGTTACCGATGGTACAGAACTGGCTTAGAAAAACATCAAAGATATTTCGAGGATGGGACAACTTTGCTCCCAATTTTAAACAGTGTTGCGGATTGACTACAGACTTGGTTGTAGATTACCTGACGCATTTGCAAGGTAGTAGATGTTCTGTTATTCTCTTATTAAATCAGAAAGTTCAGTACTATAACATGATTGGTAATAATAATGAACATAGGGACGTTATACATGATCATTAATCCGCAGTTCTATAATTTCAGGACCTGAAGTTATTAGAAACGAGTCATTCTTGCCAGCTACAACATTGATGTTAAAACAACTACTTCTTGTTATGGCTGAGTGCGTTGTTCAGCCTACGGAAAGCATCGCAAGATTGGGATGCGCTTGTATCAGGTGAGTGATCAAATTTTTTAAATGATTGAAAATTTACCAATTATTCAATCATAAAAATATCGGATTTCTTGTAAAAAAAAAAGCTTTTTTCGTTTTTTTGTTTTTGTTTTTTTTTGCTTGAAGAGTTTATCTAATATAATTCTCACCCAAATTACTTTCTTTCAACCGCTCTGCTATGAAATAAGAGTGAAAAGCGCGTCTTTGGTTGAATGAAAGAAAGACAAAAAAAATAAATTAAAGAAATAGCAAAAAAGGCGCGCGTTTGTCGACGATTTGAATTTGAATGTATGGTCAGATGTTATTTTAATTTACACTGGGGTTCCCCGCGCTTCTATATAGTATATGTATATATGCGTGAGACTAATATACTATACATATATATATATATACGACGAGTCACTCGCTCTTCGAAGTAGGTAAATAATTATAAAATCTCATTTCTGCAACGAAGTGTGTAAGATAATAACGAAGCTTGACAGGCTGTCGGATAGAATAAGGCAGCCGCGGAACCCAATACCCTGGCCTGATCATGACACACAGACAAATCTGAACCAATATTATGAAAGGAAACTGAGTTCTGTGCTATAACTACTTGTAATATGTATAAATACACAGAGATACATATACACACGCACATAAGGCATATACAGTCGTTCAACTTCGGACACATTTTCCCCATATTATAACGCCGCACACATCCAGTAGTAATTCTATCCCTTGTCGGGGTATCGGTGTAACCTTAGCTAACTTAAAAAAAAAAAGAAAAAAAAAGAGGAAAAAAAAAGAAAAGAAAAGAAAAAAAAAACAAAAACTGCTACAGGTACGCGGGCGCGAAAATTATATCAGCTGATATGTAATTTGAATGTTTTTTTTCGTTATTCTCTTTTTGTTTTTTGTTTTTCGCGCAAGTAAATCGAGGTCCTCTTTTCCTTTTCTTATATAATTTTGTCTATTTTTCCTAAAATATATTGTCTCTGTGGGTGGCTGACATTGCGGAGACAAGTCAAGGAGGCTTATAATTTGGTGTATAAAATTCCCCGCATTTGTATTAACTACGCGGCTGACATTGAGGCAGGTCATTTATCTTCGCGGAATCATTAATTGTGTTTTCTTCGATCTATCTACGCACGACTAACATTAACACCAGCGTTCATGAAGGCATACATATTCAACACACACATACATATAATATAATGAATTTACGTCGTTCATATAAATAGAAATCAATTAATAACACGATTTGCAAAATTTTTTTCTTCTTCTTCGTCTTCTTCTTTTCCCCATCTATTATTTTATCCCGGGTGAAACTCGCTTTCATTATAATGATTATATCATCATCGCGAATTGCCAATGTGCGTATATTTCTATCTAGACACGTTTTGGTCAGCGGGGGTCCTATGCTAACACCCGAACAATGGGAAGTATGTGGCGTTGCCTGTTATCGGGCGTGTTCAAATTCTCTTCAAGAACTTCACCAGTTAACAATGGCATTCTCGTCACGTTCAGAATCATTTTACGGAGATGTTGCCCAGGTCAAGGTAGCTGCACGTCGAGACGCTACTCAAGAAGAATCTGAACGTCTTCGTCAACTCGCCACCCAGGTATGTTTCTGATTTAATTTCATTTCATTTAATATGAACATATAATAGGAAGAAGTTTCCCTCAGCCATGGAATAATGTTATCAAATTTTAACACACTAATTCAAATTCTCTATTACCTACCTACTCGCCCATCATTTTATACCAGATTTTATTCTTTAGTTTTCGGTAACCTCGTGCGATCTTTATCAAACAAACACAGTAGATCCTCACTTTTTGTAGGAATTTATTGTTCTTATCACTTTAACCGATATTTCTTGTATGCCCCCCCCCCCCCCATTCAACAGAGGTTTGTATATAATATTCAGACTATATATTAGCTGTAGAAATGAATTGTACAGGATGCTTCAAGATCGGTGATTCGATTCGTGGCATACATATCTATACATTAGTAGTGGAGTATGCAGTATGCTGGACGATGAATTGCGTTCTTCATTAAACCTGACTTTTACCTAGTGCAGGTGATAAAAAAGACGTGAAATTGTGCATGAATAATTTTCCCCTTTCATTTTATTATACAGTGAATTAGTGATTGCAACGAAAACCGATTATACTTTTATTCCATATCCAAAAGAATATGAGGTGCAGTTGCATTTTTATCTTGGCACTCGGCATGGTCTTTGTGGAAGCTATAGTGTGTGTTTTTTTTTTTTTTATTCATTTCTTCATGTCAGAATCAAATCGTCATTAACAATTACTGCTCTTGGAGCGTTCTATCTTTGTATAGCTTGATGTAAACGATTTTATTATTGTATCAAAGCTTGTGTTAATATAATCCACACGGGTAAATTTAATCGAAAATATCATTGAGCATAATGTAATTGAACTTATACCGATACGTAATTTGAATGGTTGTACTAATGATGAAAACAAGGCCATCGTATATTTTTCGTCCTACGAAGATCGCACTGACTTGGTACATAACGTCCTGTCTCTGTGACGTAAGCAATCGCCTTGTGGTCCGATACACAAACAGAACGTTTTTTATTTTAATCTCGTAAATATTCGCGGACCGTGAATCAACCGGAGATCATAAACCGATGATATTGCGAAATAATTAATTCAAGCTTTCCTTGTTTACCGTATGTATGTATGATGTATATTTTATACACCTGATGTTATACAGTCATGCATATACAAAGGTACCTATTCATTTATCTCTGCAACCCACGAAGTTCCGAAATATTCTCTTTTCCACCCACGACGTAGCCTAGAAGTCCATTCAAAGTTTAAATAAAATTTAACACGTACAATTTAGCGAACGAAAATCGGCC
Organism: Tenthredo livida; assembly: GCA_963992785.1. Lineage (NCBI taxonomy): Eukaryota > Metazoa > Arthropoda > Insecta > Hymenoptera > Tenthredinidae > Tenthredo > Tenthredo livida. Next base: position 8,899,127 of record OZ023066.1, on the reverse strand, counting down.
GTGACAATTTATGCCTTCGGGGAAAATGGCACAGAAAAAATAACAATTTTACGCCGAAGAATCGGTTCTCAGATTTTAGCGGATCACGTTTTTTCGTAAAACTCAATTTTTTAGGAACCCTGTTGCAATTGCGAACATCTATTCGCTTAACTTATTTTTTGAAAATTTCCAATGGTACAAAAATTGCGTCTATTCGAGTACCAAAATATTATAACTGTAAACGTTTTTCAATTTTGAATAATCGTCAATTTATTCCTCCCTTCATGAAAAGAACGTTTCTTCTGTGCCGTCTTCGCTTGATTTGCATAACTATAAAATATGTACTCAACAAAAATTTCTTCAAAGATCGTTGATTTTTTTTTTTATAAACGACGCGTTGGCTTGAATCCTTTTTTTTTTTCTTAAAATTTTGAATGGACCGTCTAATGTGACTGCTCAGGTGAGCCAGCTGCGTGAGGCTCTGGCTGCCATCAGGAAGCAAAGTGCAGCCATTCTGCCACAAGGGCCTTTCGATGACAGCAGAATAGAGCCGACACTGTTGAACCATCTGAATCAACTGAATCACCTGAACCACCTGAACCAACTGAATCAACTGAACCACACAACTGCCCCCGGTTGTAGACAGCACACGACTACACCCCCAGATTACACTAACACTCCGTCGAACATGGGGCCGCACTGGCTCTAGCCATTTACGGTAACTCACGTCATGGATTTTAGTTTTTTACCCGTTTAATCAGTTCTCAAAGTAAGTCTTCTCCTTACAATGAACAGTTTTATTGAAGAACGAATCAGTCTGGTCAGTTTGGTCTTTCGGTCCTTCGTTTATATCCGATTCAAACGATTTTTCTTCACAATCAGACGTATACCTATATACGAATATCAATGAAATTGCTTGAAAGTTGGCTCCAGACTTCGGCCTGTTTTGCCAATTATTTAACTTGCCGCATTAACTATGAATACTGACTTTGACTTGTGACGAGGATACCCTGGATGAAACAGATTAGGCTCTCGTGCATAATCGTGGATTTAAAATGTTCAAGTTTCACGATGACGAGCACCACGGTGATCCGAGTCTGAAATTAATTTCGTTGACGTTTGGAAATCCAGAAAAAGTAGTGGTTTATCTAATGCTCGCTATTTTCTCTAACTAGCTTACGTTAGTGAGTTATTAAAAATAAATTCATTCGTAATAATGAAAATAAAAAAAAAAAAAAACAGATAGAGCTGATTGGCTGCCCATTTTAATTGCTCGCTCAGAAGTCACTAGTCACCGCTCTCATTCGTTCATTGGTTTGTTAAATCTTATTTATAATTTCATTTTACTCTCACCCTGATTGTCTTACGACGATGATTTCAACCTACTCCTCAATCCTTGCTCTGGGTTCGCACTGGCAACTTTAGTTCAACGACACTAGCCAGTCTTCTTAACGGAAACTATTGCAAATTCTGTTTCATCAGTGCATCAGGTACGACTAAATAGTACCGCAACTAAAGATGCCACTGCACACCTGGCTTGATTGTGCAGGATTTAAATGTGGTGTGCAGTTTTTTGCCATATAAAAAACAAAAAAAAAAACGAAAAATCGAACTAAACAACAGAGCGATATTATTTTCCTTGACGGCGGAGGAAGTCATTTTAAAGATATGATGCTCCGCTGATGATTAATGAATCGCCTTTGTGACTTACATTTGATATTTGGCAGAAAAGATGGTCATGTTCACATTGGCTACCAGGAAGACAACGCTCTTGTTTGTTTATGGTATTTTCCCATCGTTTGCTGTGTTCATTTTCTTGTAACACCAATATTATCATAAATTCATAATTCTCGAAACGCTAAGAGATAAAATAGGCCATTTACCCGGCGTTCGTGCTTTTCTCATTCCATTAATCACGTTGAATGGCCTTTGAGAGAAATTTGCATGACAGTATAAATACCCATCAACATATTACATACATATACCTAGCGAAGGACCCATTACCTTATAGAGACCCAACCATCAAGTTGCACAGTTTGTTTTATTATAGTCACCGCTGAAATCCATGGCTTGAGACCATGGCTATTTAATAGTAACTCACATATGACACTTAGGATCGCTTCTGCTACGTAGATCGCACGTGTTTTATTCCTATTTATAAACAGTTGTGATTAATTACTATTAAGATTCACTTTATATAACTCACCCACAGCAATTCGTATGTACATCTATTATTATCTATAACCGCGCGCGCGCACCGTCATCACCGTTGTGTTTCTTTCTTTTATCTCAAACCTCAAGTTCACCAAGGAAAGCGTTGCTTGCAAATTTCAGGTCTTCCTTCTCGACGAACAACGCGCTGAAGAAATTCCTTCTGCAGCCGATGACAGGTCCTTCGTATTTCTGCTTTATCCACCCTCGATCGCTACCACTCTCAATCCCGATCTTTACATAGTGAGAGTTCAGCTGAAAGCTCTGGTAGTCGGCCTTTTGGTCCATCAAATGCTGCTTCGTTGCATAGCTAGCGTCCTCCTTCACGGGACTAGACAACTTATACCTAGGTGAGATATCGTCGTTACACAATTAACGATTCTTGGTATTCCAAAGCATGAAAATCAACGGATATTTTACTTGGATTTTAGCCTCGTCCAAGTGATTCTACAACCGGCTACATCGCCGGTTTCCAAAAACTCCGAAAAACTACTGCCCGGGTATTTATCCTTCATGAATTCATCCCATATCGACACTTTCCTTGCCGCATTGGATTTGTCCCAAGCTGCAGCCCTGAAGTTCGATTCCAGACCCGGCCTAAAATTCCTCGTACAAAAGGTGGCGAATCTTGACCAGGCCGCTAATTTATACCAACAAGCAGGCGCCGCCTGGACTATCAAGGTTGTTACTCTGTTCGAATTGTGTCTGGACGAGATATCAAAAACTGAAGCTGATGTTGACACGGTAAAACTCATTCTGAAAGAAAGCGCAGAAGATTGCGGTGAGCTCTGCCGAGACGAATTTAGCGAGGAAAGAGATGAGGACCAGACGAACAGAAACAAGTTCGCCAATCTTTCGAAGTATTTGAAAAAGCTGCAAACCACTTTCGACAAATTGTGCGAAATGTACGTCGAGGTTGTAGTCGATAAAGACGGAAAACACTCCAGGGTTGATCAGTTTGCGAGTCAGTCAGTCTTTTTCTTGGTCGCTCAGCCTGACGACTACCCCGAAATAAAAGGGAAAGAGATTTCCGAGCGAAGAAGTAGTCGAGAAAAGGTTCAACCCGCGCCGATCGCGGTTGAGAATTCGGCGATTAATTTTACAGACAAGACTGTAGAGTCAACGGCGGAAATGACGCAGCAAATTGTTGAAAACTTGGAAACAGATTCTTCCGACGATGATGACGAGGTCGAGATCTACAACCCGAATCTAGACGACGAGAGTGGACTCGAAGAACTCGGACTTGCCGAAAACGAGGCTAGACCATTCAGGCTCTCGGATCTTGCGGTCGAATATTCAACCGATTCTGGACCAGAATCAGAACCGGAGTCCGAAACTGACAACTCTCGACCAGCTTCTCGGTTGGGATCAATCAACGATCGTATACCTTACTTAGATCAGTCTCGCGAAAGTTCTAGAGAGGGTTACGTCGACGCAACAAACGATGAGGAGATTATGAATCGCATAAATTCATTGGCGCCGTCTCGACTTGATCACCATGATTTCAGGGGAGATCAAGGACACGGAAGTAAATATGGGTCCAGGGACCGAGCGGCTCCTCGTCTATTAGGAAAATCTACGCTTTTGTCGCGACAAAATTCGCTGAAGTTTGTCTTTGGACAGACCGAAGAAGATCGGATGAGGAATTCACCGCCACCTTTGAGGTCGCAGTCAGTGATGGAACTCCGGAAGACATGTGGAGTGAATAAAGGTACTGGAAATTCTCCGAGAATCAGACCTTCCCAGTCGGTTTCTGAGTCTCCAAAGTCTAGATCAGCTTCGAAGGCGAGTAATAGCTCGCAGCAATTTGTACCGAAGGTCTTGCAGCGGGCAGAAGACGAGCCATCGAGTACTGGGTCGCCTGTGAAAGGCGATGGAGAGGTTGTCGAAGAGGATAAAGTAAGCGCTTTATTAGACGCTTACAAACGTAGTAAAATTGGACTCCGCACAAATCCATTTCTCACGGATAAAACCAGCGAGGAAACGAGGAATCGACAGCCTCCGGTTCCTCCGGAAGTCGAGTTACAGAGGAAGAACAGTATCTTCAAGGATAGTGAAGCGCACTGTAGAGCATGGGCGGAAATTTTAAGTTCTGCTTTGCAGTGGGCCTCCGTTTTACCGGTGAGTCTCTCATTTTATACATCATTTTTAAAGACAAGATCTTTCACCAGTTCGAATGATCCTATTAAAAATTCACTAGCGTCGTTATTCTTTAGCGAAATCAAATTTCAGCTTGCAATTTAGAAAAAATCGAAACCTTCGACTCTTCAGTTCAGTCGAATTATTCGATTTCACATACGAATCTTGAAGATCAAAAGCTTCGTTTATGATATAATAATAATGAAAAGATCTGTATCAGGAAATAATTGGGCAATATTGCCTATGGCACGAAATCCATCTTCGTTTATTGTTTTTCACCATAGGACGAGAAGCTGGCACCTCTGCTTCCTGTCCTAGTCGGTGGTGTTCAGACTTTGACACGACACGCTGCAGATCCTCCGCTAAAACAGCATCTAGCGGTTCTATTTCATCGGATTGCAGTATTGTATGGTTTTTCAACTACATAAAAAAAAAATCAGAATTTTAGTTTACAATAGAACGGCGCTTTCGTTAGGAACCTATTCGTAACTTTTAAACTATTTTAAACTGCATTTAATAATTCTACAACGTGGTGGGTCTCTGGCAAAACAGACGGATTACTTCATCCACCTCGATGTATTTGATAGAATGGTAGACCTGCGGGATGGGATGCCAATCACTTAATTATGGCTGCCTTTTATCTTTATATTTTTTTAATTCACTCTCACGAGAGTATATGAACACTGTTTCAAGAATCGGATCAGTGATTAGTTTTTCGAACAGTTACTACGGTTATAATAGTTTTCATATAATTCAATAATTTAGTTATTATATAGAAACGATCTAAAATCTTTTCTACGTCTTTTGAAATTAATTAAAAATTCATCATTTCTACAATTTATTGATCGTATTCTTAGGAAGAACTTTAGAACGTTCTCTCCGGCTGTGAGGATTTTCTAGTTTAAGTATCGTAAGTTAATTTTCCATTTTTTTCTTCTTTTTTTTTACTAATAATACAATTCTAGCTGTAATAAGTTTTTTCTTACTAATTTTATTCAATTTCTTCGTTCACCTACAAGCTTAGAAAGAATAATAATCTCGCATAAAGAAATTGCCATCCCATTTTTAGTTGTATACCATTTCGGAGTCTTTGTAACCAGGCGAATGATAACGATTATTTATTAATATAATATGATAAAGAGTTTCATTAAATTTTAAAGCGTAATGAAAATGCTGGCTAATTTTATGTGGTATTTTAATAAAAGTTTTTAAAACCACACAAAAAAAGAAAAGATAAAATACAATTTTAAGATAATAAAACAAAAATGCCTACTTAAAAATATGTGTACTATATATTATATATTATATATTATATATATATATTATTATACGATACAAAGATTATATAAGCCAATTATTATCGTATTATATATATATAAAAAGGACGCTCTATACGTACTATGATACCATATTCTTGCATGGATATAATATAGATGTATTTAATGTTATTTTTTGGAGCATATTACCAGTATTGTACCTTCAAGACAATATACTGTACAATAAATAAAAAATAAAAATGAAACTGAGAATGAGAGTGAAAATAAAACGAAAAAGGAAACTCTAATTATTTTATTATTCATCTTCTTCTTCTTCTTCTTCTCGCGGCTTTCATTCCCTTCCAGAGAGATTTATCACATGTAACTATCTATACTATACTACCTATGTGTGCTCCGTAGATTCTGACTCCGAACTCAACTCCTTGCCGTGCCTCCTTCTATTCGTAATGTTTATTTATGCTTTTTGCGTTTAACTGTATGCTGTGGTTTCTTCGCCGCAAGTTCCAAGCTTAGCTCCAGCAAGTCGTAACTTTGTCAACCGCTTCCTGGACAGCGATATCGCCAGGGCGACGAAGAGGTATGTTGCTAGCATGTAAAAACTCGAGGGACATTTGATCGGTAGTATTTTCGTTCTGTGTTTCAAGCATCAAGGAATTTGATACGCGCATTGAACCACTCAATCGTGAGCCACTGGACTACCAACTAGAACGAGACATCTTTCCCATTTCTTTCCATATCACATGTATTCCTCTTCCACATCTAACGTTTGATCCTGATTCCTTATTCCTATTACAATCGTGAATGAAATCTTAATGCTACCCGAGTAGAAATTTATATTCCTACTAATTTCTAGGAAAATCAATACATTTTATATAGTCTTTGATTTTTGATAATGAATTGCAGATTTTCGTAATTTTTGTTTTTAAAAAAAATTCGTTCTTCTTTTTCGTTCAAAGTAGAAGAAAAAAAAAACTAAAATTTCTTATAAAAAATTAGGAAACATTCTGAGTTTCTCTAATTAATCGTAGAAATTCGTAGAATTATTTACACAAGGGTGTGCAGTAGGGGGTGGGTCCTTAATTTGATAATTTTCGAATCTTTCAAGTTTTGGGGCAGTGTTTAGAATTAAGATAGAAACCTGGGGCTTTGGCTAAATTTTTTTGTATATATTTGGAGACCTTCTGGCCCATGCGAGCATTGAAACTCGAATATAACAGAATTAAGGACCACCCTAGTGTACAGCTCATCTTATACCGAGAGTCCAAGGTGTCTCTGTATAAGAATCCTCGTTTATTATACTGTCTGTGAAGTTGTTGAAATAATTGCCGCATTACTACTACACGTAGCAATTCTTAAGTCGTCGTTATCTTCGATATTACGACGTGACCAAGAGACCGAGAGACGTCCTCTTCGTAGGGTTTAAACTCTGGTGTAGCGATAGTTGAGCCGGTGGATTGGTCGGCGCGTCTGCGGTCGCCCGCGAGTGTCACAGCTCCTCATAAAGAGTAGAGCTTACGATCACCTCGCTGTCTTGGCGAAGCTAACTCAACAAAACTATTCGTTTTCACGTCGTAGGTACGCGCAGGCATGATTCTCAACTCTGAACGCGTGAAACAATAAAACTGTTTCAATTTCTTTTTTTTATGTTTTGCGCTAAAATGAGTATGAAAAAACCTCCCCTATGGCGCCTTTCGTTCGAAAGTTCCACCGCATCACGAGAATGCGATTTCATCTATTTATTTCATCCACATTCGGTGTTTGAAATTGGTTGTAAGATTCATTCATTTTTCAAGAATACTTCAGAAGGCAAAATGTTGGCAATGCACAAAAAAAAGTTCGGAACGGTCTAGTCAGTAAATAACAAAAATCGCGAGCTATGATTAGTTTGACTTGTTTTTAAGTTTTCAGAAAAAAGAGTACTGTAGTTTATGTAAGACATTCGCAAACAGACTAATCATCGGAATTTTTATCCAGTATAAAAGAACAACAAATGAGACACGGTCTACACCTTTATGATTGTTTGTTAGTCAACAAGGTATCGCGTTTGCACATTTCTGGTAATGGTTGAGCCTCTGCATGTGCTGTCAGTAAATAACAATATAGTAGGTAGTATATGTGATTCGAAACCATCGTGGTATGACCGATACATTCATGAATCAATGAACGTATGCAAACACATCATCGCTGTTATACTCGTGTTTTTCCATCGAATTGGAAAACCATGCCATTACATGAGAAGAATATCTATCAGCACGAATTATCCTTCGGCGAATCGTTCTAATTTGGATGAACGAAGAACGGTGGAGTGAGAAATTTGCAAAAAAATATACTAATCAAACTAATGTTTCTCATATTTTTCTTTTAGCGAAGCGAAGTCATCCAGCAAGTTCTTCATTATCAATTTTCATCAGATTGTATAGGTCGAGGAATTTGTATGGGTGATCTTAGCTGCAGGATCACTAGGTCTGATACTCAATTCTACTGTACCATTCATTGCGAGTCTGGAAAATGGGGAAATTCTACAAATTGCATATCAAGTAGGAATATGACCTGATCTAATCCGAGCTATAGGACAAGAACTGATTTGGAAATAGTAGCATTAAATAGCGGCCAGTGGTGACCATATAGAGCGATGGACCCAACCGCAAATGTCCGTATACTTCGCTACCGTGAAATATATTGCTATACGTTATAGTACCTGCATAGGCCAGTCTTTGATTATTTAATGCATCAGGGATCAGCATTGGGAAATGTAACGTATGTAGATGAAAATATACGTAATGCGATGTTTTTCCGATTCAATTACTCGTATGGCTATGTAACGTACCTAAGGATCAGGAGGTGTATATTAGTATATAGGAATTCTATCGAAGTGAAAGAATGCGATAGGAACAAATTCGGCAAGATTTTATTTATGGAAAATATTGCATGTATTTACATAAAAATTATTATTATTACACTATTATATACTAAAATTAATTATTCATAGATTTATGTATATAATATTTACACACATATATATGAGGTATTCCATGCCAACTCGACCAATGATTTTCCCTCGCCATTTATTATTCAATTCATAATTTTTCATACAGTACCCCAACTCTAATACCCACTCATGAATTTTTTCAAAATCTTTTTTCCCGAACGTTATTTATTCATGAATTTTCGAAACTTTAAACGTTACGGAATAATTTTTTCTCAAATCAGCAAAATAAATATAAAGAAAAATAGTTTCCACTCACAAACAGGAGTCAAAATGATCGTCTTCGGACACAGAATTTTTGAGATTTTTTTCCAAAAGAATCAAAACTGTCTTTCTGTTTCAAGTTTCGAAAATTCATGAATAAATAACGGTTCGGAAAAAAAATCTGAAAAAATTCATGAGTATTAGAGTTGGGGTTACCGTATGAAAAATTATGAATCAAATAAAAAATGGTGAGGGAAAATCATTCCACGAGTTGGCATGGAATACCTTATGTGTATTAGGCTGGTCTTTAATTTGAATTTTAATTCGAATTTCAATGCTTCCATGGGTCAGTCTTGAAATATATATAGAACGAAATGTAGCCAAAACCCCAGGTTCATATCTCAATTTTAAGTACAGCCCCAAAGCCTTTGAATTTTCTTATTAGAATAAAACACGATTTAGGACATTTCGCGATTAATTTTTTTCTCTCTCTATTCCAGCATAGCTCCGAAAAATCTCAAACTTGGCACACTCCCTTACCGGTATAGTAGTAGGTATTTCATGAAAATTCGACAGACGTTCAACGATATAATCTTTGAAGCTACAGAGCACGAAAACAAAAAAAAAATTTCGAATCTCCAAATCTTGATAAATAAAAATTTGTCGTTAAAGATCTGTACATTTTCCTCGGATACCTACTACTATAGGTAAGAAGTGTGCTGAGTTTCAGAGTATTCGAAGCGATAGTGCGATAGGAAGTAAAAAATAACATCAAAGTACTAAAAATCGTGGGTTATTTAAATTGGGAAGTTCAAAGGCTTTGGGGCAGTACTTAAAATTGAGATCTGAACTTGGGGTTTTGACTGAATTTTTTAGTATGTATTTGGAGACGCTCTGGCTCATGGGAGCATCGAAATTTGAATATGACCGAATTGAGGACCAGCTTAATGTATATATATGCGTATTACCGTTTGATAGTAAATTTTCTTACTCTAAACTTAAATCACTATGAGTTCACAACTCTGTTGTACAACCAATGATGTTTCTTTAAAATGTAACATCTAACATTTTCATAAATTGATACTATATAATATGTATACTGATTCTATGATTTGTCGATTGCATCTAATTATTATTGTAAGTAATGAGATCTTACGCAGTCCGTGACGCTACTTTTTCTCTTTTTTCTTTTTCTCTCCTCGGGTTTCACAGCTACCCGCTTCTCCTCCCTCGTAGAGTCAGACGTGATTTTTATATACAACTATGAATAATACTAAAACTTCTATTATTTTTCATATTTAATGTGGAATCTGACGACACGAGTTTTATCAAGGCTACGTCAAGTCCTGTGCGATATCTCGTGGTCAGGTATTTCGAGCGAGGTTGAATATCGAGAGTCGAGATTCTGCCGTATGTAGTTTGAAAAATTGATAAAATTCATTAAAGAAGGTCTCCATCCAGGTACCTGCGTCCAATTTTCTGTGAATTATCGCTATCGCAATGTTTGAGCAAATAATGTATCATTCGATTTCTCTTCTCGCTGTCGGCAAAGTCATTCTATAACTTTATAGTTATAACCACGATAAAGAAAGTGTCGATTAGAACCCTTCGCGAAGGATTATATGCCGTTGATTTCAATCAATGAAAATCTGAAATTGAATTTTTTTTTTTTATTTTTTATTTTTTACATCTAATCTTCGAATCCTATACATAAACAGCAAGCATTACGAGAACTACAACCTCTTGATAATTCTTTTTCAACGCAGCTCGAGTTCATTATTATATTCCTAATATTTTATGTATTAGAATTTTCTTTGACGAGGTTGCAGTCAGATTTAACTCTAAATTGAAAATTTCAAACCGCATCTAAGATCGAAATTTTTTAACAAGGTCTCCAGATAGGGTTTCTCTGCTCACTCTCTTCTCCCATAACACCGATTTCCAATCTGTTACTACCAATGCTCAACCCACTAGCGATGGTGAGTTGTTCCTCACTCGAATCACCGTGTAAATGAACGTGTATTTGATTTTGGTTAACAGTGCTATAAAATTGAGGATAGACAAGCATCGATGGTGCACTGATGTAATTTTGTGATGGATTGTTGTAGTACCCTTGATAATTGGGGTTGTAGTTATGCGAAGGTACTGGGGCTGCAGGACTGGATGACCAAGAACTGTAGTGATACCCAGGACTTCCGCCACCTTCACCGCTACCATTGTTACCCAAAACTTCAAGTTCAGATTTCGTTGGTACAAACGGTACCATGGCTGTTGGCCCATGGGAATACGTTGACATACAATTTGGTGTGTACGTGTCTTCAGAAGTGTCGGTCAAAACTGTAAATAAATTCCATTTTTCATATTGTTTTATTTATTTTATATCCAATGGGCATACCTAAGAAAATCTCAAATCTAAATCAAAGAATCGAATTGTTTAATCGTCAATTTACTCACCGGTTGGTAAAGACACGGGTTCCGTCGTGGGGTGATGCGACAGCGATTCACCAGGGTAGGAGAAGGCCCCTCCAGGAATCGGGGAATACGACCCGCTGCTTCCTGCAGGATAAGCAGTCGTCGAAGGATACGACCATTCCGTCGTACTCGTATCTGGAATGAAAAGAAGCAATTTAAAAAATAGGATCAGTAGTTGGTTCGCATGATTATTGTATTAGGTTTACCAGTTTTTTATTTACTACATGTTTTTATCTTACGAATAGTATTGATCTATTCGCACTAATCTATAGATCGATTCCCGTTGGAAACCGATGTGGTATCCATGTTACATATTTTCATACACCTATTAGATGCTGTGACTCTCTATAAGTAGAATCATAATGCGAGATACGAGTCTTGAGTAAATTATTACGAATCGGAATCCCTCTGAGTATACGAGATTTGTCATCATATACAAATCACATCCGATTGATAAATCGCGGATGGAATATCTCCGGCGTGTTAATCATCGAGTCATCTGGTCCGCGAGGCAAGTGTCGTATGTTACGTAACGGCGTTCTCGAAATCCCGTAACATATGTACGTATGGATGGTTGGTCAGCCAGTGAGCGCCTAATCTAATTCCTTGATTTCTGGGGATCTCTTACTCATACGACATACATTCGGCTCAAATACCCGGTACTCACACGTTCCTTACAGAAACCTTAGTGTATTTCTCCCACCCCAGTTATCCAACATCATACGTCCGGCCCGAGGCCCAGTTACTCACACCGCGGTGCCTTTTAACCCGCGGGGACTTTTACATTTCACGGTCGTAACCGTGTGAAATTTTTTTCACCTCATCATCTGCATATGTGTCAACAACGTATATACCTATGAGAAGTGAAAATATCACCTCATTATCAGCCTTGTTATCGGAAGATTTCGTAATCGCATTAAAATTTCCGCATCATCCCGGCGTTATTTCCCATGTGTGTGAAATAATCATTCGCGATTCACCCATCAGCTAAAATTTTTTCTACCATTCCATGGAAATTGAGGTTCTGCTGAAACGTCAAGCGTTCAGTTAATAGACCCGTTTTTTTTCTATACGGGTGGGTGTTGTGCGTATAATTTATCTAATTAGTGAGTAACGCTGACATATCATATTAATTATCTTAAACTTGATGATTCACTGTCGAATGTAATATGCATTTGTGTATACAGGCCGCAGACCTAAAATATCATCGACGAATGAGACATAGTATACCTATATAGAAAAATTATTTACGCGCTTTGGGCGATGATATTTGTTCCAAATTGAATTTCGCGTATAGATCAATGTGCATGTACTATTATACCTATATAATATATAATATGTATACTATACGTGTATTGCGCTTCGTGTAGGAGAGAGAAAAAAAAAAAAGAAAAGATTTAAGAGTTATTCTCTCATCTGTCTGTCTGTCCTTGGTTACGCTTCGTAGCACAAAAATAATATTTTAATCAAACAGGTTGGCTCCAGAAGGATACAAAGCAAATCACACGCCTTTTCCCTCTTCTCTTATTACCGCCTCATGATATACCTTTATTATTCCAATTGGCATATTCACTACTGGATTTATACCTATATTAGAGTTCATTAGGATATTCGTCGTCTCTCGCCTTCGCGCTTCTCCCATTCTCGCATTCGCGACTTATGACTTATATTAGCGTTTCGAAAATTTAAGTGGACGGGGTTAACGTCCTTAAATTTAAATTACTATATACAGACAAGAGTTCGACGCGGTATCTCCCCTCGTAATTTGATCAAATATCAATAAAAACTCTATAAGAATAATTAACCAGCTAATATATGTAGAAATAGTCAATTTCCTTGAACCCTGACGATCGCTATATTGAATCGCTCTATACAGAAATTGAATTGCTATACAATAATACCAGTGTTTGTATAATAACATAATTGAGAAGTGAAAGTTTTTTGCATCGCAATAAAATTCTCAATCGAATTTAAATAAACGTAATACCTACAAATGACGATTCTCACGTCGTACAACTGCAGATGACTCTTTGATTCGAAAATATTTGGTAAATTCGATTCAATTTTCTTCTATATTTCTTTCTCTCCCCGATATGAATATCCAACCTGCGGTATCGGTTTCCCAGATTTTTTATTTTTTTTTCATTTTCTATCGATGTGTCAGGTAAATTAATCGATTCCGTTATCTATTTATATCCCGATCACGAAAAGTGCAAATCAATCATCTTATAAGATCTGAATGACGAATAGTTGTAGCTTGGAAAATCCCAACAAGTAGGTTAGTATGCTTCACGAACGTTTGTCCGAATCGCGATTCCCTCTCGTTCAATTAGCACTTTCAGTTTTTGATTAAACAGATTCTATGCCATACGTTGAACTGTCTACACATCATAAATCTCTGGCTATAAGTGGATACGGCCACTTATTTAGAGTCAAGGTCTTATTCCGAATTCGAATATGGAAAATTCAAATTTATGCAATACATGTGGTATTTCGTAGCTCTGACTTCCCCACGGCTTCTTTCTTATTAAACAGGTGAACGGGCCGGTTGCCCTGAATCATCCGGGTTTCCTACACCGCCTAGAGCGCCAGGACTTCCCAAGAGCCGGAATTGCGGCAATGTTGATATTCCAATATCATGGCCTAAAGAGAATTGACAGTTGACATACTCCCGTTCACCTTGGATAATCTCGTTAACCGAGGAGGACTAATGAGTTGGTGATATTACTGCAGACTCGTTTGGTACTGAACCGGTATTCGTGAAGAATCAGTCAATATATTTGATTTTCGTTTTTCTCTGCCAACGCCTGATTGCCTCCGCTTGATGTATAATTAAAAGATAAAACTTGAGAGAGTGTTATTATATGATAATTTCTCTCTGACGTATTCAATACTAGTTATAGTTGCGAAGAAGTCGTAGCGAGTGACTTTCCGCGCGCATGATGAGACGTAAATATATTGAAATAAAGGCTCTCGATTTCTCACTCATCTCTCGCTGTTTACCCAACGAAAAAGTTCCCGTTATTAAATCACCGCAGTAATAGATCGCATCCACATCGTGGAAATTTTGAGGACAAATTATCCGGTCAGGGTATTCCATGGTTTTGCATATCGGGACTAGAACGTGACACAGTGACGTTTCAAGGTAAGAAAACAGACGGACATTGTCCGGACAGATGCGAAGAACAGGAAAAGATCTGTGTAATATCTCGACGCTAATTGTCTCGTTATACTTTTTAAGCGGTATAGAAATTATCCCGGAGATATACCGATGAGCTTTTTTGCTCTCCCACGTCCAGAGAGCGTCGGAGCTTATCGAGGTCCGGGCCACACGGAGTAAACTTCGAGGTAGAGCGAGGATATGTGTATTATGAGATGGCACGGGGCTGGAAAAAGGCGGCCGTTGAAAAGGCGTCCGAATTATTCGAGTCTAAATAGGTCCATATTGCCGCAATTACCGGAACAATAATAACAATAACGTCGATAAAAATGGGTAGAAAAAAAGAATAAAAAATAGAGAAAGGAACAAAACGAATACTACAGAGGCGAGAGTGGGCCATCTGTTAGATAATAGTCCAGTTCGGGCTCGGCCCGAAGTTCGACCCCTTCGAAGGGTCCTAAACGACTCTAATGATGGGCCGAAGATTGCTACGGCGGTAGGTAGGAGGTGCAACAGCATCTTCCCTGAGTATTACACCACTGCAGTGATATACCAATAATACCAAGATTTGTACATCATGGTCATTCCAGGGTCCAGAAAAAACGAGTTTACATAATCGAAGTTTATTATTTGTGTCAACTGTTCAGGTTCACATATGTATATAGAGTCGAGATCACATTTGAACTATAGTGTCGGTGTCTATCTTGCATATCATACCGCGGAAACCGCAATTGCGATTGTCATTAGCGTTGAATAATAATCCCGCGTCGACGGTTTTCCCCAATTATTATGAATCTGTTATTATCCTTCGATTTTCTTCCCCAAAATGATATGTATCATTGTTGATCTTATATGTATCGGAAAATGCGTGCATAGAGACCGCGGATGGAATGAGGAAAGAGATAAAAAGAAAAACGCCGGTAATTTATACCAAAGATTTGCGTAAACTGAGCTATAAACGTCCGATCCGATCGACCGCAATAAGATTTCCATCTGGATCGGTCAGACCGACTGATTGTCAGTTTCCTAGCGTTTCGAATAGGACTTATAGCTACTGCGGCTGTTTGGCTGGTCAGAAAGAGAAATAATTTTTTTCTTTCTTATTATGAACGTTATGCGCGGTTTTCAAGGTGTTTACTACCGTTGTGGGTGTGAAACCACAGTGAGGTTTTGGTGCTTAGGTTCCGAGCAGTCATCTACTTAGCTGACCGAGGTAGGTAACCGGGTGAGTGCTGATCGCAGCTCCTCGCAACCTCAGAGTCATCATCATTTTGTCATTGGTCGGTTTCGGGGATTCGTTTGTGCCTCCGCTTCCTTTATTTGTGTGTTTACTCGCGCCAAGGATCACAATACTTCGTCGCATTCGAACGGTGCCGGAATCTTTTGTGGTTTTAAACTCGCGTAGGGGATTTTTTGTCGCCGCATGGTGTCCGCGCGGGGCGCGCGGGGTTGTGGTTTCAGAATTTAAGTAAACACCCGTTATCTTGTGCTACTGTTATTTACACCTCCGTATCAAGCATTGACCGTCAGCAAAATTCGAGTCAGATAAAAAAAAAAAAAAAAATTATATGGAATTGTTGGATTCCACGATACAACGAAATGCCTGCAAGTTTCGGAGTCTTTTTTTCTTCGTTTTTTTTCCATTTTGTTTTTTTTAATTTCCTCCTTCCCGAGGTACCTACCTGCCTACTCTCGCCTCTTTTTGTCGATAGACACATTATCCTTGGCAGGATACTTAATAAAAAAAATCAGTGTAAGCGATACGCCCCAGCAGCGAGAGAGGCGCGAGAAGAAGTCGGGCGAGGGAGAGAAGAGCTGCTCTTGGGAGGGCATCGCGGAGAGGAGAGACCTCGAGAGGTTGCCAGTTTCCTGCGTCAATGTCTGAGTAAGACTTCGTTCGCTTGATGCCATGCTTATATGCCCCGAAGAAGCGGGACGCAATATCAACTTACGTTATACAAGACGTTGGCTGAGCGTCCCTCGCGGTGGGAACCGAAGCCGTATCGAGCCAACCGATCTCAAAACTCGTAACAATTTTTTTCACTCGACTCTTCAGGAATACGAGGACACCTCCTTTCGTACGATAATATACCTACCTACCCGCAACGCGACGTCGAGGATATATAACATCGTCGGAATTTATCGCGAAGAGCTTTCACGGGTTTTCCATTTCCCGAAGGAATTAGCCCGCGGTATAAGAGCGCAGGAATTGTTGTCTCTGAAATAGCGCGATTTTTTAATTACAACCGTATCATCGATTCCGGCACCGGAAATCCGTCGAAAATGATTTACCACTAGTGCAGCACGTAGAAACCGGGGACTTGTACGAAAGTCAGAAGCCTGTCAATATATTGAATACGAAGCGAGGAACGAGGGTAATTTAGAGCATCCTGTTCGTGTCGGATGTATTATTTCACGATCATCTTTTCTGTCACTTACGCTAGGGCACAAAGGGTTGTATTATTTTTTACCCGATGCTAAAGAGCGAAATCGAATAATGCCAATCTTCAAACTCGTAGAAATAACAAATTTACTTGTCATTTGGACAATGGCTGATACCCGGCTGCAGCACGCATATGCCCAAAAAATTACCTCCGAGCGCAAATGGAACTGCAGCTTACAGACGTTAAAATGCACGAAAGACGGCCGTGTTCCGTTCCGTGTTTTTTCTTTTTTTACACCAAATTGTTCCTTTTTTTTTTACCCGTAATTCATAGCATGAATGAAGTTACCGGCATGAATGAAAGACCGTCCGGCGAGAGCCCGGAAGCTGATGGAGAGGGCTGCCCAGGCAGCAGGCGAGAGGTGAGTTAGAAGATGCCCTCCGGCTACTTACGGATACTTCTCAACCTTCGAAGAAGTTGCTAGTCACTTTGGCTCATTCTTTTTTTTTTTTTTCAATTTTTTACCTAAATTTGGATTGTACCATCAAATTCGATCGATCTTCGGGGGCTTAATGAAGGTGTAATAATACGGATGAATAACGTTAATAATTTTAGAAAATAATGCGACTACGAAGAATTTATTTTGGGTGAAAAGCACCCCAATTTTTGTAAGTTATAAGCCGTTTTGTGTTTTACTCCAAAAAGACTCACGGGCTTTGACTACCGGTCGTAAGATTGCAGGTGGATGCATGAAAAACTGTGTTTCATTGAATGGCTAAGAATTTGTGAAACTGTTAAAAAATCACAACTTTATTTCCTCTAGATATATTCGCTAATTAGCATCGATATTCGCTCATTAGCATCAACACTCAATATGTGGAGAATGACTGGTTGAAACTACATTTATATAGTGCTAATATTTTCTAAGATATTCTGAGCGCAGTGATGTGTGATGTAATTTTGTAGAATATTATTCATTCCTTTATCCGAGAGCGAAAAAATGATTCTAAATCTAAAACGGTTTTTTTCGTAGTTGAAAGTAGGCTGAATCGATAATGGTAGGTACTGTTCCCTCGAAATCCTTGATCATGATACTTTGCCTCAAATTAGATATGCGAGAATCGTGTAAATCGGGTAACGATACCAAAATTTGGCTAATTATAAAAATTGAAAAGCAAATTCTCCGATAATTTCGTCTCAGACAATCTCTTCGATCCCATTTTTACAGTCAATTTGTTCTTGCGTATCGAGATGGATAAAAAGGCAAAAAAGAAGGGGATCCTTTTTTTTTGTGACGTGACGATTAAAACGTCTTCGTAATTAATCCGGCTATAGGCGGCAAGGGTCTTTTGGTTTGATATATAATTTGTAGTTAGGTACGCAATAGGTATAACAGATGTTCTGTCGTAAAAGTTAGCGATGCCCACTAATCAGTTTCCCATGCACCTTTGCCACATTCACATTCACATCCATATCCACCCTCGAGACGTTTTGGCTTCGAGGTAGTGAACGAATGCGAACGAATCCTAGAAGACGAGTCCTGGTAATTTGACAGAAAAGCCTGGTACCCTGGGTCCAGCCCTCTTATTAGCGGACCCGCTGTCGCCTAGGTGGCCTGGTATACCTGGCTGGTCCCGGAACTTGCGTCCTCTTTCAGTCGGTCAAAATTTCTGTATCCAATTAGTTCAGCAAACATGCCGCTGGACCGCAGCGTCAAATTTTTCTCCAAATCTTTTACACGCTTGTTTCGATTTGTCTAATTCTACTCTCGAGTAAATTTGGGCTAAATTTTTATCGACGATTGATGAATTTTTTAATCATTTAACAAATTTTTAATCACAATTCCGCGTCCCATCCAGAAAAGAATAATAATTAATCACGGTGATCGGTTCGTCCAGTACTATCCGCGGTGTATCGCGAGTATAAAATTCGATTAAAGCAATGATCGTGTAAGAAACTTCAAGTATAACTAAAGCAAAAAGGGATAAAGTCAGAGGGATCGAAGCAAGGAACTGTAGTACAAAGAGGTAAAAATAAGAAGTTATATACTGGAGAAGAAAAGATACTGCGAGACCCGGCCATAAATGGCTCATTAACTTCATCTCATACTCGCGATATATTGTCCCTAGTATCTTATCTAATTCCGTTATTGTTCATCGCTGAGATATTTCTTCTTGAAACCATTTCTGATCCTTTAGATATATTTTTTGTATTTTATTTCATTTTTTTTTTTTATCGTAAGTCTTTTTTCCTGATCCATCGGTCGCACGCACGTACAGAGATCCACTAGAAGGAGCACCCAGAACTTAGTTTTTCACCTCAGTTCATGGAATTTGTTGTGTTTTTCTATTGAAACTGGTGTGCCATCTCCATTGGACAACGCGGATACCAGCCGAGAAATTAGAAATAAAAGGGAGAAACAATCGCGTCGGTAGATTGACCGTCTAGCACCAGATCGTGCGATCATTTTATACGGCTTATCGATCCATGAAACGATTGAAATACTTTACCTGCCGGCTTTTCAACTGCAAATTTTTTACACCAACTTTACATTCGGACAATTTCAACGTCGATTCCCACCTCGCGATTTATTATCCAGACTTTCAATAAGATTTTTCACTCCTTTCGGTGAAATGAAATATCGCTAGAAGCATGTTGTGGTACTATGGCTGATTCGAAATCTCTATCAGTTTGTACATCGATATAATTGACAAGGTCAAGTAATAATGGGGGTCAAGTTTTCTCGCTGTGGTATCTTGGTAACGGTTTGTCGAATTACAAAGCCGTCCACTGGGGACTGAAGAGACTTCTGGTTGGGAGTCAGGTAGAGGTAGAGTAAAGGTACGTGATCCACGGTTGAGGGCGCAGAACCATCGATTCTCGTTGATCTTACGATCCTTCGGTTATTTCGGACAGCTATAGCACAGGAGACCTTCGATTCATTGATTGAGGAAGTGAACTGTTCTTAGCTTCTGGGAAATGGTCCATTCATGACTGGCTGATCACTCGACTAGAGATTTACAACGTATAGCTATATGAACCTGCATATATATATTATATATAATATATACTCTCGAATGTCTATGTCTATATAAAATAATCTCTGCCATTGTACAATATGAAACTAACTACGTGTTCACACGAGGTTTAAATTGTATCGCATTTCTACACGTTCGATTTCTATTACCTTTATATAATTGAATCCGTGGCTATTTCCGACTACTGTACAAGACTCACGCAGTAATAAATAAAAAAAAAAAAATATATAAATAACAAATAAAATAACTAAATAAATAAATGAATAAATTTCCGACCGCGCTCTATGACATTTGCCACAAAACCGCACGAAGATCCTTGCACCTAACACTATATACGATGCGTATATATGATCCTGGGATTTTGCAGCTAAACATCGCTGTTTTTTTTTTTTAACTATTTCGGTATTTTTTGGAAAATATCTACTGCTCGATATACTCATTGCTATTTGCTTCCCAGACGTTAAATAAAACCATAGAGATTATTTCTTCTTTAATAACAGGAATACGAAATATGGGTGAGAAAACAGGCTGGAAAATTTCTGAAGAGATTATATTGTATGCATGGGATGATATAGAGAAAGAAAAAAAATTAATTGAAAATATCAATTTTCTTCAAACTCAAATATATGAGTGGAGTAGCTGGTTCCTGCAGCTGATAGGCTGGGGGTTATATGGTTTACGGAAGAAAACAAACTGTGAAAGTGAGAATTCAGAATAATGAAGTCTTCACTACAAAGATCGACGCATTACGAGTAAAACTGGTTTTTTACGACAAAGATGTCGAGAGGGATTACCAAGAAGTGTGACGCCATCAGAATGTCAGGCATTCCCGGTACGATCCTTATTTGTCAATAGGGCAAAAAGCAAGGCGAAATAAAAACGTAACTATTAGTCGAGAGATGCTTATGCTATAAACGCCTAAATAGCGCTAAATTTATTACCTAATTCATGTGTCGTGATCCGAATGTTTATTTCATAGACACACCGAGGTAGTAATACAATTATTAACAGCTTAAACGACTTGGCGCCCGTTTGCCTGTTATAAAAACGTAAAAAAAAAACGTTAAAAAATCAGGTTTTACAAAACTTGAAATTGCATTTAACGTTATATTATCAATAATTATTACTAACCGCGACTCGCGCCTCACAGCTGCGTATCGAAACGTGTTTAACTTACTGAACGTCTTCAGCAAAGGTCAAGATCACTACGAAGTGCATACTAGAATTGTAAACGGCGCGTAACGGAGTATAATTAATGATTAGTGATTAAATGTCCAAAATTTGAACGGTAAATATCGTGAGGCCATTTTTGAGCTTAATTAGAGACAGGAGAAAGCCACAAATGAAATTAAAAAAAAATAAAAACGCAATGTTAATTAATTACTTATTATACCTATTGATTGCAACGTCACAGTACCTACCAAAGCGATTCGATTTCTGACAATGAGTATCGCCACGTGAAAAACCGATCGCCTGCAATGGCCACGTTTATGTCTTTCGGTTTCTTTAGATCGCGGTAAGGTCGGACCCGCGTAAGACTACAGTCAACGAATTACGCGCACGAGGCGTGAGATGAATGGGAAATGAGATGAGTCAGTAGTAAAACCAACGAGAATTATAGCGACTAGTGACCGTTACCGGGAAAACGTCATCATGATTCGAATTAATCGCATAGGTAGGATGTATACTTACGCGTCAAATTTCGATGAGTTTAAAAGCCTGAATTTAATACATATGTTGGAAACTGACCATATATAAATGTACATTATACATATATGTGATTAGTCAATTACCCTTTGTGTATATGTATGCATGTACGTGTGCGGTATACGTATATATATACGTATATAAGCGCAGACATAATTAAATAATGTTGCTGGTCACCGCATTAATTATAAATATTTATTCGCCATTTCTGCGGTAACGTGAGGTTTAACACGCAACTTGCCACGACTTTTATTCAACGCGTATCATATACCGGATGTAGAAGTCAAGATACGTTAAGCCACAACGTACTAACGTTTTCGCACTATATATACCTATACGTAGGAATTATACATATGTATATTACATATATGTATAGGTATATGTATCGTACACAGAGATGTTAATATTTTAATCTAATATCATCAGATACAAGGACGAAGACGTCTTCACCGTAATCGTATGAGTAGAGAATTTTTTGAGAAAATTATTAGGAATGGAAAAAGTCTTACGGAAATCTTATAATATTTTTAAGGTAAATTTTAACTAATTAATATCAATGAAGTAAAAAGAAAAATTTCCTTATTCATAAAGACATGAGTGAATATAAATAAATAAATTTCCATTCCTTTAACATAAGACGGTAACTACTTCATATATATGTAATTAAAATAATCAGACAGCCAATCTGCGCAATCAATTACACGTAGGCATATTGTATATACATACGTATGTACGTATATATATACACCTACGTAATATTGTATTATAGAATTGTGTGAACGCGTGGATGAAATTAATAATTAAGTCATCGATAGGTGTAGGTAACCGATAAATAAAGGTAAAAGAATTCGAACACGCGACTAGTCTAGATTTTGGGTTAAAAAGGGTTCGATAGATAGGCCACACACCAAGAGGTGAGTCAATTAATCAAGTCTTATAATTTTTTCATTTCTTTAGTTAAGTTCCGTCTTTTTTATTTTCCTCTTTCTTTTTTCTCTCTTCGTTTCTTCGTCACAGGTTTTATACATTTTTTGTTTCGGTCCAGTGTTTCGGTAGGTTAGTCATTCTGGGATCTGCCTTCTTGCCGTAGCCACTTTCTCGTAAGTTTGCGTCACTATCTCGGAGTTCCTCAACCGGAGTCAATCGATAAAACGTTTAACAGATTCTATTTATTTAATGAGAAAATTCATCCAACTGTTGATATTGCACATCTATCAATGAATCATTCGCTGTTTGAGAAACGACTTTTTGCATTATTACCTACCTATGTACAACCTACATTTCGTTTGCCGAATTAATGCAATTTTCATTTTCATTTTTTCTCATCTCCCTAACGCGAGCGCGTCTTAATTTCTCGCTAGAAATCTCACGGCTTGCGATCTGGAACGTTCAATACAGAAGCGAAGTGAAGCGGCTCTGCAGTCTTAACCGAAGGTTTATTTACTTTTATTCACTCATTTTTCCCGAACACGTATTCACTGACGCGTGACTGACCATTGGGACTCAGATTCCACTGCAACCCGTCTCCTATCTTTATCTTTCTTCTCTCCTCGCCTATCGCCGTCCTTACATTGTCTTTGCATCTCCTATACATATATATATTATACGTCCAGTAAATAAATCCGGTGGTTACAGGTATATAAAATTATATACGGCTATGATATTATATTATATCTGCAGCCGAGTAGGTATATAAGGTACAGTAGCCATTGAAAGTGAGTCAGATATATATATCAGAAGAAAAAGAGAAAAGATTCATCCCAAATCTTTCAACTAACTAAAAATCATTTTTTTTTTTCACGGAATGCAGAATAAAAATCAAAAAAAGTAAATCTATATAAAAAAAGAGAGAGAGAGAGAGAGAGAACCCATATATATGTATAACATATAAGAACAGGAAGCTGTTTATAACGATTGCTCGATAGACAACCTGTTGTCTTCTCGTACCCGATCGTGCCCTAAGGTATGTGTATAGTGTATACCTGTATAATGTCTGTACCATCACCTATATAGGTAATACTCTGGTCACGTAGTAGTCATCGATAGGTATACACACGGAGCTGTAACTTTGGTGCTTCGCTGTACGTTGGATCCCCATCTCCAGCCGCATCCCCCTGTATCTCCATCCCCGGCTATTACGACCAGGTGCGCCAGATCCAACGCGTATCGTGTTCGACATATCGAGCATGGAATTTGCCGATAAAAAATTATATTGAAAAATTGATCACACGGCGGATTATTCTCAACTTAAGGGAATTACCTGCAAGTGGATGTTTTGTAACAACGATCCTTTGCTGTAGCCTCTTATAACTTACGCGTATAGGTGTAGGTGTAGGTATATACGTACACATAGAGAATCTAGGAAGCTCATTTCTTTCTTTTATTTATTCTCTCTCTATATTTTATGTAAAATAAATCAAATGACTGTATAATTTATACATATACATGTACAATCTCGTAAAATTATAAATTTCTTGTCACGAAAAGAACTTTATAACCCGTTAGATTAGACGTGCATAAATTTGGCATAGTTAATTTTGAATAGGGTAGCTAGGATGTGGAGAAGAAAAAAAACGTTGTCGAGTACGTGTCGATTATAGATTTGAAAGTAGGTACTCGATGACTTGTTATCATGTAACGAAAATTAAATTAGGCAGATAAAAATAGAGTTTCGGTAAGAAACGTCGCGGGTAACAATCATCGCGCAATGGTCTGGAACCCATGCCGTGGGAAAAACTAAAAACTGAACTCGACTCAATTCTTCAATTCTCAATCCCTGCTGCTGCGATGGTTCGATTTAGCTATATAGCAATCAGGTAAAAGAAGACTGAGGAAAGGTGTCTGTCAGGGTGTCTGATCTCAGTTTTTCTAACTACCGCTACATATTTCAGTTTTGCCGATTTACAACGTGGCCGTTTAGAATTTCTCAGTTTCACATGGTAATATCTTCTTTTTTTTTCTCTCTCTCTCTCTCTCTTTCTCCTCTTCCTTACTGCTAAGCGGAAAAGGTTTGTGGTAATTAATTTAAAAAAGAAAAAAAAAAAAAAAAAGAAACTGAAATAATGAGGAAAAGAAAAATAGAAGAAAAAAAAAAAATCATTGCACGATTAGTGAACGTGTCTTGCGGTTTCCTGATGATGTTTTTCAAAAAGTGAGTAGATATATACACGTATATATATGTATACATATTTATAAAAAAAAATAAAATACAATTCGAAATCGTTACACAAGATTATCAACAGTGCTTATCGTCCGCAGTGGCTTAGCGGTTAAACGCGAGTTTCCCTAAGCTGTTTACAAGAATTTTCTGATTGGTTGAATCCAATGTGAGACCAGGATACGAGATAAGAAATGCGCGATAGTAAACTTTTCTTAGTACAGATTTCGGAATTTTTCCTTTCAAAGCTTACAAATATTTATTGTTGAAGTTATTATATTTGCGTAAGCTTGCGGAAGAATTCTTTTTTTTTTTGGTTTTTGATTTACAACAAAAGTTCAATCGATGGATACATTCGATCGATTTCTGAAGAATACGTGTGAAATTTTTCATTTTAATTAAAACAACGACAAGTTGTACAATGATAATTCATGTTTTATAACAAGAAGGAGGAAAAGAAGAAAAAAAAGGAAAAAGAAAAATTCACTTTATTCGAAGAGAGAATCTTAATCAATCCGAACATTACCGAGAATTAACGATGTACTCCGAGTAAAGCGATTGCGGCAGAGTTCGACGTCAGTATATAGTTTTAATAGGGGCTTAATTAAGAAAAGGAATAGCGTCGTTGCTCCATACCTATACCTATACGTATGGCTAAATTTTGGAGCTACGATCGCGTCTAGTCGTTTTCTAAATAACTTGGGGCAGAATGAAATTAGTATGTTGAGGGTTCGACACTTCGATTATCCATTTATTTGTGAAAAAGTGTTGAAAAAAATGTTAATTGGTTTACATATTTTGAGTAAACTGTAGTTTACTAATTTATTCTTCTTCGATATAAATTTTTGATTAAAGTTAAGTCGATCGTTGTTATAATCTTCGGATAGTGTCCGTATATAATAGATGTAATATATGATTCCATGGGAACTTGAATAATTCAAATTTCGTTCTGTAACTCTCTAAGTTCTCATTGTTTCTAAATGAAATAAAGAAAGAGAAGTAGACAGTAAACTCGGTAGGCTAATGGATTTATGCGTTTAATTAACTTCCGCGGTTACGTATACGTTTGTCATTTTATCCGGCATATAGAAGCATTGTTTTCTACTACCAGTTAGGGTAAACTTTGCAGAGAACTTATGCCCGTGCCTCTTATTACGTTAACGCAAAACTAACACATGGCCTGCAACAAGAAGAAGAAGAAGAAGAGGGTTCTCTCCCATAGGATATTTCTCGCCTAATTATATCGCATAAATCATGAATTTGGCAGACAAACGAACACAAATACAAAAAAAATAAAATAAAAAAAGAACAAGTGCAAGAACACACAACAAAAAAAAAAAAAAAAAGAAAAAAAATCAAACATGCTTAAAGACTAGAAAATTTATAGACGATTCTTCCCAAAATTGAGAAACAAATTTCATCCAAGGTTTTGTCGAAATTCACTAGTGAATGGACAATTATTTTCCCGGATCTATTGAATGGTCAGCATTAATTTAAGGGATGTTATCGAGTTGAAAGCCTCTGCTCTTCAAGCTCTGCAGGTTTCTTAGGAGCGTTATGGGGTAATTAGTGAAGTGTCACATACACTCCCATCGCCTTACCCTCATAACTCTGTTGTAACCCTTATATATAGGACGCAGGCTTGTATTAGGAGAGCGTTAGGATTATCGCATTATTCCGCGACAGATACTAAATTTGTAAAAAAAATATATTCATTTTTTTCCAGCCTAAGCGGCAGAGTTTTCTAAATTATTAGAAGGCATGACATGATGCAGGAAAAAGATTGAAAAAAAAAAAAAAAATTCTATCTACGCGTTATATGAATAATATCTTGATTGTACCATAAGCGTGATTATATTCGGATGTAATCCTTTGTTTGCGAGGGAATACAACGAGCATAAAACGCACAGAATAATTTAAATTTACGTAAAAATATTAAAGTAGCAAAGTGCATTCCTTGAGCAGTAGCAGCAGCAGCATCAGCATCAGCATCAGCATCAGAAACTGCAGTATAAAGTACAAGACAACGGAGAAACGGACGGGAGAGTCTGGTGCAGAGGTTGGCGCGGGAGAATTGAGTGTACAGAGTATACGTACAGTACGTAGATATATATATACAGTAAGAAGTAAGCAGGAGTAATACTGCAGTAGTAAAGTAGGCTGTGGCACGTGGGAATCGCAAAATTTCCCCCTCCGACAAGGCTTTTTAGCGCGGTAAGTAGCCGCATCTTGGTAAATAGGTAAACCGCTTTACCACAGTACAACATTTGCTCTTGCGGGTATGTATACCACGTTATACATATTATAAATATGTGTGTATAATAATATACGTGAATATAAATGAATAAATATTTTACGCACTAGCGAGAGTCTCGCGAATACCTGGACCGCGATGTCCGCATATTGCATTTTCTATCCCTTAGCCCTGGTGCATATGTATAGATATATAAAAACGTGAGCGATCTCTCTATCGCCTCGTTTTTTCATTATTTCATTTACTTATTTATTTATTTTTCGATGAAATTTACCAAACTTGTTTCCTTCGTAAAAATAAGGGATAAACGGAAAAAGGTAAAGAGCTAACGGATATCCAACAATTTTATCGTCACGGACTATCGGTCTTCATATTTTTTTTCGGATTCTTGAAAATTGCGCTAAACGGTCCGCGACGATTGAAGACCGCTTTGTCCACTATCGTTTTAAATTCGCGAGTGAAATTACGTCCGTGGACCGGATCGACGCCCGGTGATCTCGGCCTTTCGTGATTTCGTTATTTCGCGTTTCATTCTTTCTTCCTTTCTTTCGTTCTTTCGTTCTTTCGTTCTTTCGTTCTTTCGTTCTTTCTTCCTTCCATTCTTCGTCCGTTCCTTAGTTCTCTCGTCCGCGACGCTAGCTAAGAAAAGGATGAACCAAAGTATAGGTTTGTTACTTATACAGCCAGAAGGAGTCGGCATATACAATCAGTGTGATTGTTTCACACCCCATCATCAGCGTCCTTACCCCCTCTACTGTACCCAGTGCATCCGTCTGCCCCTGCCCTCCGGACCGTCGGCCAGGTCCTCCTCTCTTCTCCAGGTCTCATTACCCTGATCACGACCCAAGATGAGCGACGAGCGACGAGAGTCGAGAGTCGAGAGACTCGAATCAAGTTATATTATAAGAGACAGAAATAACACTCCACTTCCTTTTTCAATTATTTTTTATTTCTTATCAACTCTTTTCTTCGCTTTAGCTATGTATATATACTGAAACGCAACCAACCAACGAGC
The DNA here is from genome assembly GCA_963992785.1 of Tenthredo livida. Taxonomy (NCBI): domain Eukaryota; kingdom Metazoa; phylum Arthropoda; class Insecta; order Hymenoptera; family Tenthredinidae; genus Tenthredo; species Tenthredo livida. Next base: position 8,871,144 of record OZ023066.1, on the reverse strand, counting down.
GACATAATACCTCTTATCCATCCATCCATCCATCTTACCATTTACACACCCGCTTATTCTCTCTCTCTTTCTCTCAGATATACAATTTCACAAAAGTTAATAGAATAACGTAAAACCTGGTCAAGATCCTCTGCCATCTTTCATCCGCATGTACCAATAGAATAATATAAGGGAGTTCGATGCGAAGTGGTCAGCTCAGATGAAAATTGATCAAATTTTTGTTTTCCTTCTCCAAAAACATCTTTATTCGAAAATTTTTACGAAAAACAATTCGATCCTTCGTCACCCCTATATTATGTCTAAATATATACATGTATACACCTATCTATGTATATAGTTAAACCAATTCGCATTTTAAAATAATATAAGTTGATCCGCAGTGACTTTCTACCGTTTAGTTATTTTTCTCGTAATTGTTTAACGATTAGTGAAGAAATGATAATCATTATACAACTCTTGGAAATGGCTTACGCTTATGACTCTATCATAGCTGGAATAGGAATACGCGCGCGCGCGTGGGTAGGTATAGGGGAAAGTAATGAAAATAAATCGCGGAGTAATAGTAATATACCATATGTCATCGAGATATTTCTAGTATCGAATTAAAACGTGATTTAGAAAGTCTTCATGATTATATTGCGTGTAATAATGAATTAGCAAAGGCATAAGCTATATACTCCTTACGGCATAGAGACCATATCTTACCTGTTTATAGCCTGCACTCAGGGCATTATTCTGAAAACAATGCACCGCGGTCGGCTGGCGCGTTGCTAAAAAGAACTAAAGAAAAAGGGGGAAAAAAAAAAAAGAAAAAATAAAGGAAAGAAGGAAAGAAGAAAAAAAAAATGCAACGAAACAGAAAAGCTATCGAGCTGTGGAGAAGAAGCGTAAAAACAACCTCGATCGATCGATCTCTGGTATTACGCGGAGCAAGTTCGATGTAACTTATACCATACACAAACTTGACTAAGTTCTATAATTTATGTAAAACTTATCGTTTATTTAATAATTATAGGAAAATATAGCTGGCAATCTTGCGGGTGTGTGAAAATTGATAATTAATTAATAAAGTAAATAATAAACGAACTGGTGATTATAATAGGCAAGCTTTAGTCACGACAAGGTGTTATATGCTTGTTCTGGACCAGGGAGTTTAGCTCGAAGACGATAGCTATAGGGTATAGACTGCAGGAGCTTTTAGAATAGAGGGTGGTAGTGACAGAAACCGCAGGGTATAGGTTCAAAGAGGTGTTTCTCAGCGGGGGACTACCTGCCGTCTACTTAACCGACTTTGATCAGAGTAAAACCGGTGGTATAAGTGTTATATATATATACGTATGTATACGTAGTTACTTGAAAGTATTTTCATTCTGATCTATGAATGGATCGATATGATGGTGTTGAATTTGTTGAAAGATAAACCATAAACTGAAATACATATCTATAGGTGATACGACGTGAGAAACACTTGAAAGTATTAATATTAACGGAATTCAGCTGCCTGGTAGCGATGGTATAACTCCCTTTTCGATAGCTCTTGCTCTCGAGCGAGTAGAGAGCTGTGAGCGTTTATATTATTTATACAGTTGATTAGGGTCCGGCGTAGGTACCTGCAAAGGCAGTTTCTGACTTGACGGGGTAACGGGGGTATCGCGGGGCTAAGGTAATGGTAATGGTAAATGGGCCCCGCGTACGTGCCCCACGCCTTCGTGGGTCTCTTTGGGTCTCTTTTGGGCGTCTCGTAGCCTCCCGGGGTTTCTTAAAGCCTTTGTTAGGCCCGTCGAAGTTCTAATTCAACACGTGGTATAACACCGAGGATCGGACCTTGGTTTCTAGTTAGTTATATTCCCCGGGGATCGGGGCTCAATCCGAACAAATTATTTCGATCGGGATCGCGATTTCGATTTCTGATCCCAATATCCTGCAACGTGTGAAGGAAAAAAAAACCATACCTATACAGGCGCACCCTTTGTCCACCAAATAATATCTCGTGATTCATTCAATTCGAAGAAATTTACAGCTCAGATATTTACACGTTACTTGATTAACGGATTCCGGTCCTTAAATTTTACGTTCAATTATTCTTATCATATTCATTTACATAACTAGTAGAATATTTCGCTTAATAATAATAATTTCGGAATAAAATGAACAGAGAAAACAAGAAATCATATACAGAGAGGAAACGGTTTTAGTTTACACTCGGTCACAGCCAACTCGGCACACCGAAGGTTTTTCGTCCGTTTATTGCGGGCTGGCCATTCACTTTTCTTTTCGTTTTTTCGAATCGATGTCTTCCGAAAGCAAGCCAATTGAACCAGAGCAAAAATGCAGATCGCCGGCCTGCGATAAACAGACGAAAAACCTGGATTGTGCCGAGTTGGCCGTGACTGAGTCGAAACTAAAACCGTTTCCTCTCTGTATATAGATTTAAGAGCAGATTTTCACCAGCTGCGATCAAATATGTGTGAACTTTATCAAGTGATATGACCGCGTCTTAGCTCGCTACACCGTCGTCACACAGTTGTGTATGTAAATATGTAAAAGTGTAGCATGGTAGACGCCTTTTTTAACGACTGAGCTTTGCCCAGTACACTATCACCTCCCGCGCTTTCTAACCGGCTGTTAGTTGTTCTTGGAAATCGAGTCAAACGCACCTAAGTGAGTAGTCAACCGGGAGTGGAGGTCCGCGTAAGATCTACTGCCCATAGTAACCGTACATGTATTCGTTGTGCAGTAATAAGAAAAGATTGGTCTCGACGAAGAGCTATGAGGAAAATTCTCCGGGAATTCTTGACTGAGGCGTGAATTCAAATTCACGATGGGAATAAAAATCCGAAAATTTCAACTCACCACCATGCGGGGGACTCTGCTTGTAACAGTCCTGTTGAGCGGTCGACGCTTGCCCACCAGATGATCCTGCGGATCCAGTAAGATGTGTCGCCGCGACGGACGTTGGGGACGTTGCATTTGTTCCCTGATGATGATGGTGGTGACTATGGTGATGGTATTTATTCTTACGGTACTCAAGGTCTCGGAGATGAGTATTGAACGGTGGAACCGAGTCCATGTAAGGCCTTTGCCCCAGTGTGAGGCTTCTGAATTGCGGTGGTTGCCCTAAGTCAATTGTAGGGAGAAAAATATTTCAATTAGTATGTTTGTTAGGGGTGGAATTTGTGGGACTGCATATTACGCCGATTTTATTTCATGTTCAATCAGTCAATATCGTTTTGTATCAATGTTTGAATATCTTCGGAACTGGGTAAAGGGATTTACAACATATACGTATACGTAGGTACCTATGTAACGCGCCGAAATTTTGATACCCTTGAATTTTTAACACGGATTATTATAACCGTGTAACTTTTCCGAGGTACCTATATATGCGACGGGACGATCATTTCGCGGGTAATTATACCTCAAAAGCATAGTTAGACCTATAACATAATATGGGAGGTTGGTGAGTGCCTGAGTATGAGATATACAAGTTGATGGAACGCCCGGCATTCTATTGAGCTGAGGTCCCAACGTGGTCGAGATTCTTAATCATCCTAATAACCGGATAATTGCACAAACGATATTCACGACCCAACGACACATATACATTCAACAAAACTCGAGTATCTGCCTACTCCGACAATCTGGGAATATTTTCGTCGGTTTATACCTCGTTGATATGCGAGATACGATAAATTTCTAAAGAATTTACTTCGAAAGATGTTTTTCAGACGGAAAGACGATATTTTTTTTCATACAATGACCGGATTTTGTTAATTTTGTTAATTTTTTTTACCTTCATCAAGAATTTAGAAAAATTGAAAACTTATTGTACCTACAGGAGATTCATTCCCCTTTCTACGCAGATATCACGGAATAGCTTAGGTGCAGCTGTACCTTACATATAAGAATAACGACAAATAAAATTGGACCGCAAACTGCGCGAAATTGTCCCTACGAGACCTGAATCGCACAGGCCGTCGATCTGAAGTAAAATTATATTATATAGTTCCACGTTCCCGCTACTGTTCCCGAGCTGGAAGCTGTCCGAGCGCTACGGACGCGCCGCGCCGCGCCGGTTTGGATCGCGCCAAAGATCCCACGATTGATTCCTCACGTATACCGGACGTGAGCGCTGTAAGGCCCAAACCTATCGCTGTTCAACACCATCAGGCCTTTTTTGACTCGTGTTCATCTCCGCGGTTCCTGCCGACTGTTTTAAGGAGAGAAGCATGAACTCGACCCGGTACTCAATGTGAGGAGAGAGAAAAATATATATATATGTGTAAAAATATATATATGGGGCATTCCGCGTCACTCCTGCAGCCACGAAAAAATGAAAAAAAAAATCCTCACAAAATTACAACAAATCGGGCTGTAGTACGAAACGAACAAATTCTTGAGATTTCAAATTTTTTGACACTTTTTTGTGCGGAATACTTAAGTTTTTTCATGTTTTTTATTTAAACAGTGATATCTCGGTATAAACCGGGAATTGTTACGACAATGTTAAAAAACGAAAATTCTAACCCATATTTTAGGAAAAATTCATTGAAAATTTAGATTTTCAAGGAAACGACGCTTGATATCAAAACCGACGTACTTAATATCTTCGAATTCTGCAGTATCGATAGACCGAGTTTTGAGTATTTTTGTTTTCGTGGGGCTCGAATTTTTCTTTTCACGGAAATTGATATCATTTATATATGTTCGAATTATTTCCCGTTCATTATCATGTGTTAAAATATTATTATTGTTATTATTATTATTGTTATTATTATAATACACTACATATTGTAGGCATGTAGTATGTACAAGTATACATATATATGTATTGAAGCTCGAGAGTCAGAACCGGGACTACATAACATGCATATCCTATAGGCATATACGTTAATGTATAAGGTACGTGTTATAATATAATGTAACGTGGGCTTTATTATCTAATCAAGCTCCAGAAGGAAGTAGATGGCTCGTGTGACCACTCCTTGCGTCTTATGCGCCCTTATTACCGTCGTGTTTAATTCTAATTACTATTCCAATAATTGCTGCCTCATCGATTCTTCGACTGAATCAGAAAAATGAGGGTGGGGAGGGAGGAAATTGATTTTACCTATTTTGCATCATATCTATCAATTATAGGTATTCATACGATTACATAGACGAAAGAGAAACGGCCTATAGCGTCTTCCAAAAAAAAAAAAAAAAAAACTATATCCAAAAAGAAAATTTATTCTTTATCTCAGACAATAATTTCAAATTTACGTTTAATGTTTCCCGGAGAGTGAAGAGTCTTTAAATATCATATCGCATGTATCTGATTAATAGAATTACGCCGCAAAGAAAACAGCGCGCGTATAATATGAGTTAAAAAATCGTTGATTGGTTAACAGGGCAAAATGGCGTTACGGTTTGATATTGTTATAATGTGCCAGGTCGTTTTATATATCTAGAGACGTATAACGGATCGCAGGTATTCGTGCAAACGAGGTGCAGACGTCGAGGCGCGCCTTGTGTCTCCTGATGCAGTTACTACGATATGAATAAATAAATAAACGAAGAAAAGGAAAGAAAAGGGAAGGAAAGGGAAGGAAAGGGAAGCGCAAGGATATAATAGGAAAGGAACTTTGAAATTAGAGAAATAGCTCAATTAAATAAAATTATGTGAAAAAGTAGAAACAATTTCAATAACAAAAAGCTCGCTGACGATTATTGACATAATAAGGGGTGGCAGGTGTTTTTGGGGTGTCGTGTGCCATTGTTATAGAAGACAATGCGCGGGTATGGTATAGTAGCCCTGGTTGCTCGGTAAGGTAGTGATACGCTTTGCCAACTAAGCCGCGCACGCACGCGACCCTCTATTCCCGTATATGCAATATGTTGTCCGGCTCTTTTCAGCCCCGAAATTTACTCCCCCCGGTTAGTTAAATTCTGCCCTCGAGGACGAGAACCGATTAGAGACTTATAGGTATATGCCGAAGCCTGGTTATATTATGTTGTAAAATGAAATTATCCCACGGGACATAATAAATTTATATATTTACTATGCGTGTATAGGATATACAGAGAGATTCTCTGGAAAGTAACGCGCCTGAAAGATAGGCAAGCGCGAGACGCTCGCATTTAGCAGCTCAAACGTCGACGATTGGGTTTTATTTATTCTTTCATCTTCTTCTTCCTTTTTTCGACTTATCGCCCTTTCGGGCATGTAGTCTTGGCTTTTGATTATTATACGAGGGAGATAAAACACAGTTGTCGATGTTTGAGCTGCTCAATGCTGGCGTCTTGCGCTTGCCTATCTTTTAGGCGCGTTACTTTCCAGAGAATCGCTCTGTATGTGTATACCTACAAGCGAAACGTTAACGTTTACTAATTAGTGAATACCTGTATGTATATTCACAAACACATCGTTGATTAATAATTATAAACAATTTGATGGAACTTAACCGCGTTAATGGCGAGGGGTTGATAAACGATTATCAATTCAGCGAGAGGCTATCAAACTCCGGATTTCTACTTTGAAACGGCTCGCGGCTTGATCGCATAAATACTTGATTCCCCCAAATGCGAAACGCCCGCAAATGCAGTATAGATCCGTCGTAAAATACGCGGCTGCACGCATTGCTGCTACAGCTGCAGGTGTTAATCAGGGATGGAATGAAAAGAGAAGAAAAAAGAATAAAAAAAAAAGAACACAAAAGACAAAAAAGTTGAAAATAAAGAAAATGAAGAAAAAAGGCAACAAAAATGACAATTTCCTACTTTTATGTACGTTAAAAACTGTAGGTACGTATAGGCTACGCGTGTTTTATCATTTCATGCTGCATATACGTGTTTGTATGTTAGGCACCTATATATAACGTATTTACGCAAAGTTGGCACACGCACCCAGCTAAACCGACCAAACGACCACTGCATCATTGCAACATCTGGTGGATAATGAGACACCCGTTGGGTGAAATTTAATGTAAAAAAGTGAAAAAAAAAAATGAAAAATAAAAATGAAAGTTAAATATAATATCCTTCGCATTGTAGTTTATTTCATATTTCACGATCATTTAATGATCGTTAATTGAATTCATGTTGCGTTGGAATTACGTATAGAGAGATTTTGTTTGAAAAAAAAAGACAAGAATGAAAAAATCAACAAATTTGGAAGTAAAGAAAAAGCCCACGAAGTTTTAAGTCAATTCAACAGAAGCCGATCCGCGTAGGTAGGTAGGTATACCGTATAAAACTGACTACGTGAACCACATGCCGTGCCGATTCACGTTTGGCAGGAAACTTGAACGACATGCGAGCCAAATTTGTGCAATGGTTACTGCTGCTGGCGTACTACCTACGTTGCGTGCAAATTTAGTCTAAATTGATCAAACCAGAAAATTGAGGGTACAGCCTATACAACGTTTAGATTTTTTGTTCAAAGAAATTGAACGATAAATAATTCACCCAGAATTCGTTTTCGAACTACGTTTAAGCTTTGAATGGTAGGTGTAGGTACTCACTGGTCTTAGATCGCGGTTGCCTCGGTCCGTCGACGGTCACCTTAATCGCTCTGGTATATGTCGCGACCTGAGGTATTGGTTTCGTCGATATCGTTATCGTTATGTTGAAACTTTTACCTGAAACATAAAGTAAAAATGTTGAAAATGATCATTTCTCAATTTCAGTGTCGGTATTAGTTACAGCAAGTGGGTATACATTAATTAAAACAGAGACTAATTATTTCTATGAAATTCTCTACATGTATATGCATGCGTTGCAACTTGCAGACTCTCGTACACTACGTGGCTGAGGTCAAGTAAGAAAACTATTCTCGAAAGCGAACAGATGTGTACACGTAGGCGCGATATACGACTCTTTAAAGTCGAAGGTTGGAGGCCCGGTATATTAATTCTCTCTCCATAAACGTCCGAGTAAGAGATTGACTACTTGGTCTTAACTGCCTCGTCGCTAATATGCATTCGGTAATTCATTGCTGCAGCTTCTTCGACTCAAACGCCCCTCGCTTCATTGTATTTCAGTGTCATTCACTGCTTTGGATTCTATCCCGAGTCTCAGCCCCTATTCAGTGGCCTGAGAATCGCCTCCCTCATACAATCTGACTGAAAAGATGACCAGCATACCAATAGCGAAAAAAAAGAAAAAAACAGCTCAAGAAGCTTCACATTTAGAAAGACGAATCGGAAAATCTCCTCAAACTTTTACTTCTGGGCACTTAATTTTACTCTCAACCACTTAACTTAAGGGTTATAGGTTTTCCACCTCCCCATCAGTTTTTGAGACTAACTACTTTTCTTGAGGTTTAGAAAAACCGATTTATACATAGCGGTATATGACCATTCGCTCCTGTGCTACAATGTGCGCCAGCACCCTGCAGCGGCCCTGCGGTTCACCAAATATAAAATGCCTCGTAATTATCATTTGCTATTATAGGTAGGTCCAGGGGCCGAGCAGCTTATCGAATGTACTATTGTTCAGGCAAAGAGGATTCTGACTAATTGCCTGTCAGTTTTGAGTCGCGATGTGCCCATGAGTCGTTCAATTTAGGTATACATATAATTATAGTCCGGCTCTTGATTTAATTGCAGTTAAATTTAATCTGTACATGTGTTGTATATTATTTCGGAGCAGAAAATGAATGGAGTAATATAAGCGGAAATAATTAGCCATTATATGGAGAGAAGGATGAAGAATCTTAGTCTTGACTGTACCGAAGTCCGCGCTGTCTTAACGATTCGTACAAAGTGTTTGGAGCGTTATTAAAAGTTGAAACGTTTCATTTTTTATGACCCAAAGAGTCGTACCGAAATTCACCGCCTGTCTCCGCCAGGACCGTTTTTCTCTTTCTTCAACCTTTCTTTGAGGTTTAAATAAATGCCGGCTTGATGTATCGGCTCTGATGCCATTCTTTTTGGATTTCTTTAATTTATTCCATTTTTATTTCCTATTTTTTTTTTTTCTGGTCACACGCAGTGCGTTTATCTCACGAGACGAGAATTAATGAATCGAAAAACTGTACTGCATGAACTCGCGACATGCACCTACACTACATGTGCCAGAAGGAGATAAAAAAAAAAAAGAAAAAAAAGAGACGGGCAAGAACCGATTCGATACAGTTCATATAAATTGGACATTTTTTGCTATCACACTTCTGCGAACAATCTATCTCCCTCTCGTTTCACTAATCCGCTAACAAAAAGCCATATAATTATTCGATTACTATTATATATTATACTTCAGCCAGATGACCAGTTTTTGAATGAAATACTGAAATACCTAATTGATCCCGTTTCTCATCACCCATTCAATATAAATCTGCAAAGCCTCGGTGATCATACGAATCGATATTTTTTTGTAAAATTGTTGGCTATACATGGAGACCTTGTCAGGTGAATATGGGAAAAACGTAAATCTGAGATCAGGTTGGAGTACCTCCCGAATACCTATACTATCTCGCACCCTTACTGGGTGACTGTCAACGTGATAACCCGCATCAAACACTCGCTCACCCTCCATAACCCGCGGGAACTGCAACTGACTGCATCGTCACATTATGTATATACCTATATACGTATATATGGATAGCGCCGGGTCGACCCTGTGTCATCCCTTACACGTCATTTTATCATTGTAGTTATCGTCATCATTTACTGACATCGAAATTTATAAAATTTTCAACAAACTAATTCCTGACCATAGGACACAATAAATTATTTCTATATTTCAGTCTTATGCTTCTTCTGACCAATACTTATACCCTTAATGATAGTTTCGAATTAAATTCTACCACGATATGATATATTCAATATACCGATATACACGTTTTCGTAATAATTTGAGGAATGAAAAGAAAAAGGAAAAATGTCTTTAAAGTAAAAAGCTGAAAATATGTCTGCACAGTTTGTAGCCGGTTGTCCGGCAGGAGTAGAGTACTAGGGTCCGATGAGGAGTCGAGGGGAAAGGTGGCACCGGTCTATCGCATTTGGGGCTAATAATGCAGCCGCCCCCGTACCGGACCTGCGGTTAATACTCGATGATGGGAACAGTCATCTGCAGAGACAGCCAGCCGGGGCTAGCAGAGTCTACCGCCGGCTAGTTGTACATACAACCCAATGGGACAAAACGGGGCCACGGTAGCGTTACGTTACGTTGCGTTCCCGTTGAGTTCGCGTTGCATTGCGTTGCGTTGCGTTGCGCTGCGTTACGTTACGTTGCGTCGAATCGCGTCACGTCGGGTGGAGGGAAAATAGGAAAGAGGAATCAGGGATGAGGAATCAGGGATGAGGGATGAGGCATGAGGGATGGGTGGGTGGCTAGGGTGAAATTAGAGAGAGAAAGGGGGAAGGATCCCGCGCTACGAGATGTCTCTGCAATTGTCAAATAATTACTATCGGTGGTAATTTTGGCCCTACAGATATTACCATAGTATATTACTAATTATACGGGCAGATACCGGCGTTCGCACATGCAGCCCATTTGGGCTGAGATATATAACGACCTTGTTTATACGTGGTATACATATAGGTAAAACAATCAATAATCGATCGCTAATAATATCGTCAAGCTTTAGAAAATGATCAGAAAAATTTGGTTGAAATTCGGTGAAATCATCTATCGAACGGAGAAAAAAAAGAAAAAAAATGTCATGATAACAAAAACGTGAAGAAGTTACGCCCTAAGTAAAATTGCAGCCCTCTTCAACTGGGGGATAAAATCACTCAAATTACTAGATGGAGAAAATGAATACTATTTGTATGATTCCCCTGTTATTCTCGGGTGAAAGTACGGGATCCAAAAAAGCCCACGGGGTTTAAAGTCAAATGTATGGTTGCATATATACAGGATTGAAGGTACGCTTTTGTAGCTCTAAGCTAGCCATGTCGACGTTCAGCCATACGATCAATCAAATTAACTTCACTTTTTGGTACATCAATAAAATTGAGTGTCACTCCGGGGACAAAGTATCGAAAACAGTTTATGGACGGATTGAATTGTGGATAGCTGTGCATATATATATGGATGTATGTATATGTATATGTGCGAAGGGGTTGTAGAGTAGGCGTTGTGACATGGGATTTTACGAATATTATCACAAAGTGAGATATTATTTTTTTATCCAGATATTTTTCCGACAGAAATAAAAAAGGGAACTAGCTAATTCATAAATGGACGTGCTCCACTCTCGACCACGAAGCTATTGTGCCTTTTTACGAGTCAAAATCTGACGTTGCACATTTTTTTCGGATATAACTGCACAGGGTCGTTTAATGTTGCCTAGATGATGATAAAACGGCGTAAAAATAAAAAAAATAACATCCGAATTAAAGCCTCTGGATTTTTGGACGTGTCTATCAATCTGCCATGAAATTCTGTAACCCGTTCACGGTCGACTAATAATTCACGTCTGGTGCAGTTTAAAACTAATACCAGCTACTTCGGTTTAAAAACGAAATATTCACTGTCGTAGTTGGGTCAATTTCAAACTCGAAGACATCATTCTTGAAGAAGTAGCTGGTAGGTATAGCTTTCAGCGAAACAGCAAGACTTTCTCCCTTCACTTGCGACGACCCGGAGAGCGTTGATCCGCTTATTTGTAACGAGTGTTATGACAGATATCAGAAATCTCGCGATTTTTCGTTATTTTTTTGATTAATTCAAAAATTTTTGCAGAAAGAGACCGTGAAGCTTCCCCTATACGCATTTTAAGGTATTGAAGGTGAGCCGAGAATGTAATCGCTGGCAATTGCAGTTTCGATCGATTGATACCATCGCGAGATGATTTCGGGTTAACATCGAGTTGTTTTTGGTGGAAAGGGGATTGCAGCGGACGTGGAGTAATGACTCTGGGGGTAAACGGGGATGAGTACGAGGGCGGGGGTGGCTGACGATGATTACAATAACTGTGATTTCACTAGGAGGGTAAAGGGGCCCACCACGCCTCCATTATATCGCTTTGTGCCTGAATTGAGTGATCGCATTTATTAACAGAGTGCCAGTCCCGGGTTTTGTCCATTCCGCAAAGACAAAAATCCCTAGATTTATCGCAGCAGGAAATTCTTAATTAATTACAGCTCCAGCTGCTATGAAATTTCAAGGAAATATTCTTTTAGCCTTGAGGAAAGACGTCAGAGATGTGAGTTCTAAATGTATACGGGATAAGTTCTCATTTTTCAAATTCTAGAAGCTAAACTAACGTCACGAAATTTCTGTAACTTATGGATAAGTACGGCGTAATTTTAATTATTACTCGTTATTTGAGCCATAACAATTACAGTGCATATACTATATATACATTATATACATAGCTAGGACTTATGTCATGGGTCCTTTCCCAATACTCATCGATTCGCGGTAGGTTTTTCTTTTCGGCGAATTATTGCATCAATTGAATTTAGAAACTCGGATTTGGTGAATGGTCGATAATTTTCAACAGTCATTCGGGTATATAAATTATAGGTCGAAAAATATGTTTATGCAGTATGACTTTGAGAACGTTCCTTCGTCAAGAGAAGTGCATAATCTGCAGTCAGTGGTACCTCCCCGAATATAATCAGACGACAATAATTGAATTACTAAATTTCATAAATTAATTAGACTAATTAAAATCCTTAAATTACGGTCACTGCAATTTAACGTTAACATAAATATGTGCGGTGCGGTGCGTTCATATTCTTCCCCGCCTGTGTTAATGTGGTTGATAATTTATACAGCAAATATCGTTTTCCCTGCCATACTACCCATATAGGAGGATAAAATAGAATTTGAATATTGCGTAGGACACGTGACAAAAATCTAATTCAATCAAAGTTTCACCGGATCCAATAAACTTTGGAGTATCAAAGATCGTTGCGATTACAGTAATTCCAGTTTAACCATAGATCTTCGAAAAAGTCGTAAAATAAGTATACCTATATTTAATCAATTCATCATCCGTGAGATATTCGATATAGTGACGAGTGCTTTTTGCACAGAAGAAAAATGTTTTCCGCTAGAGTACAATTCTACAAAAATCGATACCTATACACCCAGGAGGTTGGAAGAGTTTCAATTTTGATTTTGTCATGAGTAGATCCGCTTCATGCACAGTGACATCGAATAATTGAATGGGTCTGTCGTAAAGCATTGTAGGTACCCCTTTTTTTTATCAATCGTTCTTTTTTTTTCCCATATGACTACGGTACATTTTTCGATGGAAATACATTCGCACGTCAACCTCGATGTATAGTATATTCGTTTTTTTTTGTTTTTTTTTATCATTTTCATCATTTGTTGCGGATCTAAACTTATGTTAAAAGTGCAGGCAGGTATATTATATTGTTTTCCATTGTTCCCTGCGTCTGAACCTCTGAATTCCGGTATAAAAAGTGACTGAAATTTGTTCCCAAGACTTCCCAACAGTTTCTTTTCTATGTACATAATTTCGATTTGACTAATTGCCAAAAATTTTTAACACTGTAAACTCACCTCTTCCGCTTTTACCGACGAACCTAAGATCATTGAACTTTGCGGTCTGGTTCTTCATGAAGGCGGTTGAATTTCTCAACTCTGCACAACAATTTTCGTCGTTACCAGCTTGCACTGTAACCAAGGTGTTGTCTTCAACATCACCGAGCGCTACCACCTTGAATGGGTGCTCTAGAGTCTTGTTAGATCTCCAATGCGCCGGTAATACAGTGCAGAGGAAATAAGGTGACTCTGAAAGAATAACGAGTAAGGATCGTGAGTCTAAAACCTCTAATAAGTTTTCAACAATTTATAAAAGAGAAAGAAGTGGGTGAAAGAATCTTTCAGTTGACATTTCTGAGCTCATATAGTATCCTAGAAAACGTGAGGATCAGTTTCACCAGTGAATCATTCAAAGATCCGCCAAAAAATTTTCATGTAATGAGTGAGTCGAATAGGATGTTGAATAAGATATGTTCACCATCCGAATTTCGCCAGAGGCTTTGGATGGCTCTTTCGTTACGGCAATTCCAGTAAAGTTTCGAAACGTGAGATCCGGGTCCTCAAAGCAGTAGTGCCGTAGAACGAGAGGTCAAATAATTGGTAATAGTTCGTCGTATAACGAATAGATATTGCAAGATCGAGATTAGAAGAAGATTACTAATTCTCATTACTCATCATCTCCTCCAGGCGTTCAAATTTCCGAAAACAAAACTCCGCGTAGAATTCTGACGGTAAGATTCGCCCGCGTTTTTATGAATTCACGAAGATTCAAATTTTTCCAATTTCGAGCTCAAACAAGGATGAAGGAAGAAGCTTATGATATATTAGCCAAAGGTAAAGATTGAATATTCTCTGACCCGTTCTGACGAGCGCTCCGTGTTCCGCTTGTGCTTCACCGACGAGCCCCTCCGTCCACCAAAGGTCACCGACGGCTGCGGCTTCGCTCATCTCACCACCACCTCCTTGGTACCCTAAGCTACCCCCTTGCAGGGGTGCCAGTGAAGATCCCGTCAACTCACCGCCTCCTCCAGAACCACGACTACCAGCACCCGCACCAGCACCACCACTACCCTCGTGTGTCCCAGTGAAATTCTCCCCACAGCTTACGGACCCCACCGGGAGATGCATCCCACTTGCACCAAAACGTTCGCCAGGAGGGACCCGTCTGAGTTTAAGATTTTTTATATCCACAGTTCGGAGATTTTTGAACTTTATTATTCAGCTGATGATTGACACTGGTTTTCGGCACTTGGGGTACATATGAATTGATGTTTCGGATTGTATCGGTGTGGAAATTCTTAGTTCTTATAAATCAGTCGATTTATCTTCTTCGCTTTTATATCAATTGTTTAAAGAATTGGGGGGTAGTTTTTTTGTCGTCAATTTTCATCCCGTTTATGCAGGTTTCATACAGTTCGTTACACAAGTCTCTATCCTATATATCGCAATCAACGCAGGTTGGCAATCAGTTTATAACTTATATAGTTTTGGTAATTGGCTTATTATAAAATGTTGATTATTAACACAATGAGAAAATCTTATAATTGTCATAAA
This sequence comes from Tenthredo livida, assembly GCA_963992785.1. Taxonomy (NCBI): domain Eukaryota; kingdom Metazoa; phylum Arthropoda; class Insecta; order Hymenoptera; family Tenthredinidae; genus Tenthredo; species Tenthredo livida. The sequence continues at coordinate 8,856,144 of OZ023066.1, read as the reverse complement.
ATTAACGACGAATAAATTAACGATTTAAGAATACGATTTTAGACATGAATCAATCACGGTGCATCGTAACAACGAAAATTCATCTTGGCTCCATGTCTGAACACCTAATAGTATTAAATTAAAGTTTTACAATTAATTACGACTTTTTTATATCGCGCGTTACGTACAGTTCGATATAATTTTATCAACTCTGAACGGTGCCGTGCCCTTGATGTGTGTATATATATTATTATTAGCTTTTGATATCCGAATTTTAAACAATTCAAATAATCTTATAAGACCGGTTAAAAAGCCACTATATTAACTCTTCTAAATACCGAGAACAGCGATTAATCACCAACTAGGTATATTACGTCGTTTTATTTCCTTATTAACTTATTTTTTACCATTGTGGATTATTTTAAAAAAAAATTACTTCTTCTAATTCCATCAAACTCCTCTATACACACATGTATATCTTTTCCATTCGTTGTATCACAGCGTTTCGAAAACTTTCATTATTTGATTAACAGCTCAACACAGATCAATTATTTCAAACTCTGGACAATATTATAATAAAAATCAGTTCGTGTGCATAATATAATAATAATATATAGTATGTGTATACTACCACAATAAATAATTGTCTAGCTTTTTAACTTTCTATACTACTATCTTATGTTATAAACGTAGTACTTCGTTTACGTTTCTTTCTCGTCAAATCTTTATCACCACTTTATCTTCAACTCACTCGCGCACTAATCGTTCACACATATATACGTATGTATGTATATTATATATATATATGTGTATATGTATACGTATACCTATATACTACGTATATATATATATTCATATATTTGGTAATAATTATTATGAAACAAAAAAAAAAAAAACGATATGAATAAATATTATGAGTAAAGGAAAAAAAAAAAAAAAAAAAAAAAAAAAACAACTAATTACGCATAGAGATTTTCTATATCCGAAACGTCAAATGGTTGACACGCGTGCTGACGTAGGCAGACGTGCTCGGGCGACAGTCGTCGGCGATGACGAGCGGTCGTGAATCGAGTCAGTCGCAGTCGGCGGTGCGCGACGTTGTGTCGCGATCTCGTCTCGTGCCCTGGGTCGGTCCCTCCTCCAACTTCCCCTGGCCCCTGGCCTTCTGCCCAGCTTCTCCCTTCCCCGTGGTTTATCCAAAGGCCGACGACGACGACGACGACGAACGGCTAGGAGTCAAACCCGCAGCTCGTTCGTTGGTTGGTTCAATTTTATGATACGGAACAAACATACTGGGCATGTTCGGGATGATTGGCCATTTTTTTTTTCTTTTTTCTCTTTTTCCTTATTCTGATTATTCTTATTTCTCACTTTATCACAATCGACATTTATTCACCTCTAGATCAACGATACCAAGACTCGACACAAGAGCCTCGCTATATAGGTATGCATGATATCAAAGACCGACTCTTTTCACTAATTAAACATTTTTACAATACGTACTTTCTATTTTCCTTATTTCTTGCGTTTCAATATCGGAATTGCAGGCGATACTAGTCAACGATATTTTATTTGTTACCCACTCATTCAACTAGGGTATAATCCCTTGTAAATCCTCAAATTGAATCAAACATCGGATAAGTATCTAAACTATTTCTTTCAGCGCGATCAAATTTTGTTCTGTTTCACATATACACACAGTAGTTGAGTTCCTGCAAGCTCACGAGCTCGAATTCGTGACCGTATTACATATCGGAGCAATTCGTTAAGCTGTTCAATTCGTTATCGACAATGTTGCTGTTCTGCAAGCTCAAGACCTAAGCCACAATACAAAAATATACTTACTCGAATCCAATAGCCAATTAATCCAATTCGCCTTATATCTTATTGGCTCAATGATGAACGAATGTTTGGAGTAAAATTCGCTAATTCGTTAATTGAATGTAACGAGGTAATTTATTCCACATCAACCGAGAGAGTCACAATTGATAATGTTTATGTAGAAATAGTGAAGCCTGCTAGCGATGGGTGAATACTGTTTCATCGAGCTTGGAGACGATTGAAGCACACGAGAGCAGCATAACTAAAACAGTGACCCGAGTTGTAAAGCTTATGCAACGGGTCTTCGCTGTCAAACAAAATTTCATTCGTTATCACTGGCTGTCCAACGGAGACCCAATCTGTTGATTTCTCGTATCAGAATTGGAGTTCCTAGTGTTACTATCTTGGTTAAACGTCTGGTTAAACGTGGGAAAATTAGGGGCTCATGGAATAGACGCATAGCTGCTGAGAGTGAGAAAAAAAAAAGTAAAATAGAAAAAAAAAATGAACCGTTGATAGGGCATAAAGTACGAAAGAACTGTTCATCTACTGCGTCATTCAGGGCTAAAAGCTCTCCCATTGACGGCGTACAACGTCTACAAAGAGAGCGAGACAGAGACAGATGGAGAGAGAAGGGTTTTGCGCCGTCCTACGGATAAGGACCTGTAAGGTTTCCCTCCTGCTCTGCAAGCTCAGGGCAAAGCGTAACAAGTGTCCGTATGATGTTAGCGACTGCTTACTGGAGGCGGAGCTTGAGGGGGTGGGGCCGCCGTGGTCATCAGCGTCGAGAGCCCCACCCCCATATAATTTCAGCGCTTGCCTTCTCGTCTTGTAAAAAACTGGCTGCTAGCTACAACTTCGACGCTCGACTGCAGGGGCCCCGTCGACCAGCTGCAGGTCTAACACTTGGATAACTACTTGTCGACTTTGCTTGGCTGGATATAAGTTGCTTTTGAAAAAGTCCGAAAGCTACGAGTAGAAAAAAGTCAAGAGGGTTGGTTATAGATCCAGATTATAACTTTCGATCGTTTAAGTTTGCAAGGAATCAATGTCCTTGACCATTAGTTGACGGCGAGCTGCTGCAAGCATAAGTAACTGTAACTCCTACCTATACAGCTACTCCTCCGTTGACGATAAGATATTGTTGGAGCGTGGCAAGGAGGCTGTTCAGCAACGAGTTGTATTAGTGATTTTTTCGTCACACATGAGTCGTCGGATTCAAACATTTAATAGGCGAAAGCTCCTGGTCGTACAGAGAGTCGGATTAGGTTGATATCGAATATGGATATGCTTGTCGATCTGGACAGCAGCTGGATTTCTTCCATCTTATGAGGACTTAAGGTGGCCTTATTCTGCGACATATCATATTCACTAGTTATACTGATATGACCTAGAATCATTGCGAGTGAAATCCTAACGACTGTAAGACTATAACGAGGACGGAGTCCCCTCAGCGCAGGTCTCTCTTACGTTTCGAAGTAGTAAAAATCGTAACGATCAGCCAACATTTAAGGTGAAACCGTTTTGTCTCGTCGCGTCAGGGTGAGTTGTCCAACGCTACCGTGTAACTTATACCAGCGTAAAGTACTCCTGGGTTGGCCCTAGGCTTGGAAAATAGTTTAGGGTAACTGCGCAGGTAGGTATAGGCGTTATTTTCCCGCGGGTAAGACGAGCCCTGAAGAAGCCTGGAATGACTTCCGGAATCGCGGCCGCGGAGGTAAGTGGAATTAATTCTTTGAGGTCTCGTCGCTTGACTGCGGGGGATCCTCGCGAGGCATTTTTGAGGTCGAGAGTTGGCCGCATTTTGAGGTCTGGCTAGGCAGGCCGCATCGGCCAGAGGTGCAGCGTTTTTGAGGTTTGGGTTAGCCGTCGAGAAGTCGGCGGGGTGTCGCTGGTTTCCCTGCGGTAAGGAAGCTTGTCGAGTTGCCGTTTTGGTTGCGCGAGGTGGTACACCAGTCCTTGACCAACGATGCCTGTTATAATGCCAAGCATTTTGAGGTCTGCTCTGAGGTTGCTACCGTTTATTGCACTGTGGTTGCCCGAACTGCAAGTATAGGGAAACCTCGCGGTTTTTAGACCATCAAGTAGCGGAGACAGACGTCGCGGACGACTTTGCAACCCATGCAATAGATCCGGTCACTGTATTCCAGTCAAGCGTTATGAACGAATGGCAGATCGTGTGGTTTAGCGATTATTCGTTTCCAATACTGAAAGAAAAGCGTATTGTTGAAGAAGCGATTGGTCTCGAAAGAATTTCACATGTATTCAATCGGGTGTACCTATACACACTCAGTGAAATCAATACTGTTAAATTATTAACCGTATGACTTTTTGCCACCTCAAGGAAATGATTACATCTAACACTAATTGTTCTATCGCTGATCTTCACAATTGTTCAGGAAAGAAATCTCCGTCAGATGAACAGCCGGCGTTTTGACGCTGTGGCAAAATTACCTGAGCATAATACCGTTAATGTGATAGAGGTTTGGTTACTACACAATTAGAAAGCAGGAAATCCAAATCCGAGACAGCTGTTGATACGAGTAACGACAGTATTTGTTTTTACAGCGATTACATTCAACTGTGATAGGCGGGGGCTCATGAGTCCTGACTTTTACCTGATTGTACGAACCGCTGCGATAAGGCTTGGCTATTGCCTGTTGAACGATTCCTTTGGGACGTTCTAGCTCCTTCAGAAATGTTGCCTCACAAGCCAAGAAAGACCTTGCTGAAATTCTGACGAAACTATTGTTTCCGGTTTTTCGATTAGAAATGCTTTAGCGATTTGAAGAACGAGGGAATGTTCGCTTTTCGAAATTTCGACAGGGTATTTCGTCACGAAATTGCAGACTGACCACCCCCAAAGCTTGACTATACGTTAAGGCAGTGAAGTGAGCAGTATTTTTTTGGAAAGCCATTAATCATTCTCTATCGGTAAGACCCTAGCCCGTAGAAGACTGTTAATATCTATGGGAAGGCTGTAAAATTTGAACTCTCGTTGATATCGCCATACAGTCTAAGCGGTGGCTATCGCTTCCCGCAAGTAGAGAGTTTCCGGCACCACGTCCGGAGTTATGGATGTTGGACCTTATCGATTCTAAGATCGTTTGAAAATAAAAACTGTTGGGAAACACCAAACCCCAAACGATATCCTGCTCGCTTTTCACCATAATACACCATTTTTTCTTCTTCTCTGAACTTAAATATCCCTCTTGCTTATTACTCCGCGCATTACTCCGCAGTACTTCCGCCTCTCTCGTATACATACCTATGCGTATGTATGCGTTGTAAAACTTTGTTTCGAATGATCTAATAAACATCGCATAAACGGAACTGTTATCACCTTGCAACAATCATTATTACATCCGATCACTCGTTTGTAATTTCCGCATTTCTGACACAATATCAAATTTAAAACGCTGGTAAATTAAAAGAACATTATCGCAATAACGTACGCGCTATACCTTGGCAAAAAATTCTCGCAGATCTCGTTCACTTCCTTACAGAGATTACATACCTACCATTCGTTGCGTCGGAAAAAAAATATCACACTAATATGTCAAGAATCTTTAATATTTTCTTGCATAATCTGGATTGAAAGATTCTTCCTCATTCGGTTTCCTCGTGTATTTTCACGACGATCGAAGTGGGGTTCGTATCTCTCGATTCTTACCTGGTCCATTCCTTCGGGAGTATCAATATCTTCTAGATTCATCTCGGCGTAGGAACGTTGGGTCCAAGTTTAGATTCGGTGGTGACCACGGTCCATCTAACGTAGCCTTGGTACGAGCTCGCGAGCTAATTGGCCGGTGATGTCCATCGCTAAGAACGGTCCAGAGCAAACGCTTCCTTCGTGGACTATGCTAAATCTACTGTCTGAGTAAGGCTCGACTAATGAGCCATAAATAAGGGGCATACCTAGCCCGATGTCCGTTCGTGTGCCACACTTGCGTTGACCCTTGTAATTAAAATCCCTTCCTAAATCAGGACTAGACCCCGATTAGACGGCCACCCTCGCTGGACTAAGCTCAAATCTGAACCCTTACGCGGGACCTTTAACCTTTCGACCCTTGCTTATACTTAAACACTCACCGGCGTCGAACTGTCTCTTACCTATACGTATACGTATATGCTTTTGGGTGCCCAGACTGACCCTCGTGATATCCTCTTATACTCGCCTTGCCGTTCTTCGCCTCATCCCCATACTGAATTTCAAGGATTTTTTCTTACACGCTCGATTTGATAATTGGGATCAACTATAAGACCCTTGGCAAGTATAATAGCTGCATAGGATTTGCGCAGGATGATACTGAGTATGAGTCGATGCAACTAGATTTTGGGAAGCCCCGATGGCAACGGGCATTTAGTTTCATTGGATCCTCGTAAGGTTTGATTAGAAAATTTTATTCTTTTTTTATCATTTACCGTAATTTGCTTTGAAAATTTGTTGAAACACGTAATCACGTTTCTATCGTTGGGCTCAAAGCTGTATTTTCCCACTTATCTCAGCTTCTGTACTCCAAATTGGTTCCGCGGCACTAAACTTTAATACATCTCGACAAAATCATGTTACAGTAATCAATCGAAGACATTTATACAGCTCATAGTGAAGCTGTAACTCATTTTTATCATCATCATACGTACCATCTTGTAAATGCCATCAGCTGCTGTATATTTATTTCTATAGTATCAGGAAGAAACAGAATCTGCATAATATCGCGAATAAGTATTGAGTCACCTATGGAAAAAACAACGCGTGGTCAATAAATTCGGTAATCATTTAATTGGTATTATTCTGCGGTTATGGGTTGATACCAATACCAATAAAAATATCCTGGCCTTCTGAATTCCCGTCACTTTCTTTTATGCACAATAATAGTTCGTCACCAGTTGGCGATTTTTAGGTAGGTATGTATATCGTATACCTAAACTGCAGAATTCAGGCGAAGTTGAACCGGTTGAAAAATAAAGTAACCAAATTCCTCGATTGTCCAAATTAATAGATTCATGCAAAGTTCCCCGACTAGTAGTAGGTAAACATTTTTTTTACTGGTAATCACATCTCCTGCAGTTTCATAATTATTGAAACAATAATTTTGTTCCTCTACGTTGATTGAACAATTGTAAAACCACTCTGAATCGTATCCCCAATCTAGTCCCATGCCGGGTATGGTGGTCTAGTTATACAGCCGCACTGTTCTTCCCGCGAAATGTCTTTACCTAGGATCTAAGATCCGGCCAGAGTGGCCGGTTGGCCCGGCCTGATTATCTTGTACGTTACTCCAGTTCAGAACTCTGAATTTCCCTCTCGATTCAGTACCTACTCAAGCGAACCTACCCTGCCGTATATACCTACCTTGTCAGTGGTGAGTCTTTGGGGTGGGGAAATACCCAGAAATTTATGTAATATATGTATATGTATATACATAAAGGAACACCCAGACTCAAGCATCCGCGATGTATATGTACAGCCAGTTAATAAGCTTAATAAACCCTTTGTGCAACTACCCCGCTCTGTCGTCCACCGCGCGTTCATTGCGGATTCTAGATTCCAGGGAGATACCTACAGGGATGGGCTCTTCTACCTGATGTGTGTTATAAAATATTTCCTCATCCATATCCATATCCATATGCTATGTATACCTACTTGAGTGAAGATGATTTTTCGTCTTATTATACTGCTTGATTAATTTTTTGACAAATTTTATCCACCCTGATTATTCTCTCGATATTTATAATCAACCGGTCAAACTTTCGGAGCCGGATAAAAATGCCGATAATAGTTTTCATGAGAGTTGTATATAGGATGGTGTTGGTGATAATGTAAAAATTATCGTTACCTTATGGTACACCGGAAGATTGTTGAATATGCCCTTTTTTTCCTCCTCCGAGCGCAAGTTCGAAGTTTCGAAACGATTAAGATATGAATAAGAAACTTAATGAGAAATAAGAAAGGTGACGGGGGATCACGAAATTCGTTGTATTACATTGCGGAAGTTTGTCACCGCTTCTGCCTCCCTGCGCTTACAAATGCGGGGGATGGTAAGCTTGGACCTGGAAGGTCCAGCTTTTAGAGGGACATCAACAGGATTACAATACGAATGTATAAACCGTCTCCTGCTCGCCTTCCCATACTTCAATTTCTGTCCTCTTCAGAGCGTGTCTTTCAGACTGGGAAACGGAATGCGATGGACAGTTTGTTAAATGGGTATTAAGTAGAATTTAATACCAACCGTCCAGTTTTAACCTTCGAGAATTAACTCGAGAAATATAATTAAGCTGGAAAATGTACCGTTGATTAAGTGAATAAATAATATAGGTACTGTACTTTAATCCTGTGAGTTTTTATTCATTTTACCACACTATTGTATACCATGAAAGCAAAGAATTCATGAAATGAAACGGATGATTATCTGATAAGCTGATAAAAATGTAGAACTTTCCACAGCTTTAAGATTCTTTGTAAAATAAATTTATAAATAAATTACGTCAGTATTGTGAACAACTATTCATTATTATAGTAAGTATGTCTTCGTATATAGATACTTTATTTTTCATTAATAAAAGGCGGACGTGAATGTCTGCTAATGAACATTTTGCGATACTGTAATAAGATACGTTTATTAGAAAGAAGTGAATGATAATCATGCTTGGACGCATTTATTGCAGACGGTGATTCTAGAAGGTTCAAATCTCAAGTCAGTTAAACGTAGGTACCTATACTTGGTAACAATGAGGCTGAACGAAAGCGTAGAAATTCTGCTGCGCTTAATCAAGTTGTAATAATTAAAGATACTATAATCTGCAAGACCGCAACCAGTGCGGTAATTCTCGGAAGCTCTTGCTAGTGCCATTTGTAAATGGGCGAATGAATCCTTCAAGTTTTTGCATTATCGCTGAGCTATCAAATTTGTAGCTCAATTAATGAATGAAATTCTTTATCAAGGTCCACAAGGACTTCGTTATTTATAACACATTATAGTACACACCAGATCAGACCTTATTCTAATAAAAATTATTTGGTTTATCATTTTTGAAAATCGTTTGTCGCGGTATAGTCGACGTTGTGCGACACACAGCTTCATCCGATTGCTTAATGGTAATTATACTTATTCTAACAAGCGTTAAAAGTACCGTAAAAAAAATCTGTCTATACTTTGTGACGATCGATTTCGGAAAGCAACCAGGAAAATTGAAGCCACTCGCAATGGGAGGAAATTGAACAAATTGAAAAAAATAAAAATTCTGAATAATCGTATAAATCAATGAAATACTATAAACGATTGAAACTTTAATGACATAATTTACCAAAATAAAAATTGCACAGGTAGGTATATTCAAAATATTTCTTACCATTTGTGTATTTTAACGAAACGCGCGATATAATTATAGCTGAGACACAGCGATATGTCTTCATATTGAAAAATTGGAAAATACTTTCGAAATAGTCGAAGGTGGTCTCTGAATTGAATATAAATTCGCAAAATACAAGAACGGACGATAAAACAAAATGTGGACCCACCCGGAAACAGAATTTGATAGGAAGCTCTTTCCAAGATATGATACGTTGAAACGATGAGAGGGGTATCAACTAGAAATAAAACACTCCCACCGGAAAACTCTAATTAAAAACGAAGAAGAAGAAAGAGCTAAAAAAAATAACTTCACGTTACACGTCGGAAAAATTTCTTTGTGTACTATCAATAACTATAACCATAAGCTTGCGGGAGCTAACCAGACGATACAGAGACTCAAAACGAAATGTGCCTTGATCCGTGCTCTGCATCCTTGGACCTCAAATTCGGTGTCAATCGAGTACGTACTCGATCCATCAGCTAATGCGTGAAATCGCAATACACACAACGAAAATCTAAACCTAAATCACGATTGACTGATCGTCATTTACATTTTCATAAGCGTAATTTACGTTTTTGGGGACAAACGTAAATCATGCTTTGCGTTGACGTAAAAGAGGATCGAATGTCCTTAATGTACATACGATCTCGTATTCGTAGAGTGAGACAATTTTCCCTTTATTTCATGTTTTTTGTTCCGTTGTAGATTAGTTTTTTTTTTTCGATCGTAAAATATGGCGTTCTAATACGTAGATTCCGTTTTTCATGTCGGATACAAAGATACTAGACATCATATTAGTGCGTTAAACGTGAATCACGTATAGTAAAACGTAATTTACGTTCAGGTTTTTCTGTGACTGTACGAAATCGTACGTGAAGGACATTCGATCCTCTTTTGCGGCAACGAAAAGCATGGTTTACGTTTGTCCCTAAAAACGTAAATGACGCTTATGAAAATGTAAATCACGAGTGGTCAGTCGTAATTTAGCTTTGAATCTTTCTGTGTGTAGTATTTTGAGATGCAGTGAAATCGCAATAGCGTTTAGAAATGCGATGAAATCGAGTGAATTTTTCTGGGGCAGGAAGATTCGAGTTATCATGCTCCTAATGAAACCCACGCTTGAAGTCCGTGTGAAATCATCTGCAGTCGTAGCACCACTCAGGAAATCGCTCGGACTTGAAAAATCCGCCCACGTCACAGACGAATTCTGGGCAATGAAATGTACTCAACGTGAAGTCATTGTGAAATCATATAGAGTCGTCAAAAAAAAAAAAAAAAAAACAATGACTTGAAGAATGAAATTGCCCTCTAACGCTGAAATCGTATGAAATTGTAAAGCAATGCTAGTACGATAACATTTGACTACAGAGTTAGATGCCCCTCGGCTGAATATGAAAAGGGTGTTTCAATTGCGGCAGAGAATTCTGAAATAAGAACGGAAATGACAGGGATCCTTGGAGGGAGAGGGGCTTGCATTAGTCCTTCTCCAATTTGTTAAGGGAGTATCCCCACCTTTAAATGGGTTAACATTCTGAGAAAGAGATTGATATTTTACAGCGAATTTGAGAGTCTGGTCAAAGCCAAAAAAAATCATGAAGTTTAGGGAGGGTTTGACCCTCATTATCCATACTTAACATTGAATATTACTTTGAGTCTAATAGTAGTTACGCTGAATATATAGAAAAATACAAAATTTCTCGGTTGTCGTAAAGAATCAGTAGTACCGTTGGATCGATTCTGGAATGTTTGGTCTTCAACTGTGCAGAAGAGATGCCTCTATCATATGAACATAGGACTTTTTGATATGACTATTTTTGGTGGAGATAATAGAAAAAGTAGAGAAAAAAAATTGAAAAATTAGAAAAATCTTAGTAAAAACTAAGCGAGTCAGGCAATTTTCGCGATATCAAAAAGTCCTATGTTCGTATGATAGAGGCATCTCTTCTGAACAATTGATGACCAAAAATTCCAGAATCGATCCAACGGTACTACTGATTCTTTACGACAACCGAGTAATTTTGTATTTTTCTATATTCAGCGTAACTACTATTAGACTCAAAGTAATGTTCAATGTTAAATATGGACAATGAGAGTCAGACCCTCCTCAAACTTCATGATTTTCTTGGATTTGATCAGACTACCAAATTCGCTGTAAAACCTCAATCTCTTTCTCGGAATTTTGACCCATTTAAAGGTGGGGATACCCCCTTGAGGGGAGTCTATACGGATGATTTGACCAAAATCGCCAAAGAATTCATATGGTGGTAATGTTTCTGATTTTGAAAAAGCTACGTGAAACTCTTCAAATTAAATTCTGTAATAAGCCAGGTAAGTTTAAATTGGCAAACTCAATATCTGTGATGCAATGGGAGCATTTTGATTGTATTCAAAATATTGAGGTTTCAAACGGCTCCGTGCGCCACAAATTTCAATTTCTATAGTCTAAACTTTCCCAGCTGATTTACGGATGTAATTTGGAGAAATCCACATAGCTTTTCTTCAAAATCAGCGCATGTCTTCGCATGGTATAAATTATTTTACATTATTGGTCAAGTCATCTGTCCATAGGCCCCCCTTAAGATGTGTACCCCAAAACTCCTATGTGGAAATTCTTACGTTGCGATTGGGGTGGAGGAAAGGGTCAAGTTAGAACGGCAAAATCTGCCACATTAAAACTTCTACCGTATCCAAAGGGAAAATATTATTCCAGAATTGTTACCGAGTGATCTGTGACTTGATAGAAGCATCGATGAGTTAACTGCTAAGGATAAAGTTGCGTGAAGCAACGGATACCTCATCGGCGGTAGTGATCCTGCAGGATATTACCTCGCCAACGGTAGGTCCTCGGCTCGTCAGAGTCGATAAATTTGCGTTTCCTACTTTGTTGACGGTGCAGACTTGCCGATTGTAGAATCTCGGCCGATCTGACCGAAACGATCGATCCACCCCAATTTTAGTTCCACGGCTGGCCGCTCCTTGAGTAGAAATCTCTCCCATCAGGGTTGAGATCGGAGAAGAATTAATTTCTCTTTTTTTGGATTTGATATTTTGAATCGATTGTATGTACCATTTTTTTTTTTTTGGCAAATGAACAATTGGAAAGTCAGATAAAAAGTGAAAGGTAACGTGGGCTTTGACCCTTACTTCTCTTGCGCCTGTAGTATGCAACCAGATAAACGCACGGGCGAAGCAGGTGCGGAAAAAATGTATGAAATGTGAATATTAATGATTAAAATATTGCTGACCAAATTGGCGGTGATAAGGAGAAAAGCTAAAAGCTAGTTACGATCGTGTGGAAAAGTGGGAGAAGTGTAAAGTATAACAGCTGAAAATGTGTTGTATGCATGAATGGTATTTTCACGAGAGCGTAAATTTTATTTTCATTTCTCATTCTTTTATTATTTTTTTTATTCTCTATTGGAGCGTATCGTTGGAGTTTAGCGGGACTTCCCACTCTAAAATTACGTAATATCTTCCATTACATGCGACATACGCCCGAAATTACATACTGCCCAGGCAGCCCCATTCACGTGTACGATAAGATCTTGAAACTGTTGAAAGCTCGATAACATCTGATGGTAATGCGATCCTAAAAGTATAATGGCAAAAACCTGCCCCATTGTGTCCCGGATGGTAGGGACATTATCCTGACAGGATGTGCTCCGATTTTCGGGTACAACGTGGCTTATATGGGAAAAGATTGAGAGATTTTTGCGTTTTTCAAAACACGTACCTATATAGTGTCCCTCGTTCGGGGGTGGGAATATATTTTTGAAAGATATATGGTTACTGGGAGTTTATAGGTATAATCCTCCGTCAAAAATACGATCGATATGCTTTTTTCTAGGGTCGAAAAAGCAATATAGATTTCAAATTTTTTTTTTCTCTACATCCGCAGAAGCATAAGAAGTTTTTTTTTCGACAGTTTTTTTGTTCTGTTTTTTTTTTGCTTTTCCTCTCCATCTACCAAAGCGACGAAATATGGCAAGGATTTATAAATTTTTATCTTTATTGTTGAGGTTTGATTTTTTTTGGTATCAAAAAAACGCCAAATACAATAGCGGCACGCCGTGCAGTACTGCGAAGGTTTTAATTTTTATGGTTTTTGGGGTTGAAAAGGTACCCGTGGGGTCTGGGCGCAGCCTTTTTCGGTTGTTTATACTCGCCATAAAGTCTTCTAGCCACTGTCGACCCTTCTGGTGTCTATCCTAATGTCCCGATGTCGGTGGTACTGGTTTGGGTGCCGGCGATCGCCAGCCTGAAGCCTAATACCAGACACGCGTTTACTGATTTAAAAAATCGCTGAAAAAATTGGTGAAAAACTTATCGAAAAAATTCTGGTGAAAACTTTCAAATTACGAGTCATAATCTCCTACTAATTCACCTTTATGTACCTTCGCTCGCAAAGCGCTTTAGTCATATTTTCACTTTTTCAGTCAAATTTCGACTATTCTTTTTCAGCCTGGAATTCGCGATTGATTATTATTATATACAACCGATTCATATTATCTCTTGGTTAGTTTCAAACTCAGCTTAATCGACAATGTTGGGTCTTTAATCGGGTTCAAAACTTAGCTGGAGCTATTTGAGGGAATGAAATTGTGGCCTCTAGCTAAAAGCAAATGTAACGTAACTCTAAATCGCGAACTATATACATATCTATATGTATATGCGTATAGGCACTGTATACCTGTGTATGCAAACGTGGTATTGCGTCTCCGCAAAAATAGAACGTATACAATAATTATTATATGCTTGAGACCGAAGGGAATGTGAGTTTGCACAAAGATTGTATTATGTACGTATAATGCAAATATTCGGTCAGGAGTACGTAGTTTTTTTCTACGCCCTTCTGAAGAACCCCTCTTTATGAACATTTTTTTTTTTCTTTTTCGTTTGATGTCATCATTTCATTTTCAACCCGAATTTTGAACATCGGTCATTATCATCTCTACCAACTTCACTGTCTGCATTGATGCAGGCTCTACATTATTAGATTTTGAAATTTTTATACGTCGACATAGTCTCGACTGTTTATAATTTCAAAATGGTCAGACCGCCAAAAATTGGAGACCCGGTGTGTTCCAAGAAAAACTTATAACACCAGAAGCTGAACGTCGGCGAAGCTGGATGAAACCTTGTCTGGTGTTATACAAAACTTGGAAATGTCCTTCCTCATACTTGGATAAGTAATTCGATATCTTGATTTTGGGCAGAAAGACATTCTCAGAGTCGACACCTTAGGTAGTCCTGCAGCTTCTGATCCGGTACGAAGTGCATATTCTAAAAACATGAAGAGCGTAAAATCAGCGGAATAATAATAAAAGGAAGGTTCGTCTTTTCGTTCCAAACTGTTTTTGCAAGCTTAGCTGGTTCTTTTTTTTTTTTTTTAGTTTTTTTTTTCACACTTTGGTCCAAGGTTTACACCTCGGAGGATTACCGTATCATATTTATCTCGTTTCCCAAAGGACTCCTTTGTGGCTTGGCGTGGACCGATTCATCCTCTTTGTCCTGTTCGCGTAAGGATGCCGCCTTGTGTCACCTCGTTCATAAAAACTCAGGACAAAGATTCTTTTCGTAATTCTTCCTACGCGCGCGAAGATTCTCACCTAAAATAGGACCGCGCGTTTTTGCACGGATCGTGCTAAAGCATCCTAGAAAATTCAGGTCAACCAAAAAAGTATACCTTGAAGAATATTTACCTGTATTTCATCTCACGGATGGAGAGATTTTTTTTTTCCTCACTGTATACCAAAAACGACCGTACCTAATTTTCGTCTCTTCGAATACCTGTAAGCAACTAAGGTCTGAATTTACCATCTTCCCATGGTGAAATCTTTAAAGATCAAAATCTGAAACAGTACAAGTAAAAAAAAATCATCTCTCGTAATCCAGGCTCGGGGGAAAAAAAAAGAAAAAACGATTTTGCTTAAGCTGTTGAGAATTTCGTGTCATTTTATCGGCCAGGTATAAGGCCAGGTGATTCCTGTGATATTAACTCTTCCTTTCGAGTCCAGGTAAGGTTTTTTAAGTCTTTGAAAACGCTCGCACGTGGTTTCTCATAGATATGAACTCACTTATTTACAGATACATTGCACAAAGGGTCACATAATCTTACGATCTCGAAGTCAAAGGAGTAGGAAACTCCTCGTTGTACCCTTTTGCTACCACTGATCCATTCGTCGAAACTTAGTCTCAACGGGGTCCGGCTTTTCTCGGATATTAGGTATAGCGAGTCGAAATCTCACTCGAATCGAGAGCAAACGTCTTAATTCCGAGAACAGATGGTCCGAACCGTACGTCGGTCTACTCTTTGGCGACTGCGGCGTCATAAATTTCTGACGGTTCAGTTCGGCGTTAAGTACGAACAACAGCACGTGCCCCGTTTACTGAGGGATTCAGGTCGCTGTTAGGACTAAAAAAATACAGAAATACTCCCCGGTTTCATTCCGCCCGAAAAGAAGTTCAACAGACAACTGATCAACCCACGTTATTCTCCGTCTTATCAAACTCAAGTTTTAATTCCAGATTATCGAGGGTCTAGAGAGCGGCTTTACTCGCGTAAGGCAGCTGCTCGCTTTGCTCTCGTTAGCCTAAACGAGGTCCTAAACTGCCGCCTGCCACCCCGGTCACGTTTACCAGATATACGCGAGCGCACGGGGTCGGGAAGCAGTTGCAGGACCCGCCGGAAGCGATTGTAAGAGTAGTGCTTTTGCTCCTAGTCAACGAGCAACGAGGTGCGAACAGAGCTACAGATTTTGGGAGCATTCTATCTTTAACTGGATTCTAAAGACAGGTCCGATACATTTGTGTAATCGAAACGCGTCGCTTAACGTTAGTCTTGCACATATAAGATGTGCACGCCAAGTATATGTTTATATGTAGCTTTTTAAATGATTTTTCGATATCACTTCCGGACTTATATTTGCGGGGGATTCGTGGTTCGACTTAATTTCACTTGCCATATATGTCGTTGCCACGTTTAGCGTAATTCCATGCATTGCTTCGGCTCTTTCATCGAGAATGATAACTGGAGATGTGAACGCGATCCTCTTAAGCTTATGGGACTTCGTAGTATACTACGATCATTTACAGTCTGGAATATAACGAAAGAAGCGACCGACTTCCGGAAGCCATTGAGATCTTTCAATTAGTGGCCAGTAATCTTTCGAGATCTTCCGACCTCGGGAAGTTACTTGGAGACGGCAAAACACCAACTGTCACAGACAGTTGCAACAACAACGTGGCACGCGTTCTACAGCTCTTTCTATGCTCCAGGCGATGAGCCAAAACGAGTCACGTTCTCTCGTGCTACATCCATTCATCACGGTTGCTCAGAGCTTTATTTTTAGTCATTTAAAGGGAACAACTAATCTTTTTCAATTGCCGTTATACAGCAAGAAAAGAAGGCAAGGGGGGTGGGGGGGGGGGGGGGGGGGGGAAGAGAGATTTCAATTCTATGGTGAAAATTATTGAAGAGATCCTCGAGCACATTTTGAAACGATGTTCTAGTAGAGAAGACCTCTTCGACGTTAGATATCTCAGCTTCGAGCCCCCTACAGAGTAGGGCTCACGTCAACGGCACATAAATATGATGTCACGCTCCTCTGGTTACCAAAAGTCTTTTTTTTCTTTCTTTCTGGGATCGAGAGTCGAGGAGCGAAGATGTGAAAGAACTCATTCGAGAATTGACCCCTCTGCGTTACCCTCTTGCTATTCCAATTCTCGATTCTACAAGCCTACGAGCCTCCGGGCCCTCAAAGAGCATGTCTTCGACAGAGAAAGAGCAATTTTTATTACCCGAATGAAAAATGAGGTTACGATGTCCCGGAGAAAAGCAGAATGGGCACAATATTTTGGCACTCAGGTCTCCGCGCTTTCAATTCCAAAAACTCATTGTTACCTTCAACAGTTTCGATACATTCCTACGAACAGAATAGTACACCTATAAGTTTCACGAAAATGTGTTCCTTCCGTTGTTTAGTAAAGGAATATATTCCAATCCCGATAATATACGCTGATTTTAAATCCGAAAAAAAAACTTCCAGCTGGCTTATACATATTCGTCTCCGATCATTTGAAGTGACACAAGAATTATAACTGCAATCCGTAGTTCAAAGTTTAGTTCTGTTCCCTGCAGACTCGTATTTCTCTATAGCTGCTTGATCCAATTATGAGGTACGACCTCATTATCGAAACGGGCAATTCAACGCATTGAGCCAATGGTTGCACATTTATTCTATACATATATACATATATATACATAGGTACGCGGCATTCTGTCGGTGAACTAACAATGACTGCCTTGACACCATTTATCTGCCCCCCCACGAGGGGCCCACAAACCCCGAAAGGCCCTTCGAGCACAAGGCATAGGGTATTCTGTATGGGGCTCCAGCGTCGCGACGGCTTCATTACGTTGCGGGCGTCGGGCCCCCGCCGTGGGCCTACAACGGACCGCAAGGGAACGTGGAGACCAAAGATGTCTTCTCTTCTCCGGCGCTCTGTCGTTCACGCGGTACGTCAGGCCCCTACAGTGGGCCCCGCTGTGGCCACTGGACCCAGACCGACCTGGACCAGGTTGGGTTATACCTCTCTTGAACCAGGGGACTGTTAAACTTACCGGTATACATGTATATGTGTGTGTATTTGTGAGGAATCTCCTACCGTTCTTTGTTGAACGATTTCGACGTCTGTCTGTCTGTCAGCGATGTTTGGATTTATGTCTCCTCTTGCCACCTTTATCTTATACAGGATTTTGTGAGATGCTTACTACTCTAATGCTAACAGAGGTTGAAAATGACTCGATATTTATATCAGATTTTCTCGAGTCTTAAATATTACATCGAAATCCTTGTTCCTAATTCCTGCAGACATAATGAAATCTCTGCTATATTGTCTGTCGATGCAAAAAAAAATCTTGACATCTGCAACGTTTCATCAAATTTGGCGAAACAGCTTGTTTGTATATTACTTTGAAGAATTCGTGAACCAGGGGCTGAATTGATATCGTAAAAAAAGATGTGGGTCTACCTATATAGGGCCGATTCTGTTGTATCAGCGTTCTTCTAATTGCCGGGTCGTTGCACCCCTTTATTTCTTGGCACTGCTGTTAGATGACGGTTGTCAGCTGTCAAGCTACGAAACGTGTGAACACGTTGTTCAAAATACAATTTAGTTCTGCTTTCGGAAACAGACTAAGTCTAGTTGTATCTCTTGCATACAGTCTGACGAATAGAAAGATAAGATTAACTTTAAAAAAAAAAAAAAAAGAATTTCCTCAGAACGTCTAAGTTGAAAAAAAAGAAAAAAAAAACCAGAGTACAGAAGAAAGCAGAAAGGTTTATCCCACGTAAGTGTAATCGTTGGAAAATCAGAATTTTCCAGGTCACGCTGGCGTGGTCATTACCGCTTTAAGGTGGCGCTCGGCGGCGTCGCGGGGGGCGTCGCGGTGCCTTGGTGGCCACGGGTGCGGGCGTCCCGTAACAAGGGGCCGCCTTTATGGCTCGTAAAGATACGCGGCGTCCACTTTGCCACTGTGCTTGTGCTTTCGTACCTTTCATATTGGTGTGTGTATCAGGGGTACGTATATGCCTCACGTCAGACATACATACACATAGTTATGTATACATTTTACATACACCGACGTATACCCAAATATAGGTACATGTGCCTCGCAAAACCCCTTAGTCTCTCCCTCGCCCCCTCGGCCCCTCGCCCCCTCCCCCGCTGTATACATAGAAAGCTCCCGAAGGGGTAGTTTTATAATGCGGAGTGATTGTGTGTGATTGCCCCGGCAAACCAGCAGGCTCTAAAGTAGAGTCTGACTTTCTGTCGGGGACCAATCGGGGTGAGTTAACTGGGCAAGGAATTGATGGAAAGAGAATTTATTTATCAAACAGATTTAATCACAACTTTTTTTTCTCTCCAAATTTTCTTGAAAATTAATTAGGTCATCGTCTATCACGCTGCATTTCTATTTCAGGTTTTTCCGATTCGTTTAAAACTCAAAAATAAATTTCCTGGAAAATTGGAAACCAACTTTTTCTCAGTATTTCTTGTTTGTACGGATTTTTGCAATTTTCTAGTTATGTGGCGATTGACGTCAATATCACCAGGAATTATTTTCGTCGTCATGCCGAAAAATTTCGTGGATCGTATGGGGAATGCGTTTTTTTTCAATGCATAACGTATCTGAAAAAAAAGGTTTTTTTTAATTCGGCAAAATTACGAAGTTTCAGCAATTAGTTTAAGCGAGAGATTCGTCTCCATAATCCGGTAAAATCCATTGCAGATCACAGAGCCGGACCTGCAGGGCGGCAACTTATTAGATGATCCTCTGGGCCCGGAGCTAGACAAAGGCTGGGTTAACTGGCTTAGGCCTCCACTGCCCCCAGGGGTAGCCTGATCGTCCTGTTCGTCCTGGTAGCCTCGGTCAACCCGTGCGCTCCAGTGCGCTTCGTTAAACCGTTGCTTTTGCATGTGTGCGAATTTAAACTTGCCTACCGGGTATCAATCCCCTATAACTCAAAGACAAATTACACAACCCCTCAATACAAAAGAATAACTTTTGCACAACTGTGACATGAGTATCGAAATTTATACGTCATCAGTTTCATCCCTCGCAAATATAGCTTACATTAGTAAAAATCTGTTATATCTTCTAGCACCTAAGTACATAAAATTGAAAAAAAAAAAAAAAATTGGTTCCTAAGAGACAATCGTTGAAGAAGAAGAGGAATGAAAAGAGGAAAAATCGATATTTTTTGCAAAACGAAATATCCTTGTTGCTTGATTTTTCTTTACTTTTTCAAATATTTGAAATTTATTTTCTAAGTATCGCATGGTCATACATGAACGACGTGGTCAGTTCGATGATCAGCGCAATACGAAACACCCGGTAGGTGAGTGAAAGCAGGCTGGTTCACGGGCTCGTATGTGTGGGAGGATTAGCGAGAGGGTGTGGATCGGACGGGGGGGCTCGTGAATCAAAATTAGCTCCCTCTTGTATGGTAGAGCTGGACCGGACTGGACAGTCCGTTCAACTTTTTGGACCACGTTGGGCCACAGTTTTAACTAATCTTCACCATGTCAGTGTGACTCCTGTGACAAGTGTATCAGAGACCTTTGGGTACAGTACGATCATCAAATTGAAACCCCATACTAAAAACTATATCATAAAGTTTCGAATGAAGGATCTCAGAACATTTATTATTACCACCCTATTACGTCGAGAGTTCCAAGGAATCGTCAGACACACAATGAAATAAGAAAATAGGGAAAAATTCGGACAACTTAATATGGTCTGACCATTGCCAGATAATATCACGGTGTTCATCTTCGAAAGATGTTGCATGGGGATGACCGGGAGTTAGCCTCCTCGAAGTCCCATCCTGACCCGGCGTTTTTTGCCGGGGACTGTCCCCCCCTCACTAACACGCGGGGCGCACACGCGAGCACGAAGGTTGCCAGGGGTATTGAAATTAGCCGCACGGCCAAAGGGTAGGACGAGGCTACAGGCCGGGCGGTAGGTAGGGGATTGCATATATTCACACCGAATTAAGTCACGCACACATTGCCGTATCGCCGAGTATACTCACCCTCTTTGCGTGTCCTTTCACGCACAAGATATACACGTCGGGGGTATACCGAGTCTGCGTGTGTATTAAATGTGGGTATGTAGCTAGGCAAGCGCAAGCTTTTGGTCCACGGTCCAGGATGCATGTATTACGTATACAGACTGACACTGAGCTTGCGTGAGAGTGGAGCAAGGAGAATGAGAAGGTGCACCAGGCACCAGCGGCAGTAGTAGCAGCAGCACCACCACCACCAGCAGCACTAGAGTTTATACGATGGACCGACATCTGCCTGCAGGCCAGATACTGTATGGTGTATAAACGCGGTGTCCATGCCGCACGTATACGACGGGGATAGAATCTAAAATGTGTATTAGGAATGATTTGTAGCCAGTTTTCACGTGATCGATGTCGCTTTAATCTGGGAAATTTGATTCATACCAGCTGCCATGGATTCGATGTTAGGTAGAACGACCATGGAGGGTAACATCGCGTTCGACTTACGCTCGCGGGCGTCTGTCCCACGTTTATTGAGCTTTCTGTTTATTTGTACAGCCTCTCAACGCCTGGTATCTAATGTTGATTTTTTACACTGCGCGATTCACTTGACGGTATTGAAAAGGGTTGGCCTATAGTCTTTCGATTCGGATAATAATTATCACCGAGATCGCCGCTGTTATTAGCATACGAATTAATACCCCATGAGAGATCATTCTCCCTGATCAATCAGCTTTGAATTAAACCGAACCTATATGGATTAGCCCCGCTGTGCGGTAAAGACGAAAAGACGAGGCTTCGAATAATTGGCGGTGGTATTAGGCAGGCGACGCTATTTCAGAGTTGAGACCTGATCTTATTAGAGATTTCCGCTTTTCAAAGGCTCAGCGGGATACGATGCCAACGGTGATGGTGTCCCACATAGGCCACAATACGCGCGCCACTGTGTACTCCGAAGCACTGCGTGGCGCCCAGACCTCTATCGAGTTTTTCGGCTTTGGTGAGATGCGATTTTTATTCAGTTTTTTTATTCTTTTCATCCTCTCACGTGGCTCACGGAATTCAAATGCGGAATCGGAGCTGTTTGTCTTCGCGTTTTCATCGTACGAATAGTTTCTTGATGGGTGGGTAATCGGTGTACCCTTTTGTCAAATTTCATAGGATCCTATAAGACCCTGTCCCACTTCTTACGGGACCTACATGTATAGATATAGAAATTGTATTGACATTTTTGAGTCTCACATGGAATTGGGACAGGATCTTATGGGATCCTACAAAATTTTACAGTAGGGATACCCATAGTCGACAAGAGACCGGCTGTAGAAAATTGAAAAATAAATATAAATGGGGAAACGAAGCGGCCAAAAACGTAGAATGCAGTAAATTAAAATGTCTTCGAAGTGAATGTAGTATAGTATAAGCGTGAAAATTTTTGGCTCAATTTATTTATTTAGGGTCGAAAAAATGTTCCAAATTCAACGACTTGGTGGTAAAAAAATGCCCTGTTTTGGTTAAAAATTAGTGCGAACCTGGCATAAACGCTTGTAAACCTGAATATCGTTGAACGGAACCCAAGACTGTAGTAGGTATTTTTATACAATTCGTGGAATTTTTCAAAATATATCCAATAAAAATATACGACACCGTTATTTAAAATAGTGCGACCGTTAGGCGCAAAATGAATGAGAACTAGGTCCCGATGACGTGGTCCCGTTTTTCGGGATTTTTGCCACATTTTATTGCCAGGTATACCTCTGGGCAGTCCTTCGTAAAAATATAAAAATTTTGGAAAATTTTTAAGCTGCCCTCGTTTCAGGTACGTATACCGCTATTTCAAACTGGGTCAACCTGCAGTAGAATTTTTACTGTAGGTACGAACAATCGGTGAAATTACGAGCTTAACGGAGCTACATTTTGTCACACATTATTAAAATTGGAACAACAATGTGAATTTTATTGGCCGGGCTCCTGCCGCTGGAAATTATAAAGTCAACTTGCAGGGAATGAGGAGGTATAGTATAGGGAACAAGGGATTTTTTCCCTACCGTTAGAAAGTTGCCTTGCTATGCGACCATCGACGACCACGTCATCTTCTTTTGGGTTTGAAGGAGCGGGAGTTTTTACAGTTTGAAGAAAAAAGCAACGGTTTGCAATACATGCAGGAGGATTTAGCATCGAATAACCCGTCGACCCATTTCGTGAAAAAAAAAGAACGGTAAAAACGCGGTAGGCTTTTCTTGAAAAATCGTAAAAATCAAAAAAGATTGTAAAACTTGGCTTCTCTTGACCTAAAAAGTTGGAAAAATTTAGCAAGAGTTGACTTTATACCGCTAAGCCTTTCGTGCAGTAAAGGTAATCCAATGGGGCACCCTTTCCTTGGGGTGTAAAAAGTGCCTATTCTCTATACGTCGTAAAATGGAAAACGCAAAATAATAGTGTCCGGTAAAAATAACCCTTAAAAGTCAACCCTGGCCCCCCCATCGGAACGGGTTATCCTCTCTAACCAGGGAGAAACATAAATTCATAAAGTTGAACCGCTAAGAAAGCTCCGGGAACCTCCACGGCCTGGTTATAAAAAGGGCGAATTTTTAACCCGGGCTAGTTAACGGGTGAGAATGTTGGGATGAGAATTTGAAAAACGTTAGAAAAACGGTAAAAATATTAATATACAACCCCTTTAAAAACCGTTCCTTCGTGCATCCTTTTTCCCAATACCGAAAGAAAAAAGGAGAAAGAAAAAGGAAAAATCTATATTCTTTCCTGAAATAAGTTTTGGGAAGCCGTAAAGTTCGAACAATATGTATAACCGTTATTTATACTTACGCGTAACCCGTTTAGGTTTACGTTGGAGTTAAAGCAGCGGGTACCCCTAATCTTGGGCACGCAACTCTTACAATTAGTTCGATGGTTACCACGATGATTTACAATTGACTGACAGTGCAGCCGAGGTTAACTTTGGACTATATTCGTGTAGGCAAGGGTTAAAGGGGGTTCGAGGGGTAAGCGGGGGAAACTAGATTCGGACGGGTCGGGTTAGCAGCGCCGGTCTGCACACTTTCCACGAAGGTGGCAGAATTCGATTTTGCAAAATTGCTCTTTATTGCAGTTCTGAATTGGCGACGAGCCCAAATCCGTTTACTTTAGTGAAACAGTTTCAACCCTTGCCTAGTATTGCGCTATTGTATAATTGCTACAATTTTATTACGACGAATATTTATGAACGTCCTGCAGTTATTACGGAGCACTACTGTATGGCGTATACGCGTCTCTTGGAACATTATAAAAGTGGTTTTCTTTACCCTATCGTCAATACTCCTTCAACATTCAGGAAATAATTTAAAATTACGACTTTACTGGGTGACAGCCGACAGGCGGCGTCAAGGGGTTCAGCTTTTGAATTATATGTTCCAATAAACTGTAACCAAACCAATGTGAAACTCGTTACACATTCAATTTATGAAATTTAAAATTCATTTCAATATAAAAATGAAAAAGGTTGCAGGACTATGCATAATATTCATTTCCTTCAAGGCGCCGGACGAACCCTAAATAAGTTCGAAAATTCGTATATCGAAGTTGAAATGAAGTTGCGGAAAAGCAAATATAATCAAGTTCAAATCGTCGTCGTCGCATGTGCCAGGTATGCGTCGACGCATGCCAACTAGGTGGAGGCGCTATGCGATCTATTTGCTTTAACATTTCCAGTATGTGCGAGCTGGGTGAGACCCGGTCTAACCATGCCCACCCAAACTCAACGAGACCCGCGCTAAAGAGCTCGCATTGCTATTCCCGTGGGTGCCTCGAGCTAACTGACCGATTCAACCGAACGTAATCTTAACAATCCAGGACTCCTCAGACTCCAGACCCTCCACTGACCTCCGGACCTCGGCGACGATTTAACGGAATGCCACGCTGAAAACAGAAATCGAGTTGCTATATATATTTGAACGTCCAAATCTGCGCGCAAATAATATAATGCATGAAGATGAAAGAAACGTTATTATAATGATCATCCTCTTTTCAAGTTTAAAAATAAAAAATGTTCATTTCTATTCGAGATATGCAGTCTAGCGGTGATCGTTTTACATTCTATATAAGGGATTATAATCCCCTCAGGGATGGTCATGCAGAAATTTCTACGATTCAAGATTTTCAGGAAATTTCGAATGCTAAACGAGTATAGCTTCGAAATCGTGATATACCTAATCGCAGATGTTTTTCAGAACACTGTTGGATATCTGCAGATGAGGTGTTTCGTTTGATCGATCGAAAGTGTAGATACTGGTACTACATCAAAATCAATGCTCATTGTTGGTATTTCCGGAGAATAGAAAATTTCAGAATTGATCATACAATTCTATTGTTCAGTGTTGTATAATTTGAAGAATCCCCTTTTCGTATAATCGTTACAATCAATATCTGAATTAGTTTCTGTTTGGGTAGCTACGAAGTAAAGCCTCTAGTTCAAGTACCCATGCTCGTCTTTTTCATATATTTGTCGAATTTTGTATGATTAAACTTCGACAAGATTACGAGCTTTCCAATTATTATAACTAGCATGCCAATTGCTAATTTCCGTAAGTCTTAACTTTTGGTGAGGCACCGTCCTAGGCGTGTGAGATTTTACTAGGGTCTCCATGCCCCCACGCGACGCAATTATCATTAACGAGTAAAGCGATCTGTCGGGAACAAGCACAGGGGTTAAAGTACGGAGAAGTAGAGGTACTGCATATATACGGTCGGCGACGTTGAGCGTCTCGCGGCGTCGCATTGGGCTGGATGTTAATTCCCTGTGAAATTCGAGCCTTGGCGTCAGCCTAGCATTCTACTCTCGTTTGTCAAAAGGGAGCTGGCGAGCCGCTGGACATTGCCGAGAAAAACTACAGGGCAAGGGGGGTGAGAGTTTCAGATAATGACAAGGGAGAACGACGAGAGAGAAAGAGAGGGAAGAATGAAGTGGCGAGGAGAGGTGCTCTTTGAGTTTTATTCGCTATTAATTCCGTCAACCTTTGGACTACGCCTTCACCACCCTCTTTGTCCTCGGAAGGCCGTTTATTAAGGAGAATTTTTATCGACCTAAGCAATCAGCTTTTTGCAACTGGTTTTTAATTCGGCGTTAAAAGACAACGGGCCGAAAGATACTGACGCTGATAATTAAAAAGGGACGTTAATTTGGTCAATTTATCAGGGAGTGGCGTTGTTCCCGAATCACGAACGATGGGGGATCAATGAATAATAATCAGAGTTTAAAGTGTGCGAAAAAAAAGTGAAACGGATAAGGCGGAAGTGGGTTCTTGAAATTCGTCCATTTAGAACGAAGAGGGATGTCCTTGACGTTGGCAAACGAGTCATACATATTTATTACAATTTCCCTTCGCGATTTATTGTTTTATTATCCAGCATATTTTCCTTCCTTCGCCAAAGAGAATGGAGCGATCTGTATATTTATTAGCGATATTCGCAAACAACAGTCTCCTTTCCTTCAGAGTCGAACCGTCATTGGCAGGTTTTTGTAACGCTGCTTTCCCATTGGTGGCACCGCACGGCTCGTGGGGTCCATAATGTGTTTATGAGGCCGGAAGCCCCCCGGGTTGCGCGGGAGGGTGCCGGATCTGCACGTAAAATGGGCCCTTTGTCCGGCCCATTATGCTTCATAAGTAGCAGCGCCAAGTTCTCGAGTCCCCAACTTTTTCGACATTCAAGAAAAATCTTGCTATTCAAAAGGAAGGAGAGACAGAGAAAGAGAGAGAGAGAGAGAGAGAGAGAGAGAGAGAGAGAGAGAGAGAAGGGCACTCGCAAAAGATGAGGAAACTTGCAGCGGGATGGTCTTGGCAATTCCAAAAAAAAAGATTCTTACAACCAAACTTGTCATTTCGTAGTTGACGTGAAAATTTGTACATGATTATCTGCGATGGCCTTTCCAAAATTAAGATAGCCATCGTTACTGAAATTCGCAATAGGATAACGTAGCTAAATTTCTTCATTGACGTAGATGAATGTAAAAAAAAATAACGAAATTACTTACGTATCAGGCGGTTTGAAACGGAAGTTGAATCTTGCGTTTGTAAAGCGACACACATCCGCAAACACCCGCTTGGCAGGTATACCTACTCGATTTGGTTTCTGGAAAGCCGATATCTGGCCACAGTGAGGCTTGGGGTGTGGCGGAGGAGGATCGGGATGAGACGGGGTATTGGCTCCTGGGTACGAGTAGGTACGTAGGGGACAGAGGATTCCATGATACTGAGATTTGGGTAGAACGAGTTGTATCCTTTTCAGTGTGGAGGTTCTTGTTCCTCCTCGTATATAGGTATTGTATTGTGTCCTCTCTACCCTCGCTGCTCCATATATTTAAAACAAATGCTATCTGATGCGGCACCGCTTTGTGGAAGCAAGATGAGACCAACCCTCCACGCTCACGGTGTCAGTATAACAGGGGTTCTTCCTTTTCGAACCCAAAATTTTAAACGATAAAAAGTATCGCCGAATTCGTTTTATTTATTTTAAACGAAAAGGGATGCTTTTACTGAAAAAATTAATCGATGAAAGATGTCTTTAGCTTCTACTATCTTGACAAAAACTTAGATAGGTAGCGTGTGATGATTATGACTGAAAAGTTTCGAAAAGCAAATTTTATAGCAGATTTTTTAGACTTCTCATCCTACCATAAGCTTCAGCTGTTCTCTGCCGTTTTGCTACCTGAAACTGTGATTTCAGTTCCATCGCAATGTCGGTGTAAGTGACGGTGACGAAGGGCGGAAATAATGAATTACCGATAACTGATCGGTGTCAAAATATCCTAGAATTTGAGGACCGCTGGGACACGTAGGTCCGGAGAACTTGAAGAGGTTCCTGGAGTCTGGGGTCGTGGTTCTATCAGCCAAGGAGAAGGCGCGGGTGGCCGCCTATCTTCTGCAGTAAATCCGGTCGTAAGTTAAACTATTGGGGAATCGAGGCAGATCCAGTGCCGGCACCCTTCACGCGGTGGGAGGAAGGTTCTCTCGCCGAAGCAGAATCAACTTTATGTATATCTCGTTGCCTATCATCTCCATCACCATAGATTGCCCATAAAGAACTCCGCCAATCCGTGGTTATACGCCACTGTGCCACGCCATGGCCTGCGATCGCAGCTCGCCCTCGCTTGGGACTCTTGATCTCAAATCGGAAATCGGGAATTCAGAATTACCTCTATTCAATCGGAGTTTTGGTTTCGTTTGTACCACCTTCCCGTCTCGCCTACACATTGGCATTACGTACATACACGCTCATGTAGTTTCACATTGCATAAGGATACTCAAAGACACAAATCCTTCGGGCAAATGGGATTTGATTAAAAACGCACTGCACTTACTGGTTTTTCTTTATGATTTAGAAACTCAGTAACAAGTATAGACAATGAAAAGTTTCAACCCTCTCATCAGAATTTTCGTATTCGGGGAAATTCTTTCGTGAAATAGATCAGTGCTCGAGTTGAAAATTTTTGGGCTGATTTCGGGAGGCTGAAGGAAGTCCCTGAAGTAACGCTGCGGGTTCAGCGGTGTCTGTGGCCACGTGTTCTCAAACAAAACCCAAGATCTTCGTCAACAAGTGACCTCATCTCTCGCAACAGCTAGCCTTTCCTGTTCGAAAAATGAGAGAGAGGGTCTTGACGGACAAAACAGAGTCTTTAGCTTCGCTTATGGGGCGAAAATAGTGGGAGAATTTGGAAAATGAAGCGTAACTGACGCGGCTAGGACGAGCCGGCTGACCCGGACCGAGACAGGGTGATTCAGGGTGCGGAACGCGGCGGCCATAAACGCATTACTGCCGGAACGAATCGGCCTCTGAACGAAATAAGCGAAACTTGAACGGTCGCGCGCGCTGCATCCCTCACAAACCCGGACCCTGGTGACAATGGGGAATGGACGACGACAGATAAATACCTGAAATACGAAGTACGAAGGAAGAAAATTACGCTCAGATATATGGGGGCAGGCTTCTACGCGGGGGTCTTCTTCTGACATCCTAGATGCCCCTTGGCTCTTATTATGGACTTTTGGGCAGGTGATTTGTACAGGGCTGCAGCCACCATGGGTACCATTTGAGAAATTTTGAAAAATTCACGTTCCTGGTCTTGATGACTAATCACGTCTTCGAGTACCATGCATTTTCCATGTCTTCCAATCGTTGCTGGTCGGTGATCACCCTTAGTTGGATTGTGTAAATTAAAACGATGAATCAGCAATTCTTAGACCTGAAGAGTGTCAGAATTCGGAAGGAGAAGAATCTTCGAAAGCAGATCATCTGTATTCCTCATTTCTGGGCTGCTTTGGCGCGTCTCTGTACGGTTGGTTTCACCAAACCATCGAGGAAATTCTAGTCAGGGTTTTGGGCCAGAATATGGGCGTACTGTTGGCTTCATAAACACCCGCAAACCCAACCTCTACGGCCACCTTCAAGAACCTTTCGCGGATGGAAACAGACGTTGACCAGAATGAGCGATGGTCCAGACATCTCCGCTGATCCTTTGGGTCATCCTGACCCTTCGGTAATATGTTAATCTGCACGTCTTACCGGCGCCGACAGTTCCTGGTCGAGATCACCACGAGTGATTCGTGGTCACCGCTAGGTCTTCTCGGGAATATTTCACCGGCTGAACCGCCTGCAAAAAAAAGTTGTATCTGTCGTTTTGAAAACAACAGGAAGCCTGCAGACTATTTTTATCTCCTGGATTTTCACGTTGTCAAAATTAACAATGCAATTTTTTATTCTAGAGCATAACAGAGACATTATTTTCTACGTTATTCCAGACTGGAAAATTGCTTTTTGTCCATGCCATTTCTTCAGCAATTCGTTCTCGGAATGAGCTTTACACATGCAGGTAGGTTCGGCTAAGTATGTGATGTCAAAAATTTCCCAAGCAAGACAGACAGCATTGAATAGCAGCTCGCAGAATTCTTTCACAAAACAAAGACGGTCCATAATGGGTGAGTTTCGAGTCTTTTCCGGAACTGAACCCGACGAGGCGCTTTTCCAGATTCCATAGGATGCTAACTGGGCCCCCCGCGATCTTCGAGGTTGACCTGCAGGGGGTTGGCACCCGTAATGAGCCAGCATTTGTCAAGCATCCCTGCCTCATGAAAGAGGAATATCTCGGCTTCTTGTTTCTTTTTTTCTCCTCTCCGTGAGCCAGGATCAGGAGGCAAGACGGAGACAAAGGCTAACTCCTAGGGAGGCTGGTCTAGCATGGAAGGACCACTGTGACCGCGTTGTGGAGTCGGCGTGTGGCTTGTGCTGGGCCACAACTCCACAA
Organism: Tenthredo livida; assembly: GCA_963992785.1. NCBI lineage: Eukaryota > Metazoa > Arthropoda > Insecta > Hymenoptera > Tenthredinidae > Tenthredo > Tenthredo livida. Next base: position 8,826,123 of record OZ023066.1, on the reverse strand, counting down.
GGGTTAGCCAAAAGAGTCCAATTTCAAAACCACTAATTGTAAGAAGCCAATTAGAACGCGAGTTTATGTATCATAATATTCTATGGGTCATTATAGGCAAGGAAGTCAATTTAATGTAACTTGTTATCAACCGCGGAGAAGAGAATCATCAGATTTTTAGTTTTCAGGTAGCGAGTTGACTCAATGCCTTATCACTTTTGTTTTCGCTATCAATGGCCCGTATTTTTATCTTTTTATATCTCGTTCGAGAAATTTGGAGACTGAAAATCCGAGCGCAGATCGCGAAATCGAGTCCGTGCTTTATGCAGAGTCAAAAAGGGTTATCAAATCTACGGAGCTTGTAATTATCGAATTGAAAAAAGAATCTCCCCCACGTATTTGGTGAGGCATTACGTGACGATTGTCGCCAATGCGGTTGTCGCTTCGTTACTACCGTGGCACGTCTACCGCTAAAAATACAAAAACGAAAATAGCCGGAATTGTGGCCCGGGTGTGGGATTCTGGTGGGCAAAGTTCAAAACGAAAATAACCGTGAAGACGAAATAAAAATAAATGATAATGCCACCAAGAAAGACGTGGCGATGGGCGTCTTTTAGGCTTATATTCTCGTTCTATGAAACTGTAAGACAGCCTCGATGCCCAGCAAGACTTCCTAAAATGCGGCAAAGTGTAACCCAGAAAAAGTTTTCACGGGCAATTTTCTAAATCAGAAATTTTTCGGTAGAAATATCATAAGCAAAAGCGATGTCCGTAATTCTCGATGCAATTCAAGTTGATTATCAATGAGCAGAAGCTTGAAGCCGTTCCCCCTGAACTTTGTATGAGGCTTTTTGGAGGCTGAAACATGTGTTTGAGATCAGGTTGATGAGAGAGCCGTGTATTTACAAATTAGGACATCTACGACACGATCGGTTTGTCGATAGATCGATGTTTGAAGTATTCTGGTGTATTCAAAGTTGGTAATAATTTATCTGACAATGGACAGTAGCCAGGCCCCCGCCAGCCTCCGTAGTCAGAGACCATTGAATGAAATCTCGGAGTAATTTGTTCAGGATTTTCGAAATGCATAGAAAGTCTCCTTCAGACGTGGCCGACTCCGCCCCGCGCCTTACAATATTTTGGAACTTGGTGGCAGGCTACGAAAATAGCTTTTGGTACTCAATACCCTCTGCTGGATGAAGCTGTACGTTCTTTCACGGGATTTCCTTTCCCATGACGGAGTTTTCTGAATGCACTATCGTCGTTGATTCTCCATTTTTCGGATCAGACGCTATATACTTGCGTGATCCAGTGGTCATCGCTGGCCAGGATTCAAAATTTTACGATCTTTTTTCCATTGGATGAAACACCAAGAGGTGGGCACATGGGGTTCCTGGAAAGTCCATAAAATCATTCGTCTGAATTAAGACTGATTCAACGATTTCGACTCCCTATAATTCGGCACACTTCATTTAACCATAATTCGTGTAATATGTTGAACCTAATGTATCCGAATGTGTTCAAACTCGAAGCCGAAAGCTGCAGTTAATCCCGGCAAACATATATTGCTGTATTTCACATTCTATACTACTTCTCCAATGAATAATTATTACAACATTTTGAACTTTCATTTTTGCTTTATTTCATGCAAAATGTCATCAAGCTTTGTAACAAATATCGTAGCTATATCACCAAACGAAATTAACTTTGCATATATTTACAAATTATGAAAATATCCGTTTCGCTGAAAATGCTTTTCGGATTAATATTTCCATTGTGTGTTAAAAACGGATATAACTATAGTTTTGTTGTACATTTTCACATAGCCGAAGGCGTTTTCCACATAGGTTGTGCACACAGTTCAAATATCTCCATTGTCGAAAATCTATTTACTTCTCCTTCGTTATAATGCACATACGTATCCATATGTATACCACACAGATATAAAGCATTGTCAATTTTATTAGTATTTGGTTTTTTTCTCTATTTGCAAACAGAACTTTTCTAGCATTGTGCACGGGCGAGAACAAGTATAACGAGTCGAAATGTATTTCGTATATTTGTCTATTTGTATATATATTTTTTTACTTTTTTTTTTTTTTTTTTTTTGACCGTTCGGGACAACATTTCCCTATGACGTGGGTGTGTGGCATGGCAGTTTACATTGTAGTTTTTCGGGATGCTGGGTCCAGAGAGGGCGGACGGCGGGAAGGCGGGTCAGCCACTGTTTGCCGTCTGTACTATACTCCTGCTTCCACGTGATTTATGTCAAGTCACCAAATACTACTGCGACCGAGATGCCTTTGGCTAGAATCCATTCACAAACGCGGTTTGTAGGCCCCCTCGTTTCATTCATAGCTGAGGCTGGGAAAATCTGGGAAAAAAAAAGACTCCAAGAATATATACACATACCTAGATATAATGTAGGTAGGTATATATACCTCTACTTGCCATTTATACCCACGTTTCGCTGTACCGGACTAATCCCACTGATTACGCTCTGCAGTATTCCCTCTACCTCCGCAGGCTCTTTTGATTTCTTCACTAAACTCTATAATAAAGCTTTTTTCCGGTGTGAAACCGGAAATCAGATCTATATAATCAATAAAAGGTTCACCAGCCTCCAAGATCTCGATACATATATAGCTGTCAGTTTCAATCCACGAAGAAAAATGAAAATAATCTCTGTGTATCCGGTTCTAATGCAACCTTTCTCAAAATAAAGCCGCAAGGTTCTATTGAAAGTTGCTACCGTTTTTCGCGGATCTTCATCATGTATGTCACAGGTGAACGAAAGCTTCAGTCGCTCGCGCCCCGCTGTGTCTTTTTAGATATACCGAAGCCACCGCGGGGTCGTCTTTTTTCATACGAATCTATGCAGGTTACACCTCCCGTGGGACTTGGCAGTTCACACTTTGCACGTGGTGAAAGACATCCCGAAGATGGTATGAGGACCTGCCATTACTCTCTGAATCTACCGTGTTCTGCAACAAGCAGTTTCGCTCCTGCGAAGGATATTCAAGACGTCCGCCGGGGATTTTCTTTCAAGATGTCATTGTGATCGGACATTGTCAAGTTCTGACCGTACCGTTCGCGATTGTGTAATAAAGTAATGGACGAAACGTTCATGGGGAACGAAACGTTGCGAAGATGTCTCAATTACATGGGAGAACCCTGGGAATGTGCAGGACAATCTTTTCTCTTCAACTACCTATATGGGCCTTTTTTGATGGAATTCTATATTTTTAGACATTTTTCTGCCTAATGACAGCTGACATTTTTAGAGAGGCTTGAAGAATGTAGGGAACCTTAGGTAACGAAAGGGGAAGTGAGTTGAGAAAACGTGGCACGCTTGGGCGTGCTGCCAACACCATAACATCACAATGTCGTAAAGTTATACCATAGAGAGGCTCGGGTGGTGTAACGCCAAAACGAACTTGTGCTCTCCCACTCGTCATAAATGTCCAAGCTTTCTCTTTTATGGCATTTTAACATTGTTGGCTAAATTTGCAACACGTACCTACGTATATTCGCAACGCTTCGTTCGTTGATTGTTAGACTACGTCCGAAGTCTTCCAAGTATAAGATGGGAATTTATTTGAGCAGGGTCAAGCTTACAGACGCAATTTTATCCAGACATTGAATATCTTCGCGTTTGAAAATTCTCACGAAAGTTCAGATCATTTATTAATCATCGTAACTTTCGATAGAGCGATCAACGGAATTTTCATCATTCTTCTTGTTTCTTCATTCAAATGATGAACCGGAGAAATCTCCGTTTTGCGATACAAGCTGAATAATTTTGATGAATGTAACATCCCTTTCACGAAGCCCGTAATATGCGTGTAGTCAGTCACTCGCTCATGATATTTTGAAAAATATAATTGACCAGGTTGGAGATTTCGACCCCCACCTCGGTCTAGAAGTAGGCAGCCACGCGCCGTAGAAATTCTGAAAACGAAAATAAAGCCAGTTATAGAGGCAGTTAAGCCAATAAAGTTTACAAGAGACCTACTGCCCGGCTTTCGTTCACTGCAACTGCAACGTTGGCGTACGACTGCCCATAAATTTCTCCAGAGGTTAGTCGTAAAGTTTTGAAAAATTTTTCTCAAATTTCTAGTTTCTCCTTTATGGATGGGAAAGCGGTGGCTCAGGATAACCAAGTTTTATAAGGCCTGATATAAAATCGTAAAATTACCTAGCGAAATAACAGATACTCGGGCATAAATTTACAAACTTTCCCTTACCATGTATACCTTTTAGATATGGCTGCTGTTCGGTCTGAACAATTTACCCCACTGACCTAAAACCCGAAAACCCCACTTTGGCAGAAAGTTTGGCCACTGATCGTAAAATGTGTGAAAAACGCCACCGGATTTAAATCCTCGAAAACAAATTGCAGCCGGGCAATACTTCGGGTACCTACTCCGACGATTATATTATTGAAATCTTTATGCGTCTCCGTTTTTCTATACTGTATCAAAAATTTACCATTCCGCAGGTCTGTGCGTCCTAAAATAAAAGAGGAAAAAATTAGCCGGTAAAATTTCTGCCATGGGATAGATATTCAGCTTTCCTACGTGAGAATCAACCTCTAGTTCCAATATTTCAAGACGAATTTGAACCATTTCTTCCCATTAGAATCCTGGACTGAAAGCTGCAAGGTCCGTTTACCCCCGGCGCAACTGCCTCAAGGTCAACCCTTCCGCGATAATGAATGCAGAACATTCTATCCCATTGTTGAAACGATACAACCCTTTCCCCTATAACTTTCGAATTTCTAATCCCCAGTTTTTCACCCCAAAGAAACGGACTCCAGCCTCTGCCGTCCCAAAGGGAATGAAGACATCTTGTTTCTCCGGCACTTAGCAGCGTCCTGTTCGCTGACAGGCGGATCGTTCACCCTCTTCGCTTCTATGGATTTATATAACTATAGCTGGTATATATACGTATATAAATAGGTGGAAATATTCGTATACAAGTAGGTATATCGTAGGTAGGATAGTTCGGGTTGTATATAGATGCCAACAAAAGTTACGATTCAATTGGTCCAGGTAAGGCATTCGCCACACGTTGAAAATATTTCACCCCGATTCGACGTGCTCTTTGGCAAGCTTTCGAAGCTCTTTTAAAGCTATATACGAACAGAAGCTGACAGCTAGTGCAGCGCACCATAACAGTAGAATTTGGGTCAACGAAACGTGTCACGGGGTCCAGCCGCGATTAGTTACGGGACTTATTTTTCGCCCATTGGTTTTACCCGAACCTTTTAGTCACCGTGTGTTTTGGTAGCTTTACGAGCAAAGAATATATCGAACGAATTTATAAAGACGTAAGAAACTACCACCGAGAGAGTTTTCGGTCCTTGCGGAAGGCCTTTTCCATATTCCCAAGCGAACTGAACGCGAGCTGCTTCCCTAATTTTACATTCATTATTTTTTGTACATTTTTTCTCAATCCTACAACCAGCACGGATAGCGGAAAAGTTGAAAGCAAAGCAAATTAATTAGCGCGGACTTGACTCCGCTCTGGAACAAAAAAAGTTGAGCTATGTAACGCCCAATGTTGTCCCTCAATCGGCTTACAAAAACACAATATGTATACCTTTTTCAGCCGTTTTAATACGCGTGACGCTGTTACGTATACGTAGGTTTGTATATAGGTACCTACCTGTCTTCAGTTCTGAAAACAGTGAAACCCCATTTTTTTTTCGTTTTCCTCAGTTTCTCCAGTCAATTATAATCAAATTAAACGAATTACATCATTTTCGGACTCGGCACAGTATCGACTATTCGATCGCAGTCCGTAATGACTCTTCCACTTTTTCCAAAGACGAATATGACTCGACGATGTCGTATGGACGACAGAACCTAAGCCGAATAACGACAAGCGGTCAAAAGAGGTAGGGGAGATCCGCTTGTCTAAATGTTTGGACATTTAACCGGATTAATTTTGCGGTGTATTGATGCCTGGCGCCGACAATTACCGGGTCTCATAGCGACGTTCACCTGTGACCAAGCCTTTGTTCTTCGTTTAAAACAGAAAGGGTGTTTTCAGAGAATTTCGTGGCTGTTTTGTTCTTTTATTTTCAGGGGGGTGCAGGAACTATAGAAGGATTAATTTTTCGTTAATTGCTTTACGGCGCGCTAATCCAATATGGTTCTAGAAACTAGACTTCCTCAAACTCTTCATTAGTCTTTCACGAGCATTTTGTTCTCGTCAAATTTCTTCTGTCTCTCTCCCATCGCGCTTCTTTACACCATATGCGTGTATGCTCATCACAAAGTTCGTAATCAACGCGTATGAAAAAAAGTCAAGATTTCACTTGACGTCTCGGTATTAATTCTTTCAGCCAGCATGCACGACGATCATCAAGAGTATAGCCGGACAATAGTTGCTCACCCTCCCACTGTAGGAACCTCGACGAAGGCCCCCTCAGTGGGCTATAGCTGGGGCACCGCATATGGAGACCGTAGAGTATTAGATAATGGTGTTAGCCCGCCTCCTGGACAAAGAACCCCATGTCGCACACATGCGTGTCGCATACATTATATTACAGTGCGCGTATACAGAAGCGAGCTTATACATGGTCTGGTGTGGACATGATTGTGTTTCAAACTTTAGTAGGCACAGGGTAAAGCAAAGGGTGGGGTTAAGGCTTTTGATGCATTCGCAGTGCAGCGCTCCTATTAAATGCTTAGCCCCCCATCCCCATCCCCATACCTCATTCACTTTTCCTTTTCCTTTTCCTTTTCACTTATGTCACGAGATGAAGAAGGATGTCACGTCGCGTCTGCGACGATTGTTAGGTCAATATTTGGCTTGTTGTAAAGCGAGACGGTATAAATAAACGGCGGACTTTCAATTCGCTCGTGATAATATACTAGGATTCTCTCCGTTATTTATTTCATTCATCTGCGGATTCAGGTTCTCAAGAATTTATATACCTATACCTATATCATCATAATATCTTGTCGCGCATTACCATATCGTGCACACAATTAAGTTCCTACCCCTCTTGACGACAAGTTCTTAAAAATTCCCTCGCCACTGACCGAACCAGACAATGTCTTGCAAGGATTTAAGGGACAGCTCTGAAGGCGTTGACAGGGAAACAAGTCCCTTGGAGATTTCTAGTGTCAGCTGTACCACCGAGATTGGACAATTGTTCTTCGGCTATCGTGACTCAGAGAACGAAACTCTGGCCTGAAAGCACCCCATGCTAATACCACATACAGAATAGCATAAGGGAAGGGGCGGTTGATTTTGAGGGGTTGGTTGGGGGTTACCAAGGGGGTTGTAGTGGCGTACCCCTTGCGGGCCGAGAGAATCTGGAGGATGTGGAGACCGGGGTGGTTACCCCCAAAGCGAGGGGCTTCGAACACACGTTTATATGTCTGCGTAAGGGTGCCCAGAGTTTGGTCGAAGGGGGACTTTGCTATGGACCACTGCTTCCACAGTGCATTGCACTACTACGTGCGAATAATCGATAATACGATGAGAACTGTATCACATTTCGTTTATTGGGCCAATAGGCCGTGACTTCTGCGTAACGGAAGTCGAATAAATAAATAAAGTAACAGCAATTACCTAGCCTTCCTTGTTTCGACGGTTCCCTTAGGGGGTAGTTTATCCTCCCATGTATCTATGAGGACTTCATGCATTTCTTATAACATCCAGAACTCAGACCACTTCCTCTGAAAGATCTACATCTTCCGAGAATCATATATGAATGTCTCTAAAATGTTGCATTCTGAAGCTTACGTGGATCGATGATCAAGAAATTTTACTGACCTATCACAGTTTTGGAGAAAGTGAAAAATGATCGGAACGCAAATGGTACGAACCCTGTTCGTCTACATATACCTATATGCTGATTTTTTAAATTCATTTTATCTTATCTAAATTTCTTCATCATCTTTGAGCGACATTAAGGAAAATCAAAATTTCTGTCGAAAGGCGCGGGCGACGATCCTGGCTGATTGTGTCTACGTATTTACGTAACGAAGGGTGCCGAGCAGTAGTAGTAATCTTTGCCAGCATCTACATGAGAACCTCTGTTCACGTATAGAACCTTTAGATCAGACTCACCCCACCCAGTCACGTGTGACGGACCTAAATGGATGAGACATTCTCCCAGAGTGCCAGCCTATCGCCAGCTATCCATAATTTTTGCAGCATCTATTGTGCAAGATAATATCGATTTTTATATACACAGGCATACGTGTATGCATGTACACGAATGTTCACGGTGCACGAACGAATCTAGCCATAGAACGGAAAAAAGACAGAAAAAAAATTCTCGCAAAAAGAATAAAATAAAGGGGAACAAAACTAAGTAGCTACTTAGAAAATTGAACCCTAAAGTGGCTTTGTAGATCGAACAGCATGATATTTTATAGTGTATAGTGTAAACGGGGTGCATTGAGATGCTGGAAGGCGAGTGATATTTGGCTTTCTTTTCAGTCTAGGCAGCTAATGTCATGGGTTTTTGGAGCGCTATACGTAGAGAGTGATTCGATCCCTTCAGTTTTATGGTATCAGTGCCCTAAAGTCCTCGATTTACCAAATCTATTTCAGTCGTGTGAAAGTCCGAAATTGGAGGCAACGAGCGAAAAAGTATTCTGGGAAATGCGCATAGGGATAGGTCAGGCGAGGTTTAAATTAGAGGTAAGGTTGGGTTTATAGGTTTTATAACGACCGCAGGCTTCACAGCTTTCTCGGAAAATGTTTTACTATTCGCCAATTAAGTTAGACTGTTTGTCCAGTTAATTTCGACCCTACAAACGTCGGGCTAAACCGAGGTCCGAAAAACGAAATCCCTTTTACTTTTACGACCCGTCCTAAAGTCCTTGATTTTGGTTTTGAATATTCATCCCTCAGCCCTCGCACCGATCTACATGTAAATCTGTGGGTTTTGCATGCCAGCTGATAACTTTGCGACCACTCGACACGGATAGATTTTTTATTCGGCCAAAAAACGGTACGCTTACCTGGGGCTTCATTTTTTTTTACCCAAAAACAGTTAAAACGGTTCGTTTTTTGTTTTTTTTTTTCAATTCGTCCCACAGTATTTATTGCCAGTTCCACTGCCGTCTACCGCTAGCAGGTTTTGTTTCGTCAAAAATGTCAAAAAAAAATTTAAAAGGAGTCAAAATCTCACTGAATACCTCCAAAACCTCCGTCAGAGCAATCAACCCTTAGAAAAGAGAATCAAACGAAAAATGAAGCTCCCTCGGCCAATCATAAACCGTAGTTTACAATTCCTCGTTTCCATTTTGCCAATCCGTAAAATCACATCTTCTATTCGAAACCGATCGATCGATTGGATAAATTGGTCAATCGTTGAGGGGGCACCGGTTCACATCGGACATCGCACGTTGGCCGGTCGTCAATCGGGACAGACGATGATGGTGTAAGGAAATTATTCCGACTTGTCCACTTCCTCTTTGGTGATGAGTTCTGCTCCTGCCCTCGGTCAGATCTCTCGGCCGCTATTAGCCAATCGAACCAATAGAACGAGAAATAGTGACAGGGTGAAAGACACGAGTCACGTAAAAACTACCCTTTTCTCTCGCCGCTTTCATAGCAATAAAACAGTCTGAGAACAAAGAAAGAAAAAAAACAATTCTCACGTATCTACAGCTGCGAAAATTTTCGATCTATAGTTTCGACGGCATTTATATGACTTAGAAACACCCAACTTGTTCGATAATAATTTTAACAACTGATCTATTCGTTGGTTTATTATTCAATTTTGAGAATTTTCTTATGGGGATCATATTTCGAAAATCAAAAGACAAGATGGTGGGCCATAGTCAGTGTTAATTGAAAGGACGGTGTGACGGGTTCTTGGAGCTGGAACTCCTGGGTGGTGAACTGGACCGGTCAAGCTGGTCGACCGCTAAGAGCCCGCAGATAGCAACCACCGGGCCACAGAATCAAAACTCGGTTTGGTCTGGTAGTGTATTCCTGGTTAGTCCCAGCCGGTTTTGCATGGGTATGCTCGGTTAAAATCCCTGGAAAACTGAAATTGGTGGCCTATACCTGGGCTCCGCGGTCGGCTAGGAGAAGGCCTAAAACACTTGGTTCTCGGGGGTAGTGAATGATAAAATTTTATTTCACTTTCCATGCAACGACCGCAACTTTTACCTCAAATAAAACCGTCGAAGAATGGTCGAGTGGCTTTCGGGTATGCAAAACCCTATCGTAAAATCAATGCCTAAAATCAAATTGTCCTCGTAAAGCGGGGGCCCGGCCGGTTCTAGCCGCGTAGCCCCATAACCATATCTGCTTACTGCAAAGCGTCGCTTCGACCTATGGCTATATACATAGCCAAAGCTGTGTGGTTTTATAAACGTGGAACAGGATTTTTGCGGTTTATTAGCTTTTATGGCATTGCATAAAATTGGGGCTTACGGTAATTCCTGGAGTTGCAAACTTTCGCCCATCTCCGATCGACTGTACTCCATCGTCGTTGCATAGATACTCAAGTTTTGTTCTCCATTTCGAATAAATTTTTATTACGGCTCTCTACATTACATAAGAATCCGGAAATACACTCAAATGAATTTCAAGATCCAGGGATGTTTTTCGGAGTCTCTTTGACCAGCGATCCGAGCGAGTTTACCAAGGTGGTATAAAATTCCAAGGAGTTGGATCGACGAAGGCATAGAATATAAGTAAGTAAATTATTTGTGGCTACAGCCGCGAGATACGAGTGGAATAAAAATGTCAAATTAACTTGAAAGATACCATCACTCGAAAGCTTGAGCAGCGAGGTAAGAGTTTTCCCATTATTCTCCACTCCATCAGCATCCGTGAATTACTTGTAAAAAATTTTTCATAGAAATACCGTAAAAACCTCAACTGTAATAATAAGCCCCGTAATTCGATCGCCCTGTCTTTCAACTCTCTGCAGTACTCGGTTTCCGGTTTCTCCCCAGATATATACGAGGGCGTAAATGTAACGTAATAACAGCCAGTCCAGGCCTGGTCCTTAAGATTCGCGAAGCAGCAACAGCAACAGCAACAGCAACAGCAGCCAACCAACCAACCAACCAACCAACCAGTCAGCCAACCAGCCATCCGAACAGACTTAACGAGGATCTTTGCATCCCAATGCGACGTATTCAACCTCGTTACCATTCATCTATTCGACGTATATTTATTTAAATGTATTTCGTCTTTGCTTGGGGCGACAAGCGATTACCGTGCTAGGTAAGAGGTTACAGTGAAGAGCTCGACGCCGCGCTGCAAGTAGGTCCTCTCTTCTTCTGAAGACAAACAATTGCCGATAGAAACAGAGAGAAAGAGAGAAAGAGAGGAAGAGAAGAAGAGGCGAAGCAGGAGAAGATTATCTCTTCAGGGGTGGCACAGACTGTTAGGATGACACGAATATAACATAGTCTTCTCAGGCTCAATCAAAAGTTGCCTCTTCACGGAGAACACTTCCAGGCCGACGAAATGCCTCTAATGTTTGTAATCCGGACACACAAACATGTATATATGTCGAAGGACCGGGGGCCGTCAGGTTCATCCTGTTCCTCATTCTCTTACTCATACTCTGTCGCTTCTGTTTCCGCCGCTACCTCAACCTCCACGTTGGTTCAGGGCCGCTTACTAATTGTCCGAGCACCAGTCCCCACCCCGTTCACCCCTCATCAACGCTGATTGCCTAACTCTAGGACCCTCCAGCTACCACCGTCTCTCTCCACTTTGTGCCTATACGTATATACGTGTATATATATATACGTATGCAGTGGAATTGTTCATACCTCGGGCCCCCCATATATATTGTCTAAATTACGAGCAAGGTACAGGTGTACGCGGGTACCGACGCCCTTGACGTCGCGACGCATCCTTACTTCGTTATCTCAACTTTATTTCCGGGTTCCCTTCAGCCTTCGGAAAAAATTTGCCTTTCCCTCCTTTTCACATGATCACTCGATTCTCATATGTATGATTTTCTTTTGCTATGCAGTGTTTACATGTATAACAGCGTCATCGGGTTATGCAGTAGAATATGTCCATATGGTATAGGTATAGCCATGCGAAATATTACGCGACAGTCGGGTAGGTAACTGGTAACAAAGTTATGGGCTGATTTTTTGAGCAAACATTAGTTAGCCGGGTAGTTCACAGTCGAACGGATCCCACGGTCGAATCTATAGCATAAAACACGTACACACATGGACGATTTCGGATTTTACCTTACCCTCAAACAACCGGCTGCAGCAGTTCATCGACGACGAAGCAATGCGCGCTGCCGGTTTACGGTGTCTATTCAACGTGGACGAAAAACTATGGATATCGAGTTGATGAGATAATTCTATACAGCTAAATATCGTCTTCTTCATACGTGAATTGAAAAAAATCCATCTACCTACCGTGCCGATTGCAGAAATCAAAGATCTCTATGAAAAGATTACGCGAGCAATTAGAATTTGTAATATACCAGCCAGAGCAATGGCCATGCAATAACCATTGTTGGAGTAGTGGAAAGTTTTAATTAACGAGTCAGGGATGAATTGCCCTTTGATTAAAATTACAAAATTGGCTGGTCAAGTTGGCTAGCGCTGAGGGCGTGTGTATATCAGGTATATCTGTGCTATCCTATACCGTATAGGCTACACGCATCGACACCTATTACTCAAAGCTTTGTGCAATTAACACCGGATAAACTGAAGAATTAATTCGATTGAAATTCCCAGTTAGCGCTGCGGAGCCGCCCAGAATCCTGCATTGTTAAAGCGAGAAATATTTGCACGTGTGCAGCACGAAGTGTCAATGATCAATTTGAATAGAAATAAATAAATAAATAAATAAATGAAAAGAAACTTGACTAAACATTAGGAAAAAGTGTTTTTCGGATTGCCAAAACGAGTACCCGAATACATACCTATACCTACCATGGTAAATATGTATTTTTATAATTTGAGAGGAATCTCTCGAGTGCTCTCTGCCCTTCGAATAAGCAAGAGCCTCGAAGATACAAATACGGAATGATATACCCACTCAGTATTCCCTTTCGATAAAAAGTATCAGACGGTTGAAATTTTTCGTTCGGAATAATTCCACCCCCGGGAGGTGATGCAGTTCCCGTTTATCGGTGATCTTATGAGATCAGGCCATTCGTACGATAAATCAAACGGGGTGATAAAACAAATATGAAATAGTGCGTAATCGAGAAACGTGTTAAAAGTTTCTGGTTTCAAACGAGTTCAACGTTTGCGCGACATGTGTGGTATGGTATCGTAAAAAATGTCTCAAGTTGAGTTACTGCAGTCAGTCTCTAGCTATATGTACACGTATATGTACGTTGAAAGTTTGTTTAAGTTCGCGGGCTAGCTTATAAGCTGCATACGGACATATACCGAGTTTGAATTAAAAAAGTAAACGCAAGCAGCTTTGGGAGTAAAATACTATTTCACATTTGAGAACCCTCGTCTCCAGTCACCATATACTAATATAGATCTCACGCACTAGCTCCCCTCGCCATACGAGTCTGAGCCCTTCGTCTATGGGAACCCATACGCGAGTCTCAAACGTACCATACCGTACGACCATACAGCCATTCAGATTTAAATCACAATAAAAAAAAAAAAAAAAAAAATATATATATATATATATATATAAATCCCCTTCCAGTATTATAGCCTCCAGCCCGTCCTATGACGAATGGTAGTGCAGTCCATGCGTCTCTTTCAAATCCAAAGCGGGGACCAAACGGTAGCCCTAGTTGGGCACGGAATAATACCAACGCGAAAACCCTCAACGAAACTACAACCCGTTCAAAAGTCGCGGATGTAGTCTGCGAGATTGATGAATTTGCGAACGCATGCAATATAGAAATACGATTATTATAAGAATCGGGGATATCGGTGGAGGGGATTTGTGCAAGGTTTTTGAGTAAACATCTTGGTTTTTTTTTAAAGAATTTCTTTTTATATTTAATTTCAAACTTTTATCTCTCGCCACTCGACTTTGGCTTTATCTTTTCTTCTATATTACTTACTATTTACATTAAATATCTTTTTTTTCTTATAAATAGGTTCATCTCTCTATTAATCTTATTGTCCACTTTTATACACGTATATATACTATATAATATATTTACAGTACAGGTATTTATAGTTTTATCCTGGGATTTTTTCCTACGCGTCTACGCGTTTGTGTTAATTTTCTTTCCTCTCTCTATCTCTTTCACCCTCTTTCTTTTTTTCGTTTTAATATTAATACCATTTTACTTCCCCGTTACAAACTTTGCACACTGCCTTCGTGATGTTACCATTTTCATCATTATTATTAATATCATCAATATTATTACGATTATTACTATTACCATTACTATTATTATTACTGTTATTATTATTTACAGAAATTAGGTGGGTAGAATTAATTTACAATCTGCGCGAAAGGCAATAAATATATATAAAGGATTTTTTCAATTATTATCACCGTTAATCCTGGCAAGTTCCGAATAATTTTGCGACCGCACTTATTAGCCCTTCTTCATAAAACTGAAGAATTTTTACGACAAGTTTAGACCCTCGGCGACCCGTTATATTCAATAATATTATATATCGAAGCGAGTATGCGACGCTGCTGCAGGGTCGGCGATACGCGATCTAACCGATTAATACGATCGAAACCGAATTAATTGACAACTTTTATAGCTGCAGCAGACGGTTCCCCAATCTATAATCTTCGACTCTTGAAGTTCATCTTCTGATCCTTATATTCTCAATGAAAATGAAAATTATTCAACATTTTTAATACGGCCTCCAAACGGGTTTCGCCGGCGCTGGAGATGAGATTTTTGTCGGCGATGGGCTCTTCGGTGATCTCTGAGATATCAAACTCTTGGGAGCTTTCAATTCGCTCCTCACACCTTCCGTGGGCTTTTTCGGAATGACTTGAGTCGTCGGTGGTAGTACTGGCAATTGATTTAACGCGTTTAAACGAATCGGAACAAAGGCACTTCGGACTTCTTCAGATTCGCTTCCACTTTCGCTCGGACTTCTCGGCGGTGTTGATGGCGCGTTTGTTTTCGGTAGCAAGGTGTATTCCGGGTACTTTATCGGTTCTGGGAACGGGTACGCGGCAGGTAGCATCGACGGCACGAAGGCTGGTGGGAACATTTCCGGTGTTGGCATCGGCAAGGATCCTGGAGCAAAAATAAAAACGAAAAATTGTAGATTAACGAAGATAATCATGCAACGTACGAGGCAAAACGAAAATCAATCATTTTTATCGATCGAAAGTTTTCAGACGCATGGAGAATCGAGGGACGCGCGAGTTCTTTGCGGGACTGACTATTACATGCCGGAATATAAACAGAGGGGCTTTGGATTTGGGACGTTGACAGCGTAGGCACAAAGTATGGGGATCCGAGGTTCTGGGGGCCAAGTTGCATTATTATTCCAACGGCTAGGGGGTGGGAACCAGAGGGTTGCACGCAGACTCTCCCTAGGTCCTGCACCGCGAGTATGAATCATCCCCTGACGTCACAGATCGATATATCGAAACAATGTGGAGACTATGCTCTTCGGATGAATCGCGAAAAGACGATGGAATTGAATACTCTTCTAGGTACTACATCGGAAATATAAAGATATGAAATTATTTATACCTTTAATGAACGCAGGATGAGGTAACGGCCAAGCGTGTCCCAGGTAAGCGGCGTCTAGCCAAGGATTCAGCAGTCCGAGTCCAGGAAATCCAGGGCCGTATTGATAATCTGTAAATAAAAATGCAGGATTATTTAGCAAGTCAATTTTTATTTTATTTAGACGCAGAATAGTCGGGAATAACGTCTTTCGTTGCGTAAATCCCGCGGGTATAGGAATGTACATGTATATGTAGTTTTACGGCGGGCAGTTGGAGTGAAATTTATCGAGTGTTTACGCGGCGAATTCTATCGAACGGGTTTCCCGGTAGTTGATAGGAGTTTAAAATCTATGAATAGCCAAAAGTCAGTGGCGTCGGTGACGAGGAGATTAACAGTTATCTTAATCTTCAAAGGGTCGAGAGTTTGATCGGACGCGGTACGATCTTACCGCGTGTTAAACCAACATGTGCATCAGTCGCATAAGTTAATCGTATGATTATTATCGTCCATGTATTTTCGGTTTTTTCTATTATCGAAGTCGGGTGAAACTGATCGGGAGATAAAACCCGCGATAAACTATGACTAGGTGTATGGTGAAATAATAAGTCTTGGTCCATATATTTGGACTCAATAGTTGGAGGTGGGTGTACAGGCACTGTTTATACCACGAACCTCACAAGCTTGAGGAAGCGACGCATGTGCGTCGGCATATGCCGCGGGGATAAACCATATGCAGCCGAATAAACAAACAACTCCGCGTTGAAACGTGACGCGAACCAAGGCGGCTTCTTTGACGGCGGAGGTCTACCTCTTTTAGTTTCCATTTCCCCTGCCCCCGCGAGGGGGTCCGACCAATAAACACGCGAGATTAGTGGGTCTGGACCAATCCGCGGCTCGAACCTTGGAAAAATAACCGCGACTCTAGGAGAAGACGCGACGCCGACTATACGACTACGGAACTTGAACGTCTGCCAAACTCCTGGGCTGGGCCACCGCGGTGACCACCGCGACGACCACTGCGCGGTTTTGAGGTCTCGAGGTCCTGAGGCCTGCCAGAAAACCGAGCAGGACTCATCCCCGCTTTATACGCCGGATTATTGTACACCGCGCAACTATAAACGAGATTCTTCGTCATTCCTCGCGATGCTCTGATACGAACTTTAATGCTCATCATCCGATTATATAAAACAAGTTCAGAATTTTTCGGAGCAAGAAGGGTAGATACTCACTCGACTTTGATCTCGGTTCTCGGGGTCCGTCCACAGTCACCTTTATGGCTTTTGTATAGGTCGCAACTTGCAGAGGAACGGTGTTGATTTGTATGGTGAGAGAAAACGACTTTCCTGCAAGCACAAAGATACGATATTATAGAAATGACAAATCGGTGATCAATCATGAAGATTTTTGCTGGACTCTTCGTTTCTCCCTTCTTCTTGGTCTTTTTGGATCCAAGAAAATTCATAAAATACGCACCTCTTCCACTACGACCGACGAATCTGAGGTCGTTGAACTTTGCCACTTGGTTCTTCATGGGCGCGGTGCAATTCCTCAAGTCACCGGTACAGTTTTCATCGTTTCCAGCGCTGATTGTTACCAGAGTATTATCCAATACCTCGTCCAAGGCAACCACCTTGAACGCGACTGGCAAAGATTTGTTCATTCTCCAGTGAGGCGGCAGCGCGCTGCAGAGGATCGCTGGACTTCCGGTCTGCACTAGGTCGCCGTGGCAGGCCCTCAAAGTGTCGTGAATCGCGCCGAAGCTATCCATTCCTAGAGGACCGTCTAGTAGATGCATTCTTTTATCGTAATGATAAAAACCGATGATTCCTTGCTGGTTTTCAAAGTTTTGGTTTTCGTATGACAAAATATATATATATATATATTTTTTGTTTTTTAATTTATACTCCAAATAGCGTATTGCGCACTTCACTGTTAAATCACTTCCTCGACGTATCTTTCACTTGTTTTAGATAACTGTTACACAGAATTCCGATGTGAAGAACAAAAAGGAAGGAAAAAAAAAAAAAAAAATTATAGAAAAAGAAAGTTCGAAAAGTTGAGATGATAATTTTTTTTTTTTTTTTTTTTCAACGATTTTTCTCGATTTTTATTTCCGATCACTGGAGGCTTAAGATTGAAGACGTCTCCGACGCGTTCTCGATGCCGGTTCAGCGGATTCTACTTTTTCGCGGCTTGGCGTCAGCTATTTAGAGGGGATTTTTATCCCCTCCAATTTTTCCGGAGCCCCTCCCAGACGCGCGCGTCGACCAATGAGGACGGCGGTCGTGTTGTGGCGTCCGCGGCTCGCCGCCTTCGCCCCTAACCAAGCTTAGGGGTTGCTTGCCTGCCTAGCTGCCTCTGCCTGCCGTCTGCCTGCTTTTACCTCTGAGGGGCGACGTCGACACGAACGACGCGGCCGCGGGTGCTCTCCTTACACCCAAGGCCTACCTTACTCTCAGCTACCCCCAATACTCGCGCACCAACACCAAACCGCGACACCCACACGAAAGCCGCGATTCTCACCACCCTAATACTACGTGCGGTTCACGTGTCTACGTTCATACGTACACCTCATGTGTGTATATATACATATACATATGTTTTTACTTATAGGTATAGAGACAACTTTCACCTAAACATCATATACGATATACTATACACGTATGTGTGCCTTTAAGGGTGTATTCTGCGCTTGTCACAGGTACTACATACTGCAAGGTTTATCTACCTATGGGTGTATAAATATATCATACTCACACTAGCGCATCAATGAAATCGCACGGTTTCAAGTTTCGTACCTATACGCTGTACCGCAATGAGCGCGTGCTTGCATCGTAGGTACATACACATATATACCTAGTATAGTTCTATAAATCGTTGAATCGCGCGAAACCAGGCCTATAGCTTTTCAAGGATTTATTTCAGGATTGCTATGCAGTAAATCTCTTCCAGGCATCTTTATCAAAAGAAAATTTCTTCTCATTTATTTCCTACTGCTTTCTACTTACCTTCAAATTGAATATGCCGAAGGTTTTATACAGGTGATAAATCGATAATTAATTAACATGTCGAACGAAAAGCGATTCAAGAGTATCTCACACACAGAGAAGAAACTGAAGTATTGACGATTTTCATACCACTTTGGGGATCGATAATTTGCACCTACCTTTTGGTTTGTTTTTTTCGATTTTTGTCATTTTTTCTTCATTTTCGGGAATCCTTTACTGCAGTAGTGGAACTCTTTGATCCACTGATCTCTAAAACAGAGGGAGAGTGCGCAGGCGACACTTCTTCTCGTTTTTATTTGCAAATTATTTTACAGTGATGTCGATCGATTCTTTATAGAACAGAATAAAGGCTTGCCGGCCTTGACTATATCGAGTGTGTACTCGTTTCTATGCATATATGTCTAACCCGGTATGGATGTGTAGGTTTTAACTGCCTACAGCCTAAGCTGACGAAAACAGCTGCGTTTTGTTTACTATCAAATGCAATTCGGAAGCTTATAGGTATCTTTCGATTGGCTCTTGCGTTACGTTAAGTTTAACTATTTTCAGATCACAAAGAAGTTAGATCTTCGAATACCTTATAGACATCGGGCTAAGTATAAGTCAACGAAGAGTTTATTGCTTCACTTTGACTTTAGTTTCTATTCTTCGACCTGGTTGCAGCTGCAGCAGTCTGTAGTAGAATAATATTTTAATTTTATTATTTCGTTGAAATTTCTGTTTAAATTTCATTTTTATATCTCATACTAGCAGGAAGTTGTGCAGACGGGAATCATAATCCAATATTTACATGAATGTGAATCGGAGTTGGCACAATATTTGGACTAGAGCTAGCGGGGATGGTGTTCGCTGGTAGATGGGTATAGGGTACGCGTTGTCTCAACGAGAACTTCACAGCGTTACCTCGTGGTGATTTATTGCACCGCCACTGGTCTGGTTTTGCCGATTTCCGCGTAGAAGAATCGTAGCAATTCACTATAATTCAACCCTTTGGCGCTCCAATTGCAAAGGGAGTCCTCCTGCCTCTACGCCCGACTCCCCAAGTCGATATTGTATGTGGGTACAGGACAGTCAATAAATTTAAATCGATATTGCGATCTGGTTGGGAACCGACCACCCGACCGCTTGCCAGTCTGTCCGTCTCCCAACCCTTTATAGGTCAGCGTGTCGCGTTTATATAGTCAAACGAATTTATGGTCAAATTCCGCAAATCGGCTACCTTGCGGGAACCTGGTACGAGCTGCGGAAGTCTCTCGTCGTTCCCAGCTATCGATAGCACCGAATTTTCATTTTCACTTTCATTTCATCCCGCATCACTTTCACCATCGTTTAATTAACCGGTGCAATTTCATTCTTCAATCATCCTCACCCAACGGCAATGACATCATTGCCTCGATCTCCATTCTTCGATCTCATTATATCGCCAGATATCAAATCATCCCCTGCATCATCATCATAGTACCGATATTTCGATAATTGACACACGAACGTCTGAGCAATAATTATTATTGTGTCAGCGAGATTCTCAGAAGTTTGAAATCTAGGCCACAAGACCGTCCTGCGAATGGTTCTGGTTCACCTTTCGGTTTGTTAACTTAGTACGACCGAAGTATTCCTAGAAAGTTTTCTATTGTCTCGAACCTGGGGTGGGTCTTATTTGAGTGAAAAATTTCACTATTACTGCAGCACTACTACTGCAGCCCAGCTCCCTATTACCTTCGAAGGGAAGCCAGGGGCCAGGTCGACCACGCGACCCCAAGGACAGAAAAAGCGGATGGTACCCATAATTTGCCTACTTTCACGCACTTAGCCTAACCTAAGGGATGTTTTCACAACTTTTACGGATTATCGCAGATTAACCCTGTTCTTTTTTTCAAACGCTTTTGACTGCAGCCGCGTTGCGCAAAGTTTTTCTGCATGGTCGTCCATTTCGAACAAGTAATTCGGGACCTTGACGTCGTTGTGCAGGAATGACAGTAATATAATATTATATAGAAAGATGAAAGTTTTCCTTGGACAAAAAATCGCCGTCTGCTTACTGGATTAGAAACTCTTCGAAAAGGATATTTGTTTTTTTTTCTCTTTTTGCCTTTGCACCATCGCGATTGTGCATAAAATCTAATCCGGTTTATATGCTGGCTGATTTGAAAGGGTTGAAATTTTCTTCCTATATATTGTTTACACGAGAATGTAAATATATGCGATAATTAAGACTCGGCGAGTCTATTATCACGCCTATCCACAACCGACACGTGGACGGTTGTTAATATTTCCACCCTTTTTTTCTCTCCCCAAAAATGTTTAAGCCCCAAACTCGGTTGACACGACTCGACAGCCCGAACCCCTCGCTCAACTCGTTGAACACGACCCGAGTTAGGTCTGCACCGGGCATGTGACACGGCTAATATTCGGAATATAAATTTCCTAGACTCGAATAAGCAGCGAAATATCATCACACCAAATCGGCGCAAATCAATAAACGAAAAAAGAATCACGAATCCGTTTATGCGATCGGGGATGATCGCGCTCCCACCTCCCATACAACTTTCATTCTGTTTTCCCAATAACCACGTCCCACGTCCTTAATCCGAGTCAAGATTACAAATTGATTTCGGAGCAGTCTGTATATGAATCAGGCGTCACATGTGCACGACGCACCCTCGCGCATATTCCTCGTACAGTATCCGTCGAAAATCTGCCCAACAGTGAAACATGCGAGTGTTCTCATCACGGCTTTCACATATAAGCTTCAGACTCCGCTGCAGCCTTCTCAAGACCGCTTTGCGTTGCCTTACCCTAATACCGGAGTAGTTTTTAAAATTGTTATACGTAAACTGCGAGCTTTTCTATCATCAGCTCCAGGGTTTGACGGGGTTTTCGAGCACCACTGTACAGTACCGCTGCATGATCGATGCCTCTAGGCATTATTATACTTGCAGCCCCTTAGCATTGTCAGAGGCGTTAGGCACCGCCAGCCACCCCCCATCGGCTGTCCACGTAGGTTAGCAACTAGATTCACACCCGACTGCAGAAAGGCCCCATGTGTGGAAAATCGACCCTTCGTGACAAATCTTAATTGAACATTTTAGCCGCACGAATGTCGCGAGACCGAAGTCTCTGGGCCCGAGGGCATCGTTAGTGTCGACACACTTTTTAGGCGTTTCATTCAACGTCGCGAGGTTCGTCGACAGCTTGGCATCAGGCTTGGATTAGAAATGCATAATCTTATCTGCGAAAGAATAATCCGAGGAATTACCCATTTGCCGCGTTTCTGTATAGTAAATCGAAACTTCTGACTGCATCATGAAAAATATACATCCGTTCACCAAAGTATCTATACAATTATATCGCGTCTTGGCGGTCGGCGTCGACCAGAGACAGGAAGTGGGAACTCATCAACGCTAACAGGTCTCACCTTGGTCTCACCCTCGGTTGTTCAGGATAGAGAGAAGGCCGCGCGAAAATATACAAAAGAACGCGCGTATATAAGCGTCAGTACGAAACGATCGGTAGTGTGCAGTACGCGGGATGATGATGGGTATAGGGTAAAACGGAAACAAAAGAGACGCGGGGAATGCCTACGCAATATGGCGGAGCTTCCGGCTCGCTCACCGCACACAATGCGCTTACTGTGTTCATCGCGTCTTCTTTTTCGCCTCTTCTTCACCGTACAACAGCTGGGCGATCGTCTCCCACACACCTCGACGTATCCTCTTGCGTGCAAACAGCCCGGTTTCACCACGAGACCAGGGAGTTCCTCTTCGGTCACGTACAGGACTGCTAGCACTGGTCTCTTTGTCTAAGGCACTAGGAATATTAAAAAGGAATCTTTGGAGTCACTCGGAAGGAAACTATAACGGGTGTGGGAACGTTTTAAGAAATTAGTCCTGCAGTAGTCGCACGATGTAGATCGAGGACCTTTTGTCACTTCACAGTACGGAGCACATTTTCATCGTAGAGATAGGAGCGTCACTTCGTCTTTTCATCGCTAATAGGTATAGTATACATACATGCAGAGAGAAATGATAATTGTTCTGTGCAACGTGTGTTTTTTTTTTTTTCTCTACTTACGAAAGAAAGTGTATTGTATCAGCAGCTAGAGCGAAGAGGTAGTCGACAATTTTTCTCGCCTGTATGGAATTTTGAGTTCAATGGCGAATCCCTCTCTAAGGAGACGCCGAATTTACGATCAAATTGTATCTCGTCGTTATACAGTTGCTCCGAATGGGCTCGAACGGGTTCCTTTGAAACTCCCTTATAACCAAGTCATCAGCAAGACAATGTAATTCGGAACGGCTCATCAAACCAAGATAGGCCCTGGACTATTACCTCATTAATGCCCCCGACGTCCCTACGAGGCTAGACGACGACTTAGCCCCGCTTACACCCGCGGACAAAGTCCTGGTACGTCTACGCTTCGGCTAAGTAAGGTCACCCAGCAATTTCCGGTAGCCATCTTGCCCATCTCGGATGTATTTCCTACCAGTCGCGTGAATTCGTAGGGACATAATTGACCTTAAGGGAGAGATTCGAGGAGATAAGGACGCCGAAGGCTGAACGAGGTTCTCCGCACTCGAGTTACGATAGCCACTCAACTATCCGTCAGCTTTACCAGCTAAGCTTACCAACCTGTTATGTCATCTTTGTCTATCGGTTTATGAACTGTATAGTTCCAATGATGATGTATTGCAACTCTACATATATATATATCTTTGTCATCTACGTAAATATCTCGACGAAATTTCGTCCTTATGAAACATGTGAAGAAAATTTACCGATAATAGATGCTTTTAGGTAGCAGATGAATAGATTATATTGTATTACACGTTCACGTTCACGTTCGTAGATCCCTACGAATATATGTGTACATACGTATATCCAGATTACACACACACATGTAGACATATAGATGTAGAATTATGGAGGCGTAGAGTGGTGGGATGGTTGGATAGATCCGGTCCAATGATGATCACACGACGTAAGGGCGCTTTCAAACTGGGAAGCATAGGGTGAGTGCGGGGTGTTAATTCCATTTTAACCCCTAGATCGGAACTACCCCTAAGACTGCTGCATATTTGATGTCCCTGGTGTGCCAGAAGTAGCCGAGAAACCAGCCAAGTCCTGGGACTTGTCCGTTCTATAATTCATCGCTCTTCAAACTATTGATTGCCGGGTACAAAACTTTAATGAACCTTATCCCACGCCAATATACATGGATACTAAGATCCGGGTTCGTGGGATCAGGTTAAAAATTGCCAATTTTTTATTCACAATTCCGGTATATATATATATCGATTCGATAGCCTGTATAGCTGCAGCAACAAACACACTACACGTCAAAGAGAGGAAACACGCGTTCAAACAAACTCTCGAACGGATTAGACTCATCTTCGTGTCATAATAGAATCCCGAGGCCAGAACAAGGCCGCGAATGGGTACCAATTTACTTTACTTTATGGTACCCCATAGATAAACGGTTGTGTGTGCAAACATAACCAGAGGGGGCACCCCGGCCGAGGGGTTGCCAAACAATAAAAAATAAAACGTAAAAAAAAAAAAACAATACAAAATGAAATAAAAAATGATTCCCATGGGCCTTGCTACGGCTCAGTGAACACTTTGTAATTTTGACGTGTTAATCGTATGGGTCGTGTTCGGGGTATCGAGTCGGGATAAATTCTGCAAAAACTGAGCAGATGCAAGCGGGAACCGAATCGCCTAGGTCCTAGGTCCTAGGACCTCCCAAGCCCAACCCATGGACCCAATTTTTATGATCACTGCAGTGACTATGGTGAAATTATTCCAAAGTCGTCTAAGACCTGAGCCCAGTTTAATTTTCAGTCAATATTAACTAGTACCTTCAATTTGATACTACGTAAATATTTCGCTAGCCATATTACGTTGATGGAATGTGTTTTCAAATTTTGAATAACGGCTCTATTCATTCGTTTCTACGCTCTCGCATACGAGTCTTGAATGGCTCCGGAGGTATCTAGGCGTTTTTCCAAACAGTTTAAAGTTTTAGGTTGTAAAGGCTACAGTCAAACGAAAGAGCATATGTTTCTCTCCGAATGTTTGTGATTTTGAGATAATACCTTCCAGTTGAAGGCTGAAAGGGTTTCAGTCGACGAAATGCCGTAAGCTATGTTTTCTTAGGACTATATGTGCACCAGAATCGGATTTCGAGTGGCAGAAACTGATACTTTAGCCAAACCTTAAGAGTCTGTTATTCTGTTTGGTAATCTTTTATACAAAGGCATTCGACCTCCTTCGCTAACCGAATACCTACTCCTTGACATCGCATAGGTATTTTACGCACGTGTTTGTACGGCTATAGACTTAATTCCGATTTTTTTTAGGGGGATGAAAGAGCCCTGGAGGTCAGAAACTAAAATATGGCCACCCTGGGCCATCTCTCGTACTGACATTGAACTAGCCTTGACAATTACTGCGACCCTTAGTGCGCCTAGTGGTGCTAGGATCCCAGGATCGGCCCGGTAGTTGGTTTCGTCATTGTATGGCAGGGTTCAAATTGCAAAATATTTTCATCGATAGACCCCTAGCCACGATTAGTCACTGGCGGCGGCGCCTGACATATACATCAGAGTGACACATGTGTCGAATTTCTATATTCAATAAAAAGCAAACTTGTTTCGTAATCGAAAGAGTTGCCTGATCCCAAAACCAATAGTTCTATTGTAAACTAGTAGTCTTCACTGTTTTCTTCAAAAATGAGTAAGACTATCGCCTATACCTTACGTAGGTGGAGAAAAATGAAAAAATCGAATATCAGGTTCTTCAAGTATCGATAAATCCATTCCTGAATGAAAATTAACGTATATACGAATCTTGGGGATTGGTGAGGCACAATGGCAAAGAGCTGCTTACCGTCCCCAAGTAGGCAAACAAATGCTTGAGGATTTTTCGGCAAATCCTAAGGAACTAGGAAAATACGTCAACCTGAGCGGAAGGCGCGGCACGGGGCAGAAAAAAAAGGCGAAAAAAATATCAGGCATATGCAGCATTGGGAATAGCGACCCTGGCAATGGAACCAACCGACACAGACCGACCTACGGCCTCCTTATCCACACGGGTAACTTAATCCATTGTTGCTAACCGTTGAGCAAAAATTGAACACTGCTTTGTCGAGTTTGTTCACCTGATTTAACGCGCACACTGCATTGAGAGGGAGTGATACTCGACAGATGTTACCGCGTTTCCACTATTTTCATTTCCCTACTGCAGCCGACGCGCTTTACGAAACTGGGCAGCCTCGCCGGATTTACGATCGGACACTTTGAACTTTGAGCTTCTATAGCCCGAGCATTCATTTGCTTTTGAAACGGCTGTCAGATTATGATTTTCACTTCTGATTCTGGGGTTGATACTTGGCTAACCGAATCGCGGCCAAATGCTGCGAATTAATGCGAGGGGAATTCGAAAAAACGATTTCATCGCTTGTCAAAAAATATGAAAAAAGAAAAAAAAAAAGGAAAAAAAATTTCAAATCGAAGAACTTCGTTCGTATATTTGAGAAATTGCATCTGCACTAAATTTATTCATCGGTAAAAAAATGTTGCTTCAATCGCAATAAGGAACAAAAATCAATCAATTGCCTGATAAAAATTGTATAAATTTCACGCGATAGGTAGGTAGGTATATGTCACGTGTCGTCTAGACCGTATACATAAAATGAGATTTTTTTTTTCAAGAAATTTCTGATCAGTGTAGAATTTTCACGGTAGAAATGCTACAGTATTTAATATTTATTCGCACAGCAGAGTATCAACAGTTAATTCAGTATGAAATGAAATACCTATCCTACTATTCTATAGGCATTGGTAATCAGCCGTATTGTTTTACGATTCGATGAACCCCGAATGCAGTATAATTGGATGCTGATTTCATATCGTATATAGGTAGGCGCAGCTTGTCGTTGTGTTGATTGCTTTTCGAACAAATTTCTCGTTACATTTACAATTACAAGGTTCGCTTGGTAAAATTCATTAACTTAATGATCGTCTTATTACATTATGCTAAAATTGTCATTCGACCAGACATACATATGAATCGCGTTATGATCGTCAGCTCGGAGTTAGATCCTATCAATTTATTTACACGTTAAAGAAAAGGTCTGCATCAGCTGTAAAATGGCTGGATATAAATAATACGACGTGAAGCGCGTCTGAGGATAGGAAAAAAAAAAAAAAAAAAATTGATTAAATTTTTGAAAAAAGTTATTGCACAACGTTTGAGAACAAGCGAGTATGAGTCAGTGGTCATGTACTATGGTCGGTACATATTACAGTTTTTTTTCGATTCCAATAATGTGATGGAAAAGAACAAGTCGGAAAAAAACGAGGAGCGGTTATACGCGAAATATTCTACACAGGGAAACTTCACCCGTCGAAAGCTCGGGCAACAAAGCAAGAAAATTGAAAAATACGATACACAGAAGTTATAGTGTTCGAGGCGAATCAACCCGCACGACTTTTGCCGGCAATGAGAAATTGGCTGAAATTATTGCCACTTAATGGAACGGAATTATCGGTCTATCGATCAGCTCGGCTTATCCACCCATTTTTTTCCCTTTATTCAAATACAAAAATCTACTCTCTCGAACCCCGCAAAAATCGCTGCCCCAAAATTCCGTGAATTTGTATCCCAAAAATAAAAAAACTGGATACCGTCAATATCATTCGATCTATCGATCTCTTCGTTTCACAACATGCTAAATTTATATCCGTGAAAACAATGAAAAAATGGCTTAAGATCAAAAGAAAATTAACCCTCATTTCACATATACGATACATAATTCACGATTCTGTTCGTACCGCTCAAGTTCCGACGTCTTTACCGCAATTTAACATTTTAAGGTAATTTGAAAACTTCAGTTCACGAGTACAGCGACGTAACCTACCTTATAATCACCCTGTATAAGCGCGCCATGGGATACGAGGTCAAAGTGCGAAAGGTGGGGGTTTAAAAGGGTTGGGTTGGGGTGTAGCAGTGGACGAGGCGGGAGTGCGGGGCTGCACATATAGGTACTCGTGTTAGCAACCTCATTGATCTGGCAGTGGACGTGGCAAAAACTACCCCCGAATA
The DNA here is from genome assembly GCA_963992785.1 of Tenthredo livida. Lineage (NCBI taxonomy): Eukaryota > Metazoa > Arthropoda > Insecta > Hymenoptera > Tenthredinidae > Tenthredo > Tenthredo livida. The sequence continues at coordinate 8,798,418 of OZ023066.1, read as the reverse complement.
GGGGTTGAAATTTTGCGGAGTGGCGAGCCGCGTCGTTCCATCCTCTGCCCCGTTTTCCTCGGACCTCACGTCCGTCCATCCGCTCATTCGCTCGTCCGTCCGTCCGTCCGTCCGTCCGTCCGTCCATCGCTCGTCGAGATTCACACTCGGCCCGTTGGACACGCGACGTATGGGCCTATCTGGTTTTCGGAACTGACGTTTTCACCGCTTGGTATTCCCTCGGCTATATCGCTGTCTATTTCAATGGGTTAGGGTCACGTTGACCTAGGTAAGGGTCAGCCTCAGGTCGTCCGCGACGTGTCCGAAGGTGGCGTATATTATAGCCACGGGTTTATAAATTTTTAGCAAATTTTCTACAGGGGTTTCATATATTCACGACCAGAAATCCCCGCTTGCGTATGTTACGTTCGGGGGTGGAAATACGCCAGGATGACCAATCGTGGCTGCAGCGTACATCCTGACTAACGAGCGGGGCCATTGTTCTATCTGCCCCGGTGACTAATTACGGATATATTAAAACTCTGACCCCGATGAGGCTGGAGAGACCAAACGTTTTTCCTTGAGATTGTAGGAAATGTAATTAATCTACCGGCGAAATGCGGTCTGGTTTCTGCCGGCGAGACAAAGTTCGACTAGAATTTTACCAAACTCAATTTATAAATTATTACCCTCATTCACTTTCTTCACAGTCGCCTCGATTTAGTGAAAAAATTACATTACTTCACCGATTTTGCGAAAACTGAAATAAGTTGTTATATTTTCATCATCTCTGAAACTTGCTGGTATTTCGGAAAGATAGAGTCGTTCGATTCTGAAAAAGTTATCTTAATTCCGTTATCAGTTACCCGGAACATCTAGGTGTTCTAGGTGTTCGGTTTCCAGTTGGAAACCGATATTTTGTCAACTGCGTTCTTCTGCCTTCGAAATATTCCCGTGAAAAATCAGTACTCGGATATATCACTCCATCAACATCATTTGTAAACATTATATTGTTAACATTCATGTAAACCCTGCTCAACGATGGCTTACAGATTTTTGTCTCAATGTGGTATGATAGGTTGGCTGAAAGTTTGTTGGAAAATTGATAGAATTCACAGAAGCTTAATGAAAGCTAACTTACAGCATGTAGATCTCCTAAGCGTCTGCAACATAATACTATAATTACATGATCGGATCTTAACGAATCTCAGATTTCGCAATTACGATACGGTGTCCGTTCAAACTCTAGCGTTAGTTAATCTCGTCCATCATGTTTCGCATTCTATCGTCAAGTTAGGCAGTCTGAACAGTTTGGCCATTTTCGAGTCAGATTTTGTTCGCGTTATACGAGGACAGAAAAGTTGGGACGTTTGTGAGCGGAAAAAAATGTGAGATTAGCCTTTGATTAGTCAGTTTCACTGTGACTACTGGTGAAACGATAATCTGTGGAGTTCTAATACCATATTCACAAGTCGAGTGATTACATCGAGGTTTGAAAAAAAAGACAAAAAACGAAAAAACCAAAACCAAAAAAAAAAGAAGAAAAAGAAAAACAACGAGCTATCGCGTACGATTGGAATAATATATATTTCCCCGGTTGAAAGTAGGTATTCTGTATAACCCGCGTGACACGCGCGCAAATCCAGGCACGGCTGGTACGCGGGACTCGTGCGGAAAAATCCACAAAATAACCAAAAGCCCACAGCCCGGGCATTAGCGATGCTCTTTTAACCCTTGGCATTCAACTTTGAGCTGGATACGTGTAAATTTTGCAGTAGTGGTTGGTCGCTGGGGCCTCTGGTAACATTTTTCGTTGAGTGGCACTGTGCCGCCACCCCTACCGGCCATCACCCCGATTCCACCCCCTCGGTAATCCGACTGGCTAGCCACTCGCGCCAACAAATACCCCACGACCTCACCGACCCGCGGTGGTACTCTCTGGTGAACCACCCCCGACACCACGCACACGAGCAGTCCACCATCCTCCTCCTATAACGCACACTACTCTATATTCGAGAGAAGTTTAGGCGTGTGAGTTGTCCGAGGTGAATGCACATTGATAAAGAGACCTATATCGAATACACTCTGTGATAACTCTCTGCGCAACCTTTGCCTCGTGTTCGACTACGTATTCCAGTAAAACCTTTGTATTTTGTATCGAGCGTTGTTCTCATTGCTAAACTATATACCTACCTGCATTCTGCTATGCGATTCCGGTATCTCTCCTACTTTTATACCTAGGGTGATGCGATCTGCGAAAAACTAGCATCGTGATTCGTTGGTAGGTATCCTTGAGGGAGATGAAGCGAAAAAGAAAAAAGAAAACGGTTGTACGTACTTACGTACAATACAGGCATGCACACTTCTGTTCTGAGTTTATCAGATTATTTGGTCGCGTTTATCGATGATAATGGAGGTTTTATTTTTTTGCTTTATACTATTGCGCGATAGCTGTTTTGACATATCCAGTTTATATTCAGCTCGTGGATTTTAAAACCCGGATATTCTGGGGGGGCTTAATTTTTCATTCGCACGAGGGTCGTGGTATTGGTAGCTCTACAAAGCTCTTTCGAAAGCACCGAGGTTAATTTGCTGGGTGATTTTGTACGAAATTCGGTTCGTGATAGCTTTCTGACCGACACCATGTCGTCACGTGTGTCGATCGAGTTGAATATTTAATCGGAAACAGTTCGCGTACGGTCCACCGACACTCAACACGTTAATATCTTTCAATTTATTCTTTCACACGAAATACACATGTGTGTGGTTTCTTATAATTAATACCCCTCGTCTAAAGCCACGTTCAAAAGTCATATGGCTATTCCGTACGTTGCCAAATCCGTAAAAATAGTCAAAAAGATACCATAATCCACCTCATTTTTTTATCCCGTCTATTCAAGCCTCGATTCTATTTATAGTATGCAAAAAGTAGAGCTCAAGTACTGGTTACTTCCATACATTGACAGCACGAATGATACAGGTTGAACAATCGATTGAATAGAAACAGACGATTCACAGGTCTTCTTGAATCCGTCGAATCCATTTTGGAGCAAACCAACCCGAAGATGCATGTGTATACCCCGCAAGAATTCGGGGATCTCCCCATTTGAATACAGAAAAACTTTTGAACCCTTCTGTAAATATGTGCATAAGGGATCCTAAACGTCAATAAAACGGCGCATTGAACCTCGATTGAACCTCACAGAATACCTTGATAATATCCTGTAAGTGTAGTCTTAAGACTTTTGGCCTGATCCAACCGACGCAAAGACTCAAGTTTATTTATAACTCGTACTTTGCTTGTTATTTGGTCGATCCCACACTGCCGTTGGTAGCCCACCTCGGTGGCTCAACCTATAACTGCTACCTCGAGAACGGCTGATTCCAATTTTACTCAAACATTATACAGCAGCATTCAGTTCTTCACATGCAGTGGTCTGAATTACAGTATACAACATTCAGTTTTCACTAAACATTAGCTCAATCGCCTAATGATACACTAATATGGTAATGGTCTAGGGTAGTGTAGTGTTCTCTGCGAAATATCACTACAACGTCAATGAATTGGCTAATGATCTACACGATTGAAATTGGTTTTCAGAACTTATGAACTTGTTTAATGCTCATTAGTTTCCTTATTCTTGTATATATAAAGGGAACGAAAAAGACCTCGGGGGCGGAAGGGAAAGGCAAAAGTTATCCTGTACTCGGTTAGCACCAGCACTAGCGGTGACATGGCACGAGGTGATCCGTCTATCCGTCCGTCCGCCCATGCGTTTGGTGGTGGCTACGTCGAATACATTTTAGGACACTTTGCAGAGGCAGGGAGTTGATACAAGCGCGATATTGGCCAGCCGCTGATGACGCTGACGCCGCCATATTTTATCCCGTGTCCCCAAAACCGCTCCCAAACACACCCTGATGGATCGTCAGCTCTGTGTACCACCGGCATAGAGCCTAAAGCCGTGAGGGGGGTGTTATTGAAATTTTGGAACATACAGCCTCTGCAGATTCTGGATTATAATATGAGGGAATGGAGTTCGTCGAACCGTTTGCGGTATTATAATAATTTTGAGTCTGAGAAAGGACTGTGAAAAAAATTATTGAGAATATCTATCTGATATGAGAGTGCTTTTCATTCGTCCAAGACCTCGCGATTAGTGTCTCTGGACAGGCCGCGATTAACCGAGCTGACCACGCAGATCGTTCCATTAAGAAACGAATTGTTTTTCGGCTATCTACAAGGGTTGAAATGGCCAGAGCTTGGCGGTTGTCTTGTTAACATGGGGCTTACTGCAGCATGGGCCAACCAATTATGTCCGCGATTCTAGAGACAGTGATGTATGCGTGGCGCCAGCTATAGCGATGTAAATTTCGTCCAAATGAAGATTAATAGTTGCGCCAGTTGAACGACAATTTTTACAAGGGTTGTTGGTATCACGTTGAAAAATATTACGTCGTGATGAAAATTTGGACAGAAAATTCTTTCAAGCTTTGAAAAATAATTATATCAATAAATACTTTGCAAAATGAAAACGAGTAATGTATTGGCTAAAAAGAGAAGACAAGGATGATTCGTCTTTCATCTATAAATCGTATTCCATTAATTATTAAAAGAACCCCTGGGAAGGGAACGAGCAGCCAAGCAAGTTTACGAGTCGCTCTTATTCTCACGGGTAACAGTTGCGACGCGGTAGATTCGGCGCACGGCCAGCCAACCGGTTAACCGGCAATTAGCCGATCTCGGTTGTAAATGTAAATTACCCAAACCGAAAAAGTAAATTATCAAACGTCGAGCGGTGAGCAGGTGAGCGGATGCGTAGGAGGCGCGGCAGGATCTGACCGTTTACGATACGCACGGTGCGTGTGGTCAAGGCTCTAATTATGGGCGAAATAAGACCCCTGTCATTTCAGTATCAACATTTAGAATTTCTATCGCCAAATGAAGAGGAATAGAAAGATTCAGTCCACAGCGAATCGGATTATTAAATTTTTTAACAATTTTGCATTACGTATATTTGTTCCTATTTTTAGTTGAAGATATAATTGTAGTTGAAAAACGGTCGTTAACACAGTTTTGTGATGAGCGTGTTTCTGGAGACTTTCCGAAATCTATTATCGTAGGTTATTAACTTTTTCATGATATTCGCAGGAATGAATAATTACTCCGCCTCGATATACACGCGCTTAACCACGCAGCACTGAGGGCTAACAACACGGAAATAGAGAAGGCAGGATACTGCAGCGGGGATGGGGAAGCAAAATAACGAAAAACAGGAAAGTACAAAATAATGCAAAACGTACATACGTATCTATTGTATAATTTAATGAAATTCGTTAGCGAAAATATTCTTTCTAAATTGACTAGATCAACAAATTCCAAGTTTCTAAAAATGTTTTCACATTATCGAAGATCGCGTCTTTGTTATTAAAAAATTTATCAATTGCAACGTATAATTAAAAATAATATTGGAACAAGTTCTGTGATTTCTGAAAATTAGATATCGCGTGCATTATATTTTCGGTTGATCTAGAAAATGCAGCATCTGGTATTTCACATCCATGCGCCCTTGAATTGCTAGATGAAATTTCTATTACTGTGAGATAAGAGTATACCGCGGTTATAAGAAACCTAAGACTGTAATTACGATACATCGCGATCTCCATTATTCGGAATCTCTTGGTTCGCCCAATGTCAATGGAATTTCGGTAGGCAATGCTATCTCGGATCTGACATAAAAAGATCTCATCGTAAGATGGTCCTATTATGCAAGGATCGAGGTACACAGTTTCAAAGAACGCAGGTCTCTCTCAGTCTGAGATTGTCTTTGTATCCCATCGATCCTTTGCCAGAGAGATAACTTTGCCAATTCGAGTATCCGCCTTCGGCCGGAAGCTGCACTAGCTACAGAACTCATTGTTACGTCTCATTCTGCTATTGGAACATACAGCTTCGTTTGTATTCTCGAAAATGAGTGAATTTATATGCGAGTGTATCGATCTAAAAAAATAGCAATACGAAAAAAAAATCGCAATTATTTCCGGGGTAAAGCAGATTCCAGAAATTCATGGTCCACTGAAATTCTGGAGCTGAAACACGGCTCGGTCAATCAGGTAGCGAGCTTTAACACCGGTGGTTCGGACCTACAAGTTTTTCCGTCGATAAATCAGTAATCTCAGAAAACATCCCTCTTGTCTCGACGAGCCCTTATCCCCGAACTAAATCGCCATCAAACTCAATTGTGTGTGAGAATTGATGCCTTTATATGGCTCGAAGCCCCGAAGATACTGTCGATATACTATATAGACTATCCTGTAAACTTGAAATAAGGAGAAAAGGTCAATGCAGAATTACGGACGAGCTCTGACGTCAGAAAGTACTTTCCGTCACCCTTCCATTCTCCGTTCTCTCCTCTCCACTCTCTTCTCTCTCCTCTCTTCTCTTGTCTAGAGGTCTCTCTTTCGCTTTTCGTAGAAACTTCAAGACGTATAACTTACGAGTGGCGTTTAGTTTTTGTCCTGAACCAGGGGTGAGCCGGGGGTTCAACGCTGACGAAGCAGATCTTAGGGTGCCGATAATACTTTCAGGACGTCTCATGCTGACCGGGGCGCCGCGTGTTCGACGCGGGGTTTCTTCTCAAGAATTTCCGATCCTTTGTGCCAAATTAGTCTAGTCTAAGGGTTCGCACAGTCTTGATTGTTCGAATGAAATGCTAACGAGCATTCCTAAACGCTGTGCTACCATACAATAGCTGGTTGGATAAACATTGCCTCAGATCTAGAGTCAGTTAATACTTGACCAAATTCTTGATCCACCTGTGCCCTGACTGGCATATCTGCCTTATGTTGTGAATTTTAGTGAATTCGTTAGGACGGGCATCTGGGCGGTAGGATTGGGGTCTTAATTAGTTAGGATGGTACTATGAGGCCGTAACCTTTCCGCAGAGTTAGTTGCAGGTGGTCAAACCAGCTACGGACGCGTGTCCGAATCGTGGCTATTAAAATGTATCTTTAATTACAAATATATTCTCGTGTTGTAGACTGCAGGATCCCCTTTGTTCCGGGTGAATTACGACCGGTAAAAATCTTGTTCCACAGTCAGACAGTCGTTTCTTTAATTGAATTCAAAACACACGTGCCAGGGCGCAGGTTTGTTTGCTCTGCATGCATATATCATCACAGGAATCGTAAAGAAGAGATGCAGAATCATATATCTTTGTGGCAGTCGTACTATTCACGGCGTTCAAATGTCGTCTAAGGCACGCAGGGGTAGGTTTTCGCGTAATCGTACAAACCACGCTTCGAACAGAGTATAGCGTATCTGTTAAGCAGGAACCAAAGGACGTTGGAGCAAAAAATCAACTCACGTCAATATCGTAACGGTGCTTTATCGAGCTCTCATTACCTCCCGTGGTACGAACAAACGTGTTTTTCGGCCTCGTGTGGTCGGCCACTGGCCACTGGCCACCTCTACCCTCTACCCATCCTTTACCCTCCGACCCCCAACCCCCGCTAACCTGACGGTCAAACTCCCGCGTAACAAACCCCTTCGACCTCCCCAACACCCCTCGACATCCCCTCGACGCAATAATAAACAACTGCCGGTTGCCATGGTTGCGCATCCACCGCGCGCGCGAACAAAACAGTGCAGTCCCTGTGTCGGTGTGCGAAGAGATGGTCAGCTAGGGTTGCGGGGGTTGGGGTGGAGTGGATTGGGGTGGGTTGGGTTGGGGTCGAAGCGGAAGGCGGGGGCAGGGGGGGCGGGAGGGTTAGTGGCTGATGCTGACGAACTGCCTCTGAACCAACTAAACTGTACCTAGTCGAACCTGACGGGACTAGAATCGGCCGCAGCGAGTGAGTCTTTGCAAAACAGACCGGATCACTGCGCAAGCTCTTTGTTACCTTGCATATCGAAGCCTGTTTACTGGTAGGTGTGTGGATGTATGTATATGTATAAACAATGCATGGAAGCCTGTGTTACTATATGTACTACAGGATTCTATTCGTGGATTTGGTGGCTCGAATAATGGGGTAGTTTACACTTGTGAAATATTTATAGTTGCGGAGATAGTTTATCATTTTTCAGTCTGTGACGCAGTATGGAATTTCAGACAGAATCCATGGATTTGTGGTGTCAAATCACGATGATTATTGTCAGGTGTTGCTAATATTCTTGCGAAACACTTGTACTACTTACTTTCTAGTGTGCGGGATTAATTGAGATCAGAGACATCAATTCCCGTGAATGATCTAACAATAAATGATTTCGAAAGCTGTGTAGAAGTAGAATATGAAATATTGGAAGCATGTGCCTATGAAGGCTGATCATTTTTTCAATAATTGATGAATGATAACATGCTGATTTATTACTGCGGCTCTATTTCAGGGATTTTTACTGTCAAATTAGGACCTAGTATTTTACAGTTTTTCCCGAAACGGTGGAAAAGCTAAATCTGGAAGGGTGTCGCCCTCTCTGAGTAAAGCTCTGAACGAAAATACACCCTTCTCATTCTATCGCACCCTCTTTCTCTAGCACACATGATTCTCCATCCTCTTCAACGAAGTACATCAAATTAGACAAGTAATCACTTTTTCGTCCATAAATGGTTCGACAAAGATTTACAATGTCTACACATAGAATCACGTACAAGAAATGAGCTTCATTCAAACATCTCAGGTTCCTGCTCTCATAAGGTAACCATTGGTCAGTTGATGATTGAAATTTTTTCAGTCATGCTCGGAGATTCTGAAACAGTAGCAGAGGTTTTGTTGCGGAGAAGCACATACCTACATCGTAAGACGTAACACTGTGCTCTGCAGTTACCTAAACATGATACGCTTATAATTAGACTCGAAAAATCGGCCGATCCGTATGTTCGAGCGCGGGAGATTCGGGAGAACCGAAAAATTCAATCAAGTGCAGACCAGCAGCCCCAGACTAACCCCTGAAAAGCAGGAACCCTCCCAACATCCCGGATTGCTGGTCACGTACCGATTGGAGTTAGTCGAAAATATATTTTGGGTCTACTTCGACCGGATACTAAAATATGTTGTATGGCACCAGATCCCAAGTCGCGGTGGTCCCTAAGCTGCTGTAACGATATAAAAATTCGCAAGGCAGTACATAATGAATTGGTATCGATTACACGAAAGTGTGCAATTTTCGGTCTGGCTGTAATTTAGTCACACTTAAGTCATGCTATTATAATTGAGTAAAGAAACGGTAGCTACGTCAAACGGAAATAACAATTCGCTAAGAGATCGGCTTATACCCTGTTACGCAATGTCGGGTTACGCATACGTATGGAATTGAGATAACTTCGGTAATTTCAAAGCCAGTTTCCCGTCTATTAGAGAAACTCTAGCTGCTCAAGTATAACTTTAGTTATTTCGTCACTCCTTCTATCTCTGTGTAAACAGATAGTTTTGAACTTTGAATTCGCACGTATCAATTATTATTTTTAATGAAAACTTATTCACGGAACGTTAATCGCAAAATTGTATTTGGCTTTTCCTCTTTATCTTCTTGAAAGCACTCTGCATATCCTTGTCCTCGTTTCACACATGCAATCCAACTTATCTCTGAACACTGCAGTCTCGTCTCTTTCTCACCCACGGATCGTCCTGTTAGGCGATCTCTCTTCCCAGCAGAAACTCACCGCGTCTACTTTTAGCTGATAGAAATTCTCTACCCTTCTTCTCTCTCTACCTAGTCTGCTTCGACATGCGTCTGTCTCCCTTACTCTTACCGAGCTCGAAGCCAACCCTTCAAAACCGCAAGCTCCCGCTACTAACCATTCTGAAAATGTTTATTCTAACCTTTTATGCCGGGCTGATCGAATGAAATTTCAGATCTTGCAGACGGGATTTTATTTGTTTGAATTTGGCAAACATACCGATCTCACGTTCTGGTCTTTAATCAATCGAAGATCACGGCTTTGATGACGATCATAGATTAAAATTATTATCCAACTTTTTGAAAAATGCGTATTAAATTAATGAGGATTTGACGAAATTCCAAAAAAAAAAATATGAGCTGATAAATTGGATATTTTGGGTACTTAGCGAGGCTTGTTTTTTTTTTTTTTTTTTTTTAATTGAAATTTTTTTGGAGGTAAGTAAAGTTTGCGATGGGTTAGTTTCGCGTATAGAATCGTCTTACGTTTGCGCGTCAGTACCTGGGATCTAAAGCCAAGTAGAGGACGCCCGTGGTGGGTCGGCCATACCGCGGCGCCGCCCCCATCTCGGGCCAGACTCCAATCTTACCATCTTGTTTTCTCCGCGTCTGTGGTTAGCCATGCTTGGCTCACCATCCGATATCCAAGCGTCAATCTATGGTTAAGTAAGACCAAAATGCTCACCCATCTCCGCCTCGAGGTTTCGCAATTATGTCCCTCCACACGGAAATCCGAATAAGGTATAGGTATAATTGTAGGTAATAAGGGAGGTTCGATTCACAGTTTCGTCTCTGCAAAATACCAGCCTCGAATTTACACCAGAGGTACTCGAAGGTAATTTAAATTTAGTGTATTAATTAAAGATAACAAAAATATGATCATAATTCGATTCCACATAGCAGTAGACGCGAGAATCGAGACGGCCGTCCAGTACGCACCGTTATCACTCGTCGCTACGCCGGAGACTACGCGAGGCCCAACTACTTGTCTGATTGTACGACGGATGCTCCACTGTCCGACCGTCACAGGCGTTGACCATTAAATTCTAAGTAGCGTTGGCCACGAGAATCAAGTCGTTCGACCGGTACGCACTGTTATCACTCGTCGCTACGCTGGAGACCATACAAGGCTGCAACTACTTGGCTTTTGTCTGATTGTACCGCAGGCTTTCCACTGTCCGATCATCACAGGAGTTTACCGTGGGTCTGCGGAGCCGTAGAGGTCTGGTCTCGTGGTTTCTTCTACTTTGACACATTGCGCGGCACTTCTAACTTGATTATGCATTATGTATATAAATAGTTTTTTCCAAAATTACGCATGTGTCTGAAGTGTCAGAGATTATTTACAGAATATTTATAAGCGTGGTTTCTTATTATAAAAAAATACCGATGCCGTCTCAAATTTATTACACTAGTTTTAAACTCTTTTTCGCATTATATCTCTGCGGCGGTCGGGTGTTACACGAGCCAACGTGGCCATAATAATAATTTTTACACACCGGCGTGTAATCAAGGCTGCGTGTTACACATGTTCGCCCCCTCCCACGAGCTCCTGCCCCTCTTTACTTTCCACAAACCCCTTTCACCCCCGTACAACCCTTTCAGTCAGTCACTCACGTTCCATGGTGGGGAGTATCTCGTTGCTGTTTTCAGAAGAGGGGAGTTGGTAGAATTTTCGACGGAGGGGCGGTCGCCGCAGCCAGGATGGCCAGGACCGGAAAGCGGGGGCGGAGGCAGGGGTAAGCAGAAGCCGCGCGCGATACTCGCCACCGTCGACGTTTCTGCTTTCAGAGTATTGTTGTCCAATCGCGTCTACCTTCGCGGAGCTTGACCGAGTCTCTTTATTAGCGACACGTGTGTCCGAGAAAAATTCTTCCTCATTTTATTTTCTATTTGTAACAAGTGGCAGTACAAGAATTTTTTTTTCTTTTTTATGAAATTGTGAGAAGGGACGTTCGAAAAATAGTGTCAAAATCACAGTGTGCAAGTCGATATATTCGTAATAAAAATTGAACCGTACAGATATATATAGGGTAATAATTGAATTAATTTAACACTCGATCGATTGGGAATTAATTAATGACTTTAGCTAATTTGATTACGTGTGATTCGAATGAATGTATTACGTACGTCATTATTAGCTACTGTACCTACATAGAATTTAGTTTTCGTAATCGGCTATCAGTTAGGCCAGTATAACCATCGATGAATAATTTCCATGGGAATAATTTCATCGAAAATATGCACACTGCTCTTAAAGATTTCATAGCTCTACGGGATATTAATACAAATGGATTTACGTGTTCAATAATTAATCGTAAGTACGCAATCAATATGTAGTCGGTCTGTTTTTCGCGTTTATTATTAACTGACAAACGTTTTAATGACGTCATAGAATTTAGCGCAGATCCTAATTAAATTTCGCTGTAAAACTATTACGGCTTGGCAAGGTCTAGCTCATGAATTATACCTATACAACACCACAAAGAATGTTTCTCTTCTTTCTAAGTGCAGAGAACCTACAAAAACGAAGAAAAAATTCTCCACTTCCATCGTTATTACTGTCTGTAATTTTCACCCTAAACGGACTCATACCGGTAATAGACATAACAATTTGACAGATCATTAAAATCTCATGGGATTCGATACCCCGAACAAACTGGGTTACCGCAGGTATACATATATGCGTGCTTGAAATAGTCAAAATGCAACAATAATAAATTTAGATATCACGTAGCGCAAAAGCAATGTAAAGGCCGGTTTGATCCGCAGTAAAACGATGACCTTTATATCGCGTTACTTTTTCGTTGAAATCTATGCTTTTAAAAAGAAAATATTCGAGATTATTGTTATTCAGGGAAAATCGTATGATTATTTTTCTCATCATAATATGATTCGAATTTTCATTTCGATGCGCGATAATTTATCAACCCTTAAAGAAAAATATACGTATAATCTATAACTATAGAAAAAATGAATGATTCGACAGAAATTATATCGAGTGTTGAAATTTCACCGTGTTATCAGTTGCTGGCTTGATTCATTAGACCACCTCGTTTCCGGTGCTGATTAATCCCTTTCCTTCCCCGGAACTGACCCCCTCAATCGTAGCTGTCTGCCATTGCCAGAACCTCACTCCTGCACCTCTCAGTAAGCTTGCCGACGATCAGTCGCTCAGAGGTGTTCCCCGGCGTCAGATCGTACACTGGAGTAAAACGAGCACGGAAATTAGATTGTCGGATGTATGTAGATAATCACGTATGTGAATGTGTGAAAATAATATGATTGAGAAAAGGGATTGAAACTGAAACAGAGATCGTGGGAAAAAAAAGAAAAAAAGAATTGGAAAAAAATCTCTTGATAAGTTTGCCCTCTATCTTTCTTGAACGATGTCACAGTATCGTTGGCTCGTTCACCAGCTTCCAAAGTGTCTAGTTTCGTGTGTAATTCTCTCTGTCGAATGTCCGGCAGAGTAGCAGCACGCGCGCCCTCGTCCCCGTGTACACGAGGCGAAAGGGTTGGAGGGAGAGAAGGCGAGGGGATAGGTGGGAGATAAAGCGGTAAAGAGAGGAGAGGAAGCGAGAAAATGAGATGTGGATCGAGGAGGTGAGAGAGCGTGAGAGTTCGTATGGGTGAGGGTAAGGGAGTTAGGAGAGAGAAGAGAGAAGAGAGAAGAGAGAAGAGCGAAGAGAGGAGTGAGGAGAGAGAAGATAGGGTGAAAGAGAAACAGAGAGAAAGGATGAGGGAGGGAACGAAGGCACGTATATACGCGGGAGGGTTTCGGTGGGGGGATGAAGAGGGGGAAAGGATTGCTGCGTGTGTTGGCATGGACCAGTGCGTCAACGACGGTTGCCTAACACGTACGGTGAAATTATTGTTAGTCGCCCGGGTAGCAGGCACCACGTTTAACGTATTTAACTCGCGTCGTAGTCATTGCCGAATTCCGTCATCTGGATACACCGAGAAGTATATCAGTCAGTCGTACCCGAGTCGTCATTCGAATGGTTCGTGGAATTTCACATCGTTAAATTCAGTGCTTTTCGTGGATTTTTCAAAAACTGCAATTTTTCCTAGACTATTTACCGACGGTTTTTTCTGCCTGATTTGAGTCCTAATTTATTGAAAATCATCCGAGTTCTGACCCACCAAAAAATCCTTCATTTTAGCAATTTCTTCACTTACTTTTTTCGGTTTTGTTGCTAAAATCTTTTCTCTGACGTTCGTTTACTATGATTTCTGCGTAATGGAGAATTATCAAATCACATTTTCTAACCATTTGATATACTAGAATAATTTTCATTTCAATATTGCCTTTTTTTCTCTTTGATTCGACAGTTCGAAAATAAATCTTTGAAAATTGTAGTCAGAAATGAAAATGAACGGGTGCCAAATATCGAGGCATTGTATAATTAGATAATCATCCGGTATTTATACGCCCGAGTCTCTTCACATGTTGTCGACGTATTTCTATCTGAACTATTTGCTAATTAAATTCTTGACATTCCGTGAGGCTATTTTATACAGAATTATCAGTAGGTACCTGATTATTCTTTGGCGATTGTATCAAAGCGTATGTAGAATGACTGATCGAGGAATACGCGAATCGCGACGTTATAGCGTTTTATGAAAAACTGAAAACTGGTTAATCTTTTTTTTCACTTTAGATGGTTATTTCGTCTTAGGAAACGGTATGGCCGTCGCAAGAGATTTGAATGCGAAGAAAAGCGAGAATCTTCCCTCACAGATTTTCTTGCGCGAAAATTACAAAGTATAAAACGCGCCGGCGCTCGAAATTATAAGGAAAAAAATTACGAAACGAGGTGGCGATAAATTCATTGTTTAATTTAAAACAAACATATGTTTGTCGCGACGTACATCCCCACAATTTGTGGTCAGCGTACGTGACCCTGTTTTAGCGTCGTGTCCGAATCCAAAGTTGAGGACTTACGTTATCAATTTAAGGTTTACCGTCAGATTGACGCCGTCGGACAACACATCCTTAATTTTCTATGAAAAATAATGAGAAACTCGTCGATTATTCTGGAACTGAAAGTTTGATTTGTCTATCTTGTCTAGAATTCATTAATTCTATTCCCGCCCAAGACTCGAAAGGCAATAAATTCAGAGTAGACGCGCGATTGCAATATTATCTAGTCCAGAAGACAGGAAAACAAAAATTTTTCGTAAATAATTAGGACGAAATTCATCGGCGGTTTAAAATGATCGAAAGTTTATAAGCAAGGTCAGGTCGCAACGTGGATAAAAATGCCACGTGTAGCTGTTTGACACGCGGTAGTGTCGGTGCGTAGTTAGGTGGGGTATTTTCCCGCGTTCTTTTTCCCCTATTTTTTCATCCCCACCATATAGCGTCGAGGCGCCCCCGCTCCGCGTTCTCCCTCGCACCACCAGCAACACGGCCGAGCACACCCTGTCACGCGACTGACGCGCGCAAAAATTACTGAATGAACGGTGACGTCACAAACGCCGCGTGAAAAGTGTGACGCGGTGGTGCGGGGACTGAGCGAATCCCGGCGCGGCGTCCCGACGCCACCCCTGAAACCGTCGCGCGGGGTTGCGTTAGATATTCTGGCTCGAGGAGGACCTCGGTGCTTCATCTTAACACCGGAGATTATCAAGGGGACATAATTAACAGATTAAGATTTGCAAAGGATTCGTTTTGGCCATTATATACAAGAAGAGAAACAGGGGTAGCCACATCCCCTTCTCATCTTCCTTTGTCGCCGACGGCTCGCAAGAATTAGTGTTAATCATTGTTTGCTGTATCAGGTATGAAGGGAAATGCATCCGTCGGATTTTTGGACTCTAGAATCCGCAAGGCCCCCATAGAATTGTTCAATTTTTGGCTAAAGATCAGGCAGTCAATTTACTCTAGGAAAACATAGCTATGCTCATGTGAATTCATGGAATTCATTATAACGTGATTCACTTTTAACAGTACGAATTGAAAATCAGATTATACTTCGTTATTTTCAGAGCACCTTGACCCGTTCGAAGAGTAAGTGCCGACAGCGTTTTGGAAATACGTCCGGACTGGATGAAACAGAATTTTGAAAAGTGTCGAGGAAGATTAAACGATCGACGAGTGATTTTAGACCGTCTATTATTGGGACTGACCTGATGGCGTTAAAAATAATGTGATCAAAGAAAGTGCTACGAATTTGTGAGTCTGAAAGACTATAAACGGCAACCGCCTACCCCACGTTCATTATTTCACCCTTAAAAAAAGAACCGCGATAAAAGACAGTTCGATGATCAGTAATCCTTATAATGAAAGTAAGAAAAATGAGATCCCAGTGGTTTTTAAATGGTAAAAAGTTCGAGGGTCAAACTCTATGAATCATTGCGACTCAAAAATGACGCCCAACTTCACAAAACTTTAAGTTTCACCGTCTTTCTTGAATCGCTGACGAAAGAAAACCGGGGAAAATGTTGGAACGGAAATTCTGACTGTAGGTTGTGCGGACACTCGGATATCCGGAGGAACAGCATTGGGCGGAAGGATGTTTCACCCAATGTTCTGACTGCCTATGGATATATTCGGTCGTTGCAATAACGTTGGTGTTGGTGCTGGTGTCGTTGTTGGTGGCATAGGTGGAGGTGGAGGAGCCCGTGTTACTGCAGGACTGGGATCAGTTGGTGGTACCGGAAACAGTGCAGGAATGCAGTTGACGGGAGCTTCGGCCCCCGGGGCAGCGGCATCCCCGGAGTCCGGGGTGTCGCCGCTTGCCGACGCCTACACAAAGATGACAAGCGACATCCTCGCCGAGCGGACTCTTGGTGACTTCGTAACCGAGCACCCCGGCGAATTAGTCAGGACCGGTGAGTCGTTGAAACGATTAATTCTGCATCAAGGATAGAAATTCGAAAGTAGGAAATTTTAGAGGATCAAAAAAGTCACTCCTTTTGTATGATATTAGTTTTCTAGACTATAGGAAACGACGGAGTGATAAAGAAAACAAAAAACCAAAACAAAAAAAAACAACAACATCATCATATTGTCCTAAGGTTCACCGCACTTCGTTTGCACCGTTCTTCCTGTGCACTGGAGATCGAACAAGACTCTGCCCGTAGCCTTCAAGGTAGTAGCGCTGGGCGAAGTCGGCGACGGTACCCTGGTGACAGTCCGGGCTGGAAACGACGAGAATTGCTGTGCAGAGCTGAGGAACTCGACAGCCCTGATGAAGAACCAGGTTGCGAAGTTCAACGATCTTAGATTTGTTGGTAGAAGCGGAAGAGGTGAGTCTATGCTTAGGATTAGTAGATTTCTTCTCGTCATTTGTCATTCTGGTGAAGAAAATTCAAGAGCACTAGTGGCTCTTATGCCTTGAAAAAATACAAGAAATGGATCCCTAAGGACCCGATTAATTCCACTACCTGGTTAACGCGTCGTTAACGTGAGCGAATAACCGCGATCTACTTAAGGAACGATTAACAAAGTCCTTAAGTAAACGGGTCGTCGTTTCCCCATGGGGAAGCTTAAGCAGCATCAGCAGCAGAGGGACTCTCGGGTTTCTCTTTCATTCATAAAACTGGAAAGTTTTGCGACCCTCGTAGCGCGGTGCGGGTGACGGGGCACAATCAACCCCCGGAGGTTGATAACCGAGAAGGGTAGAAAGAAGCTTCCGCTCTTAAAGAATGCCGCATCTCGGAACAGCGGGTGCGGGTTTGAGGCAGGTCGTGGTTGTCTCGAGACACCCCTATTTTTCCCAGAGACTTCGACCTCGGGCTCTTTCGCGGGAAACGCCTTGCCGAGGGGACGGCAACGTCTCCGAACCTCGAAACTGGAGTGGGTAATGGGTTTTATTTGTCGGCACCGCACCATCTCCACCCCCGGATTCGTTTCGCGAAGAAATTGTTCGGGGTTGAAGGTTGAGGTGGGGGTGGAGGTGGAAATGTAGCTCGTGAAGAGCGGGAGACGATATTAATTGAGGTTTTAGTTAGGTTTTAATTAACGTTATTAGCGGCGGTATTTCATCCCTGCAAGCCACCACTCCGTCGCTCCTCATCCTCTGAATGGAGGAGCTTAATATCAATTGCCCGACTAGGAAAGCGGAGATGAAAATCAGATGGGCATGATAATTCGTAAGGATTTTCTTAACCTTTGATGCATTAGGGAGAGACTGTATAGAGAGCAAAGCAACCTTTAGAGTTTGAGTTAGAAGTGTGGCTTCACGTTTTAGAGTAGGTAACTACACCGGAACCGTTCGGAGTTCTAATGCAAAGCGTTCGTTTTAGTCTTCAGCTGCCAGTGTGCTTGTTCTTATAAGTCTAATTTCCATTCAGAGTGCAGAAAAGTAATTAACAATTCCTAAGACACTCGCTGAGGCCCGGGAATAATCAGAAGACGAAGACTGGTGGGTGCCAAACGTACGTATAAGATCTTCTCCCTCAGACTTAGAATCCGTTCCCGAACATCCTTCATCCTAGCTTATGTTAATTCCTCGCTCGACGAAAACAATTGAGAGCTAATCCGTGACAAATGACTGACGCGTTTCTCACCAACCAGGAATGAGTCTCTTCTGACTCCCTGCAGACGCTCATTTTCTCCGGATATTAGAGAAGTTTCAAACAGCGTTTACCTCCTGTTTCTGCATATGCGATTGCTCTGTAATAATTGATTACTACTCGTCTGGAACAAAAATTTTTAGATTTTACATCACGGTCTTCAAATTCGACATTGTGTCACGTCAATTTTCACTAAATCCCTTTCACTACTTTCACGAATCGCTAAATGTGAAACTGGAACGAATGAATACATGCCAGGATTGTGCGAGTCGGGAATTGTGCGATAATGAATAGTCATCAATGAATTCCGTGCAATTAATCACGGATGAAAAAAAAAATTAATTTTCCTTTTGACGATGTGATGATATCGAACAAATGTTGGTATGTATTACGGCGCTGCTTATACGCCAGGGCGGGTATAGTGACTCAACCAAGAGGATCACTACCCGCCCGAGAAGTTTGCATTATCGACGGCAAGCTTAACCCTCTCACGTAAGGCTGTAATACTATTCTATCATGGTATAAAGCCTACTTTGAGTAACTGGGAAAGGGTGAGGCGTACGGTTGTAGGCGAAGGAAGAGGCGGGGAAATGTCTGCATAGATACGTATAGGTATCATAGAAACCAATATCTACCTGTGTTATACGTAATTCAATCTTCCAGACGAAATAGATAACATGGTGACATGGGTAGGAGTAGGAAGAAAGCTTTGAGATTTTTCACATGGGAGTCACAGAGTGTGTGTATGCATCTCCTATGGGTGATAATAATTTAACGCGTCTTATGGGTTTGAAAATTTAGAATTTTGTTACGATTATTGATTTTGTTTTAATCTCAAAAAATCAAAGGTTTTGGAACTTTGCCACATATTCAATGGATGCTGAAAAAAAGAATACTTTTCAAAGCTATAATATCGTGCTTCTGTTTGGATGGAGAAAATGAATATTAATTAATCGCAACAGCTGAATACACTGAACGGTCGTTTAATTATTCAAGCGATAAAAATATAATCAATCGATGACCAGACAACGGTGGACAGCTCCGACCTTGTTTTGATATTATCGGAATAATATATTGTTACGTTCATAGTTGCTCGGGAAATAGCCATAACTGTTATATGCTATCGATATATAATTCCTCGAAAAGCTCAAACACTTGTACACCTTTATTGTTTTATTTCATTTCATTTTTCCCCTGGCCTACAGAACTGATGAAATCAAATCGAAGATGCAATGCCCGACACACAATATTACGTGCCGTACGTGGATACACGAGTGTGGATAAAACCTGGAGTTTCAACTTTCGAATGCGAGGCCTGAGTCTATTTTTACTAAAAATTGTTTAGACTCCTGGCACGACTCTTGCCTGTACTTTGTCTTAGTCGTCACTGTAACGATCTCTTCAAAGATTTATTTGTTTGACTCTTCTCAGATCGGTTAAGTTATAACCTTCCATGATTGACGCATAAATTCGAAAGAAATCTACAACGCAACAGAACTTGGTATCACACATGTATCATACGCAGCAATTACTGATCAGCGAACTATAGAATAAATAATATCATGCAATTCCAATTATTGAAAAATAGATGAACAAAAAAAAAGAATCGACTCGCCAATGGTCTTTCGTTTCATTCCATAAACGTAAAAATCCTAATTTACTCATGTTACATTAAGGGTGAAAAATAACACTCTATTATCGCACATGTGTGTCATTGCGATCGTTCTAACTACAGGTAACGTGAGGCTTGGGTGCTTCAGTCGTTTGACGGTGACTGGTACCGAGGGTGATACTACGGTATGTCAAAGCGTTAGTAGTCGATGCTAGTTTAACATGACGATTATAGTCTATGATTAAAGCTACAGTAGAAGGTAGACACGCGGCAACCTCTAGTATGTGACTGTCGAGTATATGGGTATGATGGTACTAATGTGCCATTGTCAAAGCGTGAATTCGGTGATGAATTCCAGGGGTATTCCTTTCCATGTTATACTAGAGCAAATGGCAGGCCTCGGAATCTACCATATCGTATGTTAGACGAGTATAACGTTGACGGTAGACGAAATAGCGTGACGGGAATAGCGAAGGAACAAGAAATGAGAAACGAGGAACGAGGAACGCGAAAGGCTCTACTTGCGTGGCGAACCACCGTGTGGCCACGAACTCCACTTCCCCTTTCCTCCAACATTTTCACCGAGCACCCAAGACACCCAACACTTGCCATTATTTTACTGCTTTAGAGGGGATCCACTGTGATACGATGTGCCAAGGTATTTTCCTGACTTCATACTTTTACAACATGCCATGGCGAGTAGGAGATAATACAGGAAATAAAGATATGACAAGAATTTTAAGCGAAAAAATAAATGGACTCGCCATTTATTCCGATGCGCAAACCGAGGAGATACAATATATATATATGTGACACGAAAAGCATCATTCGCCAGGACTTGGCAGCTGGGCTATTTCAGTTTCACTAACTCTATGAATTTCTTAGAGCGAAAATTCAGCCACTTCGTACCGACACAGTGAAGATTCGAATGGAGTGAAATTTCACTCTTATTGGAAGCCAAATCGAATTACCTCAAAACCAAAAGAGTGAAGTTTCAAGTTTCAAAAATTTAGACAGAATGGCCATTGATTGAATTTCATATATTGTTTCACACCATCCGCAATATGTGATTCTTATTTGTATTCTTTTCATCCCTGTCTAACTTGATTGGCCCAACAGCCCTTCATTACTCAAAGTTTAGTAAATTAATGTTTATAATGCATGTATCTACAAACCGGTCATCATCATGACATATCTAGGAATTTCGAACACCCCTATTCATCTTTTTACATCTTTCGTCTTACAATTAGGTAAAATTTATAATTCACATGTGTAACACGTATATTACTCATCACTCGTATACGAGTGTATAAAATTTTTCGTGGGGTTCGTTTTTTCGCTCGTTGAGCGCGCAGGAGTTGTTCGCGTGCTGCGTGACTCGGAGGTAGATTGTGGGGACAGAGGGGTGCCTTGTGGTGAACCTCTGCGTGTACCGCGTTTCGCGTTCTGCGTGTACGAACGTATTTTTCCATGACTTTATTTCCGTTTTACGGTTTTTTTTTTTTTTTTTTTTGTAAAATTTTTTTCCTTCTCCATTCTCGCTTTTCTAAAACGGTCCCTAATTTCACAGCCTAACTTCGTTTTCACATTAAAGAAAAACGGAACAATTAATGCGAAGATATCAATCACTGGTCTCTCGCCACATATTATATTATAATGCCTTGAATTAAATCTAAATATTAATTTTTGTGCAGGGAAAAGTTTCACCTTGACGATAACGGTGTCTACGTCACCTCCGCAGGTAGCGACGTACACCAAAGCCATCAAGGTGACTGTCGATGGTCCACGAGAGCCGAGATCCAAGACCAGTGAGTATCAGTGTAAGCATTATCAAATTCACTTATCAAATTAATAGCTATAGACTTAGTTTTAAGCATTCTAAGTTACAGTATTTATGAATGCGGATGTTGCCTCGTCCGATGCAAAGAATTGCCATCCTATTTCATTCATCGATTTCTCTATTGGTATTTACACAAAATTTCGGAATGAAAAATATGAAGAGTATCTTATTTGCTTATAAGAAGTTCGCAAATATGATATCGGTGTTTATTGTTAGAAAGAATTTGTTGAAACAGTTGATTATAATTCACGACATTATATTTTCCACCTCAACGATTTTCAGCAATGATTAAAACTAATGAATTGACTCTATAACATAATGAAATAACTTTACATATGTGATAATAAAAGCTCATGTAATATTTGCACTGTATCGAACGGGGCTCGTTGTTGTATGTACTTCGGATTTAATCGATCGTTTTCATTTTTCACCTTGCCACGGTGTATCTACTATGCACCATGTGCACGAGGGTCGAGAATCGTCCCGCTCGAGTATTGTAATTGCACTTGACGATTCCACTTTCCACATTCGCAAACGATTGGCTAACGCGGCCAGGCGTACATGGTAAACGTGGGTTCTATTTTTCAGAATAATAAAAAAAAAAATAATAATAATCAAAATGTCTAATCAAAACATAAAGAAAAGCTTTTAGGCTGCAAGAAGCTACTCGCAACTCTCGATTCATGATTTTCCAATACTGCATCGGACGACGTAATGCGCATAATCTTGATGTCAATCATCCCCTATCTTATCAACGAGAATACTAAAGCACTTTTCGCTTGTATATTTATCACAAAATGGGAGTTAGGAGTCTGTAAGGAGCTGCGGTCTCGGCTAAGTACTTCCAAGCACAATTCCTATTATTTATAAGCTCGGTGAGCGCATAACATTGATATAGGGCTGCGGTATTCTGCAGAGATATTGCACCAACCTACGAACTTTGGGTTACATTGCAAATGCTTGGCTCTTCGAAGACATATACAATTACGGTAGAATTGCTGGTAAAGTTTTCACGTGAAATAGAGCCAAGGAAACTCTATAAAGGATGTTAATTTCTTCGAAGCAGATTAAAAACTTATTCGAAAATTACTGACCGATGATTTTTATTACGAACGTTGACGCCACTCTCCGAGAAAATTTAGCCATTTTTTCCTTTTTTTTTTATACGAAGAACCTTTGTGGCCAGGTGCTTTGACGTTTCGTGCGAAATTGCCTACTGCGTCTTTCAATAAAAAATCATTTGGCAGTGGTTCGTGTTGTTATTCGGTGAGTGTTGGTTTTTTACTATCCCGTATAACTGCCTTCGGTGTACCTACCAAAAATAACTGCACGACTACGACGCTGGTCTTGCTTTGCCTATAGCGTGACCACATCCGCCGCGTTGGCCGCATCTGTGGACCACCCAGAGACCGTAATTCCCCATTATGACACCATCACGTCAAAACGAGACCGATGTGGAAACAATTTTTATCTGGACTAATCAAACACTGTAGTCTACGTCCTTTCTGTTCACATGATCTATTCAATAAGAAGAAAAAAAAAACATGCTTGCCTAATCCACTCGGATTGAAAATAGACACAATAAATTTTGAGTAAAGTCAATTGTAGTCAATTAGATAGCTGGTTACTTCTTTCAAGAATTTAAGAGAAGATCGAAGTCTCTTTGAAAGGGTTAAGAGTTAATTTGTCACGTGTGTTCGTAGCGGAATAACGCGACACTGAAGAAAGTTTTGTTTTGCCTACTAAGTCGGCGACTAAAAGGGGCTAAAAATAAACATCCCTTAGTAAGATATAGTCGGCGCGTTACATCTCGCGTGAAAACAAACCAAGTCCTAAAATGGCCAAATGATCAGGACGCACTGCGGGGTAGAACGGTAAAGAGGAAACAAAAAGGCAAAAGAAAGAAAAAACAACCCAGATGTAAAAAACGTAATAGAGAAACGAGGGTGTAAGTTAAGATGAAAGTCGTGCGTCCCTTGGGTGGCCTAGGCGCCTTTGACAAAAAATCGAACCGCCTTGTAACCTCCCGTAAGTATAACGTAGTAGAGTAGAGTAGAACGCTTTTTGTCTTGGGTAAATTAAAAGCTTTTTTTTTCTAATCCCATTGTGAGCGGACCGTGACTGCCTGACTCTGACGAGTATTATCATTTATTTATTTATTTATTCATTTACTTATTCATTTATTTATTAACTAGCTATCAAAAAAATATTGCCACACGTTCGTGCGTGCAAAGTGTGGGGCAATACTTTGTGCCAAATGAATGTCGTAAATCGTTATAACGTAGTGTTCTACGAGTATACAAGGAGAAGCTGTAACTTAGTACATGTATACGTATCAATTGTTCAGTTAGAGTATAAGCAACCCCTGAATCGGTTCTAAATCACTGATTTTTCTTGGCCCAGTTGAGCCGCTGAGGTCGAGGCGGTTTGACAGCACGATGAATGCGTCTTGGCCGCGCCTCAGGGCCGGCGCAAGGGTTGTAATTAATTAAACAAGCAATTCATTAAACATTCAACCCTCGACCGTCCCCATACCCACACCATTTCCCCATCGGTAGGCTGAGGGGGTAAGGAAATTGATTGAGAAGGGTTACTAGGATACTCTTGGCAGAACCACGCGGACAGTAACCTCTTCTTGGCAGAGTTATCTAAGCTTGGTCTATAAATTCATTAAAATCAAAGAAGTCCAGTAACATAATATCGTAATATCATTTTCGTTTAAAATCGGCTATTTCCAAAATTCAGTTCATCTCAATCACGCGTTGAAAAAAAAAAAAAAAAAAAAATGCGATTCTATTTTACGCAAGATGAGAAAATGACTGTAACTGCAGTAACGCGATGGCTCTGCTTGACGAGCTATAAAATATCATTCAAAAAACGAGCAGAGTCGTTGTGAAGTATTGTTGTCGCTCTAGGGTCGCCATAAAGCGGCTTGCCTAATTTCGCAGGAGTGAGTACCAGCGAATCGCTTTGCCATGGCCTAAGGTCGGGCAGTTTAGCGATAGAAAGCCACGAGGGCAACTGGGTTGTCGCGTCGACTGATTCGTTGGTAGTAAAGAGGGTCCAGCCCTTCTCTCTCAAGTAATTGCACTATTAATACCGGAGCCAAGTTCGCATTAGGAGTTCCGGTTCCGTTACTGTTTCTGTGACCGACGTCCGTGTCCGTCGCTTGGCCTTTCGAACCTTCCGCGAGAATGAGATTCGAGTCAAACTCGCAAGAGATTAAATTGTTAAAGCGGTTTAAGAAATCGACGATACGTCGACTCGGACGATAATCAATCAATCAATCCCCGATCGATGATAGGGCGTAGAATTAGGTCTCCCAACTTCGGTGAAACTTTTTACAATCTATAATAACACGCGCATATAGAGTCTAACAAATAGTGTTGCGGAGGGTTAAGAAGGATTGGTTCTGGTGCTTTGAAGAGGGTTGGTGAACAGTGACATGTAATGAAATACAACTCCGGTCCCGCACACAATGCGTGCAGCACGAGGATGGGAGTGAGGGTCTAGTGATAAATTTCTGGGATGAATGGGTTAATTTATTAAATTTATCAACTTGGGTCCTCGCACGTCGGTGCCCAATTTCTGTGCGCACCGCCGCCGCTTGTGCATTCCGTTTTCAGTTCTGTCCATCGGCTTATTCTATGGGTGCAGGTATATAATCTTGGGTCCTCGTTATTCTACTCTTGAAATCGTAATAACCCGTCCTAAAGTCGTCGGATTTCGATGAGGTACCTACCCGCGTTTGGAGTACTCAAACAATTAAATGGCTACCGTTTAACTCGATCATTTACCCTTCTATCAGTATTCTGACAGGCCATTGTGTCTCTCCGTTGGCTATCCTCCTCTATTCACCAAACTACGGTGAATTTCGCGCAGCGAGTTAGAATTAGGGCTTGAATTGGATTATCAGGGCGGCAGGCTCTCCTCCTCTATCCTGGCCCATCCCTACTCCCCCTGCTTTCTATCCTGTCTCGACTGTATTAGTTTCCCGGTCTATACTACCTATACTATATATACTATCTCTCCAGCGTTCCTCTTCTCTCGCCTATCCGTACGTATCCACATCTTCAACCCCCGGCATTATCACGTGCATGTGTACACGTGTACATCCACGTATAGAGAGGAGGAAGGGTGAAGTTCGTACCAGGCTGGGATCGGGTACTGTAGGAGTGGCAAGTGCGAAGGGGTTTTCGGGGTTGGGGTATAGTCAGCCGCTTGGATGGGACGTCTTTAATTGGGTTGGCGACGCTGCTGTCGGCGAGAAATAAAATATATCGAATCTTCTCCACCCCCTTGTCGTTCGTCTATTCGTACGTCTGTCCTTGCAGTACAGAAACGGACCCCGATTCCACATACATATATACATATATATATACGGGACATCCGTGTGTAACGAGTAGAATGTGTGAGACTAATGGAGGACCTGTGTTTGTGAGATGAGCAATTAAAAAGTAAAGTTACAATTACTCAACTCACAAGCCTAGAAAGTTCTGTAGCTGTCCTCAGCCATGTGACGAGAACATAATGAACGAGTGAGGATCTGGAAAGAAGGAGAACTACACATTTTATCTTCGATTTTTGATGAATGTATAAAAAAAGACCTTTTTTGGTCTGAACTATCTTCGGTCCAATGGACAGGCGCACGGTTGATCGCAGTGCTGTCGCTTTTAGGGCACCAGCAGCAGTTTCACGCTTTCGCCTTCGCCTCTCAGCGCGGAGGACCATTCTTCACATCACCGCTGGTCGATCCTTTGCAACCGTTGTCCAACCCCCTCCAGCCGTTGTCAAATCCTCTGCAACCAAGGGATCCGCTGTTCAGGCACGCGATGCCCCCCACCTGCCAAAGTGAGTACATCAATGCTCTATATTTTTTAGTAGGTACATACTAGTCTCTTTCTTGAGGAAAGACGTACCCTACTGAAATTCTGAAAGAAACCACCTTCCAATTTGTCCAGGTGACCGAAAAGGGGTACAATCAAAAACACACATACAACTTCCAGAGTATGGCAGAAAATCTACACCTCAATCGCAGAAGGTTGACATTGTTCTCTCATTACACCTGCTGCCACACTCTGGATGTTGTAGTATGCGTTTTTTGATTGGGCCTTTTTTATTCGTGTAAAAAATGAAGAGTTGCTTTTTTTCATAATTGCAGTAGGTTTCTTCTCCCTTGCATTGATTAAACGCCTTTGAGGCATAATCCGAACTTGAATTAGAGTAATGGAGAAAATGTCTCCTCTCTAGATACTCTGGTTGAGTACATGAGCCTCGCACTCAATGTTGAAGTAAATCTTATCAGACGTCACCTCGTAGGTAATATCTGTGTAATGACCGAGGTACGTCCTACCACATCACATCGTCGTAGGTATTATACTGAAAAGCACTGGCTACTGTAAAGTGCGTAGGCAAAACCCCTTCGAATATCTGCTTTTGTATAAGCAAATGTGAAAATACCACCGGCCATATTTTAGTCGGGGTATTCTGCAGCACCTAGTACAGGGTTGAGTTAGGTTCAATTCGCCCTAGGTTAGGTGAGGACAGCCTCGAGACCTAGCTTCTCTACTCCAGAAGCAGAAACCACAAGCCTGTTCAAAGCCAGATTAAATATTATATTAAAGGGGTTCGCGAAGGGCATGCTGGGGCTGGCTGGGAGGTAACTGAGGGACGGGGGTAGATATGGGGATGGGAGGTCGCAGCACTGACTGGAGCGGCTTGTTTGTACGTTACACCCTATTATACAAGGCTGACTATACGAACTTAGGCTAATTCTGAAAGCTTTAACCATATACCACGTCCGCTCTCGTTGATGAGGGCACCTGTCGGTCTGCGTACTTTATCATTCCCCATTTTGAACGAACAATCTTTTGTCTGTCTAAGCCGTGCGTCGATGTCTTTAATCAAACGTTGGACTTATATTTTATTCCCAGAGTTATTACCAGGAAAATAATTGCCTCGATTTGCAGCTGAGCTGAGGCCTAGGACAATTTCTTTGTTCTTGTTGTTCCTCAATGTTTAATAGAGCGCGGTATAAAAGGCTGTGTACTTTTGTGCTTAATCAGAGAGGATCAAAGTATCAAACGTAGACTCGATCCAACGAGGGATATAGGTATACCTATTATAGTAGTGGTTAGTGAAATGCCGAACGGCTTCGTAACCACGTTATTAATTTTCTCAGACACGTGGAGATCGGCGATAGCATCTGTAACAGATACTGAAAAAAAGTCCGATAATGTAAAAAGCGCAGAACCTATATAGGTAGGTAGGTATGTACATACCTAGGTACCTACGCTCGAAGCGAATATTTCGCTTATTAATTTTTCTCCTGACGGAGAATTTCGCGGAATATTTTAGACACACGTATATATGCACACTAATTTATTCGAGTAATTCTACTTCGATATAGTAGGTAGGTAATATTAAATTTACGGAGAGTCCCGCAATTCGTGCGGACATTGAAAATATATTGAAATACTAAAAATGATAAATATCAAAATCAGGGTCAATCCAGAAACAAAAAACCATCACAATGCTCTTGCAAATCCCTCATACGCGAGTCTTGAATAGCCAACACTATGATATACCTACACAAGTATAACAGAGAAAGGGTGAAAGCTCGCCAGTATTTAGGCTTAGTTTAGAAGCGTGGGCGAAGGTGAAGGCACGAGGTCGTTTATTTGACTTGACTCGACCCGCCAGGGATGACCAACCCTTTGATCTCACCACCCCCGAGGGCCGTACGCCCCCGTTCCTTTGCTGCTGCTGCTACTGCTGCTGCTGGTGGTGCTGCTGCCTTCGCTGACTCATTGGAAAATCTATCAGCGATGGGGCATCCTGTGAAAATATAGACAGGAGCGCGGGTTGGCGCAGACGGTGGTAGAGCCGAGGTATAGATTAGCGGGTAAATCATTTTCCCCTGATACCAGATATTCCGGTTGGATGAAATACGTACCGCGGATGAAACGTAGCTCGTCTTTTTTCATCGGCTACCTTCGTTTCACGGTATTATAGGGTTGGGAATTCGGGAAGGTGGGGATAATTTCTAAAAAAAAAAAAAAACGGATCATTAACCAGACGCGAGCAGAAGCACAACGCAATTATCTGCATCAGATCATTTCGATGAAAGAAAATATCTGGCAAGTTATGAAAGTCAAATGTCAGCATAGAATCGATTTGAAAATATTTTTCCTTCACTACGAATGACAAGGGTTTTCAAGCGTAGCAAATTTCGATAGGCGATCATCAGCGGGGTTAGAAGATAGACCAACTGCCGCAGGGGTAAATTGATGATAAGAAGGACTACGGCGAGTCAGTCAATTTGTCAATACCGCTGAGATCTTTGGTCTTGTAACCATCGGGGATTCGAATTCTGTGCCATAATTAATGAACAGGTGACAAGAACGAGTTAACGGTAGGGTGAGGGTTGGGATTCTTGTTACGAACGGGTTGGACACTGATATCAGTCAAGGTTTTCCAGTCAAATACGCGTAATATATCGAGGGCTAAGAATCAGGAGGGCGTAACCCACAAAAAACTGCGGATGCCACCCGAAGGGCTCAGGTGTTAAATTTTCAGATATCCGCTCTTATGGCAGCAAATTTAACAAAGTCGAAAAAATGTGGGTTACGCCCTTCTGGTCCTTGGCCCTCGATATAAACTCTGAAATCGGAGTCTGTTGATCACGCAGGCTTTTCTCAGATTGAACTGGGCTGACATAATCTAGGCATCCTGGTGCTTCATCAGAATTTTTCCAAGAGAACCTAAGTCTTGCGATATAAAATGTTGAATTTACAACTTTAGACTCTTACTTCAGGCCTTCATCAAGATCAAAAAGCACGTCTTGAAAGTTGTTCCCAAAATCAGTTCGGACTATGTTTGAATCAGCTTCTTGATTGATCTGTGATGTGTAGTTCGGTGGAACATATGCAATATCTTACCTCTGCAGTCATGGGTGAATTATGTGTGGGCTTGAAGAAGAGGTAAACTCGTAGAGCGGTCACTTGTTGGTAATAAAAAACGTGATCGTAAACGATCGCTCGCCTTCGATTACGCCTGTAGAAAAAACGAAAAACAAAAAAAAACGATTAGTTGTATAACGACTGACTCGATTTTTGTTCTTTCTCTTCACCGTCTCACCTATCTTGGCTTAACCCGTTGTATTTTTAATGTCCCACCCGTTAATCAACGGTCGTTTAGTTTAATCGTTCCACCCCCGCCTCCCATTTTCCTACAATTTTCCCCACAGCCTCTCTTCCTCTCTCTCACGCTGACTTTTATTTTTACCCCGTTTTTTGTCAGGTGGTTCTCGCGCTCTTTTCACGTAACGAGTAGATGGTGGCTGGTGATAAAAGTGAGCGAGCCAAAAGCGACGCCGAATTAGTCGTATCCTCTTCGTCCTTTTCGCTCGCTTTTCTAATTTTACCTCTTTTGTTTCAATTTCCCCTTCGTTGTACCACTTCCTGCTGCAGGTCCCCTCGTCAGAAACGAGTCCAACTCCGGTAATAATTAAGATTATCAAATAGGACGTGTGATACGCCAATAATTGTCCGGACTGCTACATATAGCTACTACAGATAATAATCTGAAAAAATTGTGACTAAAACGAAAAGCCAAGGAAAACTATCGTCAAAAAACATTTCCGTCATAGATTCATAGATTCGAATCTCTGTCCCCTTAGATATGTCTCAGTTTGGATTGGGGGCTACTAACTCCTGGGGATACGGAACCGCTGCTGGATATACTGGGTATCTACCGAGCGCGTTGTCCTCTTGTGCTGCTCAGGCTTCATTTCCACCGCCGCCACCTCCACCGTCGCTTACCTCTTTCACGGGAACGGCCTCGATGACCACCCCTACGGCACCCGATTCTACAGCAGGTTCGACGGTGGTAGCTGGTGCTACCAGTACTACACCTCAGCAGGATGCCTTCTCCACAGTCTCGTCTTGTAAGCGTTCAATTTTCGAATATATTTCCGAAAGCTCAAGTTTGTCGTTCATTATTTTCTTTTCAGTGCAGATTATGATTGTCATTCAAGTTTAAAGATGAATAGGTAATTGGATTTTATTTTTTGTTTTTTCTGCTCATTTTCACCGTATTTTCTCGCATGGCTTATTATAATTTTCGAATGTTAAACTATGTATGGCGTTTTGCCGTTGAATATCGTGGATGAAAACGTTGTATGTACGACCCCTGCCGTAGTGGTACCAGATACGACGACGCCGACTCAATCCGACCCTCTAGACCCACTAAATACTCTGATATCTGGTTCGACGCAGAGGTACCAGGACTACGTATCGCCGAGGTCCTTATCCACGGATTCTAGCACCACCGAGAGTCCTGTTCATGAAGAAGGTTTCGGGCAAAATTATGGGAACTACTTTTCCACACCTGCAAGTGTATTGCCTACCATTCTTTACTCCCAACTTTATACAAATCAGTTCCAGAACTCAGAGAATACCGAACAACGAGTCGTACCAGAAAGCTGTAGTGTAAGACAGGAGGAAGTTCGGCCTGATAATAATAACGTATGGAGGCCGTACTAACCGAACTTATTTTAAACCAAGCTATCGGAACTTGCGGATGCTGAGATAATCAGTAAGTGTTATAAAAAAAATAAAAAAATGAAAAATAAAACAAAAAGTCATTATCCGGTTTTTATTGACAAGAATTAATTAGGTCGAATCAGTGAAAGTGACATTTAAATGAGGTATATAATGTGCGGAGGAATATTCATCGTTTTATCAATATCTTTGAACAATTATCGTCAATCAATATTATCGAACAGAGTATTAAATGATAATTTATATTTTATCAATAAGCGAATAAATGGAAGAGTGGCTTTCAGTTGAAATCGGTGATCGTCAAGTGGGATTCGGTGTAAATTATTTACGGATTGTGTTAGTCAGTTTTTGATGGCGTTTAAAGTCTTTTAATCGGCGTTTGTTAACGATCGCGGACAGAACGAAAGCTGACGAGACTTTGTTGTCGGGTAAAATTTTGGGAACGAAGTGAACAAACGCGATTTTACGTTATTGTTCTGTTCAACGAACTGTGGGCATTATATGAAATTTACGTATGGTAACGTTGATTACAAAAGTTGAATAAAATTAAATGAAAATAATGAAAATAATGAAAATAAACGATAATATATACCATTGAACGCTCGCGAGCTGCACGCACACTTTTTAAATCAAAGTGATAAAGGATGTGGTGATCGATTCTCCGTTTTGTGTCAAATATTATGGTTGTGGTCATCGACGAAATATTAGAACGAAAGATTTGAATAATTGTACCTAATTAGTGAGAGAGAATGAAATGACAGAAAGACAATATAGATGAAAATGTATATACCTGTACATATATTGATATCATTGTCTGAATATGTCATCAATTGCAATTCACCTAATATGTATTACCAAAGAAGGAATGTTTTCGTTATAATTATCATGTTTTGTATATTATAAATCTCGGATATGGGCGCGTGCAATATTGTTCTGCAAAATAATGGATTTAAGAGCCAAGAATTATCGGTAATGAAACAAAAAGTTACCTTTTGTAATAATAAATTACCTTTGTCAACCGAAGCAATACTAATGAAAAAGAGAAAGAAAAAAAATGATTCTTGGTTTTAATCAGCGATATTTTACAGCAGAACTCGGTCCGCTCGTTTCTTGTTTTACCCTGTTGATCTAGTCATGAATATTGCTGTTGTTTTAGCTATTACTTAATTCTATACCTATACGTTTGTTTTAAGTGATTATCACTTTAATCATATTTTCAAATTGTTCACTCGGAATATTATACATCGAAAATTTTGTCGAAAAAATAATTTTATCACACGTTCTTATATATATATATATTATACATATGTATCTATTATTTTGCGACATGATTATAATTATTTCTGATACATATCTACTGACTATTGTTATTGTAGTTTTTGACCAAGTCAAATAAAATGTATTTGAAAATAATTCTCACAATATTCATATGCACCCTGATGCTTTATCCTTTTTCCTACATATATGATCATAAAATTCTCCTCATACAACGGACAGAAATTCCTATCTTTATCAAAAACGAAAACCATGAAATGCCATAAGTCCACAGAATAACATATCGCGAATGGAAATATTCTAAAAATGAATAAAAACCGACTATTTTGAAAAATTTCGTCAAAAGAGCACACCGATCGATATACCTACCCACATATAATGCAACTATGCACAATGATGTAGACAATACATCGTACAAGATTACTCGTCTTCTCTGTACGACGTACTCACATACGTCCTAGACGTAAATGCCTTCTGCTTTGAAATGACTTTTGGATTTTCATTCTACTTGACACGATACACAGGGTTTCACTAAATTTCTGTATAAATGTAGGTAGCAACCAACGAACTGACTGACTGACTGACTGACTGGGCTGCTTTTGTATCTCAACAAAGCTATCCATGTACTCATCACCGATGTTTTCTACATTCAGTCCCTGTGTACAAATGTTACCCTCGTTTTGAGCATCAAATCTACTATGCAGCGAGCGGTATACGAAAAAGGTGAATCTCAACAAAGGGTTGAAGGGGTTCCGGTACTGTAAGTTTATGGAAATTCATGAAAGATTTAATTAAATTTTGACACGAGCTCTGTTCCGTAGCCGTGGTTAGCGCTATTAGCATTCGGCATACGTTTCCTCGCCCCATATTACACTAATATACATACAGCCGACGAGACCTTTGATTAATCTCACAAAGTTCTTGTGATAGCGTCGGAAATTTGAGTCGCAAAAACATCGTATACCTGTTTTATTCAACAAGTAATGTCAAGAAAGAGAAAAAATGGGAAAAAAAGTCGTCTAATTTATGGAAAGATCAAGCTTTCCTGTGTAATAATCGAAGCACATTTTACGAGCTAATAAAAATACCTTCCGGAGGCTCCCTTTACAAATTGAACAAATTTTTTTGATTCGGTGATTCTTCTGTAGGTATATATATATACCTAAGTAGCCATATGCACCGCACCTACTTCCGGCACTTCTATTATAGGGCGAAAGTCTATGATTCTGGAATTTTACCGCGGTGATAGACGCAGCGGTTAACGCTGGCCAGACACAGTTTATACTCGTGTGTATAAATACGCGAACATATGTAGGTATATTATGTTTAGGGGAGGTAGGTGCACCGCCAAATGTTGTGGAGAACAGTTGTTGGCTAGCGTTGGCCACTGTGGCGAGGGACACACCTCGTTGACTCTACCCCGCGTTGATTTAGCGAGCTTGTAGCTTCGCGGAGTGTCGAGAAGAGCTGCGCGGGTTGTGAAACGTGGGTTGAAATGTAATTTTTTTTTTCATTTTGTTCAACAAATTCTCCAGCACGTTCAGTTTTTGAATTTCACTTATCGTCCAAAAAACCGATGACTTTATACTACAACGTGTATCTCACTTACAAATAGTATATGTAGCTGTATACACACGCAGGTAATATGGCGTAATGTATTTTCAGATTTTACGGTGCTGTATAAATTAGTTGAAAAGTTATTAACAACCGACGCGGATGTAGATAACGGTGTGCCAGGATTATATCCGTTGAAAATCGAGTTGGGGTCAAGCGAAGAAACCAATTTGAAACACGCCGTTTTAGGGGGACATATAAAACAGCTGGTTCTGGCGCGCGCGGCCTCGTGTAATTAACGGAGGCAAGGGTCAAGTTAATAATATCCCCGCGTGTAACGGGGTTAGCGGAAGATAACGAGATGGATTTTTGTAGAATGTTGAATAAAAAAATTCTTTCATCCCAAAATTATGCCAAATATGAAATTTCCATTCTCATGTCTTCGCCAGGTACAAGCATCCCCATCATGTACCTGACATAGGTATACCATACATGCATACGCCGTTTATATATACATATTTTATACTTACATATGATTTAGGACGTGCCACGTGCGCGATGTATCTTGTACGCATTGAGCACACGTGGCACTTTGAATTGGGGCGACTAACCGAGGGGTGGGCTAGCCGGCGTCCCCGTAGCGCGGGGGTGCCGTAATACTCACCGGACACTGCTACCGTCGTTGATACTCACACACGTACACACCTGTATATGTGTGTTATACATACAGGGACATGGACATAGACGCACATGCACACTCCTTTTCTATCTATAATACGTGTATAAAAGATATATATACGTGTGTGTGGGACGGCTGGACGAACGGACAGACGGACAGACGAACGCCCCTGTGGAAAATCACCCTTTGTCCCGTTCAATGGGAAATTAGTTTTTGCCAATCGATTTCGGAGCGAACTTCAACGGATAGTAGAGTGGGTCTCATTATTCATGTAGGTAATTGTGTGTGTATTATGTGTTACTACGTAGAGTAGAACTTCCTTTTCACATGGACGAAGGGAATCCATATTTTCTTAACTTTGACGCAACGCAAGATAAAGTTTGTCCGTCCGATTGATTCTGATCTTGAAAATTGAAATCATGACGAGGAGGAGTTGGGAATGAAAAATATTGCCGTTATTCCTTTTTTTTTTTTCGTTTTTATCAAATACGACTTATTCTTACATCCCTCTTCTCAAACAGGGAGAAAATTTTTGGACAGCCTTCTTGTTACCTGCATATATTCATCTAGATAGAAGCACGGAAGTATATATCAGTTAGGATCCATTCCTCGAGTATTTGTTCGTACGAGAATCCTCCAGTGTAGCCTGTAGGTGAGTATAATTCGTTTGGCAAAATGCCTGCCCTCCCTCTACTTGTGCTCACCCAGAATCCAGCAGACCCAAAGTCAGTCTTGTTGCGTACGACCGTTGTACGGGAATAAGTAAGACTTGACGAAGTGTGCCCGCGGGGCTGCTACCCTTGATTACCAAGATCTTCATCTACATGCTAAACACCGCTCCAAGCACCTCGACTCCCTTTCGCCCCTCCTTTGAATACTCTTGTACTTACGTGTGTATCTAGATCTGCGAACGCCCCCAGACCACCCCCAACCTCGCTTCCATTCTCATTCCTTTGCCTCTGTATGATGTTTGCTTAGATTAAATTAATCGGTCGAGTGAGCGAGTCGGCGTAGTCTTCCAAGGATCCTTTGTTTCCGTTCGTCTCTTTCCCTTTTGTAATAATTTCACGAATGTTATGCGCAATTCAACAATCATTTACGTGCATGGGGTACATTTCATTTCATCACATGTTATATAATATATCCAAAGACGTGTAAACTCTAACTTAATATTACATTTAATTATGAACAACTGTATCATTGATGTCATTTTTTAATGTTTTGTTGAATTGAAAAAAATGACCTGTCTTATGAATGGGATGAAATGTTATGTCCATGAATTTGAGGCGGGGGTGGTTTTTCCTTCGTTGACAATGAGCTCGCATTTTTACCCAAATTTTTTCAAAATTCTATCAAAATTCTATCTTAGGATTAAACCTGCCTACGACCTCCAACCCTTAACGTCACGACGGAGCGCCAACCCATGTTAGTAGCGGCGTAACGAACTAACCGATTCTTAAAGCGTTCTTGCCAGACGTCGAGCTAAGGGAGGCGCCCCTTCTTCAAGAAACTTTACTTACTTTCTTTTCTGACGCCTTTCTTACCGACGTTGAACAAGCTTCAGATCGAAGCGGTAAATATTTTGAAACTGCAAAATGTTCACGCGAAATACAGCTTACTGGATATAAAGTGGCCATCAGATAACGAAACGGAGCATTTATTTGGCAAATTCGAAAAAATTAATGTAAATTTACTATTTTTCTATCGAGGAGAGAATGGTGGAATGTTTGCATTAGAATAATAAGTAGCGAGATAGGTTTTGCCAAATTATGCGAACCGGTGCAGGTAGACCTTACCGAATAATACTTCTAGAAATAATTTTTGGCAAAAAAAATCTTGGTCATAAAAGTTAGCCAAGAATATTTCTTTATCAACCCTTTTTTTTCGTCGAGGTGCTTATTTATACCGACATTCGCGCGCCGGCGGCAGTTCCGCTCACTGCCTTACCACGGGGGTGGTTTTCTTAGGGATGAAAGAGGGTGCAAGAAAGTAAGATGGGGACTTTCTTAAAGATCTTTGCTGAATTTTCCGACCGAGGGCGACACCGGTTCTACGATAAGGGAAAAAATTCAGTTCTCACATACCCTTAAAATCATATAGCCATACCTACATCCATATAGGTATAGTTGATATGCAATATTAGAACTCGCCTGGAAGATATTATTCAAGTAATGTCATCCATCAAGTATGGCTCAGAGCTTCGTTGCACTTGCATTGTTCGTTAAACTTTTGAGTCAAACTAGTTTCATTTTTAAAGTAAGTTGATAAATTTTCAAAATCGTTTCGATATTGTAATTATTATTGTTATTATTGCGATTGAAACTAATCATGCGTGGAGTTAATTATCTTTTTTTTTTTCAACTCCCTAGATATACAACATAGTAGTGAAAATGATTTTGAATTGTTATTTTCACCTAACTCAATTTAAAGTTATGGGAAACCTGGAAATAAATAATCCAGAAGTTTATTTCAGATGCTAATGCAGAAGAAATCGTACTAAAAGAGTTCTAAATTATTATTCCCACTTCGACGCTCTTCGCTCTTCCTCTTCCATCCATTCCTGCCGCTTTCCAGCTCTCAGGACCCTTGGGGGGGAAACGTCGTCAATTTTTTATGATCATTATGTATGCAAATAAGGAAAAACATCTTCCATCTGCAATCCATCTTCAAGCGGGAACTGGAATAGCCTACTGCTGAAAAACTACGTATTAATCGATTCTCAGTTGATCTTTAACTTCAGCAGTTCCTCACTAGAAATAGAAAGATGTATAAGTTATGCTATCACGTATGAATTTTTCTTGCTAATTTAAGCTTAAATTTGTTATCAAAAAATTCTAAAGTCTCATCTATCGTGCATCTGAAACTTTTTCAATCAGAAAGCTGCGCCTTGGCGTCTAAAGTTCCTAAAGTTCTATGCGCCAAGGGCAGAGGATAGAATAAAAAGCGGGGATTCTAGTCTTTTCAAAATCAAACAATTAAGGAACCGGATCTAGCGGAGCGTGGAGGATGCCTCCGTGCGACAAAAACGGTATAACGGTATCTTGGTAGCGGTGGCCGGGCCTCGG
Organism: Tenthredo livida; assembly: GCA_963992785.1. NCBI lineage: Eukaryota > Metazoa > Arthropoda > Insecta > Hymenoptera > Tenthredinidae > Tenthredo > Tenthredo livida. Next base: position 8,760,649 of record OZ023066.1, on the reverse strand, counting down.
CCGTAGCTAGGCAACCTCTGGCACCCAACCACCCCTAGCACCATCGTCTCCTCCGGCGGCCAGCCTTCACCTTTTCCTCCTCACCTCTGCGACGCTCTTTCGAAAGCCTCTCTCACTCCCCATTCCCCCGTTATTCTCCCTCTTCATCCTCTTTCCACTACCCCTCCTATCTCTTGGCCTCGCCACCGTCACCGCGGACGCGCGGGAACCCCCTAGCGCCACAACGGCCACGTCGTCGGGGGTGGAGAACGTGCCACTGGGTCCCCGACGTAGAAGTGGGGGGACGAGCCAAGAAGCTTGCAAAGAACCTCTGCGTGAACAGATTCTGGGAAGAAAATTCTAGGTAAAGGGAACGGGAGGATTCCTAGCTTTCTTTCACAGACGTGTGATTTGAGTGTATCCTGCACTGTATGTGATACCTTACCTGCACAAAGGTATATGTACATATACATAGCGAATGTCTTTGGAGTAGACAGTTTTAATATTATATCACGATTCGCAAAGGAATGAAAGTGGAATTCCTTCACCGAATCTGATTTTCACGTGATAAATAAGATCTCAATATCTGCACTTCCGTTGGTCAATGGTCAAGGATAGAGCATCATAGTTACAAGCGTATTTGAAATTGGGGCTCGTTCAAAAATTAGTTTTCTGGAAATTTTAATACGTTTTTCCGATACTCATGACTTCATATTTTTCATCTAGTGTGTGTAATTTTAATTTTGCATCACAGCAGGATCTCGAAAATTCTGTATGTGAATTATGTTATGTTGTCGTGCCTATCAGCTACAGATTATATCCGATGGGATATTTTCGGCTCGAATCAGCTTCGGTCTATATCAAAAGTTCTAAATCACGTTGTTTGCAACTATAACCATTATATCTATCATAAGTTATGTATTACACAACATGATGAGAAATCTCAAGATAAATTGGGCAATAAACGTGTCTCTGCTAGTCTCTACGAATAGTCTCCTAATCCTGCAGATGATAAAGATAAAGTTCATCGAAAAATCAGTTGTTAATTTTCTCTGCTATACGTCAGCCGCGTAAATTCCTTCACGATAGTTAACATTTCCAAGTCACGACATTGTTCCGGCAATACCAGCCCCCAAATCGACGGAACCCAAAGATTTTCCTGGTTCTGAAATCCAGATCTGACGAATAACGTCGTGGTTTCAATTGCGGTCACGTAAGACCTCGAGTCATCGTCAGAAATCAACTTCTGCCCCCTCTAAAAGGCCATAGAGAACCCCGAAATCAGTAGCCCAGGTACACTAGTATATAGCAAACGACGCGGGGACCCGCGAAAATCACTTGGTGGTCTCCTCCATTTTGTTTTGCGGTCAGGTTGCGCCATAGAGTGCGTGAGGCGCTGCGTGCTGCGCATCGTCTTGTGGTTGGTTTGCGGTCTGGGGGTGGCCAGGGTGACTGAGGGTGCCTAGGGTGCCTGTAGGGTAGTTCAGGGCGTCCTGGGCGACCAGACCGGGGCCGATCATTGGCGCGGGGGTGTGGTGGCACCTTGCGGTTTGCGGGTTGATCTGCCAGATCTGCGAGTTCTCTTGGTAGGGGTAGCAGCCCCGCTAGAACTCGATATGCGCCCTTTGTCGCCTGCACGTATGCCTGACTTTCGTCACTACATATGTGACTTCAATTCATCACCTTAAAAATTCTTAGATGAGAACGTAGAGTGAGGTCAAAGAATTTCTTTCAATACTTTCAGTATAGAAAACACCCCCTATTTTTTGTCTCTCCACTGTAGCCCACACTGCAGAGTATCGTAAATATCGAATTGCAGCAAATGTTGTTATCAGCTTGTATAGTTATATGCGCTGATAGAGAAACTTACCCCCGTTGAAGTGCATGCTTCAATTAAGAAGACTGTGTAACCAACATATCAAAGTTAAACAGCAATCTTCCGCAACTGCGTCATATTTCATAGCAACGTTACCGTGTAGGCGTTCTCTCTCAGAAGCGAATCTCTTACTACCCCTTATAGCTAAGGGTAGGTATAGCTGCGCCTGCCAGCCGACGTTTAATTACGTATCCCCGACCAGTTTTCACCCGGTACCTACTCTACAAGCTCCCTTTCATTAAGGCAATAATTTTAATAATTTTTATCTTTGAGTATAATCTACCTAATTGAAATTATGCTTAGGTCGCGGTGAGGGTTGAGCGAGCTCCTCTCCTTGCTATGGGAGAATAGCCACATCTCGAAATTGTTATGATAAATATTATACTAGAATCATATTTAACCATTTCGAAAGTTCATCCACGATGTATGGCGACTGATTGACCTGAGAAGGTTTCTTCCAGCAATTGAACATAGATCAATCTTCGAAATTCATAGGAAGAAATCAGCCAGAGTTATCTTTCTGCAACTCCTGTTTCCATACGCTTGTATGGTAAACTGTAAAATGGTATAATCTATTTGAGAAAAAGGTCTGGAAATATTCATGACCCGAACCACTTTTGTAATTTCAAAACTTTTTCGACTCGTTTTCCTTTTTACGTATGCTCTTTCTACCGCCGGACCTGCCTCCGCCTTCTGGGCTGCCAGAGTCAAACTCGGAGGGTTAGATCTCTAGCGGGTGGCAGCAGACTTGTATTCAAATGCTGATGAAATTGACCAGACAGTCTTTGATCTGGCCTCTTCAAATATTCGCCAAGAAATTGAAGTGAACATCTGAAGAGAGCGAGAATTATCCAGGACGACGAGGTCCTGCCCGTTTCTTCAGCCTCAACCTATATTTCATTGGGATTTCGCGAGATCTGCCAGAGTATTGTTGTATTATAATGCACCCACTCCTAATCTCGAATATCCAAACATGAGGGGTCACCTAATCAGGATAATTCTACGAGTTGATGATATTAGGACGGACGATTATAGACAGGTTACTCCGGTATCACATGTAAGTGACAGGGAGGCGTCAAATAAAGATATTCTCGAGAGAGATAGGGAAGATCACACGTCAGACTTGCACCCCAAAATCGGAATGTTGTAAATATTGAGATGTTTTATGTTATAGGGGTGAATGTAGTAGAGTAAGGGTAGTTTCCACCCTCTAGTTTAATATTTAAAAGCTCATATGAAATATGTCGATTCTTGAGCATAAATATATGGGGATCTCCGAGCTTCTAGGGTTGCTGCGGGCTTCTTGAATGATTCATTTGCGTTTGTTCTCCATCTATTTTATCGAGTGGCTTTCTCCCTGGGATTATATCCTACGTCTATATATACACGTCAGATTTAAATTTGTAATACTCAATTAGCTTGAATATCGACTTCCCATAACAGACTCTCATTCATTTTATCATTTCTAAATGTGCAGGAACACAAATTACGTACCTACGTTGCAGGTAATTTTTGGAAACTTTGATACAAAAAATTCTCTCGCTTTAATTGAAATGAAAGGATGCTGTGCTTCGACTAACACAAGATTAGACGTTATTCTCTGTACGTATCGACGAATTAGCAATCAGCCCGAGCTTATTTAGACAAGGATTAGAATCCTCTTGTCTTGACAATGGCGGCGATGTACTTTCCGAGCTGAAAGATCCCCCAAACCTTGAAAGTTGGACGCGTGCTTCGGCACCCTCTGAAACGGTAAATCCCATGGAAATATACACGTATGAAGCAAGAACCCTGCCCTCCTAAACGCGCATTTGATATTCGTAAATCTGGCGGCTGGTTACTATAAATCAAAAGCACCCTTCGGTACGGCCCTGCGTTATGCTGTACCTACCCCGCACACCCTCAAGTGTCTGCAGCATCCGCTCGACATCTCTTACCCTCTTTCAAAAATTGATTTCCACTTCCCACCGTCTTTTGCCACGCCAATATTTGGGCGCATTTTAACGCCATGATATCTTCAAACTTTATCCCTCGGCTGGGAACGAAACCGGATGTATTTCGGCGCCCAAACGCTCGCCATTTGCATCCAAAGATTGCATAGATACAAAAGGTAATTCCATGGTCAATGGACCATAAATACATCGCTGATGCTTCTGCGTGACATGATACTCGGATTAGGTACGTGAAGGAGATTAGCGTTGACTAATTAACCGTAACGACATTCATTTGTTATCCGTTCCTCTGTTTAAATAGGGTCTAAAAAACTTTTAAAAAATGTATTCAATCTCTAGTGATTACACAAATTATTTTTCTTCAAATTAGATTGCCGTTAGATATACGTGAATATTATTAAAATTTACAAGATAGGAGGAGGGATCGACGAGAGGGATTTGCGGAGAGGAGGGTTTAGGGAGAGAGGAAGAGACGCATAGAAGTTTCGCAGTCTCCAGCAGCAATGCTCGGAATTCTTGGCGGGAGTCATTGCGCCCTTAATTAAAAATCCAACAACCCCAAAAAAAAAAAAGGAAAAAAAAAGGGAACCCAGTGCAAAGAGTACGACGCGACTAATACGGGACACCAGGGTTAAGGGCGAGGCAGACCGCATTCTTTAGTTTAATTCTACGAATTTATAGGCTAGCGGTTGGTGCAGAATTGCAGACTGACTTTACCAGCGTACTATAACAAACACGAATTATACTTAAAAACGTCACCATACCTATATTGACGGAATTCTACCCAAATCATTTAATTTTTTTCACAATTTTTTATTACCTGGCCTACGGACGAAAAAACGAAAGGGTTGAAAATTTGCGATCAAAAAAGCTCCCAGTTTTCAAAACTATTTAAAAACATGATACTTCGAAGAACTGGAGAAGCGCAATTTCTGCTTATCAAAGAAATGTTTTTTCCAGTTTTGAAGATTTACGTAAAAAATCTGTGGCATGTGATCACAAAATAGTTAAGGGTTTTCTGGATTCATACTTTTTCTTTTTTAAGATATTGCCATTTTCACGTGAGTGATGTCGAACGAATGTGAGCTAATATATATGCTATATATCGCAGTGATTGGTGATAAAATAGAAATAATTGATTATGCTAAATTTTGGTGACAATGTGATAACCGTGGGGGCATCAGGGCGGAAGAAGAGTCGGTTGTCCTTTGGGATAAAGGCTGGAAAGGGAGATGGGGAGGCCTTAGTTCCTACAGGACTCGCTAACAGAGGGCGATAGAAATAATTAAACCACCTCGCTCGGGCGCAAGTTTTTACGACAAGGTGTTCATTACGGTGGGTAATTAAGACGCCCCGTAACTAGACCCGCTAACCACCCCCGGGGGCGGTAAACCAACTTCTGAGTCGGTGAAAGGGGCTGGTGGGTGGCCGATGAGGGAGTTCAGGCGGGAGTTTAAGGGTGCAGGGAAAGTTTTTATAAGCGGCGAGTTGTTATTGGTGATTATGGCAAAGGACTGGTGCCGAGGGTAGCCAAGGAGTTGGAATTGTTTTAATTGGCTCCTTGTTAATTCGTTTAAGGACGATGCCTTTTGGAATTGTTAAAAACTTTCCTTAAAAACACGAGAGAAAACTTAATCTCGCGATATTTCCGTGAACCATCTTCAAAAATCTTCCATAAATAGAAATGTCACAGTTATATGTATGTAGGTATGATTGAAAATAATTGCCAAGAGACGAAAGAAAAGTACTAAGAACCGTCAAACCTCGTTAGGAAACTGCGACCTTTGTTCAAAATCCACTAATTGATTTTAAATATATGCGTAGTAATTTGGTTGACTAACTTGCTACTCGACTAATGTCAACACGAGTTAAGTACTGGTATTAGTTGGCATCTAAACAACGCCTAAATCCTCTTTAAGCCTCGACCTCTAGAGGTATTACCCTGGTCCTGCACCCGCATTAATAAGTGACCGTCCTCTGCAAATATCTATGCTATCTTGTTAACCCCCGAGATTCGGACGCGTCGTTTACTAGATCGTTGTCATATTAGATGATTAGAATAGCTGATTAATAGTTAAGAAAACGATCAGACACAAAATGAGACATGGGTCATAAAAAAGAAGTTCTAAACTCATCTTCAATTTGCAATTGTGGGGTGTCTGGCATCTGGCGTTGATAAACCAATTCCCATGAAGTACGTATGAGAGAAGGGATATCTGTTTGATTTCGTTTGTATCGGGGTAGCGAAAAAGCAGTCAGATATTGTGTCTGGTGCTCGTATTTCTGTTTCTTTAAAAAAAAATCCTATTTCCTGTTCGGAAAACACCTCGCGGCGGTATGCGAATCGTCGTGGACAAACGGTAGCCTCCTACCGATCCGCGATATTCCTACGTTATTTCGGGGCGAACGCGAAGTATTCATATTTCTATCTGGAAGGCTTTTTGCGCCAAGAGTCGTGAATCAAAGCCGGTGCTTACTCGATTCCTCCAGTCGTTTAAAAATGATAAATGCTTCGCTGAAATATAGCTCAGAAAAATACACAAGGGCGCTAGCGACGTGGAACTGTGAGACTGAGGGTGGAAGAGATCGAAAAACTAATATCCGTCCCTGGGGGCCGTTTGTTTCGTATTGTTTCGGACGCCGGCGCCTCTCCACCCCCATACCTCTGCCTCTAGCTGCCCCATACCCTCGCGACCACCTCGTCGCCGTCTCTCGGTTCCTGGTTGTCTTGCCCGCGTGATTGAGTGTTGCCATTCTTTATAGACTTTGCGCTCCGCAATCCGATGAGAATGAGAAAACCATTTGCAAGTTTCAACTTTTGAACGGTAAAAAGAAATATTATTCCCGGTCTCGGGATATCGTCGACGTTTTGATGAAAGAGTAAAAGTGCAAATGATTCGCTGACATTCGGCTCCCTTATCGCATGCCGATGTCCGTAAACTGGTTTCCCATTATATCATTCAGGGGGATATTTTTTAAGCTCTACCAAATTTGGAAAGTTCTCTTACACTAAAATGGGGGTGAGGGGTTGATCAATAATTTTCTGCGTGTACATTATTTCAATAAGAATTCACTTTTGCACTTTTACAAACCGACCACGTGCACTCTGGCTAATTAAGGGTTGATTTTCTCTCCTGGCCAGACCAGTGGAGAATCTCTCATGCCGTTCGCAATGTCCCATGACCGTCGTACATCACTTTCCAGTTCGTCCTGGATGAGTTATATCCACAACCTCCGCGCTAGGGTGTCGACTAGACGAACGGGTCTCTATTTTCGTTATATATCTTCTGATCCGTCTGAGGTTAGCGTTTAGAAGATTTGTGGATCTACGCAAGGGACCCCGGTCTCAGTCAGCAAGGCGACTATATAACCCGCGTGAAACCCGCTGCACCAGACCAATCGGGATTCCTTGGTTGCCTATACATGTGACCCAAGGCAATTAACTCAAGTTGCTACTTGATGATTTATCGCAAACTTTCCACATCTCGAAATTTTGCTTTTTATTAATAAACGAAATTTCATTATTTCATGATTTCTTATGAATTGGTCATTTTCGCGCTCCACGCGAATTCCATATTTCGACAAAAACAAAACTATCTAAATGTCCGTTCAACCGAGCGTGAGTTGTTCTTTTGACAAGAAGCTATACCGTCTAATAGAAAAATGAATGTTTAGATATATGCGCAATTTTATTCCTCTCTCGAAATGAAGTGATCTGCCTCAGTTGATCAATGAGATTTCGAAATATCCGCAAGAAGATGCCAAGGCAGATTTAAGCCAGGTTGTAAGCCACGCGATGTATGCATTAAGTATACAGAACGTAATATCCAAAGCTCTAGGCAAGATTTTCGAGACAAGGTTCAACACGGGAAACTGAGCTCAAGTCGACACGTGACAAGACGGTGACGAGGTAAGTGTGTTAATATGAATATGTGCGAGAGGCAGGATAAGATTACCTCCCTGCTTACCTCAAGTCCTTCCTACCAACTAAGGGTACCTACTATCAGACAAGAATCCCACCGGAAGTACCTTTAATAATAATTGCAAACAGTTCCAAGATCACGGGTTGGGGTCGGGCTCGGGATTAGGGCCTTGAAAATTATAGTACTTGCAAGTTCACTGCGCACGTGCGTAAATTTGAGGGTTGTATTCGCATGGGTGGGTTGAGAATTAAATATCGGGCTTTTCCATTTTTTTTCTCGTTTTTACAATGAGTTTGTAATTTATTTATCCTGGTCTGAGAAAAATGAAGAAAGCGAAAAATACCAAGGAAGAATGACACGCGAATTGCAATATGTTTAATTTGCGTAATGACAATTTAAATGCATAGCTCCTAAATTCGACCTTGCGACCTTCTTCGGCTGGTTGACTTCTCGTGCATAAAACTGGAGCTCTGTTTCGACGACGAGTAAGGACGCGAAAGACCCACCAATGTAAAATAAAACTGGTATACGCCCTCGTCTCAACCAGTTTCATCCCCTATCAATTTCCTTAATTTGACTCACAATAAACCATCCCTATGCAAAGCAACAGCCCCTAAAACTCACCCTGGCACCCCAGAAGAAAAATTCCATTCTGTAAACAAGAATCATCTGATTCGACGTATCGTATTTTCGAATAGAAAATCAACGTGAACGATTTTTGTCAATCATAAACAATATCTTCGGTTTTTCTTTTCACCCCGTAGGTATTTCCATGTGTTGCAATTTTTACGTGAAACAGCTCGCCACTTAGGTGCCTGGCAATCTATCGACAGAAAATCTTGAGAGGCACAACCCCTGGCGTGAAATAATTGATCTTTTGGCCCCCAGGCAGATCGAGCTGCCTTGGTTTTTAATTCAATCAAACGCTTGGCAAGTTGATTGGCGGGTCACGGGGGTTACGGTGGGGCAAAGGGGACGCGAGCAGTAGGGGTGCTGCCTGAAGAAAGCAGGCGGGTGTATAACCGAATTTAGCGATTTTTAATTCCCTGGATTCGCAGCTTTTGCTACTTCTGCAGGGGCTGATACAACAAACGAACCAACCGCCTGGCCCACCACCAACTCTGACTCCCCTAAATCGCTGATAAGGCTTTGCAAATCTACGGCTCATTCTCCCCTCACGATGACGTTCTCAACGATTTTTTTCTTCACATTTTTTATGCAGCTTTTAACATCAGATGAAAATAATTTTTAATATTCTCCGCTGATCCTTGATTCAGCTTGATTCATCATTTCAAACACTACGTTCTCTTATCCATCAGGAAAGCCGTTGTTATAGTCATAAAATTTCGATGAATTTCAGTAATTTTGATAATATTTTTTGTATTTCATCAAAGCCCCCAGTAAAATTCGACATAAATTGCTAGATATAATTCATACAACTTAAAGTACTAGTTCATTGGAACTGAAATATTACCACTGATAGCTGCTCATTGTTATATAAGTACTGTTGATGATTTATTAGCAGATGTTAATATATTTCTTTCATATTGAAAGACAGGAGTGGTTGAGAGCCACTCCGTATTGATGCTCGATCAGCCAGCCCCTAGGGGTTTAATTAAATACAACCAGTATCTCCCTCCACTTACCTCACCCCCACGGTACCCCTGTAACAGCAAAGTGAGCCATATTTTTCACTAAACCACCCCCGACAAGTTTAGGTATAGCTTGTTTATGACCATAATTCAACCCACTTTATTATAGATTCCTGTTATAAATTCCGACCTGAGTATCGAGCCGAAGATTGACCTAGAGTAATTTATCGCATCTTGGCTGTTGCTGTTTTAGCTCAAGAAATTCGATATACAACAAGTATGAAAGTATGATAAAAGCTCGCCAGACGCGAATCGTGACTGAGGCAGAGATAATTAATTTTTATAACGTTGGATATGTGTTTTAATTCCATACCTTGTAATAAACAAGCATCGGTAGCAACAAAGCGAGAAAGTAGAAATAAGTGAAAAAGAAAAAAAAAAAAGGAAACGAAACGAATCATCAGGTTAACTTCCGGTCCCAATTTCTTATCCCATTTTTTCCGCGCCTCTTCCCTCTGCTCTTCACCCTCGATCCTCTTGTCTTCATATTAAGTCAAGCTTTGTTTTTAAATTGGCGATTGAGGAGGAAAGAGCAAAAGGCAGGAGCGTCAAAAGGGCGCGGGCAGCGTGAGGCCGTAGGGAAAAGCACAGCGAGTTCGTAATACGGAATACAATTTGACTCCCCTCCAACGCGGCGTACCGACGCCATTTACCTTCGTCATTTTAACTAGAAATTTTCAAATCATAAACCGAGTATGTCAAATTTTGTATACTGCTGTATGCAAAACAGTCGCTGATTTCCATTACCACAGGACGCCACTTTGACAAATCTGCAACCCTTTCATTGCAAGCCTGTAATTAGAAAGAAAAAAGACATCAGAAAACGTTCGGGGTTGTTATTTCAATTTTTGACAATCCATTTCAGATCTCGCACGTGACTTTACACCGCAATCAACAATTCATCTCACCTGTGACACCGGCGGGATTCACCTAGGCGGATACCTAGGCTTCAGCCCAGGAAGCCGAGCATCGGGTATTGCCTGAAGCGATATGACAAACGCGCATGGCAGTAGGGTGGCGACACCCACCAGTGTCAAGAATTCACGCGACCGGAGGGTGTCGAAGGCTCGGAGGAGGCTATGGGGGATCATAATTAACCGAATACCGATAATAACCCCTCCCCTCGCATCTCGTACCCAGTGGCAAAGCTACGCGAAGGTGAGCAGCCCTGTAATGCATAGGTCCCACCGTAATCTACCCCCTTTTCTACGTTCCTCGATCTCGGTGCTAAGGGTCGATCAGGACTGCGGCAATAATTGCAAGGAATAAGGACCAGGAGCATCGCAAGTATGACATGTGACGAATGTTCAGTTACACCTACTTTATATTTCGGTTTTTCGCTTTGACAAATTCTTTCAGAAATAATGCATCAAATTGTTCAGGAACATTCGTGGCCTGACAGGATTGGTAGAAACTATTGCCATGGACATCTTTTCTCGTACGGGACTTTGAGTATTGGACACATATTCCGAACCCTTGCATATCTTCTTTGAGCGAAAACCACGCGGTAGCCAAAACGCGCGTCTTCTTCATCCCCCATCCCAGTTCCCATCCCAGTCACCGTCACCATTCCCCATCCCCAAGCTCGGTCTTGGTCTCGGTCTCGGCTTCGGGCGCGTCGTCGCCACCCTCAACCCTCCCGAGCGCCCCTTTACGGGTCTGGCGGCGGTGGCAGCGGTGTCGTATCTTGGGCTCCGCGGCGCGCCGCTCTATCGACGTTCAGCCACCCCCGACTTACCCCTTCCAACCCGAGCACCTCCGAGCAACCCCGACCACCGCCGACCACCCTCTTGGTAAATCGCGATTTCCGAGATACCGAGAAGGATACAGTTCAAAAGATCCTGCCGACGGAGCCCGACCCCTGTTTCAAGGCTCTCCGTCATTGAGATGTCTAACAAAATTTAAGGGTCCCGTTGTTTAAACTATTCACCTGATATCCACCAGCTCTCTCTCCCATTTTCTCCTTCGACTGAGAAACTGATTTAACAATGCTAGACGAACCTGCGGTAATCCATTATCAATCTAATCTGTAGATGTGCCGATTTTCACCTATCACATGTATAATTCTATAGGTTGAGACACACGTATAGCAAATCTGATGGAACTATCTCCCTAGAATGTAATCGGTAAGAAAAATTGGAAATATATTTTCGAAAATCTATGTAAACGGGTGCGTAAAGCATTTGAGGGTATGCACAGAGGAGAAACCCTAAATCAGGGCTGATTTCCGAGAAACAATTCGACCCTCAGAGGTTAGTGTCCAGCGGCAGGGGCTATACGGTAGCGTCCATGGGCCGGTGGGTCGGTGGGTCTGCAAAGTCGGATGGTAGCAGTAGAAGAAGAGAGAGGGTGCGGGATGCATGGAAGAAGATTTAATTAAGCTGGCGCCGATTTATCTCTCTGACAGGGCACTCCCCGCCCCCGCCCCAGGGTCCTCGTCCCGGGGTAGCCCCCGACGGACCCTCGGACTCCATGACACGATTCTAGGTACCACGCCGCGAGTTCGCCGAAGGGTAAAACCCGCCAAGAACCGCACAGCCTCGACGGTATAGCATCCCACCCACGGTGTATTCTTCTAGAAATATCAAGCCGCGATCCACTCACAAGTGTTATTCGAAAAGTACTTGAACAACGCAACCTTTCTAGGCAACGGAAAATTCCTTGAACCAGATAAAAACGGACCTACATATATCCACACACTCGGGCAGAAGGCTTAGACCCTAATATTTGCCCATTATGAATTCAGCTTAGAACGAAGCCTTCCCTGTAGTATACTCAATCTTATACGTCTGTAGACGTGTAGGGTGTACCTATGTGCGCATAGTCGCCTCTGACCTCACTCTCCTGAGCCACCACGACGTCCCATGTGAAGTCAGACCTTTGCTTCCCTCTATCCGAACTCCTTGCCAAGGTGTACCGTTACTTTGTACCGCTTTGAGCGCACGAAGTGTAGAAGGACGAGGATGGTGGTTACTGGGAGGAGGAAAGGAGGAAAGGAGGAAACAGGGAGGCGGAGGAGGGAGACGGGGGGCTCTTAGCCGTGTTAATGCCTTGAGAGGGGAGCGTTAATTAATAATTGCAGGAGGGTGCCTCTACTAAGGCTGAAAGCTTCCGTACGGATCATACGTGTTGTAGAAGGACCGGCAACCCGGCGCGGGGATGGAAGAGAGAGGCTACATCCAGGCTTACCCTCTAAGGTCGTCGGGTTAACTCGTGTGCCTGCGTACTTATAGCGATAGATTGTACACGTAGGTGTAAATACAGTAAATGGACTCTGCGCATACCATAGAAACTCTGTTAATATTTGGGATAGAAGTTCTTTCGACTAGTAGGTGCATGGGATTTTTGTTGGAAGCCAAAAAAATGATACGAAAAATGTGTCAATCAGCGGAAAATTTTGAAATTCGTAACGTTATGGTAAATTTCGGTACTGGTCGGCTTTATTCCGTCGGTTTTCAACTGCCTGATAAAACGGACGGAGAGTGGACACCGCTTCCGTTCCGGTTTGTCGTTCGCGTAGAACGAAGCGTGAACTATGGGGTGGCCTATCGATTGCCAAGCCGCGTAAGGCAACTTGTTTGGGAGGCTAAATTTGAGGCAAATTTTCACTTCGACTATGGCCGAAGTGGGTATACCTACGCCTGACGTAGTTCCTGGAACTTTCTACTTCCTGTACGTATGAGAAGCTGAACCGTTCGTTGAGGAATAATTGCGAAATTTGATCACGAACAGGAGTCGACCTACACCTATGACGTATCTTCGGAAATATCTGTAAAAAATAATTTTCAATCAATTGGTTGAGGTCAGAGAATTCCACCGTCTCGTGGGAGTAGAAGCAAAACGCTCGCTCGCTTGGCCATAAAACGGGGAATCACGTAAAATCGAAGGCAATAGACGTCACGACCTTTTCCGCGCACATTGCACCGTGGAAACGCGTATTAGAAATAGCCCGTCCCGCGCCAATCCCACTTGGATACGAGGTTCACGAGGGCATCCGCAGAGCGGAATAAGGATTTATAGTTTAATATCTTGGCGGGAGAGCGTTGTCACATTTTCAAGCTCCGAGTAGGACTATACGTATAGCTATTGCCTCGAAGACCCCTACCCTACCAGGGCGCTGAACTGAGCTATTCACCCCTACCCCTATACCCATCCGTAGAACAGAGCCTCCTCTATACGTCTCTAATCGCAGGATCAGAGAGGATTTTGGGAAGATTTGTTTCGGTTTTATAGGGCCGTTTAGGCGTGTAGATTCGGTCGTTAGATTGGTAAACGCTTGCTTGGGGTTCAGCGGGTGGGGTGTCCTGGAGTTCCGGACTTTCAACATCCTGGTGTCCTGCAGGACGTCCAGGGGTCCAGCAGGGTGAAAAACACGCTGGTTGTCTTCCGGAATTGCTTTTGTTTTCCAACATTATTTAAGACCTGAAAACCAGTGGTTCAAACCCTGCAGGCTCTAGATCGGATATGAACATATCTCAGAAAATCTCATACGAAAAGAGAAAAGATTAGCCTACATGGAATTCGAGAAGCGAATGATGAAAATAATGTTGACAAAATTGCTCTCTTCGTTGCAAATGCACTGAATTTTCTTAAAACCAATCCATAAGCATATAATATGTGAACGAATCCTATCGTGTTGATTTAAAAAGTATGCAGCTTTTTCTAAATCAAATAAACAAATTCTATACCAGCACTGATTCATTCGTAGAGTATAGCCTGTTCTAGGATATATAGATCTTCATCCATGGCGTTGGAAATATAAATTAAAGTAGTAAGATTGGAACCCTCAATCATCTTTCTAAATACATCAGTCTATCTCTCTGTTTCGTCTAGCGTAATGAACGATACGACCTATAAGAGATAATTTTCAAGGTCCTTTTGTCCTTGAGATCGGTCTCATTGTACTCACTCAGGTCCCTATGACCTCGAACCTCTGAACCCCTAGACCCCCGAGCCACCAGCTCGATGGCTCAATTAGCACGGGCAGTTGGCGCCATCGGAGACACTCTCTTGCCCTAGCGCACCCTCCTCGCTAAACCCATTTTCATTTCTGATTTTGCCCGCGGGTCCGCGTACCCTTTCGCTGGCGAAGGTCTACATTGGCTAAATCTCCGGTAGCACACGCACGTCGTTAAAGCGTACCACTATCGATACACTGGACAGTATAGGGCGTGATACTGCGATATAAAGCTATTTTTAATGCGAGCTAAATGGAATTATTTTGTTCAGTCTATTTTCGGTTTATATTGCGTATTCGGTGGTTGTGATTTTTATCATTTTGCCAAGATAAAAGGAGGAAAATATATTTACGATATTGTCAAACGCGGAGAGATACGTCGATATCTGTATCCACGGGGAAAGACTGAAGCGATACGCTCGCCCGTCGTAAGCTCTTTGGCTCGAAAGACTTTGGAACTTTGTACAGCGAAATAAGGCAGTTGATATACATAAGCCTCTTTTCTCTCTGATCCGGGAACACTGAAACATTCAAAAGCCGGAAGTCAGGTCCCCCGCCGGAGGATACCTCACCGGAAGTGCCTAAGACTCGCAAGAGTGCCGGCAGATTGGAGAAGGGACCGTGGAGGATATTAAAGGAAATAGCGGTATGATTAGTTGAATACGTGCTCCGGCACCCCTCCAACTGCTACAGCTTATGTTGTCGAAAAGCCTGTCATTCGTATTATCGTCAAACTCCACGATCCCGACAGACCTGTTACTTTCATGTCGATTAATTTTATTACATTCAACTATCAGATTATAGATCGCTAAATGTGTCCCTCGATTTTTATGACATGTCCATCGTCGTACAGAAATCGTTGAATGATAGAGACATACAGTTCCTGAGAATATAAGAAGAGGAATCATGTCATATTCGAAAAATTTATACAATTTTATAATTCGTCAATGAATTTCAACATAGTTTTATGAGCTCTTTCCAAATCAAGAATTGAAAGTAACTTCTATCACTGCTGTTGTTTTTTTTTTTTCTATTTTATTATCTGCTAATGAATGTGTTACATGCAAGAAATGAATTGATGATGATAGTTGATTAGTTAGGCAATACATGTTTTAAGTCCACTCTCAGAGGTCAGCAAAAAAAAAGTAACGATACTCCCAATTATGAAGCCTTACTGTCTGACTTGACTTCTGAACACGGATAATGGTGTCTGGCACTTACAACGTTTCCCACTGAACTTCGACCGGTGTAAGACGATGCGATTTTCATTTAAAGACAGCCGCATGCATAACATTTATTCTCCACAGCTTTTAAAACTCTGTTTTTGCTTTAAATCAAATCGAAGCCTAGCGGTAGTCGCATGTTCAATGTTTAAACTCGAGTTTCGATAACCGCAGCGTAATAATTGTGGAAAGATATTGTAATAAATTGGATTTATTCTGTATTTGACAAAATTTCGTCACTTTACTACCATTCGTCATGAAACTATATAAAACCTAACTCAACCAAAACGACCGAAAAATCGGCAGGACCAGAATTCTGGACATTTCAAAAGACCGCAAATGACCAGGCGTTCCGGTAACTGCTCGGGTTTCCGTGTTTTTGGGGTTATTTGCTTGATTTAGGGGTTGAAGCGTGCGTTCTATGTTCAGCGAACAACCCTTTCTTCCCTTTAACAGCACGTGACATCTGCCATTAGGTGTTTGAACGTAAAAACCATTCCCAGGGGTTAGTTACATTCTCTAACGAGCAACTCTTGCATTTTCTATTCTCGAAAAATCATCATTCGTTCTTCGACTATAGAGCCGCAACATGCTTGTTACAGAAAAGCCAGTGGTTGATGCTCAGGTGATAAGAATCCGTACAATCGCTATTCAAACCCTTCTTAGTGTAAGCATTCCGTGTTACGTACATACGGGGTTGCAGATTTCATTCGAAGGCCGTCCATTATCTGCCACTGCGCTGCAGCTGTCTGATTGAAAATTCAAGAGACATCTTGGAGGAGCTTTATCGCTGGGAAATTGCACTCTTCGGAAGTAAAATCCAAGAGTTTGCTATAACGGACTACCTCATTACTCGCATTACCAAGATCAAGTGGAATCAAGTTTACGACGCCGACGTTTACCGGATGGACGTCAGGAGGCGCTTGAGTACAAATTCCTCTCGGCTAAAACACAGAAATTATTAATAAGGAATAGAAATTCCTCGTCCATTAGCTGCAATAAAATCTTTCCCGCGCTACCAAACGTAACCAACGATGGCTGGCTTGTAAATATCCCGGTATTTGCATAGACTGGCGTGCTCCTAGTTTGTCTTATAATATTAATAACGGTAGTTTCCGCTTTGGGGGTGGTGAATGGCGGCTGGCGCACAGCGAAGGGCTGCGGAGAGAAAGCGCAGAGCAGAGCAGAGAAGAGAAGAGAAGAGAAGGGAAGAGATGAGAAGGGAAGAGAAGGCATGAGAATAGAAGAGAAGAGAAGAGAAGAGAAGGCATGGGTCCGGAAAGAGCTATGCTTGCTATGTCCGGTAAGGGCGGCTGCCACGGGCGCTGCCCCGAAGGGGTGAAGGCTGGACCTTGTTAGCTTGAGAATGTTAATTTATTAGGGGTCGCAAGAAGTATGCGAGTGAACGCGTAGACGGGTCGCCGTTGGTCCTCCGTTCGCTGCAAAGTCTCAGAGGAAGACAGAGGTCCTGGACACACAAATGCATTGAAAGATCGGTAAACGTCGCGTGTTCGAGTGAACAGTACATGCCCCTATCCACCTATAAGGTTTCAACAGGGTCTATTCGCTAGGTTTACAATTCCACGATGGTGTTCGATCTACAGTCTGAAGCCAATCGTATTTCGTCCAAAGTTACCGAGCTCCCAGAGACTAGATACATACCCTTTACCCGATCTTTTTATTCAAACACTTCCGAGACTCCCAATGGTCCACAGATGTGTGTATCAGGAATGTCTCAAGTCTAACCAGAGATAAGTGCTTGGATGTATTCCAGAATATTTGGGGGCAGGGGTAGAGCATCGAACTGAGTGAAACGTTGATTTGTCGGTATCGGTAGGATGGCTGCATCAGTTATGGCCCCTACACCACTTGTGGCCATTTTTGCGAGATCAATTCTGTCTGGGAAAGTTTGAACAGATTTTTAGTCCTGAAGGACTAACTTTTTGTGTAAGAGGCTTTTTATGGAAACCAACAAAAAGTTGGTTAACTTTACGAAGGGAAAATTTTCCGAGTTTTTACCAACGCGAACGGCCAAAGCCGGTGCATCCGCCCTGCAACGAGAAGTGAAAAACGAAAATTGCGATTTTCTTTTGCTCTGGTTTTCCCACCGGCTCCAGGAAGTCGGAGCTGTAACAACCCCTAACGATGATCAGGGGAAGATCGGGAGTTATACTTTTAATAAAGCGCCGAGGGTAGCCACGGGAGCCACCGGTGCGCCGTGGAGCAGGTCGAGGGTGTTGCGACGCCACACGTGTCTTGAGGGTGGTAATTACGCGGCATCTGCAGTCACCCCCTCCTCCCACCTACTTCTCTCTCCTTGCCGCGCTGCGACCTTAGGGGTGGCCAGGGGTGGCTAGGGGTGGCTAGGATGGGTGGCCGCAGTATTGATTTTGTCCAAGACAGCCGCCGCCGCCGTTGCTGCCGCCGCGGCCAACCAGACCCACCTCTGGGTACCCACTCGCCTCCACTGCCACCCCCTCATCTCCCACGGCTCTCTCGCAGCGCCAGATAAGAACCCGTACAACCCACCGCCTCTCTCTCACTCGTGCTTTCCCTCCTTCTCTCATTTTCTCTCTCTTTATCTCCCCTCCTCACTATACTTCACTATGCACCGCACGAGCGATAGACTCACCGATGCATAGGTCAAGATATCGAAGGATCAAGCATTCCATAAGTGTACTGTAGGTGCGGGTTACTCCAAAGATTTTTTCAAGAATATCTTTCAGATTTTTGAGAAGTAAATGAGCAATTCATTGAATGGATCTTCGGGAGTAATTTCATTATGTAAATGTAATGTATACGACTAAAAAAAGTTCGGATCCAAATGAATGTGTCAAATATACTATCCTGCCGACGCTAGTGCAACTCAAAGAGTCACATTTCCGAATCGAAATTTGGCAATTAATTTTGCAATAATGAAAAATGGAAGTATGTCAACTTTCATTTAGAACGATATAATTCGACATGAAATTATTCAAACGTAAAAAGTTCATAACCGTTTCTTGAAAAATCCCGATTATAAAGACTATTAGCACGTACGCAGTGCTCCTTAAATTGTTGACGGTTTTAAAACATTCAAGGGGCGAAGACATCGGATTACTCTGAAAATCTCACGGTTTGAATAAATGATTTTCATGAAATGATCGAGTTCATCTCGCAGCTTTTCGGTGGGCTGATCGTAGCCGTGGCTGTCTTGCCGAAAGGGGATTATTCACTTCGTGTTTCTCAAGTTATGTCGCTGAACCGGCGACCGGTTGGAGTCCGCCTTCGTCGTCGCCGAAGTAACAATATAGTTTGGAAACTTGGCCTTCCAGACGACGACGGCAGACGTGGGAGCGTAACCAGCTGCCCGATAGTTAAAATGCATGTCGTCCCTTGAGTCCCGTATTCAAATACAGGATCAGTCCTGGGATCCTTCGGCTCGGTATCCCAGAGAGTGTCCTGATCCCGGTCTAGGTCCACATCCCTGGACGAACTTTCCTCTCGCGGCTCCTCCCTTTACGGCGACTACAAGGGCGCCCAGTGCCTGGTGCCTCTGATCCGTGGTGGACTTCAAGCTTTCTGGAATCCTGGGATTTTCGAAGGTGCACGATGGCGAGGAAAAACTTATTTTTCGCTCGGAAATGGAATTTTTAATGAAAAACTCACCCATACTTCTAGCATGAATTTAATGCAATAGATTTGCTACAATTTCACAAAACCCTCGAGTCATTTCTGGTCGAAAGTAATCCTCATACTACATCATGGAAAGATACGATAAACGTGACATCATTTTTAGAACATGGCTTGCCTTGAGCGGAATATTGTTTCGTTGAGTGACTTTGCCGAATTGCCAGAACGTGGATTTGAATTATCTTCATATTTTTCTCTCAATGCGTATTCCGCCGACTTCTCGGCCATGAATCACTTCGATATCTCTATCTCTTAGTACCGACTATGAATACAATATCGAATGGTCGCGATAAAAACATCCCCACTATTATAGCCTCTATTCATTTTCTCATGTGACAATGCTGCGAAAGGGCGTAGTATCCGACACCATATTCTGATTGGCCAACGTGAACGATGGTGATGGGAAAAAATGCTCTAGAATAACTATGCACAGATGTTGAATAAAGACAGACACGTTTTTCATCGAGAATTTCCACCATAAACGTACACCTACTTCAGCTGCCTTAGAGTATAGCTTTGAAATCCAAAACGCAAGAGTGAGCAGCGAGGAATTCTGTTACAGCTCAGTTACGACGACCTGAAATGTCACTGGCGCTGTTTTTGCGTGATTTTATCGCAATTCTAAGAGATCAACGCTTTTTAAGATTTCAAAGAATCATCCGTGGGGGTGAAAAGAGAGAGATAAGCGAGTGACCGTAAATTTTGAAGGGCAAGAACCAAAGAGTAGAGATTAGACTCCGAGTTCAGATTGGTTGAAGGTGTTAAATTAATTCGTTGAACGGGACGTTGAGAAGGGAGTCATGGGTGCAATGAAGGGATATATTCACCCAGCTAGACAAAGGTCTGACCCAACGTTGGACAGTCGCATGTATCCAGCTTTGTCAGACCGCAGTTTAAGGAGCTTTGGCTTCCATTTAATCCTAAGAGAACAAAAACCAGACGAGAGAAACCGAAGGGTTGAGAGAGGAACGAGAAATCACGTTCAGTGCTTCTCGCCAATGAATAGTACAAGGGCAAGCGGCGAAATCTCTCCTGACCTCTGGGTCATTCTCTAAACAATGTAAAATGAGTAGAAAAAAAGAGAAAGAGAAGTTTTTTTTATCACACTTATCCACAATTATGTAGATATCCTCTTGGGACCCTAGGACCAGGTCAGACGGCTGCTTGGAGGGTATCCCTCCGTCCTTAATCGGTCAAGTGATCGAAGAGTCCCTCCCCATCATCCCGAACTCCACCCGCACGCATCCTTCACCCACAAGGGCAGGCTTGGTCAAGAGAACACGAGAAATGGCTAATTCCGGATATTTATGTAGGGCTCTTCTCGTATGGGTGAAGTAGGGGCTGTTACGGCCTCTAGATCGCAGCTATAACCCAGAAGAGCCAGAAGCGACCAACTGACCAGAAAATTAACCCTCAAGTAGATTCGATAGAATAGGGTTGTGCCAATCCAAATACTCCGCACTGGCTTTATTTCTTCACTACGTACTTATGGGTCTCCCCGTTCCTTCCACTGGATTTCCCAACATACACGAATCGACCACTAAATTACGACCGATCGAACCACTCGTATAAACTATCCAATAATACCGTAAGCACAGGTTATTCTCGAAGACATTTGAACAAAACAAAAAAAAAAAAAACTCATACATTATCATGACCATTACGAAGAAGAGGATTCTCAAGTATACCTACTACGCCCAGAGTTTGAAACTGCTAATAGTTTTGCGTAATCCAAAAAGCTGCATTAGAATTTGCTTAATCCAAGAAACGACCTGTTTTAAGCTTCGATAGATTAATCTCCAGGCATTAATATGGCCAATCGGGATATGGGAACGGCGTGTATCGTCTTCGGGATAATTGTATAGGTTTGTGTAACAGAATTGCTGGTTTACTGACAGAAGTTTATTACCATCGCCCAGTCGTAAAGAGATCCTTGCCTAAGGGTGTCGGTGTGAATGAAGCCTGAAAGAGCGAACGTTTCACAAGCCATCAATCACGCGATATATAATTCTGGCAATCTCGATTGCGTAACATATTGTCCGCCTAGCGAAACAAGACTTGCGAACCTTAGTTTATTAATCAGGCCTGCTGACTCGGCCAAGCGTACAGCAACCCCCACCCCCCACCCCCACCCCCCTGGTTCGGGTGAGCCAGGCTACGATCCAACGCCACTGGTAGTACTGCTACCAGAGCAACCCCCAATAAAAGTCAACAAAAGACTAACGATTCATCCAGCTAATGGAAAAGTCCAAAAACAGAGGAAAGTCCTGCTCCCGTTACTCGCTACTGCTCATAATTAAGCAGACTTTTAGCAGATTACATCTTCGGTTTCTACGGCTGAACTCTCTTTTTAGTTTCATTTCCAAATGCGCTCTTTCTGCTCGTTTTAGTTTTCACCAACGACTTACGAGGCAGACACAAAATTCAGTCGTCGATTCTTGGCGACGTCTCAAAAATTGCTGCACCTTCGTCAATTAACAACGTAACTTTAGATATATCTGAATTCACATATCAAAGGGTAAAACAGTTTTTGATTAAGTTTGAGAACCAAGCTTCATTTTAGTACTGGCTTAAAGCCACCATGGATAATCCATCAGTAACAATTCCTCCGTCAATTCTCCACACAGACGTTTGTTTACCCCCTACATATTCGGCAGCGTTTCGTGAACAGAAGATTGTAATCTGGATTAAGAACGTTTAATCCGGTCGAGGGAAGAAAAATCTGCTCGCACCCTCTTAATCTTTTCTCGGGTTCCTCTCAGAGTTCCTCTCGGGTTTCCTTCGGGGTTCTATACCCCGCTACGCTGCTACGTCGTTCTTCCTTCCACGGGGTGTAAACCCCTTGTCGGCATATTGCCACGAATTCACGGCTATAAAAACGGGGTGCGAACGAAGGAGTTGAAGGGGTTGTTGGTTGGCTAGGGGCCGGAGGTAGAGATGGAGCTGGAGGTGGAGGCAAGTTAAGGGAAGGGGCGAGTGACAAATGGCTCGGAATAATACCACCCTGCCTCCACCCACAGACGGAAAGGCGTACGGGGGTTAAAGGGGTGGTTAAGGGGACGGTGGCACCTTCTATGGCAACAGGGGGCAAAACAATGCCGTTAAATGGTGTCTTTGTTTTATGCGAAGCTCTCTTGCTTTCAGACGGTTCTTTCAGCTGGATTTTCATGGTGACAACGATTCGGACGGACGGACGATCATGTTTTTAGCGTGGGCAACTTGATTGTAATAAAACTCTAGTGCCATTGACCGTCTCTTGTAAGATAAGGTCTATATAGGTCGGGGGTTGATTTAACACCTTTCTGTTTGTAAACATTAAAAAGGATGTTAAACTCTATTCCCTTAACACTGCTACCTCTCTTTAGACTGACTGACTTAAGCCTTTAGACTTCAGAGCCTGTATCGAACAGTTAACGACTCGTGTTACCCCGCTTAACTGAATTTAACCGGCATTTCATTCCCTTGAGAGTTCTTATTTTACATGAGCGCTTTCTTCCTTTCGTATAACAAAAAAAAAAAAAATTTTATCCGCTTCTATTGGTATCAAAGACATTCACTCTGCTTATCCTGCATATAAGTAATCACGAAACTTCGTACATCAGGTAATCAGTTCAACATTAGGGCGGTTCAAAAAAATGGTTCGGTCATAGTACATCTCGCGATGTTTTATGTCTGACCCAGAACGTCTCGCTTCACTTATGATAATACAGTGCCATCCAGACAGATAGGCTGGTCTCCTCGTCTCCGATGTTGTAAGTATCATTTTGTTTGCTAACAAAGGGGATTAGTTCAGCCCAAAGGTTTGGAAAGTTTCTTACTCCAATCAACAAGGTAGGGAAAGAATTCAACATAACATTCAAAGTAAAGTACGCGTGTAGGTATATGAGCCTGTCACTTTAGCTTATTATTCCCTGTGTGGTAGGGCGATTTGTTTGAAAATTACGTATACGCCGGAAAATCAATTTCCGTGATATAATTAGCATGACCCTCCATATTTAGCCGCCGGCGATATTTGCTCCACATTTCGCCTCCGGCAGTAGGTACGCCACGGTTTTTATTTTATTTATTTTTTATTCTTTTTTTCCTTTTGCTGGAGAAGAAATTTTAATTACGTTCATTTTTCACGTGCAAGAAATATTATGTGGTAATTTGACAATATCTACCTCGTCTGTATGATTTTTGCCTGCGGTGTTTTGAACATTGATTATATACGACGGTTAATGTTGGTGTTGTTTAATCATTAAATTAACAAATGGAGAAACACGTCGAGAAATTGTTACTGTGGGCGTAAATCACCTGCCCTGCACCCGTTTCGATAATTAATCTTTCTTTGATCGGAGGCTGGTGAACTGATTTCAGTCGAATGGATCACGCTCCTTTGATGACTGAGCACTATTTTTTTCATTAGCTTTTTGCATCCCGGGGGCATTCGGGACAGGACAGA
The DNA here is from genome assembly GCA_963992785.1 of Tenthredo livida. Classification (NCBI taxonomy): domain Eukaryota; kingdom Metazoa; phylum Arthropoda; class Insecta; order Hymenoptera; family Tenthredinidae; genus Tenthredo; species Tenthredo livida. Next base: position 8,736,971 of record OZ023066.1, on the reverse strand, counting down.
ATGGGATCAGAATCGAAGAGGACACAAAGCTACTTTAAATAAAGGAGAACTCCATCCATTGAGCCCATTGTCAACCTTCGACGTTGACAGAGCGCTTGCCAGGCGCAAGTCGCCCCGAATCCATCATCTCCATAGAAAACCTTAATTATTTTCTCATGAAAGAACCTTCTCCGGGCCGATTGATTTTTTATCGTTATCTTCTTCCGTAGCACGGACTTCCCTTTTTCTCCTGATTTTAAGTCACGACGAAAACTATAATCACGGATTAACAACGGAATGATCATTTTAAAATTTAACTCTTAGACCAAATCCCCAACTTGAATTGTTCCTGTTGATCAATTATTTTTTGATGTTCATTCGGACGGTATAAGGAGGCGATGAAATTAAACGGGAGAGAGGGATGAAAGAGAGGGTAAGAAAAATGTGTATCGTTTAAAAAGCGGTCGACGTTTCATCGAAGCAAAAACTTCCCTGACTCTCACGTCCTGCAATTTTTCCATTCCACCGCAGAAGAACGAGTAAACATTCTTTGTTCGAGGTCGTTCTTTCGGTAGAGAAAATTTTCATCCTAAAATCTAACGCACCTCTCCCGAACCATTAAGCAAAAATGTTTGGCTAACCGAGGCAAAAATCCGGTAGATGTTTTTTTTTCTTTTTTTTTTCTCCCGTGAATTCCGTACATGCCTGCACGATCTGAGCGGACAAAAGACAAACGCTGTTCCGTCTTTCGTTTGTTTCAAGCGTCATTTGTTTGGTAGGGAGTGAGACGCCTGGAGGAAAAGGAAAAGGGGAAAAGGGAAAACGAAAGGGGAAAAGGCAAAAGGGAAGAGGGAAGAGGGAAGAGGGTTTGATGCAAGGATACACACATATACCCACGAGGTTAGTCAACTAAGGTTGGGTGAGGCTCTGGAAAGGCCACATTTGAATGCCACCGAAAAGGGTGGTGCTTTCGTCGCTCTTTCATCTCGGCCGTCTCTGCTTTTTCGGAAGAACGACAGAATTTGAACTTCGAGCCCGTTCTCTATTTCACCATTTTGAACGGGTTACCCAAGCTGCGAATCAATTATTCGAATGAATATTGCGGGTGTAATATTAATGCTGCAAAGTCTGTCTATAGTATAGGTCCGAACGTTATGTTTCCAATATCTCAACGTGACTTTGTATATCGCAGGATTCTTTGTCTTGGATCCTATCCCCCTTTCAATACGAATGCCTGATGCAAGGGGTTTGCCACCCACCGCACTCGAGGATAAAGCTTTATTTAGCAGATGATATTTACGACTTCCAATCCAGCTTTTCCCTCACCTTTTATATTGTCTTTGGGAAATACGTCGCGCGCTCTCTGCCCCCTACAGCTTCCTCTCCGTGAGCTTTCTTGAATTTTGATCTGCCTCTTTGGCCGAAAATTTATTACCAAAATTAATTCCATCTGGAAAGTTACAGGCTGCTTTTCGCCGGCACATCATCTCAACAAGCTACATGGTAAAATGTGACCAGGTACCCCTTCGCCCTTTTAGTTCTGATTCCTGATAATGAAACGACCCGAACAATTCGACGTGACGAAAATACGCCAAATACCTGCAACCCCATAACAATGTCTACCACAAAACCCACTTACCAGCGATTTTACACTCGCTGACAACCTCCGTCTCTGCAAATAACAATTTATAGAGAAACAAATTTGTCAATTGAGCATCTTACGATCAAGCCCCCTACCCCGGGCGGGGGAACGGTTGTAAACAGCGGGAGCAAACACAATATGACGACCGCCCCTGGGTAAGGGTGTACGGAGGAGCACGGAACAAGGGGCGAAGGGTGAAACTGAAACTCTGTCCGTCTCTCTTCTCTCTCGTGATCTCCTTGCCCTGTATTCTCCCATATACGAGGTACAGACATGTTTCCATCGCAAGTAAATATATAGATCCTATGTTAGTTGTATCTTGTACGTGTATACGACAATCGCATAAATACTAGACGTGTATCAGTTGGTTCTCAGTTACAGACGATATTATGCATACTATATATTTGAAATGAACTTTTTCTGGTGACGCAGTCCTCTGCTAGTACCGAATAACACGAATCTCCGGGCTCCAGCAGCCGTCGCCTTGATTCTTCGGGTTGGACTTCATTTTTCACTCGTCTAACAGAATTTGTCCAACTCGGACCTTGGCTCGGAGGGTTGGATCTAATTTCAGGGGTATTTTCAGGGGTGTTCCGGGTGCAGGCTAGAAAGGGGCCAGAGGTTGAGGTGGAGATCGGGGCAGGGGCGGGGTTGGGGGTGTGGGTGCTTTACCCTTGTAACGATAGCAGTGGAATCATTTATACGAATTACGGCCCTCTCGGGTCGAGCGTCGTTTGTTATTATTAGTTGCTTGGCAGGAGTAATGCTTTTGTAATACGCGGGGATTTTTTCAGAGGTATGAAAAATGAACCATGTTACCCCAATCCCCAATAAAGTACTCGAATTTTGCTAACATATTAAAATTAAAAACCGAACTTGGTCTTACATTTATTTATCTGACTAGCCACTTATTCCAAAGACGGACTTATCCAGGCGTCGGGTAACACTAATTCGACTCCTTCGGCGACTCCAAGGGGATGGCCCGGTCGCCCGTTATACTTATCCAATTTCAAGGGAAATCGTGCAGGCGCTTGTAAAGCGTTAAGCACAAAGAGATGTCCTGGTGTTAGTGGCGGCGGTCCTGCCCGCGGTCCTGCCGGTGGTAACGGAGGCGATGCTGGTGGTGGTGGTGGTCGCAGTAGTGGTGGTGGTGGTGGTGCGTAATGGGTGGCTGGCTTGGTCTAGTTGTTATCACGCAAGATGGCCGCTGCGACGCCGCCGTCTGACGTCACACCTTTCGTCGCAACCTCTTCTTCCTCTTCTCATGTGACCCTCGCGTCTTTACCTCTTCGCCTCTTCGCCTCTTCTCCTCTTTGCCTCCTTGCCTCCTCATCCTGGCCTGCTTCCGCCACCTGATATCGAAGGAGGATACAAACGACGTAGGGTAGTTTGCAGATTGACTGGGGTCATGAATTTCGAGACAAATCTCATTTTCATCGGCTTTCGAATCGAATGATTAGACGAGAGTCTATTACCATCTGTAACAATTAGTCGAATTCACCATTCCATCTGAATATGCAAATTGCATAAATCATCAGGTATCGCATACTGGAAACAAACAACTTTTCAGCCGAAAGAACTGATCCATAGCATGACGCGAAAACTATACGGTATTCAGTGAAAGTGAAAAGTGGAGAATAATCACGATATCAACACGTAGAAGTTTTCTGGTCACAATCTGTAGATTAGAGCGTGATAATGGTGCTGTATGTAAATATATAACTGTCTAGGTCTTCTGATTTGTATTCAGGCTCGTTTGAATTTGGTTTAGGATTTGGATAGCTGAATGATGATGAAGTTATTTTGTTGCTGCGTTATGGAAGAGAGTTGAACTTATGAGAGATCTCAAGGAGATCTTAACGAGATCTCAAATATATTTGGCCGAAGTGTGAAATTTCGTGAAGTAAAAATTGTAGGAATTCAAATGATCATTTCCGAGATGAATACACAATTTACTTTTTCGTCGGACTGAGCGTCCTGGCCTTATTATCTAAAGTGCTCGTCTGGAAAGAGAGTAAAAAATTAAAAAAGAAACCGAAAAAAAAGAACTGAGCTTGAGCGAGAGAAAAACAAAAAGCAAGTGATGCCCAGCCGTCAGACCTCTCCGAGCTTCTTCCACTGCAGAATAAAGCCCCGAAAGAGCTTTGAAATAAATAACCTAAAATCATCTCTATTCTCTTTACTGAACTCACAGCCTTAAGTCAATCTCATTTCGATTTTTTTTGTTTTTTTTTGTCTTTTTTTTCCTGCTTCCCAACCGATCACAGTTTCCATTTGCAAATTACACCCAAATCATTTTACTGAACATCAATTTCCCTGCGAATCTCCGTTGCATGGTATTTCTACGTATGTATAGCCAAGCTAGTGGGTGAACGAACGGGCGGGTTTGTCCGCAGCCTATTTTTTCTGTCTATTTTATTGGCTCTCGCTGAGTTGATATTCAATCGATGAATCAATCTACTCGTCGTGACATTGACGAGATCGGATGGTACATGGATCTATAGTTTCATGGCTCGATAGTCCCGGATAGTCCTGCAGGACTACGGGAACATAGGGGAACAGTGGTTGCTCTGCAGGGTTGAACTATAGAAATCAGCCGGGTGGTTCGGGGGATGCGGAACGCGCGAGAGACACGGGGATAGTTGGATGGGCTATAATATATACCTATGCAGGTGCGGGTGCGGGTGTATTAAAAACGGGGGTGGTTGTGGTCGCGTACCAATCATTCTCCCTTTTGCCTCTCACACGAACCACGAGGTCGTCACCAACGTGAAATCATAGGGGGTTTGGGCGCAGCGCAGCCGGAGCAGCTTCCCGTGAAATTTTAATCATGTCGTCATTGGGGTAGTTTGTTGTGATATGCTGACCAGAGGCCGATACCCGGCTGGCTAGTTTTCCAAAAACGTCACTGCGAATTTAATGCGTTTCATAGATTGCAATTAATAGGATCCATCAGATCATTTCTAATCATTAAATATCACGCGAATTACATCTCCGGGTAAATCTAAATGACTAAGAACGAAAATCCTCCCCTTATTCAAAAACGTCTTCCTCATATTCGATACGGAGAGTGTGATGAAACGATGATTCTCATTGTTTCATTTGTTTGGTAATTTTCAATTACTGCTGAAACGTCAGGCCAAAGACTTCAGAAAAACTGACTCGACCAGATTGATTGAGGTCCTCCTCAAATAATTACCAAGTACGAGTGTTAACTTAACAATGAATAATAATGATTCTCGTTTCGGATCCACTTGCGAGTTTCGGCATCGTCATTTTGGCTCATTTGAGTAGTACAGGTCGGAAATAATGCAGAAAATTGCTTCCGGGACTTTCACCACGAGTCTCCGTTATGCAGCCGGCTTGGAAGTTTCATGAATCCAACAGTACCTGAATCTTGTCCTTTCCTTTTTTCATCATAATTCGAAAGAGAACAGGATGAATGGAATGATCGAGTAGTATATAAAATAAATCCGCTGAATCTTGAGTAAATAGATGGAAAAGAGTGCTGCTGTGAGTATGGAGATGGAAAAATACGAATTAACTTTTTTAATAGAACAAATGATATTTATTTCGTGACACATTTCGAACAGTTGATGATTTTAATCTTATATAGATAGGCGGGGGCATAGTTCGACGAAGGATAAGTAGCGAAATGTTTGCTAAATTTTTATCGAAAATTAATAATGAAGTTAAGCTCTACTCGACATTATTGACTTTCACTTGCCTGACGATATCGTTCAAATATTACAACGAAATTGTCGAAGTGATTTCTGCAGAACATGTTGAAACGAATTAGACATGTAGCTTGAATTTTGGCAGCTAAATATAAACGAACAGCAAACATATTCGCGTATTTTCCGATATCTCAATTTTCCCCAATAAATGTTCTCATTAATTAAATTTTACATACCTATGATACTACGTACTATAATTTTCATTTGAAATTTTAGTACTACTAGGTAAGATATTTACATTGATATAGTAATAATAGAATGAAAATTATAATATCTCATTCGAATTGTCTTTAATAAAACTTTCGATATACATTAACGAATCCCATCTAATATTCAAATTTTTTTTCCTCCGTTAAAGCGACGCATCAATTTACACGCGGGTATTTTTATGGTGGCCTGCCATCGATTAACAGCATTGAATACGCATCCATCGTTCTTCACAAAGCCTCCAACCGAAGTTAGAGTTCGAATTTCACATTTCATGAATCTCGATGAGTGCTGACGTCTTTGTAAAATTGATTATTATTTAATAAACAATGGAATCTTGTTTCACAACACAGTTTTAAACATCCAGCCATATAAAACCGCAATATTCTATCTGAATCTCGTAGTTACCCATAACATTTATACAGATTAGACGTCGATCAATTTATTGGCTTTATGGCTACTGATATTGGACGATAATTAAATGGCTTGATTGATAATTTATTAATCCTCTGCACGTTAACGAGTTTTTTCATTTCTTTTTTTTTCTTTTTTGAGGAGTCGTATCAGGTTTTTATTCATTTATATTTTTACAACCGCGATGTAAGTCGGATATAATCAGTACATTATATATTTATAATAATTGGTTACTTAGCGTAACGCGGTTTTGCATATACATACAATACATGTCTCGACGACGTTTTAGACGACTGTAGGTACCCATACCGTCCAGCACTGTCAAATAAACGACGAATCCAAAGACCTCTTAATCCCCGTATACATTCGCCGTTAATTTTCCATCAGACAGTGTAACAAGATAGTTCATCTCGTTCTACGAGAGTGAGTTAAGTTATTTACTTAAAATTTCGATATACTCAATTTGGGACGTTACTTATATTTACACGTTACGCAGACGTAAACCCTGGTTAGTCCTCGAATCCGTAAGAATATTTTTTAATTTTTTTTTTCTTAATTTTTTTTTTTCCTTCTGTTTTCGACATCATTTTTGCGGTCTAAAGAAACTATTTACGAATAACATATATATATGCCATAAAAGTTCTGTCTCTCCATTATACAATTCTCATACACCACATCGCAGTAAAAAAACGGCCATCGGGCTTCTGGCCTCTGACAAAAAATGACGGTATATCCTCATCATTGCGGGTTCAGCGTGGCATTAGATTTTTTAGAACGGCCATATGGGCTCGGTTTCATCTTGGATCCAGCAATGACATCGTCCTGATGCTCAACACCCTCACAGCACCAGCTGAATCCACGTGGTTCTCTCGGATCCAGAATTCACCCGACACTCGGTCCAGTCTCGCCGCTAGGTCGCCCGCAGCCACCCTACGTATACCCTGCCTCGTCTGGGCCACCTCGACCACGTCGACCACGATGGTCACCTCGGTCACCGGCTAGTTGCGGGGAAACTCAACTGCCCACTGCGGTGTAAACATCACTACTTCCACGAGCCTCCTTCGGGTACGAATCTTCCCGTTCCTATTTTGGCCTGTTTCTCTCCATGTCTGGTTATCTTATTCCAACATCCCGATGACTAAGACGCGGGGAATCGGTTCGAAGGCAAATTGGCTTGGATGGTTTTTCATTCAGCGAGAATTTATACTCGGAGAGTCAGAAATTAACGGAAAACTGTTTTCCCAGTCTATAATATATATGTACGCGTTCGTTTTAGTCAATCAATTTTTTTTTTTACCCTTTTGTCAAAGGAGATCAAGCTCGATCATTTACTCGACGTGATTTTAACTTAATAAGGTCTCCACACTCGCCTACTGGGTGTAGGCGGCCCTTCTTGTCTGGGTCTAATGGTTTCTCTGTCGGCCTCTTCCTCCTTTCTCCTAGTCGTGAGATCCTGTCCTCTACTCAAGTCCTCCTCCCTGTTCTCCTTTCCCTGATTTCTCTTCGTGCTCAAATCCACGGTTTCCTCGAGCCTGATTTTAATCGTCAAATCTCTCCTATGGTCAAGATCGTTGACCAGGCTCGATTCCTCCTTAACATTTTCGACGTTCGGTTGAAGTCGGATGGTCAATTCCTCGGGGGGTTCCTGGGTCGAAGTACCATCGTCGTCGTCGCTCCTAGGGGACCGTCTACAAGGTGATTCCTGGTCCCCCGACGAATCTTCACTCCGTGTACGCTCCCGTCTTCGACCGAGTGGAATTCTGGTCAAGCCTTCTATTCTTCGGTCGGATTCGTCATCAACTTCAATACTTCCTTCAGGGCTGTCAGTGTCTCGAGATATTTCTCTTTCGTCCCCGTCCCGCTCCTCTAATCTCTCTTCTTCTCTCTGAGGACCGTCCTTCGAACTGCCATCAGGACTCCCACTAGATCCACGCAGCTTCCTGAGTTCTCCAAGCCGGATATCTGGCCTCTGAAGACGCTGATGTGCCATGTGTAATGCCAACGCGTGCCACTCTGCAGGTTGAGAATGGTACAGCTGGTTATACAGCCATGACGACTGAGGAGGAAGCAGAGGACCGAATAACGAGCCAAAAAGTGGATTCGGCGCACCGAGAAGAGCCGGATGAAGACCTGGAATCATTTTCGAATTGATGAATTAGATCCGGATGGTGGAGACAGGGAGTATTGAAATAATGTTGGACGAAGCTTGACATCACTTGCGATTCAACACGAATAATACCTTGGAAATGATGATGGTGAGCTGGGCTGGAAGTAGCGTTTGTCGGTTCGGCTGGAGGAGTTGGTGCTGCAACAGCAGCAGTGGTAAGTAGTCCTGGCCCGTTTCCAGGCGATGTTGTTGGGCTCACCTCCCTCACAGATACAGTGATGGGTCCGAGATCTCCACGGGAAGATTCTGCAATTGTAAATAAATGTCACGTGTATATGGAAATATTGGAAATATGTCAGATTTGTTTCGACTAATGAAATTATCAAAGAACTAAACGAAAAAAAAGAATGCATCAATCCATACACCATGTACCGCTATAAAACTGTATGCAATATGAAGACCCATTTGGTTTGCCTTTAATCTCAGGTGGGGAAAAATCTATTACTAAATGTAAGATGCGTTCGGTTTCTTGTTACTAAGAAGAACTTGCTCACCAGTATTAGTGGGCAGTCTTGGCGAGCGCTGCTCAATAGCATGGTGGAAAGGGTTGAAAGCTGAGGCACCTCCTGGCGGGGGATGGGAATGCGAGTGGTGGCCGGGTGGCGGTGGAAGACAGTGCGGGGGTAGACCACCACGAGGCAGGCCGCCCCATCCCCCGCCGCCCCCACCTCCGCCAACTCCGTCGAGACCCAGGTGTTGCAGCCCTAAGAGATCAAACAAAATACCCGGTTACTTAGCGTAATGTCCGCCTACTCCGAAAGCTCCACTTTGTTCAATATTACGAAACGGTGTCAGCACTAGCCCACCGCTGTATACAAAATAATCAGTAAGTTTTGGGAATGAGATTTTTTCGTGCCGAGATAGGATAATAATTATGGTGACATATCAAGTATATAAACTGTGAGTACTGAAATTGTACAAGAATTTGTGTACATCCACGATCCATAAATTGCAAAGTGTCAATTATTATCTCATTTGTAGATGTGTGTTAACTATGAGAATCCATTAGTTACCTAGATTCCCGTGGGATTTATGTGGGCTAATTACGAAGTATATTCACCCACGAACAAGTACAATGAGTATAAAAAATTTATAAGCATTCACACATATACTGTGTATTTATATGTATCTATGCAAGTATATATGGAATAAGTTTATCATGGAATGAAGTTTGTTGCCATAATTTTTTCATCCGATTTTCGTCCATGGCAATTGTCACCATCATACGTGTAGAACATTCAAGTGAGCTTTTTCATTTTTTGTTTTTCAGAAATATATATTTTGAATAAATTTTATCGTTAACAGATTATATCGTCATCTGTAGCAAAGCAGTTTAAAAAATATTTGGTAAAAGCTCGAAAGCTTCTGCACTGGAAGTATGGCAGTGGAGGGGGAAATTGAGGGGAAATGTGTGGTAGGGATACATATCAAGCTACTGGCTCCTGGGCGTGACCTGTGGCGCTTGCGGCTGGCCGGATTGGTTGCCCGCAAACGCGCACCCCCTTGGTGGGGGTAAAAAGCTCGGGTGGGGGAAAAGTAGGGGAACTTTTTAAGCTCTCTTTAAGCTTTGAAACAGAGAGGACACTGCTATCTAGCGTACTACCACTGGCGGGGTGTAACGTACATACAGCTATACTACTTTATGAGAGGATTAAGAAAACGATAAGAGCTTGCGACTTGAAAAGCTTCGGACTGGAGCTTACAAAAGCAAAGAGCCTTCGCTCGTTTCCTATGTCATGTATGCGCCAGTTTGGACTGGCTTTTGCGACTGTGTGATATGCCTGTACGTGCAGCATGCCCACGTATCACTTTGTGTAAAATGTTTAGTAGATATACGAGTAGCGGGAGATTAATGGAAATTTCGCGTGCGGTCGGAAAGTAGTGAATTAATTAATTCTCGTTCGATTATTTTCTCTGATTTCGTAATCTATCTCGGCTATGGTATAGTTCTGTTTGATCTACTGGAAAATCCAACGATAGTAGTACGCTTCGTTTAATGCATCGAATGAAATAGAATGCGGCAAACAAACGCCTTCGAGTAGAAAGACTGACTGTATACGTAGTACTTCCGATACGAAAATTGGGATATTGCAGATTCCCGTTGAAAGTTTATGAAAATTATTAAGTATTGAGTTTTTCGATACCGTCACTTCGAATCTATCTCAAAATATGTGGTACAGAGAATTTGACCAACCTTTTATTGAATTTGATCAGCTAATTTTGAATATTCTCGGATTTATAATCCCCGAGTTCCGACCAACAGGCCAAATTTCTCTGGCAAGCCGGTACTTGAACTTCAAATTTGAACCCTCAGAAGTTTCACCCCTCTACGGCTCGTGCCACACCAGCTAACCCAAACTACCCGTAACATATTTTCAATTTAATAAACTTGAAAGCCCACCCTTTCGCTTGAAACCAGCTCGCCCAGGGGTGGGGGCGATAATTCCGAAAACAAATGAAGACTAATGAGGGGTGTGAGGAAAAGGGTTCGCAAGGAGAGAGTGGAGACGAAGACTGAGACGAAGCAAGAGAGCCGCTACCCTTTAAAGGGTGAGAAATGCTAAGCTTAAGCGTTACGACCCCATGGGTAGTTTCCTTCGGTAGCTATATTCTAAGCTATTCCAAGGGGTCCCTTTTAAGGGATGACGTATTATCAACTATCATGCTTCGAACGTGCACGCTCACGGCTCACCCTTTCGCGTACGTCAAAATTTACCCAACGTTAATCAGGTGGTCAAAATTCAGGATTCTACGTAGAATGGATTTTGGTATTTTATGCGCAATGAGTTTGCGAGTCGGTTGAATTAATCAGCTAAAAATGACATTGATTGGATTCTTATTTTAATTAGCGGTTCTCGAAATGGACTAGGTTAGTCGAAATCAAAGATACCACGTGTTTGCAGCGGGTGGGGCTTTTTTAATTAAACTGGTTGAAACCATAATGAATTATCCAAAATCCTTGCTGGGCAAACAAGCGCCGAGACTAAGACTTCCCGTGCTTTACTTCGAAGGCTTTAAAGAGGTATTAAGTGAAACTCGGTAGGCCCCCAAAAACCTAAACCTAAAGAGAACTGTAAATCCGGGTTCTCTTAAACTCCCGAATCCTAAAACACATAATAAATTAATTCTCGTATTATCTCGACTCTCTCTCTCTCTCTCCCTCTCTCTCTTTTTCCCTGCCTCTTCTTATCTATTTAAATCTATGCAAAATAGGCGCCTAAAAACCCTCTCTCAAGGTGCTAACCCTTGCACAACGAGAACAGCCTTGCTCTTTCCTCGCCTCTTGTGCCTCGCTACTCGCGCGTTCTTCCGCTAGTTATGGGGGTGTGGTGTCGAGGTTGGCGGACGGGGGGGTTGAGCAAGGTGGCTGTACGAGGGTGGCAAAAGGAGTCTTTACTCGAACCGAGCCCAACCCGGCCCAACCCCACTGCTCCTGTTCTCATTATCGCAGCGTAGCAACCCCTAAAATGCCACCCCAAAGGTCCCCCTCCTCTTTTGCACCAGTAAGTGTCACCCGTGGAAATTTCAGGAAATGGAACAGTACGTGCCTTGCCTGAGGTCACATGGCTCGTGGTTTTCTTTCACCCCTTGACGCCTCTATAGGGTCTTTAAAAATGAAAATAACAAAATGAAATAACAAAATGAAAAATAAACGAGAAGAACCAGCCAGAAAACCGTCATCTGGGTCGAGCCGGGTTAATGCATTGAAGCAGGATAACGAGTGCCAAGAAACACGTAGGTGTATCTCTTGTCGGAAGAAGGGGTGCCCCGTTATTGTTACCGCGGCAGTAAACAACCCTTACTCGTCGAACGAGACCTGATTAAACCGAGGAAACGAAACGAAAAGAATGAAAAGAATGGAAAGAATGAGAAACTCAACCCCTCCGCATCTGGTGGACGAAATCCGAGACAGAGTTTTACGAAGCAAAGGTTGCGGAATCAAAAGTGGACAGCCCCTGAAACGACGTTCCCTTACAAAGATCGTCCTGAGCTCTAGGAGTCTGTGAAAAGTCTCAAAATCTTTACGAAGTGTTCCTTTTCAAAGGAAAATTTTTCCGGGCAAACGAGACGGAAAAAGACTTTTAATTAAATCGTCCCTCTAGGTATAATAGGAACTCGGCAGATAGCCATCTTTATTTTTTCTCATTTATTGTGCGTGTATGATCTAACGACTACAAAGCAGCGAGTTGTTATTCTTCGTTTACTTTCATTTTTTAGTAAACGTTTCTGAAATTTCTTTCAATCCAACGATGTCGTACCTCGACGTTCAGCTCACTCGCCGAGAGGGAAATGAAAAGATGAAAAGTTCTCCTTTAAGAGCGTAAATTTATTGCAAAGCGATCCGAGCCAAGCCGGAGTCGACAGTTTTAAACGCGCTCCTAACAATCTCCCCCAAATGAGGTAAAGGCCACCTTATTGAAACAGGGGTTGCGATTTTTCCGCCCCTGGAGGCGGTTAATTGACACGGGAGGCTGAGGGTGACGGAGGGCAGCGAAGGGCGACCAACGGGGACTCTTGTTAACTTAAACCTCTCTTCCGGATTTTTCATCCCCTTAGCAAAACGCCAAGAGTCTTGATTGGGGCGTTTTTACTCCTGGATTTTAAATTGGACACTAAATGTACAGGTATACAATATATATACCTATACTATACGAAAGGCTTTACCTCACTCAGACGATCTTGTCTCATTCGATATCTTTTCACAATTACTCAACGCCCTACTGAGTTACAGAATACTTCGAGCTTATTTGACAAAACGGTAACTAGAAATGATTTCGAACAAATTCAGTATCACAGAATCGTGAACTTTGGTGAAAGTGAAAAATAAATAATTGAAACGAAAATTGAACTGGCTGTAAGATGATAGTAATGAGGAAGAACGACAGCTCGGTGAGCTTGATAAATATATAGTTGATACTAAAAGAAGAATAAAACTGAAAATATTGAAGATCCTCAATCATTTGACTGATGATTAGCGTAAGACTGTAATTAATAAATCAATGGCTTCCAGACGCAGGCTGATGCCTCGGGCTGACAATATTCTTAGCATTTGTGGAAACCCCTAGAATTCGTCCCTGCTGGCACTGAGGTGGGCCGAACGAAATTTAATAACAAGCCCCTAGTTACACCTCAATGGACACCTTAACAACCCCTGCTTGGGTCTCCTTTATCAACCCTTGGCGCCGGGATCTAATAAACCACCCCTTGAAACACACCCTTACTACACCGATGATACCCTCTTGGGATCACACGCGAGGATGGCTCGGGCTTCGGATCGTGAGGCGGGAGGCGGGAGAAGGTGCCTACTGCTTCGGGAGGGTTGGGGGTGGACGTAGTGACCGATACGAAGAGGACTGGACAGCGGCGCAACCTGTGTTTCAACCCCTGAACTGAATGACCGAAAGGGTTCGTCGGTTAACGCGGAAAATGTAAATTTCAGTACCACATATCGTATTCCCCTTTTCAATCCCCAAAAAACCTACGCAGGTACGAAAGTACAGCTTTACACATTTTTTTAGAGTCAATTCAAAGATTCAGATTTCATGATTGATGATTTCATGAAAGACATTTTCGAATTTTTATAGTATTCTTGGATTTGCGATTATTTCCCTCGCCTCTAATTGTCCATGACGCAAACCTCTGTATGAGACTATGGAAGACAACTTGTTGATGATGCAAAAATGATTTGAGGGTTCGATTTTTCCCCTTTTTTCTTTTCTCGCCGTCTGCAAGTTCGCGATTTGACAAAAATAAATTGTAATTTTAGAATTTTGTTGATAAAAAAAATTGCCCGTGAATTGAATTTAGCGAACAAAGTCATCTGGCTTTAATAAACAACAAGTAAAATTATAAATTGCGGCGGAATTGGGCTCACGGATGCGAGCGTGGCGAGCTTTCATTGTCGTTGCCGTTTTGATCGTGATTGTGGGCTCGTCGGTGGGACCGGGTGAGTATTAGTGAATGTGAGTACGGGTGCGGGAAGCTGGGTCGCTGAACAGAGGGTGTGTTAAGCCGCTTATCATGCCGAAACAATACACTGTCGGTGCACCAATATCACTTCCCACTCACCGAGGCCCCCGCTTTCGTCAAAATTCCGAGTTCTAAGCGAATTCGAATAAAATAGAAACCCACTTTCGATCTGGTACTGTCACCGAACCAGAAAAGGAAATCTAACAAAATTGTGATCTTTTAGCAAAAATCGTTCTTCACTTGTTTGGCGAACTTTGACAATTTTTATACACCTCTATCGGCACGATATCTGTGGGTTGAATTGTATTAGCAGATTTTTATCCATAGAGAGAAATTTGGACACAGATCACGAATGTCGAGGATATGTGTACGACTTGAAAATAGAAAGTTCTTCAGCTACAAGAACCCTAAATGACAAAGAGCCCGAGTTAATCAGACTCTCCGGTACTTAGACTCGAAGTCAAAACTCAATTTTGACTTGGCAGTTACCGGTGCCGCTCAATTTTGACACCCTTCGTGAGACGAAGACAACTGAAGCGTCGCTGTCGCAAGGGCTGTAAACTTAGTTATCAACGAAGCCCAGACCAAGAAGTCGTTTACCAGTCACTCGCTCAGGATGGTGTAACTTTCTATTTAGTTTGAAAGAGAAAGAGAGAGAGAGAGAGGGAGAGTGTGTCATTTTTGACAACTGTCACCCGTCGAGGAGTCAATACAAGGGTTGAAATATAACTTGTAGATTTTTAACGTATTTCAAGAGACTCGAGACTCACCAGTTAATTTGAATCCCAGGGGATCCTGTGGATGTCCAAAAGTGAAAGGACGAGGCCCGAAGTGAAACGGATGAAAAGCTTGATGTCCTGAAACAGGACATTGCGTGAATTTCTTGGAATAAACTTATGGTCCATCAATCATAAACTATTAAAAAAACTAAATCAACTCAGTTATTATACCTGAAACAAAAAGGAATTGATACTCACTTGTTTTCGATCTGGGCTCCCGGGGACCATCAACAGTGACTTTAATCGCCTTCGACAAGGTTGCTACCTGGGGTGGTGAAGTCTGCAGCATTATCGTCAGGGTGAAACTCTTTCCTGCATCAAAAATTCTCAACATCAGGGAAATAAAAATGGATTGTTGATGCTTTAGAATCTCATCCCTGTATTCCTATCACGCGGTGATAAATGAAAATGAATAAATCGACATTTGGTGGAAGACATGTGAATGTGCGATTGTGTCTACCAGTGAGTTGTCGAGGAGTTGGACGTGCCAAACCAGAACTATAACATGTGTTTATAGCATTAGCATATTCCCGTTGGTTGCCTCCATCCGCCCCTCCCGACACTGTGGCGCCATCCGACTACCCCTTACTTCCGGCACATTTATGTTTTGTTTCCACCAAACGTGACACGGTGCAACGCGTTACTGAATGCACATCCTGAAAGCTCTTCAGTGCGATGATACTGATGGCCCAAATATACTATCAGCATTTCGCTGGGGTTTCTCATACCAAAATGGTCGTCGAGCATAGGTGTGCAAAGAGGGTTAACGAAGATCTGAATTCGGGGTGAAAAAATGACTTCAGTTTTTCAAATTTATTTCTGCATGGTCAGTCAGGTAATTGTGGTAAGATATGAACCCTGTTTGATCACGAAGCCACCGTACTGCGTGGGGAGTGACGTGCGGGATGTAAAATTTACCACCTGCTGGTGATAAAAAGATTGGAAAGTGAGGCTGAAGCTGGGGGAAATGGGAATAAGCACCTTGCGGCCGTGTGGATTGGATTTGAATAATGGAGAGAAACAGTGCACGGAATACAGCTTGCGAAGTAACGCGACCCACCGCGAGCCACCGCGAACCACTCCGCTTGTGGGCTAGCCGAGAAACCAAACTTTTGTTCGCCGCATTTTTATGCTTTTTAATTCGTTCCGCGGTTGAGTTATGGCTCCGTTTGGAATACTATTCCTTTTCTCCTCTTTTCACCTTTCCTTACCCTACTCGGTCTTGCTCTTCCTTTATACATTTCACCAACGGATCAGACGCAACCCCAGGCTTGCCAAATTATTTAATTCTAATTGCACGCTTCATGGCTTCAACAGATCGTCCATTGAGTTTTCCTGGGATCATTATTCGGAATTTTACTGCAATTAGGTAAAATTCAAACTAATCATCCATAAGCCCACGTACTCGGAAATAATGCCAACGTTTTCACGCACAGAATGCACGGACCTCTGTGAGTTCTTTGATCCTGTGTTCAAGCTTCTCGGTTTCCGAAGCCTTTCTACTTTCTGGAAATCATTCG
The DNA here is from genome assembly GCA_963992785.1 of Tenthredo livida. NCBI lineage: Eukaryota > Metazoa > Arthropoda > Insecta > Hymenoptera > Tenthredinidae > Tenthredo > Tenthredo livida. The sequence continues at coordinate 8,720,556 of OZ023066.1, read as the reverse complement.
CGAGTCGACGGCATATAATGGCGTCGATCCATAGGGGTGGGAAAAAAGGATGGGTAGTTTTATTTTATAGCAGATGACAGGGAGCGGAGGGTTTTCACGGTGAACCACGACATTTAACAGCTTTACGGCCCAGCTTCTGTCGCCAATGTCGCCGCTACGCCCTGCCACAGAAAATATCCAATGAAACGGATGCCCCGAATATCCTGGCGAGCAACGATGATAGAGAACAAAAACAAAACATGAGATAGCCCCGGAATTACTGAGGGATAGAAAAATCTAGATAAGAGGAAACGGAAACGGAAGAGGGAGAATTGCAGGCGACGAGTCTGCAACGTCCGCGACCGCTTTGTCACTATATCACTTTGTCACCCTTATGCCCAGACTGATTTTTTCCTCACGAGTTTTTTCGGCTCTATTTTAGCATCCCGAGAGATGATTCGTGAAGAGTTTCCATCTCGGGATTTAGATCCTGATGGTTCGGAGTTATGCACTCCCATGATTTTACAGTGGAAATCCCTGATAACTTGATTGAATCTTGTGTTACTGGGTCAGGGAAGACTATATGTTAACCTGTAGCTGGGTAAACGTGTTATGTAACATATGGGACGAAGTTGAGTTGAAATCCTAACTATGTGGAGTTCCGTTTATGGTTGACGTTAATTAATATTTTTTTCTTTCGCGAAGAACGCCGAAGGTCGCCAAAACGCGCACGACTCCACTAAGTATATCACGAGCACCAAAATTGCGGGGGAGTCGTTCTTCCAGCGTGTTACACATAATGCCTCATAAACACCCCAAAATGCCGCCCCTCCCCCAATTCCCCTTGAACCTACATCCCCGCACGCTTCCCTCAACGCCTGGCAACCCTCGAAACCGCTTCTCATCCCTCACCTACGGGACCACAGCAATAAACTTTGGCCTTGTTAGGATTTCGCGACAAGCCTAAACGCCCGCCGGAGAAGCCAGGTTGGTTGAGAATTACAAAAATTGAACAAAAATTACGCGAAACATTAACGAAATTGTTAACCATATCCCGACGTACACTATCCATAAAAACAAAAGGAGACGAAATAAAAGAAAAAATAAGTTCTTCTCGTTTTGGAAAGACTCCAAGGAAACCCGTTCACAATGTGGCGAATAAAGTACCCCACATTTGGAAAGATCCCATCGATTCTGTCTGCTTATTGCTATTCTGTTCTACCCCTATCTCTAACGTCTAGACCTTATTTTTTAACGATTGAAGCTTTCATAACGGAATCATAGCAACGGCGAGATGAAGTGACGGTTTGGTATTTCCATTTTTCGGAGTCAGAGGTCAAGATTTAAATAATTACTGCTGCCCATCTTACGCGCCTCGGGCGAGGACAGTTTATGAAAACGTCAGCATTCAACTTTTGAACAATTTCATATTCACCCCAAGTTTACTCAGGGATCATACAGTGTTAAAAACTCCCCTGTTTGCCACCCGAGCTAAAGGAGGCGAAGAACGGGGGTGTGTTTGCTACTGCACTGTTATTTCAGGGTGTTTGCAGTGTTTTAAGATTCTGACGTTTTGACTACCCGAATCGTTGTTGAGGGACAGGTACACTGGATTGCGTGCTGGAATATTTTAAAAATATTCACAAGAGGGAGAAAATATCAGTGGTGAGATACTCGGCTAAAATAATTTCACAAAAAACTTTCCGCTAGCTAACGGATATCAGATCAGATACAATATTCCTCGAAGTTAACTATAGTACTACCCTACGCTGCAGAATACTATTTTTACCTATTTGATATCGCAGATCTAGCAATCTGCCAATTTGTCTGAAAAGCAAATTACGCTACGGAAGCGAATTGATGAATTTACAACGGCGTGGTAAGTTTCGCAATAGAAATTGAAGCTAACTATGTTACTTAGCCAATCAGCGAACGGACATATGTCCACATGACTAATCTAATGGATTTACCGGTGCGAAACCATCGTCCGTTACCCACGTTCGTTGTATTCCATATTCATTATATGTATGTGTACATACATGATCGTGCTGCAGGAGGATATCGTCGATCCAGAGTTTTTTCGCTTAGAAACGATCGCAGTACAAAACGTAGAATTATTTTCTGGTGCATAAAACGCTGAGGAACGGACGTTTCGAGTGACGGAAAATAATGTGTAATCCGTATACGATAAAACATCGGTGGTGCAGTCAACTGGATCCAATCCTAGTACATACCTGGTCTGAACCCACGCAGGTGTATCGACCTTCTGCTATACCGCCTCACTTCCAACCTCGTGAGACTTAGGGGAGATTTAAAATTTTTAATTTTTAATTGGGAAAAAAGTCTCCGCCATCCTCCGTTTCTCGATCTATATGTAGTCCGACATTAGTCGCACCGACGAATAGCTAGGTACGTACGCATAAATCCTGATTCGATAAATCATAATCTGCAGACTCACTAGCAGTTGAATCTTCAAAGTGGTAGGGATGAAAAAAAAAAACAGGAAAAAAAAAAAGAGATCCCTTAATCACCGGGTTGGTCAATTTAATTAAGTCCACGTAGCTCTTCGGGTTATATGAAACTTTAATTTATACATGGCTTATTATTTGGGCCTGTGTGTAGTCTTTGATCGAAGAAGGCACATGAGGCGAGAACAAAAAACCGGAAAAAATAAAAAAATAAAAAGAAACAAATAATGAAAAAAACGCAAAGACGAGTCGTGGCACAGATTTTCTCCACCGCGACGACCACCTCGTTAGTCGTTACCGGGTTTGTGTGTGTGAGTCTGCGTATGTGTGAGGTTTTTATTTTTTTGTTTCTTTTTTTGCATTTTTTTTTCGTTTTCATTACGTTTATTTTTTTACTCCAGAGCCACAGGTTGGCCCGCAAATTCACACGTCCAATCATACCAACACTCACGCTCGCCTACACCAAGACTTCGGTAACAGTGTCACAGTCGGGGGACCCTGGTCGGTCGGTGTAGAAAAAATAAAAGGACTGGTTTTTTTTAAAAGGGCGACAGATTGTACGTCAACCCTTCTCAACCTGGACAGTTCTTTCGAGTTATTAAATCATTCAGGCTCATTCGTGGAAGAGCGTTTTATTTTTCATTATATTCAAGGCATATAATTTCGTCGTTTTGTTCTTTAATTTTTCATCGCATTTTTTTTTTCTAATTTAAAAAAAATTTTTTTTTCAATTTGACTCTTTTTTCATTTCTTATTCAGCGATTACATAATCCGCTGACATTTAGTGTTGCAAAAATTTCACACATATAGGTAAGCGTAAATAATATATTACATGATATTATTACGAAAAAACGTATTGAGTACCTAGGACGCGATTCACGACGCACCAGCTCACGATATAATTCAGGATCAGGATCTACCGCGCATATACCTACCTACTGTCGATATTGCGTACTAGCTGAAATCTCCCTGGCTCTTTTAGCCTCTGCCCTCGAACAGAGAACTGCGAACCGTCATAAAACATCAGTAACTCCGGTATTTATGCGATTCGTTCGTCGTTTTGGACGACGCTACCCGGTCCACACATACACACACGTGGATGGACGCAACTCCTAGTCGTCGGAGGTTGACGCTAATCCTCACCGGTCCGAGGTAGAATGGCAAAGCAGCGAGAGCGAGGCGAGGGATGCGAGCCATGATGTACACCCTGCGTCGCTACGATAATATTTCCCGTTTCTAGAGACCCCGGAACTCGCCAGATTTTCAACAACCTTTAGTTTTATTTTCATTTATTTATTCGTTTATTTATCATCATATCTATTCCTCGCTACTCCTGGTTGCATCGCATCATAAACTACCCCTAAATTATCGCACCCATATATTTCAAGACGATCGAATGTGTAATCAGACATTTATGGATATCAGAGTAAAAAATAGCGGATTACTACATTCACCCTGAGGATTAATTGCAAATTTAAGATTCACAGATTTTGAAATAAGGAAACTGCCTTTGAAATTGATCAACATTTTTGGGACATCTTCAACTATCAATCAAATCTCGGAGCTCAGTTTCCTTTTTGATTTCATGAAGAGGTAGGTACAGTCTTCTTTTTCGTCTTATAACACATACCTATTATTGCAATTGTTCAATTGTTATTATTCTACAAATGAACTTTTGCCACCGCTACGCTACTGACTCATACAAATTATTTGCTACCCTTACGACTATAATTTCGAAGCTGTCTCTTAAGTAAAGCATGAAATCAGCACGTACGCGTTTGTTGTAAAAATCAATGGTTCGCAGAGCGTATCACTTGCGCAAATGATCGTGAAATAGTAATTAACCCGGCTATTTAATACACACATCAGCTATTGCTCTACAAAAGTGGAAAGTTGTAGATGTAATGGTCGTGAAAGTCTTGTTGAAGTGACGAGGTACTAAAAAATGACTATTTTAAGAACGATTCGAATAATCAGTTGAAGAAAACTGCAGTAATATTGGTAAGCAATTTTTGGTGAACAACAGTGCATAATCCCTTACGTGTAAAATTCTCGAACGTCACGAGAGCCAGAGCTTTATGCCCAAACTGCGGCGGGCAAACAGATTTATAAAATAATTCTTAAATTTATGTTGTTTGTCGTGTTATACCACACCCACACCTTTACAATAACGTAAAATATCATACGAATACCGAAAACACGATGGGATTTGAAAATGTTTTTGAAATTTTACGAATTACCAGATTTCTAACAACAAATAAATTGTTGATAAATCATCCGAGGGTTTTTATCAACGCAATTTTAAACCGTATGATTATTCCTATATTCAATCATTAATCTTTATCAAGCATATATATATATCTGTCAACAATCTATTCCAAATTTATGCCGATAAAATTTGAACTAATTTATCAATTGTCATTTGACCTGGTGCTCATACCTAAACATTGTTTAATGGTGATTTTTCAAATAGTTATCCAACAGGCTGCAGTTATTCTCGTCCTACAAATTGACCGGATTAAAATATATTTATATCTTATACAAGTACCCTTATTGGGGTAATGGTAACATGGCCAGTGAATCGGGTTCGTACGATCGATTCAAGTTTAGGCTCACTTTACGTGTCTAACTATAGCCTTGAGCTAGGCTCGTCTCGCTGGTTGATAGTTAAGAGATGGCAGTAATGCAGTAATGAGAGCTTATTGCCATGGAAACCAAAGCCGCTTACAGACAGCCACTCGCCGGAACAATCCCTATTCCAAATACCCGATTCCCCGTAGTACGGTAAAATTCTGAAATCGTTTGATTGCCCTCTAATGATGTGTCCTTTTTTTTCAATCATTGAAGCGCGTAGTTTTTTTCTTTTTTTTTTTTTTTGCTGATCTTCGAACATTATTATTTAAACAAAAACGCAAAGTGCAGTAATTTCGCAAATAGATTGTCGAGAATCTTGATTGCAGAATTGGGAGCCATTTGAAAGTGGAATTTTCCCTATAGCTAGATGGTTTGTCTTTTGACACGCAATTCTGGCAATCTGAGGCTAAGAGGTTGGAAAATGTCCCTGGGACGTGAACCATTACGGTTGACAGTTAAAAAATCTGAAAAACCATCCCCTTCCTACCCCATCCTCTATACGCCTCGAAGAGGGTGGATTTCGTCGTTCATCGTCTCCCCCGATCTAACTGCAATTTCCTTTTCCAATTTACCATAAACAAGCCGACAGCCTCGTCGTTAAGCAATGCCACCACCACCTCTGGCTAAGTATCTATCCGTGGCTTCTCATACCTTCGTGTGGAATTTCACTTAATTTTATTCCCAGAAAAAAAGAGGTCAATGGGTATGTGAATGGATGCGAAAGAATAGAACGGGGGAAAAAACGGGGGGTTTCGAATCTAGCCCTAAAAAAATACCGTAGAAATTCCATATAAATTTTTTTGCCTTTCGGGGACAGATTACAACTTAAGACGTGGTGATAATTGCCCAAATTTGTCACGTGTCAGAATTGTGGTTTAATTTAGGTAGCAACGTAAGTAAGAGACGCCGAACGTCGCTTCTCGACGGGGCTCAAGAATTGTAAGAGATAAATTGAGAGGTAGAGGTAGATATAGGAGATTCTAGCATCAAAGAAGACGTTGGCCTTTTTGTTGGCAAGCGAATAAATGATATTACAGAAGGTCGGCACCCCCTTGAACGTAAACTTCGGGGGTGTCAAGTTTCCCGAAAGAAAAGTAACGCGCGAGCTTCTGCCCTTAGGCGCTTTCTTTCCTGACGCATTAACTACTCGTAATGGCGCCGATTATTAGGATATATTATTCAGGTGCCACGCGCGACCCGGGCTTCTTTTTCCTTGAGGGATGGAGCCACCGTTGCTCTAGCAAAGGAGCCTTGAATTATTGACGAAGGTCTGGAATTAAAAATCCTGTGTCCGCCGACAGACGGATGGATGGAGGGGGTCGGGCTCCGGTATTTGTTGAGTGAATTAAAAATGAGCCCGAATAAGGACCGGGCGATAGAGAAATGAGGCCATCTGGGAACCCCCTTAATGTACCCGCTGAATCATTCATTCCCCGTAGATACCCCGAGAATCTACATCACCGAAGCAGATTTTAAAAGACGTCACGGTTACCGGACTGCTTGTCTTTCCCGAAGTGCATTTCAAACATCTTAACTGCGTATGATCAGGGGGATTCGAGATTCGCGGAGAGTTTTGGAATCGACGAAATTAATTGCCGTGGCTTTTACTTACCTCTTCCGCTTCTGCCGACGAACCTCAGGTCGTTAAACTTGGCGACCTGGTTCTTCATGAGAGCTGTCGAGTTCCTCAGCTCAGCGCAACAGTTTTCGTCATTTCCAGCCCGAACCGTTACCAGGGTGCCGTCGCCAACTTCCCCTAAAGCTACCACTTTGAAGGCAACCGGTAAGGTCTTATTCGACCTCCAGTGCGACGGCAGAACCGTGCAGACAACGTGTGGGCATCCTTGTTAAGGGACAGATCGTTTTTGGTGTTAATTTTTGGGGTAGTAATTTAAGGCCGGGGGAATGGACAGGGGCATTTTTCCCGATCACCAAACTTCAAAGGATGTAGGGTGATGTTCTTCAGGGTAATTCTAGAAGAGAATTCCATCCCTCTCTCTCGAAAATTATACTAGTTGATCTTCCAAATTGTAAAGTAAATCATGTCTACTACAGTCTTCATCATTTTCCATGAAACAAAAAGTAAAAAATAAAAATAAGGAAATCGTCAAATCTCACCGGTCCTGATCAATTCCCCCGGATGTTCGGCTAGCAGTCCATCCAGGGTACGTTCGACGAGAAGATCTGCACTTGGCGGATAGTCGGGGAGATGATTTCCGCCTTGGGTACCCTGAGGAGGAACGTCGTTCGCCAGGTGCATTCTTCTCCTGGAGTATACCCGTGGCCGACGACCTCTTGTGCTGGCGCACGCCACGGTAGAATCTCTATATTCCAAGCGAGGAGGGCGATCCTCCGAACGCACGTCACGTGAAGGATTCGTCATGAGAACGGACTGCTGTACATTCCTTCGCAAATTAATTCATCTTCGATTCTTAAAGGTCCGAATAGTTGCCGGTTTAATTATCTTCTTTATTTGGTGAAGCTTGCTATTTAGTTTTTTATAAAGTTTTTGCCTCTATTTTATCCCCCGACTGTTGAACGTTTCTCGAGAAAATTTTCTCCGTGATATTTTACGATTGAAATTAGGTCGGCTTGATCCTGGCGAGGATTATTCACGTTTGAAGAGCACCGATTTTCTCAATCGGTCCCGACACACCAATATATCAATCGCTTCCCTCGGGAATTAGATTTGTTCCCGGCTGTAACATTACGTACAAAACAGACGCGATCGGGGGACGCCTGGTACTCCTCCTCCAGCAGCCTTTGATCCTTATTTCATTATCCTTAGACAGAGCTGAGCGGCCGTTTGCAAATTCTTCAAACTCGACTGCCAAGTCGCGGAGAAAATTCGTTTTATTGGAATCGACGAGATTTCTGATCTCCCTTTTCAGGATTTTTGCTTCGTTGATTTTCTTCTTTCTCCACTTCTCTGCCTCCCAGCATTCTAGTACCGTTGTCCTCGATGGCCTCTTGTCTTCCGCCTCCTTGCCGTTGAAGAGATTTTAGTTTCTAATTAATCGGAGAACACGTCACCAAACTACGTCTATCGCACACACCACTTTTCAATGAAATAATTCTGCAATAGTGAGAAACTAATTTCATTGAAATATTTTTAAACCAATATCGTCTCTTCGCTCGATATTAAATCTTCACGTTTCCGCTCACAGGTAGATCAAATCTTACCGATACAATTACCCGTCACTATATTCTCCCACAATTATCGATATATATCTCTTCTGGTGAAACAAGCCGCGGTTCTTCGGATCACAACATATTTCGAAAGTGAAGAAAAAAAAAAAACAGGAACCACCCGAAACTTTTGAAAATTTGATAAAAAAATAGAAAATAAAAAGTTTATGCACTAGTTTTATTTCGTTCTGAAGTTTTGTCCGGATAATTTTGAAATTCCGTTGAGTATGACCACAGTTGAGAAGTTGTCACGGGTCCAAGTCAACCGGAGCACGAGAATAAGGGTAAGTCTTGCGGCCGGTGGTTGCGTTTGGGTTTGGCGGTAGAAAGTGGCGGCTTCTGCGGTAGAGGTGCGCGGTGTGGTTGCGGTGTATTTTTGAGGCCGCCGCTCCCAGCCCCCGACCCCCGACCCCCGACCTCCGACCCCCACCACCGCCACCACCCTAGGCGCCGCGACGCTGGCGGGGCTGCTTTTTCACGCAGAGGGGAAAAATCCCGCAGGCGGGGAATCACCCTCGTGGTACTCGCGTTGTCACCGCGACCAATACTAGTGCAGATGCAGTGCATGAACTTCGATTATGATGCCGATAGTTATGATGATGAAGGCGTTAATTAAAAACCATCATCACTTGCACAGAGGATTATTCAGGTGCCTATGGTCACTCGGGGGTTAAGACGCATCTTTACACTCGGGAATTGAAAGTTCCTGAGGATTCCTGCAGATCATCGATGGAAAGTATCGGGCTATTACGAGATTCCAAAGTTTCTTTTCGGAGAATTCAAGGCGACACAAATTTTGACGATTTTTTAGTTGTGACTTTATTGTCTTCAATTAACTCCACTGATGTCTAGCTGAATTCCTTTTTTTTAACTAGCACAATTTTTATTCAACACTTTTCTTGTTTTTCATTTTTTGCTGCATATAGGCATTTATCCATATCGGAGCTTATCTATACGGTAGATTTTTATCCTCTGGTACAGGAAAATTGAATGAAATCTGTGAAATGAGTGAAACAAACTTGTAGAATTTTTTTCACTCCGAATTAAAAAAAAAAAAAAAACTTACATTTTTCATTTCCACAAAACTTTTCCAAACTCGATCACATCTTGCGTACAATAATTTGCAAATCACGTGAGCTAAATTTTTGACCAATTCTAATATTTAATTTTTTCGATTTTTTTCCCCCTTTTTTTTCAAGCTCCTGATATTCCCCTTGCGCAGTTTTTATGTTCTACAACTGTTTCACGTCCCACTTGGAACAACACTGCGAAGAAAGGAAAACAAAGACAGTTGAAACCCTAGTTGCGTTTAGCGTCGAGGAATAGGGGTGCGCGTCGGTGGACGGTAGGTTGGGGTGCCTGGGGGATGGGGGACGGGAGGCTAGGGGGCTTATGGGTGGGGGTGGGGGATGATTCCGAAGCTATACAGTCCGCGAACAGTAACTAGAACTAGTTACTTTCATCGTGCGAACATTGACACGGCCATAATATATGTTACGCGATTTTTTAAAGCGATAAAATTTTCGCGACGTTCGGATCGGATTACGCGTTCAAAAATCGTAGAAGACAACCTGATAAATTATTCATCGCAACTATATCAGCTATCCGAAGCCGAAACTACTGGCAAATATTATATAGAAATTATGTAGTAACAAATCCTTAAAACTTTTCATGCGGGGTTTAATTATTGACTTTGAAAAATCTATACCACTATCAGTTTGTCCGTGTTCAGCAAAAATGCCTGTTCCCCCTTGAATCCATCATCGAAGAGGACTTCATTAGCGTTCACATATCCTCGATTTACTGTAAAATTGATGAACCGCTTCAGGCTGATTCCACGTATAGCGATTATCGGCAAACATAGAACGTAGGATATGCGTGAGCAAACAAGCAAAATAATTCACCAAATTTCAAAAGGGTACAAAACGAAATTAGTTGGTCCGCGATATCACTTTCATATAAGACATTAACATAATGAACTAAAAATTGTTTTCCTACGATTGACCTAACACGACTGACGACCGATGTCACATCCCTTACGTATATCACTCTTCACCTGCACTGATTTAACGTCAAACAAAAATTCAAGCGGGAGAAAATCACTGGAAATTTGGGATTGAGCACAAAAGCGATAATGAAATATCAGGATCTCGTGGATGCGAACGATCAGTTTATTCCAGTAAACGGAATAAAACGAAATGTAGAATTATTTCTTCCTAAATATGTACCGCATTGCACAAAATACTCTTTGGCTCTCTCGACGGCTAGTATAGCACTATTGATCATCCGATCTGTACCGAACTGGCAGAACCCTAAATGAGAACCCCCCGTAATCCACCCCTACGTATGTAACAATGCGTGCCCCCTGCATCGCGCCCCTGGGCCACGAAAAAGTAGTCACACCATGAAGGGCATAGATTCTCTTCCCACCCGTCGATTCTCAGCTACTCTGTCAAAGTTTCATTCTGATTGAAAAGAACGGCTCGTGTTATGCGACGCGTGGATCCAATGGCCATCGAGCAAAGAGCGATACTTGATTGAAAGCGTGTATACTGTATACAAAGCTCGATTAGAAATGTGACGAATCTGCAACGACGTGTTATCGGTTTGATATTTGCCGATTTTTTGCTCTATCAATATTTTTTTTCAAAAAGCTTAGTCATTCTGCCGCGTCAATTGGATGATAAGATTTTTGTTAATTCAACCCAATATCTACTCTATTGCGGGAGTTTCATTGCCGATGGATTTTTGTGTGCAAATTAATTGGACCAATTATGGGGGTCGACCAATTACCTGCTGGCAACCAATTAGATCAACCGGTTTACCTGGCACAAGCTATATATATATATAGTATATATATACAGTTTGTTGAACATCAACAAATAATTTGATTTAACGAATTCGAGTAGAGAATATAAAAAAAATGAAAAGTATCGGTATGGATTTTAATAACAAATAAAATTTGACTATAAAAACGACTATAAATTCCATCGCTTGTTATACCGTATTAGTTACTTTTAATCCGAAAATATTAATCGTACATATCGTTATTGTTTATTTTAATCTGTTTTACTATGTCCAAATAGCGTGATTATATCCGAATACAGATACCTGCAGCCTGGATGTCTGGTTTCAAACAATTCACAAAATGAATATAAAAGAGAAAAAAAATAAAAAATTCGCTGGTTCACACTCACTCGATTAACACATCGCGGATGAGCAAGCAGACAAATGCACGTACTTTGACATTTCGGAATAAGTACCAACGCCGCACAGGACACAGAAACAGTTGGGAAAAAATCACTAAAAAATTGGAGTATCAAAAACTGGTATTCACTTTTTGGCTATCACGCCATCATCCCCTTGATCAATGTTTGATGAAAATTCTCGTGATCAACTGACGACACATTGTTGAATGTATGGGTTCAGCACAAGTTAAAAAATTTCATTCACAAACCGACGAGAGGAAATCGTTTATGCAATATCGTAACTAGTTCGCCACTGCTTATCCGTCAAAGGGTTAACGCGAAATTCGCAAAAAATTTAATCGCACAGTTTGCACATGGTAGCGGACAATTCTCGAAAAACTCACAAGTCGTCGCGACGTCTTGGGGGTGTCGTAGTAAAAGTTTGGAGGGGGTGAATATCAGGGGTCCAAAACGAGGGGATGGTGGATAGAGAAGGCGAGCAACGGTGGAGGCGGTGCTGGAGGCGGATCACAGTTTTTCCCGGGGTGCGCATGCGAACCTTTTTAAACCCCACCAACGCCGCCACCACCTTGGCTTGGTTCTTAAAGGCTTCTTAGGGTGAATTCTGTCCTCCCGCGGCGCGAGAAAGTCGCGGTACCGCGGTGGTAGGGGAACGAGTGACTTTCTACGACGCGGGGAGGATTGAGGGCTGGAAGCGTCTAGGATGTGGTGCTTGCGGGTTGGCTTCGGCGTGTTACCTAGAGTCGAAAAGGTTTCACGAACTTGCGAACTTGGATCAAAGAATTTCACAATTTCTCCATTTTTTCATAGCTGAAATTTTTTTTTTCTTTTTTTCATTTTTTCATTTTTTTTTCCATTCACTGTTCAATATTCACATTTCATAACAACTGTACAATAAAAAAACTAGTCAATTTAATAATAATGGAGTATCTCGTATGGGAGAGATTATACTGGCATCAATACACTGTATGGGGAAAAAACTGGAGAAATTTGATCCGGTTGCAAAATATAGTGAAATTAAGAAAACCATCTACGTTGTAGTATATATAAATTAGGGTCTCTCGATGGTAGACAGCAATGTAGATATAATAATATCGTATTTTTCCACACTGCGTGCGCAAAGTTCAATTTTGCGCACGCTTCGCGTGCATAAAGTTCAACTTAACGCGCGTTGTGTTGAAAAATAAAGTTCGATACACGTGCGAAAGATGATTCTCGGACGAGTGTGATTGTCACCCTCACTTCGCTCGGGCGAAAAACTTCACACTCGTCCGAGAATCAACACTTTCGCACTAGTATCGAAAAGTACTATTTTCTTCCAGTATAAGGTCTTCTTTTTATCATATTTTGTTCAAGTATCGTGTCAAAAAAAAAGCAAAAACGACTCCAAAAGCGTTAACTTTCCTTTCGGATGTTCAAGAAAACCAAAGGAGTAGATTCTTCGTGCTGTCAGTTTTGGTCTCGTCTAAGGTTGGCCCAAATCAGATTATACAAGAAATACACGTCGGGGCTTCATCAGGTTAGCTGTATTACAGTCAGCCACATGAGCTTCCCCGAGTCTCGGCACGCGTGAATGAATGTCGATCACATATAGAGTCATATGCTATCGAATACTTCCGAAGAATTCTTCCGATATCGAGTAGGTTCCAAGTCTGCCCATGTATTCATATTAGTATGGCAAAAAGGAAGAAGAAGGACAAAATTTGCTCGGAAGTGTGTGGAAGAAATTCAAAAATTCATGAAAACGAATCTTCTATACAGCAAGTGCGATACTGACGTAAGATGTAAGGAGGGTTGGACTCGAGACCCTGGATATCGAGGCTCGTGGTGTGGCCTCGCAGGGTTGACGGAGTTGACGGGGAAAATAAGGAAGCAAATTACCCGGCCGCCAGCCACCTACCGACTTACCCCTTGGGGCGAGGTGTCGATATGACATGTAGGGACTACCAGTCGACGTCTAGGGAAAGAGGAGTGAGTAGGAGAATAAGGAAGAAGGATGAAGAAGGACGAAGAAATAAGGAAGGAGGCACTCGCCCCCCAGGGTTTATTACAAGGGCGGAATCAAATACACCGGGTGTCAAAAAATGAAACGCCACCCCCGTCGACCCCCTTGACATCGTGCTTCTTTGCTGTACGAGAAAAACAGGGGATGAGGTTGCGTCAGGGGATCGTTGGCCTTTCCGAAGGAAGTTCAAGTCGCGGGGAAGAGGGTGAACGTTCATTTCTCGGAGATAAAAGTTGGATTGTTTTCTTTCGGGGAGATTCTCTATAACGTCACAGGGATTTTTTAATGAAACGGGCTGAGTACTGCCGCGATTTTTTTTTTCTCCCTACGTTGTCTGCCTCTTCCATATCCACGTCACCCTGCTGTCCGAATAGGAACAGAAGAAATAAGGAAAGAAGGAAAGAAAGAAAAAAAAAGCAGAATAATCAGAACTAAAATGCGACTTTCTATGCAGCCGCTATATACTTACGTGTACATTGCATTACATCGATTTGTTTTTTCCCCGCAACGGATCAGTGTGGAAAGTTGCATTTCGATCGTAAGTAGACGTTGGCCTTAATCGCCTCGATAAAATTATCGGTTATTTCTTTTTCCTCCCCGAGTTTTCCCACCAGCTAGTTTCACAACTCGACGCTGGATGATCGACCAATTATCCGATTAGATTGAAAACTTTTAATTGACCACTTGCGGATTATAAGTCAGTTTTTTTCTTTCCTTCTAAAAAATTTATTCATCCATAACATCAATTTGATGTATTCAGTAGAACAGTTTCGAGGACCAGCGAAAGATTATCGGTATCCTGGCTACGACTAACTAAGATACTAAAACAAAAGCGTAAAAAGACCTTCTCATCGTTTACATTAATTTAATCACCAATTTGCATGAATTTATAAAATTTTATTGAAATTCTAAATTTAATCTCCTAATTAATTAATGCCATTCTCAGCTCGTGCCTATTTAGGCTTATACCCGATTGAGGCATAGAAAACTACGCCCTTATAGGTCTACCAGGTCCCATTCTATAGTAGACACTTTCAAGGGGTTTTCACCCTTACGTTGGCACCCTATTTATGCACCTCCTTGGCTCTCGTTTGTTCCATAATCTTTAAGATTGGAAGGGTTGAAGCGAGGTGAATTTTGGATAGAAGATTATATTTTGTCCAGGGGTGAATTACGCGCCCTGAAAAGTTCTAGGGACCGGATGACCGTTTCCAGAATCCAAAAATCAGCAGGCTAAAAACCGATCTTCAATACATCGGATGGTTTTTTCGCGTGAACCTCAACCACCGAAAAACTCCTCCAACTAAGTGACGCGTTGAATAGCGAATAGACAATTGTTCTACTGACGTATACCCTGAAACGCTGTACTAAGAAGGCTTTAGACGAAATAAATGAATAGCGATTAAATATTATGACCGTCCTTGTCAGTTGCCGCGTAGCCCTCAACACGACACTTAAGATAATTAAAAGATTTCGTCAGTAAGTTGCTTACGGGATTGTGATTATAGATTTTACTTCATTTGCGTTAAAATCGGGGTTTCAACTTGGCCAAATATTTCGGATGTAATGTTGAATGAAAACGAAGAAGTACCTACAACAAATGACATAATTTATTTCTCTCTTGCAGTCGATATTAGGACAATTCTTGTATATTCGATCGTAAATTTCAAGTTGAAACATGAGATTTTTATTTTTTTTTGTTTCCAAATCATTAATAACTATCGCCACGCTGTATAGTCTGGTGCAAGAGACGTGAGAATAGACGCATTACTTCAAACAGTAAAAGGTTGGAAAGGTAAGGGTTGGCGTTATGAAATATGACGCAACCCCCACCCCCATGCTACGCCTTGACTCTTTTAGCCTTGCAGTTCAGGGTGGGCGAGCAAGTACCCTCGTCACAACTTCTTCGCAGTCTCCGAGCAACCGCCTTCTCTCCACCCTTACCGCCCCAATCCTCGCCCCTAGGGGTCCACATCCGCGACACATGTTCACACTATCGTCGAATTCTCATCCTCGCTTACACCCCCCGCTCCGCACGCTTAAGGCTGAATACGTTTAAAGATATTCTCCCGAAGGAAAAGTAGAGGGTGCAATTTCTTATCTATACAAAACTGCCCATAATACATGTAATACATATTGAAATTTCGATGTGTCATAGGCTGTTGTCCGATTGTTCATTCTTCTGGGTCCTTTTATATTCATCATTCAGGGGTTCTTGATGATTTTCAATAAATAAAAGCCGATAGATTACAAGAAGAAAAAATTCGGCTATAAAAATTCGGTCTACATTCCCATTCCGTATCCGTACCACGAGAGGAGCGTCATTTCCCTGGGGAGAATCTGCCGGAGAAGGGAAGCGCAGCTGGTCAGTGGACAATTCAAATCATCCCTTGGCCAGTTCTACACCACGTTTCCCTTGGGAATCGCGGCTGATGGCGCCGATACTCCTAATCGATCGTTGGCCAGCTATTCGGTAAGTTAAGTCACCGTGTATACAGGTATGGCTAGTAGGTATAGGTAGTTACGTACTGAAACATACTAGAATTTTCTAAAAAGCGAGTCATTTTTAGCGAGAATTATAGAAGCGTCGGATGTGGCAAATTAAGGTAGAATTATAATAAGAAAATAGCCATTTCCATCCTTAATGTAATCCGGCGGATGAGCGGACGTGAAATGTACGTTACCAGGGTTTACGAGATAATAGCTCTGCACGGTATGGAGTTGGCCCCTTGATCTTTAGAACCTTCCTCGCTGTCCCCAACCCGAGTATTCGGTATGAACGGTGTCATTTCGCGCGGAACTAACTACTAATGCTGTAATTTTTTTCGAGATTTTATGAGCGCAAATTATGGAGCTCGATTTGCATGGTAATAGAAGCGGGTGCGTCGAACCAAACTGTTTCATTCGTTGGAATATTCAAATTCAAATTCAAATAAACCCCTACGATATTATGACTAGCGAAAACGCGTCTCTTCTATGCTAATAATTGAATAAATCCGATAAATCCTCATATATAGAATAATGAACGAAAAAAACTAAAGCAAAAATCTTCCTCAAGCCAGACACAGACTTCGAACGTATCGTGACTTCAAAGTCACATCGCGCAGGCGTACGCCAATCAAATTATTCGAGACGTCAGAAGGTGTTCATAATTAATATTACCTCCAAGTATCGTACAACTTTGAGAGCATTAAGCTGCTCTTAGTACTTCGTACGAGTACTGGAATCAGCTGCCTCATTATTATTATTATTATTATTTTTGCAGACTTACTTCAATTTTGAGTTCAACATTTGTCATTTAACGGAGAACATTCTTCAGCGACTATAAGTGCGAAGTTTTATCAGTCCTAACAGCACCCTTACCTTGTCATCATATTTTTGCCTGTACAGCGAACACCCAGGGTTGGTTGTGACAGTTTATCAAATTGCGAAGCACCCACCTCAACATGTAAGACTCTAGAGCTACTAGCATCAAGTTCGGAGACATGGTCCACGTGGACAATGTCGCTACGAGGAGAAATTTCAAGACGCCGTTAACCGGGTCTCCCCATGATTCTGAGGAAGGGTTATTAAGTCGTGGACGGACTCACATCCGTTCGGGTCGAGATCCGGTTATTCTAGCTGGATGTTCGAGACTCACATTAGAATGAGTTGGTATCTCGTTATAACGAGAAGAATTTCCGTTTATGAAATCTAAAATCTATCTGAAGAATTAGAGGAGTGAAGTAACTCGGAGTCGCAGTTTCGGAATAAGTCTTTAATCTGAATTGAACATATTCAAGATGACCCTCAAAATGGGAATCGACACGTACTCTCAAGGGACGTGTAGTCCTGTTTCGCATTGGTTATATGCCTGCTACATGCTACGAGGGCGATATATGCTCTAGGCACCCGCACTACTCTCCCACACTTAGCCTGATTTTAAGAGACGCTCTCTCGAGGGTAGTTTTAAAATTCAACCCCCATACGCCTAGTTCGAGGGATTCGGGTCTAGGGGACCGCCTGGTCTGGCTACACACCGCTCATATCAATCTTCGGATCGATAGCTGACGTGTGTTCGGTTTAGTTACTTCAGACATATCATGCCTCGAGCTGGTCTCAACGGTTACATATATGGTCAAATTATTCTGGGATATAAGTCTCCGATAGAAATATGGAATCGATTAAATTCATCCCCTTTCAGAGCATTGGTTCATACTTTTTGTTGCAAACCTTAGGCATAAGGCTTCGTATCTATACACGTGAATGTTTGAATGAAGAGTAAAAAGTTTGTGAACACGTGACCTCGTCAAAATCGAAATTGGACCCTTTCCTGAATTTAGAAGCTTTCGTGAGCTTTCCCTGGAGCTCATCTCCCTTTCAACCCTTTTCCGAATGCCAACGTAACTTTTGCATCGTGTAACATACAGGCGGGGTTCTCCGCCTTTTCACAAAACAGCTTCTGCAGCTTTGCGTTCAAGCCAATGGCAAAGCACCTTTATCTTATTTATACGATCGTCGCCGAGCACGCTAACGAGTGAGTAGTTTTCCCTGTTTTCTTGCCTTGGCATATAGTACCGTCCCAATTTCATTTCGAGTTCTAGACTTCTATACTGGTCTCGTATTGTTTCACGACTATAGATTTCTAACGCTTCTGTCTCCAAGAATTTTCGGTTTTTGACTAAAAGACGAAAAGACTTGACTGAATTCTAATTTTTGACGAAAGTTTTGAATCTGCAGGCTTATCAGTTTATTCGAAATACGGAAAATCGAACAAACACGCACGTATGTGTGTATGTATGTACTACGAATAGGCAAATTTGGGGAAATCACTTTATCGCTTTGACAAACAACTGATATACCGCTCTCGTGCATCGCCACCCTATTCCAAGGAATAAATTCCTCAAATATTTATCCCTCCAGCCCCTAGTACTCATTCCATTTCCGTTTCACACCCACTGAGTATGTCAGCTCTGACGCCTATCGACGTTCGACAAATAACCTCTGTCGTAACGTCTTGCCTGTCTAAAGTCACACTGGTATTTCGAAAAAGAGACTAAAAATATTGCCGATCAAGATATGTCGCGTCATTCAACCACCGCAAAAATCCTACAACCCCTTCCCTTCCGTCGCTATTCTCAAAGCGATTGATAACACCTTCTGGAATGACTTGACGTTTCTTTCGACAGCATCAGAACTTGTCTCTGATTCATTACTTCACTTCGATCTTCTTTTTCCGATGGAATTAAAATAATTTTTGTACATAGGGGAAAATTACGAGGGCTGAATCTTTCAAGAAGCTTTTAGTTGCGAACGAGTGTTCTTGACACGCCGCAGCCCTGCAGCAATTAATTTATTTTTCTCACGTCGATGTTAATTGTTAAACTTAGATAGGCGGTCGAAGAGCCGAGACCAAACTTTGCTATACGATGGTCTGCACGAAAAGAGAAAGAGGGAATAGAAGATAAGTATGGGGATAGATTGAGGGAGAGAAGAAGAAAAATAAGAAGGGAATCGACGCGCCACCAAAGGAAGCCAAGAAGCGCCAAGGATTGGGTTACCAAGATAATTAGAATGATGATTAGGACGAGCGGCACGCCTCGTTGGCCAATTTTTACCCACCCTCTTGTTTTCTACTCCGTCTACAGCGCGGGGGAAACCATCGATTCCTCTTCAGACAAGGGCTTTTTCTATTTCTCTTACCCATAGCTCAGGTGCAGCCAAGAGCAGAGGAATACTTAGGCGATTGAAATAAGGTGAAGTAGAAGTCAGGACTTGGGGATGATGTGTTTTATTTCAATAAACTGAAGTTGATATTATCTTCTCCCAATAAATATCGTACACATATTAATTATCAAAAGAGACAGAATTCGTGAGTAGAATACGGCGAATGCGGTAACGTATCGGAAAAAACTTTGACAAAATTGACAAACTTGGAAGGAAGCAAGAAAAGAAAAACGAAAAAAAATATAGAAAAAGCAAGATGAAAAAAAGAAAAAATTGTATGGGACCCCGGTGGCATATTTTTATGCCCTACGAAGAATGGGTCACCGGATTGGCTATAGAAATGTTCCTGGGGGTGCCGTTCTTAGGAGATATGTACCAGTCATAAAAAAAAGTTAGGTTTTATCATGATTATTCGCCTAGCCCCCAAATAAGGTCTACGCATATCGCTCGTTGAATACAGGATCGGTGGAGACCCTTGTCCAAGCTTTGAATCCTGCTTACTCTTCTTCTTCTTCTTTGCCTTATTTTTACCTTCTTTCCTATTTATTTATTTATTTATTTATTTATTTATTATTCTATGCCAAAATTCTGCAGCTGGTTGTAATTTGTATCATTTTTTATTCATAGATTGAATCGTGAGAAGGTAAACGAATTTTTTTTTCCGAGATCGTGCATGGATCGCCCTATTTTACAATCACATTCTCTTACGAAGCATCATTAGTCGTGCATATTTTTAACGGAAACCTGGTTCCGACTTGGCTCTATTCGCGATGAGGGACATGTGAATATTTGATCTGCCCTTCAACGCCACCTGCCTCTGGCCCGCAGCCGATGGTCCCGGACTCCCAGACTCCCAGCCACCGTCGTAGCCGCCTCTCAACCACCCCAGAGCCGTCCCTGCTGCTGTGGTGAATTATTTAATGTCCCCGGGGGACACGGGATGCCTATGTATGCTGATGTGTCACTCTGAGATTTCAGAATTTTTCTTTGAATTTTATAGTCCCGCGATTTGTTACAATCTTGGATTTTCAAACGATGAAACATTTTTCAAGCTCACGTAAAAAATTTTCTCAATTTTTGCCACCGGGTCTTTCGAACTTTGGTCGATCATTTTTATACACGTATACGAATTTTCCAGCTCAATCATTTTGTTGCTGTAATTTTGTACGTATAGCTTGTAATCGAAGGAGTAGAAGGTCTGCGAATTTATGACTTGTATGTAGGAAGTTATTCCTTTTCGCTGAAGACAGTCTTTTTTCCCCTTATAAATGTGACGAAAAATCAACATAGTAAATAGCTGACAAGCTCGACAAATAGGCATAGGTAAGCAAGTAGTAGGGAAATGTCGATGCAAGCGTGGATGTTGCCTGATGAGGTAGACCCGCCTCCGCGAGAATTCAATATTATCATTCAGTAAAAAAAAAAGTTGGACTAAAGTTGTAAGCAAAATATGTGATGTGAGTAAAACAAGACCAAGAATTTATCTTAGATATTCCCGAATCGTTAAGGGGACCAGTACAGCGACTTTTCGAGAAATTATCATAGTCCGAAATCAATTTATTTCATCACCAAAGTTCATTTCACATCATAATATTTTTCTTTTTCCAAATCATGTGTCGTAAGGATTTTAGAGCACCGTTGGACCAATTCAGGTCATCTTGGATTGATTTTCTTCAGAAAACAAATCCTCATCATGTGAACGTAGGAATTTAGAAAATTTTTCGTTTTGGCCAAGTTATTTAAGAAATGAGTGATAATAATTTTTGCAAATTTGGTAAATTGATCATAACTTATGACGTAATTTTTTATTTTAAAAATCCCTACATTCACAAGATGAGGAATGGTTCACCGAAGAAAATGAGACGTCAAGAGATTGAATTGGACCAACGGTGTGCCAAAATTCTTACGACACATGATTTGGAAAAAGAAAAATATTTTCATGTGAAATGAACTTTGGGTATGAAATAAATTGATTTCGGACCATGACAATTTCTCGAAAAGTCGCTGTACTGGTCCCCTTATTATTAAGTTCTACATAAATTTCCTGTCCTCTGTTTCTTCGGGTTTAAAAAAAAGTCGATCTTTAGCGCCTTCGCAAGCGAGGAACTACCCAATCATTTCTACACGATGAGTCGATAAGTTCGCAATCGGTGATAGAAGATAAGAATATATTATTATCGCAATAGCCGCTGGTCGATGCGTTAGAATTCCACTCCCACGATCGTCGATAATGAGAATATTTTCGCTATCAACATTTCGGTCCGTCCTATAAGGCGCTCGCGTCTTCGTGCGGCGCCACTGTGACGTTACCTAGCAAGAACAGAGAACTCGTTCTAGTAACGTTAGTTTTCAGTGAGCCTCCATTGCGTTCTGTTCGAGTCTCATACGACACGATTCGGTTTCCCTATCTACTCCGTGCGCAAAGTTGAAGTGCCTGTATTTTTTTTTTTCATTCATATATAATAAACTCGTCAAATCTCCAACGGACTGATAATGGCTGACGACGGTAACGAGAACGGAACCGCAAACGGAGACGTGCCGGAAATTGAACTGATAATAAAGGTGAGTCTCTAAAAGCCAGTCTTCACGCTGTTAAATGGGCGTGGAACGCCAGGTTGCTGTAGTCAACGTCGTCCCGGAGGCCGGAGACCGGAGGACATGTTCCCTCAACGACAATATCTACATCTGTTTTTTAAAAAATTCTTACCAGAAATTTCAGCGTCATTAAATCCACCATTATACCTCCGATACATCTTACGTCCACAATACATCGTCAGCCATTTACAATTCGCACTATTAAAATATAGTTAGTATTCACACCTTAAGTCATTGGGCGCGCAAAACCGCGCTTGCGTCCCTTTACTCGTTCAACGACTCAGCTGTGGTTTTTGACGTTTCGTCGAGTTTTCAGACTCGGCTTTCCACACGGTTCAGAGACCGAGTGTACGTACATATGTGTTTTAGGTTGTATAAGGATTGGAATTAAGGATAAATTGAAGGACTTCGTTGTGCAGATATATACATTCATTATTATTATTATTATTATTATTATTGTTGTTGATGTATCGTAGCGTTGAAAGAAAAATAAAAAAACTAATACTTCAGAAACATAGTACAGACGTTACTTACGTATAGTCGTGTATACGTACATACGAATATCGTATTAGTATAGCATATGAGTGATGACGTAATTATTTAAATAGATTTAACGCTACTGATCCGCTCAGCAGACACCAGACAATATAAATTCATCTTTTTTTTGTTGTTTTTAATGTTAATGAATTTTGTTTTAAACGGATGTTTAAATCGTTGTGGAAAGTTTATTACCATTAAAGATGATTATACTTTCTTTATATCGAATCGATTAGATAATTATTATTGAGAAATTTTTACATTTATTTTGCTCTTTTCTTAACGGTAATATATTCAGGTTTTTATATTATCGTCTTACTGTAAGCAACGGGCAGAAAGATATTGTAATATTCGAAACGACTTATGGAAGAGACTGAAATGACTTTCTCTGCCTCGTATATCACACTATACCTGATTCTCTTTATTCTATATAATTCGCAGGAAATCGGTTATCGTCGTATCAACCGCGACACACCGATTTAATTTATCCGTCTATATCTATGATGCATAATACTACTTCTATAGTTTTAACTTAAGCCTTATTCAATTCTAAGGAGAAACGAGTACGCGATAGTTGCCATTTTAATTGCGAGTAAAAGTTTATCCTGCATCGATTCATCGTTATAAAAGTACGTAAACCGCTGATTGATCCTGCTGTAACACTAACAGACACGATTCATTTCTCAATTTATCGTTCAGTTCCTTTCTCGTACTACTCTGATCTCGACAATATTTAATACCACAAGCTGATGCTTCAGCTTCTTATCCTTACGAATACATATGTAATATATGTATATATGCTACATATCCTCCTCTGTATACTCTATAAGTATAAGCTTTGTCTAGTACGAACTCGAACTGCATTATACATATTGGCTAACTAAATTTACGGTATTCATAATATGACGTAAACCGAACTTGTAGTGAAAGAACATTTTTTCCACGCCGATTTATTAGCTCCACAAAGCGCCTTATAAACCTATTATCTTATCGTATATCGCTTCTTTAATCGTTAATATTTTCGTTTTATAAATATACATGACACACTATGCACATGTATTTCGCGGAACTTGTGGGTAGTGTTGATTCTTTTCTCTCTTTTCTAGTTCTTTTTTTTTTTTTCTTTCTGTTTTCTTTGGTTTCCTTCTACTTCTTATTCCCCTTTTTTTCTACATTTTTTACTAACAATTAAGCTCGTGGAATCCCGTTTGTTCGTAAGTATATAACTGCTTAACCGCGCGTATAATTTAACGTCTTATACGTTAGATAGGTATACCTATATACGTATATTATATCGCGCATAGCAGATGGACGTTGGCAGCTGCCATGCAAGAAATGCGTTAATGGTCATTTTCGTTACGCCGGAAACAGAAGGACAGCGGTTTTCCTCTGCTAATAGGATGAAGGATATTTAAACCTTTAGTCTTACGCCGGGTGTTGAAAAATTTAAAACGTCAATTCGCTTATCGGAATTATTACACCACGGAAAACTAGCCGCAATCGTGTATATACATATCGGGGCTTAAAAGTTGTTTGTTCGTTAAGACTGTAATAATTAAAAATAACGAATTTTTTCATTTCATTCAGCGCTTGCCGCGTTGTTATTTGAATGTCATTTCTTCGTACGTTCATATATCTTTTGCGGTTAAAACGCAGACTTTTTTGCGAATATACTGTATTCCGTATACATATTCGCATTATTATGTACTTCCGCTTTTGCGATAACGAAAATATATAGGGCGAACATTTTCACTTCATTTATATTTTTTCACATTTTTAGCGATCGAACTATTCACTACTGACTACGCCACGTTTTTGCTGTATCGAATTTCAATTTGGTGTAGAAAATTATGGAGAAAAATGAAAAAAAAAAAAAAAAAAAAACTGTTTGTAACAGCACTAAGCAATAAATGAAAAACACGCACTTTTCAAGAGTGCATTTATACCAGTTCCTGCTAAGTCAGCTCTGTGCAAATTTTGTTACTCGATCATTCATTTCCCTAATCGGGTTTATTCGTCGGTATAAGATATTAAGTTACATTTAATATTCAGCATATGCAGTCTTGCGCTGCAGTCGCATCTTTCGATACTACCTATATGTGCAAAAAATAAAAACTAGCGACATTGGAATTGTCGAGGTCTAGAGGAGGCACGTTGAGTTGAAGCAGAATAGGGCCGGATTAAAGTTTCAATTTTCAAAAGTCCCGAAAAGCAAAAGTTCCGAATTTCAACATTACCAACTCACAGCTTTCAGGAAGGATAGCATATTTCCCCGATAGTCTATAATCTATATAGCCGATTTCAGAAACTATGAAACGAAGAATAGCTGAGGTTAAAAATTGCGAAAGCTAAAGAGATCCGAAGGGCCAGAACTCCGAAATTTAAAGTTAACTATTTTTCGTCTCAACATCCTGCGAGGAATATACGCCCGTTGCGTAACATACAGACAAAGTAAACTAAGCTTGTGTGGCGTATACATGCATGAAATTGGCATCCAAGTTTTGGCAGGCATCCACGTTAGGCGGCGCTGTCGACCGTATTTGTACACAGCTCTCACGCACATTAGTAGCGTGTCTGTATGTTACGCAAGGGGCCAATAGGTAGAACAAAAATGTTCGAATTTTTCGCCTTCTAGGGGGTTTGGAACTTCAGAGTTTTTATCTGATAAGTGAAGCTGAGTGAATTATCGTCGTAGATGAAAAAACTTTCTCATATACATGTGAAAAAAAATCTGCACTCTCTTCTGATCCGGAGAAAATTTTATGTACTAGTTTCTATACGATATATAGGTACTATATATTCATTTAAACGCGGTTGAACGGACGGAGTATGATAACAATATATGTACATACCCACCTATATGTAAATAATGGCAAAGTGTACGTCGGTCGCGCTTGACCGTGCAATTTAATTGACCGTATTTATTCTCACAATAGTAAAATCATGTCCATTATACGTTACACTCATGCAGTATAAAAGAATATATATAGTTACCTAGGTTGGTCGTAAGCTAATTCATGCCAGTCCGTTAATTAGAGAAAGGTGAATATCTTTCTATATACCTACCTATAATAGTAAAATACTCATGAGTATATTCACACTCGAGGTTAACTAATGAATTTAAAGCACCTAAACAGCGAACGCGTCGATTATGTCTAAACTCTAGTATAGGTATCGATACCCAATACATAATTTAATTCACGGTATATTGAGATCAAAAAAATGACGAAATATGTAGTAGGTATCCTTGTTTCACCCGATTGAAAGAAAAAGGAATTATTCCATAATTTTTCCGCGCGATCTATTGACCGGTAAGACGAGACGAGGAGGACGAGGGATGTGAGCATACAGGAAACAGAAGGAAGACGGGCTCACCTACCTGTTCACCTGCAATGTCTGCAGATGTACCGTTTTTCAAGCCGTGGGCCCGAAGCCTACACAATTTACGAAGGTACACTAACTGCGAGAGTCTTAACTGTATAACCATTATCATAAAGTTATTTATATCCCGCAGAGTAGGTACGTAATACGCGGAGGCTGTGTGATATTCTGAAATATAGGCTTAGGACCTTTAAAGAATTATTTCTTTCTCTCGGTTAAAATTTTCAACATCGTTTGATTGTCTCTTGGTAGAATGGCTGCAGTTGATTGATCGACTGTCGGCGGGCAGAGCAATTAAAAATCTTGTCAAATGTGGAATAACAAATGTACCTACGTAGAAAAGAGTGAAAAATATTGTACAGAAAATATCTCTAAGAATGGGTCAACGAATGAAAAAGGGATACAGTTAAGACGGGATAAAGTATTAACCGCTAGTTAATCAGCTGCGGAACAGTATCGTTTTTCTGATAAGACTCGAGAGTCTGGTATACAGAGTTTTCTGCTAGATTTGTTCTAATGAACATTCTGCAATATATATATATATATCACCTATAATGAAACGATCGGGACAAAATCGCGTGACATATTTTAGGCCTGCGGTTTAACGAGGACTGTATAGTTGATTGACAATCGCGTGTGCGTATTATACCAGTAACTGTAATGTGTGTTAAACAATTCTGAAGATAATGGGACAGATTTCTAATTCCCTTCTCCCTATATACATGTACTATTGCAGCAGAGTGGAGTAGATCATTAAATGTCTCGAACGAGTTTAATCCGTTTAAATGATTCTGTTCGTTACGAACAATTAGACGATTCTTGGTCACGAAAATAACTGCTCGTTCGCCACTTCCAAGGTCCTTCTATCTTAATTTCAGTTGAAGTATAAAATCTGCGAAGAAAAATAAAAGACAAAAAATTGAACCGTTTCTGATCATCGGTATCGTGGAAAATGAAATACGAGTTAAACGTACGTCTGTGTTTCTGCTAATTGAATAACAACTTCGGTAATATACAAATCAATTAATGTGTTTTTTTAAACGTATTGATGTTCTGTTCACCTTCATTAACTGCCCCGTACGGTTTTATTCATTAATTTATTGATTAGCGTGACACAGCAGGTGATTTTTACGACTTAGAACCGATTTTCAGATTTTATATTAGTTTAGACTTATGCACACACACACACATTAATTTATACCTTATATGAAAACTGTTCTTTATCCATATCTCTCGATAAGATAATACTTATACAATGAGTTCAATAATCAAACGAGAAAACGATCATGGATGTTACTTTAACGAATAATAATATAATATTGATAACATATAATGATAAAAATGATAAATTAAATATGAGAAACGTGTAATGCATTGTACAGAATAATTCTTGCATTTTTTTTTCTTCATATTCACTCTCTATATCATATGTACAGATATACTGCAGTAGGTACGTTCGTTCTATGTTGAACAATTTTATTGCCTGATTATTATACAGAGGTTTATTAATTATTATGCAAGTAGGTATGTAATGAGTATTGCGTCAAGTAATGATGATCTTCAACTTTATTATCGCAACCTTCGCCTATTACATTACAATATATTATATTGATTCGATCGATTACCTATATTCGAAATCACTCCATTAGCTTCATACCACGCAGTGTCATTATATTGCAAAATATAATATCCATGCAGAAATATAGGTATATATAGATATACGTATATAGAAGCGACAAATACCCAACATTCAATTTGTAAGTGTATGATCAAATTATTGCTACTACACACACAACCAACCGCAGCTGGCTTCTCGATCATTTTATTTGAACAAGCTTAAACGTTCTTACAAGGCATCCTCCCTCTATACTTAAGACATTATATAATCGTGAAGTTAGCACTGAAGTATTTCTGCTAGTGGATTTTCATACTCATGAACACTCTGCGTCGATATAGTACACATTATTCATAAACGGTCTACTAATTGCGTGTACATACATACGTACACAGGTACATACGTATGACGAACATAAATGAGATTGGGCAATTCGAAATATCGAGTGAATTTATTCTGATGAAAAAAATATGCATTTTATAAATTTTTTCGAAATAAAATTCAAACTTTTTTTTTCTCCTTTCGTCAAATTCACTCCGTCAAGGCTCGCTCCCTTTCAGCTGTTCTCACACAATTATCATGCGAAATAATTTTAATGATAAGAAAATTCGCGGCCGAGGAAACAAGCTGACCTTGCTGCATCAGGGCAGGAGGTGGATATTGTCGACGATTAAAGTGTGTCATCTCTGCAGGACGGTTGAGAAAGCAGCCTGGTACTTGTCTTCAAGTAGGTACTAGGTACTCTTTTGAATTACCGTTACACCTACCTACTGCACTCTGCTAGCCAGTATACACTGCGTTATAAATCTTCCTCGTATTTTACTCAGATTTTTTTATAGTTATTGGTACGCAAAAAAGTTGATCGTATAATATATCCAATCCAATTGATACATCGAACTATAACTACCTATATACTTGCGGACTGTAAAATAGATATTTGAAATGAATTGTTATGTCTCTTTTTTGTTTCTTCTCTTTTTGCAATTATTAGAATTTAGCTTAACATCGCTATAAACATTTGTTCATTAAAAAAATGACTAAAGAAAAAAATCTACGCGTATACGTGTGATGTGTACCTATACGTTCAATCGCGTCACCGCTACTTATATGCACCTGCGTAATCATTCGCGAATATATTTGCTCGTAGAGACAGTAGCCAAAGATGCAGTATTATGGTTATACCTATACTTATAGCTGCCTGCAGCTTCTTCGTTATAAACTATCGAATAACTGATGCGAAATGCAGAATTGTAAAATTGTAATTACCGTTTGCGACCTTATATGCTATGAGTTGAGTATAGATTGGAAATTGGTAGCTATACAAGAGATGCTGAAGTAACGGTGAAGTATACCTACCAATCCGGCGCATATGTATAGATATACGAATTGATGAATCGCGGGCATATATGCTCACGTTCGCGTTCGATTGTGCAATATATTTCGTGTAACTCACGTTAGCCTGTTGGATGATTATATCTGCGAACGTGCCCGCGGTCTTGAGTTATATTATCAAGCCGGATCCATTCGCGAAATATGTACATATTACCGTTTATTTATCCTCGATGTCCAGCTGTTCGCGCGGGAATTACCGAGAAAAATTTTACGTCTATCCGATACGTATAGAGTTTTTGCGAAATAAAATTCGCAGAATGTTTTGTAATTCGGTTAATGAAATAGGCCAGGGTTTTTCTGCCTTTCTATTATAAATGCAGTTTTTCCCCCTATGTTATACAGGAAATGATACATCAATTACCGATCATTTATTACACCGCAAATCATTTAGAAATGTATTGTATTGTTATTACATATAAATGTAGAAGCTTATCGTTAGACTTGAGGATCTTCTGAATATGCAGCATTCATATGCTTCGGACTAAATGTCGTGAGAAATTTATATACAATCGAAGTTGAAATAAAATTTTAAGTCAACTTACATATATACGGCTGTAACATTTTTTAAAATAATTGAAACCTGCAGTCGTGTGGAAATAGTACTTTTCGATACTAGTGCAAAAGTGTTGATTCTCGGACGAGTGTGAAGTTTTTCGCCCGAGCGAAGCGAGGGTGACAATCACACGAGTCGAGAATCATCTTTCGCATGTGTATCGAACTCTATTTTTCAACACAGCGCGCGTTAAGTTGAATTTGGTGCACGCGAAGCGTGCGCAAAATCGAACTTTGCGCACGCCGTGTGGAAAAAAATAATTATAAACGTCAGCGTATATCCGTTTTGGAGTTCAGCCAATCGCGTAAATTCAACATGAAACTTTTCGCGGTAGGTAGATTGTTTCAAATACTGATTACAATATACGAATCAAGTGAAAATATTTCATCTGAAACATATAATTTAACACATAATCACTCTTATCGCGTGAAACATTTTTTCATTTCGTTTTTCACGATTCGAAATAAAACAAAAACTACAATTCGTAGAATATACGGAAATAGGGTCGGAAACCAAGACGTAAAACATTATTGAATCATCTATATCCGAGCTAGTATATCAATTAGTTATAGATGAAAAGCTTTCAACTAGCCAAAGTAAACATTGTTGAAATCATCTGAAAAGATATGCTTTCAAGTTTTGACGTCGTGCCATTGATCGATATTCGACAAATTTACTAGACCTAACACCAAGCTATATAACTTTTTTTTCTTCTCATTTTGGTTTATCTCCATTGCTTGGGTCATCTGCTCTTCGTTCATCTAAATCGGAACGTTTCTCCGGCATCACCGTAAAACTTGTCACATAATGTTTGACGGAACCTGCATGATATCTGCAAAACGATATGAATTCGCAGTTCTGTCACAAGATATCGGTGGTGTATGCACATATACTATATGTATGTGACTGCGTATCCGTAAGACGACGCCTTCGTCTAGGATCTAAATTCTATACGTAGCGATGTCATTTGACCGATTTTGCTTCTCGTGCGAAATTTAAGACCATACATATTGTGCAGGAGGCGGATCTGCGGATCTGCGGATTATGGATTACGGATTGCGTCCGACTGGTCGGTATAATCCGGACTCATCATACATACCTGTGAAGCTTATGGGTTCGATCCCTTCTATCAATCTGAGTGTGAATCATAGCCTGGAAAATACACTCCTTATGTGAGTTTGTAAAAGGAATTCAACCTTCGTATATTATGAATATAACTAGGTATACGATATGCTGCAAGGATATTGCGTATATATATTATAACCTCGCCTTAATTTAACACACTCTATTCTATGTCACTAGTGCGGTGTATAGAAAATTATTAATCACGACTTAGAGACTGCACAAATAATTAGTCTCCTTCCGTCCGAGATTTCGTCCGTTGATTTTGATTTAATTCTGAATAATACGCAGGATGTTTAAATAGCAAATGTATATATATATCTATATATAAGTATATAGTGAATTCGTTTACGCGAAATATGCAAATTAATAGTAGAAATTTTGAACTAAAATGATGCCAGGGTTCTTGGTTGAGGTTTATGTTCATGTTTGTAATTTGTGTATCAAATCGCGAAAGAATATACCTACCCATGTATATGTTGCCTCGTAACATTTCAAGTTTAAACTATTTCGTAACAGAGAAAGGAACAAGGGGATACCGAAGATCCAGGTTCTATCTGACATTTGATTCTGAAGTAACATTCTCTCGGTGACGTTCGTTTATACGTGAAGCTCAAAATATATAAATGATAATAAAATATTACTGATCATTTCCGTTTCTCGACCCAAATCATATTGTTACGATTTTTATATAGTATAAACCCGTTAAATATATACGAGAATCTAACTCTGATAATCCACCGCTACGACTATAAACTTTCGATATTAAATTATCAACTTAAGCGTGTAACGAACTGATCTTGGATTAATCGCAGATTAGTTTCATGATATTTTCTCAACTGCAGTTTGAATGATGAAATGAAATTATTCATCGAAATTGTTTCGTGAGAATTTTTCCAAGTCTATACAACCGGAAAAAATGTGCTAATTTCAACTCGATATATATAACTATATAAGTATACTTTTAACGAGTCAGACTACGAACTTTCGTCCATTCGTTATTATCTCTTTCTGAAGAAAAAAAAACTGCAAAGAAAAAGCTCACGCGCATAATTGTGTCTCGTTCATGAAATTTTTCTTCACTTTTTCAAACCACTTTCACCTCGTTGAATAAATTATAGTAAATTTTTATGTGATCAATATGCATCTTTATTCGATTCATTTCCTATATTTATATATTCATAAGAATTTTTGGCATTTTTCTTAAAGCCGATGTATCTTCAGTTTCAGACTTATCGGGTTGAGCAAATATACCTATGAGCTGTCTGTGCGATAAGTAATAAATGTAAATATTTGGTAGATCGGTTTATATACGAAATAATGAATAAGGTTTCGTTTCCTCGTTCTAGCTTTTCGTATATCCGGTTTATTTCCTTCCCCCAAAGTTATTTTCTTCTCTGCGGTATGACATTCAACTTTTCCTTCTTTTTTTTCGTCTTTTCTTCACGTTTTTACATATAACGAACAGAATTATGTACTTAAATCGAATTCAAATAAACTATCGAAATTGTTTATGATTCGCTTACTTTTTTTATACGCGGAGTTAAATCGGGCGTTGAATTTAATGCAATTCTTATACTACTGCGGAAATCTTACTTTTTAGATCGAGGAGAGAGCGCGTTCGAAACCGGAAGTCTATAAACGCGACACGGTTTTAAAAACGATTTTTATTTTTTCACGTAATCAATCCTAGGAATATAACACCCTGTTACAGAAACAGACGTTACGCTACAATGGAGATATTCGACGGAAAGCGAACTTTGACAGACTTTTAATGTTTATAAAACCGCAACAATAGTGCGGTACATTCGTTTCACGTACACCCTTTACAATTTGACGTAAAAATTTTTGCCAATAATTCACGCATCGTATCATCGCTGAAATATTGAGAGACAGTTTTTGACTCGACTTTTTATTATCCATATCTTCTTTTTCTCTCTCTTTCTAACTCTATTGCTTAAAAACGGTTGTATATCTCGTTATATACATATGTTCATTATTTAGTGACCTAGTATATGGTATAAGATGCAGGGATAATATTTGACCAAAAAATCGAGTTGTTCTTACCAAACGTAGCGCCAACACTTGATCTTTAACTTTCGAGTTACGCAACTTCATTCGAAGACCAAACTCGGAGCACTAGCATACACTATGCGTCATCTTGTAAAAACTATGATTATTGTTTTCAGCGTTATTATTATCACAGTTAACACCATTATTTATATATCTTCATAGAAGAAGAGATCTTTCTCGACGACGTATATATATGATATATATATTCGTCAGAGGAGAGATGAATCGTCGACCTAATTATCTATAAACGCATATTATATATATATATATAAGTGTTGCGATTAAATGTTGTTAAATTATTCCGGAATACATCTATGTGATTATAATTGTAATAAAAACACGCTCGTTTTCACATCCCTGATAATTCGATTATCAATATTGCGAAAATAAAATCGCACACTATTTGATCAGGTATAATTATTGACCATAGTATTTTTCATGGCGATGTAAGTACTGCGAGATAAAACCAGACAAAATATATCTAAAGAAGAGATTCTACTTTTTGAAATGTCAGATTAGAATTGGCGTGTATTCCTCTAGACTACAATCAATAGAACGTTGAAAAATAATCGTATACTTTATCTTGCGATAGCTGCAGGTGTAGAAGATTTACTGGAATTCATGCAGATTGAGATTTCTTATCATCAAAATTCGCGTAGATAGAATACGAAACATATTAATACGAGTCATAAATAGATTAGGAATTATTTGCACAAAAAATAAGTTCAATTACCACTATGAAATAGTTATTTCAATAGTTTTGTATGATAATAGAGCGTGTTAATGCGTGTATTAAAATACCACATAATTATAATCAAACGGAAATGTTTCAGCATATTTTAGAGTTTCCGTCATCGTGCGAAGTTAAATAAACTAATTAAGTAGATCCCGAGCAGTGTACCTACTTTAATCATGGTTTATAGCAGGAAGTTCATGCAGCATTGCTCCAGGCGAGATAAAAACAGCTAATAGTACTATAGCCAACTTTTCCCTACACGCGGAACAAGGCGACAAATATTTTCACTTTAACGCGTTCTTGCTTTGAATTGCCTTGTCTTGCCTTACCATCAGCCATGACTCCTTTTACAAGGTGAATCATTTTTGAACACGCTCCTTCTACGGAACAACAATGCATGATTTCGTCTTTGCATTGTGACATCACTTTCCGAATTCCCAACTCGTTTGAGTCATTAATGTCATGGACTGAACGAACATTTAGATTTTTTTTTTTCATCTGATACATTCAAATCCAAACAGGAGTCCCTAAGTTCTAAGCTCGTCAAATTCCCTGAAATATCTCATCCCAATCATTTCGTATATCGGAATTGCAGATTTTAGATCCTGCGAAATGACGTACGTGATACAAGGATCGAGTAGGTATACATAAACGGTTTTTGTCGGGTCAAACTTACAGATTGTAGCCAGCCATCTGCTGGAATAACTGTACTGACATACCGTGGCAAAGCTACAGAGAGGCATAATAATATATGTATATATACGCCTCTTGAGATGCAGGCACAAAAATAAACTCACTGAAAGTACAGGCAATGCGTTATTTTTAGAAACCACGTTTGAATTCTTCTTATTCCAAGACACATCCTAACAGCTAGAAACAAACAGACGCAGTTTCACCTTTTTATGTTCTGCTTTAAAAGAAGTCATCCGATATCCCGTTCCCTGAGCTCATCGTGAAATTGTATTGAATTTAAGTGCTGCTTTCTTCTTTTTCTAGTTTTAGTTTTGAAGAGATTTTCTTTCATCACCAACTCTAGTAATCAATCTCTTTTCTTCTTTCTTTGTTTCAGGCATCTACCATCGATGGCCGTAGAAAAGGTGCGTGTCTTTTCTGCCAGGAGTACTTCATGGATTTGTACCTCTTAGCTGAGCTTAAAACAATTTCTCTAAAAGTAACAACCGTCGATATGCAGAAACCTCCACCAGACTT
The DNA here is from genome assembly GCA_963992785.1 of Tenthredo livida. Lineage (NCBI taxonomy): Eukaryota > Metazoa > Arthropoda > Insecta > Hymenoptera > Tenthredinidae > Tenthredo > Tenthredo livida. The sequence goes on along the minus strand of OZ023066.1, from coordinate 8,686,153 downwards.
CCGCACAAATTTTCAGGCAACACCACCGCCTATTCTAATAGACAATGGCGATGCTATTTTAGAAAATGAAAAGATAGAGAGACACATTATGAAGAATGTACCTGGTGGTCACAACCTTTTCGTTCAGGATAAAGAAGTCGCTACGCTTGTCGAAAACCTATTCAGCGTAAGTATTTAAATAGTTTACAACAAGAGTAGCTGAGCCTTAATGTATTCTACTCCAGAAATTGAAGAAATGAACCCTTTTTCAATACAGAAATTGAAACTGATGCTCTTGAACGCAAAGGACAAAGATAAGGACCCCAAGTACTCCTCTCTGATGTCTCATTTGCGCAAGATAGATGAACATCTTGGCCGCAAAGGCACACGGTTCCTTACTGGTGATACTATGTGCTGTTTTGACTGTGAATTGATGCCGCGTTTACAGCACATCAGGGTTGCCGGAAAGTACTTTGCAGATTTTGAGATACCAGAAACCCTAGTTCATCTGTGGAGATACATGCATCATATGTACAGGCTTGATGCCTTCCTACAAAGCTGTCCGGCAGATCAGGACATCATTAATCATTACAAGCTGCAACAGGTGAGCTTCTTCTTTATTCTATAAGCCAATCCACCAATATCGAGACTAATACGTGTTCGTTACTTGATCAAACCAGGAGTAACACGAAATTTGAATATTCCTTGAAAATTCTCATGCAATTCCTTTTGTAGCTTAAAAATTTATCTTTTATTTTAGAAAATTGTATTTTTGTGTTCTTTCAGAGCATGAAAATGAAGAAACATGAAGAGCTGGAGACTCCGACGTTTACAACAAGCATCCCGATCGAGGTGAACGATGATTAGGACTATAACTGTCCTGAAATGAGAACCTCACCATCCTAATTAATTCACTATAGGCGTCGACGTCTGAGTGCTCAATGAGAGTAACTTCTCAGGCGAAAAGAATTTTTTTTTTCTTTTTTTTCATATAAATATAAATAATCGAGAGTGATGTGTGAAATTTTTTTTTTTCTCTTGAATGTACAAAATAACATCTCGATTGATATAATAGCCAAGTGGAAAAAAACAGCAGCAGCAGCAGCCACTTTGAGATTTCATATTCCATAAATTTGACAAAAATAATATGTGCGATGTGATGAGCTTACTTTTAATAGATATTATAGCTACAGAGAATTATTTTGATATACTATTTTGTAATATTCCCCCTAGTAGTTTTGCATTATCCTATAAACTGAGAAGAATATTGATCAGTCGACGCCGTAAACTAATCAATACACAATGCTAAATATTGAATAAATAAATATTATTATAGATAAATTAAAGAATAAAATTAACGTCATTTTTACAAATCGAATCAGACTCGATATTGCATTAAACTATAACTGAATGCTTGTTGATCGAGGATCATTTTTTTTTTATCTACAAATCGTAGATAAACATACCCTCTTCATTTTTATTCAACATTTTAGTCTCATTCGTTTATGTTTTTTGCATTTCAAACTCGAACTACGTTGCGTTTTCAGTATTTTTGGCTGTAAAGAATTTAGTCATGTTTCCACTGTTCTAATACACTTCCAAGATAAATAATAGGTACATATATATATATATATGTATATGTATGTCATCTATTGAATTAAATATGCCCTAGCGAATAATTTAATACTAATTTGAACACAATTTTCTCGCAGATATTGATGATAATTCTTTTCTGTTTTCATAAATATTCGGCTTTGAAGCTACTTATTGTTATAGCTATATTACTTATTACCATTAATCTACCGTTGAAGTGTATTCAATACGGTAATGGAAACAAGGCTGTAAATAAAGCACTATGCTTCGTTATTGTTATATCAGCATAATTAAACATTAATATCATCTTTATAAAATGTTAAGTATAAAATATAAAATGATCATAAAATGTGTATTATGATAGACAATTATTTTTCGCCTATAGTTTTAGCGGCCTTTGCCAAACGGCTTGCGCTAATTGCGTTATATTTATCAATCTTATATATATGCCTAAATTTTATTATCATTTCTTCCTATTACGCGAAATAGTTATTATTTAAAAATTATAAACTATATATATGATTAAAGTTCAGAGCATAATTTTTTTTTGGACTTCTACTATATCATATATTATTTACATGGTTTACGTGTATTTTGACATTTCAATACTAGTATTATACTATATTTCAATGAAATTCAGTTTTCTCTATCGATTACATATTTCGGTAAAATTTCTTTTCAATATCGATTATTATATAACAACAATCATGACAACAACATGACTGTCTTATGAAAATCTATACCCCGTTACTGTATACCCAATTAATGATAAATCATGAATAAATTAAAGCTATTATTACTCTGTACAATTATTATTATTATTATTACTATTATATTATATTATCGATTACACTATGGTTTATATTTGTAGGAATCAATATACCAGTGTTTACAGTAAATCTCATAGAAGATGTGTTTCTTATTACTACATTTATCATATCATCGACTACGCGAGTTTCATCGTTAGTCACGTTGACCTGCATCTTTTATTTCTCACAATTTATATCCAAAATCATCAAATATTCAATGAAAACTGTTTGTTATTGATTCAAATGTTTCATTACAGGAAATTAAACAATTTTCAACAACTAGGGCATGCTGTTTTTTTTTTTTTGTTTAGTCGTTGGAATTGCAACTCGAATTTGAAACAAAAAAAATCCTAAATTTCAGAAAACCATCCAGTAGATACAAACTTCTGTCTGTTTCTATCTTACAGAAAGGGCCGGAGAAGACTCAAAGACATAATCGCATGATAGCTTATGATCTTCCAAGATGTAATTAAATCTCGTAGGAATAATAAAGGGAATAACAAAAGGCAAGAATATTTTTATTCAAAAAATTATTAAACAAGGGTGAATTTCTCCAAAGATCTCAAGTGTTGAATCATCTATTCAACATCCCTGTTGAATCCGCGCATTTTAGATCCAATTGTTCCTAGAGCGGGAAAAGATCAGTCATTGGTTGATTTAAACTGGTGTAGGATCCGACTTTACCGACTCGAGTCCAAATTTCAGTCGATAATTGCAGATATCATACATACTTACAAGTGGAACCCACTTTACGGGAACGCGTTTACTGAAGATCTAGAATCTAGATATAGATCTTTATTCCTCAGTCAACGACTGGGTTCCAACTTGATGGCCTACATTTTAACCCACGGTTAAGCTGTCTTTGCAATCTTTAGTCTGCATCGAGTAGATAAATCTCATGTTTTAGAAATATTACTGAACTGTGGATTTAGGCGTTGACCAAAGATTGGCAAGATAGAAATAAGCGTAAGGTTTCGAAAAACTTCAATCTTATAATTTTGATCGTCTGATTCGGGGTGTTTGAAATTAAATTAAAATAATAAAATAAAAATAAAAAAAAAGCTATATTTATGTTCAATATTATGATTACAATAATCTCCTAATGTTATGATTTACGTAATTGATCGTACACGCAGCCCAGTGGTTGCAATGCTGTAATCATACCAAACAAAACTCAGTTATTATTATTAAATAAAAAATAAAAAAATAAGGATCAATAATAAATGTAAAAATAACGTAAAAATAATCGAAGTTTCTAGTGGTTTTCAACAAAAATCAAAATGACCCAATATTTTCATTCCCTAAATCCACGAGCGCATCCCATTCATAAATTGGTGGCACCTGTCATGGCACTTGTCGCTTCGTCGGCCATTTTGACTACGCTAGTAGATGATGAGCTTGAAAATAACAGTTGAAAGATAAATAAAAGATATTTGCCTGTGGAAAACAGATCGAATAATCCATAAACAATAATTCCTTCATTATCGAATGATTTTCATCAAGTATACTCGACATATTTTTCTCTATAGTTCAGTTTATGAACATTTAGTAAAAAAACGCAGTGCACAGCTGATCAGTGGTCTCGACGGACGGTCGCCGCTCGCTCGTAATTTTAAAAGCTAAATACCACTTGAACACGTTAATAAATAAGCAGGATAATAAAACGTGGGAGTATTCGAATAAACGATAATCTATAAACTAGTGAAAGCGAAGTGTGTTATTATCTTATTCTTAGTGTTCGAAGTGAGTGTGACCGTTCTTAACTCTGGACGTTTCAATGGTTGCCATTCGGTAGGTATAACAGGCTTATATTACTAATTTATTACGAAATAAACCACGTCGGTATTTATTCCGGGGGTATTTTTCACCCCAAAATATCATTAGCGTTCTTAAAAAACGATACAACAATCGCCAGGCGATAATATCTCGCCATATTTTGTTTAAAGGTTCGAATATAACCTAACGTAATACACTTCTTCGCGTATAATCGATTTAAATGGACACAATAACAAACAACCAATGTCGAGTGTGAGTATCGAAAATATTATCTCTGGTTCATTATCATTTTTCGAAAATTAATTTACACACCGTGTTCACCATGCGTATAAGTTTTATCTCATAAACGGTGAAACAGAAACAATTTTTATTCAATAGTATTATGATGTCATAGACCACAATAATGATTGTTAGAAACACTCGATACTTATGATATGTACTAGTTTAGACAAACATTTAGAACAGGTGACTCATTGATCGTAACACGTGTATTGGAAGGAAGCTGATGATCATTTTCAAGTGTAGGTATCAATCCGTTATTGGAGAATGAATGATGATATTTTTTTTCCCTATTATCGTTAGTCATATCTTATTCATTATGTTCATTTTGGAGTGATTATTTTTTCCGTGAACTTGCCAAGGACGTATCGATACATGCATGTGTATATGATTATATACCACATAGAATCACATGTACGTTTCACGTTAATGTATAATATACTAGCTCAGCTGATGTTGACAGCGAACATCGCATACAATAAATTTATATACATACCTTGGAGAAAAAAATTTCTTACGATCTAAGCGCGAGCTAATGTAAGATGAATCAAAATAAATAAATAATAAAATACTAGTCGAATAAATTTGCGGTCCTCGTCTTCTCGAATGAAAATCAATGTTACATAGATATATTATAAATTATCGTTTCTTGACTATGTGGATTTTGGAAAATGGTTCCGTGATGACGTCTGTTAGAAAATATTCAATCATTTTCCAAAATAATTTTGATCAATAAGAATCGTATGCTTCTTTTTTTTTCTTCGAATTTCATTAGATCTTATAATTCGCAAAAAATCTCAGATCAGTATTCAAGATGACACGATTGTGATATGTACAATCTACATTGTACATACATACATGTACTTTTAAAAGATAAGAACTCCCGCGTATACCTACACGTATTTTATTTTATAAATAATACCGAAGATATCACTGTCACTAGTTCAAAGAGTATAATTCACACGTGACTTGCCGCGTTCTCTATCTATTTGCTTTTGCCTATCATCATAATATATGTGCGCGAGTGTATAGACATACACTACACCTAGATACCTTTGCGCTATACTAATGTACTATAAGTACTTGTTGGTATCTACTTATGTCGCCGGAATAGACTTTGGCATGAGATTAAATTACGTTTATGATGTATTATTTTATATACAAGTCAGATTTTTGCGTATGAATAATACTACATTTTTTTTTGTTATTGTGGATGATGAGAGATAATTCAAGGTATAAGGTCGCAGTCATCGGTTATTCCCACTAGCGATTACATCATGTTCGACAATTGGCTGAAATATGGATATGAAATTCTTGTACGGTGAGATGATGAGGTTTGTTTTGTTGAAGATCTGTACACGCATCAATCGTCGTTAAATTTTATAAAAGAATAAAAAGTGGAGAGAAAAAAAAATGACGCAAAGGTTTTACCTAGCTAGGAAAAGCAAATAATTAGCTTCAGATACTTAGAAGCTTAACCACGTCATAGTTAAGGATTTTACATGACGCATTACAGGTTCGATTAGTTCCGCACGCATGTATCGGCGGTTTGAAAATTACTGTAACAGTAAATTTCCTACTTACCGATCGTAGGAAAATACTAGTTTGCGAAAAACTTGATTTTTCGCATAAAGTAAGTGTAAAAGTCGTCGGTGTTATTATTCTCACTTCTGAAATTATTCGCATTTTCATGAATAAATTCGCGGCCATAAATTATTAATCCATAATGTTTTATGTTTTGTCTTTTTATTTTCTTTCGAAACTACGTTCTGCACCTAGAACACATATATAGGTAAAAGTTTAAAGAACCTATGTCATTAACCACGGCCTTCCAAGACATTCATGCGCGTGTCGAATGTATTTATTTTTAAAAATTTGCACACGATAGTCAAACGCCATAATTATATTTGTGTCATTACAGATTCGCTATATCATTCATATCCGTACGTAGTATATATGTCTTGTTAGAAAATAATATCCTGGCATAATTCGTGTGTGTATAGATATACAAGCGGAGAATATATTTATGTAGGTATATACGTCAAGCGAAATGTCTGACGTAATAAAACGGCGACGCCGACGCCGACGGATAAACCGACGACAGTCGAACAGGTGTCGCCGCCGAATTGCTTCTTCTTCGTCTTCTGATTTTTCTTCTTCTTTTATTTTCTCTTTTTTCATACTTGTCGATTTAATAATAATAATGATAATAAAAATAAAAAAAAAACAATCTTTGAGCATAAGTTTATTGTTAAATGCCCCAAAACCGAGAGACGAAGAGATAAATGTTATCGGGAAATGTCCGCCTCTTCGCATTCGTTTATTGGTATGTGTATATATTCGCACGAATCTATATTTATGCGTGTAAGAATTAAATACCACACGCGCACGTTTCTGGATTTAATATCGTCGCGAATCTATTGCACAATTTATTTCCTCTTATCTTTTCTTCGATTTTCTTATTTCTTATTTCTTTTTCTTAATATTTCACTCCTTTCAAATTTGAAGCCAATTTTCAACGTTATATTCACGCCACAAGATGAATTACACGTATGAGCGTACCTATTTATTCTTTACAGTACACAGATACGCTTTAGACAAATTACTCGCAATAAATTTATCGGCAAAAATTCCTACTTCATTTCTTCTTCCCACGATAAAAATTGTTTCTTTTTTTATTTTCATCTTTTTCTTCTTCTTTCTTTATTTATTCCTCATTTTTTTAACGGACTTATTTATTTCCTTCTTTTTCAACAAATTTTTGTTTCATTACTCAAGTTTGTAAATAAATAGTTACGTACTATATTTAAATATAAAATAATTGCGCTCGATGACCAACGATTTTCACCTGGGGGTCATCAACCATCACTAATGAATTTTTTCGTGCAAGATTTGAAGATTTGTAAAGTTTTGCAAACGGCTTCATATTGTTCAAAATAATTTCAATGATTTACAAAAATTCCATAAACTAATTTTAATCACCAAAAAGCACCTATATATGTACCTACTACGTACGTAAAAATTCTTGAAACCAAAGACTCGCTATTTTAATTCATAAACAGATCTAATAAATTCCGAAAACGGTGTCCCCTACCTACGTGGATGAGATTTCATCGTCAGTTATGAAATGTGACATGTTTTTCGGTTACGTATGGTGTACAAGCCCTGCAGTTACGTACTTAGGGTGTTATTTCGTATATATATGTATAAATATATATGACTGTACGTAGAGAGCACAAGTTGACGTTTGGACACTTTAAGTGAGTTGCGTTAGTTTAAAAAAAGCGTCTCATCTTCATATACCAGCCGGTTCTCTCCCTCGCTAACTTATCCAATTACTCACTCAACTTAGCTACTACGTACCAGTTTATGAGTGACAGTTGCAGACAGCCTGGAATTATACGAGCAATTAATAACGACGTATTTCTTGAACAAAAATGACAAAAAAAAAACAAAAAAAAATTGATCAAAAATCTCTACACTGCTGCTGCACCACCTGCTCTTCTCGCATGCATCCAACAAATGATTATCCTAATTACCATATATAATTTCTGAGAAAAATATCAAGCCTAGAAAATATTTTTCGCTGATGAAAAGAATTATACACAAGTTTCCAAAAACAGCCATAAAAAGTCTGCATAAAGCTGGATGTTTAATTTAAATTTTCGAAATCCTTATCTGTCACAGAAAGAAAATAAGGAAATGAAAAATTTGTTAAACTTCTTATTGTTTCGTTTAAAAAAAATGTATATGCTAACTTAATTCGGCTATAATTTGACAACCTACAAAGTCGTGTCTACTTAAGACTTGCATCTTGAACTGCATCGGAGAGGGTAGACTAAGCTCTGCATCAGTCCGTAAGAACGTACGCGTCCTCTCCGTTAGCCGTAGGTATTTCGTGACACAAATATCTTCCCGGCAAGCCAGAATTCCGTTTTTCTTTTACCTTTTTCATTTTCTCCACAAATATTTGCCGGTTTTGCTCTCGTTTGCGTCATATCCACGTACCTACCTATCCTACACGGGTTACGGTATAGCAGAAGAGAACCATCTGTATATTTTTACTTCGTCGAGTAAGGTGAACAAATTTTACCAAAAATTTAATGATCACGGTTAGAGAACTTCTCTGGCGCGATCGATCATCGGATCTTTCAACTCTCCCCGATCATTATAATTCTAATAATCGTACAACTAAATGTTCGATGTTTAGATTTATTTGAAAAAATCCGCTGGAATGTGGATTATAGTTTCCCAAAATTCTCTTACCCCTCGATATACCAGAGCGTTAGAATCGTTGTCTTCGAAACGTTATTTCTTTACGTCGTGTTATGTACGATGAAATCGCCACCTGTATCGAACAATATATTACCAAGCAGTGGATTTCGGCTCAGATATGAATTATCTTCATAGCTCGTCATCTTACGTAACGGCGAAGTTGAAAAACAGAAAAAAAGAAGGAAAAGGTTTCTCAAAAATGAAACGTATATGAGTATTAAATCCCATATATCTCATATACATAATATACTATATCATCTCTTATTTTTCAACGGTCAACGTGTGTGGTGGTTTTCGTATAACCAATAACATACATATATACCTATACACATTAATACGTCATATGGATAAACAAATCGACTTGAGTTGAATGACGAGAACAGTCAGCATGCCAAAACGTTTTCGTAATACGTCATCGATTTCCTTTTATCTTTAGGTACTATAATATCCGCATTTCTCCGATGCTCACTCGTCTTTTCGCAATCAAGAAAGTAGATCTCGCGGTTGAGTAATCGGCACAAAATCGCAAAATATAGTTTCCGCGATTAAATTTTGACGAAATACGTCCACAGAAGTCAGAATTTTAAAACGTAACGAGTCTTCGTTCAGAGCCTGACCATTAAGGAATTTAATTCGCCAATTTTATTCGTTTAGTTCGCAAATTTTGAAAAAATATCACGAAAGTGTAAAACTTGAGTTATCTCAGAGTGCTGCAGAAGGAGAAGTTGAATGACGATAAAAATAATCATGTATGTATATAGGTATACCCATTTTGAAATGAATTTTGACATCCAATGAGAAATATATCCTGTTGCAGTAAATTAGGCAAGTAAATCCCTCCCGCGGCAGCGTCATTAATCCAATTTCATATCGTACCCCTACTTTATACTTTTGCGCAATATATGTACCCAGAATCTGGCACCTCCTACAAAATTTGTATCAAGAATTTTCAGGGATCGTAGATCACACGTTACTTGGACAGGCATAGTCTGATCTATAGAGTTGGTTGTAACGTGTGCATGAGAAAATCGGTGTTAGTAAGTACATTTATAAGAATAAGACTGAGGGAATATTACATGTACCTATACCTATCTACGGACAAAGAAGTTCTTTGTTTTTCAACGACTTGGCTACCTCTGTGCATTGTCATTATCTCTAACTGCACATCTAGGACATAAATATGAAGATAATTGTAGTCTAACTACCAGCAGCGGCATGACAAAACGCGTCTAATTTCAATATCTCAACAATTTGTCGTATGTAATTAGATTCATCCCGAGACGTACATAGGTATGTACCTATAACAGTATAACATACGTTATTTTCGCTAAATGTTGACAATAATAATTACATGCACACCTATGCTAAACGAATATCTGATCAAAATCTCTGGAAGATTTGTAAATGGGACGTGGACCAACTATTTGCTTATGTTTCATAGTTGGCTAAGGACGGATGTTCATCTCTGATGCATATAGGTATTTAATATATGTAGCGAGTGCAATAATTAAGGAGTGTAAAATATGTGTAGGATGTATACATATGATAGATGTATGTATTTAGGTATATTGTACATATAGTTATATGAGAATATACAGATGCGTTGGATAATTACGTGGCACACCTTTGGCACGCGGCACAGGTGTCCACTTGAAGAACCTCTTGCCAACTCGGATAGGATATAGGTAGATTCTGGTTGCCCCAAGCTAACCGCGACCCAACAGTGGCGCAATGAACTATACCTTGGTCTTGAAAAATGGGTCAATTCTGAATATAAATAGCGAAACGTGACTTGCGGTGGTTTCGATATTATATCCACGAAATAATTGTGCAAAAGGAATCGTTTACCTATCCGAAAGTAATACGCTTGTATGTTATGCCTTCTATGCAGATATAATTGAACGAATTTTTAAAATCTACGTTATTGAATCTACAAACATAAAAAATAGGTGCAAATAATCTTATAGTGGGTTGGGATCAGTTGATAAGATGATAAATTCAGACTTGAAAAATTCTGAAGATTTTTCATTCATAAAGAAAATCACATCGACGAAGTTAGATGCTATATTTTGCATCATTGATCGATCTGTCTTCTTAGGTAGGCCTTTCCACGAGGATGGGGGCCCGCGATGGGGGACTGTCACTGCTCTAACATCGCGATAATGCAGCTATTCCATGAGCTAAAGCAGCAGTTTCCTGCACTCCCAGACCACGTCGTGTCACAGTGCATCGCCCAGGTACCCACAGTGAGCTAAAAAATTTGAAAAAAGAAACAGTCCTCACGTTTCTTAATGTCTCTCTTTCATCCATCTTCATATTCATCTTCATATTCATTTTCATTGTCTTATGTTCCTGCATACATCCGATTTCAACTTTTGTTGCATGGTGTTTTATTGTTTTTGCTGTAATTCTACCATTGTTGCTGCCGTTGTTCGTTACTTTCTTATTGTTTTTTATTGTGTTTTTTTCTTTTCTTTTCGATCCAAATTTAATCCAAATTTACTCCGTCTAATACGCTAAGTACCTTATAGAAATTTAAATCGTCTCCCAAGAAAGCTTAAAGCATTGTCTATAATAAAATGAAACGAAATTCTACCCTGATGTCGGGTCCAACTGCAAATTAAAAACTGCTACTCCTCCCGCACATTTGATATCCAAATTGCTAAATATTTGGCCAAAAATCTCCCTGCTTCAAGGAGTGAGAATCAAACGACTTTGATAGAAATCAGACAAACGGTCTTCGAGATACCAATACTGTGCAAAAACACATTTGCTTGTTCTTTCGCCACTTCGAAATTGAATTTTATCAAAATTTTCCACCCTCTTACGAAACTGGAGTAAAGTGCGAGAGTATATAACACAGTTTTCAATTAATCAGTAATTATTGAAGGAAAAATTAATAGCCAGTTCATCTGATCCAAAAAAATTATCATGCATGTCAGGGGTAGTGTGAACCCAATTGATATCTGCATGTCGCAAGGGTTAATCCTAGAACGCCACGGTTGATTCTTGACCCTTGACTCTTGACTCTTGACCTTTGACTTTTGACTTTTGACTTTTGACTTTGGCACGGACAACGAAGGTGTAAATCAGCGCGTGTTTTGCAGAACAGCCACGACAAGGAGACATGCGCGCGAAGTCTTCGTGCGACGCAGGAGTCGCGGCCGCCCTCGGGCGCGTTCCCACCCCCACCGCCCCCCGACACCCTGACCCCCATCAACGCCATTACCATGAACCATTCAAACCACATAAATCAAATGAATCAAATGAATCAAATGAATCATATAAATCATTTAAATCATTCGAATCATCATCACGCTGGACCACGTCCTCACCGTCCTGCATCCCTGGACATAGGTGTTGCCCACACTTGTCCCCGCACCCTAAATGGCGCTCCCGCGTCCGCACCAGCCGCATGTCCGTCTCGGGGCTTCTTCGACGACCTGACGAACCCCAATGCTGGCTTCGAACTCAACGTGAACGTCGCCTGTAGCCCAGCTGGCAATCGCGGTACGAAAGAATCCATTCTAATCTATCTAATCAGAAAATTAATTTCTTTTTCTTTTCTTCTTTTCTTTATTTTCTTTATTTTCTTTATTTTCTTTGCACGGGGTGGTTTTCTTTACTGCCACTGCATATTGGGCTGTACGATTATACCGACGATTCTTTCGATTATATTGCCGCTTCGTACGATATATATTTATGTTTGTATAACGGTTCGTGTCAACGCGCGTTATTGCTTGTTTGGCTATATTATTCTGGGTTGGAATCTATTCGTTTTCTCATACAGTTCACACATTATTTGCAATATTATATTCCCTTCATCACCTGGAAGATTGAATGGAGAAAAAATTAATTTTTAGATAGGTATATGCACATTGCAGATGGCTCACTTCTTCGTCACCCTTCGACGTGACTTATAGGAAAAATGATTTTTCGAGGACAAACTCCTTTCATTTCAGCTAGAATAATATAACCATATATAGAACCGTACCAACAAACGGTAGCAACCGAGTATTCAACTCATTTTTTGAAAATCAGGAAATCTACATTCAATCCAAGTCCAAACAGTATAAAAACCAAATTCTTTTTTTTATTTTTATGTGGGAACGAAACAACCCCTCTTTATACATTATATTACGATGCAGGAATATCTTGACACGCTTTATTTTCAGATCTCAGAAATCGCGTCACGTTCATTAAGAATTACTCAAAAAAAAAAAAAAAAATAAAAAACATCGTTTCGCTCATTCGATTAAAAAATTCGTCTCGATTTCTTAGAAATCTTCACAAACCCAATGCTGCGTATTATTATACCTTATGGATCACTCAATGATTAATTAATCAATTAATTAATCGATTAATTCGATAATTTCCACCCGGTGACAGATTTTCGAACGATACCAGTGGTCGGTACCTGTAAACGAAGTGCCCTCCTGGTAGAGCCTCGACCTCATTACGTAGGCCACGTACCCGACGACGGTAGACTTACGAACGGCTGCAGCCTCGCCGATAATTCCCGGAGTTATACCTCAGTCAGTTTAACCCTGAGGCCACCTTCCTCCGAACCCCAGCCTCCGATCAATATACAATCTCACGGGTCCAGTTTGACGTATTCTACATCCTCCGTTGATTCGAGGGGCTTTCAGAGCCGATTACAGATCAGCATTGGACCCGGTACTCTCGGCAGTGTGGCTGCTGCGAGAATAAGGCCTCCGATGGGTCCTACTAGACCTACTACTTTACTCCCTCCGGTGATGACGCCGCATCGCCCTCCAGGTGATTATTCAAGCTTTTCAGGTGCATGCGGACATTCTTTTTTTTTTTTTTTCGATTTTTTTTTTTAGGTATTTGTCAGGGAAAAGTATTATTCTTTTTTGGCAGGGCTTCCCGCGGGACCACCTAGTCAACTCCCTCGCCCTACGACAACGGTCAGCGCACCTACGACGCCTTCGGTTCCAACTAATGTCGGCCTACCACCGTCGAACAGCCTTCCAACTACCCCTGCCTCACCTACACCCTCTAATTTTTCTACGAATTTAGTTAACCTCGGTACTTCCATCCTGACGAATACGACCTTTGCAGATTTGTCGCAATCGCCGATAAACACAGGTGAGAAAGATCCATTCATTTATTAGTATCTTACGTAATTGCGGTGCACAAAGAATGCGTGTTCGCGTTTTTAGTTCATATTCTATGGTACCTATATAAATTTGTATTTGAGATAAAAATTTTTTGGCTAGATAGAACGATTTCAATTCAAATATGTACTATTCGATAGGCGGAAGTTAGGAATTAATTTATAATATAACTTTGGCTCAAATATTCGAATTAAATCTTGGCATCGTTTCGTTATTTCTGATGTCTACCCGCGTAGTGTGCAATAGAAAGCTCTTCAAGTATTATACCTTGCCAAAAATCCCGACGAATTTCTCAATTATTTACACCTCGCCGAAATCTAAATATCCTCCAACTCGTGACATCGATAAAATACCCTGGAATCAAGCCACACAGCTTGGTAGTACACGTAGAACTCGCAACTCTTATACTCCAGCCTATACTGTTTTTTCTAAAAAAAAAAAAAAAAAAAAAATCATCGTCATAGGAAAGAAGAAAAAAAAAAATGATATTTCAAAATAGACGAAGTTTTTTTGTTTTTTCTTTTCTTTCTTTCAATGTCCACGCGATACCTTACGTAATAAACTAAACACAACTAGATATAGGTTACTAACGCGGTAATTAATCTTTTCTATATTTTTTTTCTTCTTTTTTTTCTTTCTTTCTTTTTTCTTGTTTCTTTTCCCAATTTATTGCGTCAGGTCGCGTACCTTGCCCCCTTTTTCGAAATGATTGAGGATTAGGTATATCTGGTGGGTGGGGTTAGTGGCACAGTGGAACCCAGGTGTGCGCGATGCTTAGCTTAAGCAACTGAAGAGGAAAGGGCAGGAGATGTGGTAGCGATATTTACGAATTCCTGGCTCATGCGAGACTATACATAGCCAGTGTGTGGGAGAAACACACACACACACACACACATTTATTATATTACGAACGAACTGGTGGGCGTGCGAAGAACGTCATAGTCGCCCCCGTGGTCGGCCACCTGACCGTCTGGCAATTGGATCCAACCCGGTAGCCCTCGTTGTTAGGGCTAAAAGCGTCCCAAACTTAAAGGAATTCGGAATAGTGGTTAAAGCCTGAATTTTTTTGCATTAAAATTCGGCTGCGAGGTTCGACTCTTTTCTGATTTTGTTATCAGCGCTCAGATATGGCGTTGTCGTCATAAGAATTACACATGGTAGGTGATGATTTCGTTTATCTACGCACCGACTCAAATGGCTGTAGATTTGGATAGTTGCGAAAGTCACTCTCGTTTTGGAACGATTAAATAAATATGCTCTTGGATAACGTTGGCGAAATATAAGTTATGGGTTACAAAGTCGTCAGTCGCGACGTTCTTTTTGATCTATTTCAGTTGTTTCGTGAAAAAGAAGAGAAAAAAGAGTAGAAAAAAAAAGAGGAGGGACTGAAAACTTGGAAAAACTTATAGTCGTAGATCTTATGAAACCATGCAGTCGTAGTGCTGCTCATTCTCAGATTTCTGAATCCTGTAGTGTCAAACAAGAACGCAAGATCTTCTGTCATATTTTCAATGTCGAAATAATTTTCGTGAAATTATGCAAGGCTCGCAGAATTTCTTTTTGCAAATAAAACAAAAATGAAAATCGTGGCGATTTGATGGGCAAGAGCTCGAGTTTCTTTTCAATTAGATCAGAGCCGATATACCCCGTAGTTTATCGTGATATTTGAAAAGATGAGACGGTGTGAAATTACTATTTGAGAATTTTCGGAACCACCAACGCAAAGAATAATGATTTGTATACATTTTCATTTTATTTCCATCTCCATTACTTCAGGCCAGTATTTCGTTAAGCACAACTTGCTGGCTGTCAGTTGAGTAGCAAAAACAGTCGAACCTCTTTTAAAAATTTCTGAATCAATCATCGATCTTAAAAGAATGAATTTACGTTCGCATAATCGAATCAAATAGATTGGAATGTCGAAAAAACTAAAATTCGAAAAGCTGTTCTCTTCTCACTTTCCCGAACTCGGCTGGATCTTCTCATCCTACTTTCGCCCCGGATTTTCCGCGGTCGAAAATCTCGGCCAGACTTGGGTACCGTTGCACTTCTGAATCGCAAATACTTCGCTTAGATGGGGGAGAGCTGCAGCACGGGGGTAAAACCATTTCGAAAAATCTCTGTCTGGGTTAATTCCGTGCGACGCGAATCGCGTCCGCCCAGTCTACGCGCGTTGACAATCAAATGGAGGCGGGGTGTGACGTTGCGGCCGGTGATTATAAACGTATATAATTAGCCATCCTCGTTTCACCCCTTCATCTTCTCCTCCACCTACCACCTAACGTTTGCGGAATCTGTTCCTACTATTTCCGCGCCAATTTATTGGCCTCTGTTTACTATTCGGTTTAGCCGTGCGTTTATCCGTTCAATAGCTAAAATAGATTTTACTTGTTGGCGTTTTTCCCGCGTTATGTGTGGATAACTCAAATAGACAAGTGGCGGAACGATATTCGCTGCAGTTACCTGAGGGTATATTTATCATCGACAAATCTTTTATTCAATGAAATTAGAAATCAAAAATCCGAAGATGTGTTCGCTGGATCTACAGCAGAATCATATTTCAATACTAAAATCTCAATCTCCTGCAAGTACCTCGGAGCGATTAACGTCAAAATTGATATTCTGCAGAGTCAAAACACATGAATATAAAACATGAATTATTATTCTTTCGTCTGATCAAAACATAACGTTAAACTCCACTACCACTTCGCATTATGGCTTATCGGCGCTTCAGATAAGGTCAGATGATCACGTGATCGTCTCTGAAGTGTGATATAGCAGGAAAATCATACAGGCAGAACGCTGCAGACAGTGAACCATCGCATTAGCTAATTTCACACATTGCAATCTGTGCAAAACATCGTCAGTGATGTTTTCGTTCTACTAGTTCCGAAACGTTTCCCATTTATTCTTCCGCAATGGAACATCTGCTGCAAGGAGTTCAAGAATCTTTTCGTAAGAACCAATTCCAATTTTTCAACAAATTGTTCAAAGCGTCAGTGAACTTGATGAAAAGAGATAAGACATTGCGATATCTCTGTTGTTTTTGGCTGCCTTTCACAATTCGCTATATGCATGTGAGTTTGTTCAATTTCGCACGTATAGCGTGCGAATCGAGTCTCTATCTTCTGTTTCGAAAAATTTAGCGGATTTCGCGGTCACGTCGAGTGTACGAAAAGATTTAAAAAAATTTACACGCATGCATACAGAATTATTGTACTGAAAGAAAAATCGTATCTATTACTCTTTCTAACTTTAATTTTGGCAAAAATTCAAAACTTTCGTACATTACCAAAAATCATATTACTCAGAAACTACCGGTCCGCCCACATCACTCGTACTTACACGGATCTGTTTCTTTTTTTTTCTCTTTTTTTTTTCTAACATTGACGTCGACTATACGATGGAAAAGACACTATAGACACAAATCTCAAAAAAAATCACATACAATCAGATCGATTGCAATTCAACTCGCATCGTACTGTTTAGTGGCGGAACATCAGAAGCAATTGGTCGCTGAGCAGATGGTGAGAAGAAACCGTCTGGCTAAAGAATTGCGATCAGAAAAGGGAAAACTAGACGCTATGAAACGAGAATTGCAGTGTTTGGCAAGACCGTTCAACGCCACAATACCCCCTCAGGTATTTCCGATCGAATAATATTTTCGAACTGTATATTAGTCACTCCGCTTTAGCCGTGAATACTAATCCTCTGAATCATCGTCACTCGCGAGTTTTCAATGTTTATTCTTTCTCCGATTGATCAGGACATGGAGAGGAAGCTTCGTAGCGAAATTTACCAACTCCAGCTTGAATGCAATAGAATGGCCAGCGAAGTTGACCAGACTTCAGACCCAGCAGGTAAGGATTAAGGCTCAGCTTATTGTCAGTAACTTTTGATACCTACTCCATAAATGAGAAGTCGAAAAAAAAAAAAGAATAAGTAAATAGCGCAAGCACACCTCGAATTACGTTTGGCCACGTTAATCGCAGTGCCTCTGGGAGAGACAAACGAAGAGTTCTATCAAAGCATCTACACAGGGCAGCCGTTCACACCATTTACTCCAACCCCGGCTGTACCACCACCCCTGCCTTCCAGACCTCCGGCTTGGGCACCGGTCGGTGATCGCGAGGAACGCGATGGACCATCTTGGGTCTGCAGGATGTGTACTTTCGACAACCATCCGCTTATGGACAAGTGCGAGCAGTGTGACATGCCTCGTTTGCCAAGCCACAGTGCAGGTACGCTAAATCCAAAGTGTTTGGTACCTGTTGATCGTTTGAGGCCACTTTTCAAGTCAGATTCTACCCCGAAACATGATGACCAGAGTTTGAAGACGGTCCCGAGATCTCAGGAGCGGTAAAACGTTTCATTTTACTTAAAATTCTTCGTATCTTTCGACTATTGCCTTTGAATTGCAGCTCAAAATTTGTAGAACTTTGCATTTAGATAATGAATTAATTTCCGATAGTTTGACGAAAGCTTTTCATGATCGAAGACATTTTTTACCAACAGAATACTGAACTACCAGAAGCATTCAATAGTTATCAGTATTTGATGTGAATTGATGAGATTATCTAATTTTTATTCACTTTTTCTTTCATTCAATGTTTGAACAGTCTGCTGCATAAAATTTGAAAATTATTCTATTCAATCATTCTGTGAAACTTTCTTATACTTCATCTCTGATAATAATGAACTTTTAGCGATGGGTCATCGTGTGTAAAAATTTACTGCATGAAATCGATGTGATTTTACGATTGGAGTTTAAGAGTGTTAACTGTTTGATATATTATTATAACACAATTGCTCATACATATGTATATTTGATAATGTTAATATTGTAATAGGTATACTACATAACGAGTTGTGTCTGCTTTATAAGATTTAGCAATTAGCAGACTGTGAAGGTATCGTAAATAACGATAGCCTGCACTCAGTCTGGAAGCAATTAATTAAGACTTGCGAGAATCAAATGAACTACATAGTATTTGACAAAAATATCTAGATCATTTTTAAATCTTAATATCTGATTGTGAAGTTTGTATATTTTATATTATAGATCGGAATCATATTATAGCTATATTTCACCCGTATTTTTATAGATAAATAAATACTGTTATTTAGATTAATGTTTAGGAAATAGTTAAGGACTGAAATTTGGTATATTTAATAGTTTAGTTTATTATCGATTATCTAGTTGTGGTTCTGAATCAGTTTACGAAAGATTATTACTTATTACTTCACCCCTAGTCCATTTTTGCCTCGTTTTTTTAAACAGTCATATAATTACAGTGAAGAGAGATCTTTATGTTTCACCTTAACTCGTATAAATTATAGGCAAACTCTTTACGACATATTTATTTAAACACAATAAATTACAGTTACGCTTATGAATTAGTCGGTCAAAGTCCGTCCAACGATGTAGTTTTTTTTAATTTTTTTTATTATTTTCATTCTTTAGCTAACGGATCTAACAATTAATGCATAATTATAATCCAATGATTTCGGGATGCAATAGCTTATATTATATTTCTTTATGGCTAAATATAGATATTTTCGTTTTTGGTCAGACATAGTTGAGATTTTTTTTTGTTTCTTTTTTCACACAATGAGAAAGAATCATACGTAGATTTTTATTTATAATAATAAGTAGGGGCGGACTGATACTTACACGATATAATTTTTTTATTACATACTCATTATACAGATGTGACTTAATGTTATGATGTTAACTACCTACTGCACATATTGCCTAATGATTATAATTTTAAGTTTTTTTTTTTGTTTTTTTTTGTTCGATTTAAATGTGTGTCTCGCATTACTATATGCAAATAAAGAAACTAATTACCTTGCATCAAGCTTTGTTTTATGTTGTTTGACAGAAACTAACAATAAGATTTTTGGTCGGACAATTTTTTTTTCAAGATAAGTAAAGGTAAGTGACTTAAATATTAGCCGAAAAACTAGAATCGAATATAATATAACGTAATATTTTTTTCAACTGAATATAACTGTATAATAAATTATTCTTATTTTTTTTTTTATATATAGAAAGATAGAAAACAAAAAACAAAAAAACTCTTTTTATATGCAGACTAAAGATTTTTCTCGTTCCTGCAGCTTCAGTATGTTCGATACTAAACGAGGAATCAATAATAAATTTGAAAACAAGAATAAAGTGCTGATATCATATTTGCAAAACTATAATGAAAATTCACTTTTCATGTGTAGGTGAAACACAAGATATTCACATACGAGTGACACATCATCACAATTTTTCACCTAGGCGTAAGTATGTTAAAAACAAAAAATTATAGAAAATTTGTTAATCGACCCTAAAATGAAGATTAAAAATTTAGTATTTTCGTTGCATATTTTGAAAACAAAATTAGCATTTGATATTTTCTTTTCTAATAATTTTATACTGCAAATTGAATTTCTAATAATAATAATTATAATCAAACTGAAATAAGACGTTCGAATGACAAAGAATTTTTCCTATGCTTTTTTTTCCCATAGGAACAGTGCACAGTTGGGTGGTATGATGTGAACTGAATTAGAGAACTGAAAACTGTAAATATATACCTATGTGTATACATCCACGTTTGCATGTATACATGTATATCTAAAATATAATTAATTTATACAAAAAAAAAAGAAAAAAAAACAGAAATAAAGTTAAATAAAATAAATTAAATAATTATAGGGATTTAAGTGACTGAAATAAAAATGTGAATATTGTAATAATGTAAATTAATTTAATTTTTTATTCAAAAAAAAAAAAAGAAAAAAAAAACAAAGAAACACGAGAATATGTATTGTACGTTTAACTGTTCAACCACTATTCTGTAAGACAATTTTATTATTATTATCCGCGAACGAATACTACGTTTAAAGTTACTTTCAAGAATGAAGAAGAAAAAAATCAAATACAATCATTTTTATCCTAAATTAAGAATAAATACGACCAATCGGTACAGAACAATTCATCCAGGAACTCCCATCATGGTCTAAAAACCTTTATTGTAATATAATAACTTGGAAAGACCCGGAATTACATCGCAGAATAATTCTCTACACATATATTGATATAATGTATGGAAAAATAAATTGAGAGTCCAGTTCGGTTTTTATTAGTAGATTCTACTAATTAATTAACTTCTTTGAAGCTCATTAGTTTACAAAATTACAGTTAATTGAAAATGATAGTTTTCAAAAAGTCGAAAGAGTGGATTTAGCGCATCTCACACTCTTCCAGCACAAATTCCTTAGGCTAACTAAATTATAGTATAAAATACAATAATTATATAATGTTATCGTAAATAAAACCGATTATATAGCGGTACCACGTTCCAAATTGAGTTTAGTTTCACGAGTATGTTCTCCATAAAATCGTTCGAGTTTTTGATTAAATTTAGCATTTCTTTCGTTGATGTAATCGATGTCTGCATCGTCGTTGTGCATTCTACGACGACTGTACTTCTCGCGTTTAGCAATTCTGTAAAAATGATAATAACGGTAAGTACAAAATTCACTGCTCTAAAATTATCAATAATCATCAATAAAAAAGCCAAACAAATAAGAAAAAAATGAAAAATGTTACTCACTGTTTTTCAACATCATCAACCAGTCTATCAACGGCCTCCTTCTTGTCCTCATGCAAACCCTGAAGAATGGTGTTTCTATCACCGTAAAAAGCTGGACCGAGCTTCTCCTTAGCTGCCTCATAGTTTTCCATGTTAGGTTTGATGCCTTTGACCAATCGATTGTATTGCCTGATCGTCGCTTGTTCATAATCCGCAAAACCAGGATCTGGGTTTTTCTTTTTACGTTTACGAGCCAGACGCTCTGCCTCTGTCGCATCTATTTGCAGCAATTTTACTCTGTCGTAATCATCGCCCTGAAAATATGATCAGATTCGTTTGTTTAAAAAGTGAACCGGTAAAATTTAAACGATCAATTTTCACTTACATTTGACTGCGCCTCCTTCCTCGCTTCTTCATCTTTCATTATCCAGTCTGCCTGGCGCTTACGAGCTTCCCAATTCGACGGTAGCTTGTTTCTCTTGTCCTCTTCGACAACTTCCTTGTGATTTTGTTGGCGAGCTTCATTCTGGTGAGAAAAAATTGATAGAAATTAAAACGTGATAATTGACGTTGACGTTCAACGTATGTATTGTGTTCACGAAACTAGGTTAGGATCGGGTTAGGCACTGACAAACGACATACCCTCTTCGAGTGGAGATCTCGCATGCGTTTCATACGCTCTGCTTGTTTTTCTGCAAACGATTTCGAACTCGAACCAGGCTGATCTGCCATATTTTTTCCCTTATTTATTTTATCAAATACGCACTATTTATTAAAGTCTTATTACGCGACTGACAGGAAGAGATGAAAATAAAAAGTTTCAGACATGACTGACATCTATGTCACGAATGAGGTAAGCTCCGTCGATAACAATCTCAACTCATAGCAGTATCGGTGTCACGTCGATAAAGTAACATCTCTAACGCAGATCACTTTGACATACTTCGTAATTAATTGATAAGTAGAGAAGCTTAAAAAATATTTCATAATAATTGATCAACGCTAGACCTTACGAATGAATTATTGATTAAAACGAATTGTCGAAATTCGATAGAAATCAATCCTTCTTTTAGGGCCGGTCAGGTAGGGCGTTATAGCGCACTCTGCAATTGTGGGAGCTTGCAGCTGATTGTAACAAATGAAGAATGATTAAACTCGATTAGACTAATGTATTATTAGGTTGATTTATTGATAAAAAAACATACTGAAATGTACAGTAAAATTTATTCCATGTTATCCTGTGTGTTGAAATATCTGTAGACCCAAATAGGTTGTGATGTGTTCGAATTACCGACGTGGTATTACGTCATAAGTGGTCAGAAATCAGACGGCAAAAGTTTTCAGGATATTCGCAAGTGCCAAGTAGGGCGCGGGCTCTGCGATAGTAGATAAATATTATTGCGACATTATTACAAAATAAATCAGTAATGGAGACCCTAGAATCGAGTCGTGTCTGCCGTCTGTGCGGCCAGCACTCAGGGATCTGCATAAATATATTTGACAAAACTGAAAATCATGTGAAGAAGATAAACGCAGTTCTCCCGATCTTGGTACGTTCTAAAACTTCTACTTTGGTTTCCAACTTTTTTTTATTTTTTTATTCTAGCATCGGTACCAACGATCGCGTGTTTATTGGAAGTTAATTCTTCTGTCAAACAACAGCCGACAACAAATCCGTCAGATTACGTAACACCGTGCTAGTATAATAAAGTTAATAAGAAAAAACGCATGATCTTAAAATTTACGCGCCAATTTTATCTAACCTCACTTGTTATATCGCGTAGTACTTGCGATTTGTTCAATTATTTGTTCAAGGTCACTGCCCTTGTTTTCCATTAGTACCTACATTTATCATCGAATTAGAATACGGACTTTGATCCCGATAAGTAAAATATTATTTCTAACGACTTCGCGCTCTCGAAATAATACCGTCATAGTATTCGAGACAAAGAAGAGTAAAGGAAAAAGAAAAGAAAAAGGAAAAGAAAGAAAACGAAAAAAAAAAAATCAAAACACGCTGTTACATTCATCACCTACACCCGACCATCAAACATCATAACAAAATTTATCCTTATTAAAACTCCGATATTTATTTTCCGTATTGAATTACGTCATAAAGAATAAAACCGCGATAAACATAATGTGGTTTGAATTATTCATTAGTATTTATTAATGTTTTCATAACTATTGTTTTTTTTTTTTTTTATTCTGTCCGATTTATATACACAAACGCACATACAGCGAGCGTTTGACTCTTTTTATTCATGAAAATTCCCAAACGAATTATACAAAAAAAGATGAATGATTTTAAACATCTTTCCGGCACTCGGAAAGGAGGAGAGGAAAGGTATTAATGAATTGACGATAACTCGTTCTTAGGTACACGAGATGGATCTGCTTCCGAAGCAAATGTGCCATCGGTGCAGCTACAAGCTTGAAGAATTCCACAAGTTTTATTCAGACTGTTTAAAAACGGACATGGATCTGAAGAGTCAATTGTCTTGGATGAGAAAAAGAGAAGTTAAAGAACATATCAGGGTCCCCATGGTCCAGATTGAGAATGTTAAGATTAAATCCGAACCCCCAGATTATGATATTTACGAACTGGACCCCATAGTTGAAAATGTTAATTATATAAGCTCCATGAGCTCCGTGACGTATTCTATGAATAATGTGAGGAATAATAACGAAGTTGATTCCCGTAGAATTAACGACATTGATAATCGTTTAAGTTGTAATGATAGACTAGCAGAATGTTCAGACTGCAAATTGAACTATGGTAAAAAAATCAATGCAACAAATGAGGCAGCCTTATCGATTAATAGTACACATATCAAGCCTAAACATGATATAAGAAGAGATTCTGGAATCACTGAATTGGGCAGTTCGAGTAGATTAAACACCTTTCAAAGTTGTGTTGGAAACGATAGTTTGAAAGGCACTCATAAAGCGAAAAAAAGAATTTCTAAAGAACTAGATGGGCTTAATATTGGGAATATATTAAATACCGATGAAGTTAAGGAGATCAAAATAAAAACTGAAAAACCAGACGACGTTGAGATACGGTCATTGAGACCGAGAAAGAAAACTGTAGATTACCTTGGTACTAAGAAAAAAAAATCAACTTTAATCATTAATCCTGCTAATATATCCAGAAATGTGAATGTTGTACGAAAAAGTATGGCAAAGCATACTGGGGATTCAGTAGTGAACGGTATTGTTATAAATAATATAAAACAGGAACCTCTTGAGGAAGTTCAAGGTCGAACTTTGAGACCGAGAAAATTTTTGGTCAATTATCTTGGATCAAAGAGAAAAGAACTTTCATGCCCTAGAAACGATCCAGAAACGAAAAGTACAAGCGAAAAAGTTCGCCCTAAAAGGTTTAAATTGTCAAGTAGTTTTGAAGGAACATCAAGTTTCGGCTCTGGCAAACGTTTCACCGGTTTAATCTCTAATCCGAATGATTTCAAAGTCAAAGAGGAGATAATTTCGGATGATGAAACATCAAATGTTGAGGTAGATGGTGAAACGAAGTGTAATGGTATTGCCAATAGCTGTGTACAGAACTTGAGTAATTTGTTTGACCGAGAGATAGAGCGAGCTATAAAAATTGAGGACAATATTAAAAATGGGTTTCCAAATCGTGATCAGAGAGCTAGCTCTAGCTCTTCTAGTTTCAAAGCAAATAGGAGGTCAAAATTTTTGCCAAAAAGAAGAATAGGTTTGAGAGAAACTACAATATGTGCATTAGGACCGGCTAAACGAATTTCGGACACAAATTGTTCTCCAAAATATTTGAGGAGTCAAGACTTACGCCTGAGAAATGGTAAAGTTAAAAGATCTGAGTCTGATCAACAGCCATCGTTTCGTAGTTTGAAAAAGAGGATTTTCCAACTAACAAAAACAGGAAGTACGCTAGGTAGGAAAGAGAATGTAAATCTGATGAAAGTTCCTACGGCATTGAAAACTTTGAGTAACATTAAACATTTCTGCGAAAAATGTTGCACTAGTTTTATGAACAAAGAATTGTACATGCTACACGTGTGCTACTTTGACTAATTTTTTTTATACTATGCAAATGAGTGGTGCTGAAAAAACTGAAAAAACTGAAAAAAAATTAAAAAAAAAAAACAAAACGAAGAATAAGATAAAAAGAAGACACATCCTAGTGTTATTTTTTTAATGAAAGATTTAAACCGAAATTCTACGATTTTTCCTATAGATGTACATAATATATATTAACTCTTAGCTATCATTACCAAATATAATAAAACACGTCATTTAGTTAGCTGTGTTAATACATACTTCAAAGTTGTTTTTGTTCAAATTCAGAATTTCAAAGTTTTAGTAGTCGTTAGGCAATCATGTATGCAATATTTGAATTTCTTATTATGCATAGCGTACAGTAAATTTACTTTTCATTTCTAACTTCTTATCCATTGAAGAGTAAGCCGCGAGTATAATTCAGTTATAAATGGTTCTATAATTGTATCGATGTTGACAATCTAGTATACCTACCTATTCCTAAAATTTAATTAGATTCGAAATAATTAGAGACATCAAAGTGACAAAGATAATATATAATATACATTTATAAGCGTGGGGTAACGTGTATAAAAAATAAATAAAGAGAAAAAAACGCGAGAAAAATTCTAAAATACATAAATATATTCTTGTAGCAATATTTAAGAAAAATAAAAATCTACCGTTGTTATAGCTTCTTTATTTGGTGAACATCATCTATAGACTGTAACCAAAGTTTGTACCTAGTTAGTATAATACTATCAAGTAATTCAGACATTGTTATCTTACGAATGCTGTTAATAAAATGGAGAGATATAAAGCAAAGATAGCAATATTCTCATACTTTATAACTTTTCTATACTATTATCTTATGCAGATCGTAACTATATTATTCTTCTCCGTATCCGTACTATCATTGAAATTGTTTCATTGAATCTAAGCAGATCAGTGGTTTTTTTTTTGTTTTTTTTTCCGACAAAAATATAATTCAGAAAAATATTATATCTCATTTTTATTTACGTATATAACATATAACGCACAATTCTTATTAACAGTTTGCGCGGCACAAGTGTAATTTATTTCATTTATTATTAACGTAAATATAATATATTTATGTGTGTGTGTGTGTGAATACACAGTATATAAGAATATTCAAAAATGTATGATAACTTTATTTTTTTCGTGATATATTATGTATATCAGTTATGTGATTGTAGACAATTGACATATCTGACACTTTCGAAATAGTATTTTAATTGAATTTTTCGGTGCAATCACGTTATTATCAAAAACCCGAAATCATCTATTATTTCATATCCCATTAGCCAATCGGCATTTTTTGTTTTTAGTTTACCTGTTACAACATGATATATTATTTCTAATAAACGGTTATTGTACTGAACAATATTATAACTTATCGACCAAATGACCATATCTAACTTATAAAGTGAAAGTTATATTATTTTCATTAATATACCATATATCTCATATCAAACAAATTCGGCTGATGAATGATGATAAATAAATTGTTTATTAATATAATCGACCGTTTTATGTGCATCATTTTTACCCTCAAAAATGTCATATTAAAGTATCCTAATTGTTTATGAGATTGTTGGAAACATTATTGTTCTTTCTTTACTCCAAAATTAAGTAATTGAAAAATAAAAATACTATCAATATGTTACACTATGTATTTTGTTTATTGTATACAATATTTAAATGTGTTAAAGGTAAGTGGCAATCTATATTACAATATAATTTACCGAATAAAAGAGACTGTAACATTTTTCTTAATCGATAAGAAAATATTCATCAAATTTTCATAGTGTCTGATCGACAAGTATGTTCGAATTTGGGAAGATACGCGATAGTTATTAGTGCTGCCACCAGCTTGTCAACGGTCGTTAGGAAAGTCACGAAATAACAAACAAAAAACTAGTAGATGTCAAACGACGCCGAAAAATGATTAATAGATTCTTCTATTGTGTTTTTAATAGCTTTTAGTGATAGTGATATAAAATGTTTCATGACACTAAGAATTCTAGAAAAGTTGAGGACGTAAGTAAACGATTAAATACATTAAAAACTTATTCTACAAAGAAACTAACCTATTTTGCACCCAATTTTCAATCACAATTCAACTCGAATATACCGCAGTATAAAATTCACGCCATACCCTCATGCCAAGCAGTGAACTTCTTCAATTTCAAGGGCTGATTACTATTTCATAAATAGATCGCCAACCAGCCCACTTACAGCATTTCACACTTTTCTGTTTTCTGTTTTTTATTTTCAGCTCGTTTTTAATAAAAGATAATCTGTTTCGAATCGGCGTTTATATACTCTCGATTTCATCAAACTAATACAAATTGTATTTCAAAACTTGTGATATGTAATAAAAATATATAGATGTATGTGTTGTTGCTATTTTTATTACCATCATTCACTTTTCATCTCAATACGATGTATGATGAATTTTTGTACCTCTATTGAAAAAGATATTTGAGTAAAATCAAAACCGAAATATTTTGGTTGATTTTAGTTAATATCGACCGGCGAAGATACATTAGGTTCATCAATCAGTCTTAGTATTGGTGAAAATTCAATAAGAATTAAAGAGAAGCCAAAGGTCAAAGACCTAAAGTCAACATTAGAGCAAAGTAAGAATGAAGATCATAAATGGTGGTTGAAAAGACCTGAAACTCGGCTGGGACTTTCAAATCAAAAAAAAATTGAAGTTAAAATAAGACCGACGGCAAGTCCATCACCAGATGTAAGCTCCTCTATGGCAGAGTTTCTTGAAAAAGAAAAATTATGCAAAGTAAATTTGATCAATTTTGTTATACTTGCGAGCAGTGAATAGCTCGAATCTTATCTCATCATTTATTTGCAACTATTTTTAGGCTCTGTACAAGAGTGACGGTGAAGTCAAAGACAAGGATGATACGCTGTGTGATATTTTGGCATCAGCAGCTTTCGACAAATATCCATCAGACTTTGAAAGCAAGTATTAATCACGCTACCAAATTTTATGCAAATAGAATAAAACTGCAATCTGGTTCTTCTATCATAACGTATCTGCTTCAATTATCTCAGATGCAACTGACGAGGATATTGGTAGCATTTTGGAAGAGATGAGCAAGATTGCTGGAGCTCTGAGTCCAAATTCTGGAGCTGAAGGCACAAAGTCTGGAAGTAATAGCAAGAATCACACAGGTCTGTGGCTTGATAGATAAGACCGAGCATTTTAAAATGAGTGCAGGAGATGTGAAGGATAGGAACTTTTATAAACAGGAAATACAAATATAGTGTTTAACGTTTCTATTTATTTTATAGAGGAAGAACGATCCGTCGAAGAGTTGTTGCAGGAGGCTGAAAAGTTGGTGCAGAAAAACAGCTCTAGTATTTCAAAGAGCAATTCGAAATCCGATACTTTAGTAGCAGAGAATAATGAAGACCGTAATGAAAGTTTATTGCGAGTTAGACAACTGGAAGATGATATTTTTCAGATGATACAAGCGGAGGTGCATAAAGAGTCTGAGAAAGTTAAACGAAGCCCAAAATTTGAACAAAAACGAGACACGAGTCCCGGTCTCGAAGTAGTTTATGAAAATTCAAACGTCTTAAAACCACCGAAAACGTTGGAGCTACAGAGAAAAAAGTTCGAGGAACAGAAGGTCGAGGTTTCTAGTAGCTCGGATTTGGATGATCCTATTGAACGACATTCAAAGTCTGAAGAATCTAAGAGCAAGAAAGAAATAGACGATAAAGACAATTTGCAGAAAGAAATTACGGATGTGGATAAAGACTTTTTTGAAAACCTCTTGAAGAAGTCAAAGGAAAAGTCGGAGGGTGGTATGTCCGGGAGTTCCAGCTTTGGACAAGAGGATTTTTCGCACTTTTTGAAAATATTGCAAGGACAAAGTGACAAAAAAGATCAGGAAACTAAAACGAATAATTCTAATCTAAAGAGTAATTCGGTATTCAGTTTTCCGATCAAACCAGATGCTCATATCTTTGATAAATCCAGAATTGACAATGAATTGAACAATCTCAAGAGTCCAGCATTTCCGGAGAAAGAAATATCCGAGGTTTTGAAAAGGGAGCTTCCGAACGCTGAAAATAAATACATTAATCATGAGATAAGCGAGTCGGATTCAGGTTCCAGCAGAGGAAGATCTAGACAATCGCAACGTTCTCTTAAAAAAGAGGCCTCATTCTCTAGAAACTCGAGTTTAGAGAGGGCCAAGAAGTCTGACCCGAACATAAAGGAGATAATTTTGTCTAGAAATTCAAGCGTAGATAGTGCAATGTCGAATGGAAGTAAAAAAGATTCGAAGGTAGTGAATTCTAAGAACGAATTATACACTGTAGATCTTACCCCAAGGCTGGAGTTATTCGCCGATGCTATACCAAAGTTAATTGCTGAGAAGTCGAACGAAAATTTGAGAAAACAGGAGCAAGAAAAATTGGAGAAGGAAAGAGAGGAGGATAGATCTGGTAAACAAATGGAAAAAATAGACTCTGGTGATAGAAAAGAGATGAAAAATAAAGATGTTTCGGTATTGGACAATAAGGATAAAAAAACTTATAACAACGATCAGTTTAAGACTACAGACAAAGCCAATGGTGATGAGGAAACACTGAGAAAATTGGATATCGAAAGAAGTACATTAGATCCTCCTAAAACTGAAAGAGCATCGAATACATTAGACAATAGAAATCAGAAAAAGGAAATCAAATTTGCTAAATCCAAAAGCTATGATCAGATACCGAAATCGATATCGAATTTAAAATTATCGCTTGATGATGCGAAGGGTTCCAAGCCCGTAGAGACTGCACATAAGCCTGCCAATTCTATACTTAAGAAGTCTCCAGTTTTGAGAGCTAAAGTAAATTCAAAACCTGTATCTAAATTCACATCGAAAGTTAAATTATCACCAAAACCAAAGAAGGATGTTCCGAGATCCAGCTCCGTTTCATCTTTGAATCTTAACAGTAAGAAACTTGAAACAAAATCGGTTGAAAATATGATGAAACATACTTTGGCCGGTGGAGATATGAACAGAAATTTGTCAAAAAGCGATTGGGAAACATTGTGCAAAGAGGAAAGGCATAAGAATGTTTTACTCAAAGGTATATCCAAATATGTGAACAATTTCAATGATTCGTTATCTCCAATTTACACCTTTGTCTATATTTGACAATTATTTTTACAGAACAACTAGATTCTGAAGCAAAGCTATACAAGACCCAAATTGAAGGGATGCGAAGTGCTTTTGAAGAGGAACTATTCGCATTAAAAAAACATAACATAATTTTGAAGGCCAAGATCGATGAATTATCTGTTAACGAAAAAAGACCTGATCTCAATCTCAAGTCTGATACTAAGCTCTTGATACTTGAGAGAGAATTCGAAAAACAGGAGAGTCTGCTTCAAGCTTATGAAACAGAAAATAAGAAACTAATTCTTGAAGTAAAACATCATCAGGTAATTTTCATCTATTCATCATTTAATAATCATTACTTATTCGAGTGTATAGATGTGATCAAATTTCCCTATGCATTGATTTTAATTCGACAATCGTTTACAGGAAGAAATAAAGACCTTGCAGTTGAAGCAGAAGGCTGTGACCGTGGATATGAATGAAAATCAAAAGTTGATTGACCAAATGAAAGACTTGCAAGAACAAACCTTGAAGCTTACACTTGAGATATCAGATCTGCGTGACAAAAACAATGACTACGCTATTAGGAATGATGATTTGATCGAACAAAGCAGTTTAGTTAAAGAAGAGTTAACTATGTTTAAAGAGCAGTTGAAAACGAAGAACAATTACATCACGGATCAGCTGCAGACAATGACGAGATCTGAATCTGGCTTGAAAAAAGAACTAGAGGATGTTAAAGTAGAGTTAAATTCAAAATCTGAACAATTAAGGGGGATTAAAATCGAGTTTGATAAACTACAAAACAATGTTTTGCCGTTAGAGAAAGAGATCTTGGAACTTAGAGTCAAAGAGAGTAACTTTAACGATAAATTACAAATCGCCAAATCGCATATCGAGAGAGAAAAGCAGTTATCCCAAAAGTTGAAAGATCAGGTAATCCTGGATAACAAGAAGATCATAGATTTGAATAGACAAGTTCGTGAGATGGAGAGAATTTTGAAACGAAAAAATCCGGATTCTGTTTCTGCCTTAATTTTGACTGCCAATTCTGAACACGAAAGAATAAATACAGAAAAGGTAAAACTTTTAGAGGAAAGAATAGCTTCTTTGGAAAAAGAGATTAAAGTTAAGGAGGATATAGCGCAAGAGAAACTGGTCGACTTTGGAAAAAAGTTTTCTGAAATGAAAGAACGATACGTATCTCAGGTCATGGAATTGGAAGAAAAA
Source organism: Tenthredo livida (assembly GCA_963992785.1). NCBI lineage: Eukaryota > Metazoa > Arthropoda > Insecta > Hymenoptera > Tenthredinidae > Tenthredo > Tenthredo livida. Next base: position 8,654,285 of record OZ023066.1, on the reverse strand, counting down.
TTGTTGGAGTTTACAGTGAAAAATCAAAAAATCTATAACGATATGTTCACACAAACGACGTCTAGAAATACGGAAAATAAAAGCGTGGAAACGACCAAAAAGGATGATAAAGAGAGAGTGCCGTCTGTCGAAAAAGACGAAAGGAAGGAAATGAAGCCGATGAAAGTTGGGCCAAAATCTCAGAATCTTAAAGAGGACACTCATTTGATTGCAACGATAAGAGGGCTGAAACTTGAACTCTCTAATAAAGACAAGACGGTTTTGAAACTGACCAAAGACTTCCAAGAGTTGCAAAAAACTAATAGAAGATTGCAAAAAGAGCGCGAGAAATTACTGAACGATAAGAAGTCCTTCCGATCGGTTGACTTTGACAAGATGAGTCGAAGCACAGGATCAGACTCCCGTCCGACCAGCTCAAAGGCGTCGGATGGAAACGACCATAATTCGAACTTATACCAGAATGGTAATTTACAGAATTCGAATTCAAACCAAAGATTATCAGGATCTGCACAAAAGCTGTACAACCCTTTACAGTACTCTGAGAATACCGAAAATTACATGACAAAGAAACTGATGAATGAAAATGAAATTTTGAGAGAAGAATTGGACAAGATTAACAAGGATTTCATGGGTCTGAAGAATAAGAGATTACACGACTTGAATCTCCTCCAAGAGGAGCATGAGCGAGAGATGGCTGCCTTGGTAAAAGAATATAGCGTCAAGTTTGGAGATTCTAAAGTGGTAAAGCTACAGGTTTGTAATCGAATTTGTGCTTGAGCAGATTTTTGTTAAATTTTATTTTCTCCAAACTTGAAAATGTAAATTGTTTCTATTTCGACTACTGATGAATGTACAAGCACATTTTTTTCTTACCAGGGTCAAATAAACACTCAGATGGCAATAATATCGCATTTAAAGCAGCAAATTGAAAAGCTGAGAGATTACAAGGAGCAGGTAATCGTGCTAAAGACTGAGAGGGATCACTTGGAAAACAAGATAAAAACTTTGAGTGAAAAAGTGAAGTACCTCTGTACACCTGTGAGTTTTTATTTCTTTAGATTTGATAATATATATCGAATTATTTCTCTTTGTATTATTTTAATATACTTTTATGTTCCAGGGTACGGAACAGCTCCAACTTTTGCAAGATAAAATCACGATCCTACAACAGCGACATGAAAGTAGAGAAATGACTTTACAAACTTTAGTCAGGGACCTATTGAGGACAAAGACACAGTGTAGGGACTGTAAGGGTGAGAAGGGTAAGAATAAACAACTGTGCTATTTCAGACAAGAGTTGGATCACATTCTTGGAATGTTACAAGAAATAGCTAATGTCTACTGAAAGGAGGCAGGGTACCTTTGGCATTTCAGAGTACGTTTATCTTCTGTGTCTAGAGAAGAATAGGGTGAAAAAAAGCCGCGACTATGTTGTTATACTAATCGTTCTTTATATGATATGAATGAATGATAAGATAAGAAAATTGTTTTAAACAAATCAGATGAAAAGCAATCGTCCAGTTACTGATACTAGATTAAATATACCATATAAATTCGCGACTAAATCAATACCTTATAAATTTACAATCTAGTACATATTATCAAAATTAAGAGAATTAGCTAGCCACCCATTTTGTACGGTCGGTAAGATTATTTTTCTATATTTCGATGACGAATTAAATTAGGTAGGTATGAGAGCTTAGTAGGCAGGAAGTATTAGTCATTGTTTTCATTAGATTACAATTATTGATCTGTGCCTGTATCGACTTGCCCAGATTAGATTCATATTTTCGATTACACTAGGTGTAAGGATTTTTATTAAAAATTATTTCGAGTGGTTTTGCATATAGAAGAGAGCAATCCAGCCATTACATTGCCAAGACAGTATAGAACGTTATGAGTGATAATAATTAAAGAATTAAAGAATGAATTTGTTTTCTTTTTTTTGTTTAATATTTGTAGAAGTATATACTGTGTATCTCTATTATACGTAGATAAGTTTTTACATTCATAGATCATGTAAAGTATCTAATATAATATATCATCAACGAACATTCCGCAGGCTTAGAATCTTATATAATATTCAATCGATTATATCGTCAAAAATATTAATAATATGCGATATAACACACACATACCATACCTACTTACGAATATGTAATAGTATTTGAATTTACTTAATCTTCATCTTAAAGACTTTAAACCTAACGTTGCATTGAATTTGCAATTGCAGAATGACGCGAAATACTTGCCAATGAAACACAGCCAAAATGTTAGTTTTATTATCAAAAAAAAACAAAAAAAAAAAACGAAAACGAAAACGCATAATCATTGCCATTAATTCATATAGTTAATATATTCTGTATTATATGTATTCGAATTTTCAAGGTATTGTGATAAACGAGTTTTCCAATGTGCACACATTATGCAAGTTGTAATTTGAAACTAGCATAATAGCGTAATAGTTAATAACATTGTTACTTATAGCAAGCTTTCCTAGTATTTCTTCCAGAAATTTTAGAGTAAAGTTTTTTATAGGACTTTTTTCGATTACGATGTATAATGTATATATATAGGTAAATCATAAATTCTTTATAATCATAGTAGTAATAATAACGATTCAGAATCCGCAACAGCGACATATTAATTATAGAGCCTGAGCACAAATTTGATCTCTTAAAAAAAAAAAAATATATCTATAACATAATTGGTAGTTGGTATGCGACGTATAACATATATTTAAGTATTATTAATTTTTAAATTTTTTTTCTATTATTTTCTATTATCTTTTTTTTTTGTCGCACAAATACCTAAGTATTTATTTTTTAACATTTCTAAAATCAAATTAATGTATGTACAAATTAATTTATCTTCAAGAAACAGCAGCAGGAAAATTAATATAATACGTTATAATATGCTGATGTAAATGAATTTTGAGTTATACATTTAAACAAAAATAAAGAAAGGTTTCATTATACTGTATATCTAATTAATCATTGCGTAATATATAGATTTATTTCAGATAATATTTATTCCCATAAAATATAATATGTATATCATATGATTTTACATAAATTTGAATACATTTTTAACGATAAATTAACATCAACATCTTTGATCATATACACATTAAATATTTTTATTCGTCTATTTTATTCTATAACAATATAGCTATATCAAACTCAATAGTTAATACATTTATTTGGCTATTGAAATTAACAACTACTTTTATTTCTTTCTATTCTATCCAAATGTCGAAGAGGTTCGTTGGCCTTGGATCAATTTCTTTATCGGACCTTTTTCTTTACCAAATTATGAAGCGATTGATGTACGTTATGATGTTCCTGCAAACATATTATATCAACATTGATTACACATTCATCATTTTTTATATCTTTTCATGTTACATTTTTGGTGTTCCTCACACATTTAATACGACTTTTATTCACTCCTCGACTGTAATCGTCACTTCATTGACGTGAAAAGCGGGCATAAAGTGGCATATTATTCCCTCTTATGCTTTTGCGGGAAATAATGTAGATTATTCCCGCAAAATTTCTAAGAATTGATAAAGTGGTTACAGTTGAGGAGTGAATAAAACATTGTATGCAACATGGGAATAAAGTGCATCATTCCCTCGGGCTTACTGCCCGCGGGAATAATCTTTCACTTTATTCCCACGTCGTATAATAGTACATTATACAACGTGGGAATAAAGTGAAAGATTATTCCCGAGGGCGAGTTTACTGCCCGAACGAAATTCCCGAGGGTGAGTTTACTGCCTGAGCGAAGCGAGGGCAGTAATCACCCAAGGGAATTTTCGCAAGGGCAGTAAGCCCGAGGGAATGATGCACTTTATTCCCATGTTGCATACAATGTTTTATTCACTCCTCAACTGTAACCACTTTATCAATCTTCATAAATTTTGCGGGAATAATGTACATTATGCCCGCAAATCTGCGGGAATAATGTAGATTATTTCCCGCAAAATCCAGATTTGCGGGAAATAATCTACATTATTCCCGCAAAATCCAGATTTGCGGGAAATAATCTACATTATTCCCGCAAATCTGTATTTGCGGGAATAATGTAACATTATTTCCCGCAAAAGTATAAGAGGGAATAATATGCTACTTTATGCCCGCTTTTCAGATCAATAAAGTGGCGATTACAGTTGAGAGGTGAATAATGTACTATTATTCAAAATTCTTTACGCTTATATCTTACCTCGAGATCGAACCTTTGCCGCCATACAGAGAAGCTCCGTAAACAGCGCAGAGTATGATAACAGCAGTTTGCCTTATTCCTTCATAATATCTTGAGGATAAGGGAAGAAGCTGGTCTGTTAACATATTAGTAGACATCAATCGAGTTCCCTGATCCTTTTCTCGGAGCTCAAATGTTACGGGAAGTCTGGTTTCTCGGGTGCGACCGTGAGCACGGACCTCGCGATTTTTCTCTACTTTAATTATTCGCGAATCTCGTTCCCTAATCATACGTTCCAGCTGCTCATCTTGCATTAAATTCTCGCGAATTTGAGAAACTGTTTGACGACGTGCGGTGGATTGTCTCGATCTAGATGACTGGTCTACCATTCGAACCATTCGTTGACGATTGTATCGCGCGTTTGATAGTCTTTCATTGCTCTCCGCAATCCTAGATTTTCGTGCAACAAGTTCATCGCGAACACTTCTGCCGTTTCGCAATGAATTTATCCAGACACGTTCGTTATCAATGAGAGAAGTGTGAACCGCAGAATCCCGTTCAGTAGAACGGATGCTACGAACTCTTCGAGGCAAACGATCATTTTGGGCTTCAGCTACCGATCGAGCATTCCTTGCTGAAAGATCACGTTCCAAAGATCTAGTATTGCGGATCTGATCATTTACTACTCGGTTATCACGGCGCTCAGTTGTGGAATACAGGTTTCTACTGGAAGAGCTTCGCTCGAGAGATCGGCTATTTCGAAGACGACGACTTAGCGATTCAACTCGACGTTCTGGAAGACGTGAATCCCTGCGTTCACTGGTCAGTTCAAAATTCCTGGTACGAGAATCGCGTTCAAGAGTACGAGGACCATGGACTTGTCGGCTCAATCGGTCGTCTCTGCGTTCAGCAACAAGTTGCAAGTTCCTCGTCACAGAATCGCGTTCTGGAGATCGAACATCACGCGAATTTCTGATCGCAGAATTACGTTGATGAGAGTGAGCGTCTCGGATCTCTCGCCTTACTTCTCGATCATCTCGTCTGACCGATAACCGAGCTTCTCTCCGTTCGGTTTCGCGATCAATTGCCAATCGAGAATTTCTTGCATTACTGCGGTTGAGAATTGGAGTAACTCGGGTTCGTTGCATCCTCTCATCACCTCGGTCTTCTGATAATCTAACATCTCTGTGCTCGGTGATGAGTCGCGAATTTATAGCCGAAGAATCGCGATCAAAAGAACGAAGACTTCGAATCTTTCGACTCAAGCGGTCGTCCCTACGTTCAGCAACCAGCGGCAAACTCCGGGTCGCAGATCCGCGTTCAACTGATCGAACATCACGGGCATTCCTGATCCTGATCTCAGTATTACGTTGATAAGAACGAGCGTCTCGGATCTCTCGCCTTTCTTCTCGATTATCTCGTCGTACCGATAGCCGAACTTCTCTACGTTCCGTTTCGCGATCAGCTGCCAATCGAGAATCTTTTAATAGAGAGCTGCGGTTGAGGATTGGAGACCTCTGATCATTTCGACGTTCTGATAGTCGAACATCTCTCCGTTCAGTAACGAGTCTTGAATTCCTGGATTCAGAATCGCGTTCGAGAGTGCGAGAGCGTCGAATTTCTCGGCTCAATCGGTCGTCTCGACGTTCAGCGACAAGTCGCAAGTTCCTGGTCGCAGAATCACGTTCTACGGACCGAACATCACGTGAATTCCTGATTGCAATATTACGTTGATAAGTGCGAGCGTCTCGGACCTCTCGCCTTTCTTCTTGATTATCTCGTCGTACTGATAGTCGAGCATCTCTGCGTTCTGTCTCGCGATCAGCTACCGATCGAGAAATTTGTAATACAGAATTGCGGTTCAGGGTTGGAGTGAGTCTGGCTCGTTGGGTCCTTTGATCATCTCGGCGTTCTGATAGTCGAACATCTCTTCGCTCAGCCACGAGTCTTGAATTCCTAGCTGAAGAATCGCGATCAAGAGAACGAAGGTCTCGGATCTTCCTAATCAATCGGTCGTCCCTGCGTTCAGCAACAAATTGCAAGCTTCTGGTCGCAGAATCGCGTTCAAGGGATTGAACATCACGTGAATTCCTGATTGCAGAATTACGTTGATGAAAGCGAGCGTCTCGGATCTCTCGCCTTTCTTCTCGATTATCTCGTCGTACTGATAGTCGAGCATCCCTACGTTCGGCTTCGCGATCAACTGCCAATCGGGAATCTGTTAATGGAGATATGCGGTTGAGGATTGGAGTAATTCGAGCCCGTTGGGTCCTTCGATCATCTCGGCGTTCTGATAGTCGAACATCTCTACGTTCAGCAACGAGTCTTGAAATCCTGGCTTCAGAATCGCGTTCCAGAGAACGAGTACGTCGGATTTCTCGGTTCAATCGGTCGTCCCTGCGTTCAGCGACAAGGGATGAGCTGCGGCTCATAGAATCACGTTCAATAGATCGAACATCGCGTGAATTTCTGATTGAATTATTACGTTGATACGAGCGAGCATCTCGGACCTCTCGACTTTCTTGCCTATCATCGCGGCGTTCTGATAGTCGAACGTCTCTACGTTCAGCAACAAGTCTTGAAATCCTGGCGTCAGAATCGCGTTCCAGAGAGCGAGTACGTCGGGTTTCTCGGTTCAATCGGTCATCCCTGCGTCCAGCGACAGGAGACAAGCTGCGGGTCATAGAATCACGCTCAACAGATCGAACATCGCGTGAATTTCTGATTAAATTATTACGTTGATTGAAGCGAGCGTCTCGGACCTCTCGACTCTCTTGTCTAACATCTCGGCGTTCTGATAGTCTTGAGTTCCTAGCTTCAGAATCGCGTTGAAGCGAGTGGGTATTTCTGTCTCTACGTTCAGAAGTTCGTTGCGAGATTCTAGCACTAGATTCGCGGTCTGTCGAGTGAACCCCACGAATTGATCGGCTTCGCTGATCACCTCGGCGATCGGATCTTAGCCGCGACACTCTACCTGAAAAATCGCGTTCTTCTCGTCGTCCAGAAATTTCGGCATCTCTGCGTTCAGCCGATCGCTCAGTCAACGATTGAGAATTTCTAGATGAAGAGTCGCGTTTGGTAAATCGAGTGATTTGGGCCTCTTGACTTCGTCGATCATTTCGTCTCTCTGAAAGTCGGGCGTCTCTGCGTTCAGCTACTAGTCGAGATTTTAGCGCAGCAGAATCGCGCTCAGTTCGACGTTCACCCATACGTTCAGCTGCTGATCGGGAATCCCTGTTAACAGAATCTCGGTCAAGAGACCGGGGCGTTCGGATCTGTTGGCTTCGTTGTTCGATTCGGCGTTCGGTTGATACTTGATAATTCCTGACTGCGAAATCGCGCTCTGAAGATCGAGAGTCTCGTGTCTGCAGTCGGCCCCATCGATCATCTCGTCGTTCGCCAAGTCGAACATCTCTGCGTTCAGCTAGACGTCCGTCATCGGATCGAGTAATCCTGACGGCAGAAGCTCGTCGAGTGGATCTAGCGTTTCGGTTGTCTCGGTTTTCTCGATTTTCGGAAAGATGAGCATTTTTTAGTTCGGTCATTCGATAGTCTTTCGTTAGATCAGCGGGGATAAGTCCTGAAGGAGTAGCCATGTTGTCGTAAAAAAGCAACCGGGTGAATACGTCATCATTTGGGCATGCGTCCACTCTGCAGCAACGAGATACATATATAATTTTAGATTATTGTCATTAAAATCAGCAATAAAAGTTACAAAAAAAAAATGGAACATTTCTCACTTATGCGGAGCACAGTGCTGTAGATCAGGTCCAGCGAGACTTCCTGCCTGACCTTCCCGGTCTCTCGATACAAGACCTAGAGTAAGGCAGGCCAGGGAGACTACCATGAGGCCCACATGTTCCCATGAGCGAACGGGCAGCACCACGTGTCTTGTCCGTCTCATCCTGGAAGTAAAAGAGTAGAAAAATGGCTCAATGAGGAGCATACGGGGTTTGAAGCTGCTTCTAAATTTCAGTTGGTATATTTCGTAACGATTTTCACAGTTTCGAGTACCGCATAAGAAGTTCGAATATCGTAGGTGGACTGTGTGGTGGTTTCACTAAACGTGAAGTTGAAATACAGGGTCATTACTGCACCGTTTTTAATTTACTCGTAATTTTCGTGCAAGAGTAAGCGAAACTCACCTTAATGAGCAGCAGACGTTTATCTCTTGGGAAAGATTTGGTCTCGGCGTATATTTTCTTCTGTAATACTAGCAGTGCGGACTCGGAGTAGCTCACCTCGGAGATGTTACCCAGTCGGAGTCCTGGGAGTTGCTAGTGCAGAGGATCCTGTGGGACAGCGTTATATACCCGATCCTCCCATAATTCAATAGAAATGCAATTCGTGGTTATCGGCATCGGCCACATGGGGTCGACCATTCGCGCGCAAGAACCCTCTTCGATGCGGTTTAATGTCACGTGGAGAAAGATTGTTAAACTACCTGCGTGGGTGTAGCTGGGTACCGAAGTGGAAAATTAGACTCGACAAGTATTACCTACTGGTTGCTCAACCCGTATGGGAATCCCATAGAGCCCTTCGCAGCTTTTTCTCAGGTGATCCACTGATCAGCTTGAACGAATCTCAAGCTTATACGCACAGCCACGTATACCTATATATATGAGATTTTCTTCACATGAACGATGGGTTTTTTAAATTCTGACCAAAATCTGTGACCAGACTTACTCTATATCTGGCATTATTCGAACTCTACCTACGTATCTTCCTTTCTACCTGTGACAAGGAATCCCTGTTTTGGTGAACTGCATAGATATACCTATACACAATATGCATTTTTATCCACAGATTTAAAGTTCAAATTCGATAATCGCGGGTCAAAGTACCTTTGAATATTTATATTGACGAGAAATTGTTCGTTTTTGGTGCCGCTATTCCAGCATATGAAGCATAAATTTATTCAAACGCGCTTAGAATTTATGAACGTTTGAACAAATACCAGTTTCACACTCTGACGAAACTGATCGATGAAACAGTAATCGTCTTGTCGATGTGGTTTCAGTCATGTATCTGATCACAGTCGTTTCGAGTTTGATGTTCCAGTCTGAATAACGTAATGTCAATTTGATAGAAGTAATTAGTGACGTCGACTGGTGGTCTCTGGTTTCTATCCGCAGGACCGACTTTCCCATGCATGGAATAGGCTTGATTTGGGTCTAGGGAAAATCTTGTTAATTACGAATAGGACACACGATTCTCGTGAGTGTTTATAACTGGAATTGGAATCAGGAGTGCTAAGACGTGAAAAATGTCGATTCAACTCGTGTGTGCTATATAGTATACGTCTAATTAAGTTTGATATTTAAATTTTTATTTTATACAAAACGACGTGCGATACAAAATATCAGGTAATACTAGAATTAAGTACTGTTTATATAAATATATGTACAAGATAATCTCCTTAACACAAAATTTTGCAAATTTTGACAAATTAGAATTTCATTTAACTTACCGTATAAAAAATTCGTTCTTGACCTGTTCCGAACGGTCGAATTAAATATTCTTATATAGAACAATACGTAATAAATTAATAATGCCAATGTACAGATGTGAAAATTTACAGAGGTTTTTTTTTCATCTTCATCTTCTTCTCCTTCTTCTTCGTTTACGCAAAACTTATTTCTTTAATTTATATTTTTACAGTCGTATCGAGAGTCGCCAATGCGAAATGCTCATAACAAGAACGAGTAGAAACGAACAAGCATCTAAGGCATTGGAACTCGAAACGATTTCTGACGCATCGCAGATGGTCTCGTTTACTTCCGGTAGTGCAGTGAAATTGGGGAACATCTGGATGTCTGCTGGCTGAAAAAAAAATAAAAATTGATTTATTCAAAACAAACTCATTCACATTGAGTATCAAGTGGAACGTAACATTATTGACAGTTTGTCGTCCATAACTAACTTACCACAGCCAGTTTGTCATCCCTTTTTCTACAAAAGGTCATGTGCTTTCCATGATACAGACTCCGTTCAATCGATCTAGCCAAAAGTTCTTCTGTCCAAGGCATGGCAAGCATGTGTTCGGCCAAAGTACGTCCTAAGAATTATTTAAGGGTCAATAATAATTGTTCCAAGTTCTTTTTGTGGTATCAATGAACTGAATTATTTCTATATGATTCGATCGGATAATTACCTCTAAATTCTTCTGGCTTATCGATGACTAATCGAGAGAAGACGTTATCGCCGTCATATTCTTCGGTGCTCATAGCTCTGAGGGCACTTTCGGTTTGTCTAATCGTATCATAGACGATTTCTCCGCCAGGTCTTGCAACCGGATAAATCGGCTGCTGTTGAGATATGGTAGGTAACGTGACAGTGTCAGTTCTGCAATCGAAAACGAACGACTTATCAATCAATGTTTCAACGAGCAACGTTAGGTATACAGAAATTTCACATCAATTGCCCCTTACCCAGTATTGAGAAACAGTTTTTCCAGTTGATCAACGGTTATTCCTTTGAAACTGTGAACTCCTAGAGTTCTGAAGAGGTCTTTGACCGGTGTCATGCTGTAACAAGCGGCCAAGGGTGTTCTTGGATAATGGACAACAAAAGCTAGGCACATTTCCTGGGTCGCTGCATAACCACCTAAAGTGGGATGAGCTCTGTCCAGAGTCCCGTAAACACATTCTGCCACAAGTTCGTCGCCTGGAAGTACTTTGACTTCTTTCTCCAAGGTGTGGGACTGCTGGTAATTAAAATCAAAGTGATTGTCCTGGACGATTTTCGGAAGCTCTTTTCCCTGTCGGATGTGCTTCAACCCTAGACGCTTTCCGGCAAGGTGAGAGTGGAGAACAACGGATACTATATTGATCCCATCGTCAGGGAACATCTGAAATTCAGTAAAAAACAAAAATGCATAACAGACATAAAATCGTAATCGAGAATATAAGCGCATTTTCACGGTCTCTTTTGCTGTCGAATTTGTTTGGCTCAAATGGTGCAGCTCTCAACACAGAATACCAATTACTTGTCACTCAGTGCCATCCGTTGGTTCGTTAATGATAACAATTGAACTGTTAATTCAGCACCTGAACAATGTGTGTCAGTGAATCATTGAGGTGTTGAGGATCCAAAAATACGCACATACTGGCCTCGATAATTAATCAACGATAATCGTTAAGCGCGACTTATACGGCAAGGAAATGAAGTAGGTACGTGGAAGTTTTTTTTATAAATTGAGCCGCATTTCAGAAATTGTATAATGGAAACATTAAGCTACCTTTTTAGTGCAGTGTGGCGTGCAGTACCCGGCTGTCGCGTATTCCTTTTGCCTTGGAGGAATCATGTGAAGGGGACTGACGGCAACACCAGTTACAAGAATACCCGCCTCTTGAGGTCTGAGTTTAGGAGTCAAGTACAGCGTGATTCCGCTGCTATCCACAACTTCCTTTAGCTCTGGGTTATTGTAGTGTACTTCTAGCATGTAATAGGAGCTTTCTCTGTTCTCGGCAATGGGTATACCCACATGATCCGGAAGCCATTCGCCTATAAAAAACCGTCAGAAACATCCTTCAGTATTTTAACATTAATTAACAATGAACTATTCAACGATGGAGAGTTGATTGACAAAATTTTATACCCGACTAAAAAAGTGCAGCAGAATTGCCTCGACAAGGAGCCAGTAATCAATACCAGATTCTATTGTCTCTGCTGAAAGTGAGCTAAAGGAGGCGCGATTCAAAAGAATGTATAGAACTTTGGTGACTATAAGAATAATCAATAATCAATTCAACCATCAAGATTGGCTGAGGAGGAAGCGTTAGCTAGTCAATGCCAAAGTTCATGCGATAGGAAGTTTCCAGTCTTCTAATTTTCATTTCGCATCGAGCATCTTCAATTCTTGATAAAATTCATTACATGGATGTTGAATTTTTCTGACACCCGGTAAACCGGCTTAAGTTGGGACGTGATTCGTATACGATTACCGGACCTTTGCTGCCACGGGCCCAAGCAACAACTGGCTCCAGACATGAGTCCCATTCTCTGGGCATAGTTTGGCTGTAGCAAGGTGCACCGGCAAGTCTTGCATGTTTTTCCAGAATTTGTGCCTTGGAAGCACACTCGTAAAGAATTATGTGATGGACGAGAGATTCGCTCGACTTTTCCACGTGAGGTTTGTACTGAAATATATGAGAATTTTTTTTTATAGCTTATAATATATAATTTTCCAGTATAATAATTACATCGCGGAAGACTCTGCGATGAGATAGAGAACTCAGTCTGTATGTGAGATGTGAATGATGCGGGAAGTTTCGGAAATCAATTTACAGTCTGGGTACGTCATGGTCTGACATCATTCACGAAAGAAGTTCATTTGAATTCGAGCGTCGTTCTACTTGTCATGACATCCGCTCACGGTGCGATGCCCGTGAAATACATAAGGCCTTTTGTCTACTAGAATCTGTTCTACGCTCATTCTGCCTTGTATGAACCAGTGGTTAAATCTGGACTGAGTTCTTTCTACATATATCCCGCGTTGTTATGAACGGAAAATAATCTCATGCAATCGCATGACGCATCTAAGACGCGAGTTTATAGCCATGAGTAGTCTTGCATATTTAATTCATTCATCACAGTAAAACTGATGTTAATTAATTCGGAATCAATTCATCTCTATTATTAAACATTGATTAGGTATATTAGGAATATATATTTTTTTATTCTTGATATAATAATACTGAATAAAGAAAGATATCTTGTACTCACTCCAATCATGTGATGTTTTTCGTTAAGGACGGGCGCCTTGAAGATTTTGCACCAGTAGATGGTATCTTGGCTATTTGAAACGTTGAACTGAAACGAAATTTCATGTTTTAGAACAATACGTTGAGAAGAGAGTTGAGAAGCATATTCAACCGCGTTTTTAGTGAAATTTTATTTTTTCCACATTTCTTCGGTATTCGTATTCACAGAATTGGCAAAGCCAATGTAGTGTGATCGAGATTTTATGGCAATAAAGTATGAAAATATAACCAAATATAATAACTTTTGCTTCTTATGAAAACCAAAAACCGCAGCTTTGGCTGTCGATCGAAGGCCACAGAGTTTATAAAAAAAAAAAAGCATTCAAAAGAATAATTTCCCGCCGGAATATTAGCAGTAGTGATTTGACTGTTTGGTTAGCGTCTCGGATCATTTATCACGATGAGATGGTCCCTCGAGGAGAGAAAATTGGCCTCTTCCTCGCTTTATGAGCAGAAACAAGTCGCCTCAGACATGATTCTTTGGCTATTTGAATTTTTTTCATCTATATCACCATTACTGTTATTTTTATTTATCTTTTTATAAAAAGATCGTACAGCTCCGCAACTACCACGCGAAGTCTCGGATGAGTTACGTCAAATTCGCCTGGGATCTATGATAATTGGCTTCTTCAACCTTCGAAAGAAATCCCGGGAGCTGAATATCGCATCGAGTTTAGTTTCGCCGATAATTTTTACGCGCTTTCTTTTACTTTCCGACTTCCGGTTTCCTGTCCAATTATCTTGCCATTAAAACCGAAACGATTCAGACGTGCAACGAAACTCAATTTATTTGGGATTCCCCGGCCAAGATCTGACGCAGATAATGTCCCATAAATCTTTCATCATGTTCCCTAATCACATACTGGCTACAGCTACTGAAGGACTAGGAAATCTTCGGCCTCTTTTCCATCACCAATCGATTTCCCTGGGTTTTTTTTTTTTTCAAACGATATAACAGATGACATACTCACTTGGTTTAACTTTATGTCCCATTGCCTGATGTCTGGGGTTGTGATATTTGGGGGTGGATGAGGTGCCGGGGCTTTAAGCCGTAGCGGACGACCTCCTCGTCTTTCGCCGTGACCAGCGACGTTGTTTAATTCTGGGTCAGTTCCAGGCAGGGCCCAAAGAACATGTATTGTATCTCCCTAAAAGTAGAAGGATTAAGCGGTTTAGGTTTGATCAGATTATTATTCTTTACGTATATATTCGAAGAATCTTAGTCCATGCAGTTTACAATAAAACTTTTGAAGTTTTGTTGAAAAATCAAGCAAGAGATTAGATGATTTGATTTTGTCAAATTTTCATTTACCTATTCCTTTTTCGAATTTAGCCAGATTTTGATTAAATCTACGAGGCCGAGAAGGTGTACAAAAAAATTATGATAAGGATAGAAGAGATTTCACCCTAACCAACCATATATTATAAATCATTGACCATCCATTATTTGCACTGTGCAATTAAGTAGTCGGGCGTATATTTGCGGCTACACAGATCGTTTGGAGAAGTAATGTCCGACGCAGCGCGGTAGGGGCCTTAATGAATTGCTTCGCAGTTCGTAGGGTAAAAAGACAAAGGTATACTCGGGCCGAAACCCAGCTTTGGTTTGAGCTTTGAATTTCTAAAGTCGAAACTCGAGCCCGAGATCGAGATCGAAGAATTCGTTTGGCCCGCGGATTAGAAATATTTTAATGGGTCCTCCGCTCCTCCGCTCTTCGCCCTTTGCTCGCCCTCTATTGAAACACCGCGGTTCGCCGAGAACCAAAACGTGATTCAAGTATACACGTAGAAGAAGGTATATATATGTACTATAGGCATAAGAGACCCCGCTGAGGCAAAGGGTGCCGGCATGCTAAATGCCTCTGCGGGAATTGCTTGAAATAAGGCCCAAATGCGAGGTAAGCATAAATCAGCAGCTGAAGTTGTTAACGATTTTAGACCGCGAAGTTTTCGGCTTACATGTAGACATGTGCGTTTAAGTATACGAGCATACGCATAATATAATACTCATTCTAATCCTACACGGCGAGAATGAAAATTTATTGTATTCCGTTAACTTAGTATTTTACATATATATACCTATCACATATGTATCTATTTATACAACTATACTTGCGTGGCTCTAGACAAATTACGAACCTGAAATAAAGAACTGAAGTCTTTGAGTCGTAAGAGGAAGGAGCTGAGACCACCCATTGGGTCTAATCATCGCTACACACATATCTTTATGTTTAATCATTAACTTGAACGCATGAAGTTTAAAGTTGGGCATCACATGTAAGATTCGAATTCTGATCTCGAATTTTATATGGCAACAACTTACGGTCAGTTGATGATCCTGTGGATCACAGGTATGCCATCTTCTGGAAAATGTGATAATTGTGTGAGTCTCGTTTTGAACCCCCTCAAGGACCTCGACATCCTGAGACGCGTCCGGGATAGGTGCAGCATTTCTCTCTTCTATCCCATGAGAGTCCTGAAAGATAAAATAGTTCCGAATAAAAAAAGGAAATGAATGATGAAATTTTAATACGGCGATTGAGCCGTATTATCGTTCGGTATCAATCGTTTGAATCGATTCAGAAATGTCGTGTTTTGCATAACTTGACTCTTGAGACTCCCGTCAAAGGCGTAAGCTCGCCTCTCTAGTCACAGACTAACGAACTACATACCAGAATTTAATTAGCCTCTTGTAAATACATTAATAAATGAAATCCGGTCGTTAACTCGTCCTGCACGAATGCGTTTCCTCGTTCCATTACACTCGATTCAACGCCTTCGGTCCCAGGATCACGTAATTAAAATGAGCAAATGTTAAACGTAGCCAATGGATATCCTGCCCCTCCTCACAGGCTTCTTTATGTATTTCACCGGTCGTGTACCCTCCGTATACGTAATTTCTATGCGTGTAGTTTTATGGGGATAAAAATGTGTGCAGCACACATTTACTCTTCATACTTTTACGTAGCTACAGTAAACGTAAAGACACGAGCGCCACTTTAAACACAAACCTCGAGGCGTTTGGGTCCGTTGGGCCCGCGTTTGCGCCCGTTGAGCCCAGAGGCAGTGTGCATTCGGCCCTTCGAAGGGAAGTAGCCTTCCTGCACGTAATGAATCCAAATAATTACTACCTGCGTTAGCATCCACAACCGCCAGTCTATCATCGAGGCCACTTATTCATTCAAATTGAGGTTCTCGCTCTCTGTCCTTTTTCTCTTCATCTTTATCCTTCTCATTCTAGTTCTTCTCTCCGCACCTCTCTTCTTCGGCGGTAGCTGAATCCCGCAGGAGACAAGGGACATACATATTAAATTATCCTCGTGTCGCTGACTGTTCAATAGATTTCATTCAGAACCACGGTGGACTGCATTCCCCATGAATTGAGCGATCTTACGGTTTTTAATTATTATTGCATGGCGCCCAGCGCCGGTCGTCGTAATTAATGATGTTCTGAATTGCGCGTAGGTATATACGAAGTATGCATCTATGTAGTATGCTCGTTGTTATTCACCGTGTGAGAATGAGCTGGGACAGGTAATTCTGGTTCTTGAACTTGCTTTCTGCGGAATCGTTATTCTCACGAAAAATCACGTCATATAGGTACATACAATGAACTTGTCTCGGCGCGATGAATCTGATTAAAATATATTTTGTGGGAAGCGGCTTCTATGTAGGTATAATAAGGATGAGAATTAAATCAAACTCGTTACTTATACGACCAACTTTTAATTGCTGGGGTGCTACACGATATTCTTAATTAGTCATTATACCCTTGGGGTATAAACACTGGCATCAAGTTTCAGTGGGATCAGTCTTTTATTTTCAGAATTAACGAATTTTATATCGTCCTAGATGCTAATATCGTAGAAGTCTGAAAGAAACGACTTAATTCCTTCTTTTTTTTTTTTTTTTACTCAATTTATCTTCAACATCTTTGCAGTCAGGATTTCCTCTCTGATTCGAATCAAGTAAAACTGTACGTAGTGAGTTAAAAATCGGCAAAGAAAGGTTACGAAAGAATTAGTAGAATAGGAAATAATGAACTATAGCGTAAATCTGGCGTGCGAGAGAAAGTACAAACAGTAGTAGTAAAAGTACGATAATTGCCATTAGGTCATTATTCCCAGCTGGTAACAGTCGTTACACAGTTTCTTAAGGCTATTTTATTACCTCAAATTCTGTAAAACCAATTTCAAACGCAAAGCCGCGTACGTACGTACGATTACGAATCATATTAGTCCATATTTATTCCGATGGAACATAATTATTCCATTATGAGTTATCGGATACGTGATAGTGATAGAGGATCGTTACCTCGAGCACGGTACAGATTTTAAATGACGGATCATAAATCAAGGCTCTATACAACGATGCGTTTTAATTTCTACAAAAAAAAAAAAAAGAAAAGAAAAGAATAGAAAAAAAATATATAAAAATTAGGTTCCTTTGCGCAGGATCGGTCGTTAATCATTCGGAAATAATCTAAATATAATCTATCCTTCAATCGCAAGACTGTGATCTTTCTATCAACTCGAGTCTCGGACTTAACGCGCATCCTATTTTCTATCCAGTAACAGATTTCGTTCATAATATCCCGTACCTACATACGTTGATTAAGATCAAACGTCACTAGGTACGGATCGGAGCTGCAAACAGCGATTGAAGACAGGAAACACCAGTAACCCAACCGTAACTTAACATCCGTCAAATTAATCTGATCTGAAAGATCTCCGAATTTCTAAGTGCAGTGCATATAGTTGATATTAATGTACACGTTTTATCAGTTTTTTTTCTACGATATTTTTCTTTTTTATCTTTGTAAACCAAGTTACGGTTACACTTAATTGGTCAATTTCCGGCTACTCCGGAAAGTCTAAACCGCTTCTGCAGATAACGAGCATAGTAGCTGTAGCAGAAGTGAATTTTTATCTCGTCCTGAGTTTTTCTCGGCAACCGCCTGTGTATACCGCGATTACAATTTTTTCCTCTTTTTTTTTTCTCTCTCTCTCTTTTTCTTTCTCTTCTACTCTGAGCCTGTACAAAATTACCAACTTCGAATGTCGTTAAATTGAATGTCCACTGACGTGAGAATATCTCAATGATTCAAACGTGCCGACTGTTAATTCAAGATGAAAAGTTTTTCCCACGTTTTTACCTATACCTACGTATATATATAATATATATATATGTAAAAATTTTAGTAAAAACTGTCTCGCTCCTAAAGCTCCCAGAATTCTTTGCAGAGTGCTGGACTGCAGCCACGACAAGATATACTATAGGCTGTTCTGGGTCAGGTTTGGCCAGAGTCTTACGCTCGTTCCTGTGGGAATACTGCACCGGCCTACTCTTTACACAGGGGTTGAGCCCTCTAGAGCTCGCGCAGTTCCCATGGATTCTGAGGAAGAAAATGAGGGAGATTTCCCGCAAAGGATATCGGTCGGCCCTCCTTGGTTGTCCGGGATCAGTAGCCAGGTGCTACAGCGAAGTATCCTCTTCCCCTTTTTCCTCCGATTCCTATTCCCATTCCCATTCCCATTCCCACTCCAATTCCCTCTTTAAGGCAGACCCTCGACCTAACTCTCTTCTTCTCTCTCTGTATCTTTACCACCTGGTAAAAGAAGCCATGGTTCTATGTAGTTAATATATATGAGTTGGGACTTGCTAAGGTGGCATCTGGAGCCCTGAGGGATGTTATGGCGTCTTATAAGGCGCCCGGGCTTTCCTGGTCAACGTTTGAAGAACTTTAACTAATACAGTTGTATTCCGATCGACTGGAAGTCTGGAAGTTTGGGACTGGTGTTATAATCGCGAATTTTCAACGCGAAGGAGACAAAGGAATATTTTTTGGCTGAAAAGGCGGTTAGAGGAATGATCCACAGCCAAATTCTTCGAAGTTTTTATATCTTAATGACCATTAAACCTGGTTCAAGTTATATAGCAACCAGTTTTCTAACTTTATGGTTATGGGATTTATAATAACTCGCTTCGCTTATACAGTTTCGGAGTAGAGTTCGAAAATAACGTATTCGAATTTCTCATCCTCTCATTAGCGACCATTAAAATAAACTGTTAATAGTAGCGGTTTGATTTGAGCTAAGCCGCCTCTTCGTAGTTTCATGTATACTGACTCCGTTCTTCGATCTTATATACCTATTAGAGAGACGAGTCATTCGTACAAATATTTTCTGAGAAAAATCCTTTTGTCTTAAAAAATGAATGACCAATATTACTCCCTAATATTCGTCGTTCCTTTCGCTTTGTACTTAATTTTTATTCGATTTTAGTCGCTTTCAATTTTTACACTTGATCATAAAGTGTGGCCCGACCGAGCGTGTGAGCTGGGTCGTTGAAATCGGAGGTTGATAAGTGAGGAATAAATAAAGAAAGAAAGAAAGAAAGGAAGAAAACTGTCTCGAAAGTAAATGAAGTTAATTTGCCAGTCGATTACCCATCGGCATAAAAAGTCAGGTGGAATATATTTCACAGTTTCTTTTCAGTTATTTTTCTTATTCAAGAAATAAAATGCAGCAACGCCACTAAGAGATCAGTTAAATTCGCATCAGCCCCATAAATCTTCGATGTGTATTAAGGAGGCAATTTTGTGCAACGAAATGTTAGCGGGGTAAAATAATGTAAATTCAAATCATACCGAAAAAGAAATGTTCGAAAAGATGAAAAAACAGGTGGCAAAGACCCGCTAAGGTTTGGCTGTCCACACGATGCCTTGCGGCTGTTGTTTGAGTATCAGGTTCCCTATATTGTAACAATATTAGTATAAACCGGCATATACGTGCCCGGTTCTAATTGCCACTTGAGAAACTAAACGCTGGTTAATTTAATACACTCCTAAGGATATGAAACCAAAAAAGCAAAAATTTATCGATTTTCTGTCAGGCAAATTGACCGCGGCATATTTGGGCCAGGTTCCTTTCGATAGGACAGAAAATGAATGGCCAATATTGTACGCAACGTAACTAAAAAATTAACAAAGTTGGACAAGTTTGTGTAAATTGTATCGCGGTGTGTATACTAAGCGCATATATGTAAAAAATGCAAAGATCTTATTAATTTATGAGAACCGGTTTCTTTGGGTGGAGGATCAACGTTGTATATAAGTCATACGTTAAATTATGCCAGAGATATGTCGTTTCTGGTATGTTAATGAGGTTTTATGTCCGATATACTTACTGTCCGGTTACGTGATTAAAATTTTATTAATTTCTTGCTACCTTCTCTTTTACGTCTCTACAGGTTCTCGATAAAACAATCACTTGTAGTTATCGATCGTTTCATGTTTCTTTGACGTGTTATTAGGCCTCTGACATTCGTTAGTAAATACGACATTAAATACGATTACTTGGCCATCCGGAGCAGCTCGTATTCCCGCATAAAAACTTATCCGATCTTATGCCTTCGATTTATTTTCGAATCACGTCGCGTTTAAACTCTCGACGTTTTCATATCGTTCACCAGTTATCCACTTCCACATTCTCTATGCATCCCTCATTTTCAGGACTTGGAGTAAAAGCTCGAAAATTTCAATGCACGCGTTCCAATCTTTGGATTACTTTCTGACCATCTTAATCCTCGGAATATTCTCAGATAAATAATCTGCGGGGAGGATGACGTCTGTGAAAAGATACGAGCGAGGTAAGACAAGGTACCTATATAAGCAAGCCGAGCTTGGCGCGAAGGGTTCAAATAATAAAGCACTAAAAAAGCAAAGGTCCATGGCTGAGAAAGAACGGGAGAGTCGAACCCATGTAAAGGGATAAAAAAGGAGTATAATGAGAAAAAAATTCTAAGAGGGAGAAAAATCAGCGGCGAAGAGCTGACGCTGCTCTCGGCTTATTGCACCGTGCACGAATCCCCTTTCCTCTCCGTTTATCTGTCTGTCGGTCTTCTTCCTTCGGTTAAAAATTTGCACCGGCTGCCGCGGCAGGGGGGCCCGCGATGTCTGGAGGCCTTGACTGTTGCCCACGGGAGCACGACGTACCAGAACCAAGGTCTTGGTAGGTAATAACTCGCGGCAAGATAGGTACTATGCCTGGAGACTGCAGGAGGCTATAAAGGCTGCTTATACAGCCCGATCAAATCGATTAACCCAACTCAGCCAGGCTCATCCTAAGGAAGAAACATATCGGAGAATTACCTCTAACGATTTCATTAGTGGCACTCTCGCCCCCAATTGACCCACTTTCGTTTGTAACTCTATCAGATTTTCGATGGATATCGTTTCATTCCGACCCCCAATCTCTCCTCACTTTTCGATCGTTTTATCACTTCATCAGTTTCCTGAATTGGTAAATAAAGTAACCCCCGATATTATCCCGGACGTATCGACTCCCGGATTTTTATTCAATTCATCATTCGGTTGTATGAGTCGTTTAACGTTTGTAAATCTCCCCATTTGTTAATTCGTGGATCCGGGTGGACCAATCGGCCAGAATACCTGACACAGTGCAGAGGACTGAGCACCTCCTTCACATAGCCTGTGACTCTGGACCAGGGCAAGCAGTGAATTTATCACGATCTTATCTCAAGAGTCGAAGCATGTTCCTTAATTTTCGGATCTCTTTTCTCGTTCTTGTTCTTTTTTTTTTCACGAAGAAATGAGATAGGATAAGGTCTTTTTTCCTACTCATTGGACGTAGGAATCCAACTGTTGCCGTATGCAAGTCTGAGTTAAAATTAGTTGGTATCTGATATCGTTTTTTTCTGACTTTATATCTATCACGAATACTGTCGCCACGTATGTATAAACGAAAGAGTCTGATCTACCGAAAATAATTCTGCTATTTAAATGATTAGTCATCGTCGACAAAACTCCTCATTTCACAGATTTCAGATATATTATATACCCATGGTTCTCCAGAGTAAATCTTCACCTGTTGCTTCTATATAAATGAATTCTCATGCCCCAGGGATCACAGAGATATAGGTAGTATACGTATAAAAAGTGCAACTCGCTAAATCCTTGCGAGCTGTGAAAATGTCCTCCTTTTTTCTCACGGTACAAAATTTTTCATATTGATTAAATGAACGCGCGACGTGATCCATCCTGATATAAAAATAAAAATGAAAAATTTGAATAAAACGAGGTGGAATAAATTATTTTATAATTACAGCAAAACCTTGAAGTAAATCATTATCATGGGGCTATAGTCTTCTCGGTTCTTAATATTGATTAATTAATTTGTGATCTTCACTCTGCACCTGTAGTAAGTTGTACATTCGCAGTAGCTGTATAGTACCAAGTCTTCGGTATTTATTACCACAACCCACACTTCACCTGCGTTCAACAGCTAACCATTTATATGGAAGTACTATCTTAATTTATAGTACCCATACGTCCAACGGGCGGGTAGGATAGTTTATAGACGCCGTACGCGGCACGATAATCGTCAGGTAGCGGCTAGACCTTAAGATTAATGTAATCAAAGGTATATCAGCCCTCAATAACGCCCAGGGATAAAATTGTAATGGAAATAAATTTAATTAAGATTAGGAATTCGAAGAAGTTGAAACAGGTTCTTTGAAGGCGGGTTGACCTTCTGGATCCGAGGATCTGGTCGAAACCCTGGTTCTGCCTCTTGCCTCTTGCCTCGTCCCGTAATCGACCGCCAATCAACGCCCCTTTTTTATTTTTTTTTATACCCAGTCCAAAATCCCAATTAAAAATGGTGAATTTCTTATCTCACGTTAGCGAAGGTTGAAATCTCCACGTTTTATACCATCGCATATGCAAAGCAGATACTTATAGCAACGAAGACGTCTGTAATTAAAAATTAGCGAATCAAATCAAT
This sequence comes from Tenthredo livida, assembly GCA_963992785.1. Lineage (NCBI taxonomy): Eukaryota > Metazoa > Arthropoda > Insecta > Hymenoptera > Tenthredinidae > Tenthredo > Tenthredo livida. Next base: position 8,631,508 of record OZ023066.1, on the reverse strand, counting down.
TACACCCAAGGATTTTACACCATTTTCTCAGGGTATCCTTCCTTACTTGACGAATTTATATGGACCTTTTTATGCTGATTAGTACTACCTACTTCGTCCAGCCGGAGTTCAAGTTCATCCGGTTTATAGAATGACGATCATTGTTCTCGCATTCTATTCCGCTCAGCTGCAGTGAAGCTCAATGACCAAAGCTGTTTCTTGAATATTCTAAGACGAGTACTTTATCGGTAATTACGTACAAAGATTCGATAAGCGATTCGAATGATTAGATAAACTTTCACTCTTTGTCGGAAGTCAGACGATCTCAATTAGGAATGACGGGTATTTTTCAGGAGCTCAACGACGACTCAATCACACGTCACCGAATATGGTACTTCGTTAGACCTGCGCAGCAAGAGTTGGGGACGTCAGGTGCTCTTTTCGTACGGTATACACATCGTTATGTTTCTACTACGGTAAAACGAGCCTTCGCATTTCTTATTCTTCGTCACGGATATGTTTTATATATACTCCTGCAGGAGCTACGCTCAGGGCGAAATTGTCAGTAAGAAAATATCGAGTGGCTGTATGTACATACATAACGTTGCGTGTTCCGTATATACATACACCTGATTTACTTTGTGAATTGCGCATCAACAATCGTTGGTACTTTTTATTCCAACTAATTGTGAGACGTCGGTAATTGCGCTCAAACTATAACCCTGTAGTTATCCCTTTATGGAAAGACCAAATGAAACAACGACGAGGCTCTTAACTCCACTTTGTACGACGTACATAAACTAACTTATAATTAGCTGGCCACGCCTGAAAATAAAAAATAAAAAGAACAGAAAACAAAAAAAACTAAGAAAAAAATGAACACATTCACCTATCTGATTTATAATTGTAAGCTATCTCACAAACTGCAGATTACACGATGAATCTTCCTCCGAGACTTTCATCGTGCAATCTCGAATTAACTGCACTCCTATTTATCTCTCTACTTTCTTCCCTCGAAGCGAAGGTGTTACTCATCGGCTTTGCTAATTACAGGCGAAAGTAGGAGACCAGGAATTGGCTCGACTTCGAAAGGGAAGTATGGCTAATGCAATTTATTTATTTTTAGATTCTCTGCAGAACCGCCTTGTGCAGCTTTGAAGAAAGACATCCACATCGGTCTGAACCAATATTGCAGGTTGTAGTTTGCATAATATAGTATAAAATCGTGAAAAATGAAAGAAAGGAGCTAAACCCCGCAACGGACTATTATGCTGAACGTTTTTGTCCGTAGGCAGGACCACCTGACGCTGTTTCACGGCTCGTCAGTTCAGCGACGACTTTAAACGGTTACTAAGTTAGAACAAGTGATCGAAAGTGAGAAAGATTCTGACAGACAAAAAGGCGATACTACATTACTTTGCACCGAAATATACCGTGTGTGCTTTTAGCTCAGAGAGCAGGTTTGTTCCAGATATAGAAATTCGCTAAGCGATATTTGCATTGGCTTTGGGGAAATTGATGTTAGTTTATTTCTATCCATCGCTGTAGCTACTCTCTTCGAAAGTGAGTTCAGAACCCGAGTTTTACTTCTGGAATATAACTCAAGGCTCACGAAATACAGAATAATACGTGGATCTGTGCGGTGCAGGGCATCCCATGTTATATCGAGGCTGTGCAGTGTGTAAATAGGTCGAGATAAGGCGAAGTAAGGAGATTGTATATTGGTTGATTAATTATTTGCACGAGAAACACTTCAGCCGTGTAGTAATCGAGGTAGATTAACCGGAAATTTTCTGTACGTGCTGCGATGAGAGCAGAAATTTCTCCTGATCTCGTTCACGCATCGCTGCCAGTAGGTACGTGATGCATAAATCGTTATCGGTCCTTCGAGGCTTACTGGATATACCAACACTTGCAGTGTTTTTAATTCGCGTATTATTTCAGGGCGGGTATAATTGAAGGGCACAAGTTACTTCTTCCTCTCGTATCCTTCTGCGGAAACGGATGAGCCAACACTTCAGAAAATTCAGACCAGTCAGCTGTTTCGTCACGAAACGTCTGATAGGACGACTCAACTTTGACCCGATTCAGGATACTACGATTTCCGTCAGACTGCAGGGGTGGTTTCCTTTCTCACCAAGGTACGACGTTCAGTTCTAGGTATACATGCTTCGAAGTACGAGCATGCATAGCCAGTTCATCCCAAGGTATAAATTGGGACTCCAGAATTTCAGAATCTCATAGAAATCTTTAATCAACATTTCTCTCCTCGATCCGCTGTTGAAAAAGTGTTTTTTATTAATGAGCCGAAGAAGAAAGAGAAAAGCAAGGAGAATTCTCCTCTCGACTTATACCTGGGCCGAAAAGGAATGCTCGGAACCTCCAATAAAAGACAGGTGACAAACCTATACGCCTAGTGCATAGATACGGAATGGGATATCGTAATGTGTGTCCGTCGAGGGCAGCCATGACGTCACAATTTTCGATTAAACAAATATCGCTTCGGGTATCGGGAAGGAACGTATCCTATATATAACTCGAGAGATGGGATCGATTTTACTATCAACAGAAATTTACGTGTGAAAAGTTTACCAAGAGGATTTTCAGGATTTAGATAAAGATCTAAATTCTATAGGCCATGTGTACGCCTATACTCGGGTCCTTTTAAGGGTTTGGCACTTTGTCAGCAGATTCGTATCTTTGGTATTTCAAATTTCATCGCTCTCCATCTGCTTCTAATGAATGGCAAAGCTGTATCGTTGCAACGACAACTGATTACGAGATTGAAAACGGCTAAATCGGAGCTAAAGATCCGCGAAGATCGGTCACTGTCAACAAGAACTTGATGTTTTTATTCGATACTTTACGAGAAAAGTATACTTCTTACTGCTGCATATCTTGAGCCAATTACCTGAAGATGATTGATGCTTTTTACTCCTGCGGTAAACATTATTCGCCTGACCATACCGCAATAAACAAGACGCGCAATCATTCCTCGTCTCTTACCATTAGGCCGAGGAACGCATCTGCATCTCAGACTTCGGACTGAAATGGCTTTATCATCATCGATGGACCCAATTAACAAACCTCGTTATTACAATCGATCGACCGATCTTACGGAGCCTCTAATGACTCGTCTTTTCTCCATTTCCACTCCAATCCCTTTTATCCTATTCATTCTTTGTGTGAATACCAATGTTTCTTTTTCTCAATTTCTCCCGATTCCTTTATACGTATCATTTCGGCCGATTTCTCGCTTACGGGGTACTACGGTTCTTTTTTTTCATTCCAATTCCTCTCCTTATAGAATCCGTTCTTAATCTACGTTCAACTCCTGCCGGTTTCTTCTCCTCGTCTCATCCTCTATTTCCTTTTTTTCTACCGCTGTCACAGAGGACTACCGCCGAGTGAGACAGGTCCAGTTCATCCAGCCGGTCGACTTGATCAGACCGAAAAAAAATTCGTGTGTTTCTTAGTCGACTACGTTTCCTTTACCAACGATTCGAAGTTTCCAATCACAAACACTTTAAGATCATAAATCTTTCCTGCATCATATTTACACGTAAATATATAGCGTGCTAGCTTCGTGCCTTGTCTGATGACTCAATTATAATCTAGGTATATAAATACAATCACAGGTTACATGGGTATACCTGCAGGTACACGTGTTACAAATCTACAATTACCGCAGATACCCTTTGCGGTGAGGTTCGCTGTAATGAAACGTTTCATGGCAAAGTATTATAGAAGAATATCATCATTATTGGTAAATGCAACTCTGCAGTCGATGAGATTGTAATGGTAATTGCAATACTTACCACTAAGTTGACATTCCCGTTGTGACTATCTATCCACGCGAGTAGAATATCCGCGCCTTTCATGTGGCTTTTATCATTGAAACCGATCCCAACGTAGCCTAAAGTCTTGGCTGTGACCCTGAAGGTGACGATGTCTTCGTCAGTGGGGTCCCATTCCAGAACAACGTAACCATCATCGTCGAGTTTCTCTCGCCGCGAGAATCTCGCCTTTTTCGCGGACCGTTTCGTTCTGGTCGCATTTGCCGTCAAAGTAAAACTGCCCGATGTCCTCGTTGTCGGGTCTGACTTTTTGTTCGCAATTTTTTGACGGAACTTGACATCAATTTCTGTGGGAGCGTACTTCTTGGGAATGCGGCCACCAATTGCCTTGGGATTCCTCTTCAGGGATGGATTCCAGCCACTTTTTTCACTCCCCGCATCTTCGGTCTTCTTCACGATCTCGAAGTCCTGGTTCACATCTTCGTCGATTTCAGATTCCGTATCATCCTCCATTTCTACAACAGAATTGCTCACGACAGCTTTCGACTTTGTTTCGAATCTTGAAATTTCCTCGTCATCCATGTCTATTGCTTCGTTATATAAATTCGTGCCATAGTCTGAGCCAGTTTGAAATTCGGGTGAAAACTCCAGGTCTGACTCCAAAGTTTCACCCTGGTCCTGGTTGATCATTTCAAAATCTTCGTTGAGCTTGTCACCTTCTTCAGCCGCGTTTTCAGCCTCCAATCCATCGTCCTTTTTCAGTAGAACTTTCTTACCCTTTCCTTTGTGCCTTTCTTCAAGTTCAACTTCTCGTTCCATTGCTATTTTTAAACCATCTGCTCTCTCCTTTCCGAGTATATCGTAGTGCTGTGAATCCAAGTTCTCTTCTCGTTCATTATTGAACTCAAGCCCATCGTCTTTTTCTATGAAAATCTTTTCCGGTTCTTTTCCCTCACCTTTGTTCCACCCTTCCTCAACTTCCAATTTTTGTTTCTTGAAGTTTCCAAACTTATAAAAGGCCTCTTCGTCGGCCAGGTGATCCGAGACCGGTGCGCTCCTTTTGTTACGTCCTCTGGCCAGATTCTTAACGTGAGTTTTTTGGTACACGATCGTTTTCATCGTCTCATCCATGTGTTGGACGTACAGGTCAAGCAGGTCGCATTTGACCACCCAACACAGCCCGAGGAACAAGATAACTTTTGATAAAAACATATCGATTAATCGTTACTGAACGTTTATCTTTTATTAACACATTGGCACGTACATCCGCTCCAATATAGGTACTCCAAAAACACTTTGGTTAATCCTTAAAAAAAAAAAAACGAAAAAACCTGTTGACTATCGTTACACTTTCAATCACTTATGCATACGAGTGCTTCCGATTTTATCCAAATCGAAATCAAATATGATTGACATTCAATGAGCAATATCTCACACACGAAGTTTTTGCTTTTCGAATTTGAAAGTTTCTATCGAATATCGACCGTTCACGCTTCACTCATCAAGTCTTCCTCAACATAAAAGTATGTTAGAATTATGAAAGCTTAAAATAATAGAGAAATTCGTCCGTACTATCGAATGGATTTTTGTTAATATTTTGACCATATAAGGGAACCTCTTGAGTATTTTTTGTCAAGGTCTACTCCGTAGTTTGTGAACATTTTCAACTCTCCTCTGCATGTTGCGCGCTCGACAGTTCTGCTGGTACTGCTATGAACACGCGATCGCCCCTGCCGATGCTTGCAGCTGCTTACCTGCTGTCTCCCTGCGGGCCCCGATGCCTGAAGCAGGGGAAAGTCCACCGAAGGGCCCCCTTCCCGATAAACCAATCAGAGAGGAGCTTTAAAGCCGGTACACTGGAAGGAGGTAGTCTAGCTTACGAACTGACAAACTGCCACTCTGCATCTCTCACGACGCGGTGGGTCCCCTACGTCCTACGACGTGCATAATACTCTCGATTCTGAGTTCTAGCCCAGACAATGATCAGTCCTAGTCGGCTCCATTTACCCCGATTACGTAAACCTGAGATCCCAACGTTACTACGTGTTGCTACAAAGCTGGATCCAACACACGATCGTAGTCCCGCATAGCCTTCCATGACCAAGACCATCATGAATTCAATTTTGATAATTTTTAATGAATTTTGCAGCTTTTTAAGAACACAGATATTGGTTCCGTCGAGGGAGTCGCATATTCTTTATACCCTTCTTTGGAAATGATCTGATCATTGGTGAATTCTTATCGTCACAATGGTTAGAATAGTGTCGAGAATCATTCCCTTGCATGATACAAGTCGATGAATGCGTACGTCCATTCATTTGGCCAGACTACACCCACGCTATGGCATTTGCCCTGGTAACGTAAGGAAGTACTATTCTCTTGAAATTGTAATTTTCCTTTGAGCAAAGAGGCACTACACCATTCGAAACTTTCATTTAGCTTTACCTAGATAGGATCAGCTTCTGAATAGGTAGAATAATTTTGTCAACGTTTCTTCAAATAGGTACGAGTGGCATTGTGGTTTGACTCAAACCGACGAAACGAAAAGTTCTGAACGTTGAATTGTAATTACAAAGTCTGATTGACCGTAACTAATCGACTACAGACTATAATTCTGAGGTGGTTAGAGTGTCGAACCGTGAAGAGTCGTTCGTATAATTATTTTCTTTTTTTTCGGCTCTATCGTTTCGCACCGGAAAATTAAACGAACTAAGGCACGTGGCCATGGAACTGAAGGGGAAAAACAGATGCCGAAGAAAAGCAGGTGTAAAGTGCAGAGCAGGTGGATTTGAAGTGATGGTAACCACGCTGTGTAACGTCTTTTGTCCGAGGACAAGTCCGTTGGATAACTTATATATTACAAAAATAAGTCGAACGTACCTTGTGACGACTGCAATAAAAAATTGCTCCATTTTTCAATTTTTTCTGATTATTTCTTAATTTTTCTCTCAAGTAAGCAGTGGCAATCAGATTAAATGAGTACATCGCGGCTCATAGCCTAATCGGAATTCCTAATTAAACGAGAAGAAATTAATTCGTTTTCTATTTTTACTGACCCTTGCAGGCTAGTATCTAATCTACCTTGATGTTTTAGGAAGCCAAACGATTCCCAATACGATATCGTATTTCTGTTGAAGGCCCGCGCAATGAATAATTTCGCCCCATGAATACTAAATAGTGAAATAGTCGCAGGGTTAAGGAGTCCTCCGACGCACTCTGAGGTGTTTCTCATGCCATCAATGTTCTCGACAAATCGTGGCTCGCACGGTACTAAATCTTTTGGTGATCACAAGATACGTGGCTTGGTTCTTCGCGGGTTTTTTTTTCTCAACCGCATGATGCTTACATGAACATATAATATACATACCTACGCTTAGTCTTCTAACGCAAGTGTCTCGATCGCGAGAATGTGTTTCAAGGTGTAAAGTACCACCCTGAACTAAAGAATGAAAAACTGAACGTCAAGTATCATAGTAACTCAGTTTCTCAGCTTAATGAATAAATAACTACGTCACCGTAAATGTGGGAAGTCCTATCATTAAATGTCGCCATCAGAATAGTAGTACCTAATTGATTATGCGGAAGGCAGTGTCCCGCTTCCATGGGAAGCTCATTAGCCAAGGTACTTTCAAGCGAATGACTCCAGGCTGCTAATCGTTGGATTAGCGAACCCCTAGAGAAACAAATGATGCGGCAACTTTTCACTTTTCTGAGTTGATCGGTTTCTGTTCGTCCCACCTCATTAGGGAAAAAAATAATATGAAATACAAATAACTGAACCAAAGAATGAAGGTCGAAGGGAACAGAGTATATCAATCATTGTTTCGGAGACAATTTTTTTAACCGATGATGAATGAGACCCTTGACTTGTTTCTCGACCGTTCATGCCTTGTTTTTAAACTAAAATTCTTCTGACTTAATTAGCATTGCTTTTCTCATCATCTGGAGGTAGGAAATTCCCCGTACGTGACACACATCTTGCGTATTGAATATCGTGCTTGGATTATCTTCGAAAAATTACAATTTCAGAAATATATTCCGAATTTTTCAATTTTTGAGAAAGTATCGTCCTTTTTTCTTTGCATAATCGAATATTTCATAAACTGAAAAGAGTTTGAGTGATCTTCGCGCATGTCAGCGGCGAAATGAAACGGTGGCAACTCTAAGGATCTGCTGAACAGCTAACTGCGTTAATCTTGCGTTGCTTTGTACGTGCTAAACGTGAGGTAGTTGCAACCGGTTGCAGTTCTTGTCGGTGAGACCGGGACTCTTGTTTTACCTATGGGAGTTTCGCGACAATGGGTCTTCGCAGGACCGGCTGTACAAAACGACGATAGCATGCGTATGCCGGCACATAATTTGTCACCGATTCCTTACGTGGAAAATGCTCCAGGAATTTCTTCCCCGACAAAGAGAAGGATGTTGTCAGAGACCGCGGTGGGCTTTAGTCCTTCGTCCTTTCAGCCTCCTGGATCACGCACAATGCAGAACTACCCGGCACCATTCTCTGAATCTCTGATTCCTGCACCCTATAAGCAATTGTTCAGCTGGTCCTTCGGTCTATAGTAATCGCACGAAATTCTGCGAAAGTCTGAAAACGCAGATCCCAAAAAACCGTGTTGCACGGTTGGGTCTATCCTTACATCATTTTTGAAACCCTGCCGTAAATATTTATCGGATATCCCTGCAGTTGGTTTAAGAAATTCCGCGTTTGATTTATCCCAATACCGTAGCCTTTGACCAATTCGAAAATTGTTCGGATTTTAGTTAGTTACTTATTTCTCTTCGTTTTTTCACATTATTTATCAAAATACGAGTTTATTTTACAGATACGATTTTTAATTGAAATTATCGTTCCCTTGTAAGAATCCACAACATCAATCGTTCTCTGATGCATTGTGTGAGGTATATTATCATCATAAATATAAATTAAATATACCTGGTTTAAAAATCAATCTCATTAAATCAACTCGCTTAACTTAAGAACTTGTACCTAATAGTTTCCCGGATTAACTAAATACCTCGAGGAGACTCTGCTGGCGTTCTATAAGGAGGCTCGAATCAATCCTGAAAGAGACTCGAGCGCATACAAATCGTACAATTATATATGGGAAACGCATCTTGAAACATCACCTACATGCGTAAACTCCACCAACACAAATGAACGCTGCACTCTCTTCGTGGTATAACGAAGTTGCCGGTCACCCCTCCGAAAATAAGTAAAGACCTGGTCGACCAAACTGGTTTCCAACGGTCAATTAAATTAATTAGAACCAAGTGCCGCGTCGAATACAATTATAAGATACCCATTTTTGACTCTCTGTTTATTTTCCTACACCCTGTTTATTAATCGGAATTTTTTTAGGGCCTTGTAACGCCACGGACGATACTCAGGATTTCCTTTTTCGTTTTTCAAATTCTGAGGCATATTCTACCTATTAAAGACGCATATACACCTCAACAGGGGGTATTTTAGGGAGAATAAGAATCGTTCAATTACTTTTATATGCAATTAGTTTGATCATCGCAACAAAATGCTTAGCATATAAGATGGTTCGGTGTTCATCTGTCAGAGATGTGTATCTTCTGATTAATTCTGAAGATCAAAGAATCTGACATGACGTTCAGAGACATTACGACAAATTCACTGACATTGACTGCAGCAGCTAACTATGTGAGAAACTTGACTCACAAATTCTCGCTTTTACCAGGCTGCTGGAAAAATTATTTAGGATGCACTGGTCCTTGAAAAATATGCTCCTTCGTGCAAGAAGTCTTCATGTCTGCTCAAGTATCAAAATAAATTTTCCATCAGTGCGTTTGGCACAGTACTTCGGTGATCATCCCTCATATTACATGATCTTAGAATTTGCGTTATCGAAAAGCGATTTCCGGGGCGTCAAGTTGGGTTGTCGCAATCCTTATCCCAGCTATAGCTGCGCTGCTGTCATATCCTCTTCATTTGCTATGAGATGTATACGGTTTCGCGTTAACGAGTAAGCCGTCATCCGATATACACCCTACCTACACGCACGTGCTTATTACTTCGGTAGTATCTACTAGCTTTACGGTAGTTCTCAACCATAAGGGCTGATACAAACTACTGGTGTATCGTTTCAGAGTGATTTTTCAACCAGTGAAGCAGATTTCTCAGTTATTTCGAATTTTGCATCGTGTGAAGAGACTAAAAACTCCTAATGGCTTTGGGCTATCACATAATTTCCCTCTCTCGCTAGTTTGAGATGAATTTTGTCTTCAGATAGACAGAAGCTAACATCCAGAGTGAAAATAATGATGATAGTTAAGACCATAACTGAGCACCACTAACAGACGAAGGGGCGCGTGCCACGACCTAACATCTGCCATTCGCCCCTCAAGCTGGCAACGAATATTTCGAGAACACCATCGGCTGACGGGTCCGATTACAAAAACGCTTCCGCAGGAAACAGCATACCCAGATCTTTCCATAACATCCAGGGAGCACGCAGTACTGCAGGGGCTGTATAAGGCCTCTTCGAACTATACGGATGGGGATCAAACGGGTCAATCTCGACGCAGACACGAAACTGCCCTTGGAAAGCCTACAAATACTATAAAATATCCTGCAAGTGGTCGTATGTGCACTCGACAGGTGAGCAATGGGGATAGAGTGTACCACGTATGTATACGTACATGTGAAACATATGGGCACATCGAAGATGGTTCGATCATGTCCTGGGATAATTATAATCACCAGCATCATTGGATCGTCGTTAGTTCTGTGAATTTGAGCATAAAGGTATACATACTCAGATTGGTGTGACTGACGACTGTCTATAGCTTAATGGTGAACGATGGTGTATAGCAACGGTGGCAGATGATCAAACATCTGCGTAGCAAGCTGCTCATCGAGTCGAACCCAGTCTGGCATAACCCATAGGTATAGACGTATCTTGCGTGGATTTTATGGGATGCAACCTTGAAATCGAATGATCATTTTCTGGTACTGGAAGAATTATTTGACGATTCGGTTCAGCGTGCAGGCCATGTAGCATTTGAAGCGAACGAATAGTGTATCTGAAATTCTTTTCAGAAGGTTCCAGAAGTATGCGAAATTTTTCATTTTGTTTTTTTTCTTCTCTTTCTTTTTTTTTTATGTAAAATGTAAATGCAACCGTGTTATCGTTGCAAATCTGAGAACCTGTGACGTGACTGTAGGGAAAAATTCTATTCGTATTCTCTCGTCTGAATTATTAAATAAAAGGAATACACGTAGGTATATGTATAAGCTGCATATGCGTATGGAGCTAAATTATATCTAGATACGTATGTCAGATAGGCTTATGGTTCGGGTCTTTTGCAACATGACAATAAAATTCTCTTTTCACCTTAAATCCGCATTTTAGTAAAATTAAGTAAAGGCGAAGATAAAAATTCATGGGGTGGTGGAAAAAAACGGGCTAATTCTGGCTTGGAAAGCAAAGATATTTGGAATACGGATATAATGACTAGAAAATTTATTTTATTACAATTATCATACTGATCAGGTATTATCATACCGGTGCATTATAATTGTGTTACGAAGATTGCTACAGATATTTTTCAAATTTCGAAACGCACGGACGTAGTTTCGACGTTTTTCTCATTTTCCTCGAAAGACGCGGTTCTTTGAATAAGCTCATAATGTGCCGTCGAAATCCTCGTTCTTCTTCCATTGAAATTTCTTCAATTCTCTTAGTGAAACCAATTACTTTGAAACTGCAAAAGGTATGAACGAAGCGCATTGATTTCCTGCCGCTATGAATGCGTATGTATAAGTAATCAACCGGATATTATACGCTTCATAATCAGCCAGATATTATACGTCTACACCCTTGACCATTACCTCTGTGGCGCCTGTCTTCCGTCTTTCTTCTTCCTCCGCGTTCGCGCCGATGATATTCGCATTAAAATTGCGAAGAAAGCACGCGATAATAAACACGTCTTCGAGTTTCGGCTGAGAGCACCTTATATACATATCAGATACCAAGAAGAGGCGAACAGTTTGCAGTGGTCAACAGGTCCCACATTAGCCCTGGCTCCATTATTCCATTATTCCATTATTTCATTATTCTACTCGCGTATTGCAGCGCCGTGTTTTATGCGTGCCTCATATGAGTACGTGACGACCGCGTGCAGGCATTCAAACGGCCTACCGCCCCCGTCTTGCCCCGGCTGCATCCAAACTCGAAAACGATGGTCTCCAAATAATTGCCGGAATTTCAGAGAATCACATTGCATCCATACGCGATGGTCAGTTTGACGAGTTCACACGTTAATCTATGATGTCAATATGGGTTCAGTCCGACCATGAATCCCGTACAAATTTTTATATCTCGTCTCTCCATTCTTCCGACGGTTTAATCTGCAGGATTCCGGATTTGCAACCGAATTCATTGACCTCGAAAGAGACCTTGGATATATACGTGAAACTATGTATCAAGGAAATAGACAAAATCTGCACGAGTGCAGCATCTCCATAAATCTTAACACGAGACTCCACGTCTCAGTCATATACATACATAGCGCTTATTCTTTTTTTGGTAGCATTATCAAAAATCAACGCTTACACGTTGAATTATTCAAATATTCACCGAAATATTTGAATATTACGGACATTCGAGACTCCTTACAGTTTAAATTTCATTTGCGAAGTAGATTATGAATTTCAATGTGATGAATTTTTCAATCATGAAAATTAATGAGGTGTGAATGAAAGACAAATTTACCGCTAATTAAATATGAATAATTTCGACTTATTTTCTTACCGAATTTTCAATACACGACTCATTCTTCTTTAGCGGCAAGGCATCTTCTTAGCGGACGTACCGCGGCTTTATCTTCCAGGTAGCAGCATGAGCTGTGAAACGAATAAGAGTTTGTCGGTAACCTGAAGCAGTGTTCTTCGATTGCTAAGGCTAGTCTAGCGGTCGGTAAGAATGTAACACGTTGACCAAAAAGCTCTGAATGTTCACAAAAATTATTAGAATACATCAGAATTTACTAACCACGTGCGCATCGATATTCAAAAGATAGCATACTATTTAAGTTATTTTATGATTTGCATATCGCATAATTTCTGAATTCGAATTGAATTCTTTGCCACGAGAACCGGAGACGAGATGGATTAGGATCAGTTCTTCCATCGCTGTAATTAGTTTTGTTGTTCGCATTAATTGCTCGGGATACCTTCAGGTCATTATCAAACTATGTCCTAAAATTCAGCCGAAACTAGAATTCTCATTCATTGTTTGGATTTTAGAATTTAGCCAAAGACGTTGTATTCTTAATTTAACATATTCTAGTATACTTTTATTGCCTCAGAAATTTCGAAGCACTAAGCAAATGAGAAAAAGTATCTTGAATTTTTAATCTGTTTTCTGCACTTTTATCAGAAATGTCGGAAATCTTCTGAGCAGCGTCAAGTTTTTGGTTGCAAACGCGAGCTAGGATTGAGTTTCAAATTAGTTATGAAATATGACAAGCTTGAACAAACTGGATAAGGAAAAAAAAAAGAATTTGCTTCATTAAAGCTGCAGGCAATTACTGCAGCTATACGAATTAAATTGTTAATTTACTTTAACTCATATGAAATACACATCAGGAAAATTCTTTGACAACTGGACCACTTATTTCTGTCAATAGCTTTCGGATATTCTCTTGAGGAAACTTAAACTGTGATTTTTTTCCGGAATCTTATACTCAGCCGGTTCAAAGGTGCAGTTTGGTTCCAACTTTTCCCTTTAAGTCAATACGTATCGTGAAAACTAATCGTTGGAATCATTTTGAAAAATAAGATTTGCGTGAAAGTGCAGAAGCTGAAAATTACCTACGTTTGGATATAAAATTGTGAAATGAATCAGAGCTGATTGCCTGGTTAGGAGCAAAACTCCAAACTAACAAATTATGAAAAATATCAAAGAAAAAGAAATTGTGGCTAACTTGACGAAGTATGCCCCATACTATGTCCGCCGACTATGAGGCTAAAATTGGAATACATAAATGTAAATCACTTCTCCTCATCCTCGGAACGTTAGTTCCAATTTTAAACCAGCAAGGGGTATAATAATGAATCGCAAAGTTCACCGGAAAAGTATAGTACACGAATTGTAAGCCAAGGCTACCATCGATCGCGTGAATCTTTTCAATTTCGATGCGCCACGGAATCTTTTCTGTACCACATACCAGAAGTTTGATACATGTAGGCTGGATGTATGCTAATTAGAGAGTTTGTGTCTTTGACAGCTACCTCTAACGAGCTGGAGCCGACATGGCTTGTAAATCTCACTGTGCAATATCATTTAAAACATTCAATTCCGCAGCGTTCATGTTCAGCTATTAGCATAGGAATTAGGACAAAACTATTCCACACGAACATAAACTATGAGAAATAAGGGTGTGATCTTGGGGGTTTAGAGACGACTAAATTTTCGCCATAATAATAAGTATAGGTATATAATATGTATGTGGAAATGTAAATTCAAATCGTTTTTCTTTCGTTTCTTTTTTATTCTTTATTATTTTCGGTTAATTACATCAGTACTCTCCTGAGTCGATTCATATTACGTTTCAACCCCCTTCGTTCTTTGCATGTCATTATACAGTATATACCTACCTAGGTGCCCATAAAGTTCGCACAGTGAAAATGGGATCTGAAATTTGCCTCACCATAATTGTATTTTTGACAAAGTTGAAGCAACCCTTGTTCTCTGTCGATGTCTCCGTAGAAACTCCCTCGGAAATAAAAATTCCGAAAGTTTCAGCAGTGAAACCTGACAGAAATTTACTCCTGTATTTTTCACGCGGAACTTAGAGCCTGGAATATCGTCTACAATCTAAACCGTATCAAGTCAATTTGTGTAGCACTCTCGATAGAAGTACATATTATATAGGTACATATACCCTAAAAAGAGAATTTCTTTACTAAGCTAAAACAACACAATATGTACTTTCAGTTAAAAGCATTCGTAGAGACAGCACTTTAGCCTCGGGTTATCAACCTGTCAGATATGTCACTCAAACAGCTCATACACTCTTGTACAGTTTGGCGAGTGAGCTTTTTGATAAAGTACCGATTCATTAATTACCCAGTAGACACACTGAATATTTGAGCTAATCAACCCGTTTGAGCGTAGGTATATTAAACAATTTTCCGTTACGGTTTTTATTTATTTATTCATTTTCACCAGGGAACAGGATGAAAAGTTATTAAAAATCACATTTGATGCCCTTTTTTGTGCCAAAGCTAATTGAACTCGTTCTTTGTTCTTTTTTTTCTTCTGGCTCTTGTACTGAGAGACTTTCCGCACTTCGTCGGTACTGGAGTCACTTTCAATTTTTTGATGTTTGAATAACACAGGTAATCTTTTATCCTCATTTATTCAGTTTGATTGCATACCTTTTCTAAAACTTGTTCTAAAATGAGATAAAATGAAACAAGATTGGATCGCAGCTATGTCACCAGTTCTGACTGTAATCGAATCTTGGGTGCAATCCAGATGGCTGGTGTGTTGAAGTATAAAATTAGGTAAGAAACTGGCAGAATTAGATAAATTTCAAGCTTGCTTTTCGTGCTGAAGCTACTCGAGAATATTTATACCTAACTATTACACCTAATTTTGCTTTGAAATATCACAGCACTTCATGGCAGTGCGCGAGAGTGAAAATTCTATAAATTGCCACTTTCAAATGAAAAGCTTATCACCAATTGACTAGATAATAGATTCAAAGGTAATTTACCAGAGAGCTATTTCCTCTGTTTGACAATCTCTGTCAGAGGTGAATATCATCATCATGTCCTCTTTGAGCTTGTGTTTTGTCAAGTGCAGCTTCTCCATCTCCCAGGTGTCTTTTATCCTAGAATCTTCGGCCGCCAGGAGCAACATTTTAGATTCCATCATGTTCATCTCCTCTTGCAGGTCGATTTTATGATCCAATAGCTCATCGATGGCGTCTCTAATCAACGAGGTTTCAAATTCCCAGGCTGATATTTGATCGGATAGAATATCCAGCGACAGAGAGGTGTTCGTTGTTAATTCCTTTAACTCCCTAGTTTCCGTTGCAAGCTGCACAAAGGATGATGTCCGATATTTCTGCTTTGCTTATGCTGCACTTATATACAAATTTAACAAACTTTTAATTTCAGAATGGTCTTCTCATCATCGTGCCTAGTGTCGCATGATTCAAATGTATTCTGTATGGTTTTATTCTCGAATTTACTAGCTGACAATTGCAGCTCTATCTCTGTATTTGAATTCCTGCATCTGATGTGTCGGAAAGAAAGAGTATAAGCATAATTTTTGTCGATGTTACTTAATCAAAAAATTAATAATGTTCGCATAGTTGTGCATTTTTAATGATTACGAAAATCGTCACCCACTTATCAAGTTCGGAAATCAAGTGATCTATCCTCATCTTGTCTACTGAGCAAAGAGAGGCCGCATCGATATTCAATACATCGAAGGGTGCAGAGTGCGGAAATTCTAGTGTTTGGTATCCGTCGCCTCTGGACTTTGGGCAAGTTGTTTTGTCTACTATTACGTCTGAAGCATCATTTGCTAAAGCAAAGCGTGGTAATTTAATCACAATAAGCTTTAGCTTCGGAGAGTTTTCAGACGAAAGTTAGCAATCATAATTGCGTAGAGAACTCCGGGTAAATAGGTACAACCTATATATATCCAACTAGCTGCTGTATTCAAACGAATAAGTCAATTAAAATTTATCCTCTCGTGATTTTCTTCAATTTCAAATGATCGCTGTCAAAAACATCGTACTCAAAAACTATTGTATATTGAGAAAGAAAAAAAAAAAACGTGACATTAGATAGCTTTTTAATTTCTAAGTAGTGTGTGAATTATGCAGTCGGGCGCAAGAGTTTACGGAAATTAAATAAATGAGGTATTCTTTGCAGTTCTGACAAAGTGGAATTTTTGCACTCGTGTGAGAACACAAGATACTTACTTTTGCCAATTTGCGACGAAGCATATTCCTCCACTGTGAGTTGCTCCGAATTTTCATTCATCTTTAACATTCTGTACCTAATATATATTTCTCCAATTACGTATATTGCACGTAGTCCCGGAACTTCAAACCGATGGGAAAACAGCAGATTTGAAAAAAAGAAAAATGAACAACGCGTTTTCTTCGTCTGTTTTTTTTTTTCTTCTTACTGATGGGTAGCAAATATTGCCCTCGGTGAAAATTTCGAATTAAATACTCGTCTGTTGGATCTTAATACCGATAGCTAATCCCTCGAATAATTCCGCTAGAGGGGATTAAACTTTTACTGGGACAAATCCATTAATTATAAGGTTGGTATAATTCCAGTTCGATCTTACCTTTTCGGAAAATAAAAAACAACATTTTTTTACATTCGGGAACAGCCTTGAGCTGAATATGGAACGTGATAATTACCTATAGAGGTAAGCCAAGTATATTAATTGCCTGATCATCCGAATTCACAATGGAACCAATTGAATTTATGTATTCGCTGATCTTTCCTTTTTATTTTATTCTTTCAATGTGTTTTTCGAATGTCATGGATTATTCATCAGCTGGGGGAAGATAACTGCCCTTAGTTTATCGCGTCTATTAGATTCTCAGGCTTCTTCGTTATTCTACAAAATTTTGGAAGCACGGTTACACACATTCGCGGAACGAGAATTAATTGACTCTAAAAGTGTAAAAATAAAGCTTCATGGCTTCAGGTCTGTGGTATTAATCTGCGAAATATGTATCCCCAGATAGTAGTTAGTGGAGTGGTTTGTTAAAATGCTGCGTTACTCATACTAGCCTCATGCAATTTTATTCGTGGCGTGAAATTATACGATAGTATACCCACTTACTTTATATTAGGTCAATTCCGGTTTCATGAATTAATTAATTATATAAAACGAATAAATTGTACTACAGAATGCTATATGTAGTTTTTAATGTTCACTATTCAGTTCTTGGCAAAGTAAAATATTTATGAGACTTTGATAGCACGCTGGGAATATCAGCGTGTTTCATAATGCCTATACGAAAATTGGGAAAAAGTTTGGGAAAGGTCAAACAGCTGTAAGAAAAATGCAGACAGCTTACTTTAAGCTTATTATTTAATATCAATAACCCGCTGCAGTGGTTGAATTATATCTAGAATCTTATCAGCGAGGTAATTAATCATAGAATAAACTCGTTTATTAAGAAATAACATTTATTCGTGATTGATGCATCTTCCAGGAAAGCACGTAAGATATCTAAATAGCGTAATGGTAAAACATACATTTTATACAACATGTGATAATTGTCCGTAACACATATAAACACTATGACAATATCCTTATATTTTTATCAATACACTTACTAAAATTCGATCCAACTTTGTCAGATTATATCATTGCAGTTGCAATAATCTATGACTGTTCGCATTTTGCAAATCGACAAAATGTCCAAATTCATTTAAAATCGTTAGATATTTCACTTTTGAATTCATGTTTTTTTTTTTTTTTTTTACAATTGTCAACCGAGATGTTCTCGAAAGTATTTGTGCTTTTTCATCATCGCTGAATTTATTGTGCGATGTGAAATCATTCGTTAATATAGCAGTCAGATATAAAGAAGCAGGAGGTGCGTGAGAAATATTTAATTCGTCCCGTTTCAATCATGCGAAAATGCCAATCGATGCCTTCTACTCGTTACGTTGATCATCACCAGCCTCCGTTCGGTTGCGATTGTGTTTTTTGAAAAATACCCTGTTCAAATTTCGTACCCGCTTGTGCGGAATAGAGAGGATCAATTATTACGAGCTCGCGAATTAATAATGCGTCGGCTAATCTGTCGATGAATAAAAAATAAAAAACCCAACGATAGAAAAATTCTGTTGAGTTTATCTCCGTGAATTGTATTTTCACAACAGAAACAGTTGTGCTTGTTCAAAAATATTTCGCGTCTCACTTAGATTAACGGTGTTCAATGGTCGAGGAATTCTCGCGAAAGGTAAAGAATTTTTTTCTCTCTTTCTTTCTTTCTTCTTTCCTTTTCCTGCATTTCATTCCTAAAATTACAACCATTCTCTCGCAATTTTGTTCTCAATTGTACCCTGAATCCAGCAAAGTGGAAAGACAAACACGATTTCAAGGTCTGCGCCTTTTTCAGAGGATCCGGGCGTCCTTTAGAGGCGATTACTTTTCCTCTCAGTTCTCCCAGACCTAGGACAAAAATGAAAGCTTTCAATTTCCTGTGATCTGTACTACGTAGGTACCATAACTTCGCATGGGAGAAACACACTTTTATTACTTTTATGTTGATAGCATTATACCCACAGGCTTTCGATGAATGAAATACAAATTCCAGAGTTATTCCTATACAGGTCAGGTGGAAATCTAAATCCATATGGTTTTTAATCAAAAGTATAGCAACCATAAAGCCGTGTTGCAGGGATTATATTGTTTATTGATTAGAACACCGAGGTATTCTATTGAACAGAGTAAGCTCAGGCTCCCCTTAACGTTCTCAGCTCTTGTCGATAGTTCGGTAGATTTTATGCCCCAGGTGTGTGGTCAGCTTTCGTTTAAACTCAATACCATCAACCTATGTAGTACAATCCGTTTCAGACCTTAGATTTTACGGATTGAACGATCAAACGGATTGTATTGGCTCTGCTGTAGCGCGAAGGCCAGACTCTCTGTTATACAGATCCGTGAAATCAACGTGTGTCCAAATGGTGATCAAAGGGTGAAAAAAAACTTTCCAAAATAACCCATTGAATTGTACTTCACAGAGTGTTGCTCACTTATTTACACCGGAGAATGCCAATTGGGTTTCTAAAAAGTATTATGGGTGTAGCAAGTCTCGATACTGATGTCAAATACGGCATAAGTTATAACAAAGGCGAGATCACACACGTTTCGTAAATTTGATCCAAGCAAAACACACGGTACGCGTCATGGTATTGGGCAATAAAATATTTTACGGACTATGAAACGAGTAATGTGACCGCAAAGTACCGTACGTCGTCTTATTTCTCGCCTTGGATACTGGCAACCAGTTTTACACGCTAAACGGACCAGGGATCAGCCGGATGCCAGGGGATTAAGTCTTAGGCTCAAAGTTAATTAGGATTCGGCAGGCACGTGGCATTAGTAGCGCGAAATGAGAGTCGAAATTTTTAATTTTTCAACAAGCATTCGATTTGTATTTCAAGTTTCATATTAGATATATGTTCTCACTTTATTGGAGAAAATTTGAATGATCTGATCCCAGTAAACGAACACGAATTGAAACGAATTGAGTATGTGCAAAACGGAATTAACACGAATTCAATAGAATTTAAAAAAATTGCTAAGAATTGACACACAGGTCTTTTTAATTCCATCTAATTCGTATTAATACCGTTTTCCACATACCCAATTCCTTTTCGTTTACTGGGATTATACGTTGAACATTTTATTGCTACCTTGACACCACTGTGATTCAAGAAAGTGTCAAATTCACGGTCTTACGTATCTTGTTGACCATATATTTTGGTTTCAAAGGCTTAAAGGATTGATTCCTAATGGGAAATTCTGGCAATAAAACATGTTTTTATCTTCAAATATCGCAACGGCATAACGTGAAGATAAGAAGCCGCCGCTACCGTGTATATGAACCCTTAGATAAATTAGGTCACAAATGGAATGGTTTCTGTAATTATCTCGGTCTACTTATTTCCTTATCGCAAGAGTAATGCCAATATATACCGGGCTTATTCGAGTGAAACAAATTCCGAGAAAATTGAAAATATGGGCAGAAAAACGCTGAGAGTCATCGAGAAATTCGATAATTTCAAACTCTCAAATAAGTTATTAATCAGTTCATGGGTTAGAAGATCATCACTGTTTCATTTCAACCGTTCATTTCCCTGAAATTTACACACGTTTATCAATTCTGTCTAATAAGGACAGGTTCGATCAGATTTCACCCTTTCATCCCGATCTTAGTATGTTTTTTGTCTTTTTTTCAGTCCTTATTTCCTATATCGTCTGCAACCGAAGCATTGTACCCGTTTTCACAAAGTTAGTTTTCAATCGCGGGTGATCTTTGATGGTGCAGTACCGCGTCGCGGTTGGCATAGATCTGCATCCAAAATTTGCAGCAGTATTAAGCGCGTATATGGACGCAATACTGCGACTGCAAGTTTCGAGAAAGCTCATGATCTAGACGCAGCGGTCGTTACTAATACAAATGCACACCAGCTCGGTATGCATAACGCGAAAAGTTTTACCAGTTTTATGTACATCTACATCGCGGGATACGCATATCCCGTCCACCCGTCCCCATGAGACTATTAGTAAGATAGCGTTGGGCATTATACGGGCTGAGCAGAAACATCAAGAGATGAGACAACTGCTGTAACCAAGTTTCATCGTGGGTGGTTATATGTCGGGGAGCAGGATGATATTCACCTTAAATCCGATGTTCCAGTCCGTTATTGCAAGTTGTTACCGTAGTCTCTTGTTCTTGCTGATGAGTTCTATTACGTGCCCCGACTGCGGGCACTGACCAGGTTGGTAGCTGTACGATACTTTGCTGACCACGTCTCGAACTTGTATGTCCTCGGCAGGTTGGAATAGAGATGCTTTGGCCTCTGCGTCGACAACTGCTTATGGACGAACGTCGAGTTTCCGATACACAGCAGCACAGGAGATACCTTCAAACAAGAAGGAATTTCATCAATTTTCATCATTCAATATAGGACTTGCAGCGATAACCGCGTCTTCTTTGAGCGATCATAAAGTCGAACATTGTGCTGAAGAGAGTACCTATAGCGAGGACATTTTCTCCGACACTAAAAATCTTGATTAAAAAACTGAACGTTCTTCCAGCTCCTATCACGCACCTGTTATAATTATGCCATAAAAAATTGAACCAGAGTGACGTACGCATGACGCGTGTAACCCAGCAGGATACTCTCTATCTGGCCTCTCCACTTAATCACAATCTTGAATTTGGGAATTCGGGGGTTGGCAGTTGTCAGCTGAAGGGTGAACGCTCGGGTATTTCATCGTAGGCAGTATACCAAGACGTGAAGTGCTGAAGGTTCAAGAAGGTGGATTCTGCTTAGCTGAGAATGCGTGTCGACGATGTGGCACAAATATAGGTACCGTAATTGTTCAAGGCTTTGAAGATGCTTGTTACGATGTCACGTAAACGCGGTAACGAATAGCATTGGCAAATTCTTTTACGTTCTGACCATCAAGTAGAAGTACTGTACGGATAGGTGGAAACGGACTACAGATGACCACGGATGATTTCAAGCTATCTTTTCAAGCCAAGTCGGCTGACCACCTCAATGTTTGTAAGAATAAATAAAAGATGGGACAAGTCTGAAGACTGTACGTTTGATTGCCATTGCAGATGACCAGATTTATTTGAGAGGATATAAAGAGAATTGAGGTTGACTTTAGATCCCCAAGCAGCTTGAGATGGGTTCTACTTTCGGCAAAGACCAATCAAAAGACTCCATCTCGAAGTCAAAGGTTTATGCTACAACCCCTATTAACCTCTAGAGATCAATCTGGTGAATTTTCCACCCTGAATTAACGCGACCCCAATCAAAGTTTGCCTGAGATTACGTCTTCGCAATACACTTTCTACTCTTTCCTTTTTCCTTCCAATATTTGTCGGATACAAAATGCAGACACGTGCTCACACGGGTGGATAAATAAGGATTAGGCTGCTGGTTTTTTTCACCAAAGCCAACTATTTCGTGGAGTCTCTTGCTAGAGCTAGACCTGCAATGTTATCTCGGGTGTTTCGTAGCTAAGGTTCAACGTGTAAGTAAGCAGAACACATTGTAATGCTCCCTTGGATGGTAAGAACGGTAATTGCACAAGCTGTATTATAATCAACAATGTAGTCAGGAATTTAACAGAGAAATTTCCCGCATTTCAAGTATACCAACAATATTTCACATGCTTGAGGATCCGATGTATCGATCAGAAAGAGCGAGAGAGAGAGAGACAGAGAGAGTGAGAGTGAGAAGGCGGGAAATGAAGAGAGCGAGGGGAACTGGATTCAAAATTAACAGGTTTTCACTGTCATCATTCCCATTTACTCCGAATCAGAGAAATAGGGGACTAAATCAGCCACGAAAATCGTGCGTCTGGCGGTACCAGAAAATTGTTTAAGGGTAACGAAGTCTCGCAACGTCGAGAAGACAGGAGTTTTGAAACGTTATAAAATTGAAAATGTAATGCAAATTCAGATCCAGATAGATGCATAGATATTCTTACGACGAGCCTTTGATTTATTCGCTAACTTCAAAGATAGTTCAATTTTATATTCACGTAGCAGAAATAAATTAGATCACGTAGTCACTGTTCAATAATTCAAAAATTCTCAATTATCAATTTTTTCCATTAGAATATGGCGAGAATTTAATCACAGCATTAAATATTTGAATCCAGAATTTTGCGAATAGGTTGAGCCAAAGCCATTCATCGTCCACTGTGTCTGATCTATGATTGACCGTAACTACTGCAGAGTTCTAGAATCTGTTTCGCGTCCAAACGACAAGTTAAAATAAGGTTTCATGATGCAGAGACTTTGTCTGATCTTTCTCTGATCATACCATATCGATGAGGTGCTTGAATTGAACACATATTGAGAATTGCAAACTTTTCGGGAAACTTTTGAGGCGTAAACCGCCCTGCCAAATATGCGATTACACAGGTACTTCATCACCTAGTGTGTTCTACATAATTTCTTGGAATTTCAATGTGAAATCCGTGGCTTTATCGAAAGTCGCCATAGCATACCTATTCAAGAACTGCTAATTTCATCAGCTGTTCTCCGTACGCTTTGACACTGACAACTAAGACGAGTTACACGGCCGCTTGGTTCTTGACTCCCAGTATCCATTTCTGACACATCTAGGTAAATGCGTGGGTAATTATTTGCTTAGGACACGGTTACGTTTGCGGTTGTTACCCATTGCGATGTTCGCTGGAATACCTATCCGCCATGATGTAACTGCAGCCACTTTCCCGAGATAATTAGATGCGATTAGGAGAAAATTAAACAGAATCGTGCTGACTTTTCTTCCTAGATCAATAGGTACACTAAATCCGAAAGACTTTTTCGACGTTCACGGCATGATTCAAAGTATTTGACGGTTCAATGCTTCCGAAATACTCATATGAGTACATGCATAGACATGTGCTCCATGTATGGAATGGCTCTTCAATTTCAATCAAAAAATCTTTATCTCTGCGAATTCGGCTGAATTCATTTTCAGATGAATGGAAATTCCGCAGACTACTGTGCAAAATTCATCTTTGAATATTTCTCGTGGTTTTGCCAAAAAAAGTTTGACTTTTAAACGCAATCATTCATTGGGAGTTATGAGTAAACTTTTGCAGGATTTCAAGTTTGATAAATTCATGATTTTATAAACAGTCGGTGGTCTTTGAATAGTTAGTTTACCGAAATTACGTTCCGAATCAATCAGCTATTACATTTTAAGCAATAATATCGCTCTTTAAAGATTAATATTGTACCTATCAGATGTATACTTCGGTGGTGTTGAACAACAATTAGTAACAACACACACGCATAATTCAATGTTAATCGTGTACACAACGTATCGATAGCCTTACCCCACGATAGAATTGGGGATTTGACACCATATCCAGGGTGGTGCGATTAATGTTGGTTCGGAACAGTATAACCCCGTGTTACCGCAAATGCTATTAAACTTCCATATCAATTTCCGCCCCCAAAGCGGCACATTAATTGCAAAGCTAAAACGATCCGATGACCCGAGATCCAATTGCGGAGAAATTGAACTCTATCTCAGAGCAGTTATGTTACAAACGGCGCGGCGTGGTCATAAGCACTTTTCACGTTGCTATAAAGTAGAAAAGATCTTCGAGCGAAATTGTCATTACTATAACATTGCGCCTCGTCCCATTCACAGATTCCAGCACCAGCTGTTCTTAATTAGCGAAAGTATAACCGTGGTTACTTTACTAAGAAATTGTGTAATGTCATTTGGAACTATTTCACCGCATGCAAATCCTGGAGATATTCATTCTGCAGGTGTTACGTCACTTATTATCGCGTTAGGCGTATAGAAAAACGGCAAAATTAACAAAGAGAAATCCAAACTTTATCTTACTGCAGTCTTAGGGCGCCATAAGGTACCAGTTCTCTTCTACGACATAATTTTTACCGGGGTGCTCGACATGAGGATTAAGTACACAAGTTTAGCACAGAGTTTGGCCCTCGGTTCCCCTTTTACTCAGAACGTAAAAAAAGTATTTGACCTTTGGCACGTAATTGTATTTTCTGCACATTACCGCTTGTGACGCAGTAAAATAAAGACGTAGCCAAAACTAAGCCTGATAATGGTGACCCTGAATCCTTTCTAGATATTTCGGTACCCTTTTTAATACGGTTTTTATATTTTCACCATCAGGGTACGTATATTATTGGCTCAGATTTGAAAAAAGTTCATCCATCGTCGTGGCTTGTTATTTATAAATTCCTTTGATCGTATCAGCTAATCCCACCATACTCGCTATGGTATAGGTATAGGTGCTATACCATACTGGAATACGAACGTGAACGTAGATAATCTCCTGTTGAGATTAGGACTCTTTGATATGTAAACAATTAATTATTAATGTTATATTTATCGATTCCGGGTTCACGAGTTTATTTAACTTACTCGATAAATCACGATTTCCAATTATACAGGTATAAAATTGTAAGCAATTGCGGAAAAGGTTTATATATCTGCGCGTAAATTATACTAACTACGGTTTACATTGCGATAAAAATTTAATGTCACAAAGTTAAAAGGCTATTTCATTCATCGTCAAAAAATATATATTCGATCGCTTACGCCCTGCGGTAAAGGTGGAGCAGATTTTAAATAGTAGCAGCCTGCGTCGTTGCCTCATTTTCGCCCGATATCACCGATTAATTTTGCCATTAATTTCCCTAAAGATGCTCCGATAATCACATACAGATTTAGGACCTAAAACTGGAGTGTGTGGGTGGCTCACCTGTTGAAGTATTTTCTGAAGGTCCCACTGACGCAATAAAGAGCGATCGGATTGATGCAGCTGTTCATAAAGCTGAGACAAAATCCGAGGATCCTAAAAGCGTTCCAAAACGCATTATAGTCGTCTTGGGCTGTAGGGTGGATGTAAAACCACAGCATGAACACATGTTGGGGAAAGAAGCAGACTGCGAAGACTACTACGAAAGCCATGACCATCATGGCTACCTTCTTTCTAGCCTTGACCTGTCTTACCTAAAACATTTAACGTTTATTCATTTAGTCGTCGGCTAAATAAGCAGAATTCTGCCGACTGAAATCAATAAGTTATGGGAGAGTCGCTTTCGTCCTAACAGTAAACTGGTTGGCCAATAAACTTATACCTATGATGGATACAAACCTTTCCGATCAGCCAATCGGAAGGCTTTACTGTCGGCTCTTATTTGTGACACAATATTCCACTTTTATTGCTCGTAAAATATATCACAAAAATTCAGGCCAGCCTTGTAGCAATACTACGTTTAAGTGACGGGGTAACCGGGCTTACTAAACCAGAGATCAGTTTTTAGGAAATACTCAAAATTCACAAAACGTTCAAATTTTTGTGGATCGTTGAGGTCACCACGGGTCTTACATTTCTCAAAGTATCAGTTTGGTCAAGCACCGATCGGTATACACGCAGGATAATAAAAATGAATATATATACCGACTTTGAAAACTGAACCGAATTGGCCATCATCTACTGGCTTTGATCATAACTCTGTACGGTTACGAGAAATGTGAACTTTCCTAACTTTAAGGTTCTCTAACGTGAATAGAATACACGGATGTTCGTTATGAATGTGGTGATGCGGTTTATGCCTTTGCGAAGTGAAATGAAGATTTGAATCTTCGAGTACCTACGTTACGGTAACAAATTGCTTGAATTTGCTGATGAAGGTATACGCACGTGCAGTCGCTTCATTTCGGGAGTGTGAAACATAGTTTGGCTATTAATTATGATCTTATAGTGTTCTGCGGGTGTATTCATCATGAAGCTAGATATATTTTCGATTAGAATCTATTTCTACCACTGATTGAGATAATAATTTTACGATGATCATATAATGTCAGTTTTATGAGCACATGTCTTTCTACGGATACCTTAGCTTAGTTTGGCTTGCCCCGGTTTATTACGACGCTATAAATCGATGCCCTTGGATATACCCTGGGACTTGTGAGTGTTTGAAGATTTTACTAAGGCTGGATACAATAGTAAACGAGATAGATGAACAAAAAATACAATTTTTTTTTTTTTTAGAGCAATACTATTCCCCATTAGACTCGCTCGCATTTGAACCATTGCTCAACAATTTATTGCCACAATGGTTCAAGGTTCGATCGTGGAAAAATGCGATAAGCAAGTCTCCCTTGTTATGTGCACAAGGTTTCACAAAGTTCACTCACTTTCGAGCTGGTACTAAAGTTTTTCACTCTTTACCAGCCAGTAATTTTTCACACTCAACAGCCGACAGCTTCACCTCGTTATCTTGGTTTATTACGCCTCGTTGAAAGCTCACATTGCCTTTGCTATTCTCCACGTCAGAGGGGATCACTTAAAAGTTCAGACATGTAGACGGGATGGTGAGAAATAAAAGTGAACTCGTATTCACACCCTTTCAGATGCATCCGCAAAAAAATATCTTCACCGGAAGTCTTACAAGGGGAAGTGGCTGCTGCCGTATTGCAATTAGCCTTCTAAGGGTGCCGTTAGTCCTGAAGAATCTATCTGCTGTTTGCTTATCTGTATATAAGTTCAGAGCAGGGGTTGAGCCTTGGAGTCATGTCTCACTATTATCCATTACCTACGTGATCCATGAAACTGTTTCTTGAAGATACCGCGCATGGTACTTAATCATACTTTCAATCGCTGTCCATTACTCCGGAATGGGTGTTTGAAAGATTTGTATCATCTTGGAAGTAAAGTGAAGAATACTTACACTGGCTCTAACTTGTCCCTGCATTTCACCAGGCATGTTTCTCGTGCTTTGAACGAGGTGTCTTGCCATCAATAGGTAGAAGACGGCAATTATACTGAGGGGAATTGCGTAGTAGACAAAGAAGCGACAAATCAACACCGTCCTTGGATAGTCGAGACCAAATTGCTCTGGAAACGGATAGCAGACCTGAAAAAACGGAGGAGATAGACCCGTGATCATTGGAAGTTACTGAGCGTGTGTAAAGAAATTTAGTGAAAATTCGGAGGAAAACATAAAAACACCAGAAAGTAAAGCGAGCTTTATGCGATGATGCTTCCCCAAAGTAAACTTCGGTTTCTTGCTTGATGTTGAAGCTAGGGATTCCGAACTTTTTGAAAGAAAAGTCAGAGATATAAAGTTAGTATAATATGAAAAGAACTATTTCGAAACTACACCAGGAAGGCTTAAGGTCGTTTTTGTACATCCGTAATAAAGAGATATATCTATCACCGCGGTTTAAGAAAGGGAATTTAATTCGCCTACCAAATTGAAATACAGAGAGATCGAAATTATAATCGGATTGCAAGAGAAAAGCAATTATATTATAGCGACAGCAAAATACGATCACGTCCATTTGAAACCAATTGAACTTCATACAATAAATATCAAATACAAGATGTACAATTCAAATCAAGATATTTCTTGTAGGAAAGATCGATCGAGAATTGCGAGGAAATAATAATTCAGGAAACTTTTCTATTATGCAAGACATCAGATGTTATAGCGATGCAACGAAATTACCTTAGTTTAAGTAAGGAAAAAATTATTGTAGTGTTAACTCACCTGAAAAGTCACGTTCTTATTCACCCGAATGACTTTGATGAAGGAGAAGGATGCTGGAATTGCACAAATGATAGCAAGTATCCAAATCAAGGTTGCAATCACAATGGTAAAGCGAGTTGCCCTGCGGCCACCCCCTGCCGAAAGAATACTTTGATAAGAAAAACGTTTGTTTGGTTCACGAAACTGAAGGAAAGAAAATAAGGACTCTTATCATGCTGCTGCTTTTGGTTCGTAATTGCGAAATATACACAGAAAAAAAGAATAACTTGAGCCAAGAAATTTGTTTTGAAGAACCGAAAATCTCGCAAGCGAAGTAAAAATTGTCTGGAACCAAGAAAATTTTCATGATTCAAGAAAAAATTTACCTGGCTCATAGAATTTTTACTTCGCTCGAGAGATTTTCTGTTGTTCAAAACAAATTTCTTGGTTCAAGTTAAAATTTCTTGGCTCAAGTTGATCTTTTTTTCTGTGTAGGTACAGGTATTATAGCTACATATGCGAAACGTGACAAAATTTGAATTCGATATATGATAAACAAATTTCGGTACGAAAAAAGTATTCTAAATAAATATAGATGTCGAGACTTCTATAAGAGTGTGCACGGAAAGATTTTCACCAGACTGGTTACGGTTCTGCACACGACTCAGTCAGGTGCTAGCAAAAAATAGCGAATTCTGGTGCAGCACCACACCGAATACTGTTTAGAACACGACTCATTAATGTGCGCACACGAATGGTTCGTGTTCTAAACAGTACTCAGTGTGGTGCTGCACCAGAATTCGCTATTTTTCGCTAGCACCCGACTGAGTCGTGTGCAGAACCGTAACCAGTCTGGTGAAAATCTTTCCGTGTGGATAACGAAAAAAAGTTCAAATCTCTTACCGGTTGCGTGTAGCTTTCGCATTGGATCAACTATCGCGAAAAATCTATCAGCAGACAGAGCTGTTAGAGTGAACACCGAAACTCCGATGGATACATCCTTGGCGCACTCCGAAACTTTGCAAAGAATAAGCCCGAAAGGCCATGAGTCAAGGATGTAGACGGTGAAGGTGAACGGTACACATGTCAGAATTACCTGCAGATGAAAAGTTTAATCTCACATATATAGGTATACCTTTGATTGTTAGTCATCTTTGTCACATGAGACAGTATATTTTTCCATTCCGAGAAAGAGTTCGTTTCTGAACGAAAATTTCCTCATCTACGGCTGAATAACGCAAGTAATATGGGCATTCATGGAATCAGAATCGGTCGTGGTACCCGATACTTTAATGTGATGAAATTTCGTCAATTGATATCGTTTATACGACTGAAAAGCTCACCCGGAATAGATATCTATACGAAGAATGCCCGCGACCCGAAAGACACGCGAGAGAAGACATTTTTGAAGTTGATATCAAACTGAAAAATTTTCGGTTGAATGCAGAATGTCGTTTGATATACGTAAGGTGAATAACAGCATGAGATTCGATCGACGTTGAGTTAATTCGCTTGAGAAAATGGGAATATTTTATGGCAAAGATCCGCTTTTCGGTTAGGATATGAAATATGGAAGTTTTTGTATCCATTTTCTGATGCAATTATTTTACCCTTTTTCTGAAAATCGCGGATATCGCGCGAACATCTTATCTGTACCTACGTATTTCACACTGAAATTCAGACCCCCTATTCTTTTGTCGTGTCTGAAAGCAAGATCTTGTGTTATTTCCGGCCCCACCATATCTTCTCGGCAACGCTCTTCATAATGTACGAAGAAAAAATGAAAGAAAATAATGAAAGAAAAAAGAAAAATCAGGTAAACGTCTCGAAAGAACGATTGAACTAGTTTTATCGAGAGGTAATAAGCTCTTGAACAAAACGCGAGATCTTATTCTTGAAATTTTACTAGTTTAAACAATGTCTACTATGCGTTCGCTCAAGTTATTCATATATTATGTACTCTACTCTGTAGAGATGAATGAGCCTTTGTGCGGAAGACATGAAGACGCCTAAGGCAGTGGTTGAAGAAGTACGATATCGTATTGACCCGCTTTGATAGAGACGGTAAATAAGTGAGTCGTTCCTGCGATCCAAGAAACGATTTTGCAGCTGACTAACAAGCCGAGGGGCTGCTTGGTACGAAAGTTAATCAGGATCGTGAGCTTTATTCCATTTCAAAGTTCGACTCACGTAATTAAATACCTTTCAATTCGAGTGTCACTGTTACAAAGAATAGGGGTGGCATCGGCACTGCTCGATTACTGGGAACGGATATCCCAGGATGTAGGGTCGTAGTATATCCTTACAAATTTTCGTTCATATTTGTGAAATATTCGGTTCGCGGAATTTTATCAATTTTCCAGATCTTTGAAACCTGGATTTTCGAGATATATCACCGGCACCGGCACCGAAAACGTAACATAAATATATTTCGAGAATTCCTTGGCCCGAATAATTATCCTAATTATCCGGAAAAAAACATATTACACAGAAAAAAAAATTTGTTGGCCCAAGAAAATTTTCTGCAAACCTATTGGAAACCGAAATTATCTTGAATCAAGACAAAATTTTCTCGAACGAAGAAAACTTTCTTCGATCCAAGAGAGTTTTCTTGGTTCGAGAACATTTTTGACTTGATTCAAGATAATTTCGGTTTCCAATGCGTTTGCAGAAAATTTTCTTGGGACAAAGAAATTTTTCTTGAGACAAGAAAATTTTTCTTGGAACAAAAACATTTTTTTTGGACCAATTCAAATTGGTACAACTCGTTTTTTCTGTGTATAAGAAGATTTCGTCGCCCTCCGTAAATTTTTTGTTAAAAAAATAATCATCGTAGACTATTGTTTCAATTATTCTAAAAATCGGTAGTTTCACCAACTGCATCCTTATATAACTCACCAGTAAATCACCCAACGCCAAGGAAAGTACGTAGGTGTTTGGAACATTGCGCATATTAGCGTGGCGAAGAAGCGTCAGCACCAGAACCCCATTTCCAGCAACTCCCACGATCAGGATTATGAGAAACACAACAGGGACGATGTAGGTTTCCGGTCGAGTGCTGTAGGGGATGTATTCCTCCTCTGTGCAGTAGCTCACATTCAAAGAACAGTTAGTGACTTCGGAAATTGATGACACCGTTGTAGTGTACGCCATTGC
This sequence comes from Tenthredo livida, assembly GCA_963992785.1. Classification (NCBI taxonomy): domain Eukaryota; kingdom Metazoa; phylum Arthropoda; class Insecta; order Hymenoptera; family Tenthredinidae; genus Tenthredo; species Tenthredo livida. The sequence goes on along the minus strand of OZ023066.1, from coordinate 8,599,751 downwards.
GAGATTGGAGTTAATTTTACTCTAATCCAGATAAAAGTTTACCCACAACTCACCGCCTTCATAATATGAACACCAAAGCTACCCACAAATAGATAGTTGATTTTTTGCACTTGAGATGTTACTTACATTCCCATAATGTTCAATAGGAACATTTTTGCGCCAGATAAGACGAACAGTGAAATAAATTCAGGATCGATAGTTCAATCAGTTTCAAGATATTTTATCGCAGATTTGACTGCGGAATGATATTACACATTTATTACTAATTTACTGACTTAGAATTTCTTGCTTCGATAAGAGCTGCAATTGTCTCAGAAATGAAATACTAACGCACTATACATACATATACACACATAGAAATATCAGCTTGCGGCAATTTCTGCCGTTGAAACTTCTCCTTGATTTCAACGTTACTCTAACTCAGTTAATGTCTTTGTAGTACGAGTTTGGTATTGGGCTTCTCCGCTTCGCTCACCAAGTCTATTAAAGTTTAACCTTAACATAGAAGCTTGCAAGTAGATTGGCGGATTGGCGAGAGTTAACAGTCCTTTGCACTGGTCGGCAGGAGAATGTCCTCGAGATTGGAGTTCGTCCTAAACTTTCTGAGAGCTCTTATCCTTGTTGATATATTCGTTATTTTCTTTCATTGGTCCTTGCTTTACGATTTTTAATTAATACGAGCCGGTGCTTTGCAGGATCTAAGAATCTGAGATTCTCTTTCCTAAAACCCCTGCCGAATAAAAGAGCTCAGGATCCTCTCAGAAAGTACAATACCTCGAAAGAAGAGGTCTAATTTTTCATCAATTAGCGAAATGGTATTCGAAAATGAATGTTGCTTGTTATTTTCATGATATTAATCACCTTTATCTCTTTCACCTTTATGGTCCGTAGACCGAACTCTTCGCTCTTTACAATTTACAATTAAAAGGATAGTATGTGTTAATCTACATCAGAGCTTAACAAATTTTAATCTATTTATAGTTAGCAGTAATCTTATCTTCAGAGTTAGCTTGCATTTTCTTTGGCCCCATTTACATTCTGCCCTCTGATTAGAGGAGTAGTAGGTACTACGTTTGCTTCGTAATTTATTACAGTTTACTTTTAACTTCTCGATTCCATGAATCAGGTACTCTTCGCTTTTACTCAACCTTCAAAAATCTGTTTCGAATTATGCACGCCGATAAATTTCCCCATTTCATTGTTCAATACGCTTTTGCAGTCTTCATCTTTATACTCGCACAGCCTCCCATTTCTTCTTCCCATTTCCGATGATAGTCGGAGCATATTTCACCGTCTCGACACGATGCGATGTAACGAATTCAAGCCATGGTCTCTCGTTGGTTAATGTAAATTTTTTCGCTGGTTCACTCGCTGCTCACGATTCCTCGCTCCTCGGTAACTAGCGCAGTGACTAGAACAAACAATTTGGTTAATCAGTCTTGATCACATCTTTCCCCCAATTAGTTAGTGAATTAATCATTTTTTGCGCCAGCTATCATAGGAGAGAGAAATAAAGAAAAGAAGAATTTGCATATACGACCTAGGTACGGTGTAGCAAATCGGATGGAATGAAATCACCACGTACTACGTACGAAACGATATAAATTTATTTATTGCAGCCGAGGGTTGAGGACACTTGGCTAAGAATTATTTGAATCACCGTTGGAGTGGCACTAGGAAACCTAATGCAAAGCTGAAATAGCTTTTCTGAGTGGTGCGAGAGTTCATACGGTGGAAATTGGATGACTAAATACTCGAGGCCCACCCCGTCCTCGGATGTCATACACGTAACGATGTGTGGGTTTATATGAGATCTATAAATAAGATTAATAACCATACGGATGAATTTGCAACAGAAATAATTAATCGGGCGATAAATATTCAGTTGAATAAAACCCGAATGAGAGAAGAAGTTAAAATTGATCAAAAGCGTATGAAGTTTGGAATTGTTTCCTCATTCACGGAAATGGCGAATTTATTCGCAACAGATGGCATGGCGGACGAAACGTCAGGACAAACGTAAAGTTGTCCAACTTCCTCTTGAAAAAATAATCAGTCAGAAGAGGGGTGGTTTTCCGCGGAGTGCTTGTCCACCGGAAACGAAAGGAACAATTTTGAGAATAAAAAATATACCAGGGAAAAGTTAGTGAGACCTTTCTTCTCGCTGTTATATTGGCGACATTCCATCTAGAGGTATAAGTGCCGGAAGGCTATCTTGCGTTCATTTTTTTCTTCTACTTTTTATTAATTCATTAATTAATGCATTTTGTAACAACTTCGTAACACGAATCGCTATTTCCTCTTTATCGAAACACAAGTGAATAAGATGTGCCAAAGTAAACTTAGACGAAATCAATCGCCACTTTCTTTCGGCACCATATTAAGGTGCAAGTAAGATCACAATTGACTTGGACCCCACAAACTATAATTCGATCGACATCATTTTATGTTATTCGCGGATCACATAAAAAAAAATATTAGCACTGCTCGAAACAGTGCAAAAAATGTTGATTGACTTTTCCCTTGGATGAATTTAGTACACCGTTTGACTTTTTTTCACCATATGTAGTAATCGAGAAAAGGAGGGAAGTCGAGCCACACGAGTCGAATCAGCAATTGATATGTATTACCTCATGAAATCGCGTGGCTAATGCGATTTCTCAATTAAAAACGATATCGTAGTAGCTATAAAAAGAACTCTGGTGGGCTTAGAGGGGATTCACTAATTTATTATTCGGTTGGGCTGAAACCGTTCGAGCAAGCACCACGAATGATAATAAAAGATATCCTTGTATAAATTAGGGGTAATTGCTCCATCGAGGGATTAATCGGCAAGCTTTGTAGCATTCCTGAACAGTCGAGTGTTAGTGTGGATAAGTTAGAGAAGAATAATGGTTAAAAAAGGACGGGTGTGAATTGTCCTTGCTAAACGTATAGAGTTGCAATTTATACCTAGATCTCTGAACACTCCTATTTATGTGAATTTATTGAAATATATTGGATTCTGGAGCGCAGAAATATTCCGCGCGATTAATAATGCAGATTTTGTTTAATTATTCACACGCCAATCAACAAGTCACGAAAAAATGACATTAACGGGGGTCAGCCTCGAGATATTAAAAAATTTAATGTATTATGCTAAGTGGCGAAAAAATGTGTGTCTCGAGACGACGAAGAAAACCAGACTTTCGTTTATCAGATCTTGCCAGTATATTAGATGGCAGAAAAAAATGACCCTAATCTAAGTGTTATGCATGCCCCGTCTAATGTTAATTACAAACAACTAGACGACGGCTAAAGCGACGAATAATGGATGGTATATTTGTAAGTTTATTATGTGATTATACAAGCGATATGATCGATCGCTATAATGCAATGAAAGCTTTGGACAATTTTTTTTTCTTTTAATGAATTCAATCACCGAGAATACTTCACTACATAATTCACGAGATCGAAGATATATTTACCTACACATTTTTTATTCCAAGTTCTCATAAGTTGTCTACCCTTCATATTTCGCTACCCTTCTTAACTCGTAAAAGTTGTGAGTCCGGAATTGGGAGGATGGATGTGAGACAGTATATTTGATCGATGGATTAATGCTTGGAGTGGCGTCGAGGTGTTTCTAGGTAATGCAAATCTTATAAATAGTTGGCAAGCTCATAATCATGTAATGGCCAGAAACTTTATTACCACTGCATTGTAAAACGTTAGTGATGTCGTATGCAATGATAAAAAATTTGGAATCTTAACGTTTAAGTTTATCCAAAAACTTTGTCCAATTCACTTTGCAGTTTATCATTCGGAACACGGTCCGGTACTTGCGCTCCTTATCGTATGTGAGAACACGTATACCTATATGTTGTGCAGATATACGAGAGACATTTAATTCCAGAGTTTGGTCTATTCCATACGTAGAACCTCTATATATAAATTTACGATTTACGTTAGAATCGCAAATGTGATAAATTATTAATATGGCGCTACATGGACACTTTACTTCCCAGTAAATCCACTTCAGTGACGTTGAACGTAATTGACAAAAATTGTTTACTGCATGCATAGATGAATTATTCCTGTATCGATTTCATAAAACGAGGGTAAGTATTTTGCAACGTATTTTTCACAATCTACAGAAAGTTGAATTCAATCATAAGAATCCCCTCGATTAAATGTCTGCATCTGACGACGCGGAGACAGATGCAGTGCACTGTTTGAACTTCGTTAGTTTAATTGTCAGCATTATAATATGACCGAGCCGAGATGCAGGTCAATTGTAATTAATATAGCGTAAAATCGAAACTAAAGCTACACTGCTATCTCGCGAGTTAGAAATCTCTATTAGATTTATGTGTTGCCAGTCGCGATTTATTGCCAGCACCGTTGCTTACAGAGTGGTTTCAATTAGCGAAATCATTTACCAACTAATTTCAATAGAACGCGAACTGCAATGAGCATTGAATTTCGGAGTAGCCTTACCGCTGCGTTTATTTTAGTTTCCAATTCATATACTGCAAACATATTGCCTGCCTTGATTCCGGAACTAGATGCAAGTCAAATAATGACGAATATAATTTAGTGCAACGGATTACTCGTAAGTAGTCGAAGAAATAATGAACAAAATTTATCATTGAAGTGAAAATATTCACACCAAATCTACCTCGCTAAAAATAATTGGCGGTTGCTGATAGCAAGATATTGGCATACTATATAGCGCTATACGAGTACACGTATGAAATTATCTATGGTATTTTGGTATTCATTGTGTAAATATTTGCATTAGCGGTACATATGTAATAAAAATTCGTCAGAATATATAACAAGAGAAATTTATGAGCTACAATATCCACCCACAAGATCCGCAGAGACCAATTACACTCACCTGTTAACATTATTATTTTTATTAGGCCATTTATATACGCGGTTTCGAAACCGCCGATAGGAAATAACACTAGAAGCTTAGAAATTTACGGAGTTAGCGGTCTCTAGAGTTTCGCGAAACGGCGAGGCAGAGAGAAACAGACCGAATAATGTTCGGGGAAAGTTCTTGGCCAAGTATTCAAGGTCTACACTCCATTTTAGACACCACACGTTGCGTGTTGGGGAGTCTTGGCCAAGTACCGTGTAAGAACTTTACGTGTTGATTAAGAGATTAGGCTAACTTCGGTGCTAATCTAGATCGAATTTCGTGAGCCATATCCCAAAGGTACACGTAGGCACGACACTATACGGTCAAACTGTACAGCGTTTGATTCAAGTAACTATATTAATATGAATATTGTTATTTTTCTAATAAACCCGTGAAAACGGTATAATATGAAACTCCGCACATTTCTTACTTTCTTTAATACCTATGGTATTAGGTATCCGCGTGAAGAATGTACAGATTTTCAACAACAAAATTTCATTTATAACAATTTAGATAGAGATAAGACATTTTTTTGGTGCGCTCTATAGCGTCGAAAATCTGTCGAATTTTCATGAAATACCTGCTACTACTACAGATAAGGAGTATACCAATTTCTAGATTATCTGAAGCTATACTGCAATGGGAAGATAAAAAAATTAACCGCGAAATGTCACAAATCGTGTTTAATTCAAATGATATACAAATTTTTAGTTATTTTTTACATAGTATATCTCTAATGCGTCAAGAATTTTGAAAAAAAAAATTCTAGACAAGTTTCGCATTGCCAGAGAATGTCGATTGTGAAAGGAATGTGCAAAAATGGTTACGAAAGCGGCTGTCTGAATGATGCGAAAAATTGAGTTTCGCAGTAGCTCGGGGCAATTGTAACCCTAATCTGTCTCCTGAGACTATATGGAAAATCGCAATTTTTTTTTTCTTCGACGTTGTGTAGTCGATATAAAGTTAAAGTTGAGACTCTTCAAAGTTCAATTTAATTTTTAAAGCATGATGAAAACTTGTGTTTGGTTTATGATCAATAACTCGGTTTTACTTCGCATTTGGAATGACACTTATGTCAGTCAATATCAGCGCGAAATTGTGTACCTACCCCGAGAAGCAGACTGAAGTAATCTCATAACGTAAGATTTTTCATATTGCATGCCGATATAGGTAATAAGTCGTGTGAGGGTTGAAAAATAAGTAAAAACCGTAGAGTATGAAATTTATATCACAATTCCGGTTAGCAACTCATCGTCAGCCACCAAAGCGAAACACGGAAGACCCTGGGGTGAAGAAAGAACGAGACGTCTTCTGGCTATACTATACCGATGACGAGAATCGACATGCTTCATCTAGCAGAAAGATCACAGAAGTGGTGTTTATAAATAAGCTTTGACAGCTTAGAAATCTGGTTCAGTGCTTATTCTGTATCCTTCTGCTCCTACTATCACAAGAATAATATTTATCGCTATGTCTGTTTTATTCCAAGGTTATTGCACCAGAGCCTTCCCGTTTTGATTAGTGAATTATTTTTCAAGTCTCGAGACGTTGCGTTTCCTAAGAATAATCTACGTGACGATGATTAACAGAGTTTCGTAAACTGGAATAAGTTGGACATACGAAATGATGGTGATACTTCATGGGATCAGAGGTATGGCGATAGAGATGGTTGAGAATTTGGCAGCCATCAGGCATTTCGTGTTGCCTGCGGTTGGCTCGAGTGCCAAAATCAGGCTATTTCGAAAATAAATGACTTCCTATCTTCTTGTAAATATACGAGTATATCCGATCATTATTGGCAATGTAGCTGTCGTTAGTAACGCGTTTTACGTACACGCGTATATGCAGTACCTATGTATATACTAGTACTACATAGATCAGTAGATTTTTGTTGGTGTGTAATACTTAACTGTGGACATCCATCAGAAAAAGTGAGATATCGTTCACACGGCTGCGATAAGAAAAGGTCTCGCTTGGTATCGATTCGCCACTGAATTACCAGCATTAAATTAATCTATGATCCCTATCCCTTCGAATGGAATGCAACCAAGTCTGAAGTACTACGATGATATATGTGTGGTGCCAAAAAGTTAAACACATTTATCATTCATATATACTTTTCGGATTGTGACTTACCTCTTACCAATGTTTTCACAAACTGGATCTCACACCTTTAGCAACAAGTGGGCGATGCGTGCGTAAATGACGAGTTTTTGTTCATGGCACGAAGAGCATTCAGCTCGAGAGTTCGTACTCTATCGTTTATCACGCACAGTCAGCTGCAGAATTCGGAATTCGGATAGATACACAAAAAATATGGCGGGCTATAATCCAAGAATATACACTGACGCAATAGAACTACACAAATGTAATGCTGAAATTGAATGAGGTGATCCGGATGATAGACTTTATCATGGAGTCTGATGAATAGAAAGTTTTCAAATAGGAATGAATCAATTTGAAGTTCTGTTCTATTTGTTGATTGGAATCAAACTTCGTCCCATATAGATTAAAATCAACAAATCGACTTCCGATTCTATGATCTATCAGTAGCCTAATCCACTTGATTTTTCTTGATGATGTTGATTGAAGCAGCAATTGGAGTCACTGGATGACGTTAATAAATCAGAAACACAGATTGATGGAATTCTTCTCTGCTTCACTCGGCAAGACATTCATATGCGACAGATAGCGAAATTGCTCTCCATTCGAGATGGGGCAGGTGGATTGGTTCAACAAAACTGTATGCTTTTGGGCGAAATCCCTTGTCTTACGTTACTTAGATTAGGTATAGGTGAAGATTTTAGGGATGAAATCCACCGTCTTATCTCAAACAGTTAACGTTTGAATCTTCCCTGGTACCTTAGAACGTCAACATGTCACGGTCGACTTGACACGAGCCTTTGGAAAGACCGAGATGAGCCCATAAGTCGCCCTAGACATTTGGAGACTGGACAAAGCTGAACTTGCCGTATGATTGATGGTGTGCAAAGACCGCAGGTTGTACACGACGCCGTAGAATCGGTCAGGAGGTTATCGCGGCTTCGTCCATGACTTGGGAAACGATTTATGAATATATTTATGAGTTATAAATGACGTCGGACAGCGCTTGTGGATTCGCAGACCTTAGTCTCGGTTCTAAAAAGGTAACTTTTTTCCTTTCTTCCTCACAGCTTTCACACATCAAACTCCAATGGGTTTCCCGTTGTCAATAATTCCATTTCAGTTCTGATATGAAAGCAATTAGTGCCCGAGGTGTAGCAGTGAAGAAAAAGGAGCTCCAAAATGTGTCGAGAAGTCTGTATTCGAAAGGTGTTTGGTTTTCGTTTAAGCTTAAAGCATGGTTAGTACCGGCTAGCGCGAGAAGCCGAGAAAGCGGGATGAAGAAAATGTTGACAGTTAGAGGCTGAGAGGGTGCGACAGGAAAAAAGGTTGAAAGTAGCAGCTTCCTAACGATCCTCTCACCGCACGAAACAGGAACCCAACTTGCTAAAAATGCTTCCTCTCAAGGGTGGCGAATTTACGAAGCTCGCTAATGATATACCAGTGGATCCCATGAATTATTGTACTTTGCAGGCTTCCAAATTTATATTTTTCATTTCCTTGCCATAAACAGAACATTATGCCCGAATTATTTCTGGCCGTGTTTTTCTTCAGATTTCAATGCCCGGCCAAGTAGGTGTCGCCAGGTTAAGCGTGATGCAATTGAAACTTTTTCACCAGTGCAAACGAGCTTTGAATATTACCGTTCATTAGATTTCCGATTATTCAGATATAATCAACACCAACGATGGTGAGATTTGGCAATATGAGTTTGGCGTCGGTGAAACCGGGGTACCCAGTCGCTGCGGCTTAGTCAGGAAAGTATGAATCAGTAGGATTAAGGATCACAAAGCCACCCAACTGCGTGTGGAACCGAATCATAAAAGCCCGGTTTGAATGATGACTGGAGGATTATGCGGTTGATCGAAGGTGGAAGGCGCTGCATTGTCCTTATAACGGAAGGATGCCAACTCTGACATTCTCATGTGTTGCAAACACGTACATATATATATATATATATATATATATACACACAAACACATATGCTGTGGAATTACCACATGCCAAGGTAACAGTTGGCTTTTAACAAATCAAGGAAACGCACAACCTCAACTATCTGATTTCCTTGATGTATAAACAAGAAATAATTTTCTGAAGTGAATCACTTTCCCGATACGATACAGCTTGATGAGCATACGCAAGCATCGAGGAAGCTGGGCTTAGGCAGACTGGCAATATAGATCCCCCAAATTTATACAGTCAGAAACATGAAGCCTGATGTAACATTGTCAGTCAAGATATCAGCCAGTGGTGTTGAGCCCTGTAACTGCATTCTGAGATGAGATGAGTTAATTTTCGACTATCTCGCTCGCCCGTTATCGCGACAATTACATTTCCCGGCTCACAACAGCGTGGCAATTTGCCTCTGGCCAGAATGCTTCGAGTTGACGATGAGGGGCGTCCACGGCTTTACTCTTTCTTTTGTATAGGTTTATCGCGCTATAGTTGACGTCTCTTTCTTAAGATTACCCTACAAAGAGGCTCGAACTTCCAATTTAAATAGATTAGACTTCCCCATCGGCCTAACGCGGCAGTTTTAGATGATCACGGGAACGAACTCTCTTGACAAGTTAATTCGCATAAGTATCTGCCGTGACAAACTGTCTGGGATATTCTATAACTTCTCCGAATAACCGTTTCTCTATTAGTACTTTCGACAAAGATGAATTGATTTCTGAGCGTCAATATTGTTATCAGGAAAACTACCGAAACTTCGTTGTCTTCACGGCCGGTCAAAGTGTCGCCATAACACTTGAACTTGACGGAAGGGTTCGTGTCCCTTTGTGGGTTTGCCTTGTTATCTAAGTCGTTGCCCTCAGTCCCTTATATATGATCACTGTTGCGATACCGTGGAAGTTACGAACCAGAAACAAGATAGTTCTTTATCTCTTGACCGGATGATCGGATGATCAACCTCTATAAATAGATCGATAGATTATATCGATAGATATAAGACTTAATATATACCTAGTTAGAGCAAACTCCCGTGCATAAAGACAGTATAATCGAAAGAAGAGTCCTCTTGTGGATGCATCATGATTCAACGCTGGACAAGGTCTGACTGTCGACTGAGTAGGCAAAGTATTCTTTACAAGTTGGCGGTTTTTCAGACTCATTATCTGGAGTGCGATAATGAATCAACGTAAAATGATGAGTCCCTAACGTCAGCGTTTTCTTTCTTTGCCGGATGAAGTAGCTCTTCTACGAATAGTGGAAAACGTAATGTCAAGTATATAAGGCAGGATTAACGTTAGGCGTTGACTCTCCGGGCTATTGTGAATCGTCAAGAATTATTGGAATGCTGAAATTCAGTCCACTTCGTTTCGCATCGATTGTATGAATTTTGTTTGTTGCCTGCTGCAATATTGTAGACGGTGTTTCTCAAATTCTGAAAATAATATACCGTATGGATATTGCAACTTCAAAGAAAGTTTGAACCAGCATCGAAAACACTATATCGCGACCAGCTATATCGATCTATATATATTTTATTTACATTTTCTTTGAAGACTCCTCTCGGAATTTGAAAGACATCAATCCATCCTTAGCCTTCTTCAATAATGGAAGGCTAAGTATTTCTTCCCCCCGATCACCATGCGGTATAGTACCTACCTACCGTTCACTGGAATCCACCTTTTGTCAGCCTTTTTTATATCGTGACACAAAACAGCCCACTGCTCATATTTGGCACGTTCTTGACTTTTGTGTGGAATTTACGGGCGGAGAATGGAATCCATTTTCATATCAAATTTTACTTTCAATTATGAGAATAGGGATTACTATATGTAGGTACTTCCATATTTCAGGAGTTTCGATGTAACTTGGTACAAGGCATGTGAGCCTAAGAAATCTAGCTTTACATTTGTGACTACCTATAATTACTTCTGATGAAACCCAGAACACAAAACCCTGTGTAGCTCTTGGATTGTGAAGTTTCGAGACAAATATTTTTTCTGAACAATTTATAGTAAGCTTTGCCACGAGGAGAAAAGCTTTTCTTCTGGCTAGCAGACGTAGTTAAGATTTATAATGGAAAAATTTCGGAGCTGCCTTATTTATCCTTGATTTTTTTAGCAGAATTTCCTTATCCAGCTTTCTATGCCACTTGAGTTTCATTCATATTTCTCAAATCCACAATTCACCGTATCTGATCGACAACAGCATACATTTTTTGTTTAACGCAATGGATGGAGAACAAACGCGATCAAATCGCTCAAACATTTTCGAATAGCAAAATTTATCCCGTCAATCGTTTGACTGTTTGAGTGGAACGAACATTGATCGTTACGAGTGATTTCCACTCGTTCCGACTAGAACTTTTTCTACCCCAAGCAAAACTTCAATCGGAACCCGTAACCGCGGTTCCAAAATTCGGCGCAAATTGAAAATTGTTATTTCTAATAATTCTTTTTTCATTCTTTCCGCCCGCAGAAACGGCACGTAATCGCTTCTATATTCAGAAGAATTTCTGCCACCACTTCCCCCACCTGACGCTTTAGCGGAAAATACTTGTTCGATTGAGAAATCGGAGTCCGCGGTCTTTTCACCACCATCGTAACCCTCCAGCTAAAGGGGGATTCGCGGGTGTGAAATCGAATTTTCATCCTATACAGAAACGCGTGGGTAATTGTATCTTTTTATATTCATGGGAAGTAATTCCGTTAAAAATCGATCGAGGCCATTTTATTCGGGGTAAAGTTTGCACTCTCATATTAGTATGCTGATAATTCGATAATAATTGCAATCCGCCTGGGTGTTACAGTTGCGGAGTGTTTCGGTGATGCACATAGCAAAACAGAATGCACAAAGCCCTTGTAACCCATGCACTTACAATTAGTGTAAGAGCCTAATGCCATTTTACCACAATGTTGGCCCTAGCCACTCCCGAGCACAAGGACGAGACACCTACGGGAGTCGTATTATTAAATTTCATGCTCCACCTTTACTAGTAGCAAAAATTTCAAGCTATGGATACGAGTCTTGAAAGCACCTCGCACCTCGCACCTACTTCCTCACGACAGAACCATGTTATCCTTCTGATTCTGTTACAAAGCTCCATGATCCAAAGACCAAACACAATGCTTCTTTCGAGGGGAAAATAACTCCTTGAATTGACGTGCCAATATCCTGTGAATTAATACAAATTATTCGAAATTAAGGCGAATTAACGCGAATTAACTGCAAAGATTAGGGCGAATTAACGCGAATTACTGCAAAGATTAATGCGAATTAATTCAAACTAAAGATTAATGTGTCAATCCAGGTTTGAGTTATTTCCCCCTCGGCTTCTTTATCATTTTTCTGAAACAGGAAATCATAGAGAAAGAACAAAAAATGTTCTTCTCGCTCACACGGTTTGTTTTCGAAGCGGACCCGATTGGCAGCAAAAGAACTCAACGGTAGCAAAATAATCATTTGTGGTGTGGTCAGCCCAAGTGATCGAGGACTGTTTATTGCGGGGTTTCGGCGCCAGGCTAAAGCGCCGGAAGACCCTACCTCAATCCGAAACGATCAGGTTCCTGTTTCATGCTGACCCTCATGAGTGACATTTGTCAACTCGGTGCGTGGTCGTAATTGACACCATTATGACTTGTCACTGATCTTGACGAAGATTCAAGTGCTTTTTAGGCAATATTTTATCGCTCGGCTATAGCTAGCACCTGACAGAATGCTGTGTGTGAAAAATACGAATCCGAAAAGTTATATCGATGATTTTTCTAACTCTGAGCCAAACTAAACCATCGAACGTCGCATACCTAGCAGTGCGAATTATTACATGAGAAGAAAGCCGTTGCTAGTTCGAATTTGCTTCGTGTCGACGAAGCAAGTTTTCTTAAGTTATTGCGCAATACAAGAAGGGTCTGTCTTGAGCCATTCAATGCGATTGGTGTTTCTTACGAGATTCCATTGCTCGAATAATTGAGTCGAGTGTTTTCATTGCCGACCCATTAGACCGCTGAAACCCCACCCAGACTATTCGAAACTTTCCCTGGAACGCAAGCTGATTTTACAAGGAGTTTTAATAGGCTTCGAAGGTTCGAGGACGAAGCCTCAGCCCAGGTAATAACTCACCACGCGACTTGCATTTTAACGAAAACAGCGACATATACAATATACTATACATTAGGATGGTCCGCAATTTTATCATTTTCAAATTTCAAACCTCCCATGGGCCAGGACGTCTCCAAATATGTACCTTTGAAAAAATGTAGCCAAAATCCATGTTTCTATCTCGATTCTAAGTACCGCCCCAAAGTCTACGAATTTTCCCATTTGTATAAAACACGATTTGTGAGATTCCGTGGTTAATTTTTATTTCATTCCTATTGCAGTATAGCTACGAAAAATCTCAAGTTGGTACACTCCTTTCGCTGTCTTTTCACACTTTTCCAGTATAGGCTCCGTCGTTTCCAATTATTTCTGGCACATCCTACACCTTCTAACTTTTTCAGCTTTCCAGTGTTTGTTAACTTCTGCTTCGCAACCCATCCTGAATCCCGTCATTATTTCTTATAGTCCTGATCTCCTAGTTTCGTTTTCATCTTTCGTAAAACCAACTCTATCCGTCCATTCTGTTACTATTCTTTTCCACTCTCTGGCATATTTTGATTTTTTCATTTTTTTCTATCCATTTTCGCCTGTCGATATTTTTACTTATCTCTTCTATTTCCATCCACATACACTGCCCCCGCCTTCCAATTTCCCCCTGTAATACTTTAGGGACTAGCCTATTTCTTTGAAGAAATTTTTCCCGTTTTTCTTCCATGTTTTTTCATTTTTCCGTTCTTTTCTTCTCCAGTTTTTATTTTATCTTTCACTTCTATGCATGTTTTCAATAGTTTATTTCCATTAATCTTCATTATCTTTTCTTCGTATTTCATTACCCTTCTTTTCTGCTTTTATTGCGATTTTATTCCAATTAGTTTCTGTAGGTGGAGTACAGTACATGGTCGGGTGTGTTTCTGTTTTCTTCTCCTTCACCCTCATTTATTATGATAAGCTGGTGGTTCATTTCGCCCCGGTTTACCTTGCTAGAGGTAAGTTTATGGGTGATTGGGTAGAAGGAGTACAATGCATATTGCAATGCACACAAAGATGCAGAACCAGCCTTGAGTTCATCCACTGAAAGTAGTCTGGTGTGTTGAAAAATATATTCGCCCGAACCACTGCCTGAGATGCCATGAATTCGCAAACTTTATCAACCCTCTCTCTCATCTTTACACTTTCCGAAGTGCGGAAGCGAAGAATATTTGCAAATTTTCTTGATTAAATTTTTAATCCCTCTTGGGAATAAAAAGCTGAAAAACAATAGCGATGTATACGAGTTTGTTAGGATAAGTTGATTGAGATTCTCCGCAAATGAGAAAAAAAAATTCCGGGTGTTTCATCGGAATTTCATAGGATTCTTAGCGTGCTTTCCTTTCAGCTTGTTAACTCGCGGCTGTCTATCGGTCGGGTTGATACTGCTGAGTGATGTCAGGCACGTTATTTTAGTATTCTGACCCCGCCTTGGGGAATAACTCGGAAATATTTCGAAATATCTCGAAATTCCAGACTGCTATTGCATAGTCGAGAGTAGATACGGAGCCTCGAGATCGATACATCAATTCATATGACTCTGGAGACTTTTTTCGAGGACAGGAAATTCGACCAAGCTGAGTTACACGTTGGATAAGACTTCGAGTAAGTGGACTGCCACGAGAAAGCCAAAAGTAAATGAAAAATTTCGTCGGTGTAGAAAATGAACCGATAAATATTTAAATTTATATACATATATAGGTTGAAGTCAAGATAAAGTCGGAATATTACCTCGAGAACTCGTCATTCTGTAGAGCTCATCCAGATTTCACGGTTTTGATACGTCTCGACTGTTTGCTCATTTCTTCTCATTTTCTGTTTTTTCTCCCTTTTTGTTCTCTTTTATTTTTTACATCATCCCGAAACGTTACGACAGGTTTTTATCCACCACGTATGGTTTTGTCGCCCTCGAGCTATTAATCAAGTGACAAGATTGGTATAAGGGCTGGGATCGTCGGCTGGGGGATATAGATATAAAATATGATGCATGCTGCAGTACGCGGGTACATGGGGCAAAATGGGACATTATTAAAGATACACATTTCCACTTTGGCCCATGTTTCCCTACTCTGCGTACTTCTTCGATGCTTCTTGTAACACGTAGCTGATAACGTATTGCTTTTATTCAGAACTCTTTTGTTCTTCGCTAAAAGGCCGATGACACGTAATTCTGCATTATCATGGCCGAGGGACGACGGGATTTTTTATTTTTTATTTTTTCCAGCCAGGCAAAAAGCCGCTTTATAACAGGAAAATTCTCTTTTCCTTCAAAGCTTTTAGAGCGCTCTATAAAAACGTCATTTTCAACGCTCGATACGAGTGTGAGAAACGAAATAGCTGCACGTAAAATAAGAGAGATGTTTTTTCAACGAATATTGACTCCGCAATGTCCCCGCTGTACGGCAGAACTAAAATATGCTGGCTACCATCGTGTTATGAAAGATAATAACCTCCAGTACTGCTCACCAAGCTTCTCGGTACAAGCTTGGAACATATTACATATGGGGCATTCAGCGTACTTCAGCCACAAAGTAACGAAAAAAAAAAATTCTCACAAAGTTCCAAGAAATCGGGCCATATAAGAACAAATTCACGAGATTTCATATTTTTTTACATTTTTTCGGCCAGAATACTTATGTTTTTTCATTGAGCGGCTGTTCGTAACGCAATGTTAAATAACGAAAATCTCCGGGTTTTCGAGGCCTACAAGGATGAAATTTACTCAGATTTAACTGAGTAATTCTGACCAATATTTTACGGCAAAATCATCGGAAATTTTGATGTTTCAAGGGAGCGACGCTCGATATCAAGGCTGACACAATAATATCCTCGATTTTGTATGAAAAGACCGAGTTTAGAGTATTTGTGTTTTCGTGGGATTCGATGTTTTCACGGGATTCTCAATTTTTGTACAAGTAAGTAATGTTGAATTTTGATCAGCAGGGCACATGCTATCAGCAATGCCTCATTTCTTGTCATATTCTGGACACAAACCAAAATGTCAGGGAAAGCCCTATTGACAGAAATCGCAATTGTCAGAAAGTTACGTGATACTTGTCCTTAAAAATCTTGAAAATTTAAAAGTCCCGTAACAAAATTCGAATTTCACAAAAACAAAAATACTCAAAACTCGGTTTTTCCGTACAGAATTCGACGATATTAGGTCGGTGATGATAACGAGCGTCGTTCCTCTTGAATCCGCGAATTGGAGTTGAAAATTTCGGCAAGATAAGAATAGAAAACAATATCCCGACGCTTTTCACATGACACGAAGGAAATTTGAAAGTAGATGCTTCCTTTTAAGCTCGGTGGTATACGCTTTGTTTTCAATAGTCTAAGCTCAAAATAGGATATAGAATAATCTGCGTAGGAAGTTTTTTTTCTTCTCAACCTTCTTTCAAAAGCCCAAGGGAATTATCCCTCTTTTGAAATATGAATGACGTAACAACGGGGACTGCTAAACTCACTAATTGAAAGTCTTGAAGAATATTAAGTTGAAAAGTTTTAAACTTCAACTTTCTGGTGAAAGCTTCAGCCACTTGTAATAAGTGAAGTTTTACGAGCATTCTCTGCAAGTTATACATAGTCAGATGCAAGAATGAAAACTTCTTCCAAATCCACAACTCGGGCCAGATTATCTCCTTCAGTTCGGTAAGATTAACGTTGACCACGGCTTTCAGTCTATGCATGGGTATTACTAAAAACTTAATCTCACCCTGCACTGAACAAGAAACTATGTTGACTTATTCGAAGAAAAATTGATATGATATGTATAAATAGCAGGGATATATAGAATCCATATAATTATGAGAACAAATATTAGAATTCTTTGAAATTGCAGTATAAGAAAACTTTCGTACAACATATCCAGGTTGCATATTTCACAGAATTAACAAGATCTAAATGACGTTCGTTTCTGCGGAAAAGATCAAACACGCATATCTGGTGATGCACGTCATTCTTGTTAAAAGTTTTAAAATTGTTGCACGAGCTTTAAGTCACCCCAGTCCCCATGTCATATCAGACTATGAGTAGACATAGGGATTCAGAGACTAAAAGTCCGAAACTTCATAAAAGCAGAGTGAAAAATGCGAAGAAGCTTTTCGGAGGGTGTTTATGGGTCTGTCAGTCTGTTTCTCACTTGTACTCTTTTCCAGTCTACGACTTGGACGCCGCGACGTAGTTGGGCACTCGGGAAAAATGTGTGAAAATTAAAGCTTTCTGCAGGCTGGTCAAAAACTAAATATTTCGTTAGTCTATTACAGACTTTTGGGGTGAATATTGTTCAGCTGAAACATAATATGTGTATTTCACGCTACGAGAAGCAGCTATTTGGTAAATGCTTTTGAAATTAGTTAGAGGCATCGTTGAATAACGTAAAACGTTTTAGCCTTTCATTTGATCCCGTGTGAATTCAGCATTGAAATTTATAAACAACTGACTTTGTGAATATGATCTTTACAACAAAACAATTTATTCGTGACAAAAGATTCAATTTAATTTTAGGAATATTGCTCATGCCCATGTGTGTACCCGTATTAGCTTCAGCGAGATTGTTTAGTGCGCGTGTAAATGAAATCTCTGGCGGTACCAGTCAACAGGTAAATTTTGAATGACTGACTTGAATGGAAAGAAAAAAAATGTGAGAGTGAAAATTAGGATTTTCACCGTTGTTGGTCTTACAGAAAGAAAGACCGACACACTCCTCACTCTCGTCGGGAATTCTTAACGAAGTACGCATAACATTAATTATTAACAAGGGTGTGCCCGGCGCCGAACGAGGTAAACGTTGCCTTTCAATGTTAGGTACCCCGTTTAATTCGTATCAATATTTGTCGGGATTCCAGGAGTCTTGAATTGGCAAACTCGCGGGAAATCACGAGGAAAACTTACATAAACACAATCCCATTTCGTAGAGTTTCATACCCGATGCCCCCCCACCCCCCGCATGAAAACTCATACACGAAGTGAGAAATGTGATATGACAAACTTTTTGATGTATGTCGTAACACAGATGGCTTTGTTGCGCTGTGTCTCGAAAATTATATAACAATAAAAAATAAAAAAGACTCCATATCTCCGACACGATGGGAATTTTGAAATCTAATGTGCTCTGCTTATTTCAAAATGCTTCTCCCGCTACTTAATACCTGATAAATTTTTCAGCCCTGATCTTCTGGCTGATATTTTTGAATTCAATTTTGAAACAGTTTTCCGTCTTCCGTCTTCCGTCTTCAAAATCAAATTATCATTTCTCGCCATGCTAGTTGCTGTTTTCGAAATCAGCTGCGAAATTTATTCGGTAAAATAACGTTAACGCCATGTGTCGTCAAACCATGATAAGACACTTTAGGTATTTCCGCTTTAGGCTCCATTTCGACCACCCTCTGTTACCCCTCGCTGGCATTGCGGGCACAAAAGCATTGTAAAGTTTCCTACAGGCCTTTTGAGTGAAGTTTAACACTTGTTTGGCGCATTTCGGCATCATGTTTTTAGGTATCCGACGATAAAGCTGTTTAAAAAGTTTCTTTGAGCCAAGCTGGCTTAGCAATGGGTTCTTGTAGTCGTAAATTTTAGTCTTTGCGATGCGTTAGCCCTACCGTTTAACATTTTTTAAACTAGTTCAATCCCTTGTTAACAAGACTTGAGAATAACCGCATATTCCACAATCTGCCACGTTGCCAGTAAAACTTACAGAAAGAGAAAAAAAATTCTATTAATTCCATAAAATGTGATTAAAAATGAAACTCGATCCTTAAAACTTGTCCTATACGACAAAATATTCACTTGCTCTATAACAATTTACATAAAGTGTTTCCGATAGCATGACTGAAGCAAAGTTACGGGTGATCTGTTCCTGCACATGTTTTAAAGGCAGTTATTTTTGGAATATCGTTGAAAGAGACGCGCTAAACAACTATAAATCTTGAGTAAAAACTTTAATTTTATTGAACTTCGCTTCAAGATCGAAGAAAATTTTGGAAAACCGGTAAAAGCTGTATTAGACACTTGTGAAAAGTTGACTTAGGCTGCTTGCAGCCACGGAAATAGAATAATTATGTTATGGTTGAGACACGAGAACGGCCGGAGCTTTCAAAGCGTTCGAAGGTTATATTATAGCTGTACAAAGTTGAGCCGGCTTCGTTTGTAATTTAGCAAAGTCCAATGCGGTGATACGGATCCAGGCAAAATTATGATGTTAATTAATTCGGAACACGTATGTATACTCCAAGGGTAAAATGAATTTGATTGGGGTACAGCATGTGCGGTATTCGAGACAGTGTTACGAGAGGAAAAATGAAACGTGTGTAACAATTTGTTCGAAATAATTGCGTGGGTGTTGGCAGTTAAAAAAGATCGCATTAGATTGTAGAATAAAAAAATAAGCAATAGCTATGTTCTAAAAAGAACGCCAGCAGCTGCCACGTGATAGTAAAGATCAAATCTCAATTAGGTTACTCGTCTTATTTGAATTTATTAGTTTTAATGTATGAAAAAATTGAAATGAAAAAAAAAAAATTAACATACGCGAACGCACGGCAATGTGCGATTCATCAAGGCTCTTGCTGCACCTCTTGAATATTAATACTTGACGACTTTGACCCTTCAACAAGCAGCCTACATTACTTGATAATCTTGTAATTAAGATAAGTGACGATAAAAATTATCACTCTCGTACACTCGTATGCACGTCCCTGCGGATATGCGTGATCAAATACGAACGGGTAAGACAGTGACGAATGGTACCCCGGAACCTAATCACGAGATTCTGGAAGGTTGCTTTTTCATGCTTACCATTCTTAATCATTAACCTCGGAGGTAGATAGAAGACTGTTCTTTCGAAACTGACTATCTGCTATCTATAGGCAAAGAATTCTTCCATATACCTACCTTGCAGACTATACCCGCATTCGTGGAGCAGAATATTTAATTCGACAAGTATTTGAACAAGGGAGAAACTTGCCAATACTGAAATGGAAACCAAAATTTTAGCGACTGTTCGACAAGTTGAAAAGAAAAAGCACAGCATGTTTCGCTTGTGATATTTTTTTTCAATGTATACGCTATGTGTTTTATCGAATTTCAATATGCGTCAGATAATTTATTGCCATCGTTTACACACCTATTATTAGGCCGTAAACTAAACGGATCAACAATCTGAGTGATGATAGCGCACGCTTTCACGTGCTGCTCTGCTGGACTGGCAGCTGGCTGACTATAAACGGTGCTTTCTACTCTTTGACTTACTCGTCTTGCACGAATTTCCTTCTGCGTAATGTTGAAGCCACTTATTTGAATAATATATGACCCTTATAAGCTATATTGTCTCTGAAATGTAGATTTTTTTTGCCATGAATTGGCTGAATTATCAAAACAGCAATGAACCTATAAAATGGTAAAGGCCATGAAGTCGAAACGATGAAATTCTCAAAGATACATATTTATATTTCATTCACGCATGGCTTAAAGTTGAAAAGTAATTTCAAACCTTGGTGGAGCGAATGACAAAACCACCGGCTGAATTTAAAGAAAACTCAAATCTAACTGCCGCACGGTAGTAAAGTTAGGAGATTATTTATTGCAAGGCGAATTCTGTGTGGGATGAAATTGAACAGAGAATTTATTTCACTATAGCCTGGGGTCAGGCTGTTCCACGAATATAACGAGGGCTCTGTGATGCAGAAAATTATTGTTCAAGTTCTAAGTCTATTTGTGGATATTGAAACATCATTTAGCAACGTGGTATGGACAATTATTGTTATTTCGTCGATTGACACTAAGTGTCGAATTGTAGTATAAGCGAAATGGATCAAAGTGGAACTAACCATGAACTTGGTAATTGATATAATGGATTTGAATGGCTTTCCATTTCCATAGATGCGCTCACACATTAATTCTGATTCCACTCTGTATTCGAAAACGAGAGGAATTTTATTTATGTATCAACGATATTTCATGGAATCGATGATTACAACGGGTGATTTTTGTCATGTTGCCAATTCCGAGGCTGCAGATGGTCCTTGTCCCCACAATATGAAACAATTTTACATCATATTCGAAAATGAATGAAATATTTGAAAAATTCTCGTAAAGATTTGAAATTGGCAATATAGTAGTGGCAAGATTCAAGCCTGTACTATCAGAATGCAGCTACCTTGCTAGAATGCGAAAAGACTGTCATTATATATCATTAGCTTTCCTATATCGAAGAAACGTGATATCGACCCCTTCTTGTGTAATTTATGTACATCGGATAAACAAAGGTATCTCGAAAGATAATAAATATCACCGAAAAAATCCACAGGCCAATAGCCATCGCGTAATGAAATACCAGTATACACTCTTTGAGGCGAAACAGAACGGGCTTTTCGATATCGACTATTCGACGTTTTAAAAAAAAGTAAGGTGCACAGCTGGGTCAAAATAATGTTTCCAGTTATTACGATAGAAAAAATAAAAAAAATCGTGAAAAAATGTTCCTATCAGACTTCGGAGAGCCTTCGATCGATCGATAATATACATGTATATTTATTTATATATTTCAATAACTTGGTCGTTCAAAGGTTTAAAATATACCGAGCAAGTTCAGAAACACTTCCGTAGGTATAATGAATGTTCTCTGGCAGATCTCTTCAGCAGTGAATTCATGAATTATGGTAGTTGGGTCGGTACAGCTTCGTTCAGATATGATTCGACTTCGTAGTGCAATAATGTGCGAAAAGAAAATATGAAACTCGTTTAACTTTTCATCACCTTGACGACGTAAGAAAAGTATCGGTTCCAGTCAAGAATGACTGTTTCTGTTATCAACGAATCTTTACGTTTTCGGGCCTTCATCATCCGTGAAATAGATTTTGAGCCAAATGTCGGTCTGTCTGGGCCGACAAAATCGCGTCGGGGTAATGGGTTTGTGGGGTGATGAAAAGTATTGTAAAAAAAACCTTCTCTTTCGCCTATGTGATTTTTTTTCTTTTCCTTCTCCTCGAATCAGCCAAAAAGTATAATAAAGTTGAAAATCGCATCACGTTCGAAGATTCAGGAGGGCTAAACGACAGAGGAGAATCGTTTCAGACTGAATTATCCGCATTGCGTAAAACTCCCGCAAATATACATGAGTGGCGCGAAGTGGTGGAATTGTGTCATGAATTTATCTCACTGCCGACAAAAGTGTAATAATCACTTTTCCGATAACGGGAGATGGTTAAAATTACACTTTTTGTACACGCAGTCATGGCGATTCCGCGTTCCACCAATTTGCGTGGACGTTGATTTTTCACACTCTATGCTTCACATCTATACGGGCAACGGGCTTTCATCGTGGACATTATTCTCTGTATAGATTCTCTATTCGAATTTCTAAATATCCTTTACAATGATAGCTGTACCTAAATTAAAATACATACACGAACTCAAACGAAACTGGAAATATCGATGTACGAATTGAAATCAACAGTGGTTACCGATGTAACAGTGTGAATAAATTAATCCCTATACGTTCTATGGCGAATTGTTAATTTTGTATTTCGCAAAATTACAGGAAAGCTCAACAAATAAAAGCAATAAATACATCGAATCGCTGTGGGAGTTCAGTTAATTTTTTCTGTATGTGCTGATCGTGATCGCGCTGGCCTATAAATACCTACCCAACTCTACGTCAATGGTTTAAAAGAAAAAAAAAGAAAAAAAAACATATTGATTAGAATTTGTGACTATGTATAACCCTGTGATAAATACATTTTCACTGACGTTGTAAATACATGATAAATATATAACTGTTTGATCCGTATAGGTATGCCGGTTTAAATATGGATTTGCGAAATACGTATGAAATTTGAAGGGCGAGGTTTTTTTATTTTTTCTTTATTTTCTATTCATTTTGCGAATTGGTTAATCGTCCTATCCGCAAAGGAAATATCCATCATGAGTCAAGGGGTATGAAAAGAAATTGTTCACATCAAACTTAAAGTCTATAAAGGCGCGCATATGCTGCACGCGACAGATTTTTAATTTCAGCGTGAAACTTTATTAGTTTCCAATCAGGATTAGTTATTTAATATTCGCACATACACAGGTCGGGGTTGAATTATCGTTTGGGGGGTTCTATTCCAGTAATTAACCGTAGCACAGCGAGATGATCTCAATTTGTCATATAGCAGCAATTTAATACCTCTCATTAATAATAGATTTAGCTATCCGACTTGACGACATAAAGATATACCATTATACCGTGTTCTAAACATTAGTGAAAATTTATGTTAGAATATTAGTTCTACTCGAGACTATATGTTTAGTAACACAGGAAACTATTGAGACTTTGGAATGTTTGTCTTGGATAAAAACTCCACCGAGATCAAATATCTTTAACCCATAGTTCAGCTCGTCTTCTTACTCTATCGAGGATTAGTATTTTTGGCTGAAAATAATTATATATAATAAAAAAAAAAAAAACTTTTCATGCCGAAAATAAAAGCCTGTTATATAATTACGGACGGGGTTAAATCCACTTAAGCCCAAGGCTTGGGATGGATTAACGTGAAGAGAGACGTGCCTCTTGAAAACTTTCATGGCCCGCATACTTTTACATTATTACATTAAAATTGTTCAACGATGCAACGATTCGAACGTCAATCATCATATTATCACGTGTTTGCATAAGATTGTAGAATAGGATAGAATAGAAAAAAAAAAAATCGTGGCTACATATTTGCAGGTGAAATTCAAAATGTATATTCAAGCTGTAATCAAGACCGATAACGTTGTTGGATTTCTTTTGTAACAAATATCTTCCGTTTAAAAATAATTTATATTAGCATGAACCAGCGAAGATCCGGAACTCTATCAATCATAAATAATTATAAGAGCGTTCGTAGAGGCCCATTGCGGGCGTCATCCGTTATAAAAATTCCTTTCGACCTCGTTGAATATTGCTCAGGATATAATTTTCCTTAAAGGCTTTCATCGAAGCTTATGATATCCTGCTGGAGCACTCCGATTACATGAAAGCTTTTTAGGAAATCCGCCATTCCCTGGTTTTCGATATCTCGTATAACCGGAAGACCCTTTTGAAGGGGGTTGTCCAATGATATTTTCTCTAGTGTAGAAAATTAATCATTCCAAAACTTTATAATCTGATTTATACTTCAATTAAACTTATGATAACAGGACAACCTCAAATTTATTTATCTGATTAGGATATGAGATAAGAGATGGATACTCTACTCTGAGTAAAGGGGTGTTATTAATTTTTTAATTCTTTAATTTAATAAAAGATCCGCGAACGACTGACGCGTTCGCCAAGGTGAGAATTAAATACGTGCTCGGGTAGTAAAACGGGCTATCAAAGTAAATTGTTTCAGTTCGTGAGCTCAGAAAGTTTATTTTACCTTTGATCAAGCTCTAACGCGTTAGAAACTCAAATATCATTTGAAACCAGATAGGCCCTGATAAATTTCTACGTCTTGATTCAACTTTGCCTATTAATTTTCTCCGCATCGATTATTTACACATTATTTAACTTCACCTGAATGTTTTTTGCTTGATCAAGTAACTCGTGCGATAACTCAGTCCTATTGAAGTTATCAAAGCAAAAAAGAGCTTTGGTATCCTAATGGTTACATTTGCATCGATCTTTTTAATGTATGGTTTAATATACAGGTGATCCTTGTAAATGATATACCCACGCTTTTACCTGGCTTAGGGTATACCTATGGCCGAAATCCTTATCCTGGTTTTATACGCGCAAAGGCTTCACCGCGTTGTGACATAAAGCGCGAAATAGATATGAATCGCACGCGAGAAACACGTGGAAATATTATAAAAAAAAAAAGAAAACAGTGTATTGTACACAGTAAAGGTCGAGTACCCCGTGTTTCTGAATCGTGTGTCCAATTTGCATGTTTAAATTAGGCGACAGAATCCTGTTCCTATTTTTTGGCACACGCTGAAGAAAAATAATTTCACGTTTTCTTATACAGCGGAATCAGTCTGCGTACAAATTACAAATCCTATCCAATGTCAAAATTGAATTAGAAAGTTCACGCAGCTATAAGACTCATTTCGGTAAGGAAACAAATTCTAACAGCTGCCCATGGGAGTCTACGAATTTGCAGATTTTCTCTCTTGAAATATATCACTGCAGCTACCTGTAGCTATGAGACGCGTCTAGCCTTGCTACGTGTTCCCCAAACCACAGAAACCCGGTTTTCCCTGAAGTGTCGTGCACTGGAAATGAGCGAGAAATTTCTAATTTCAAAATTCTGCAGTGCGCACAATGCAGAGTAGAGGAACCTACTAGTCCCTGCTGGGAGGATCATGACCGTTTATAAACTTTAAGAGGTGGAGGCTTCTCATTGTCGCTACAGAGATCATGCGGTGTACTTATTTTTATGTTTCAAATGAGTCGAAGTTTAGCAGATTATCGAAATCGATCAAACGCAGAACTTCTCCACCACATAAATTCGAATCGTAGTTTAGTATCGGTGAGCTACCGATCACCAGGCTACATTATTTGGGTATAAGAGGTAAATATTTTTTAATCGGTTTCTCGTAGTATGTGAAAAATAAATTAGTAGCTTGCTCAATCTCGTGTTAAACGAAACAGCTCCTACCAGATGCCTGTAAAACCGAAAGTGGCTACTGCGTCAATAAGCTGGTCGACGGCATATGGCGGAACACCCCATCGGCCAATATTAGCAGAATTCGAAGTCTGCTATACGAGACAAGGTTTCAAGTAGCCCGTGTTATACTGGAAGGTAAAATTTATGGACCGGAAGAGACAGCTGCGTTGATCATCGTTCCTATTTTGATTCGAAAATAAACGTTTTTACCAAGTGTATTTCTTACTACACGATTTAATCCCATAACTATATACTCGAAGAAAATCCACGTGTCTTTATCGGCTATACACTCGTCACTATACAGATTTTAGTACAAATAATCATTTTCTCTGAATTTTCTAAGAGGTCGCGGCTTTTAGTCTTGTCGAAATTCGCCCTGTGCTCATAACACGTATATAAAACCAGAAAGAGGATGTCTCACGTCGGAAGTTCGAGAACGTGCTCATTTTAGCATAATCTGCTTCAGTCTTTCGTTTTGTACGTCAATCGATATCGTTAAAGAATATTGAAGAATGAAAATTCGTGGGTAACCATCGCTCGTCGCTAAATTTGATTGATTGATTGATTGTCGAGTAAAGAGTTCGATACGCGTAATGTGCGCGAACAGTGGATTGATAGAGGGCACATTTTCGTTTAATGTTAGTTTCTGAATGTCTCAATTCACCGTAGTTCTTGCTAATGGAAATTACTTTTTTCATATGACATGCGGAGTAAGCCGAGCTCTATACGACGCGACGTTATCTAATAATACGCATTACCATGTTTGCTAAATTGAAAGATATCGCGCCTGGTAGTATTATACTAACGCATAATCGATAACATGATTAATGCGCTTCGGGCTTGCATTCGAAATTATATATATCTGGCCATAGGTCATATATGCTGCTTCAAAATTTTCGTACCGAAATAACGAATTTTTTTAAAAAACGTAGAATATCAATCAGATTTTATTTGATTCGGGAAGTTTCCGTGTGAAGCATTTTTTCGTAAAATAAAAAGCAGTTCGCCCGAGGTGATCGAAACGTAACATCATGCGCGAAAACCAGATCGGTGATCGTTAAAGCGGATGTCCCAGGTGGTAGGGAATAGAATCCATGGATTCTTTTCATTTTATTACGGAAATTGCGTTACAGAATGACTCCTGTTTCGGGGTAGTATTACGCCTACACATTGAGTTATATAGATGCGGCCATGAAGTAAATCGAAACACCGCACCCCTTGTTCGAAAGTATGATGTTTCTTGCCTCCGGCATTCTCCAAGTTCGTGAAGCGCTGATTCTGCGGTTTGAATTTAATATTGCTTACTCGTTATCACCAGCACAACCTGTGCCCCAGTAAATCCCGGAAGGTGGTAAAGCCGCTTGTACTTTCACCTTCCGTTGTAAGTGTATATCTTTGTTGTGCAGAACTAATCCGTAAACTACCGATACAAAGCTGCTACTGTCGTTTAATACTTCACTGGGGACGAAAAAAAGAAGAAAGAATCATGGGGACCCCCATGCCCCACACGACCGCGAAGAAGTTTTTGTATCACTCGATATTCGGAAGGGAATTGTTTTTGCAGAAACATATGAAGGAAAAGTTCGAGTTTTCAGCTATTTGCACAAAAAAAAGCAATTTGGTTTGGGATAAGCACGTACATGCATACCCATATTATATCTACATATTATATTCATCCTCTTCCGCTGGTGAAACTATAAAGCTTGTAAGTATAGCATTTAATTCAGTGACACGGACTTCGCCGATAAGAATAAGAAATGCAATAAAGTGGTGCGATACGAAGCGTGAGATGACAAAAAAAAAGAAAAAAAGATGTGTGAGTTCGAAGAAGACAGTATTAAATAAAAAGGTCGTATTTCTCTCGGCTCCATTTCTCCATATCGAACAAGTCCATTGGGATTCTTCATGCATCAGTGTTCAAGACACATGAGGTCTTACGTCTCAGCCATAGAGATTTTGTTCTATCAAATTCCAAATCCTCAATCTTTTTCTTGAATTACGTATTTCCGGGTGTATCACGCACCCGCGAACTCTGTCAGGCGTAAAAACAGCGTATGAGGTTATTAAACTTTCTGTCACAAGTTGAACCCCTAATCCGTGGGGGTGCTGACGGGGGTTGTGGGGGGAAATCAAATCCAAAAATGGAATATGCCAAAAAATATAAATAAGTATAGGTACATGATGAGGGATAAGCGCAGTGTCACCCACCGTCCAGATCACCTGCCTTACTGACAACGGGATTACTTTCTTGACAGATTTGTTGTTCATAATACAAGATAACAAGGACTTCACGTTGAACATAAAAATCGCGAATGTATATACCAATAAACTTACGAACGAGTGAAAAATATCCGTCATTCATTACATAAACGCAAGTGAAAAGAGTGCTTTCATCCCCTATGACGTGCCTTCTGTTTATGATGGCCACTTTGTCCCTCATTGACTGACATTTCCAATCACTATATAAATAATGAGAACCATACCGGAGTTTGTCAGGCATATAAGTCAATCGAAATTGGATAGTATAGCGTGACGGAAGCGAGATAACAGTAAGCCTCAGAGTTGATTTTTTCTGATACTAATAAAGGTCTGCTGTCCATCTCTGGCCATATCGTGTCTTTCGGTAGTTAGCGTGTTGGCCCAGCGATCAGCATCAAATTGACGCGCGGATTATGTCTCATTTATTTTCTCGCCAAAGTAGGCACGAGTAACTAAAATTCCGCGTGGGGTGGTTTTATTGGCTAAGATTGATCGCGTGTTGTTACGTA
This sequence comes from Tenthredo livida, assembly GCA_963992785.1. Lineage (NCBI taxonomy): Eukaryota > Metazoa > Arthropoda > Insecta > Hymenoptera > Tenthredinidae > Tenthredo > Tenthredo livida. Next base: position 8,571,276 of record OZ023066.1, on the reverse strand, counting down.
ATTCGAGATAACTTGTTTTGAAAAACTACTAGTAATAATAATGATAATGTGGTAACGTGGATAAAAATTATTCCGCAAACTTGTTGTATGTGCCTACACCTCGGAAAATCAAAGTATTCACTTATTCCTCGTCTATCTGCAACCCCGACTTGATTCGATCCAGATATAGCGGCCGTACGAGAATTCCGAAATGATTAATTGAATCAGGGATTCGGTGTTTAAACTCTGCAGGTTTGATTTTCAAATTATTCAAATTCTCTATCTGTGAGAAAAATTTTGGTATTCTATCCTGTACTTTGGCATTTAGGGGTGCCCACGGAATGCCCATGGCACGATTAATTAATTATATAATTAGTGTATTTATTGGGATAACAGTTAGACCGCGTTGAGGGAGGGGTGCTCAAGTGGACCTTTAATAGGATATTACATTCAAGGCATTCAAGTACCAACCACGCGTTTCACTCTTCTCAAAATGACTGGACCCAAAGTTTGTAGAAATTTCACCCCGAACGACAAGATCAAAATGTTGGAGAAATGTCATATGAAAATTCCAGAGTAATATAATTTTTTGTTAAATACTTAAGCTGGAGCCTACATGGAGAAAAATGTTCTGTTGAATTCACTATGTGCTTAGTTGGATATGTGACAACTCCTTTTTGCAGTAGAAATCACCACAATTCTAGTATTTGGTACATTGGTATAGAGTAAAAGTTACTACTATAGCTGTCATTTTTACTGCAAAAAATTAGTTGTCACATATACAACTAAGCACACAGTAAATTCAACAGAACATTTTTATATAATTGCACAGAATAGTAAATCATTTCGGTGACCTAGTTATGATTTATTTAATGCACTAGGTTCTGAAGTGCAAGAGTAATTTTGCAATTCAGTTGCAGCACGCAGCTTGGCTTATTGTTAGTCTCACCGACCAATTCCTCGCCTGGATATCACATGAATTTGCTTTCACACATCGAAACTCAGTGACAATAAGTGTAATCAAATCATCAATACAATGCTACATGGCAAAACTTGTGCTGGTGTCTGAGTAGTCCAACATTTCCTACTTCACATAATTATGTGTACCTACATTCGAAGTCCCGGCAAATGTAGAAAAGTGTAAAAGAATTTAATCAAAAGAATTACGTTCTCTACATGGGCAGCACATCCAATAATTGGTATGAGCTTTTCGAAACGGTGCAACAAGTCCTGATGATTGTTGAGTCGTAATTATATAAAGCACGGGGGCACACGTCCGATTATCGGTCCTGTTGGGGCCACTCATCTATCCTAAAGGAGAAGCGTCATTCTGAAACAACGCATTGTCCAACCTGTACCTAACAGCTACCTATTTCGAACCTCCTTCGACCCTTAAGGGTGTATTATCCTCTGGCAATATCGTACGGTCTCCATGGCGATAGATCTGCATAAGGGTGCGTCTGGACCATACTGATCTAGTGCGGTTGCATTTGAATTTGATCTGACTGACCCAGTAATGATCAATGTCAAACTGACTGAGAGGTCTGGGTTGTGTGACGATCAGCAACTGCAGATCGGTTCGAAGATCAAAGGGTTTGCAGTCAACAAATAAATCGATAACAGTCAACTTCCGAGCCTGTAATTATCTGGGAGAGATGAGCGCGTTGATTATATAGTTGACCAAACTTCACATACCTGTATCCCTTTGAATGGGAAAATATTTACCCCTGGAGTAATTCACCAATTTTAATAGCTATGTTCGATCCCTTTTTATTGTGTAACGAATCCGAACATGAAAAGAGCTTGCAGCTACCGAATGAACAACGTTTCGAAACTATATATTGGCTGGTTTATTCGTTATAGTTTGACCAGAGAGCGAGAAATCTAATGAAATTTTCAAAATTTCATATAAATGTGGTAAGGTTTAATTCATAGTGACATCTGGCCGTGTTTTGTGGTTGTGAATAACACGCGGGCGTATAACCATTTATTATCAGATATATAGACGTGCACGAATGTATTGGACGTAGCCAGGAACGAGTAGCTTCCACCGCATTGTGCAAATATTCTTTGCCTCTATGCGTCACACATTTTTCTCTGCCTTTTCACAAACCGGATGAAATCGCATTAAATTTTCAAGTTTCAGCGAGTAACCCTCAGCAGAGTCACTATACCCTTGACTAGCTATAATTAAAAGCTCTTATCTCAGAATTTTGAGAAAAAAAGGTTTTTCAACTCTCTATCTCTTTCTCCCCCTCGCAGCATCCGCGTGCGTGATATCGGAAGCATATTGATTAGGTTTCACTCCGTTCTACTCCCACGCGTCATGATCAATTTCAGTTCTATACGAATAGCCAAGTGTTGATTCGAATTATCCGAAGGGGAAAGAGAAAATATTAATCGCGAATTGCACAGAGGTGTAATTTTCACCCAATTTCCGGAGTAAACTCTGTTTGATTTACAGGACAAGGTAAATTTGCAACCTGTTATCTCGTTCAAATCTAACTGCAGATGAATAAATTGATATATTCAAATGAGGAATGACCCGCGTGAAGAGATAAAAATCTTGCTACATTTACGGATACACTGTTCAAGATCATTTTTATTCGTTTCACGTAATTTATTGTCCGTCCAATGAAGGTCCCATAGATAGATTTCCACACTCGGAGGGAGAGCCCTCGTCGGAATGCTGCTGACTAAGCAATATATGCGCCAACATCCGAAGAGCGTTTTTCGACGAAGCTGCTTCTCAAGAGGATTGACTCGTGGATTGAAATCTAGACGATTTTTCTTACTCCTAATCTCGCATCCGACCTTAGCCAGGAAAAGAGTGATTTTGTCATTCTTACGAGAGTAGGCATATACCTAATTAACGGACGGACCTTATTAGGTGTAGAAATCAGTAGCATAAGCTTAGAGTTTGTTGGCTGGTGCAAGTGGCACAATTCAAGGATTAGTGTTTACCGGAAAGCCGAAATTGCCTCTTCCCACTACTATGCCACAACATATATAATCGCAATTCGTACCACAGAATCGGTGGGTCTGGTGTAGCTTTCGAATTCCTGAGCATCTAGAGCTCGTTGTTAATTAAAAGTAATTAGTAACGTATCTTGTAGATTGCTGTTATCTACGTTTGTCCACGTCATATGTCACTGCTGCAAGCGAAAACTTTTTAACTATGAAGTAATTGTTTTTTAATTAGTTTTTTAATTAGTTATTCCGCTGAATTAAGTTAAGCGAATTACCGAGCTGTAGATCAATATGGTGAAACTTCCCACCTTTTCTGATGAGTAAGTTAGCTAAAATAAGTTGTTGATTCATGAAAAGAAAATAAAAAGGAGGACCGTAATCGAGCACGTGTGAAAAAAATTTCAATCATTTGAAATACGGGCCGGGGCTATAGAAATAGATTTTGATGTATGAAAGGCGTCGAAAACGTTCGATATGTCGCATGATCGTTGGGTCGTGGTAGAATAGCGGAAATTTCGGATCGAAAGCAATAAAAAAAAAGCGATAAAATGCATTTACCAAACTCAGAACGCGTTTCTATTTATACGCTCGTCAAAACGCGTAACATCAAGTGACAGATAGAGTTTTTCTCCCTCCCCCAAACGTCGGGAACTTTTTTCTTCAATTTTACTTTTACCCTAAAAGCCCTAAGTGCCTTTGTGATGACTTATATAAGAACGATAAACGCAATCGCGAGGAGAGTTTGCGAAGAAAGCTGTGTCCTCGCATTCGTCGATTACATTATCATTATCGTGCTTCTCTCCGCCGCGAAAGTAACGCCGAACTTTCGCGACAGGGAGAAAAGAAAGGGAAGCGAAGATTTAACACTCCAATATAAGGAAACAAAGCTCCAGTCTCCAGGTTTGGAAGCTTGAATGTTCAGTAGCTCACAGATTCCAACATTTTTTTTTTTTTTTTGTTAAATCGGCTTATGCTTATGCATTACTTTCACTCTTCTCGATAATGAGGTCATTGTTGAACTCCGTTACATTTGTTATAACGACTTTTTCCCTCACTTTCCGGAATCGTTAAGTCCGTGCCTTTGTGCTTTTGTCCGACGTAGCTCTATGAAATATTATTATTGCCATTATCGTGTATAAAACTATTAAATTCAAGACCCCAACTTCAGGAATCCGATAAGATTGTATGGTACAAGCTTTGTCAGACCCAACAGCGAGCAGATAAAGTTATTCAGTTGGCTGATTCTGCTGCTATATATACCTTCTTTTAATCAAGACTTTGCGATTCATTGAATGAATTTTCTCTCGAGAGAGAGCGAGAGAGAGAGAGAGAGAGAGAGACAAGGATAAAACTTATATCGCCGCCAACTAGGGCGTATATTATTTGAATTTTGAATTAAAAATAATTCAACAAAAATTTCCCTTTTTATTGTCTCGTTGATATTCAAACGAGGCTTTACGGTGGGAAAGAAAAGAAAAGCTTATTTTCCCCCTATATACATGCCAGATTTTATAACTTATTCAGATCTTGCGGCGAGATTATAAACGAGATATTATTGAATTGTTATTTTCCTATCGCCAATAATTTACATCGCTATTCAATCGAGTCCTTTAACTCGAACCAGCCTTATCCATCGAATCAATTACTGCACGGGTTAGAGTACGGTGGAGTTATCGATCAGCCGTAATGTTCTAAATGTCATTTGAACCTGTCGACACGCCATGATTCTGTTCTGCCATAGAGGTGCTATTAAAGCTTACAAATGTTTTCAGGATTCCTTGATCCTGAAAAAACTCTTATCCATAATAGTGGATATATATCGTCTTTTTTATATGCGAACAAGATCGTATTTGTGACTCATAACATTTCCTCGAAGATCGTCATGGTATTTGATCTGCACGTGACTCGATTATTATTACATACGAGGAGATATATTTCGACATCCATTCTGCTACACACTTTTATAAATGATTTATGGCATCGTGTTTTTTTATCGATTCAAGAACAACCGTCACACCTCGCTTGTATCCGATGTCCTATCGAGCTTGCAGCATGAGCTTTATAGGTTTATTATAGGTCTTATTTACGTTATTGGTTTTGAATCTGCATGGTGAACTGAAATTCGTTCAACTTTTGTTGTCGCTATAAAATGTCAGTATGGTGATTTTTGGCAACCTTTATCGGTGGAATTTAATTGACTTTAAATCATTGTGGGTGAAAAATTTCAATGGGATTCAGCAGCTACTATGGGGATAAAATGGAAATCATAACTCAAAAATTCAAAGGTTAATCAAGCGAATGTTTAATTATACAATACCCACGTAACGGACTGGAACTTGTGTCAATTGAATTTTACCGATTCGTAAGCTCGTTAGCCCCGCGAAGATAAGCTTCACGAATTGATGATTAATAATGAAAAAAAATATTCTCGTGATTGCCGGAATTATAAGCTGTCGGAAGTATTCTGTGTGGCCTCATTATTTGACATCTAATAATTTTTGTTAACTAGCCTTATACTTTCACTTTCGAAAGGTGAAGAACGACGGGGTCTTCATTATTTTTTACAGACAAACTGTAATTTATGTTAACTTCGTTTACATAGACTTAGAGTTGTTTGCGATTGCCTTTTGATTGCTTACTCTGTGCCCACCTCTTTTTGGTCACTTCTGCTTCGTGGAAAAGATGGAAAGATCGCGATTTTTTATTCTTCTGCTCGAGATAACTGATCCGAAACTTATTTAACTCAGACTTTGTGTGTTTGATTTACGCTTGATTACTTTTCATTTCATTCAGTTGCCTTACTTCCTTCACTTTAATTAGCTTCTTTGTACTCTTGATTGTGTGATAATCATAAATTCCATGATCTTGACTCCTGAAATCGTATCAAAGTAGAAGATAAGCCTATCAAAAGGACGAGATTCAATAGCTTTCATGGAATTTCAATATTGTAAGAGATCAAATCCAACCGTCTTCCGTATACGATTATTTTCAGCGATGCTCTTTCTCAACGATCAAGAGATCGATGTTATCTGGGTATATACTTCGTTATTACGTCGTCGCGTGTTCAAAGCGCGTTTATTTATTTATTTATTCATTAATTTAGCCCAACACGAAAACCCATACTAAGGTATACGCATACAAGCGTATAATATAAGGTAGAAAGTTATCTGTCGCCTGGGACGCTTTCAGTATCATATATACGCCCTACAGGTATAATCGTTCACCGCATTAACCGAGACACCACCATTCATTACCATTTGACTACTTCAATGATTACCAGCTAGCAATCAGCCCTAATTAAATCTGTCGGTAACCGTGAGCTTGCGATGTCGTTGCGACGAGATCGATTTTAGAAAAATTCCCTTGATCTGCGAAGGGAGGGTTTGTATTTAATAAATCCGAGACACGCTGATAGGAAATCCAACGTGCGGTGTTGTTCATAAAGTAATCACCAGCCTTTGATTTGAGTTAAAATTTCAGGTGGTGATGTCGGCTTATAGTTGATGTAATCATGTTGCCAAAGTCGTTTTAGTCCAGTGAAAAATATCACTAGAACATGATCGATCGATTGATCGCTTGAGATAACAGGAAATTGGAGTAAAAACCTTTGCGCACTTGATGTCAGCTGTTAATGACAATAGCTAATGAACCATCAACGTCGTTGATCCACTCTAAATAATGAAAGTTCAACGGACGGAAAACCTTCAAGAACAAGAACGACCAAATTTAGAACGATTTTATACAGATGTTGTTTTTACAACGATTTATTTTTCAATCTGGTTCATCGTGATTATCATTCTGCTATATATAAGTATATTGATAAGTGAGGTTTCTTTATGGTTGTGGATTCGGTAAAGTGTATAAAACTTGACCGAAAATTATTGAAAACTTCTGGGAAAAAAAGCCAGTTTCCTTAAAGTTGAAACCATCTTTGGTAAAATGGAGACGGAATCGAAGTGGAGCCAACTAAATTCAACCATCTGGTCTAAAGTACCGCGAGTAATGGGAAAGGCTGATCCAGTTTCTAGATCAAAGTAGATTTTCAACTCGGTGAGTTTAAAAACAGGGTGAATAGAGAGGCGAATCACTGTAATTACATAAAATCAAAGTCCGGATAGGCTCGAGGGAGTCGAAACAAGTAACGGAAAAAAAAAAAGTATACACACCTATATCAAGTTTATTTTGAAATAATTGGCGAGTTGTTTGCATTCGTAACAACAAATGTATTTGGGAGTCCAATTTGTGCTCCTCACACAAAAGAAAGTTAATTAGAGGGTGGACCATATGCGGCTAGGGCGAAAAAATTTCAATTTTTAACAAATTTTCGAGATAAAAGAAAGAAAAAGATGGAAATTAATTTTCGATACGGTGGATGGGGTCTGGATTTCGGGAAAAAAATGAAATACAAAAGAAGAAAAAAAAATCAATCGCACGATATATCACGAGTTTCGTACAACTTGCTGAATAGAAAAATTGAATCCGATTACCAAGTTCAATATTCGTAACAGATGTTGGCTGAATTTATTTCGCCAATAATATAATTTATTCATTTTTATATACCTACCTAGTTTTACTCCCCGTAAAAATGTAGAGAACTTTTTACGTGCCGATGTCAATTGCAAATTTTCAAAATCTTTCCGATATTCATTCAAAGGATTGTTATGCTGGAAGTGGGTGCCAGTAAATACTATTGAATCGTAGTGGTTTATATTCGCAGCGTTTCTGTTTTCAGATAAAAATTAGTTTTCAGCTGAAATAAGCAACAAACTTTTTTACTCAGATCAGCACACGTTGTAAGAAACGAGCGAATATCCCGCTGGGAAGAAAATATATACTATCAGATGTTGTGGGAGTGAAATAAAAAGAAAAAAAAACCTATAGCAAAGAAAATTAAAGTTAGATGAAATTTTATTCAGACTATTAAACTCACCCCTTTATGAGCCAACAAACATAAATTATGCCAACAGCAATTCATCGATATACGAAACGAGTTGAAAAAAGAATGAAGTTATTCAAAAAAAAAGAGGAATAAGATTGCACAAGGGAGGTTCATCATAGGGTGTAACGCGATCAGATCTATACTAATACAATAATTGTAATAAACTAATTATAAGACTTGAATCGATTTTTGGAAATGTTCATCAAAGCGGAGGTCATTGTCTCTTCGGTGAAGTGGTGCCAGAGCTTTATCACAAAAAATTTCGACAAAGTTTACTTATTGATAGAATAGGGTGACTGTAGAGTGAAAATGTGTGATAGTGGTATATTAAGATTGGCATGACTACATCGAATATTCGCGTGACTTATCGTTAGAATGTTTACAAAAACTTTATGTCGTATCATGGAAAAGGCCATTAATGGTATCCACTGATAACCGTCAATGACAGTAAAGTTCATCACTGATTAATGGTGGCGCAGCAATTCGTCGCCCTTAACACTGTGTATTCATCGCTTCCGGATCTTCTGACAATACACAACTTGACTAATTTTTCAGACATAGGAAACATGATATTTTCCTGCTCATACCGCATGGAATAAATTGTTTGCAAAAAATAATTGCAATGGGCTCCAGATTCATCTTTTTTTGTTTTTTTATTCAAGTCGTAATTTCATTTGTTTCTATCCAGACACGAAGAGCCCGAAGGAATGATAATTCCATGAGAACAATTTCTGAGCAAGAAATTTCTAACTATACCTAATTTGATCAATAACGTGCTGATAGAATAAAAAGTTTTCAAAAAATTGTGAAAAGAAGGAAACTCCAAGAAGAAAAAAAAAAGTTAACAAACTTGGTAAACCTAATACGCGATTTCAGGCATTTATATGTGAATTTCAATGGAAATCTGCTGATAAAATAAAAGTTTCATCTTATGGAATATCATGGTCCCGAATCGGCATAAAAATGGTTTTCGCGTTTGAATCGTTTTTTGTTCCTTTTTTTTTTTTTTTGTTTGCAAAAAAAAGCTGTTTCACTCACCATGAGCATGAACCGTTTTTCCGTGCACCCGATGTTGCTGAACTTTTTGAAGTTTCGTTAAAACTGAATCCGCGTCGGAGGCGCACCGCGACGCTACTGACAGCGACTCCGCACGCAAGAGCGTCCAGCACACCCCCGCTCTCCCACTTCTTCGGCTCTCGCCACCAACCCTCAACTCTGAACTACTGTCACGACTATGCTGCCAATGAAGACGTTTCAAAGTTAGATCAGCAGTCATACTGATTTTGAGCGAAAAAGGAAAAGAAAAGAGGAAGAAGAAGAGGAGGAGGAATAAGAAGAAGACAAGCATGGGCGACGGTGAATTTATTGTATTCATAACAGAACTTCGTCACTGAAGCGCTGGAGCTGTCTCCAGATTTTGAAGATGAAATTTGTGAAATTCTATTCGCATTTGTTACAAAGTTTTCTGCGAATACAATGGACATTAGTTTTGCCATGTGATTTATGGCCTTACTTGGTAAGACCAGCGTATAATAATTGCAGGCAATCTCGTCTTTTACTTTCTGTATAATAAGAACTTAGAAACAGTGGATTTGCCGTTGCGGTTATATCGATTCGGGCTCGTCCGTTCCTTCGGCAAATAGAGCGACGGCACTTTGCAGACTAACGAAATTTAACACGAATTTATAGAAAAAAAAAAAAACGAAAATAAAGTTCCAGCATTTGATATTCTCATGATTTTATTTTTCGAGTAAACACATTACCCCGTTTCCTGTACGCTTATACGTAGGAGAGACGCGTGACGAACGAATAAAAGACCACTGGGACAACCCAAACGTGAAGGGTTTGCTCCACGGAGCTTTTTTTTTTAATCTCGCTTTGTTCCGCTGTCTTCACTTATATATGAGTTATTTTACACGTTTTACACGTACCACGCATTCCCATACTATACTCCTTTACATTCATATTAAATTCTTTAATAACTGCCCATATACCTATACCGCGACCTGTCCATTAAAAATATTCATAAACCTCAAGGAAGTAGGTATGTCTCCGTCATAAACCCTAAAAATAATTCTAACGATTAGAAAAAGAGAATGAAACTGGGTAAACCTGCTTGTCTAAGTCCTGATATCTGGCTACGTGCACAGTGCTCTCTGTAATAATACGAGCAGCCATTAGTATGCGTTGTTGAACACCTATTCAAATAATCCTTATCGAACATGATTTATTACCGAAAATTTGTATGCATTTGCATTAAGAATCGAGGGGTGTGCATCATGCTAATGGTTATCCTAATTCATTATCAGGAAATGAAGACATAGGAAGAAGACCACCGTTCGTCTCTCCACTAATTGTTTCATCAGTTCTCTGCACTATCGATTTTCGTAATGTTTCAAGACTGTATTATCATCGATTTGTTCATTTCTATGATCACATTATCTGGATCAGCGATAATTTCGTGGGAAATTACAGATGAGAAGATTAGACGTGATGCACAGAATTCTTTATAATGGCGAGACACGATTCAGAAATGGACGGTCTTTGGTAGTGATCTTTACATTTGTGAATCGGTTACTTTAGCCCTTTGATATCCACGACGAAGAAAGAAAAGGAGAAAAAAAGGCTCAGTTGTCGAGGTAGCAGAGTAGAGTCTGATAATTACCTCCGTAGATTCCATTTTCGCTTTCACATCATCTTTGCACAGTTCTTTTAGATACCAATTTTGCTTTACAGCTGTTGCTGACTTCAAGCTTGAATAAATAGACGTAGAGCTTAAGGTGTAAAGCCCTGAAAAAAAACCAATCAAAAGTTTTTACTATTCGCCAACTTTGATGGTAACTTATTTTTACGATAGAACAAAAACCTCTTCTTTATATAAAATACACTTCATTTACTTCGCAATCTTTTAACTTGCATGGTGAATTCTTTTCATTTTGTGAATTCGACTGATTATTCAAATTCTGTGAGTTCAAACGGACTAAGGGTGGCGTGTATCTACTGTATTGAAATTACTGTTGCTTGGCTGCAAATGGAACGAACGATGACCATCCTCATAGCTATAGAAAATTGAGCTTATACCTCTGAGGGAGTGTCGCAAATGGACTTTTAAATACATAGACGAACATTTGGGGGTAGAAAAGGTCAGACCTAAAAATTGTGAAGCCATAATCATCGTCATTTGAGAGAAAGACATATAGGCTGGGTTGAACCTTGAACGAGATTACGCAACACCTTCCAGACTTCCCTAAATTTGAATTTCTTGTTTACAACTAGATGAAAAATTTTCAATTTTCATACAACCCTTTTTTAACCCGTCCGGTGAAAGCCGTGTAAACCACTTTCAACGATGAAATTGAATACCTTAAACCGCTCTTGGCCGAGGACCTCGCCAAAACGAGTGGATACGCGACAAGCAATTTCCAAAGTCACGGCCTAAGTAGATAAAGGCCAACGAGAGACAAGAGGGGTTGAAAATCTTGGCTTCAATGATAAAGCGCATTCATTTCGCAACTTGTTCCTGATTTAAATTAAGCTTCGCGATATTTCTCTGCCTAAAAGATCTAAAAGTATAATACTTACACCCAACTTATTATCGTCTGCGCAAAGACGAGCTCCGAGTTTATTGATGCGAATTTAGTAAATTAAAATTATTTATCGTTCATTTTAATTTTCGAGTAAGGGGTTTTACCCGTACTGATCGGCTTACGCACTCGCACGCACTTACTTGCGTTGATTTAGCCTCCCAATTAATTTCCCTCGAAAACTGTCCTCCTCATATTAATAGATACCCTACGTACACCTATACCTATATATGTCAAAATTCAACCCCGAGTCGAACTTTTGTACAACCTGCGGCACCTGCAGCCTGAGGAAATTCTGAACGACTTGTGTATTTGTTGTCTCAATATGAACAAATAGATCATGACATAATCTATAAATAAAATTTCTTTACGTATAGGTATAGTTGTCTGACTGATTGGTTCAAACGCGACGTTTCCCAAAATGATTTACAACTCGCGCTATATAGCCCGATTTCAAAATATTTACAATTTCTCGTTTGAGAATTTAAAACAACCATTTTTTAAGAGACGTATATTAATGTCGACGAAAATATTTTTCAAAGACCAACAAAATCTTCATCGATTCTGGTTTTCATAACTTCACAAATATCTAGGTATAAGTATACTTCACTATATACCTCTATATACATCTGTAATAAATCGCTTTGGAAACATTGAAATTCTCATCGCAATTTGAGCCCTCTGATAATTTTAGGATGTTTGTTGAGGATCGAAAACACGAATTTATCAATAAATTATTATCCGTCAGAGGGATGCGAAATTTGTTCAAGTATACCAGGAAAAATTAATGAAAATAAAAATGGAAAAAACACTCCACTGAAACGGATGGCGTATATATATCTAGATATAGGTTTATTCACCGGAATATGTATTTATATTTTTTGAGCAATATCGAAGCGATTTCAATATCGCCTCGAATCGCGACTTCCGCCTCCTTTATCACCTGGTTTTTTCAGCAAAGTGATTCAACGTAAAAAAAAAGTCACGGCAAATACTCAAAAATTCATAAAATTTCCGAAAATTATTTGGAGCGTGTGAAATTACCTTCGGTTAGAGTACCCAGTAAACGAACACGAATTGAAACGGATTGAGTATGTGCAAAACGGAATTAACACGAATTAAATATAATTTAAAAAAATTGCTAAAAATTGACACACAGGTCTTTTTAATTCCATCTAATTCGTATTAATACCGTTTTCCACATACTCAATTCCTTTTCGTTTACTGGGTATATTTAGTCGATTACGATTATTCTCGTTGTCATTCGGTGCTTGATTTCTAATACATAATTCTACATAATATCAGATAATGAAGTAAAGTCTAAAGGCAACGTCTTGCTGCAATATATCGTCCGATTGTTTAAAGATTCGCTATTTTCCAACGCGATTTCGGCTAGCACTTCCGGTTCAATTTTCTAGATAAGCAAATTCAGATCCTCGCCTGTACCTCGCTGTCTCAGATGCTTTCGAGGTTTTCAAAATTAGCATTTGACGGCTCCCTGCAGTGATGCTGATGGATCACCGCTTTTACTCGGAAGTCGGTGACGCAAAGCTCATCTTTTTGGTAAAATTTTCAACAATATCAGGTGAAAGCTAGTGTAGCTAATAGCTGTATAGCCAACAGTTGGCGAACAGTTCGTTCACAGAGATAGTCAAGACCGAGTACCAGCACCGCTGTGTGTAACTTTCAGTTAGTCACGAACAAATATGCTTATCGTTGGTGAGTAAATTTTCCGGTTACTGTAGTACAGAAAAATTTAATAAGCTTCTGAGCTTCTCATATAGCATTATATCAATTTCGATAAAATTTTAACAAGATAGACTAATTTGATACGCAGTTAGAATTAGTAGGCCTCGAAAATTATCGGAATATTTTTTTTAACCAAATTCAATCTGACGTGTCTCATCTCATTGACACGCCCCTCTATTACTCCGAATTGTCATTCTGTTCAGATAGGTATATATGATTTCTGGCCAATTTCCAATTCCTTGAAATGCCATAATAATGTTGAAACTTTACTGGCTTCTCAAGTTATTTCAATTAGAGTTGAATTTTATTAGATTCTCCAGTCATTTCCTTCGTGAACTTTACTCACTTCTTGGCTTTTCACTTTCACCCTAATCTAGCATTCAGTCGATGAAATCCGAATCGTAAATCCCTACCGTTTCGTAAACGGAAAGGTGCGATGAAATTCTATCACTACATTTATGGCGTGAATTTTTCCTTCACAAACATTACGACTCGTTCAGCTCAAGTCTATGAGAATCAATTTTTTTTATATTAATTTCAGAAAAATCGGGTATAATCGTCGAGGATGAAGTTTTAATTGTAACGAAGGAAGAAAGAGTGGCGGACGTTTTTAACTTAATATTTTTTTTATGCGGCTGAAAATTTTCACAACAATATGGTAACCAAGGTACTGCAGTCTTTCACGCTTAAGGAGACCATAAAAATGTCTTATTCAATAAATATGTAAATGACGTGTGAAGAATCGAAAAAATTCACGTAATTTTCTTTCGAACGAAGCCTTGGCATCAGAATAGGTACATCTCATTGTCTACGTACATAAAGCGGAAAAATTCCGTATTCACATCTTGGGTAACAGAAAGAATTTCGCAAGAAAGACAAGAAATTATTGGCTTCAGAGCTGCGGTTGACAATTGGCACTTGGAATTGATACTCAGTAAATTGAAACGAATCGCCTACTCGATATTCTTGAGGTTTCAGACTAAAATAAATTGGAATCAATTATCTTCTCATTATTTTCATTATTTTTAAGGAGAATTATGCTCATACCAGACAACCACATAATTCTTTCGAAATTCGACGAAATTTCAACAGTAAATTGTTAGCGATATGAAAATTTGCCCAAAAATAGGCCGATTTTGGGTGTACGTCTCGTAACGACATAACGGATTAATGTAGCCGAGAAAATAGGCAACTCGAGGCATTCGAAACGAGATTAAAAAATTGTTCATTCTTCTTTTATCCATCATTTCTGGAGTCTGGAGTCAGCTGTATCTCAAGTAACGGCGAAGCAAACCGATCACTTGCATCACCTGCATCTAAAGCAGTTGCCGGCCATTATGTGCAACGAAGTCTAACCATTCATAATATACCATTTATTGATTTTCGTCGGCGTGTCTTATATGGCCAAGAAATTTAATCTTCACATTGTACGTCGGGACTACATACGTGCAGTGAAGAATTTCGGACATCAAACTAGAATTCTCTATACAGTCTTGTCGGAAAAACCGTCATCTTCGATTCACGGATAGAACATTGTTTGCAGACGGATATCTTTTGAATGGAAAAAAAAAAAAGTAATTTCCTTTCATACCACGCGTAAGATTGGCCTACAGTTGCTGTGGACAAAATTTATACGGTTCCCATGCGTATTTCATACGTTTGCTTCATAAATCCCCGAAGAATGTTTTCGGGGCCAGCGGCGTTTCTCGGAATATTTGCGTAAGATCTTGACAGAAAATGGATATCACCATAGGGATTTATTTGATAGGCGATATGTACTGCCTAGGTACAGCTTGAAGCTATAATTTAGGTTTGTACCCACGTTACGTTGTGTGGGTTAATTCCTATTCATTTTATGGCACGAGCCAGTATTTAGGTACACTCAAAGAAATTAATTCCGAAGCGCCGTGTTTGAGGTATTCGAGCAACCGAACATACACGTTGTTTTTAATTGTCTTTAAGTTGGTATATGAAATTGAAGCAACATATGCTCCCGCGCGATAAATCAGTGATCTGCTCTGCGCGAGATAGGGACTTCGTTTGTTTTTTTTTTTTCCGAAAACGTAAGATCGGTTAAATCATATAACTTTCAATAATTTATTAATAATAACAAACGAAGTCCCGCGCAGAAAAGAGCACTGATTTATCGCGGGCGCAGAGGTTGCTTCAATTTCATACCAATTTGAAGAAAATTAAAAACAACGTGTATGTCCGGTTGCTCGAATACCTCAAATACGGCGCTTCAGAATCACTTCCCTTGACTGTACGTATGTGTCAAAAAGTTTTCAGCATAACCACACCTTTCATATTTGCTACATTTTCGACGTATCAAGACATTGGATTATTCTTTGTCAAATAAAGCTTCGGCTGGAGGGGCGCGGGAGGGGGGGGGGGGGGGGGGGGCTAAGCCTTGAGGCAAATAAATCGCTGAATGAGGTATCGACCATAATAAATAATAACAAGGTATATGACAATATAATATACGGATCATGATATGAAATCGATTTTGGTTGACGATCATCCCCGTTTCACGATCAGCAACCTGAAATACATAAACGGAAACCAATTACTTTGCACTACCTACTCCCAGCGTTAAAACAAACGTTTTACCTCATATGGAGGTAGGCGATTCACGTTTGAATCGACGCGACGATTAGCGAATAAGTTAGGGCTAATCGATAAGATTATAGAATGAATTGAATTAGATAAATTCGATTGGAACTGAGAGACAGCTAGACGAGTAAATCACGCGGGACTTGATAAACCGTGACACGACTCAAATGATAAATAAACTGAGAACTGAAAAAATAAGCGTACCTACCATGAACTTGAAACAGTCTTAAAGCTTTCAAGCTGAAGTTTTGGGTGTGAGGCAGAATTACAGAAATGATATAAGCATGAGGATAAGACTTACATCGAACGTAACGTAAAGGTATATTGGCAGGTTATTCCGGGTGTATATAGGAAGTTTGGCTGATCGCATATATAACTATAAAAGTAGGTATATAGAAAATGTTGAAAATTTCCAAAGTACCGGATAATCTGAGAACTTTTATATAGATTTTTTGGAGTAAATGTCGTCGTCTAGAAATGTTCCTTATTTACGAGTTCGATTTCGCTTGAAAATTAAAGAAATGATAATAAGAAAGAAGAAAAAAAGAAAATAAAAAAAAATTTCACCCACGTTATCGTAAATAAGATCTAGCGAATGGTACCATAAATTTTATCTCGTGCGCTTGCAGACGTATTCTTTTAACAAAAACTTAATCGCTCGAGTATTCAAATTACTCAAGTTTTTATATCACGATCGATCCACGTCATAATTTTTATAACGTAAAACTTTGAGCTTTAAAGGTAGCACACAGAATATCTATAAAACGTAGGCTGATTAGTACCACGAGAAAAAAATCCGCGTTAAAAGTCGAAATTGGAAATTTCAAAAAAAATTATTTTTAATTATAAAATACAAATGAATCAACAATGTGGTCATTGTACTTTCTTTCCTCGTCACTTTTTGTCTCCCTTTTCAATTCGGACGATTCGTGATATCCACCGCATTAATCGCTCGCACCTACGCTCGCTATATTTTAAAATCAACAATACGTGTATTGTAACCACCGGCGTGGCGTAGGTGTTGTACGCTAAACCCGTTCTGATTCAGGAATAAATATAG
This sequence comes from Tenthredo livida, assembly GCA_963992785.1. Classification (NCBI taxonomy): domain Eukaryota; kingdom Metazoa; phylum Arthropoda; class Insecta; order Hymenoptera; family Tenthredinidae; genus Tenthredo; species Tenthredo livida. The sequence continues at coordinate 8,554,382 of OZ023066.1, read as the reverse complement.
AACAAACAACGATGTTCGGGGTATTAAATTTACAGCGAAATTACATCCGAGTCAAAAGACTTGTGGGCATTATCTATTTCGCTGAAAAAGAAATTAATCATACTCGTGGCACCCTGCTCCTCTCCGTACCTCAACTATGCCAATATAATACGTAACCATTACGCTATAGCAGCGATCATTTATTTTATTATCCTCATACCAACAGTCAGTATCAATAATTCCATCCCACCGGAAGTAGTACCCAGTTTACAAAATTATTTAGATTTCGATTCGACTTAGGATAACAACGAATCTATCGCTGGTATCATACTTTTCTTAGAATCAAACGATAAGCTCTGCAGCTTCATATCGGTACCTCCATCTAACGGATTTGGATTGAGCTTATTGTAGCTGGCAGAGCTTGAAAGCTCGCGTTGGGTTACTTTTACGAAATCGATTAAAAAGAAGCTTTATGCTCGGTCGGTCCTACCCTGAAGCTTTCAGTAGATGCGGGAATTATGAATTGCTCCATCGATTGCATCCCGAATCTTTGAAAGCTTCCATCTGATGGTAGTATGCGGGAATTATGAATTGCTCCATCGATTGCATCCCGAATCTTTGAAAGCTTCCATCTGATGGTAGTATGCGGGAATTATGAATTGCTCCATCGATTGCATCCCGAATCTTTGAAAGCTTCCATCTGATGGTAGTATCACGCTGTTAGTATCGTATGGTGATAGTATTGCTCTGAAACAGCCCAGTTCTATTCATCAGAATACATTTCAGAGGATAACTCATTTCGTTATTAATAAATGGCTAATTGTTGTCAAATCCTGCAGTCATAGGAAATCATCTCATGAACTTTGTGATTCGCTGAAGAGCCCAGAATTGTTGAAACGTTCCGGTTGTACCAAATATATCATATTGACGAGTCCAACGATGAGTGGGATTTCATAATTCGTAAAGTAATTGCAGAAAATTTATCCATGAAACTTGAGACTTCAGACTTTAGGGTACCCAGTGATTCAGTATTCAATATTTAGAAACTCAAAAGAACGAGACATCCATGCCACCATTAAAAAATTTTGCAATATCTTTTTTTCCTTTTACCAAATTCTTCTAGCCACCCGGGCAATTGTTCCAAACGGAGAAATGCCCAACCGAACAAACGTCAAGTCTTGACGCTGGTTCATTATTTTCACATCGAGTTATTTCACAAATCTCGCTGATGGGTAAGCAGATTTGAATCTCACACTCAACTCATACCAATCAGAACACGAATAAAAATCTCCGAGACTTAAATATTTTCGAGGTATTGTGTAACCGATCAACTTTTCATCATTGGGTCAATTAGGTTCAGGAGCTTCACGTTGCCGCTAGGGTATGACTATCGCAATACACCATGCAGTCTCATTGTTCTAACTTGAAGTACTGGTATCTGAACTGAACATCCGTTGACTTCGTATAGTGTGTTACATAAGATAGATTTCTGTATCAAATAGGTGGATTTATACCTACATCGTCTATAACAAACGTGACCTAACGATGGATTTAAATGATTTCATAAGGAGCTTATATCAGTCAAGATACTTCTGGAACGCGAATTTCCGCTTCCTTTTTATACCGAAGATTCTGACTATAATATGAGAGGCAGTCGCGAACGATTTCCGAAGAATTAATTGGGCTCTAGAAATGAAACGAGGTCTAACATTCTTCAACTTTTTCTGTACCTGTTCATTCGCATCCATCCTCTTCCAGTTCTGTTCCCTGAGATTTAACAGCGCTGAAAATGTAAAAAAGGTGAAAATTTTCGCGAATATATTCAAGCCAATTTCTCACTCATGTAGCCCGTACAGCATATACACACATCTTCGTTTCTAATATACGTATTATACATTCTCGCAGATATTGCTTACAGCCATCCAAGCGAATTGAGGGAAAGATTGCTTTGCGAAAAGAAGGACGTCTCATATTGAACCCTGGCGCAGGGAAGACACTTCCATTCGTCAAAGTTCTAAGTCGATATGTTCGTGAACTCTATCAAATTTCCTCGATCGTATAGAACATGAACAGCACATACCAGATATACCACTGAAAATCAGACAGAGCATATTAACTGCTTCCTGTTCCATGGCTATATTCCGGATCTTTGTTCGATAACGCAAATGAACTTATTTGTTAACTTTTCATATTGAGAAGCTGTATATTATAACCAATTCAACCCACCATCCATCCTATGTCTCTCGAAAAGTAGTTTTGAGAGGTTCCATCGCAGCCGTACGAAAGAACAGATCGCTGATCACCAGGAGATGATTCCCAGTATCTTGGAGACACCTCATGCGCCCATTTCTGCGATGAAGTTTCATTTTATCAAATCATACCTTGGGCATTTTTTCAGAGTATCTATTTTCGTCTGGATCTCGATAGCAATTATATTTTAATCATAGGCGACGGGTAGACTGTGAAGTGTCACCGAACTCTCCAACCCTGGCGCATCGAACTTGGGTAGGTATTACCATGCGTGGGTGGGGCTTTAAATTACATGGACACAAAACACGACACTGACGAAAAATATCACGGAGATTCGTGGGCAGCCTGTAGGTTTCGAAGAACAACGATATCGGTCAGGGTTCATGCCTCACGACGAATTCTGAACATTTAGATTGAATTCAGGATTCTCCAAGTATCAGCATTCATCCTGTGTGTTGAGACGACTGTCAAGAAAAAATCGATTATCTCAAAGATATAAATTAAATTATTTTTCACTTTCAGAAAATCTTTCTGGAAAATGAATGATCAGCTTAGGCTGGGTCAAGCCTCAAGTATCGGGTTATGATCGCATTAGTGATTAGGCTTCATAGCGTTGAATTATAACAAGGCCGTATATTTCGGCCTATTAGAAACGGATTTAGCTCAGGACTTGATGTGACACCGAGAACTGCTAGTCCAGAGACAACCCCTAAAAGTCAGTCATCTCACGAACGGGGTGAAGTACATTGCAAACTGAGATAATCCCAAGGGCATTAATTACCCGGAAGATGGGTCTGATCTTTGCTAAAATTATTATGGATATCATCTTTTTTTTTTCGGAGAAGTTATACTCTATTTGGTTTATTCATACATAGTACCTCTTTATCAGCCTTGTATTACGCGTGGCTTTTTCAAATTGATTGACAGTGAAAGCTTGCAGCGAGTCGATACATAACGAATCCGGATATTGAAAAAGGAGCTTGAAATATCGATAGTCACTGATCGGGTCTTTTTGACAAGGCACTCCCGCGATGTAAATTCTGTGCTTATTTACTGCAGATTGATTTGAAGAAGTTAGCGTCGTGGTTATCTCAAACTCATAAATTTTTGAACAGGTATACGTTTCACATGTTTGTCAAAAACAAATCACTTCGTACATATATAATCTTTGCGGAACGAATATCGCGTGTTACATCAGGGCGGTGGTGGAGTACATTGTTCATACATCACCGGCATGCCAGGTGGAGTTCAAACATATCACATATGTGCTTGTTCGTGCGAAACCCTTGGGGTAAGTATGCGGTAAACATCGAGATTTAAACACCGTTTGCTACGTCAATATACTCATTGTTAGATGTTTACAATACTCTTCAACGTTCACTTTTCCTCTAGTAATGAGATGCAAACACCTAATCCCTATGTCCCACCTTAGATAACATTTTCTCTTCCCATTAGTTTACCTATATTTTCATAATTCCCGTGCTTATACGAACCCGGTTATAGAGTGGGTATCGTTTTTACACATTATACGTATTTGTTCAGAATTCACTCCACGAAGGTATCAAATCGTTGGATTTTTCGTCAATTCAATCGACGGACTGAAACGTTTCATTATCAATTATTAGTCTATAATTAATAAATCAAGTTGGAAAACCTCAAGACCTAGACTCTCCGTGGACTTGACAATGTTTCCCACCATTGAATGGTTCACATATTTTATACACCAACGTTTCAGATTATGGGCGAATTGTTTCATGAGATAGAACTTGCAGTAAAGCAATAAATATATTTTCTATCTAACATACAATGAGAATAAAATTACCAGCCAAGAAAGGCCTTTCGGAGCTAATCTATCCTGAGAATATTCTAATCTTTCAAGTGTCTGGAAAAATTCAAATTATCTCTGAAATCGCTTTGACGAAAGAACAATAGGCTTTTGGAATTCCTTAAACGAGGCAATATCATCCAAGACACACGTCAGTCCGATTTTTATTACTTCTACTGGACGAGATAACGCTTCAGGCTTTTATTCTCGTTCAAATTCAGTTTATTTGAAAAGATGAACAAAACTCTCCAGAACTGGGTTTTACAAATTCAAGAAAATTTATGCCCAGCCCATAGAGTACAATTTACAAGGGGCCGTCGTGGTGCACCATTAGGGGTAGTATTGCTGTATTCCCTACAAATTTTTCACGACAATGCCCAAGACTGGCAGCACCTTTGGGATTCTAAATTCTCCACCTCGTTTTGGTAAGAACGAGCTGTACTTGTAGTTTAGTTCTCGAGAGGCGAGAATTCATCGGGACAAGTACAACCGCAAAAATTTCAAGAAAAGTGGGAAGTCTGCCAAGGTTATACAATATCTTACGTACTCATTCCTTATAAAGTATGAAGAAAAAAAAAGAAATAAAAATATTGTCTCTGCATGACGTATACCTACGTGTATAAGACAGCTAGAAATTATTCTTCGAAAAAATGATGAGACGCCGCATTTCGAATGTTCTAAAATTCAGTCATAATATAGCAGGGCAAGTTTATTAACTGAATTTGCAAAGCTTATATCAAACAAGGCCTGAAATTTTTTTTCGAAATATTAATACATTATAAGCTGTGGCTGGTAGACAGTGAAAATTACACGAGTACGATAGGTAGGTGATATTGGATCGTGAAAAGCCCCGCAGAAAGTTGTATAAGCTGCTGTAACTCATCGCTGAGCTCCTTTTGCCATTTGTAACATTTTATTTATTCCGTCTCGACAATTACATTATGGTAGGTACCTAGAAGGGCCAAAATAATTCCCATTACCTTTGTTGCAACCTCTAATAAATCTCTCATGTACATGAGGTCATCATCAAACAAAAAAAAAAGTAAAAGAATTAAACGAAATAGAATGCAAAATGGCTTGAGAATGTTTCGATAGCAAAAATGTGGGTAGACATCATTTTATGAACGCATTGACCACTCCTTGTGATCATGGAATATGACAAAGGTCAAGACTTTGAGCAGAAAAGAAGGGAAAAAAATTGAACGTAGAATTATGGGAATGGAGAAATCGACTGATAATAAAAAAAATTGAGGAGATGAGACCACAACCCGAATCGGATTTTGTAGCGTAAATACATCACTGTGTGGCAAATGAGAATGTCTTGAGCAGACACTGGTTTCGGAATTATCTCTATGAAGAAATCGAGGTAGGAAACGACGTATTAGATTCGTTCCCGAATATCCATAGATCAGAAGCCGGGGTGATTACCTTATCACGGTTTGATCCCTGAGCTTTGATATTCCGCGCACGCTCTCGCTAAACATCGCGTATTTTACGTCACCGGGCGTGAACTAATGGTAGATATCCGAGTGGTGGGTCCTTGGAAAGAAATAAAGAAAGAAAGGAAGACGAAGTAGGAGAGATTTGGAGCCGCTGTGCTATGGGCATGTCGCGTCACATACGTTGGTAAGGATGAGGAAGGAGCAGCGAGGGATGATGAGTAGAAGGAACCTGCAGGAATGGAATGGAATGGAAAGGAACGGAAAGTAAAGTAAATAAAGAAAAAGGTAGAGGCAAACCAAGCTTTTTCGCGGTAAAGTGGAAGGATGTGAAGATGACGTAATTCCGGTCAGTGATTCGAAGCCTTCGGTTCAGACGATCAGAAAAATTGAATTGAGCCCCAAAATTTACGGCTAAATTCCGTGGATCAAAATTCAATTCGTATCTATATAGCGTCGCTTACGATTTCAAAGTTGACATTTTTCACCGTTTTTTCGTCTTCTTTCGTTATATAGAATTGAACCTTTCTTCTAATACATGAAAGTATAAAAGCATCTTATACCAAATATTGAAACTATAACACAAAACAAATTTCAGGACTATAATATATGATGGGCGAGGATTTTCGTTAGGAATAAAACAAAATAATTAGACCACCGATACATCCTCTATTCTCCGGTTTTCATTATCACCTGCAAGTGTTGATTGCAATAGCAGTAGCCTGACCATGTGCATTATATGCTATATTACGAGTGTACATGCGTATATCTACACCTACACATGTTCATTCACGTCTACATCGACGCTGAGCATTGATTAAAAATAAACGGAGCTGGAGACAACGAGTTTTAAAATTACTACCGCAGCTTCATTTACACTTTACAGAGGTTGCAGAAGGATATCAGCACTGCAACAAATGCCCGATCATTATTTTAATCATACTGCATGCGATTTTGCCATTTTCTTTTTTTCGTTATCAAGTTGCGAATACTACCTATTATAGTACACTCGATTAGGAAAATGCCATTTGGAAGTGTATATGTTCGGCTTGTGGGTCACGGAATGATATTTTTGGATTGAACTACTTCACTTTTCCCTGGAGGAATGCATTATGAGAAATATGACGCGAATACGACAGTACGTGTCATGAAAGCTTCATGATCCTACCATTCAGCAACGGATAACAAGAATGATAGAATTTTGAATAGTTTGACTCATTTTTTTGGGGTCAGAAACGATTGCGATATCGCGCACAAGAGAATTATTATATTAAATCTGCTGAGTGCTGACAGCTTTATAAGCAGTAAATCGTATGACTTTGGGGAATCCCCAGTTGAAGAAAGGATCGCAAGCTCACAAGCCGCAAAGCTGTCCCGTCGCTAAGCCGAATGAGATATAACCCTGGGTCTGCCAATCTCTTTCGAATTCTTTTGCGATTCTAAGAGTAGCTGATCTGCAGTACCTACTTCCGCCCACTATTATCTCTTCGAAACTGACTTGCGAAAATTTACACCAGCCATAGAGAAGAGTCCAAGTTCCTGGTCCAGGTAAAATGTACGTGATGTATCTTATCAGAAGAAAATGTGTAGTTTTCTTCGCCATGAAAAATCCCCAATGCAAATTGATGTCATGACCGCCCAAAGTGATGGTATGAGTCCACTATATCAGAAGAAGCAATAGGTTTTTGCTCTTATTCGCAGGGTTGAGTTTCGAGAGGAACCCGTGAAGCCACAAAAAGGGTTTTAGGCAAAATCTATCGTTCCTTAAACTAGTTATGTGAAATCTCAGGTGACCGTACAATAATGGTATTAAAATTGCACGATTCTTATTGCGATGATTATTTTTTTTTGTGTTCGATATGTCGATTCAAAAATATTTTAATAATCATCGCATAGAGACTAGAAACAGCGAAGGGTGGAAGAGTATAACGGGAGTCGTAATTCTGCCAGGAAATTTGGCATTTGATTAAAATATTTTCGAGGCTTTCCAGAAACTTTACGTACCCGGCAACGATCAAGCCCTCATACCATCTGTCCGTTCGAAGAGCCGTAGTAACGAGGAGCTTAGTCCTTGACGAATGCTGTCAACGTGCTCCGGAATCTTGCCCACAGTTACGCAACCGATAATCCGTCCTATCACGAGGATTTTCGGTAATATCTACGGATTTCGCTAAGTGTAAGGCGATATAAATGCTAAAACAGCAGAGAAGATAAAAAAAAAAAAAAAACTGATAAAGTAACATAAAATAAGATAAAATGATGTCATAAGATTAGCAGACGGTTGGAAGAGCGGAAAAACTAACAGACGAAGTACACCTGGGGCCAATTTAGCGCGAAGCCCATATGTGCAAGATTGGACCACGTATTGAATGATCCGCTTTGTTCCATCGTTATACAGGAATAAACTCTATCATCACAAATATGTGAATACCGGAGGGCTGCACGAGCAATAAGGGAGACATTTTTTCTCATTGATTAAAGTGGCAAATCTCACTCAGATATGAAATGAAATTGAGAAGACTTACTATTAGTTGCATTTGAAAATTGTTCAACGAAGAGAAAACAAATTTTTGATCCTGTCAGTGTGTTGGCTTTGTTGTAATGATACGGAGCAGAATTGCGATTTATAGAAAATGTTTTAATGACAAATTTTCAACTCGCAGATTTGATCAGTCATCCCCAGCTGAAAATCGAAATTATAGAATGATTGAATCCTGGCTTAAATTTATATCAAACGTTGGTGATTATCGCTCGAATCATGGGACAGATTGACAACTGTGTTATGGGTCTACTCGGGAAGTATCTGTTCCTCTAATTTTTGGCTAACGACATTCAGTCCTGGATTTGCATAGGGGAATTTGAATCACCCTGTATACCTATATACCTATAGCCAAAGTTTCAAATCTAAATTTACATTTGGAAGCCTGAACTAATCGCACCAATTACGAATGATCGTGATACTATCAAAGGTCAGCTAGACACGTGTGTATAGATGTATGATCAGTGTTTGTTATCTTCCAAGAATATCATATCCCACGTCCTAAAATCCTACCCATAATTACGAGAGATATGAGGCTTGTTAAGTTCATATCGGAGCTGGAGGGTTAAGTTAGGTAACTTAAATATTTGTAAAATAAACATTACGTGTACATGTACTATCAGTCGATCAACAATACATAAACCCACTTAACATACACCTAAATATATTTTAAGCCGCAAGCAACGCTTGGAATTAATTTAATGGGGAATATTGAAGCTCACGACGTTCAACCATGGGCAAACAAGAAATTAAGCAGTAGATAATTACTGAAGCATGGTTCGTGTAAGCAATCACCATGATCGGTAACAATAGCTGATGTTGATATTGAACGCGTTTCTCTATTCGAAACGGAAATTTAAATTTATATAGGTACGCATTTGATCGTATAGCTATAATTCAACAGGTTCCACAGCTCCGGGGGCTGGCATATCAGAGATTCAGACATTCAGCTTATTTGTTGGACGGTAATCGGGATAATAATGAGTCTCCTTGTCAGTGCCTTAGCCCCCCCCCCCTTCGGATTAATTACAAGTTGGATTAGCCGGTTGATGAACACACGGATTTGAAACGAAATTTCACCGAGCTTTCCTCATAGTATTTTGGCGTCTGAAATAAGAGAGAAGATTTGTTGCACCGTTGAGCTGCATGATGAGGGGTTTTCTTCGTTTGTTAGATGAGAAAAAAAGATCACCTACACCTACATCATGAGCAAATATCAAGTTTTTACCGTTTGACTGAATGAAAATGAACTTCTTCCGCGCTACCTGCGCTATGCCTATAAATATACAGAAGAGTTGTTTAGCGGAAGACATAAACGTAACGATAATCATATACAATCCTCGACGCCTCGTAACTTATTTAACGACTTAGCCAATGGCATCTCTGTATATATATTGCAGGTTCTTTACTAAAACGATAAAATTAGACACAGGTATCTATACGTGGGTTAGCTGCCACGAGGGCTAACCCGTCCCGAAATTTTTTGCACATATCTTCCGCCATGGACTAGCAAGAAAATCAGTACGTTTAAGGGTTCTACGTCAGCCGTGAAATCCCACGACTCACTACCATAAGGTTCATCCCTTTTCTCTCATCCACCTCTTATACTTGAATAACGTGCTCGGATATAGTTGGCAAAAAGAAATAAGAGAAATGTCAAAATATTATATTCGTATTTTATTACACGATCAAAACGACCAATTTGTTCAGACTTTGGCCTAATTTTTCGAGTATGATGTTCAGTTAGTATTTCGCTAAAATTTTCACCACAAATATGAATGGCAGGTATTTTATTCACCGATCTCAAGTATCCACTTGTGCATCGAAATCGTATTCAAATACGACTTTTAGAATTGATTTGACTTATGACTATACTGAGAGAAAGAGAATGAGAAGATAGAGAGTGGAAGAGAGAGAGAAATGGGAGGGTAAACGAAGCGAAGAAGAAGACAAAAAAAGAGCAGAGCCCTCGAGTCACCGCTCGTTAAAAGCACCCCCTGGTAACCCGCGGGCAAGATGCAAACAGCAAGACTCGTTTCCCTCTCTGGGTGGCTATAATTCAGCAGTGTGCCAAACCTCGATATTTCCGAGTCTGCAAAATTCGCGTTACAAATGGACCTCTTTCACGCGCTATTGTGAGATTTGTTCTGGTCATTAAGATTAAGGCGGACGATTACTGCGTGACTTATTCACGAATCATCTCGCGTTGCGATAATTGAGCGTGAGGAAATAATGAAGGTGACAATAAATGCGATTTCGTTTTGAAATAAAATTTGAGAAATCAATGCATCGATTTATTATATGCTAATCGGTAATAATAATATCATTTAATTGCGATGTGCACTTCAGATGAAAATCATGACGGCAGACTGCGAATTTTTATCGAGTGACTCTACTCAGTTCAATTAGTGATGACCAGTTTGCAGTCCTGAACAGTATTGGTATAGGCCATCCAAACTTATGATCTTATTTGTAAATACATAGCACTAAGAGGGTTCGGTACTAATTAACAGTGCAAGCTACATGAGACGAACACAGAGCATTGGAAAAAGATGAATATAATTCGTAGAATTAATTGGAGGGTTGTTATAATGCGCGAGGAATAAAAATGGTCAATTTTTTTCTTCGGAAAATTTTCGAACTTGTTGAGTCAGTTCTTGACTGTTTGAAATTTATGTTAGAAAGTTCATAACCCCGATAGAAACAGGAAGAGGAAGTTTACGACTCAACTTATTCCCGGCAAAGTTGCGTTTGATATATAAATTAAAGTTGAGTTATAATACTCCAACGACAGATTTTTTTCAAACTACTATAAGATTTATAAAAAAGAGGATAACTTTTGACGTCAATCATTATAGACTAACGCCCGCGCTCTCGGATCAAGAAATTATTTCCGTAGATAAATTTTTATTAAGTGTACTTGCGAGAGCTACGCAATTGATTACCGAAGTAATTAAGAAACGTCTGGGGCTAACCACGCATAATTACCCACCGGCTATCACTGGAAATATATTTAAATAAAGTTAGAAGTTTCAGTTCACCCGAATAACTCAAACAGTTTGTTGAAGTTTGAAAAAGTCGATGCGGTTCACTTGGAAGAACAGAAACTTCTTTTTTGCTAATTTTATCTCCGTACGTGATACGATACCTACAGTGAAAGGACAGGTAAGCTTTTAGGTACACAGGTAAGTAAGTACCTACAAAGTCTTGTCGCGATTCACAATTTACTTAACCAACATAGTAAGCCGAAGTTTCCTCACAGAGCGAAACTACTAACTTTTAAGACTGTGACCAGCAAAACTTCGAATCTTCGTGCCCGCATTTGCAGTAAGAACACGTGTAGCTAGCATCACTTGGAAAATTGATGCGGAAAAATGGTTTACTCTTGCACATTTTGCCACGAGACCTCAACTTCTCAAAAGCTACCCTGCACCCCGAATGATTATAATAATGGGGGTAGCTACGGTATCTCAAACTCTTAGCAGTGTAGCGTATTTGCAAGGATGCATCTATTTTTTAATAATCGTCAAAATATATCTCTATTCTCACTTCAGTCTACGGCGAAGGACTCGTTCTTGTATAAGCTCGCGTGCAATTGACTTGAACGAATTCATTGAGTTAGCATAAGAGCCTGTGATTATTTAAAAAATCACATATGTCATATGATGTATGTTATATGGTTATATAGGGATTTACACATTTTAGCCCTTAGAATCGCCGCCATAAGACCAGCTACAGAAATACATACATATTCATGCTGCGTGCTTGAGAATAATTTAACGGATCTTTGCGTGGCATTTCGAAAGAGCGCCCTCTTCGGTATTCGTGACCAGGTAAATACCACTAAACACTCAATTACAGTCTATGACAGAGACAATGAATTATATTCGTTATGCAAACAACCACCAGTTAGTAAATAGTCCTTGTCCACTGCCATCAAGCGCGGACTCATTACTCTGGAGGATATTAATTGTGAGCCACGAATCAACACATATTCCCGCCTTTCTCCGACGAGGCTAATTTCCAAAGTGCTTAAAGCTCTGCCTGTGATTTTTTAATAAAAGCCAATCATTTTTTACATAGCTATTATGAAATTGAGAGAAATTTATGAATTGTATACCTACCTACCTGTGGCGTCCTTTCAAACGGTGGGTGTCAACTTTTGCTTTTTATTGTCAGAGATTGCGTAAAAAAAAACACGTAAACGGGGAAGCATCATAAGACCATTGAATGTACGACGGGGGGTGATTATATCTCGTTTTGTCGGCAAGGTACTGAAATTTGTTCAAGCTATTAAGGTTAATAAGATTTTCCGCGAATTTTCTTCTTTTTCTCCTTCTCTCTCTCTCTCTCTTTCTCTCTCATTTATATATTGCTCACCTCGATCTTTTTACGGTTCAAGTATCTGCGGCAGCTCAGGCTAATTAAGAACTTGAAAAAGCGTAGGGTGAAAATAATGATGGGTATAAGCGATGAAACTTATACCTCGCCATGGCCTGTGATATGCGGGCGGTTATCCAGCAATAATTAATTTATAATACCTAATAAAATTTGCAAACTTTTTTCCCACGTGCGGTAAATCGGAAACTTGAACCGTCGGTATTAATTAACGATTTTAATTTAACTTTGAACAGCCTACGTAATCCACGATAGTCTGAATGAACTTTTTACTGCTTGGCTCCGAGAATAGAGTAGATCTAATTTCATAAATGTAATTAAAAAATTGTCAAATTTATCGATAATCGAAATATTTTTTCAGCGAAAATCAATTCGTCAATCATTCATCAGCCTGTCTTTCTCGCTATTCCGGAGCACCCTGCGTATAACGCATTAGGGATATTTGCTACGAGCCCAAATCAAGGCTATGATGAAACACTGATTAAAGAAATTCTCGTATTTTGGGGACCTGGTCCGTATTTTCGCGCCTAACTCTACTCCGGGTTTTCCCCGAGGGTAAACATTGTTAGCCGTAAGTTGCAAGCGCGAAAATACAAGACGCGAAAGTTTCGCCTGTCATTCGTAAGCGGGATAGACGTCAGTTAGGTAAGATATGCCCTCGGGTATCTGGTTCTAACGAATTGTCATCAATTCCGGGATTGTCACTTGGCTTAGATGTTTACTGCTTCAGCTTCAGCTTCTGCTTCAGCTTCTGCTTCTGCTGCTTCAGTTTCTTGTTCTGTTTGCGACTGCGTGAATCTGTACTCTCGTAGTCGTGGCGCCTGGATTCAGTTTGCAGCGCGCTCTCCGCCCGCGACGTGAATATCTCCCGGTTAGCTCATTGGCCATTTTCGAAATGCTACTTAGATTATTGAAAGACTTTTTTTCGCCGCAAAATATCGGTTCGACTTCAACTACAGTTGAGCAAAAGAAAAAAAAAAATCAAAAATAATCGCGATTTTTAATAAACAAAACGCGAAAGAAAACTTTTCTTTTTTGTTATATTTCAAAGTGCAGTGTCTCTTCGAAACTTCAATCCGAAGTGCAATTAATACCCGAAAATATTTGACAGAATAATTATTCACTATGTGAAAATCGTCGGAGAGATTACGAACTATTTTGTATAATTTTTGTAAACGCGTACTCATTGACTTTTCACAATAAATTCAATCATTATAATCACAATGCGTTATACGACGCAAAATTTCTTCGAGATAAAGAGAAAAATTTTCGTCACGAATTTGAACAATGTATGATGATTTGATGATCGATTAAATTTTCAATAATTTCAATTCGTGTTTGACAATCAAAAACCTCGACCAAGGTGGGGGAAAAGAATTTCTGAAAAAGACAAAATCCTTGAAAAATTTTCATCCACTTTGAGTAGATTACATTGAACGTTTTCAAAAGTTCATTTTCATTTGCGTAATACCAGCTTCGGTGTAAACGGATGGAAATATTTTAACGCGATGAACGTAAATGACTTTTGTAAAATGTCGCGATGAATTGTTAAACGATTTTAAACAAATTGTCCGTCAGCCGTGCGTACAGGTACTAGCTGCGAATCACAATTCTAAAGAAATTATTTTAATCATAAAAATATTCAAGGAATCGGCAGCGACCTTCATAAAGCTTTACCGAAATCTCCTCAAGATCAAACGAGGTAAGATCTGCAGCTATTTAAATGATGTACATATGGTCGATCAAAATTTGACTCGATTTATACAAAATTCAATATAGTGTATAATGGCCGATGACTGACCATTTTCAGTTACCGAAATAACGTTTCAAGATAAACATCGAATCATATGTCTATAATATAAGTTTATAACATATAAACAGGTGCATGCAATATACTTGGCCATCAATACCTCTCATGGTGAGTGCGAATGGTGAATCATCTCTGAAATTCATTTTACCAACAGAGTTCATCATCGGATCAATTTATTCCTTCCGATAATGGCAAAAAGAGATTTTAACTCAATTATACCTACGTTCGAGTGCAAACTAAAACTATAGAGTTTCATGTGAAAAAAAGAGGAACGAATTTCACGCTTGATTTTCGGCACGGAGGTTTTTTTCTTTTTTTTTTGCGATGGTTATTGGCTGTTGCATCGCGAAGCGTAATTGATAAAAAAAATCGTGTCGAAGTGACAGATAAGCGCTTACAATTTTTTTTTTCCAAATAAAATAATTTTTTTTTAATAATATCCTTTTCATATCAAGTCATCGCGGTCGCGATTGCGGTTTCTGTTTCTGCGGCGATGAGAGCCTGTAGGTTTATTGAAATGGTTTTTGGAACGGGGCTACGTAAAATAGTCAAAATGAGAATATTAATTTCGAGTTAACTTTTCCTCTAAAAAATTCACGAAATTATGAGGACGGTAAAGCAAAAATGGTACAGAGTGGTGCACAAATATTCCTCTGAATATTTATACATGGAATTTCCGAAAACTATATTTTTGAAAAATTGAATGAGATTGAAAAATTAACATTAGAATATAATTGCGAATTTCAAAACTCAATTCCGGACTGGCGATTCCCGTAGTTAGCTAAAGTTAATTATAAATACTCCGTGCTTCCATGGCAATAATTTCGTCTCGATTCCTGGAAGGGTTATTAATATTAAACATGAACTGGGTGAATATGATTGGTAAGAAAACGAGATTCCCGAACTGCTACCTCATACTTCGCACTGCAGCAGTAGAACGAGGGAGTCTCTATATAAGTAGAAGAAATTACTACAAATCCGATTTAAAGCTACCGGAAAAGTAATAAGCGAACAGAAAATGCATTTTTCTTGTCACCTTTTTTTTTTTCCTTATAAAAGTAATTAACTCCAGCTCAGATTAACCGAAATAGTCTGGCTCTAGCAGCGGAAAACCATTAAGCGCACATTCTGTGCGAATCATTTCACACTTGTTCGTTCAATATATAAATGTTTATACGGACACGTACGATCTAGCGAAGATCTTCAAGGCCAGAGAGGCCTAACTGGCATTCGATATTACCACTTAAAGATCAAAGATAAAACCATTTCGATGCAATAGATCTTAAGCTAACTGCAAGATTTGATTTGCAATATGCGTAGGCGTAGACGGTGCAAAGGCCCGAAATATGATAACTGAGAATATGTTCACAGATTAGCAGAATTTCACTGGGTTCGTTACTAGTTCAAATTTTATTTTCATGTTAAATATGTTTTAACAACGGTCAAAGGGGTGTTTGAGCGTTGAGCCCGTATTAGCGGTCTGATTGAAGAACAGATCTTCCTTGAAGTTCCAATCTCTGACAATTCCTTTGAAATGAACTTTTAGATTGACATGAAAATGGCGACACCTTTAATGAAAACCCGGCTCTCTAGCACCCGCACCCGCACCACACGGGCAGGGTTGTGAACCCGCGGAAAATATAATGATTATTCAGTGGGTTTTAAATATAGAGGAACGATCAAAATCGAGGACGATAAAGTAATTTACGTTGTTTCTTTTATACGGATTTTCCACAAAGTCATCCCTCTATACTCATTTTTACTTTGGCATGGATGGCCAACCTCAACGCCGTACCTCGTGACTTTAATGGCTTTGTCGAAGTTTCAAAGACAAAGCTAATCGATTATAAAAATGAAACTTTTGGCGTGGGCGAAGACAGGCAGGAGTCTAATGTACCCCTTGCATTTGCTCAACGATTCACGCGATTATTTGACAGAACTCTTGAATTTATAGCCATGCGACATCAAGGATCCATATATATTTTATCATGCAGTATTATTTGTCTTGTTCAGAAGCTGAAATCATATTGAGGGTAAAATAATTTCACATAAATGAGGAACCAAGTAAACTCACATCAAGTAAAATCAATTATTTCTCCCGGCTGCGGGGTCTGGAAAGTTCGTTTTTATTAAAAAAAAAAAACAAAATTGTTTTATGCATAAATTGTTGTTTCGTATTGACTCAAATGAATTAGCGTCTGAAGTATAATTGGAGAAAAAAAGATTTGATGAAATTCGTTTTATGAAAAATGACCACGTATATATGGGATACAGGTACATGGAATAATTATTGCTCTGGAACACACATCGCAGAAACAGGTTTAGAATAACAAATAATATGCATATGCCAACGCGCTGAAACGACGGAAATATAAAAAGATCCTATCTCGTTTAGGGCGGAAACACCTACCCGCCTCTGGGCTCTTCAGGGCAGGAAATTAGTCCGATTTTATTGTTCAAACGAACCTGATATTCGGACACCCAGATATCTACCCTCTCCGTACACGAAATACGAATCGAACTAAGTTTATGATTCGTTGCTGCCATAGCAGTATCAAAAGTATAGTTCAGTCTCAGCATATCCTGGTCAAGCCTCAACACTATGCGTATATTTTGACCAGAGCAGAAAAATTAGAATTATAAGAGAAAAGTTGAAACTACGGGTTTTATAAGGGTACAATAAAATTCAGAATCTCGGAAAAAAAGGTAAGGGTGTTTAATTCCGCCGGTGTGCTCCAAGTTTTATACGTCCCTTGCTTTTTTTACTTTACCCTTTTACCGTCAGACGAGCAGCGGTCTTCCGGAATTCTAGCATTTTGGATGAAGCTGGTTTGAGTTCGGCTTAATGAAATTGCAGGGCGGGAGATTCTCGGTTGTAATATGAGTAAAAAAGCAGCTGGATTACTCCACCGACGTTAAGTATTTGGTCGAGCGATCTGTAGAGTGTAGATCATAGTCAACAAAGCGATAGGAGATTTTGTTGGAACCGCGGTGATTCGATTCGAAGTAGGAGTAAAGGTTGAAAGAGCATCGAGACCCATACTTCCTCCGAGGGATTTTCTCATACATCCGCACACGTATGAGCGGCGATGGAGGAAAACTACACACGCATCTACTTTCGAGATTTTTACTTTCCATCACCCACGGTCATATATACCTAAGAAAAGTATTAGTTGCGGTTGAAATTCACTACTTTTGCTAATTTCAACGAATCTTCACATATTTTCTACCCTCTAGAATCCGACAAACAGGTTTTTTTTTTTTTTTTTAATGTCGGTCCGTCGGTCTGTCCGAAAAACTCGCGCGATGATCCCGGAAATTGCTCGATTGAATAATCTCAAATTTGGAGGAATTTACATTCGCATGATGGGAATGAAAAATTGCCATATCCCATTGAATTTCAACGTTAGCTTTTATCGGAAATAAATTGACTCTCAATTTTATATAGGGGAAGGTAGGGCAAAACGGACCGGGAGGGCAAAACGGACCGTAGGGCAAAACGGACCGAGAGGGCAAAACGGACCGCCTGAAAAATTTCTTCGGAATTATTATAAAAAATTTAATGATGCATCGTGAAGGTAACCCTCGAACTTAGTAACATTTTGAGGTAGGTCTAAGTCAATCTAGTCTAGACAATTATCCTTTCTAGTCGTTTGCGATGACTTGACTGAGTCTGACTCGACGTGATTGACTAAGACCTACCTCAAAATATTTCTAAGTTCGAGAGTTAACTTTACGATGCATCATTGAATTTTTTATAATAATTCAAAATAAATTTTTCAGGCGGTCCGTTTTGCCCTCTCGGTCCGTTTTGCCCTCCCGGTCCGTTTTGCCCTACCTTCCCCTATACCTGCTATTTTTTGGATACTTCCAAATCAAAGATAACGTTTCTTCGAGTTCAATTACTGTATTCTGTATTCAATACATGTTATTGTATATTTGGTTTGTGAGGTGATGAAAAGTTTCGCCAAAAAACACTTTCTTTATCGTCTTGTTTTGTACTATAGAATCAATAAAAATGATTAAATTATTTGTCCAAAATCATAACTGCCTTGTCCTGCTGTTATCCTTGTGTGGGAGAGGAAACGACGAGACAAAACGGTTCCGTTAAACGTCAGAATTTCGCAAGCTTTCATAATCCGTAAATTAATTAGCTACCCACCTTGCGGAAAATTACTTGAGGGAATACTACAGGAGGGCGACCGTCTCCATTCTCGCGGCATAATACAAAGCATAAAATACAAAGGCGATTCCTATATAAAAACAACCCTTCATTCAACTAATTTCCGGAATCTGAATTCAGTCGCTCCAATTAGCATTCACCTTTACCCTAAAGATACCCAGCTTTGCCCAACTTCTCTTTGGGTCACGATTACGGCTATAATCACTACATATTCTGCGCTAATTATATATCATTCCACGAATTTTCTATGCTATATAGGCCCATCTATACATATATACATATATCGCACCTTGGCGACGAAAGTGTCACAACTCAAAATATGTCATTCTTCGATACGGACAAATACAGAAAAATGAAGAGTTTGGAAAATCATCCCATTGATTTCTGGAGGAAACTATTCATGGCAAGCAATTAGTTGAATCCCTTTAGGATTACACGAATGAAAGTTCGGATTTGTTCGATTTTACTAGGGAGCCCTTGATGACCACAATTAAAGGTGCATTCGATTGTGTCACTTTTGCTTTTTCTTTATTTTTCCAAGCGACTTTGGCTACTACAGAAATGACATTTTGCTGGGTTGTAGAATCGAACCTTGCCAGTTTGAATATGGCATTATCTCAAAAACGCCATATTTTGAGTTGTGTCACTTTCGTCGCCAAGGTGCGATATGTCGATCAAGTATCTCTTACGGAGTGCAAGTTCCATCGGTTTATGCCCACTCAGATATTAGCCAGATTTTCTCATAAATCAGACGCACTTCTACTGGGATATAATGAACCTATATACCATAATGTCACAACACTGCCGATAGTGTGACACGCAATTGCGTGGTCGGATTAAGGGGTGCGATTCATGCCGCAATGGGGTAATATATGGAATACGAGCGAACCAATCATATCCGACCATGTAATAACTATGAATTATCCATAGGGGCGATTTCATTAGATGAAATCAGAAGACACAACGACTTGTATACGTGTGGTGTTATGGTAGCTAGGATACTTTGTTGGATTTATGGCTTGACACATGCAGTCAGGGTTGATTGTCGAATTATCAATAATTATAAAGATCGAATACCTAAACATATACTAATAACAAAATTCGTTTTCTATACGAATTTGTGATACGCAGATGTCTGCGCAGCCCTGCGTAATCACTAATCACTAACCAAGCCATAAGTAACTCGACGTATAAGTTCCATCGGGTGAATATTGCCCTCGGGTTATCTTCCTATTTTCAGGAACATGATATATCAGGAATGGAATCAGAAAGATATCGAATGTCGACAGAGTTTGGCGAGGACAAATACAAGTCTACGATTTCAACCGAAGATGGATACAGGAACGACAGAAACACATTAATCACTGAAGATGTCACTGATGGATAGATTCGCCGATTGACTGGATTTGAAAGTGGAAAAGTATTTCGATGATCGGATCACGAATTACGGTCTCAGGATATTTTATCTTAGTTTTTAACAAGCTAAACTTTTTCGGCCATGGTGCTAGATTATTATTGGATGATCAATATAATAATTGAAGACTTCTCTTATCGTTATTGATATAGGTGATCGCATATAAACTAAGTTGCATATGATATTCTATTTTCCATTTATCTTTCAACTATCATGTACCTACGACATGCAAATAGCTAACTAAAATTCCTCGTCCTTCAGACTCTAACGGGTATTATTGATTTTACACCATGTCTGCATAGTTGACATCATTTTATTGAAGCGGCTTGAAAATGTGTCGAAACATCAAATAAAGTAATGAAACCTCGTGTTACGGGCAGATATTATATTTATTTGGGTATAGTTACTTGTACTTAATACCTTTTTCTGGCGCCACAGTTAGCAGCCATATTATATATTATATATTGTAATTACCATTTTGACATAATATAATCGATTGGAATACGAGGAAAAAAATGTTCATTATTATACCAACCGAATCTCTTTGGGAGAATTTTTCGCCCGATGATAACAGACATGAGCCTCACGGTGGGTGAAGCTAATAATTCTAATTCTACGAATTTAATGAATACTAATCACAGCGAATGTAAATTCGCGAGGGTAAGGGATGCGATACAAAAATCCAGGACAGCTGGCTGGATTTTTTGAAAATTTAGTTTTTTTCTCGCTCGATAATTATTCTTCGAATGCATGCCTTCGTTGATGCGAATTATACGGATGTCGAATATTAAACTGAAAATCAAGGAGCGTATAGATTTATAGCGAAAGCTATTAAAACTCGGGCTGATATGATGTTCCAAAAATTGACTCCAGTGGTACTCGAAATATGGAATAACTGACAACAGGGCATTGATGAGAGGTATTTGCATATATGAGTCATAAAATTATACTCGACATATTCTCTCTCCAAGTTAATTACAAAATATTAACGTTTACTCGAATTTGAATCAACAAACAAGTACCTATGCCTGAGAGCGATTTTGTGGAAAATACCGCGCCTAAAATGTAGGCAAACGAGAAAAGCGTGCATTGAGCAGCTCAAACATCGATCACTTACAAGAAATAATTTACTCGAAACTATACGGTCTCGACAAATGTTTCCTCTGTATCGTATCGGCAAGGTTTCCTTTGAATCAAGTTTGCTTGTTCAAACTTTCGCTCCCACGTCTTTACAAATATGAATATCGACGTTACGTGATGGAGCTGTGACAAGGATAAAATCATTATAATTCCATGTGTTTATGGTTTTTCTTTAGTAATTAATATCTGCAGTATCTGATCATGCTAAAAATATCATAATTTCGAAACTGATAGCTAATTATAAAAATACTTGAAGCAGGAAGGTAAAAATACAAAACAAACAACAGAATGATATGAAAGCTCGTCGCGGTTTCAAAAGCTTCCGCAAATTTAGCGAATCTCTGACACAAGACGCCGTCTGCGTTCAAGTGGTATTCGCATCTAATTAAATGCACGAGAATTCCCTCCCACCCTTCTAACTGCAGATATACTGCAGTTCGAGCATTTTCGTTGAATTCATGATTGACGTATATACTATATGTGAATAGTTTATAGTCACCTACGCCATAAGACAATAGACCAGTTGAACGAACACAGAACCGTATGAGAAACGGAGAATTATGTCAGTCTGCAATGCAGAAAAATTTATCTCTACAGAATGGAACGTACAGTATCTACGTACCTATAATATATATATATGTATATATTATATAGGTATATATACGAATGGTTGCCAAGCTAAACACGTTACTCTAATATTGCTAGAGTAGCTTGATAATTTTATGAGAAATATTAATATACTGGTTTACAGCTTTCTGATTCTGTGCACAGACCCACATGTACCTAATAAAGTCTGGAGGATGACATATATACGTAATATGCGAGGTAATATGTATGAATATATGTATGTAGGTACGTTACGCACAAGATGTTCGTTTTGAGTGGGTTACATCGACTGGAAATCGCTTCCTTCGTATTAATGCCAAAAAATTTTGCAAGTTCGGGTTAGTCCATAATCTTCTGTTCCGAACGATTAAGAGCAATATGTCTATTAAACGGTCCATCACGCGATATGATAACCGTCTGGTTCTGTGTTTGCCTGGATTTTTGCCAGGTAACAAAAAGCAGTTCCTTAATTAAGATCATATAGTGATTTGGAACTCGATCGTGAGGCACATATATATAAATGTACATGTATATGTATGTGATACATGAACTTGAGATTACCCATTCATTAGAACGTGTAAGATTTAATTGGCACGATTACTCGGCAGGCAAACCTACGCACGTCATGGAAGCAAACCATGTTCACGCGTGTTGCCAAGAACATCTGGATCATATCGAGTCTAATCACAGAATATATAAAGAAATATCTTCATGATTGCTACGCGAGAACTCTGTCTAATAACCCGAGATTATAAAACTAGAGTTAGTTCGAGTGAAATGATGGAAATAATATTTGATAATAAAATTACCGCCTTTCGGTATACGGGGAAAAACGTGATTTCCACCTCGTGGTGAGCTATAGAGACTTCGTCTTTAATTAAGTTACACAATTAACTGTGAGCTTAGTGCACTCTATGTGGTCATAAATCAGGCTGAAATAAATACGCTTTGAATCGCGTATTACCCTTCCCCTTGAAACACTCTCTAGTGAGGCGATTTTCCACCGGATTTTCTCTTCTGCTTTTCACAGATGACCATGATCAGCTTCATTAACCGATCGCGTAACAAGTATTATATTGTTTACTTATAAATCAAGCTGCTTTAATATCATGGTTTAGTTTGAAATTCCATAAATAGTCAGATATCGAGTGTTTCTGTTAAACAGTTTATGACATTAACGTTTATCGCCATTGGCCGTTTATACTCCCGAACTTCGGTGGAGTAGCTCTCAAACAAACGATGTATACACAGAAGCTATGAGATAGGCGACGTTAAATAATGGCAATCGTAACTTCGCTTACGGGCAAGGCTCTCGGCAGTTGTTGACGTTCAAAGAGGTGAAATAGGAAAGGTATATAACATAACGCTGCTTGCATACATATATATGTACATAAGTGCTATATGGTACACAAACGCTTTAGGTAGTTCCCAAAATCCACAAATCTGTATGAAAAATAGATCTCTTAATTATTATTGCTCGATAAATCGTCGCCTTTATCTATTTGCTTTTAATTTCGGGATATCTATACGAGAATCAACACTATCCCACACCGCAGATATTCCTACGAAGTTATACACGCTCCAACGATTCCATAAATATTGATAATAATTTACAAAGAAATTGAGCAAAAGGTAAACGCGAATGAATTCGAATATTCGCAATAGATTCCAGCGATCGATCAGAATTACTTTCTCAATAAATTTTCGGACTCTTCTTCTCCTCCAGCTTCATGATATGGATTACTTCACAACACACGCCTTCCATCGTGCATAATCAGGTCCGATAGTGTAATAATCAAGCGGATGAGTTCGGATCGAGGGTTTATACAGCTACACGTCGTTTCTGATGCTACGATACCGATCGTTCCGCTGGACTTGGCTTAGCCAACCTCACCTCGGGGTTAACATGAGACCGCCGAGGTTGGAGGAAAATGATAGCTTCCTGGTTGATTTATTCACCCACTGCTATCATGAATCTCTACAAAACCCAAGCTTCTATGTGTACAGCACGTATTCATGTATCGGCAAACAAATAGCTCGCCTTTCTATCAACTGACGTATATAAAGCAATTCAGGCGTACTATTACATCGCAATTGACTGGGTGCTTGTCGACATTACCTTATTTTGAACATGGATTTTATCATTTTATATTATAACGACAAGACATCAAAATAGCTGTTTCACACTGATCAGAAATGTTACCGCGCATGTGGTGATAAGAGTAATGTATGAAAGTTTATTTGATGTTGTATTATATACTGCAAACATTTTTGATTACATGATCACAGATCTCATTCGAAATCGCCTACCCAAAATCTTCTTAAAGGATCTGCTGAAAGGAATACAATTACGATGAGCGTTTCGTGGCTCTTCTACCCTCACTAGCCGGGCTCAAATAGTCGAAGAAAATTGCCACCCCTCTTAGAAAAATCCCGGAGGACAAAGTTTGCCTCGTCGAAGCTTAGTATTTACACAGCCCGGTTGTTTGGACCGATTTTTCGATTAACGTATTCGAATCGTTCAACAATTTCGAGATTCTAGGTACACTATTTATCTTGTGTCACCACAGTCACTCATTGAACGAAACCTTGAGAATGAATCAGAACTAGTAATAGTAAGAAAATATGATCTGAAACGATATATAAACTGCTTCGTACCGCAATGCACTTTTGCAATGCATCGTCCAGGGTCAGGGATGAGAGGACACAGTATTTTCCCCTAAGGCTAGACTGTGACCCTGGGAGTTTCCCAAAACTTGCGGCTAAACTGCACAATTTCAGTTATTCAGTTTCCGTTGGACCTGTTTGCGGCTAACGTTTAGTCCGGAAGCGCAATTATGCTGGAAGAGCTTAGAGTGCTATTGCCAATGTATAGGTGCGTTTTCTGATCAATTACAGGGTTTTCAACAGCAATACAGATCAGATGAAAGCATCTAACAATTCGGTGAAATTCGATGAAATCTCCATGTCGATATAAAAATATTATTCATGACTTGTGCTGTCTGTAGATTTGCAGTTGAACATTTGACACGGTCTAAAATCAACGGTCATTCGTCGTCAATTCTTTTCACAGCAATGCAATGAAATCAATGAACAATTCAGCACTAGACCTGATTCCAGCAAGAATTACATACCCGGTTGGTTATTTGTATAGTCAAGAGGTTTGGTAGGATGTGATGATCAAAGGTACACTGCATGACATGCCAGCGTTGATTTTCATTATTCTTCAGCGCATTGGTGAACTGGTAGACATTTGTTCCTTCCCTTGTTACATGAGAAACAGAGGGAAATTCGATGTTACCAGTAGAGCTTATTTGCTACCACCCCACACAGCACACATGTCCGATAGATGTTCATAGGATATCCATAGGATCTATCGGATTTGTGTGCTGTGTGGGAGATGCCTATATCTGTGACCCTTTTGGCTGTCACCATTGATAACAATAAATTGATTGTAATTGAGTGGTGCAGCTGACTTTGCAAATGGGAGAGAATATATGTCAGACGATGTTGACAGTATAAAAGCAAAAAGGTGTTCCATTGGGGTTTTTTGTAATGCTAGGTACTTGCTGAGAGACGAAAATCGGGTTTAACGCGAAGCTGCTTAGCTTTCAAGGGAAATCACTCTGCGTTGCTGTAACTTACGCGGTATATACGGGTCGTAAAACACACAGCGTTCTTGACTGTGTGGATACTATGGCCAATCAGAGAGAGCTTTTTGCCTGCAGGAGAGTTTCAAATGATAGTATACCTAACCGGAAACTTGAGACCATTTGTTACTACGGTGAAATGGAAGAGAAAAAAGCTACACTAATTGAAGCGGACAGTTTACTCGCCATTAACCTTAGCTTTTCCTCAAGTCCACGATGTCGCTATTAAGCTCTCAGTGATTAATTTCGTTTAATTCTCACACTTTATGGTCGGTATTTTATTTTACGTGTAAATTCTGTTTCTCCGGGATTTAGTTTTTGGAAAATCGATCATACTAGACTTTCAGTTCTGGTATATAATTGAGAAAAATTTCAACATTTATTTATTTTTTTTTCAAAAGCTAGAAAACCGGTGCAGTCCGTTCGCCGAAACAATAAACCAGGAAATATTATAAGCAATCGCGAATATCCATGTTCTATACAATAATGCGAAGAATGGTTTCAACTCTTTTGATAATATCATCAACAATTATCTGCTAACGTGTGAATATGTAGAATTGTCGTTTCTCGGTTCGAGGCGAAACGAGTCATAAAAATGCAAATGAATTTTTGAAAAAATTTAAATGTATTCCCAATCCCATTTTTCTGGTAATTGGATCGAAAAAAATCCACCCAGATTATACGATGATATATCAGAACAAATTTTCGACTATACCTATTATGTACATTCATGCATCATCTTGTTTTTTTTTTCTTTTTTACTCTTTTCATTTTCTGAAGAAAGGGAAGGAAAGCGAATGTGAAAAGGGTACCCGTAATATGTCTCGACACAACGAGGCAAAACCTCCCTTCATGAGAATAGAGCCTTTCCAGTTCACAAAGAAAATCTACTTTTAACGACTCAACACTGGATTAAGTGATAAGAGCTCGAAACTCAAAACCGCTCTAAAATACGAGCTATGAAAGCAATCTGCAGCGCTGTAGTGCGATGAGGATCAGATAAGCAAAGTTTACTTATTCGCAAGATTCGCATAGTTCTACTCAACCATAGCTTTAGTACCTACAAGCATCTTTATCATTATTCATCGTTAATGCATGGTATTATTGAACTGTCAAGCGACACTCAAGCGTCTCGCGATATTGGTATAACAATGTTGTTAATGCATAATCGAAATTCATCTACCCTCGTTAATTAGCTTTCAGGAATATCTCGGAAAGTTTAAATTCCGCTTTGATGATCATGGAAATCCTCAAAGCAGGATTAATACTCTTCGAGAGCTAATCCATACGTGGGAATCCCAAGTGGTATATGTTCTAACCAGAGGTAATTGAGTCCGGGATAGTTTATTTTACTATTTTAAACCCCCGAGAGACAATTATTTTCACGACAACAGTTCAGGTCTCGCCACTTCAGGCACGTTTTTAATTTCGCTCTAGATTGTGTGATCGCCTGCAGTGCCAGTTAAAGTATCGAAGCAACGTTCCAAAGTAGTTTACCTTTGTCCACTGAACTCTCTCAAATCCGTATACTTGCAAGAGTATAATCGCCTGCTATAAAGCTGTCGATAAATTCCGCACAGACTGATTTCTTCACTCAACATCCTTTTTTTCTTTCATTAATTCATTTCCCATCGAGTAGTAGTAAGCCAATTTAACAATACCGACATTTTTCTAAAATAACTCGATCAAATACAGATATTGGATATTACCGTCATCAGCTTTCGACATCGGGTACTGTTCACTCTTTACCCAAAGGAGTTAGACCGGACATGACAGAACCTTTGTCCAGTCAAAGGGGACGCGCAAACAAAACCGACTAAATGTACAAAATAGGATCTGTCTTCTTCGAGTGTTGAAATCTCATTTCTATCGCAGTTATAACAATATGTCTTTTGCTGCATTGTTTGATCGATGTTAGAGCCGGTGAAGGATGTTAACTGTGGACTCTGTCCCATTCGATTATTTTAAATGACTTTAAAGTAAAAACTCGCCCGTGGTCTTCCATTTATCAAGTGGAATTAGGATTCTAACTAACTGGGTACGAAGTACGTACATCACCCCGAGTTTTAAAATTTTTTCGAAAACGCTACCCCAGACGGAAATATGTTTCTACGTGAAGCTAAGAAGATTTTCGCATATAGTATATCGTTGACTGTGGATGAAATTTTCTCATGTCTGAAACTCACAGGTACAACGGATTATATTCTCTGAGATTTAATATGCTACTCTTGTACATTTCTTTGTCATACCCTCACGTTAGCTACATTCATTTCTATTGTAGGTACCCTGCCGCTACACGCACGTCTGCTTCTCGGTTCATGTTATACCCACTTCCGGCAATATACCTATTTTTCATAACGCGAACATACGCAATATGTGGTAGATCTCTGCAGTACAAATATGAGATGATTAATCGCATTCAACTGCTGCGGGCAAACTGTATCGTATCTCTTTCATTCGCTTACCATTAATTCTGGGGGTCACTCAAAGACCCTAGATACGATCAATATAACATAAGAACTTTCATCCAAATGGACGATTTATTTTTTGGTCCATTGCGAATAATTTATCTCTTATATTTTTTGTGATCTTGTTTGGTGTGTTAGGATCTACTTAAATATTCTAAGGTGATGATATCAGAGACGTGACTACACTCCTCGAACCTTGTTCGGATTTTGCATGTATGCTTACCTATAACGGTTGAAAATTTCTCATTCGCCTTTCAGAATCTCTCTCAAACTTATCCGTAGATAAGTTTTATGGAAACGATGAAAAGTGGAAGATATTTTTCTCGCGTTGTTACCACGAGTCAAATAAATGTGGTTGTTTAGCATTTGATCCCCTCTTACAACTTGTTGCGCGAAGGGACGTTATAATCCGCGATATTTAATTCAAATAAACGAAAATACCTTTCCTACGAGTACACTGGCAACAGCAACGACAATGATAATGATAATGATCGTGAAATTAATTATAATTTTGATGTGATAGGTTTGACATAAAAATAGCCTCACTATAATTCCGTCAGAGAGATCTTCCGATTGAGGTTTTCGAGAATAGAGATGAAATGAGAATGAAGAAAAATCTGGCGAAAAGTTTGATTACCAGATCGATATACGTCCTGTAAGGGTCTGAAGGATCCAAAGTGTTCGAAACTGTTGAAACACGTCTGTTTAAAAGTTTGAAAGAAGTAAAACCGTTCCATCGTTTTGCACAAAGTCTCTGCAATAGATTTTCGTATTCATAAAACGCTTATCTTAAACCGCTCGAATTTTCAAGGATTTTGCAATCTCAGAAGAAAAGGATGGAACTTTCGTGCAAATAGTATACTTCATCGATTTATCAATTTCGACGTTCGACGTTCCTGTGCAGCGATGCTCTTCGGTATAATCGCATCTCATAATAATTCAAAGGCATTATACGATGAAAAATTTGTAAAAACTGAAAATTAATGAATTCCAAGCCAAGGGAAGACTCACATAACGTACGGGGGAAGCTGGGGCTCGGTTATTTCAACTCATCCCTCGACGAAGAGATGCTTGTAACCCGCGGCTAACGGCTTCAATAACCACTTCGGGTATCCTTTCCCAGATAAAAATAACGCGATAGCAAAATTCTTGACGGGGTTTGGGCTGATTTTATAAAATCTTAGTAGGTGTATTTGTAACGACTAACGATTTTTCTATAGAATAACTACATGCATCGCCTATTGGTGGATATTTTTATTTCTGCACAATCCATAATAGCAGTCAATATCCATTTAGAGTAAACGTTATTTACACATGCACGTACGTAGATCGAAAATCGAAGTTATCATGAATTCACCTTTTTCTATTGTCTGGCTTGGAGTCGTCGAAATGTGGACAATAATTGAACATGAGCGAGAAATGAGGCCTTTGTTTGAAAACGAGAAAATTTTTCAATTATTTTATGGTGTTACCTATTTCAAGTCAAATCTGCATCATCTGCATAACAATACAGTGATTATGCACGGTACCGCGGTGTAGTTGAATGAGGCAAGTGCCGCACAGCTTATAAAAGCTTTTGAAAAACTTGTTCTGTCCGATTGCTTGCCGATGTCAATTATTCGGGACTCTATATATTAATATAACGAGACGTTTGATCACCTATAGAATGAAATTTTTCAAACAAATTCAAGAATGTATATGAAGAATTATAATATCGGAGCGGAAATGGGCTCAGGAAAAAATTTCTCAACGCGAAACAAGACGAAGAGAAATATATGTAGGAATTTTCCTTGTAATATATCGCTTCTGACAACCCGCAAATGACTACTTCAACAAACTCCTGAAAAGAGGCGTCATGCATGGATCAGAGCAAAGTACATCGAGTTTAACGAGCATGTACATCATTGTTGAACGTGACAGTGCATTTTATATCCTCATATAGGAATCGGTGAAAGAAGGTGAGCTCGAATCCTTCTATTGTTGGAAAATAAGTGCTCAGAATATTGTTGTATGGAGTAAAACAATGCCAGTAGGTTCCCATTACATCGAGGCTGAAGGTTCACTTATATAGAACTTGATGTTTATTAATCATCTGATAACTTGGACCGAAATGACCATGAATTCCAGAGCTGGTGTTACTCTCGAGGAAATTATTCTTCGGTTAGGCTTCGCCCACTGTTTTAAGAGAGAAATATTCCGTGCTTGTTTGTATAAAATTAGCTAATCTTAACGCTGCACAAAGCATTAAGAATTCCACAACAATACATTTCTGGCTCATCCGCGCATCCTGCCACGGTACGTCTAGTAGCCCAGATTTCCATATTTTCATCTACACAAAGGTCGAGCAGTCGGGTTTCTGACATGAGAGGGATGCCTAGGTACAAAGCACTTGCGGAATGCTTCGGTGTAATAAGGACGACTTTTGGGGAAAACCTTTTACGTTTGGATAGGATCTGGTGGGAAGGTTGAAGTTGAATGAAGAAAAGAAAAAAGTACAGCGTCTTATAATGTACTTCTTGGCATGCCACCCTCAGGCTAATCTAAATGAAATCCGCCTACCGTCTCTGGGTCCCGAACTTTACAGGCCGAGATGTTGACAATTGAAAATTTGCTATACCTACCGTCAAATTTTCGAGTCCTTTCACTTACCTTTGATGTTATAACAGCTTTTTTTCTACCCAAGTTAAATTAACAAAATCACCAGACCTTCACTTATAGGAGTAGCAAAAAGCCGTCTGTGAGTTAGAAACTGTTTGATCGACAATATTTCAGGTAAAGCTATTATTTGAAAGACAAAAATTAATAACAATGTGAACAAATAACGTGCTTTACACAACTCGTTAATGGTTTTATTCGAGATTAATTGGCTGACGTGAAATAGGCAATTAAAATTAACCCAGTGCTCGTAATTACTAACAAGCTACTGGATCGCAAAACTTAAACCGTATACGCTGTTAACGAGAGTCATATATTAATGACAAAAATTCTTACACCTGGTTAATCACGCGGTTTGACCATAATTACGAGCGTTGGTTACACTGCTGGTGAAGTTAAGCTTAAATCACGGCTTTCATTCTGGTGGCTAATTAGCATTTGACAGGCGCACCCAGACTGGGTTGAGTTTGAGAAAATAATTTAATTACTTGTTTATTATCGTGCTGATAATCGCTTGTAGTTAAAGAGGCAAGAAATTTCACGAGATGCCTGATTACCTGCGGGCATGGATAAGGGCCAATTTATACCACAGTTTTCGACCTCTTCGGAAGTTGGCCGAAACCTCTTATTCCTCATCAAGTGTATCATGTTGGCAGAATTAAGTAATCAAGCACGAAAATTCCTTCCAGGTATTGCCAGTAAAGAAAGGCGGTTACCAAAGAAAAACGAAGAGGGATTTAACGAGGGTGCATTATTATGGGGGAAACTTCTACTGCGTAAGACCTCTATAAAATTTGGATTAATTCTCGTCGTGCGGTATAGAAGCTGGATTCGGATGTGTACCTGCAGAAACCCGGAAATTTGTTTTCAGCAAAATGCGCAGTGCAATCTTCCGATGGCATGATTAAAAAAAAAAAAAAAAAAAAAAAAACGCTTCAATAGCCGTACCTCAGCTCGTAAACATTTGAGTAATTTCATTGGCGCGAACCGTTTTTCGTATAACGGACTATCACGTAACAGGTTGCGTTAAAACATTACCAACAACGTATATACTATGTCGATACCTCCGCGGAATAACCGGCTATCTCAGAAGTTGCTTGAAAAAGCAGCTATCTCAGATTTTGCTTGAAAAAGCGGCTATCTCAGATTTTGCTCGAAAAAGCGGCTATCTTCAAATCATGCTAGCGAAATTTTGCGTCAAAAACGTAAAATTATGATTCAAAAGCTGAAAAAACAGGTTGGAGCAAAAGCCCAGACATTATAATGTCTGCTCCAACCTGTTTTTTCAGCTTTTGAATCATAATTTTACGTTTTTGACGCAAAATTTCGCTAGCATGATTTGAAGATAGCCGCTTTTTCGAGCAAAATCTGAGATAGCCGCTTTTTCAAGCGAAATCTGAGATAGCTGCTTTTTCAAGCAACTTCTGAGATAGCCGGTTATTCCGCGGAGGTATCGATGTATAATATCCTATACAGATACAACGTGTGGCATAGACCGCTGGCCACAAGCAGACAAAAACCAAGCTGATAAACTAATTATTCAACTTGCGTTCGGTTAATTGGATGCTCATTGCCAAATGTGTAATTAGTAGCCAGGGATAAAGTAGCACGTTGACAAGGTGAATTGACAACGTGCCAAAATTTGAAAATATCGTTTACAATTAACGTATCGAATTAATTCGGTGTATGCTGCAGCAAAGTGAAAACGGTTGTAGTTCATTTCGAATTTATGACTAATTAGATTTCCGAGTCGTTAACAGGAATTGCCTTTGACAATAAAAGAGGAAAGTGTATACCGTTGCAGTTGATCGTCCGATAAATTATTCGTCGAGGAAAATCGGCCGCAAACTGTAAGAATATTAGAAGATGTGGAAAAATTAGCGAGATTTGAAATCGCAAAAAGTCAGAAGAGTACGCTTGAGGTTTATTAACGAAAGATTAGAGGCATGGTTCGAATCTGAAAGACGACGAAGTAGTTCCTAGCAGGGATTCATATATCCTGGGGGCGCGTACCACGGACCAAATTAATTTGGGGTGAATTTCTACCATCCGACGAAAAATATCTCGACCAAATAAAATATCTAGACCACACACGATTCTCTGAACTATGTTAGAGTGCCTATTCCTGATAATTTCCGTAAATCCATAACACAGGATGTCGGGAACTCCAAGCGAAAGGAAGATTTAAAAAAAATCAATTCTTATTGTATACCTGGTATCTTTGAGCAAATTATCAAATTTCGAATTCTGTTATGACTGTCTTTCGTCCGGATCCTATATGCACCCTTGTATTGTTCGTGACCGATAGACACAATTTCGTTTCCATGTTAAGCTAGTTGGCAGGAGATAACCGCAGGGGGGTGATTCTCGTTCCAAATAACATTAAAAGGTATTTTTAATTCAGACGAAATACGGTTGAACGTAGAGATTATTAGATAGCCTCAGGGTTGATCTTTAAGCCTGGAGTTCCGACGCAAATTGAAAAGTTCCAAGCTTATTAGAAAATGATCGTGAAAAATTTCACCGAACTTTTTGGAAACATTACATAAAACCCAGAATTATTTTCCAAGTTAATGGAATTTCGGTTACAGAAGGTATTGTTCGTGGCAGCTTTCTGTTTTCTCACGCACAAATCGTGGATGAACTTGAATAACGACGAAATTAAGCCTCGCGCAGAAAGATATAAATTCACTAAAATTATACCCCGCGCTCACTCACTCGCTGTATAGTATCAGGCATTTTCCAACGCGAGGCAAAAATAGTTTTCCATACCAAAAAATAATCGCCAGGTTATCACAATAATTATAAAATTTTTTCAAACATTCAACCCTTAATCGTACAATTCCTATTCCATAAAACTTTTTCGAAGCACTCGGTAATTATTAATTGAAGAGTCCTCGACCTCAGACCCTTATGCTACTCATACCACCTGTTACTTCAATTTTTCAACAGCATATTAAAACGGTAAGTTCCTCATCGCAGGTATAAGGTATAACTAGATGCAATGTGCTCATAAGATGAGTTTTTTTTTTAGTATCGCTGTGAATAAATGATCAAGCGTTGTTTCACCTGCGTGTCTGCAGGATATTTCTCATCGCAGAGTGCAGTGATTAGCTTCTAAGAGATATCACAAGCGAATAAGTATGGAAGTTGTGGCAAGTGCCTCTGGAATCAGGATTTCTGTGATGTGTCACTTCCAGCGTATGGAACATGGAAGATGGGACGTCACTGCGAGAGGATAAAATACCCGTAACGTGACGGACGTCGAATTTCTTTTGCGTAAAATACGCACGTCAATTCCTGCAGACTCCAAGACAATAACAGAGGGGCGTCAACGGATCAGCGAAAAGACGGAAGCTTTCAGACTAAGGCTTCAATCACAAAGGGAAGGAAAAAAGTGAACTTTTAGAAGCCAGCTTTTTCCACACATTTATTACTTTTCTTGAGGAAAATGAAACCCACTTTGAGTCAGGTGCCAATATATGACGCATTCAGAGAATAAACGAACATATACACATCCGCCTGCAAATACACGTACCTACGTCACTATACCATCCAGTGGAAATGGTCTCACATCAGCAGTTCCTTCAAGTCATTTGATCCAATA
The DNA here is from genome assembly GCA_963992785.1 of Tenthredo livida. NCBI lineage: Eukaryota > Metazoa > Arthropoda > Insecta > Hymenoptera > Tenthredinidae > Tenthredo > Tenthredo livida. The sequence continues at coordinate 8,520,419 of OZ023066.1, read as the reverse complement.
TTGTATTGCACGTAGTTTAGGTATGCACTTGCATGGTCGTATATTTATCACGTAGCATATTTATGATTGACCCTATACGATGTGTTACGATCTCCGATAGATCGGTTTTTCTACTATTTTTCGCTCCTCTCTCGCCGAGTCTTTATGGCGCCTAGATGTTCCATTTCGTTTTTATGTCGAGTGGCTATCGACGCATGAAATAGTGTGATTGTGTGTAGGTACCTATGTATAGACGCGTATACATGCTTAAACATGGAAGTCGACGCATCTGCGTGGTAGATTTTGCCTCGTAAGTCTCTCGGGGGTAATTTTCTGCCAATTGGCATAACGAAACAGGCGCCTAGGATTGTATCGATAAAGAGATTAAACACATTTTATTGACGAACTATCGAGATGAGAATTCGGTAGGAAAATATTTTATTCCGAATTATACACCTATAGTAGAATGAAAAGAAAGTCATTCCCATTTTACTCCAGCATATGTATACCTACATATGTGTATTTAGCAGCGAGTATTTCCACCATTTCTTTATCTTTCACGACGTGAGAGACCTGCACGCACCCCACCTCGCACTTTTGATCTTTACAAACCTCCTACGAAGTGACAGATTCAATTCTGAGAATAACATGACGTACGGTTGAAACAGAGCAGGAATTTTTGTGAAAGCGAAGGTTACTCTAAAACGGAATATAGGTACGCGTCTCCGGTGTATATTATATTGAATAAAATCTTTCACCGTTGGGAAGGCTGACAGCTGTTCGTACTATATGAGGCAAAAGAAAACCCTAGCGAATTTAATTTGCATCGTATTGCTGCCTTGGTGATTTATACATTCCAATGGAGCCATAGAATTTGTCGTCGAACGGTACTCCCATAATCCTTCGGGATTTTCACAAAAATGGAATGGAAATATGATAAGAAATAAGGCTGACTTATCCGAATAAGAAAACCCAGGCTTTATCGCATTTGTCATACTTTTCACGTGTGCGAGGCTTACTTCTCGCATGAAAACAGGCTGTCTCTACATTTATGTGCAAATTTTCAATCAATCTGAGACCCAAATTTTATCTGCATTCGTTACAGGTCAAAGCGATACCAGAAAATGAAATTCCATTCGATTTCACGACGGAAATTACCGGGATAATAAACCGGAGTCGAGATCTGTTAAAATTTTGCGAGGTTTGAGTGGGAGTGACCTATAGAAGCCGAAACTGTTGGTGTAGCGGGACTTACGACCTTGGTAATATCTTTCTCGTGGTTTTTTGGGATCCTCATAATTCTAGAGTTCCTTTTATACACCGGCATCAACCCTCGCCAGAATTCTCACGGGTACCCCAGCATTTGACCGGAATAAATAAAAGAGAATAATTTCTGTATGTCGACGCGGTTAAGCAAATTGAAAAATTGAAGAAATAAATAACAAGCAGAGAGAGCGGAACAACGGGTTCACATTTCAGATCCTTAGTAGCACTGCGATGTCATCCTGCAGGTTAAAAAAAAAAGTTAAACCAAACCGCCCGGAGTAGGTAGGTACTACCGTTGTTACGCTCGCAACTTTAGCCAAATTTATTTACCCATCTCCGACTTGTTCTTTATCTGTCGTCGTATACTAGGGTTGAGATTCCTGCGGCACTCGTTTAGAATTAAGATCAATAAATGTTGGCAGCAGCTTTAGCTTCTTTTCAGTCTACTACCTACGGGACAATTCGTGTTACTACGAAAATACTCAAGTTTTATGTTTTACGGATTAGCCTCGCTCACGCATGGGATCTCTCGGCTCGTGGACCAAACTCCTTGCTTTGTCGAGGTAAATTGAATGTTCTCGTGAAAGGAACACCTGAGAATCCCTAAACTTCCTCGAACCTCGTGAGAAGAAGAGATACGAAAATAAAACACAACCCTAGAAGAACCTAGTAGGCTCAGGCGTCGATTAAGCTGTTCGATCGAAGGGTGCCGCAACCTTTTTGTATCGAGAAGAGGAGACGGTCGAATTAAGAGCAGCGAGGGAAACGTGTATACCCGTGTATGTACATTGTACATATGTATATAGACGCACATATATCCTACCGAATCCAATAAGGGATGAAGGAGTGTATCTTTAATTAGCGCTTGACAAATTTCCCGGGTGACGGAGGTATATGAACAAACAGAAGCCCTTTTTTCAGTTTTAGTAATTCGGGAAAAGGTGACATGAGACTCGCGGTATTCGCACGAGTCTATCACTTCCGCACGGAATGATTCACGTTCAAAAGAGAAACGAAGTTTGCAAAGATCTCTTACTATTCTTCACAGGAACCTGCGAGCTTGATTCGTCCGTTTTTTCAATTCGAGTGGAAAATAAAGGGTGCCATAGGTGATAGACGTAAGAATGCTAGGAAGTCACGCGCGTTGTCACCGCCTGCGGAATGTCAGATGCTGAGCCTGGGTCACCATAATAGGTATACCATACGTGAAGAAATTAATCTTCAGGACACGCTGGTATCGGGTATATTTCCTCGCTCGAACGTGTCTTCATTCTCCGGAATTACGGCACCAGCTATACGAATCAAAAATCAATCAATTAGGATACGTATAAATCGTGCGAAAATTTTATTTTATCTTTCAATGAGCTAAGAACCTTTCATATCGCTTTCACATCGCTTTTCAATCAATTTTTTTATACACTCTGTCTCTGTATGGTTGAAAATATAATCATCTATTAGACAAGAGAATTAAGCAGTCATTTTTTCACCCGTGAATTTAAAAGGGATGAAGGAATAAAATTGAAGCCTCAAGCTTGAAGAAGGGTTCTTGAGTCTAATAGAGCCTTCGACTAAAATTGTTTCGGAATACTCATATGATTTAATTTTCATATGCCTCGCGGTAAAACTCCAATAACACGAAGTATGTACTACAATAACGTACAATTTCCGGTACCCATCTTTCCGGATAGGTTTTACAGGATAATTTATATTGCGAGCGAAGAAAGACAAAGTTTTGCTCTCGAGTCTTCAGACGCAAAAGATTAAAACAAATTTCATTTTCCCGCAGTAAGATATGATTACCCCGACTGTTAGATTCTGTTATGACTTTACCCACCTGAATTTTCCGACCATAAGAGTTTCATTTTAGCATGCCTCAAAAATACTTCTAAATTATGGTAACTGTACTTTTACTACTGAACAATTTTTTCTCTGTCGCTTTCTCTATCGTCTTGGTCGATCGACAGACGTCTATAATGGTGCGGAATATGCGTAACCGAAACTAGTTACCGAAAAGCAGGAATTAATATCTGTCCAAATTATGAATAATAGCACTACAGACTTTTACTAAATCTTATTTGATACTGGCTTATTGTAAGCTTAATTGTAGCTTTATTGTCTTGGAGAACTAATTGGAAAAAAGTGTTATCCAATCAGGCATTCCTCTTCAAAATCAAGTCCGTTAAAAACACATCGAATTAAAAACCGTCGACTTGTCGGAATAGAAATGTAGCAATCAAGCACTATCCAATGATTCCACTTCTTGGAGCCTTCCGGAGTCTGCAGTACACTCTTAGCTCAAACTTGGAGCAATCATTCTTAACGGTTAAATTATTCGTACAATCGGGACGCAGCAGGATATTGAAAGAGAAAAGTTCAAGCGATGGTAGGTAATGTCCCATTTTTATCTTTTTTTTTTGTCATTTTATTTTGTGAAATTTTTTTTATCCCCTTTGCATTTACCCGAAGTTGTAGAAATACCTATAGGTAGCACTATAAGGCAAGTGACTTTTTTTTAGCGCATCCCACTTGTTGAGTATAACTCAAACCAGGTAGCCTGCAGCAAATAAATTATTTCGTTATAACGACTAGATTTATGTACCTTCATATTTATGTCGATCGTTTAATCGTTTAATAGTCTCGCCTCACGTTAACTATTGAACACATAAGCCGAGAAAATTGAAATTGCGAGGTGTGCGCGATAGAAAATCTTGATCAAAGCCCACGCCCGCGCCCGCGCCGTGAGCATTAATTCACCTGAATTCTCTATACGGTATTCATCAACAGTCAGAGTAAACGATTTAATTGAGTACGTGACATAAACGACGTATGCAGGTGACGCTGAAATTTGAATACTAATTGATCGTAAATTCGCTCAGCATTTCGGAAAGAGGAACGCCTTTCGACTTTCGTAAATGAGTATATTATATACCTATAAGGTTGCGCCTAGTAAATTTCAGCTCTTTTTATCCTATCTCATCTGGCACGATGACTATGCTTTGTTCAGATAAATTTACGCACGATATTTTCAGGCTAGCAATTTAGGGCCACCGTTTTTCTCTCGAAGAAAATAAATTGTGAAAAATGATGAAACATAAATTCACGCATCCCACCATTGTAAGTGGCGTCTTCGCAAGAGTCTGATGGCAGGTAAAAGAAGAAGATCCAAAATTTCATTTCATCTGGATTCTACGTTCATGCCCATCACCGACTCGCATTATTTCGTCTACACCGTCCATTATTTTCTCGTGAAGGATCCTTCACGAGTTTTCCAAACGCTTTATCAAGAGAATTACCTTATATCTTTTGCCCAGTTAAGAACTTGACGTCAATTTAAACTGCTCGAGGAATCATCTGTGTCATTTAAATTTGGCTTTTGCAGAGACCATTAATTTCTGATTAATTCCAAACATTTATCATTCATCACTAAATAGTGTGAAACGACTCCGGACAGTGTTAAATTTTCTGCAAAAATTCAGTCTCTAAATAAGATGTCCATACCATACCATTGTTTTGATTTTTTCTTCTTTCAGATTTATGTCATAGTAGAGCTAGATATTTAATTCAAGGGTCGTCGATTGGACGCAAAATTTATCCGCATTGTTCAGTTATGGAGGGAGAAATTCCTTGCGTTAATATCTAATGGCTCGTTACACCACGACATTGGAAGGAAATTCCGTGCTCGGAATCTTCGGACCGGAAGAAAATTTTATAAGCTGCTAATGGCATTTGCGTCACGATGAGATTTCACTGCTTCTTGGCTATCATTGTTTTCACTAACAAGAGAGATATAATCGGTACGGAATGAACATTCTTGCCTCTTGGCAGAGCACAACCCTTACTTGCAAGCTTACCGTTCAAAGTCGGTCAGAATTTGATAAAGCAGACTGAAATTACTTGTAAGGGAAATGCGGTTTCTATTCGTCAAGAGTAATTCAAAAAATCAATTTTCCTCAAACAACTTCTCAAGTGCAGGTACGGTAAATATCAGGTATTTTTACCATTTCTAATCAGTCAGAATTGCCATTGTTCAGTGACTCGGAATCAATCAACTGATTATCACCAATCAATATAAAAATTCTCGAAAGCTAAAATTTCGAAAAGTTGTACGTTTTGTCAACGGCAAATGTAATTTAAACTCAAGCATACACGTAGATATGATATTCACGTGTATATAGCGAAAGCAGGGATTTGAATTAGCCTTGACCATATAGAAGATCAAAAGCGGTGATAATTGGAGAGGTAATTAATTTAAATGATCAGTGCCTGCCGCGAATTCGAGCGATAGCACACTTTTTCGGCATTTGACGCCGTCGTAAAACTCAATTATAAAACTGAGCCTCAAATCCGCCGATAGGGATAATATCGAATGACATTCATTTGTTATTAGTCGTATTTAACTCAGACAATAAATTGTATCCTTTTTACCTCTGCTTTAATTCTTATTCCACAAACCACCCAAGGCTCATTTAAATCGCAAATGAGCCCTCGCGATATCCACCCCCGTAGATCCCATCACTTGCCTACGTAATTATACGCCGTTTGTTCCGTATTTAAATGAGACATACGTTTGTCCACGTCTCATGTTCAAAGTTTAGAAGAGAGAAAATCGAGCGACGAGAGCAGTGAAATTTATTGATCTATAATAAACCATTCACCCTCCTGGTCATATTTTCTCCACCTTTTTTTTTTTATCGTAACGTATCGTTTGATTTATATCATTTTTCATTCTTCGTTGCGTGAATTGGATATCTATTTTAAATTCTCTGGAAATATTGAAGGCTGAAAAGATGGACCTCGTCAGTACATTGCGAAAATTCGAAAAATTCAAACTCTGGATACAGAGCAGCGGAGAAATTTCTGAACTGCAGTAATGGAGGACGAATCTGTTTCGAGGCTCAGTATCAAAAAGCAAATATAAAAATATTATGTGTGCAACTGATTTTCAATGTATAACTTAAATTTTCACTTTGGTCTTTGTCGGATTAAAAACAAACTTCCATATGTTATACTTGCTGCTAATCTGCGGATATAAGGAGAAATCTGAAAAATGCCAAACAATTTCCATTCGAACAAACGTACAATGCACACAACGTATTTTCCGCTTTCGAATTAGCTAATGTACGTCGGGACAGAATACATATAGTTACGTAATCCGATTATACGGGAATAAATGAGTTTAAGTTTATACACTGCTAATTTACGAAAATAAAATCATTTGGGTCGCTTTGCAACTTTATTATATATACAAATTAAATCCAGCATTGTTTGCTCCTGTCGACTGCAACGACAAGGTGTAAATTACTAGCTCGTTAATCCTTGACTAATTATCTGTGATTATTTTCCTGCTTACGAAGGTTTTCTTCCAAATTGTCTCTAGATCGGGAAAAATTTTTAGACGATAAACGACGTATTTCGAGTTTTACTTGCACTGCGCCAACAGACAATCGATCTACCGACCATTGTGGCAAACCCCGGTAAAGAATTTTTTAATATGTTCCCGGAGCCAACGACACTCAGATATTAATTTCGACGGGATCAAAGGGGTAGAGATTGCCATCGTTTACGCGTTGGATGTTGTGTTCAGCAAAAGTTAGTTTTCTCTTTCAACGATAGGGACCTGAACTCTCAGAGCTTTGTCAGCGGTCGCGCAAGCGTCTGTACGTAATTATTGATTATGAGTATATCAAGTACTCAGCATAACCCAGTTACCCACTTAATCTCGACTTTCGTTTTGCTTAACTCCCTAGCTTTCCTGCCTCTCCATCAAATATTATGTTCGAGATGTTGGAAATACTGCGAAGAACAACGGAACTTTCTAATTGCACAAAATAAGCAAAGTTCATAAAAATCAGCCGAAAATTTTCATCACGATGGACCACCATGGCCTCGGCATTAGCTGGTTCAATATCTTCAATTAATAATTTGTGAATCTATGTATCTGGAATAGGGAATAATTTACATCATCAATGGAAGCCTCTCCACAGTTCGGGAAAATTAAATGGTATTAAATTTCACGTGGTACATCTAACGGATTCTCTTTGGAAGTTACAACATTAGAGTCGCGTGATCCTTGATCCTGAAATCACTTCAACTGATAGATCTTGACAGATGCTCCTGCGATTCGTTGACCTCGAAAGGTAGCCAGGCTGAAAGGGATGAATCCATAAACGAGTAGATACGAATTCTGGCATGACTTCAAGGAAGCTGGATATGTGTGATTTAAAGTGCTTGCTGAATATATAGGTAATAGCATCCAGACTCTGACTACATCCACACCTTCTGATGTAATCATGACATACACACGGAGGGATATAACGGTGGAAATCGCACGCTAGGATTTCACTCTACGCTTCGGATATCGAGATTCTTGCTCGGGGTCTTGTCGCGTGTAAATTGACAACTAAGGAGAAGGTGTGAGGCACACGTTGGTCTTATTTTTTCTCATTTTTTTCCCCCAATTTCCCATAGCTTATCTTGTACCCAGTTGAAGCTGGATGACATGAGATTCCAGTATTTTACCGATATATTAATTTTAGTCATACTTTTTTCGGATTTTATACAGGATCACGAACCGTGTGTCTGCTAGTAAAATAAGTGATTGTAATCGTTGAGTAAATACAGGTGAAAAAATATTGAATCGTTGATTGAGACCTTTCAAAGTCATGAAATGAAGAAAAAATCATAAATCACATTTCGAAATAGTTTTCGGTGATAAAGTAAAGCACTGCGTAGTTTTGGTGCTTCTGGTATTGTTTAACGACAACGACGCAACGGATCTCCCTCGTGCATATTAATACTATGGATTAGCCGTATTGGGCCTGTCCCTAATTAATGCAAAGACAACAGAGGGGATAATCGCATACGTCAGTATTCGGTCAAAGCGTTGAAATCATTGCCGCATCGTCGCAAAGGGATTGCGATTGTTCCCTTACCACAAAGTGGTCACGGTGAGCCGATTTGTGTGGGTAGACGAAATTACATTTGACGGAAGACGAAAATTGCCGAAACAATCTAACAATAAGAGGATGCTGCGGGTCAGTCATGTGCAATCGGTTGAATTTTACATGTGATAAAACAGTGATACACGAATTCATAGAATCACAATCAGGTATAACATGTCTAAAAATACAAATCAGTATTCATTTGATATTTGCTGGTATAACTGCATGGATGCATGGCATCTATCTCCAATAAAATTGGATCTCGAATATCACCCAGTGATGATAAAAATATATCAAAAAGCAATAAGTCTGTAAATCGAGCAATATAGTACGAGTCCTATATATTTTGGAACACGGCGTATAATCAATCGAGCGAATTAAACGAATTGGATAAGTCGCGAGTGCAGGGTGAGATCGCTCGACTGAAAAAAGTAAGGCCAAAATAAGATGCCACCTGGTCTACCGAATTGGTGGCGATCGATTGTTTCTAATTCCCAATTCGGTTGGCTGGTAGATCGGACCTCCACACCCTCTATCTTACTCTAAGCTACTTAACGTGCCCTTTACTGTCCTCTTTTACCCTAGGCTGTCATCCTGTGACTTGGGTGAGACACCTTTGGAGTGAAGGTCCCTGCTCCCGTGTGCTCTGTACACAATGAACAATGTCTGCATAACCAGCGTGATAGCGAGATTTCTCGAATCCCTCTGTATTTAACGATACGATACAATACAATCCTTCCTAATTCACGAGGGAGATAGACATCGATAGACGCTTTATGACAAAATCAAAAATTGGAGTAAAAATGAGTTTTAGACATAGTTAAGCTATACCTAAGTATGTCATCCCAGTTTCGGAATCGAAAGAGAGCCTCTTGTAACTTTTCTCTTCAGTCAATCCCACGAATACCATTCCTTTTGCATCGTGAAATGGCAAGTTCGTGAATTCAATGAATGTTAAATTTCCAAGTCGGATTTTTCCCCATGTGTCGTGGCCAGCAAATCTCGTGGTCTAGCATTCGTTTCGACATCGTAAAAGTCAGAGTATGCAAAAATTCTTCGATTACCTTCTGACTTCCAGCTTGAATGGTGAAACACTGGCACGGGATGCACGGCAGGAAGTGAGGTTCGCCCTAGAATTTCCGCACACTTGAAACTGACAGGAGTGTTTGATTATCTGAACAACGGTAGTGCACTGTATGTAGCACTGTATGTATGTACCTCTGCAAATATATGGCTGTTGCTGGCGAACGTCGTATTTTGCCAACCTTCTGGGTATTTCCATCCACGTTTCCATCCCATTATGTTCTTCACGAGGATAGCTATCACGAAGAATCTATAATGCTGCAGGCGACGACACGTCGTATAGGAAATTGCAAGTGCCTGCATTTCCTCCAGAGCACATTTTAATCGAGTTTAATTACAAGCAGGAACTATGCTAGACTGCTATAGTTTTAAAATGAGTCTAAACTTCCAACGTCAAGCTCAAACGCACTGCTTCCGGACCCGGCTATGCCTTGGTCTTTCTTTATCGAAGTAGAAAAGATAATCAAAGCTATATCATGAACATTCTTAATTGCTCGACCTGGAAATATCTATCAACGAATATCATAGGCGGAAAAAGACGCGATTTCTTAAACCTAGAGTTTCGGTTTCTGATAAGAGGGAGAGGCAGAATTTTTGAAAGCCAAAAACAGGAAGCACAGGAATCGTAATTATCATAGCTGGCAAAATTGTAAAAGTAGCCAAGTCAGGAATGAATAGAAAGATGTGTTCTGTGTGTGTATCCTCTGTTTAACAAAAAATCTCTGGTTTTCGAGCATACATTACCGGCTCTCAGTCCCACATCGACGGTGATGGTCCGAATGTTGGTACGATGAGATGTTGGTAAAACATTGACACAGATAAGGATAAAGCAAAAAAGAATTTCACACTAAAACAGGCACAGGCTTAACGAATGTTCTCAAAAATGTGTGCCAAGGTTGGAGAGAGAGATGTTCGAGGGGTTGGACCGCGGGGACAACATTCCCATCTCGATTTAAGGGTCAAATGTATTCATCCCAAAGCACCGGTGGTCCTACTCTTCAATGGCCGTTGCTTTCACTGGTCGTCTGTCACCTAACGCTTCCCATTTGTTGCGGCTTCTTGATATTAACAAGACTTGAACAGGATGGAAAATGCCAGATGTGTACCGTGCAATGAAATTATTCACAATGCAGCTCAATACTGATTGAACTATTCTAATTCCTTTGTGAAATAGTTATAGGAGTCATATTCAGAGATTGGTAAGCATATTTCTGACTCCAAACGCCGCACCCTGTCGAAGTAAGCTAATTATTTTTCACCATGTAAAAGTTATAGTTGATAGCCTAGATTTTTTCGCATGCATCAGTTTTCTGTGGACTTTCTTATCCACGAGGCACAGAAATAACATGATACAACGCTATACGTTCATAGGGCAGATCACTGATCTTTGATCTTCGTACTCTTTGTACAAGCAGATAGACGGACTGATGATGATGCGGCATCTTATATTTTAGTCGATATGTTGGAGTCAGGTCGTAGATTACGTCGGGGTGCCCGGATATCTTGATGGACAGAATCGATGGGTCAGTCCTGGTTCCCAAATATCGCTCGCTTTGCCCTCATCATCTTACGTCTACCAATCTTCCCATCCCACTTCATCAACTCAAGTCGGCAGCATGGAAATACATCTCGTCAGGGCATCAACACCATTAACTTGCCAAGTATTGCAAATGTGTACACGTTATCGTAACTTGAGTGAAATGGACTGATTAACTACCCTGTATGATTCCTCGGTGTAATTCCAGAATCTGTAATCTCTTTTCTAGCGGTATAAAGCGAATCGAAATTTGGGTGGTATGCTAATTAATTTTTCAATTTCATTTGACCATCAAAAGTAAATGGTTCAAGGTATGCCTTAGGTAATTAATCTGTACTTTCAACTTCTTTCAATTATCTGTGTTTCCCAAGGGTGTAATCAGTCTTGAAATGCGGTGAAATGATCCGAAATGATTTCTGATCTTCTGGATTTTTTTGAAATCTCAAAATATGCGGTATACACAAGAACTGATTATCGGTGAACTCTTCGTTTTATGGTATAAGGAGTCGCGGTCCCTACGAAGTATGAGCTTAGCTAAGTCATTACGAGTAATTAGCCATCCCCGCAACTTCCAACGGAAGTTTGTTCCATGTTTTGGTGATGCCTTAAACTCGGGTTCCTTCGTTACCTGGAAATTGTAGCAGTTCCAAACAAGTGGAATGGTTAAGCCCATTCTGACAATGAAAACAAATGAAGAATTGGAGCATCAGGCAATTATCATAAAATTAAAAAAAAAAAGAAAACATTACCAACTAATCGTGATTATTTGAAAAGTGTTCACCATCAGCGTAGTAATTTAATTTTACCCTAGTGGAAACTATGCGGCAGTTATTGGAAAAGTTTACTATTCAGTTGCAGCGCTTGGCTCGGTAGTATGTCTAATGAATTCAGTATTCGAATGCAGCTAGCATGCACAAAGATCTGGAAGAATGGAAAATAAAAATCATCATTCGGGTATAGCCTTATATAGGTGTTCGCGTGATAAATGGATTACGATCACAATGTTCCCAAGAGTATAGTGGCTGCTTGATTTCGTGAAAGTACGTATCCTATCTGACTCTTCACTCTGTGTTGTCGCTTGCTTCTGACTATACAGTATAAGATAGACCAACTTTGACGTAAGTTAACTTAATTTGCCTAACTGAATAGACAACATCATAATAAATGTATAAATTGAATGGGAAATTATGACTAGCAGGACATTTGATATAATGAATTTTAATACGAGGAGAAATGGTCATATATTACATGAGAAGCACGACGTCCACCACCTCGTCATGTACCCCACTCATATTCCAACCCACTGTAATTCTTTCACCATATATATACCTATATGCAAGATCGAATAACACACTAATGAAAAGTAAAGAAACTTAGATATTAACTGAATATTTTCACCAGGGTCTTGCGTGAGTTAAACTCACTATATTTATTTTATATAGTAGACATTTAGGTGCAGTTGTAGGGTACTTTTATTTCACATATGAAACTATGACGTGGATGCAAGGACTGTAATTCATGCCCTCAAATTTATTAGGAACTACCATGAACCCACCCCACTTTCCATCGCCGATTGGATTGTTTGATTTACGAACGGCCAACTTTTTAAAAGATCAGTGAGAACCTGAAATAAAAACCACGTAGATCAGAGCTCTGCTAATATGAAACGTACCGTTTATACGCACTCCAGTGCATCGCGGACCGTCCAACTTACCACAAATCGTTCTCCAAGGATCAACAATTGATTGACGACTAAATCAAGTGTGAAAAAGAGTAACCCCATCCCTGCTTTCACGCCTCGCCAATTTGGTCACAATATCATACTATACTCCATTCTCAATTACCGCAAGCTGTGCAGACTCCCGCTAGCATTGCCGTTGTTCGACGTGCCAACTAAACCGTTCCTTGTGGAATTTGTAGGCATTCGAACTGCGCTGAAAGCGAATATAATCGTAGGGAATGTTTGGAGAGTGGTTTCTTATTGGCGCTGGTTCCGGTTTTGTTGCTGATTCTGATTCTGGCTCTCGTTCTAGTTCTGGTTCAGAAGGTGGAGACCTCGATGGTGGGATCGCTGGTAATTCTGGTTGTATTGGTTGCGGACTTGAAGATGAAGGTTCATCTTCAGTTGAGTTATCATCATCGTAATCCCACAGTCAGGAACAGAAAAAAACTATCCTGCCATGAGGTCGAAGAATTTCGACTCGGCGTGGTAGGGCCTAAATCCTAATAAAGGCAAGGGAGACATTTCATATGGTTATTAATTTTTGTTTTTTTCTCCGCTCAGCTTGTCATGATTTCCAACGGATGGTCTTCATATTCTATACTATTATAATATCATGAAATATCCTGATTCAATTCAATATGAAACGTTGGGACGATTAATGGTGATGGCATCCCATTCGATTATGAGAACGTTAAACTGTGTTACGTATACCAGGAGGCTTCAGAGAGTGGTGTGCCTCATTGTTATTCACAGCACTTTTCATCCTTTGCCGAAGCTCAATATCGTAAACATTCCAACCTGGAAACCAGTAAACTCCATTACTCACCCTATAAGTTTATCGAATCGACGTACTCACCTTTAGATCGTTGATATTTTGAGCCCACCTTCATCGCCATTAGGATTAACAGAGGCAGAAATATATCAGCACATTGTCTCGCATCCTTTTGATTAATTCAAATGGTGAGTTAATGCCTATTCACGGCTGCTAAGCTGTGCACAGAAAATGATTTCTATGAATTTCTGTACCTGGAAGAAAAGAAGTCTACGATTTGGACTTAGAAGTATTTTTAAATTGAGGGAAATTCAACTCGAGACTATTGGCCAAGAGTGCTCACCTATAACAATCGCATGCCCGATAGTGATCCGAAATAATCAGAAGTGTGAAATCCATAGAAATTCAATTGTTTTATTTTCAAGGATGAAATTAAATAGAATAACAAATTCTAGCTCGGTTTCACGCGTCCGAGGTGATGAATAAATCATGTTCCAACCGTGAAATTGATCCACATCATCTAGTGACACTCAATAACCATATTCGCTGATAACTGAGAGAGTGGTGGGTAGGTAACATTCGTCCAATGTTTGCATTTACTTTGATTCCAAGGTACGCGAATCATATGCTGCTTTCTGTGAATTCTCGGTATAAGCATTGCTCGCAAACATTCGCTTTGGGCCGAGGCGTCAAGCTTCGCATTGATCAACTTTATAACTGTACGCAAGCTGATGGCAACGGTGTTCAACGTTTGCGTACATTAGCAACAATTTCACGGTAACCAGGCAGAAATCTAGTCTTGGAAAAGTCGCAATTTCCGAGATGGACGATCATTCCTAATGCGACGATACAGGTCCGTCCTAACAAAACGACGTCAAACAGTAAAAGGAATGTGTTTTTACCCCACTTACCGTGTAAATGAGAAATTAAGTTGAAGTATTGCAAGAAAATCGTAAAATTCTTGACAGACAAGCACTGATGTAGCGTTGCTCAACTTAATTACAAGCTTATTAAACTTTCTTAACTATATGTACCGTAGGTAGGCACTCTTCTACCTGCCTGTTTGTTCGTCCATTAGTGACTAACATGGCTAACTACAAAGGGTAGAATAATGTATAGTGAATTTTGCGTCTAATGGTTACAGTAAGTATTTGATTAACTGTAACTCTATTCGGAACGGTTGCTGTGAGTTCATATGGCAGTTTACATGACATACAAAATAAAGTATATAACTTGATAAAACCATACTGTTGAACGCATTTCATAATTCACTAATATTACTTTCTCCAAGAATTTAGCCACTTTATCTGACACGTAGGTACTCATTTATGACAATAATCAAACTTGTACATCGGTATATGTTTCTAACAGCCTTTTCTACAGATCTGATCTCGGTGTGTTAATTAGAGATAAGTGGTAATCGAGACTGATGTCAACAGTGTCCATGCCACCTGGTTATCTGATCTCCGTTGTAGCTTGCCCTCAAGCTTCCAAAGCCTGCATTACCTGTTCCGTCTCAAGATTTGAAATCAAATACAGTATTATCTTGTATTTCGCAGCACTCTGGTTCATATTCTGTAGCAGCACGGGTCGGGGTATCTTCTTGACGTTCGATAATTACCGACAACGTTAGAGGCAGGCAAATAGCTCGCTCCAAATAATTGGTGAAACATTGCCGTAGGTACTATATCTCCTCGATTATTTCACTAGTGTTAGAGTATAGTGACCTGTGTGTCTGAAGCCTATTGAATTTTCATACGCACATAAATTACACATTTTAACCAAGCCTTGAATGATAAGAATTACTTGCAATAGCTGATTCAGTTATACTTTTCCTTCAAATTTCACAAGCTTGAAGAAGAACTAAAAAAGTCGTGCTGATGTGGCGTGGCTGTTATTTTATAAAACGAATCTATGCAATTGAGAGAAAGTCTTCATTCAACACACCAGAGAGAGACCAATCGTGCTATATCGTACAATAGCGAAAAAAAACATGGAACACCTTGAATGATAACATGTAAGTAAATACTGCATGAGGTATTTATTTTACGAAAGAAAACATCAATGCGTATTTTTTGGGAATCATAATTTCGCATATAAAAGGAAGTGGCATGGTGCAAACTTCCTCGGTGGAGCGATCGATGGCGAAGTCTGATACGCGAATTCCTTCACACTGTTGGTCCGTAAGGTCTGTGGTACCACTAGCCCACTTTTCAAAAGACAAAAGGCAAAAGATCACCTAAGCTACAAACCGATCAGATACAAACACCCAACATCATTATTCTGCTATTCATTCATTTCTATCTAGCGACGGTAATCTTTTTTACTTTTTACTAGTGTAAGGAATCATGAAATTACTACAATTCTAGTATTTGGTACATAGGAGCAAGTCGCTTTCAATGTATGAATGAGTTAATGTTACCACCATTGTTGTCATTTCTACTGCAAAAGAGTGTTGTCCATATACCAGCTGCTCAACATAGTAAATTCAACAGCACATTTTTTTTCTGTGCAAACGGTGAAAGCCGACATAGAAGTTAAAATTGCTGCCATCGGCGAAGCTTTCCGCGTATCTGATTGTAACATCCTATTGTCGTCGGTCTTCAGGTAAAGCAAGCTCTGCATCTTCGCCTTCGCATTTCAGTCGAGCATCGTTTCAATTCAGGTTTGAAGTGTAGTTTGTAAGCGCGCGAGATACTTCGAACTTGGTGACAGTCACTTGGAATATTGGGACAGTTGTTTGCTTCTTGAGTTGGACGCCGTGACTGATTCCGCGTTGGTGAATACAGGGATGGCCGAGAATTGGATGTTGGTGAATTAGGAACTTCGAAAGATCCAAGTCTCCATGAGTCAATTGGTTGAAGGCTAGGGTCCACAATAACCCGAACTGATCTTAGCGGTTCTGGTTCATTGCGAGCTGGCTTCAAAACATTTGGGCGTTCGACCCAGAAGAATCGGTGTCACCGTCCTTTAGATCAACTGGGTTTAATCGAGAGTTTGGCTGATCACCAATCGTCTAACCGAGCATCTAACTCATCCTAAAATATTCCCCACGGGTCTAGCTCAAGAATCTCTATCTCTTCTATTGAATCGATATATGCGTGTGGTCCAATACTGTCAAGTTCATCGGCAATTATTAAGATGAGGTCGGTGAAGTCGAAAAAAAATGTATAACTAATTCAAGAGTACCCGTTGAATTGTCATCTGATTCAGGAGGTATCTGCGGATCGGTGTTCGGTTTACAGGGTTTTAAATAATTTATAATTAATTGAAGAGGATTTACTTGACATCTACATGGTTCAAGAGATTCCGGCGTTTCGGCGGCCGGTTTAAAGGGGTTTAAATAATCTAGAATTAACACAAAAGGATTCTGTGGATTATCAACTGGTACAATAGGTGTCGTACCGGGTGGTTCGGTAGCCGGTTTCAATTTCAAATAATCTAAAACAAGCACAAAAGGATTTTGTGAATTGTCAACTGGTACGGAAGGTGTCGTGATACGTGCTTCGGTGGCTGGTTTGAAAGGGTTCGAAAGATCTAGAACTGATATGAGAGAATTTTGTGTATTGTCAGCTGGTGCTGGAGGTGTCGTAACACGTCTCTCGGCGGCAGGTGGTGCAGTGACTGTGGTTCAGTGACCGGTCCAAAGGAGTTATAAAAATCAAGAACTGCTACAAGAGAGTTGTGCAGCTTTTTCTTTTGTGGCACTTCTGAAGACGCAATTCTCATAAGACTAGACTGGAATCTAGCAGAACAAAAAAACAAGCAATGATTCAAGCTGATTTGATTGAAGATGACGGTTTATTTCCGGTTCAATGATAGGAAATTCGGAGTCAAGTTCTGATTACGGGTCATCTGGTCTCATCGACATCTGACAGAGCGTCCGGAATTCTTTGATCAAGCATTGGGCGATAGGAAATCGTTAGTACCTATAACTAATTCATTATTGGAATTGTGCTCACTACTATCTGGTAAGGGATAGTCCACCGCATTGCCGCGGTTACTAGTTAAAGGGTTACTCAATTTGAGGGAAAATTCAGACCAGGGACCGTTTTGTTCGTTACGATCTATTGTCCTCTCGTGGGTATCATCTTGTTCATGTAATTTTGCTCATGCCATTGATCTGTTGAATACCGGGACAATCTCAGGATGCGGAACGTTGTAGTACTCTCTAAATATGAATCAGTGAAAATTTCACTAATTCAATCAGTGATTTAGCTTCTCACTGCAGAATCAGTCATTTCGGTCAACATACACTGCATAATTTGTTGATTTTTTCAGAACAGTGAATTGCGACTGACAAACCAGTGCGTTCATGTACTGTTTGGCCAGTGATTCTTTATTTGCACTGATCCAGCAGTGTATTACGGTTACGACCATCCCGCGCATTCTTACTGTACGTGCGTCTCGGTGCGTCGTTGGCAGAATAAAAGCAAATTTTTACCGTCAAGTGCAGTCTATAGATGATAAAGTAGGTTATTTTTTACAACTAAGACATGCTGAATAACTGAATAATAAGTTATTATGTCTGAAAATCTTGATCTTCCGAAATATCAGTCTCAATCGGATTTTTCATGGAAACTGATGGAGGTTATGTTTACTCAGGATGTTCTTCATGTGCGCTGTATTATCTATGAGGCCGTGGTTACATGGCTGTTATCACTCTATTTCTCATGTATGTATTACTTATTTTCTTATGTATGTATTACTCATTACAAGAATGTATAATATATAATCTTTTCAATGTGCAGCAACTTCTGTATTGCTTGTAGGTATTACCTATATTTATCACCCCTGTATTCTGCAGAAAAACTCACTGCTCGATCAGTAAGAACGTGCTTTTCGAAATCACTGATCCCACCAGTGAGCTAATTTCACCGGTTGAATCAGTAGTTTGTCACTGATTACCAGTGGTATACTTATAACTGTGACTACCAGTGACTATTAACTGAGAACCAGTGAATTTTCACTGATTCATATTTAGAGAGTACCAAACTCTTGATATCACAATCTCGTCTCGACTGCTGTGAATTTATTATGAGCGTGCATGATACGTTACAATTGACAGATTTTCTGTGATTGAAATAGGCACAACACACTTACCACACAGATATGTAGCCCAAAATGAAAGAAAATAACACTATGGGCTACGCTTCTCGTGCCAAATGCCTAATTGATCATCCGCGAAATTGATCGGGCCGCCAAATAAAATTTGATAATCACTGATCAGGAGTATGGGCGTAAAGCCAGACATCGATAATGTGTGTGGAGCACTGTAATTTTTTGAAAGCTGATACGCACATTAGCTATTTATATGGTTATTTCTAATATGAGCCGATCGAGTGTGCTGTGTCATAGGAGAACGAGTGGGAATTTATCGCTCGAGCGCAAAAATGCTCAAAAAGTAAACTTCAAGAAGTGAAATATTTTTTACTGAGAACGCAGCTCGGTGCTAATGGTATCACCTAAATCGAAGTGGCTCGTGTAATGAAGAAGGATAAACATCGAGAAGAAAGAGGATAAAATAAAGAGACAGTTGATGGTATACCACGTTTCCAGATTGATTTGCAGACCCTATGTTCACCCGAAAGCTTTTTCTGGCCAACGAAATAAATTAAGCAAGGGACGACGGACGTTAGCCATCACAAGCTGCACTAGACTCGGACGAATAACGATATCCTTGTAGTAGGACATAATCGATCTCGCGATAGTGTTAACGGAATTTTAAAACAGCGATGAAATAAATCTTCACCGCGCGCTTTGATCGCGGCAATAACTATCAATCTTACTTTACGATTGAACTACGATAAAACTAGACACTCAGACGATTTTAACAATGACTGATACTGACTGGTTACCATACGCTCTATATAGGGTTGGAGAGGAAGTTTATTTGCTGTTTTTCTTTTACTAACCAGAAAAAGTTTCAAGTAACTCCTCAACACTTCGAAGCCATGACCAACGACGGAAGAACGCGAGACACTTTGATGAGTCGCAGTAGATTGCACACGTTCATAAATTCCGAAAGTCCATCAAGTGGATAAGAAAATGCCAAACGTGATGTTGCTGATAACTGGACTTCGGCTTACCTCTTCCAAAAAATAGAGCTCATGCCGAATAGCTTGTGAACAAAATGATAAAATGCTGATCAAGTGATCACTATGATCGAGCCTAGCAGCACGTAAATTATAGATTCATCGTGCGTTTGCTCAAAATGCATGAAGAGCGATGCTCTTCACCAAGAAACATCAACCTTTGAATTAATTCTCAGAGATTCTACTCGGGGATGATTTAATAAATTTTATCAGCATTAAACCCTGGGGTTGCAGCGTTCCAGGAGATATGAGCAATTTCAAGACATACTTCGCATTCGAACGTTCCTCGTTATTTTCAATTTTCTACTAGACATTTGTCATTTGACTAAGGAAAAATTTTATTGTATAGAAGCAAGTTGTGTGGCCAAATTGGAATTTAATTTCACGTACTCGTTTGGCTTTCATCGAATACTTAGTCGTCTTCGAAAGCGATGACGTTTTTAAAAGAAAATTAAATTACGTATCCATTAGGCAACGTGAAACCTAAAAGCGTTAGCAGCTTGAAAAATTACGTTAAATCGACGGAACCTTGGTATAATTTTATTCATTTTATTACCGCTACTAAATCATGTTTTCTGTTTTTTTTTTTTTTTTCTTATGAAATAACTAAAAAGTTAGAACGTTTTTTTTGACACTGGTATAATTTTCTGGCCTTATAGGGAAATCACAATAACCGCATAATAGGGGGTCGCAAAAACATGTGAGTCGGAGAAATTTACCCAACGAAAGAGGAGGTTTCTTGTAATTTTTCATATTCGTTTGAATTTCGTTCTCCGTTTACACATGTTAAAGAAATTATTTATCACATCGATCAGTTTAGGTTCATACCGGATGTATAATTTTAGAATACGTAAAAGATTCACGATACATGAATAAGTATAATCCGTGTGGGATGTACCGTGTTGTGTTCTGATTAAAACAAACATAGCTTATATTATTTAAACGGACAGCGTCTGCATCATACATGATATAATTTCGAAATCCTAGTCTTGACGACGTGCGGGTATCGCATGGGACATTCTCCCCATGATAGTAGATTTCCCTTTCATGATACCTGCACTAACCGACAGTTTACAACTGATTGAATCACCGCGTAATAACATTTGCAGCTTAAACTGGATACCCTTCGCCCGAATTACCTGTATGTTATGTATCAAGCAGGTAAGGAAAGAGGAATACTGCCCACGTCCTAAATTATCAGTTCTGGCTAGTTTTATAGTGAATTGACTAGACACTGGTCAGCGTAAAACCTCAATCTCTAGACGGAAATTACCTGGACCTCACATTACCCAAAACTCCAAGGCAAAGTGCCGGGGCTGACTTAATTATTAATAAATTCTCGCACACGTCACGGTGCGATTAACCCTTCAGGTACGCAGGCCTCTTCATATCACATAAAAGCCCTCTGTATGCTATAGGCCTAGCCACGGAACGTGGTTAGGCATTGCGATTATTATTGAAGCGTTATTGTTGCTATTATTATTATTGTCATATGGGTCACTGTGTTGCTGTGTTGCTGATTAAAACTCACTCCTACTCAGTGTGAAAATATAAAAAATTTCCAGCGAGGGTCAGCAGCGTGCGTGACTACCCTCCGAAAAATTAACTCGGCCCTGGAACAGGAACCACGATTTTAGTAAGAATTTTTCAGTGATGAATAGACGCGGGATATAATAAATATGTCCGACTTGACGTAAGGCGAACTCTTTTAATTTTATTAATCAGGGAAATCGGAGTTTCCGATTGGAAGGGTTAGTGTATTCGTAGATTGGACGCAGGACTGGAGCAACATTTACTCCAGCGTTTTTCATTTTTCACCTTCAATCTTGTAGGCTATGAATTTGGGGACAATTACGTAGAAAATCGATATTCCAGAAAATTTCATACCCGTTACCAGTATACCGTGTAAAATTCTCCGAAGGAGGTAAATTGACGTAAATTTAAGGAAGCGATTTCCAATTTCTAAGTTTAGCGCGTACGTGCGGAAGATATGATGTATAAGAAAAAACAACTTTAGTCATAAAATCGGTAGGTACGATAAAACAAAATTATTCTGATTTATGGCAGCAGAAACGCTAGCAAGTGGATACCCTAGAAGCTTCAATACAGATTAGTAAAACCAGCACATCCTGTTCAGTATAAATTTCCATAGTACTTACTTCGATTTAAATTTTTGATCCGACGCGTTATCTCTACCGGACTACCAAGTGATTATGATTATAATTGGTGCTTGTTCGGTATGGAATATAAAAAAGCAAG
Organism: Tenthredo livida; assembly: GCA_963992785.1. NCBI lineage: Eukaryota > Metazoa > Arthropoda > Insecta > Hymenoptera > Tenthredinidae > Tenthredo > Tenthredo livida. The sequence continues at coordinate 8,498,764 of OZ023066.1, read as the reverse complement.
AAACGGTATTGACTTGCAAAAGTTATTACCTGAGAAAAAAATGAATCAAACTCAAATCCTTTCAGGTTTCTTATAGGATTTATCGCACTTCCGATAAAATGTTATCGTATTTATATCTCTTCCAAGGCTCTCAGCCTCTGCAGACTGCTCTTTCACCTAATATGGTTTAGGCGGACAAACAAGAAAGACAAAAGATTACCTTTTAGAGAAGGTGACCGGGTCCATTAAATCAGCTATAAAGCGATGAAATGACCCATAAGAAGAACAATTTTTCTTCATATACGTATATTTTGTTTTATTATGCGCTGGTTTGTCTCACTCAACACTAAAAAATACATAAAAATGATCCCGGGCTTGGATTAGTCAGACTTTTGCTCTTCGTTCTAAAGCACCCATTTTTTCGCAGACCCTGACCTCCATAAAACACCGCCACATCCATTGTGATTACTGAAATCATGATCCTCCCGCTAAACATACGTATCTGTGCGAACAACTCATCTAGGCTCGGGGATATTTGATAGAACTGAAATTTTGGGTATTCTCGTGTGACTTTTCTCGTTACTGGTAATCACATTAGTGATAATTTGACCGCGATGTGCTCATAGAAGAGGTGAAGTAATTCGAGGGGTACACTTTTAACCGCGATTTTCTGGCAGTGCTGATTTTTTTAGCCAGGCTTTCCATTATCGAAGATAAACACAGATACCACAGTATTTATTTTGGGTTCACCAATCTCCATACTCATATTTTCCACCCTTATTTCAACGATCGCGAATCACCCCTTCCACTATTTGAAATTTGAACGGATGAACAATACCGCAGGACATTTCTCTCAGTATATGAAGTGAAATTCGTCAGCTATAAATTAACATAGTTCACTGGGACCTGTAGCATATGACGGAAAGTTAGCCATTTGTCTCATGATTCAAGACATGAATGTCGTATTCATTTGTTGTCGTAACAAATAGTCTCTCCGACATACACGATACAGTATGGCAGATTTTCGACGGTGAAAAGTACCTACCATTCATCTTTGAACATCTTTCGATTGGGGTGCAGGAAAGAATTTGTGATGTTTCACAGTTTTAGTATCTAAAAATAGCTGTTCTATTGAGGAGAAATCTCTACCCTGAAACAAGTCTATCCCAGTTTATGTTGGGAGTTATATTTCCATCTATGATAATACGTAACATAATAATTGCGAATAGTTGTTGATAGAAAGCCTTGAATGCGATTTAGTGAAAATTGAACGATAGAGCCAAGCTTACGCTGACTAAATCAAATATCGATCAAAATAGAAGTGCCTCGTTGTTGTCTAATCTTCAATCTATTTCCAATAATTCAGAAACTAATTACTCGTTGACGAGGGTAGACGAGACAAGACGCCAAGAAACTCATCTCACAATGCATAGATTTGCAAAAATAATTTGTCGCGAAGTAACAAAATTCAAGATAACGAAGAGGGACCTTTGCCACTGCAATGCTATGCGGAGTTTATATCTGTTAGAAAATTGGAAAAATTTTTACGAACCATGGTTATTTTGTCGTATTTTCATTCACGTTGGAGGAAATGTACCCAATAAACTGTACAGTGTATACTACATATATCTTCACCGTATATCTATCTCCACACAAAATCCTGTTAGCAGCCCTTGTTCCGACAGTGGATCAGGGGCTCCAAAATAGTGATCAAGTTTTTACGATTCTTGAAACGGAATACCTGCACGTGTGTTGTAAACCAGTGCATCATTATTATTATTATTATTATTATTATTATCAAATAGATAGAATGATGGATATGAAGTGAATTTGGTGCAATAGATTCCGTGGCTTCATCGATAAGACAATAATCAATACAGACTGTAATAACTTGGAATCGAAATACGCGGTCCATCTCCCTGGGCATTTTTCATATTACTTTTTTCTTTTTTTATGAAATTTAAATTACCATGAAAAAATAGCCCCTGGCGTTGACGTAACCGGGAGTAAAAAAGCTTGTCCATAAACATCCAACCGTATCATATTTATTGAGCTCGGTATCTTTTCATATTTCAAGGCAAAAAGCGTCGCGATTTCATACTCGATTTTACTGAGATGGAAAACATTATTAAAGGACCAAAAAGAAGGAATGTCTCACAAGCATTCTCTGTTTCGAATTTGTCAGCTTTAATCGTACGCTGCGGCGGCCCCTATGTTGCGGCCAATAGTTAATCCCGATTCCAACAGCAACTTGACACCCCCGTTAAAGGGTAGTGATAGATAGAAGGAACGACTTGGCTATTACTTCCCGCTTCGAGAGACATCAATCGAGAAAGAAACAGAAGGAGGAAGATGGGGAGAGAAAAGTTGTTATTGATACCCTACCAATTTTCTTCTAAAGACAGTCTAAAAGGGAGGATCAAGAGGAGTAGGAGATGCAGAGGGAGTCTTTATTATGCCCCGCGAAAAGCGAGAGTCCTTTAGAAGCGAAGGTTGAATTGTTACACTGATGATACGAAATAATTGGTTGAATAAATGATAAAACACAAAATTCTGCAATTATATTATTGTGTATACAAAGATGTGCTCACAAACCAGAATTAATATTCTGTGACGGTTAAACGAGATGCTCATGGAGAAAGTTTTTTGGTAATTCTATAGACAAGTCTCGAGACTTGATACTGTACTAATCTTATCAGACGACGAGACAGAATAATTATAGGAGAGACAAACTGAATCCAACCGTGGATATGTATAGGAGAGAGTGGCATGTCAAAGTGACATGTGATATCATCCTACCCCATTAAATGTCTGTTCATACTGTCTCCGAGAGTGAACCAGATCTATGAATATAATTTATGCCATAATGGCAAAGTTAGACCCTCCCTAATCAGGCTTACGCGATCCCTTGATCCCTTTGAAGCTTAATCAAACAAAGGAATGTATTTCCTCTACTGATCGCTCCGAGGCACGTTTTCTGTTCTAGTTTTACGGGGTTGGTCTTCACATTTCACGGAATCATGAAGGTATATCTTTTACAGAAATAACCGACCAACAGTGGATTCGTTCACTGTGATTCGAGTGATTTATTGATGCATAAAATTCATATATTATGAAAATTTGTATGCCAAATAACCCGCCTATTGTAGTTCACAAAAGTATCTGAATATGATAAAACGCAAGTGGTTCTTTAGAAGTGTAAAGCGACACCTTGTCAATCATTTCCAGCAAACTTTACTCTCTGTATCGTCTGGTTTTATAGAGCTCGATCATCGTTTGAGCCACTCGCTGCCGACACCTGTACAAGTATGATAAAGTTCTTTGTGAATATACCTAGAGGCGTTTGAAGGATCTCTTCAAAGTTAACCGCGGAAATTCCCTCAATGCTTTCAATACCTAAGCAAACTTGGTGGATATATATCCCCTTGCATTGTCACCCGAGGATACTAAGCCGATGAAACCTTTGTGTGAGATAAAATAACGCATTTCAATCTAGTTTCTATGTAGGTATAGAAAAATTGAACGGATGATACATGAAGTGAACACACAAAATAACTACGTAGTATATCATCTCCATGTTTTCCCTTGAATAACGTCTCTCCTACAATCGCTGGGATAGCAACATGGATAGCGATATAGCCTATACGGCTCATTTTCGTCCCACGTGGTAGTTACCGTTGCTAGGATTAGGAGCTTGGTGATATTCGATGCCCAGACTTTTGGTGATCAATGCGTCCTTGGAACACATTGACATTTAGAGTTGGGAAAGTTTGCTCACTATATCAGGAACTCTATTACCAATCTTTCTTCGTGGCTGGAGAAACAAATCAAAATAATTATCCATTTACGGGTAAAAAGCGAAAAGAATATCCTTATGACCCGTTTATACATGCATCATTTTCTTCAGGATCCCATCTAGCCCTACGCCAGGGGATAAAAATTGGCAAAGCCATCTCTTTATACTGACAGAATTTCGCGACTGTGTATCAGTACGAGTGACTTCTAACTAAGGGCTAAGGGGAACGGGCTAAACAAGAAAGTGAATTACGTATACCTGTAAGTACATACCTATGTACATAGTCTTCCTCATATATGCTCTAGAGATAAGTTACCCGATTGTTATTATTTGCTGACGCACCAGATAATCAAGTCAATCTTCGTTCGAATTGAGAATTAAAGCGGACTGCTAACAAGCGCGTGTAATGTAATGAAACTCGGTCTTTCCCTCTCTGCACTCAACACTCTCTGCGTCTTTCCTACTTATTGTTATTATCAATAGTAGACTCTGGCAATGAGTGGAGCAAAGTGTCCAAAATTATGTACGTCACATCATGGTTTGAAATTATACGTTCAAACTCACTCTACCCTCGAGGAGAGCATCACGCACATAGAGCGACGATCGATTTGATCAACATAGAATTTACTGCGAGGGAATGATCGATCCTCATCAGGACTATATGAATTCTGTTCAATACTCTCGATTTAACGGTGTTATAAAGTTTTTCGTATCTGTATTTTACGGCCGTTACATGATAGCGATGAGAACTTTCTACTCAATTGCCAATTGAGATAGATTGTTCAGTTAAAATACCATCTACTAGACTAACTCCTTGTTTACCTTGTTTTAAGTATGGTCGAAATCTCCCGAAATTCTTCACTTCACCGAAAAGTAAAGGTTCTTAGCTTCGACTCCATAGGCTCGTCATTTTATTCGAGAAACAACCAATCGTTCAAATTGGGATATCTCAAATCGGGGTACCTCAAAGTAGGTCCAGTGGACAGCTCAGCGGCTAATCGCTCAATCCAATCTTCAGGATCTAACGACAAAACGAAACCCACTATGTCGAGGTATTGCTACGTTAACTTGTAAGAATTCGCCATCGTCCTACCGATCTGGTTTAAATTGATTCAAAAACTTGTAAAAATTATTGGCAAAAACAAGCCGATTAATCGAAGGATCGACTCGTCTCCCAATTGCCGTGTCTTACCCACTCTCGAAAAAATGTAATCCTTGAATTCGAGGGAATAAAACCAGGGCAACAAAGAGCTTTGGGTGTCTGTTGGCGAAACGAGACATTTCAGCAACGTTTCTTTACTCTCCAAAAAAATTCTGACAGCCCTGAGATCGTAGCTTGCATCATGGAAGTCAACAGAAGTACCATAAGGCTTTATGAAAATCTTCGGTAAAATTATTATGGGTGAAAACCTCAATCCTCAGAACAAGGAATATTTGCGATGAATTTGAGAATCGAATTGTTGGAAACATCGTTTCTCCTCAATCGCTATATCTATATATACGCTTCGTTACATCCTATTCTGAAATGCAAATTTATATTGAGACCTTTCCTTCACAAATATATATTATTCTAAATTAATGAACGCAATCGGATACAATAATGCTACAATACGAAACGCAGACGGCTGTATACGAAGCAATTATTTATTGTCTTGATAGGGTTAGCGTTACGCCAGTGTACCTAAGTCTTCTGTGCGAACAACAATTCGCATCTCCGTAAGGGTGGTGCAGGCAAATACCGATGGTGGGTCGGTGAGACCAATTTACGTCATGATTAAGCAGTGAAGTTAGACACAAGATGGAGTTATTCGAAGCTTCGAAGGTTCCTTGCTACCAGCCTCCCTAAATCCTTGGTAACAGCTACGGAATTCCACTCTGCTGCATAACTATCACGGAAAAACAATGTGCTGTTGAATTTGCTGTGTTGAGCAGCTGGTATATGGACAACACTTTTTTGCAGTAGAAATGACAACAATAATTGTGGTAACATTTACTCATTAAGACATTGAAATCCACTTGCTCCTATGTACCAAATAGTAGAATTGCGGTAATTTCTACAAAAAAGTGTTGTTCATATACCAACTGCTCAACATAGTAAATTCAGCAACAATTTCTATCCGTGTATCATCTCGTAAAGTTTGTATTCGGTGGAAATACTGCAAATAAATCCACGTCGCATCAAGCTCGGGAAGATCCGATAAATATTTGTCTATTTTAAAAACAATATGTACGAAAAGTCATTTTTCATTTCCCTCCACCGCGTATACAAGCTGTCGCTATCCGGAAAATAAGGAGTTATCGAACAGCGACGTGCTTAGATTAGTGCATACATTGAATTTTTTTTTGTTTTTTTTTTTAGAAACCTAAATCCTCTGATAGAATTCCACCTCTAGGAATCGTAAATCATCTCGCGTATGACTTAATGTCCATGAGGAAGTTGATGTTCCGAATCACGCGCTAAGGTTTACCTAATCAGACGTCAATCAATGCGTAAAAACGTTCCATCTTCTTACTTATCAATTATGTTCGATTTTATTCACGCAGGGCATGTAGTACTACGTCACGCACGTAAAAATTGATGCAAACATTACACAACCCTCTTGAAAAGCCAGAACCTTATACTATTAAATGCTTGGCACGAATCTAGGCCTTGATAGCATCGGATATACAGGCATTTTACATTCATACAGCGCGAAACAGCGAGAGGTTGAAACATTTCCAACGATTTATTACTAAAGTGCGTTGTTATCGCACATTTAGTATCTAGTGGGGGGGAACAGCTTTAATAGCGAATTCGACTACAGAAGAGGCAATTACAGATAGACAGTGAGTTCACGAAAAAAAACGATCTTCTAATTTATGGTAAATCTAGTAGAATATGTTAATATTGTTGGAGGGTAACCGGACTCTGAAATTTCTGAGATCGAATGAAATTAGAAAAGATAATCAACATTTTCTCTGAAATAAATTGCAGTACAGTCTCGGCGAGTGTAACAATATTTGAAGCTTCGCTAATGATTCTCTCACCCTGTACTCTGAATCAGTATACTAACGAACTGGCGCCATCGATTTAAATAAATAATAATTCACAATGAGAAAAATGGGCGTCAAAGATGTTAAAGCAATTAAGAATTCTTGAAATATCAGCACCAAAGGGTCGAACCGAGCCAAGCCAAGATGATATACATTTTCCTCTCATTTCGTCGTATGAACACTTCATTTCATCCTGATTCCAAAATTTATAAGCTGATTATAGTGCCGGTGCGATCAGCTTCCTGATTATTTGCTCCAACATGCTATAAGCCGTTTGTAAATTCCTGTCTAATGATCAAGTGAGCATTTAACACTCTTCATCTTCATCCAAGGTAAATAACCGTAGCTTCGCTTCATATTATACATATTATATTCCGGAAGGGGTTCAACCTAAGCCTTGCCTCTATAGCTCTAGTCTGAAGATTATTGCAAATACTTTCGCCTTATGAATTTGACGACAAATTCCATACGCCCCAGATATTGGCGCACGTAGGTATAGTAAGTTAAATTGTGAGGTAACCTTAGAGCCACTACTTAAGTGCTTGAGTGATGTAAATTCTGAAATGAAAATTTGGTGGCTCGTTAGGCCACTGAATAACGCTGTTGAATACTGATTGGTTGCCTTTATATATTTGAACTTGTTTTCAATATACTAATATAACATTGTTATATGATGTTGTGACAATAAACAAATCTCATTGTTTTAACTATAAAATCGTGCGAACGAAGCGTCTTCGCAGAGGCATCGTAATTGAGACAATAATTGCAGGTTGTTCATTTGATTTCAAAATTCAAATACAACCCTTAGTGTGCTGAAATTGATTGAAATATAGGGGAGGCGCGGGAAAAGCGAGGAAGCTATAAAGAAAATATAATGGACTTTCGTGAACTCGAATACGCTGAATCTTCTTTTTTTACTTCTAAATTTGAACTAAATAAAACGAATTTTTTTACCAAATTTTTGGAGTGGGTTAACCTTCTCCCCCCCCCCCCCCCCTTGCCGTTTTGCTCGTCCCTCCCCTACAAGAAACAAGTTAATTTGACAGTCACTCGAGAATATACCGTATTGGTAAATTTATTCACCTGACAAGCGTGAATTTTCGAGTTTCTAAGTAATTAATTATATAGAATCAAGTGCCGTCGCAATTCAATTTGAGACGGTTAATCATTTCTAGCAGGTATAATTGTAAGTCGTTGTGGATAATTATCCTGTGTAATCTCAAGCACAAGGATATTATAGTTACCTCTCAAACGTATATAGTGGCACGTGGAGGTGAACATTATACTTATTCTATTGAGATCAAAAAGAGCAAAGGAACCACGATATGACGTGAAAATCGGATTGGAATTTAGGTGACTATGACAAAATGGTATGAAGGATGAATTGATCGATCGCAATCGACTGCCAAATTTTTTCTCTTCAAGTATTTGGCGCAATTTTGTACTCATATCCAGTTCGGGAGAATCTGATTGTAGCGCTCGTTCATACACCGTATCGAATATCGATAATAAAAAAATCAGCAAAGGCGATATGATATAATTTTGTTAAAATCAAAGAGAAAAAAATATTGATGTCAATTCATATAACTTTCAGAAATTATACCGGTTAGCAATTTCAAAAGAATTCTGATAAAGTCACAGAACAATTCGTATAATAACAAAATGTGATTTGAACTAATATTAAAACAAATTTTCGAGTCAAACCTTTAAGCCCGAAAATCAAAACTTTTCAAATAATTCGCTCCGGTCATGACGGACATATTTCAACTTATGGAATTCGCTAATTGAATTAATTCTTCGACAGCTTTTCAATGAAAGGGATTTGGTTTTCTATAATTTAGGTCACGACTTCACACCAGAATTAAAACTGAATAAGTTCGCTGAAATATATAACGCGGAAAATATAGTACATAAAATTCACAAGTCAAGTTTGAAGGAGAGTCTCATCAACTGGAATAAAGCGCTTCAAACCGGCTGACCCATGGCTGATCTATGCTCCTGGCGTCTAGCTCAAGTATCTCATTTACTACTTGCTCCGTCTACTGGTTACAGTCATCGACTGCTTTCCTGATTTAGCTACTGATGAGTTCGATCAGAAGAATCGAAGGAGTTTTATGAAATTCTATACATATTACTGGTGATTACTTATAAAAGATCACAGCTTTGTTAGCATATTTCTCCGTACCAAGTGCCTTCAAATGGCTTCGTTGGACGAGTGCCTAAATGAGTTAGCCATTCAAAGAAGAAGCCTCGAGTTAACCGTGTAAAATGTAAAACGTAAAAAACATACAGAAAAACAGCGACATATTTGAACGAATGATTTTCGAAGTCGTAAGTCACACCCTCATTATAAACAAAAAAAAATACGTGACATTGAGATAATAAAGAAAATAAAGTAAATTTGAATTAATTTTATATAGATATACGTTATTCATTTGAATTCTGTGAAAAAAGCTGGGGGTAAACAATATACAACTTGATTGAATGACTATATCAATAGTAGCAAACTGGGGTATGGTAACGTAGGGACTGTATACTGGTTTTCAAACGGAACGAATCGATAACCGATACTGAAGGGTCTCAAGATCCAAGAGTATTCCTTCACCCATTGATTACAATCAGGTACAGAGCACTCGAGCTTGAGGGACCTCGATTCTGGCTTTATACTATTATTATTTATTACTTCCATTAGAAAGATTGTAATAGTACCTATATATATATTTATAAAAATCAGGAAAGACCGTTCGCGTAGGTATTCGTGCGTATTTACTTCGAATCGAGAAGAGAAACTGAAGAATTCTCGGCCTCGTACTGTTTTGGCTCAATTTCATACGGAAGCTCATAATCGATTTAATATTTCATGCCGAGCCAAAAGCACCGAAAAATTTCGCTGGACTAATTTCAGCGTTTATATTCGTTTGTTGTTATTATATAAAGCCTGGAAATAATGAATCAACGATTACCACCCACCATTGCAAACTACAACACATCATGTGTCACATGCAATAGTCTGCAAGTGTCGTTCAACGTTGTTTCATAATTAATAAAAAAAATATATTTCAACTCTAACCATACACTTTCAAACACGCTCAATTTAATTCTACTATGCATATTTTTTTTTACTTTTAGTACCTATCATTCGTGCTTGAAATTTTGACAACTTTTCAGTTCACATTTTCACATATTTCTCGTATTATAATTATCCGTTCTAGATTATTCTATCTCATGCAATCTGAGATATCAGAACACGATTTTGGTATGATAAATTATACATTCAACTAACGGTGTATTTTGTATTTATTGTATGGTTAAATAATGAAATTAAAATAATTGGATAAGGTTGGAACCAGGTTGGACCACATGGAGTAATATTTAATATCAGGAATAACAGAACAGTCAATTACGATAAAATAACAGGAATTTCAAGCACCCCTACCGCTTTCGATGAAAATTTATCGATTATCAAATATTTTGGTTTGTCGAATAAATCGTGGACGATTTGTACTCACCGGTGGTAATATACTCCATAATTTATGAATCGTTTTCACGTGGGATTTGTTGTACGCCTTATTTGTTTCATCCCACGTACTACCGAGGGTATATAGGCGGGTCTACATACAGAATCCCGTGCAAAGCCACTCCAGGAGTAAAACACTTTGCATCGTGGTGAATAAAATATATAAGGGACAGAATAAAGGTAGAATAAATAAAACATGATATCTAGGGGAAGGGGAAAGGACCCCATGGGAGTGAGTGGTTCCAAGCGTTCCTGATTGCTCTCCCTAGGGAACTCAGCCGATGGTAGGTACCTACTGCTGCCTATATTGGGGGATGTTTTATATCGTATGTCCTTATAACTCCCCAGAGTCTTTTCAAAACCAGGCGACAACTCGCGATGCTTTCAGTAGTAGGTACCTATCTACGTGTACGTGTACCTCATTCGACGGCAACGCTTCAATCTCTGTCAACAAAATCAACGAAGATAGGAGATCAGATCGAATACAGGACTTCGGATGCAACAAGGATTTTTTAATCTAATTTTACCCAAATCTCATTGGAAATATCTGCTCATACGATATAGCGGCGTAAAATACAAATACTTATTCCCTTCGCGCGATAAACCATCCCGCAAATTGTACGTCGGATTGTAAACTGCCTGGACCTTTTACTACCGGGAGAAATAGACTTTTTAGTATTGGTTTTATCCTCTGCGGAACGTAAAGCTGCGGACAACATGCAAAGAAATTTAATAGGTCGTACCTAAGCTAAGTTTCGAACCCTTTTAAACTTCGTGTAATTCTAACCGGAAACTTGACCTGCAGAAGGAACACCTTGAGTTATTTCGAGAAAGTATGGGGTGATCCCCATAGAGAGAACAAATTTGAAGCGAGGAATATTTTTGGAGCTGATATCAAGGTGGCCATTGTTACACTATCTTATGAAAATCGCAATAAAGATTCCCCTCTAAAATTTCAGGAATTCTCGTAAGGTTATACGAACTTTCCTGCTATCATTATTTCGACCTCTCGCCCAACTTCCTGCGCGGATTATTCGACGGTCCCGTAAACTGGTACACGAACCGTACCCGGTTTCACCAAATTGGGCGTAAAAAATCTAATTTGTAAATCAATAGTGTAGAAGAAAATCAAACAAAATAAACTCCGAAGAGTGTACATTTATGCTCTTTGGAACAGGCCATATGCATGCCCTGATCTAAAGCAATAATAACAGAATAAAATGATATAAAAAAATTCACCTGAAACCCGGAATCTCGTCTTCAACATATCTTGCGAAAACGTATGTGCTACATATGTATACATCAAGCTCGTTTCGATCAATAGGTAAAACGACCATCACTGGCGGTTGATCTTCCTAAAAATTGGCACATTAGGGAATACATGCATATGTGTACACCTACATACACGTCGGAGAAAATCTGTCGCCTCAGTAGGTTATCTATAGTAAAAAAAGAAATGTTTTTTTATTTCTATTTCATTTCATCAATGTTCGTTCGTCGAAAGGGCCACGCGGCGTGTCGATATAGGGGTTGTACATACATTGAAACAGGTCACGATCGGATGAACGAATGAAATATGATTCTTGCCTGACGAGATCAGCTTTGTCGCATCCCGCAACTTTCTATATATAGTCACGTATTGCGGTTGAATAAAAAATATGAGATAGAGAGAGAGAGAGAGAGAGAGAGAGCGAAAGAGGTCAGATAAATAATGACGCACACCTCACCTATTTGAGAGGGATCAATATCTTTCAGCGATCTTGACTTCGTTGAAAGATTGTTATACACATTCACCTTTTTCCTCAAGAATAATTCAGGTCATTAATATCAGACACGTTTCAGATGTTCGGTGTTAATTACACGGTTAACACTACGGTCTCGTCGAGTTTCGATACCGACCTGGAAGATGAAGAGAATCAATACGTACCCTACAACGAACGACCTGAGACTTACATCGTCCCTGTCGTCTTCCTTATCATCCTGGTGGTCGGTGTCGCCGGAAATGGAGCCTTGGTACTCACCCTTCTCCGTCACGCCAACATGCGAAATGTACCAAACACCTACGTCCTTTCATTGGCACTTGGCGATCTTCTGGTGAGTAAGAAAGATGAGAGGGTGCACGTAATCCCGAGCTAACAATGAGATTAGCACCCAAGAACCTTCTTCTGGCATACATATTATCATGGCGCAAGAAAAGTTATAATGTAGCCAACGCGTTGGTATATCGTATCTGGGTTTACCCTCGACGTTGCGGAGAGATCTTGAGTACGAAACAAGAAGTGACTTGATTGTTTCCACAGAGTAGAAATCCGTGTAAGTCAACCATTGTCTTGAGATAACGGAGAAACGGGGTAGAGCGGATAGGTCAATATAACCGATTGGTGCAGAAGGGTTTTTCCGCCTCCGTTATCTCTTAGGCAAAACAAATCACGGACTGCACATCAACGTGAAATTCTTGGCTAAGAGCCAGAGGGTTTCTTTTATTCGCTGACTCGTTGAGCTTGCAAAGCTTGGCGTTACTATACGCTTTTTTCGGGGTCATTTCGCGAAGAGTAAATTCTGCTAGCCGTTGACTTGGACAAGCACGTTGGCTGAAGGAAATGTCAGAGTATTGTTAAGTAACGCAAAGCAATCAACAAGGCAATACGAATCTCAGGTCTCTTCTATACGGAAACGAGTTCCATTTCTTCACACCTTGGGCAAATGTAATCTTCGAAAGTACTAAATTATTCCATTCCTTATCTCCTGTGATGTTGAATAATTTTGCCTTTCCTTCACTCTGAATATCGCAGGTAATCGTCACCTGCGTTCCTTTTACCTCGATCGTCTACACCGTAGAATCATGGCCGTGGGGTTTGGCTGTGTGCAAGTTATCCGAATGTGCGAAAGACATCTCTATAGGTGTGTCGGTCTTCACTTTGACTGCGTTATCGGCGGAGAGGTAATTCCAAATTTTATGCTTTAGTAATAATCGATTACAAAAAGTAGATTAGCGAGGATCTCGAACCAGCAGGTTTGACACCCGTATTATTGATGGTTGGCGTTTTTGTACACTCCATACCATGTAAATTGTTTTCATCGATAATGTAAACGAAGGTTAACGCGTCAATCAACGCGTATAGGTACATGTTCTGTATGTATATGCCTACATACCTACCCTATAGCAACACGAAAGCTGTTCACGTCAGAATTCTGGGAATTATCAAAAACGAAATCGGAGATTTTAAAAATAAAATTTTCAACAATACTCGACACGATCCTGCAGAAGCAGAACAAATTCATTTTCATCATTTCAACCGAATCAAGAATAATAATTGTAATCACAAATGAGTTTTTTTTTTACAATGCGTTAGTAAAGTATCGTGATGCAATAATCATCCCTGGAGTATTCATTTCAAACTTGATACCGCGAAATCTTACTCAAAATGAACAATATGCTTCTCCATGATGCAATGACTTACTGAAAATAACAGGTAGGTATCGATTGAGCATGATATACCCATTGAAATTTAAAATCGATTTTTCTTCACTGTCCGGCAAATCAGAACACTGCAGGGAATGCCAACTTATTGCCGATTTCTCTCTCTCTCTCTCTCTCTCTCTCTGCAGACTTCTATCAATTTTTAACCGCCTGCAAACATCTACGATGTGTTTACTTATTGTCAGAAACCAATACCTTTGAGATTAGAGCCCTCAGTCACTGCAGTAGAAAATTAGACAGATTTTTCGTCCTGTAGTAACCCAGACACCAAAGAACGAGAATATATACGTGCTGTAGTAAGCCAATAATTAAATTACAGAAACGAGATTGAAGGATGCCAAGGATACACGACGAGGCCACATATTATACAGTATGCCATGATTCGTTGAATTTCGAGTGGATTTCCACTTAAACAACCTTTGCGGTTTCCGAGAAAACTTCAGAAACTTGAAAAGAATGTTGGCAAAATTTTGAGATCCTGTTATTATGTTGTTATTTGTATTCTACGAATTTGAAATATCTCTGGCTCCCGAATGTTTTCTCTAGTGATTGAAACCACACAAGGATCAAACGAATGTTTCAGGTACTGCGCCATCGTAAATCCGATACGGCGACACGTGGCAGGTCTAAGCGCAAAGCCGCTGACCATTCTGACAGCAACTCTGATCTGGGTCCTCGCCAGCGTCCTCGCGATGCCTGCCGCTCTTTTTTCCTACGTCCCCGAAGTTGCCTTGCAGAAAAACCACAGCATACTGGTCTGCAGCCCATTCCCTGAGGAATTCGGTGAGCCAAGTAGGAATCCTGAGATTTATAAACATCGACGAAAACAGGGAAATAAAGAGAAGCACGGATTCGTGCCAAGTGACGAAACGCGAGTACATCTTTTGCTCTGCGAGTTTATAGACTCATTTGAATCCTCTAATTTTTTATAAATTTCTCTACTCGCCTCAATCGGTTCCGAAAAATACGAGAAGATCCTGAATCCGAAACATCATTTGAACGTAAAAAAATCGACTTTGATGGGTTTTTGTATCCTTGTATACCTCCGCCCATCAAGACCCACTGATTTAGATTGCTTTCCATTTTCTAATCTTTAGCCGAGTGCCTATTGACATTTGAAATGCTATGGGCTGACTTTCAGAAGAGACCTTTATTCCCCGGCTCCCCTTTTTCCTAAATTCAAATTTCCAAAGTGATTTCAATTCGATCTAAATTACTTACGCTTGTTTACCTCGTATTTTAGGTTTCACAACCCTGTATCGTATACAGTGCTCAGCTTTAGCGATAGACAGATATGGCAGAGAAGCCCTAATTTAGTATTGATGTATATTAGAAATGTGGAGGGTAGGTAGTCGAATACCCGAAATAGCTTTTTCTCTCAGCCCAACTTTCGCCGAGTTCTAATTTCAAACTTTACCAACCAATTTGTTCCAAACGTTCTAAGTTTGTCTACCTTGCGCTTCACTTCGAGTAGGTGTCATCACAGTTACCAGAAGATCTCAGTGAAACTGAGAAGTGAGAATTTTTTTTCGAATCCAAATTAGTTTCAGCCAATATGTAAGTACTCTTTGCGCCTGAGAAACGTTCGCCCTGAAGTGGTAAATTAAATTAGAAATTCAGAAATGGAATGTCTAATATGGGTAGAAAATTCAGGGAGAAATTATCATTCCACCATTACATGGTGAAGAATAGAGAATTCCAAAATGCCCCTTGCTGCTCAATTATAATATATCCTCGCAGAAGATCGATGTCTCAAGATGGCACCTAGAACACTTGTGAGTTGTGACTTGGGTGCGGATTTAAAATTGGACGGGGCGAAATTTTCTCACTTTCAAACAATATTTAAGTATTATCTGGAACCAATATTAATAACGAAGAACATACAAACTTTCCAATTTCAATAAGGTCTTCGCTAAAGTTAGGTACTTCTTGACCCAGCCCACGGAAATGAAAATCAATTTAAATGAGTCGTCCAATATACTTATCAGTAGAATCATGTTATCCTATCGAAATAGAAACGCGAACAGGGGTACATTGAAGGGTGGGCCTCACTACCCTGACTTTAAAATGTGTGTCAATAAGAAAACGGTCGAGGATCGAAACCAATAATGAAAATTCAAGTTGACAAGGAATTTGGGCGGCTATTAGACGGGCCGAGAAGACGTGAAATAACAATCTGGCAATCAGCAACGTAGTTTCGTTGGCTTTTCGCGTCAGAGAATAACGAGAGAGGGTGCTACGCATTTTCTTCAATTTAGATTGAAGCTGATTTGAAATCTAGTCTTCGCTTCTCATCTGGCCGACTGAATAGTCAACTATCATTAAAACATAATCTAAAATGTTGAAACGGTCGTAGGGGAAAAATACAAGAAGGGTGTAGTCCTCTTCAAGTTCTTGGCATACTACGCTATCCCGCTATGTATTATCGCCGGATTTTACCTCGGTATGGCACGTCATCTTGAACTATCCACGAGAAATATGCCGGGTGAACTTCCTGGAGCACCTCATCAAAGCGGGCAAATCCGGGCTCGTAAAAAGGTAAGTTCCTAACAAATAGAGGAAGAGTTCAAAGCCGCAAAGTGTACCGACACCACGAAGGCACAAGACTTGGCTACATGATACGTATGCGATGTTCCTCTCTGTAAAAATCGATGTACGGTCAAACGGTGTGTGGTTCTAGTCTGTTAACGATTAATGCCATAGTTAATTAAATGAACTCTTCATCGAGTGAATAATTAGGCGTAAGGTTTAGCTGGCGTTATGCTAGTTCCGTCTCTGAACAGAACTGTGTATAATTGAATATACTGATAATCACCTAATCAAATATTATCACGATTAGTAGGTATAATTTAATTTGTTGACAGTGCTTAATTAAAGGCAGTCTTGAACTATGTGGCTATAGTAATTAGCGTATAAATTCCGCCTACTAGGACGAGGCTTAAAAACTCGCCGAAATAATTTATCCATGAATTCGCGGAGCACGTATAATCTAGTTTACTGCTTCGAGCTTAATTGGAGCACGCCGAATTCTCAGTCTTAAGAAGTGGAAAATTTTAGTTGGCACGTACATATAAGCGAGAGACGACGTCTCGTGGTATAAAATACGAAGATATTTACTGTTAGCAAATCCATCGAGAAATTTTGCTCAACCAGCTGATGGAGGAATTATTACGAAGTTTACCGTATAAACCGATGATTTCGGTAAAAAAAAAAACAAAACCAGTTACTTCCTGCAACAGCGTCGCGGTAAAACTGCTTTAATTTTTCTTAATCCTGTTGGCTGAGCTCCCTGCAATTTTCAAGAATTCTCTTTGGCTGAAATGGCCGCGTTAGAAAACCAATATTCGCATTCGGTAATGGGGAATGAGATTTTTCCCCCATCGCTACGTTGTGAAATTATTTTTTCTTTTTTCTCTCTTGTTTGAACAAAGTCTCTAACTTTTCCACACACCATTCAACACTTCTTTTAACTCAAGATTTCTCGGAGGGTTCTCCGGCTCTCTAACTTCCGACTGCACTTCTTAAAAGTCTTCGAAGCAGTCGGACTATCAGACACGAAACGCTATGCTCGGATAGAACAGTCTGAGACAGAAAACTTTCTAGTATTTTTTAATTGTATAATAGGAGTCGTTTCTGGTCCAAATCGCGAGCAGAAATGTCAACATTTCGTAATTCTAATGGCCAAGTTTATATTCGAGACCATAAGCTGCGTTCAAAGTGGTTTGGCCAATTTAGTAAATTTCGCAAATCCTTCAAAGCGGTTATACTTCCACTCGCGGATTTGCGTAGCCCATACCGAGTCACCGTCGTAAATGCATTACGCGACCGGTAACTGGGTAACAAATTGCCCAGGAGGTCCACAAGCAAGGGGGGCGATGAATGCCTTTTTCATTTATCAGTTTTTTTTCTCTTTTTTTCTCTTTTTTACCTCCATCGAATCGCTTCACATCGTACGCTTTTACTTTGTACACTTTAAAACGCACGCTATAGATGACACCTCCCGACAAAAGGCCAGCGCCACAAAGCCTATGAAAGCTAAAATACACCGGGTAAGTGAAATTACAGCAGTCGCTATGTGTATACATACATACATACCTGCAGACGGTGAAATTCTCATTGTTAACGATTTTCCGGGTACGTAAACAGTAGTCGAAGTTCTGTTAACAATGAAAAATTCACCGTATTCGGTAAACAACTTGATGAGTTTACCAGTTTCCTCATTACTTGGTGCATATGATATACAGAATGAATCGCTGACGTTTAGACCTGAATTGAGTGAAATTCACCTGAATTCAAAATACTCAGCGGTGAAACCATTTTTCTACTAATCAAATTTCACCCCTCGTTTAGTGTAAGTTTTCTACTTTATTTATCTTCCGACAACCGAACGGTGGGTAATTCAATATCTTCGACTCTTATCGTGCACGAATGACTCCAATACTACCACGCGATAAATGCACACTGAAAGAAACATCTAGTTCCCCCGACCCAAATCGGCGAGTGAAATAAGGCATCAACATTTTTGTTGTGTTTGACAAACATTTTAAAATCCAGTAGCAGTTACCGGAAATTTCGGTGAACGTAACTATGACAGCAAACTATTCCAACAGAGTTCTTCTGACTAAACCATCTTTACTAACTTATATTGGTTCGAGTGACATTGCGTTAGAGTTGAAGTAACCCTCTGTTTTTCGAGAAATCGTGTATTATAAACGAGATTATAGAGTAGCGCTGACTAATAAGTTAGTGTTAAACGAACGAGTAAAGTTGAATAGTTGGTTAATCTTTAATAGAAAATAGAGTTCCGTCAACTGAAAATATAGTTACGATTACTCGAAAAAATTAAACACTCCGAAAATAGTGCATGCAATTCGCTAAAAATTATGCCTTGCACAGCAGACTAAATAGTTGCTGTAAATATTCGAGAAAAGTTGAATATACGGCCGGAAAAGACTGTTAGGATTACTAAATTTCTGGCGTGGTTACTGTTACTACATCACATATGCTCGCTGTACCTTAATTATAGTTACATCAACGAAAAAAAAAGTTACGGTTACTGTAAAGTTTCAGCTGTATCAAAAATGTTGAATTTACACATTGAATTTCTCTCAGTGCAGACTAATTATAAATCAAATTCTCTTGGAAGCCAGTGTTCTATTTCTGCTCGGCTACCTGATCCCACGCCGCCATTTGTAAGTCTGGGTGAAGGTTTAATTTGACCGTCATGTCAGTCCTTTGTTTAATTTCAATTCGTACTCGGGGCACTGATCTTCATTAGCCATGTGCTAAGCTCGTGAGATCGAAGGTCCATTTCATCTTTTAAAGAGTATACCCTCTCTGTAGGTTTACAGTCTCTAAAATGTTATCCCATAAATGAAAGAGAAAAGAGTATTGAAAAAATGAATCTTCAATCTGATCTCCAGTATCAAATTTAATTCGATAATTCTCTCCATCATCTTTGAAAAGCTGCGGTTACACCAGTTCGAAGATTTTATTTGGCATTTTTTGCGAATCAAAAACGAAGGGCCAGATTATACGTCGTATTTTTATTTTGCGTTCGGCGCTCACTTTTTACCGGATGATTGCAGTGAGAGACGTTAAAATGATTCCGACATCAAACAAGACCAGGTGCAATTTATTATCGCACATTTTCCGTGGTTTACCAGGCGACGTCGGACGGTGCGACGCTACAATACCGTGAAAATTCCGAACTAGGAAGGAAACAGAGAATAATTTATGGAAGGTTGAAAAAACACTGGCTTGTTATAAATCGTATGCATTCAAAATTTCTCTCCCGGGCCGTTCGCGTAGAAAAATGTGACGAATATCTCTTCCCCGTGAAACTTGTAGTCTAGCAATTTCACAGTTTTTGCAATTCCAAGCCGAAGCGGGTGGGACGCATTTTTTCCAACTCTATGTACCTACTACGTATACATACGTGATACATACATCCACAACTTGGTGCCTCGGTATTTTCTTCCGACTTTTCTGATATTCTTATATTTTTTCATTTCATTCTCTTCTCTTTATGTCCTCCATACGGAAAGAAGATTTTCAAGATTTTCAAGATCTACCAGAAGATCTTCTCTTCGTTATTTGATTTGTTTTATAGAAATACCTATATCCGGCACTAGAGATACTGTCACGAAAATAAACAACGTTGTACGAACTGCATCCACGTCGTAAAGATCCGGATTTCTATAGCAGCGAAAAAGAACCCAACTAACGCGTTTATAAAATCCCCGCAGATAAACAGCTCATGGGTTGTAACACAATCTGTGATTGCATACAGTGCCATTTCAGAATTGCGCGTAGGATATAATATATGGAGCCTAAATACATCCAATGACATTCGCAAACGAAGCATGACTCGTTTTACCATCCCGAAAATCTAAAACCTGATGAGATTGACGACAGAGTATTTTCCGCAGGTTGGAAAAATGGTCATCGCCTTTGTGATCATTTTCATCGTCTGCTTCCTGCCGTATCACACCTTCATGCTGTGGTACCATTTCTATCCCTTCTCTCTTGACGTTTACGACGAATTTTGGCACGCCTTTCGCATAATTGGCTTCTGTCTCAGCTTTATCAACAGCTGCATTAACCCAATTGCGCTTTACTGCGTGAGCGGTGCTTTTCGAAAAAGGTAAGAAAAGCTGAATTATTGTACTAATCAGGCTGCTTTGACCCGAGATACGATTTTTCTACCACATTATTGCGATCGGTGGTCCTTTCCATCTTGAGATAGAAAACAACATGTGTACACCACCAGTCGCCAATGGGTCGGAAAACCAGAAGCATTCTGACCTCCTCTGGAATAGACGGACTAAATCTTAAATGTTCCAAGTTTTCATGGTCTGAACGTGATTTCCAGAACAACCGGTTGCTATCGAAGCGTCCAATGACCATTTCTCGCACTTTTTAGATTCAACGAATACTTGTGCTGCTGCGTCCCATCATCCAGACGCCGCAGTGGTAGCGGAGGACGTTTTCCTAGGACTCGTGGGGACGCAAGTACTCTTTGTGAGACTAGCTTCAACTCGACTTACAGACGCCATACTCAGGAGTTGAATTCCACCGCTCTTTTCAATCTGGGAAATGACCAAAAACCAGCCTGAGGTCGCCTAAGGCCACTGCGCCTTCGCCCTCATCCCAAAGTCACATTCAATGTCCACGAAAAGTCAGACCGCGTAAGTCAGCCAGCTTTTTAGAGATTTCTAACAATCAGAACAGGAGTATAGAGAGCTTCCCGAAGCCTCGTTGAGAAGTGTGAATTGACCTCTCTTTCGTGGTCCATTTGTTCTCGATGGGGTACGAAAGGCAAAAAATTAGTTGCGGGGTGGCTACCGTTAGCCATAATTACGAACAGAGAAAAGCTTGAAAAAAAAAAATACTTTTTAGATCGGTGCTTGACGAAAGGGATATCACGAACATACCTCACTAATAGTATCAAAAGATTCTGAATTTCAGACAATTTTACATCTGTTTCAGGAGAATAGGAACTTTGAATATGCTCGTCCTATTTTCTATCGTGTCTTTTTACAATTTGAAATTTCATAATATTTATGTATCATAAATATATATTCGGTATAATATTTAATTGAAAGCTGTAACGTATACCTAAGTAAAGTATGAATTTAATTGAAATTTTCACAAATATATAAAAAAGATCGAGCTTGAAAAATAAACGTATATTACAATTATATATGATCGTTATGAAACTATATACAGTTATAGTATATGATTATAAATTCAGAATATAATAATAAATATAAAAATTTACTATATATAATATAATATGAAGGAGAAGAAAAAAATTATTCAATTGTTGGAGTTGTTGATCAATTTCTATGAATAATAAATTGAAGAAGAA
This sequence comes from Tenthredo livida, assembly GCA_963992785.1. Classification (NCBI taxonomy): domain Eukaryota; kingdom Metazoa; phylum Arthropoda; class Insecta; order Hymenoptera; family Tenthredinidae; genus Tenthredo; species Tenthredo livida. Next base: position 8,477,085 of record OZ023066.1, on the reverse strand, counting down.
AATATTTATAAAAATAAATAAGAAACATATCTTATTATTATTACGTAATAAAGAAAAACATTAAATATTCTAACTATCGTACTATCTATTTATATGTATACTATGTATATCCGTTAAATGAATATAAATTTTATATATTGATGTACGAATTGCCGCTATATGATAGTGTGATAAGAAATTTATATGAACCTGCGTAATCCTTGCTGATACAATCGCAGTATGTATTTGTATATCTATAGTCATCTGTTTATTAATCATATATTATTACCTATATATAGATCTAACAATAATAAAATGTAAGAAATTTTTTATCGCTGAATGTAACATCCATCCATCTCGACAAATGCACAAGGTGGAGCATGGAGAATGTTACAAAATGTGAATTCCGTATAATTACATGTTGAAAGAATCATTTTTGGTCGTTTAAAAAAAATTACAAGTTACGTAAAGTCGTACACCTATACCTATAATACAATACTGCACACACCTGTAATTGGAGTGAATGGACAATTTATTGAGATGTGTTAATTAATCTACATACACTATGTACATATAATGTTATCTATATTATGTGAATGTGTACATGTTATAGTTCGTAGTAGTAATAATGCCACAATCTTACGCAAATGTAAAGGGGAAAAGATCTGCTTGAAACATAAACGAAGACTACGAAATTGAACGGTACCCCATACGTATCGTACAATCGCGTAGCTTGTAAAAATAAATTAAATAAATTCTAAGATTTGAAGAGAAAAATAAAAACAAAAAAACAAAAAAACTTTCCAACTATTTTATTCACATTTCTATCATAGTAACGGTACCTCGAATAATCAACGTACCCTAGAAATACATCGCCAAAAAATTCGTCTTATACATACCGAAGAAACAAGGAGGTAGGTAAGTAATGAATATTCTGTCAGATTATTTTCGCGTTATTTCTCAGCGAAATAATTTGTTTACGATTCACCGCTTACCTGATAAGTGATAGCTCGAATCGTTACCCACTATGCTGTATGCATAATTCATGATCTATTTCTGTCTGACGTAAGCAGATTCTACAGCATCAATAATGCGGTATCAAAATAACAATGCGAACTGTCACGGTTATTCTATAATGATAAAGTTTCGCAAACTTTGTTCAACTTTGTGCGAGGGGAGTATGTAGTACAATAATCCGAATCTACGTCATGTGGCATGTAACCAACTAAAGTCGTACCTTATACTCCGGCGTAACTTTGGCTAATGAAAATCGCAGAGCTTCCAGCGTTGCTATTTAAGGCACTAAAGCCTCATCTCCTCTTAGGATTAAGGCTAGAGGCTGGATGTGGAACATTATTCGATCCCATCAATTCCTTGTCCCTGAATTCCGATCGCAATAGTGGATGTAAATGCGTCAATCGTCAATGACACGATATAAATTACACAATGGTTATATCCACGCTTTTATGATCGTTGCACCAATTAAAATTCGCCTTATCCGTTTCACCAAGCAGCTAAAATCATTTGATTAAATATTTTTTTTTTTCCCGGATAAATAACCGCGTATTTTCGCTTTAATATCCGCGAGGAAGTTATAACGTAAACGGTAGGTAAACACGCACGTTTATACAGACATACATATAATTTCAATAATTTTTTAGGCAACTTATATTACTCGAGCGCATAATCCAATTTTATTATTCGGGATGTGTTGCGATGACAACAGATCGATAAGCAGCTCTAAGGATTACGGAATCTACGTATTATATAGCCACCATATCATCTTACGCTGCATGAGACTTAAGCCTTAAGGTTTACCATCGAATTGGAAAATCATGCCAGGGGAAAAATATTTTTAGGAACGAATTTTCCTGCGAGGAATCGTTTTTATTTTAATGAACCGAAGAATCTTCTTCCAATTCGATGGAAAGGCACAAGTAGGTACGACATCATCTTGAGTCTCATTTGAATTTGTGCAGACAAGGGCCAAGACGCTCGCCAAGATGAATCATTTCTTCAAGTATAAGAATGAAAGAATTAGATAATTTGAGCAGCAATCGTATAGAAATGACATTTTATTTCTCGAACTCTCTTAGAACGGAGAATCTTGGATAAAGGAGAGTTTGAAGAACTACTTATCGCATTAAGATGTGCTTTCGAAAATTCGAAACGGAGTCCTATATGCTCATTAGTCATTGTACCTCCGCCAAACCGCACCGCTATAAACGTTCCTGCTAAAACGGAAGTGCCAGTTCGATTTTACATCGAGGGCTAAGGATCAGGAGGGCGTAAGCCACAAAAAAAGCTATGTGAACTTGGCCCCCCAATATTTGATATTGTGAAATTTTTCAGGTGGAAACGATTGCGCATCGTTTGCGCTTGTTCGCGCACAATTTGCTATCGTTTGCGCCGCCTCAGTTTTCGAGTCAAGAGAAAATCAAATTTAGGGGGGGTAGATTCACACTGCACCCCAACTTTGAATATCTCTTTTTTTCTTTTTGGCCATCGTTTGCGCATCGTTTGCGCACGTTTGCGCCCCTATTACTGTCATTTGCGCCCTTGCCGTTTTCCAGTTATGTCAGAAAGAAAATTTCGGGCTGGCCCCCAGAATAAAAATTTTCCGGTCCTTTTTTTTGGCGATCGTTTGCGTTTCGTTTGCGCATGTTTGCGCCGCGATTACTTTCGTTCACACCCTCACTCTTCTTCAGTTATGTCGCGAAAAAAATTTTGGGCTAGCCCCCCAGAATTAGAATTTCCCGGTCCTTTTTTTTGCGATCGTTTGCGTTTCGTTTGCGCATGTTTGCGTCGCGATCACTTTCGTTCACACCCTCACTCTTCTTCAGTTATGTTGCGAAGAAAATTTTGCGCAATCGTTTTCACCTGACAAATTTCCCAATATCAAATATTGGGGGGCCAAGTTCACATAGCTCACAAAAAACACTGCGGATGCTGCCAGAAGGACTCACGTGTTAAATTTTCAGACATACCTACGCTCTCGCGGCAGCAAATTCAACAAAGTCGAAAAAATGTGGGTTACGCCCTTCTGGTCTTTAGCCCCGATATTAATGCAGCTATTTCATATAGCCTCACAAATGAATTACCGCAAAACAAAAGAGCTTTAACGATTGCACAAACGTCGCCTTCGCGTATTGTGTAGTCGGAGGTGAAGCTTTTCTATGACGGATAGAAATCCGATATACAAATAGATGCAGCAGTTATAAGGGAACAATGAATTATATTACTGAGACTGTGGAGAACTGAGATAAATGTGAACGCAAGCTGTAATAGCAATGAGAAATGTCATTTTTCATCATTTCTTTTTACTAATTTTTTTTTTTTTTACTCATCAGCCAGTGTCAAATGGAGGAAAATAATCGGTATTCAGCTATGAAAGGACTTTGTATAATGCAGCGTGGTCGTTATCTGCTGAAAACAGGCGTATACATACGTGCACCATCGTCACCTGGTTAAACATCATATGTCCTCACTTTGCTGTCACCAGCGAGTATGTCGGGCGTATGAATTCCATGGGTAGATATCATGAATGATATCATGACGTGCCAGTTGGCTTCGATGCTCGTTACAAAAAATTGAAAAGTAAAACCTACGTGTAATGTTAATTAATTACCATTTATCCCAGCGACTGTGTGAATAGCAGCGTAGCAATGCGAGAAAACTCCATCTGAAGGTTCATACAAAATCATGCGTTACAGATTATCATAGTATGTTAAGCTATATGGTGAATTTAGAGAGCATGAAAACGGTTGGAAAAAGTCTGATTTATACGATTTCTGAATCCTGAATCATACTCTTTTCACTCATCGAAATATCTGAGTCCCATTCGTATAAAAAATTGCAAGTAACGTATAAAGCTCGGAGCTTTTAGAGATTGAAATGTTCAATGTTTGTCGTATTCGTCGGTGCAGGAATTTAAATTTCAAATAGTCTAACGAAATGGGTAGGTAGGTACATCGAATAAAATCAATATTCGTTTCGTTTAACCAGAAGTAAGTTCACGTATTTACTTCTGCAAATAAAAGCAGGCTATTTCCTACCAGACTTAGTTATCTTTGTTTAGGATCATCGTCCTGCTACTACAACCTGTTATGCAATGAAACTTATCAATTATTCAAGCATCCTTATGAAACCTACGGTCTAGACTGCAGTACTTGCAACCCAATTATTGCGCTCCATGTCAATTCATTACACTCTCGTTTCCGGACGATAAATATATGAATATTGCGGCATTCGCGAAACCTATAGCAAACTCTAGACTTGATCGAATTTCCGCGAGGCTTGGCTATCTCTTGAATAATAAGAAATAAAAAATCTATACGTTGTACGTAGGTGTATATTTTATTGGCACGTATTTCTTCGTTCTCAGCTATCGGCAACCTCGTTTTGTGAATGTAATATAAAAAATAAACTGAACTCATGAAACAAATCTCGAAGACCGTTCGAGTTTAGGAAACTTAATATCTGTCTTCGCCGGGGCGCCCCCATATTTCATCCCTTTTCCAATTTTTTTTTTTTTTCATTCTGGCCTACCGCAGTGGTTTTCGGATGTTCCAGACAACGAGGAGTCGTAAACTCATCGTAGACTTTGTCGTCATATAGTTTGAACCAGACCAAGGAAAGAGGGAAAAGTTGAACAATTTTGGAATCTAGTTCACCGCATGGTTGACGACCAATAAAAATGTGATAAGTCTGGCAACTCCTAAAGCATGAAAAATATCAAGGCATCAATCGAATAATTTACTGATAAGATATCCTGAGGCTTCTTTTACGCATAAATATGATGAAGATCGCAGTGATTTTCTGATGTTGCAGAGACAACGAAGAGTCGTAAACTCATCGTAGACTTTTTTATCATATAGTTCGAACCAGACGTAGACCAAGGAAAGAAGGAAAAGTTGAACAATTTCGGAATCTATGGTACACCGCATGGTTGACGACCGATAAGAATGTGATAAACCCGGCAATACCCAGAGCATAAAAACTATCAAGACATCAATCGGACTATTTACTGATAAGATACCCTGAGGTTTCTTTCACGCATAAATATGATAAAGAAAACAGATAGACCGAAAGAAATAAACTAAGAGATTCACTTTTTTGAACTTTTCCAATCGATCATTCAACCTGATGAGTATTGTCAATGTTCCGCACAGTAATTCATCTTGTTTCATCGTACACAAATAAAGTTCAGATTCAATGAAGAACCCTCGTTTTATTACATCTGAAATCTTTGATACCGTTCGATTAAATGCTCGAAACTTTGTTTTCTCGATATTGGACCGACTACTCATTAGTACGTAATCTTCAACCTAACGAATCTCATGATGTTAACTCGAAGCGCGATGCGTTGCATAATTTGTATCTATACAATGGATTTCTCGGAGTGTCTATTCCCCGATAGTTTCAGCTAGCAACGGTAGAATGAACTCTCTAATTAACGCAGGTTGGTAAGTCGATATCGCCGAAGCCATTTAAACACCGAAGCAGATATTTAAAAAAGGGCAGATGTTTAAGAGACTAAATCCAACGGTCACACTAGCGGGCACAAGGGTGCACGATCGGCATCGTATGCGAGGAAACACATGAACGTATGTATGTACTCACGAATACCTTTCGTACTATCATACGTGTACCACCACCACGAAGACCCAGGGAGAGCATTTTTGTGTTAGCAACGTACGTACGCCCGGGGCACGCTTACCTTACCAGCCCCATAGTACGCCATCAGTAGCTGCAGGCGGGGGTCAGGCTGCAGCTGTCGAGGGTTGTCCGGGTTGTTGGCTTGTGGGGTTCGTACCATACATCGAAGTGGGGGACCAGGGCACGCGACAAGAACAGCACCCCCATAGCAATCATAGCTTAGGCACAGTGAGGATCTGTACAACGTAGGCTCGGATCCTAGTTCCGTCTGAAGAGACCTCAGGTGAGTTTTCAAAAAAATCTGTTCTTTGATTCGACCATCACTTTGTAAAATTTTGAACCTTGTGAGCTTTAGGACGGCCTAAAGATCTTCCAGTGAGATTTTCAAGTGCCTGGTGTATCGTGATCTAAGATTTTGGGGTGAAACAGTGACGTGATTGACGATCGTGAGGATCACGATGAACACGAGTCTGAATTTGACTAAAAAAAAGTCTGATTGATTGCCAAGTAGATCGACCCCTGTTCAAAACGAGTGCATTATAAATTCGCGCTGTTCACAATTCGTAGAATGTTCAACTACGCGAAATAGACGGGGATCTTACAGAATATAGACTGGGCTTGATTAAAACTCTATATTGATTTGACAGGACAACCAGATACCAGTTCTCGTTATAAACAAGGGGTTTACTTCTCTCGGAATTACAGTCCGGAGTAAGATAGGAATATGTTATCTCGTTCTCCAGAGTAAATTTTCTGTTATCGGTCAATTTTTATGCCATTTTAATTCCGCTAAGGGCTGTTTGACCCCAACTTATTTGCCGGCCCGAAATCTCCTAGCATACTTTGACGTAAGCCAGTGAGGGGTGCGTAGTACTATTTGGCAACGTCTTAAGTAACCCTTTTTCAAGTCACCTGCACCCTCCGATTCTCTTCCCTGCAGAGTATTTTTTTTTCCCCCACATCACGCCATGAATAATAATCTGATTCAGAAGTTTCTAACAAATAGATGTTTGGCAGGAGTTGAATAGCTCTCATGACGTTGGCCAATTCTGCTCCTTTTCTGGGCTCGATATTCACCTTTAACCACAGTGACTAAGCAGGGTTTACAAGAATGAAGCGATCATTGTCGGTGAGATTCGAGCTGACTCAGTAATATATAATACATAAATTGGTGAAAAATCTTTCACGTTTGTTGGATGATAAATTATACGTTTAAATTCTTCGTTAATTTGCATTTTTTCAATAATACGCAGTGAGAACTATTTTCGAAAACATCGTATAAATTTGATTGAATTTTTTTTAACAAACTTTTGAAGGCATAAACTTTGTCTGCAGGCACCCTGTCTGGCCGAAGAAGGAAGTACTGGGTCGAAGAAAGTCAAAGAAGAGTCGGATGTAAGTTAATGAACTAAATGCATATGGGATCGATAGAATTCAGCCAAAAACCTGGATCGATCATCTTTACTTGAAAATCCAAATTTACAGGAACCTACTGGCCGGGAATACCTCCAGCTTGCTTTGGCCAGAGTCCTGGAACTTCAGCGGCAGGTAAAGGACGATACCTACTCAACCGACAACACCAGCGACTTGGGTAATTCGATGAGAAAACCTTCGTTTTACTGTCCGTTGATGAGAATGTTAATGACGATGAAAATCCGTCAATGATGATCATTTTTTCACCATTTTTTCGCCATTTTTTCGCAGGAGAATCAGACAGCGAGGAAGACGTGATGAAAGAGGTTCTGATCAAGGTTTTCAAGGACCTACCAGGCTCTTCGCCGGCAGTGACCTCCATTATTAACAGAGCAACTCGATCCCAGCCTCCTCAAATCCGTGCGATTAGAGATAAACGCGTTCAGCTATCAGGGTACGATACCTGTCGCAGAGTAGCGCTTGAGTTCATGAATACGGTGGTTAAAAGTACCCCCATAACCGAGTCAGATTTCGAAAGATTTGAGATGGGAACATTTTCGAGAATAGAAACAAAAATGGCTGACCATAAAACGGGACTGATAGATAATCGCGCCGGTCAAAGCAGCGGCGAAAATTCAAAAACTGATTCTGTAGCGGGTCAAAACAAGCCCCAGACCTCTGCAGATGGTAATAAATTAAATACCGAGGAGAATATATCCGCGGTTCAAAATGGTCCGAGAAATCATACATCTTTTAGTCGAGTTCTACCTCGTGGAGGAATCGGTCAATTTGGCAAACTACAAAACGTGTATTACAGACAATCTGAAAATAACTCTAAACGCTTTCCACGGTGCCAAATACGTAATTTCTTGTCGGCTGAGGAGAACGCGAATAACATAAATCGAGGCGTCGATCAGTTGTCAACTAGGAATAATCGTTCGACAGAAACTCGAGAGCCTAATCGCAGCTTGCTGAACTCAGCAAAAACAGAAGGAGAACCAACTGTATCTCGAGACTATGAAATAAGAGTAAGAATGCTCAAAGGATTGGATCTTCACTTAGCAACTAAGCAAAGAGACTTTACCGCGAGGTTGATGAGGCAGTGAAAAATACACCTGAACTCTTTCAAGGGTGTTAGATTTTTTTTGGTTTTTACATCGTTCATTTCTAGTCGTCATATTAGCTTAGAATTAAGGAAACATTATTTATTATATATATAACGTGTTTGACGTACATAATTACCAGTACTTAATCTAGTCATATAATTCACAATATTATATCCTCGATCTCTAGTCAAAAATAAAGTCAGGAATCAATTTTTTTTTCAAACTAATCAACAAATGTCGTATATCCATTGTATGTATGCACTACTGAAAAGACAATGAAATAAATCCATATTTAATTGAATACTGCACGTATTCGATAATTTCTTATATATATATATGTAGAATTTTATTTATGAACAATTTATAATCGGTAATAATTAAAATCCAATTTATTTTTTGCTATTCATCATCTGCAGGTAATAAAGACACTTTCTTATTTTGGCATTCGTTTGATTTATTAATTTACAATTCACGAGTATTACTTTATCATTTAATTGTACAATTTATTCAGACTAGATGCACAGTGTTAAATAAAGTTAAATTATCTATAGATTATATTGCCTCTGTACAGTTCTTCGACTAAACTGCACCTTTGCAAGTTTACGTAATGTACCAGCATTTAAGCTTGTTTTCCGTTTTTTCGTATAGCATATGAAGAACTGTACTTTGAAACACTGAAAGCTCCAACAATCTATTAAAAACTGACTAAAAGCTATCGAATGAGTATTTTATCGGCAACTTTGAGCATAGCTAAAGAGATTTCTTCATTTCTTTATACTTTGCATCTACAAATGAAAATGGCAATATGTAATTGCAAGAATACCTTAGGTATCATTAACTGAAATCGTTCATCCTAAAGGACAATTTTTCTTTTAATCTTTTTTATTTTGACTAGTAAAATACCCTTTGGCATCAATTATTTATAATCTATAATGTCAAATTATAAGTTTTCAGTTTTGTAACCATTGCACACAAATAAATACCTTATTAATTACAAATCAGACTTCCGTCGCCCTTCTATTCGAAGATTCGACTCTCACTTCTTCATTTTCTAATAATCCTTACAATAATCCTGCTATTTAAATCAATGATTAAACCCTGCCCTCGATATAACAAAATTTTTCTGACTGCTATAAGTGCGGACATTGAAAGAATAATCACCGAATACTTAAGAAAAACTAAGTTTGCAGCGTAGGTACAGTCTCTCCTCCTTCGTCCTGGTGTGCCAATTTTCCTTTCTCGTAAGACTTTGAGTGTTATTTTAATAAATAATAATTAATCATACGATAAATCGGCGAAGTGTTTGAAGAAAGAGAGAAGAAAAAAGCAAATCTTTCTAAACCCAGATAATAACTCTGAGAATATTATCTGATCGTGGTTCTGTAACCGTCATCAAGATATCGTCAATGATTTCCGTAGGCTAAGTCATTGCCACGAAACATAGCCTCCAGCGTTAGTTTCCGGTCAATTTTTTCACCGTTCGCTTCCATAATTGCAAGAAATTGCTGATATCTCTGCCACGCTGTAACCGGTGCAGGAACATCCTCAGTACTCGGTGAAGAACTCCTGTGTCTTCCAGTTGCAACGTTTTTCAATTTAGCTTCTGAGGTCGTGTGGATACTCTCAACTTCGGGAATCATCTTTGAAATCAATAAATCAATAAAAATTACTCACACGTTATGAACATTAGGGACAAGCATTACAATCCACAGTTCTGCACTCTGCAGTAATATGTTACATAACGACTTTCGTCATACGTATGGTATAGTATACGTGTGACATGCGTTCGTTCTAATTCGCTAATTACGGAGCTACTCAGTGCTGGCAGTTAACTTAACTGTAATCAAGTATATCATACGCTATAAAAAGCCTACCTAGATATTGTAAAAATTAGTGGAAATATATGTTTCTTCTTCTCTCGAAATCTTTACGAGGATACTAATTATGGAGAGATCGCGTCCGGCGTAGGTGCTCCCAGTTTCGATGAGAAAAAAAAATGTTGTATTTTATAGACGGATGACGTAATGATTTGTCGATTAAAATTCTATGTTTTTTGGTCAGAATCGTCCGCAGGATAAGCTCGATGTTTGCAAGTCGCGTTATAGACAGGCATAAGCTCTGAAATCAATAGCAGGAAGAACGTAACACTGTTACTAAGGATTCGGATATCGCGGTTGTACATGCGGATAAGCAAGTGCTTCCTTTTACGGTTCCACGCATTAACGATGCAAATAAAATCCATTTTTTTAATTATAGCGTCTTAGGTATTTGGCGAGAAGGAAATTGCCTTTATTTGGTAAGGATTGATCGAATGAATTGATCGAACGAGCTGCGATAAGAGAAGTCGGGTATTTAGGGAAAGAAAATGATCAGTATGGAATGTGAAATTTCTCGGCTGATTGAACGAAAATTTCTGACCATTAATTGGAAGATTATACTTAGGAATCTCATCAGAGGTACGAGCGGAGAGTAAAAGTTTTTTCAACTTAATTGAGAGATTTATTTACCACCACAATGTCGGACTAACTGCATGCAGGTAGAGAGACGAGAGATAGACGTCTGAGCGTTAATTGGTGGCTAATTTAATTAGGGTTCAATATAAGACAAACACCGACCGCTGTGGTAACATGGCTTTATATTTTTTCACATTTCAGAACTAACTTCATCTCCGAAATAATATCTCAACGCTTTGTTATACGCCAGTTAAATTTGCTACTTTTTTACAAGCATAAAACGGCAACGGAACGAGTTTCAAATTGGAGCGTAATTACAGTGCTAAAAATTATACGACTATACATCATTATATTACGACGGGTCAGAAACATGTATATATATATATTGTTTTACTGTCTTGTACGAGCCGAAAATTTTATACCCCGATATAGTTATAGATATCCTCGTAAGACGAACTGGTACGTACGTACCTTCACAGATTTTCGAACCTGATATTACACCAAAATACTATTACCTAACATTTTTCTTTTCACCTACCTTTGACTATTTCCCGTGTAGAGATGATGTCTTCAAATTTTCAATTGGCGTAGATAGAGTAGTAGCTTGATGAAATGTCAATTCGCAAGTTTCGCTTCGTCTATACGTAAACTTAACACAATATTATACCTATAGCATAAAATTAACGAATCGAATGAATATATGATCGAAATCCTATACTACCATCACACTTTACATCTACCCCTATAGATTTTTTCAATTTTTTCAACTTTTTCAATTTTTTCAATTTTTGCTCCCGTTTTTTCTCTTTCTGTTATTATTATTAATTATAGTTAACGTGGACTAGCTTGCGGGACTAGAGCGTCGGCGACAGACTTACTGAGTGTCCGAATGAACTCTGAACCGACGCTAAAGGGGAGTTGACATCAGCTGGGGTCTCGCTGACGCCCCCCAAACTGGCGGGGAGTACATGGTATGGAATAATACGCAGACATGTGGGGGCCATATGGGCACATGCGTATATGAAACTGTGTATTATACAAGTCCGTAACCAAGCCTATAACCCGTTACATCGAAATTACGGATAAAAAATTGAATTTTAATCTCCATCAGTCGTAATTTTGTTAAACTTTGTTCTTTTTTTTTCATCGCTTACAATTTCGCAGTTAAGTTTTGAAACAGATTTGGAAAAAATGAAAATCTTGCATATACCTATTTTTAATTCTTACTCATTTTACAAGCTGATTATAGTCTAGACTTTAGAGATTAGACTATAGTTCGAGAAGCGGACTAGAGCTGAATTTAATCGATTTTTTACTCAACCAGAAAGCCTTGGTTAGTCAGTTAACGTCGGCGAGTCGGTTACAGTAAAATATTAATAACAAGAAGGGTGGGCGTTGGCGAAGGAATGCTGCTGCTACCAAGCAGACATGAGGGCTACGGGCATATTATGGAATTGAGTGAATTGGTTAAATTGCCACATCCTAGAATCATAATATAAACCTCAAATGATTTTCACGATATTATAATCCTCACTTTATCAAATGATGAATTGTGTTGTTGAATAAAATTCAATCGAGACTAATTCACCGGTTGAATATAAACTACTTTATTCAATTATATTAACGTTCAAACTTTACGCCTCCAAGAATTTGGAGAAATAACATTTCTCAAACATCAAAGGCAGTAACAGAACGAATTATACTCGTTTAGACCGACATATCAACGAAAGATTCGAAGTGGCTATCGATATACAGACAATATGCGTGAACAGCTGTTAGCAGCATGGCTAGAATGGGAGATGAGGGATTTAAAAAATTTCTGGCAAAAACAAAATCTTTATTCTCTTTGTTTGCTTTGTTTTATATACGTCTGGCTGCAGAAGGAGGATGTGGGTGAATGTCCTTGATGAAACGAAGACAGCTTTTGTGGGAACAATCTCTTTCACGTTCTTTTTCGTTCTCAAGATCGAGTTCGTTTTTTTTTTTTTTGTTTTTCATGCATATATGTATAAACAATAAACATGTCCCGTTTCATTATACCCAATATCATTGTTTCCGTATATTAAAAGATCACTATCAATAACGATATTCCCATGAAGGAATAAGACCCATACTTCAGCTCCTATAGATTAGATTAGAACGAAGAAACTAATCGATCATCGTTCACTGCATCTGATCTCATCTTTATATATTATATTCCCGCATATGAGAAGTGATATAATTGTATTGAAACTGAACTCTAAGACGATAAATTAAACCCTGAGAAAAAATATACGTATTATACAGATTAATATCTGTCGAAATTTAATTGAACCGAAAAAAAATTTGAAGAATCCTGTTTGTTTTTTTAATCAACCAAAAATTTGACCACGAGCTTTTCCTGCTTCTGTTCTCCTAGTACCATTATCGCCGCAAGTCCCGTCTTCCGATTTAAAATTTGATACTCAATTCCGAGGCTAGTAACAAAGCGATCTAACAATGGCTCTCCTTCGGCATGAAAACCTCCTATATGTGTGAGGGCGCGTGCACAGTTTCCGCACACGACACCGTTCCTACAGCTGCCGGAAGTACATCTGTCGGAACTATAGTCTATACCAAACCCCGGTGAGTAAATTTGGCCCAAAGCACGTTCCCGATTTTACGATAGATCTAACACGATAGCTGATAGCTCGTGCCATGCATATGTGTCTATAAGTGTAAATACTAATTTCCATACATGTATCGTACTTTTGTACAGATGAATTTCAAAGTAAGATGTTATAATTGCAAGTATATATAGGAGTCTATGGGTACTGTATGCAGTTCTTCTATGTAGAATAATGACAACTGTTCTGTTCTCCTATTGTCGATGGAAAAGGACTTTTCAAAAATGAGGAGGGCTTTGACGAGTGACAGCTGGCGGGATAGGATGAGGAGCGTGCCAAGCGTAGATCAAAAACGACCCGTGCCAAACTGCACCTTTCCTTCCGGGGTCTAGCTGAGTGTTTTCCTAGCACTGGAGGGCGAGCTGATTCACCTCACTAATTTCGTTAATTTGAAAGAGAGAGAGAAGAAAATGGAAAAATAAAAAAAAATGTATAAACCTTGAAAAATTAATGACCAATGAGAAAAAAACGGCACGCGCCTCACCTGCGCACTGGCTGCGATGAACAAAGCGTGATAGATGGGTATAATTATTATTCATTATACAAAGTTATAATAATTGTTGTATAATGAGAAATGATGAAGAAGAAGAAGAAGAAGAAATAAATAAGTCACCATACGCTTTCACTTTACTTTACTTCACTTTACTTTACTTTACTTTACTTTACTTTACTTAATGCGTCGCCCAGGAAGAACGGCTTTCGCCTGTAGTATAATTATAGGTATTCATCAACGTCGAGATGTCTTGAGAAATTGAAGTCAGTTTGAGAAGATGCGACTTATCTTATACCGGGATACAGTGTACGTATGCAAGATCACGCGCGTTATCAAGTTTGAAACTTCAAATTGTTACTCGTTTCTCAATAAATTATGTCAAGGTGTATAATCGACCCGTATGAAATCACTGTCTGACGAGTAGGTATCGTTTTCTTCTTCTTCATCTTCTATACTTCTTTTTCCTCTTCTTCTTCTTTGCCAATACTCAGTCCTTGAAGATTTCGAGTCTTCGACGGAAAATCAGGTTCTCCAGACGCAAAAATTTCGAGAGGCAAATACCCTGCAACGGCATCAAGAGATTGGGATGATTGCAGGCACTTAAAATTTAATTGCATCAATTGCTTGCGGTAACCAAGTAATACCGAACACCTTCGATCAATCACTATAGAATCGACAATTTTTCTTTCATGTTAATTTTTTTTTTTGTTCTTTTTTCTTTGCTCTTTACCTCCACTTTCGTGCAATTTTTCAATCTCTTCCGCTTCGACTTTATCTATCTATATACCAGTAAAGAATTTTCACGATATTCCTCCCTCTTCTCAGACATTTCACTATTTTTAACTACGTTAGAAATATATGTAAGCAACTTCTGCTGCACCTAGATAAAACTGGATGCAGTAAGACTATCCGAGTAGGAGAAGCCAGTTCTGGGTCCAGGAATCAAAAAGGAAGAGCTACTTAAGATTCGTTTAGCCTAATTTAATCCAACACGCAATACTTACCGTTCCGTTCCGAATGTCTAACGTGCGGCTACTTACTGAATGACAATAAAACAGCCCGCACTAAGTTCTGCAGCTCAAGATGCTATAGTAGCAGGTCTTACATTTATCCTCTTTTTTCATTTATCGAAATTAGAAAATAGAAACATTCTGTAATTTGGATTGGGATAATTATTGACTTTTTCTTCTCACTCCAACTATTCCGTTATCTTATTGGTAGTCACTTATCGATATCTTTCAAGACTGGGAATATATCAAAGAAACAAGAACAGAACGAAGAGGAACGATTAAAAGCGACGAAGACCCTCTTTCGTCGTCTAATTAGCAACCAATTAATACGATTTTCCAATTCCTCGGATTCTCATAGTCTGCCTCAACTTGTGCGGTCGTCTTGTCCTTATCTTAATTCAACGAGTACGATACGACGGGATATATCTCACCGGAGAAGACTACCTCGAATACCCTATTTCTGTAAATTGGAACCAATTAGTCAATCGCCTTTATAGGCGCTGGTCGAACCAACGCGAATGGTTGGCCCGTGTCTTTTTAACCAATTCAAGGCAGAGTTTACCTAGAATTACAATCCGTATAAGCATTATTTAATCGTGCGATCTACGAAGACATTTTTTTTTTTATAAAATCGAAAAGCTGCTGTATGCAGTGGAAGAAAAAACTTGGCTGAAGATTTTAACCCTTTAGTTTATAGACTGTGGAGTTCAGTGTTTAACTGCTCACCCCCGCAGCTGTCGCGATGGGTGCCACCTGACTACCTCGAAACAGCTGTATACTCCACTCTTTTAGAAGAAGAAAAAAACAGCCGAAAAAACCCAAAAATTGTTCCTCGCAAAAAGTGCCGAAAAAACTATCTACGATCTCGACGCTCGCTTAGACAGGATGTCGAAGGAGGCGAGGAGGATGTTAAAAGGATGTTGAGAGGACCCGTGGGATGATTCTGAGGGATTAGATTTTCTATTTAGATAAGGATCTGTTAATCAACTCCCGTGAAGAAGAGAGAGAGCGAGAGGGAGAGGGACGGGGGATGGGGGATTGGGGATTGGGGATGAGACGGAGGTCCTGAAAAAGACGATATAAATGCCCAAAGGCAAGTTTGAGAAAGTCTGAATGTGCATAAAACGGATAAAAAATGTAAGACCAGACTCCGAAAATTTGGGATTCGAATCTCTTTAATAGTTCGGAAATTCCATATAGCAGGAAATACGAGAGAGACGAGACTGAGAGTGGGGGTCATGCCACGCGCCAGAATGAGAGGCAGCAGCAAAATGTAGTAAAGGTAGCAGCTGACGAGGGCAGATGCCGCAGTGGCGTCGGTTTGGTACCTGGTGCCTCGCGGTTTCGATTCTACCTTCCTTAATTCCTGGAGCCAGGAGACTGGAAGAGTAGGGAAAAATGGGGCCAATTCCTTTTTGGTTTTATCAGGTATTCCGGATCTGAATGTAACTCGCGTAATCATTACTTGGCCAATTAACGACCCGCGATACCATCGTCGCATGATCGGTAAAGAGATTGAGAAAAGAGGAGAGAAGAGAAGAGAAGAGAAGAGAAGAGAAGATGGAACTTCGTATAAAGTAAGAGAGGCAATCGTTCAAACAAGGGAGTTTGGCTTAAAGGTATAGGTAACAGCTGTTCGTTTTCCATCGGTTTGGATTATATTCGGCGGCTGGCGACTGTTGATGTCGCTAGTAACAAAAGTGCGCGTTGGTAGAGCAGATGCACAGCATATGCACACGGTGCCATGGAACGGACACCAGATGCCCCATTGGCGTGGGCCAAGGAAAGGACGATTGATCATGAACCTAACTATAACTTGTCACGTTCGTATATTTCGCCGAGTCGCGTGCCACTCCAAACTATAGGGTACCTCCATACGCCTACTGCCGTTCTGAAGCTCACATATAATATACACGGATACTGTGACAAATTCGTCTTCGAGTATTCGAAGATCAGGCCGAGTTCGTATCCCGAAGTTTTCACTTCATGTTGACCTCTTTATTCTTAATTAATCACTTCAATCCATGATTATAGAATTTGTCTTTTCTTCGTCAAGTCTTACTTCTCAATTCTCAAAGATGAAGAAACGAGTCGCTTCACGCATCGATGGTTTAAAATTTTTTTCTCACCTCCGGGCCGAAAGCGACAATTTTCGTCCGCTGCACGGAACGAAGTTCCCGTTTTTTGGCTCCGTCGATGCGAAAAATCGTATACACTCCTCGGGCAGTAAATAAGAAAGCCCCAGATCACATGTTTGTCGACCTCGGCTTCGCCTCGGACGACAATTACATGTGATCTGGGACCTTCCTTATTTTACTGCCCTAGGTATATAATATACTATATCAGATGTTGATCAGATGCTTCAGTTGAGCATTGCTCGATGTATGGTTTAAAGAAGAAAAAGATTGATTATTATTTCGTTAATTTAATGGTTCTTTATTACTGGTCAATGCTATCTACAATGATTTATTGTAAAAGTAACAATGGATTGACTGTATAATTTAAAACAATATAATACATATTTACAATAATCGTCTGCACGACGCGGTACCTACACACGGGGTTGCGATATTTCAATCTTTTTAAAACCACTTCGTTTATAGATATAATATAAAGCGTAAAGTAA
This sequence comes from Tenthredo livida, assembly GCA_963992785.1. Lineage (NCBI taxonomy): Eukaryota > Metazoa > Arthropoda > Insecta > Hymenoptera > Tenthredinidae > Tenthredo > Tenthredo livida. The sequence continues at coordinate 8,459,702 of OZ023066.1, read as the reverse complement.
ATTCGAGATTAAAGGGTTATTTCCTGGTTCAAAATACGCCCTCCTCCTCCTCCTTTCTGTTTTTCTTTTCCTCTTCCTTTTCCTTTTCTTTTTTCGTTTTTCCTAGATTTATCCACGTTTCAAAGGAGGATCAAAAACGTTGGCAGTGCTCGGTGTGGATTTATATTATTAATTAACATTGTGCAGTTTATAATAATAATAATAATTATTAGATTACTCGTTAATCTTAGTACATTTTAATGTTAACTAACCGCTTAAAAAAACAATTATTAAGGCTTTAATTATAATATTCCAATTGGCTAAGAAACGATCAATAAATAATCCACGATCGATCGGTTACTAGCCATATATCAACCATATACATCGATATATGCGTACAACTTTCTTTTCTCTCTTGATTAAAAGAAAGAAAAATACGGAATCGTATTTTAACGTCTACCTTCATCAATTATTCATTATTAAGCTACATCATCATCATCATCATCGATTAAGTTTGCTTTCGTAAGTCGCTATTGCGATTCATAAGAAATACAAAACAACACCACAACATCACCGTCATCATAATTTGCGTCTATTAGTCCGTTGTGAAATGATCGATTATTAAATTCGCAGGTTTAGGTTTATTATATCTACACGCGTAATTCCATGCAGCTAACATTAATCTTGATATAAATCGAATCTCGCGGGTTTTAATTAAACGAAATAACTAGCTAACTAGGGGACAGAATATATCCCCTGGAAATTATCCTACCCTCATAAGTAGTTCGTTAACTTAAATAACAACTTCTATAAGTATAGGCGAAGTATAGGTTTGTGGCTTTTGAAGTGCGACCTCAACGTTGCATTCTCTCTCAAGCTTGCGGTTATTGAATATCCGAAAGATTTCGCCTTATCAACGAACGTCCTCGAGATATAACGAGGGGTTATTTCCTTGGAAATCCTTCGGAACGAAGACACGTCTTGAAAATGTCAAAGGAAAAATTCTTTGAATAACGATTTTAAAGGAAGGGCGTAGCCGAAAGTGGTGATAAGTGTTTTTCCTCTCTTTACGAAAGAAAAGATAAAGAAAAATCAACCTCACAAAAGTCAGTCTCGACTCCGTCCTTCTAATTAAATTTCAATCTTTATTACATAAATTCGATTCAAATTTCAATGGCAGCTGTTAGAAAATAAGAGAAAGGAAAGAAACCGCCTACGTACCTACTCATCGATCCACCTTTCTCACACTTTTTAATCACATTATATTTATATTTCAAATCATTCAATAATCAGACATTTGAAATTAGTTACCTTTCCCCACACCATATATCTCGGTGTTAATTTTCTTCCTATACAGAATATTCGCCGTGAAATTAACTCACTCATTTCATTCCTACAGATCTCCGCTCTAAAGGCACGAGCAAACGATAAAAATTAACCAATACCTGCCTGGCACAAATATATCGACGTGTTTTATCAGCATTTCAGAAATCACCGGATTGCCTCATCAGGCTTTTATGATTAAAATCAAATAACCCCTCGACTACTATACACCGAACGGCTGTTCCGTTTCGTTCCGATTGATTGTAGCTAAATGAAACGTGAATAAATTAATTAATTGGACAATCAATACAACGATGTGTAATGCAGATATAGTTGACTACGAAGTCATGATCAGGCGAGATTCGTTTCCAATATTTTCATTTTCCATTTTTTTTTTTGTCTAACGTTTTTTTCAGCAAGTTAACGGTCACAAACCTTCATTCCTTCGTTATTCCGCCTTACTCTTTACAAAAAACAGAAACAAAACAAAAAATCGGCCAAATTTACGACGCGAATTGAGATACGACTCGTGACCGTTGTAGATCTAGGTGATTTTTCATCGCTACTACGGTAGGATGGTGCGGTGGAAGTCCTTCGTCTTCGACCAGGTAGCGTAGAGCTTCCGATGCACAAGCGTCCCACCCTAAACCCCAAGAAACTGCGTCTGTTAATCGCGGTTCTTCGCTACCCCCAACTCTATTACAAGAATCAAAAACTGAAGATGAAGAGACGTACGCCGTTGGTACATCCGTTTGACTTTGTACCTGGTTTGTGTAATTTTGAAAATTAGACGAACCGAAACCGAAATTTTTTTCCACTTGATGAAGGTGACTACGATTTTCGAACTGCGATGAATTAGAGGATTTATATTGATAAGGCGGTGGTGGATGTCGTGGAATATGTGACTGCGGCTCGTAGTCGTCATCGCTTTGGTAAAACAGACCGGAACTATAACTTCCGAAATGATTTGTACTCTCGGAATTTATTTGAGGAAAGTTTGTCATCGATTGCAGTGTGACCGGATTTGTCTCTGGACAATAATCCATGCTTTGAACACCGTCCTTCGCGTATATTTCCGGGACATTTTGACTCTGGGCTAATTTTGTGTTGGAAATATTTTGCTTTGCGTATTTTAACTCTTGGGCTAACGACGCTGCTAGCTGATGAAGAAGTCGTGTGTCTTGAGGCTCGTCGCTGTCACTATCTTCTAGGTCCACTTCTACTCCTTCGTCCTCTGAGGACGAGGCGTCGTCGTCTTCGTCAACGCCCAAGAGGGTCAAGAGACGCTCCGCTGCATCTGAAACAGAAATTTAATTTCCCGAAGTAACTTTTTGCGCTTTCAGGATATTTGTTAAAAAAAATTTTTTCATCTGAAACAAAGAAATAGTCAAAATGGGATGAATACAATTCAAACAAAGATTGTCATCACAAATATTTGATTATTATTTCAGACGAACAGGAATTTCGGTATTACAGACGAAACGAATCATCTCCCAAAGGTTGATATTCAAATAAATTGGTTTTCTGCGATCGAGTGAGGGTGTTGGTTGAGGGTCTGGTTGAATACGATTTCTATAGATTTTTAGGATTTATGACTTAGATTAGAATGACAGGATTTATGAATTAGAACAAACCTGGATTCAAAATCTCTAAGTTTTGATGCAGTTTCCAAAAAGGGATAAAAAAAAGGAGTCTGGTCATTTGTGTAATAAACATAATCAAAAGCCTTGAAAACTTCTCTAGCTAAAAACTATCGATTCACAGCAATCACATTTAGGCGCAGAATCCAATCAATTTGAGAGAAAAAAAAAAGCGTGAGAGAAGAATGTTTTTTTCAAACGTCGTTTGTAATCCAAATTTATAGAAAATAGTTCGCGACTGTAAGTTCAGCCAGAAGACAAGGGACCTAAAAGTTGAATAGAATAATCATCTAATATTTGAAAACAGAACATGTACCTATCTACCCGTCTCTTTCATCTCGGTAACTAAATCTCGACCAAACTAGTTTCATACTTACATTCACTCAAGGGTTTCTCCAAAATTTCTCGTTTTTTTTTTCTCATTGATTTTTCTATTTATTTCACACATTGCGGGATGAAAAGATCGTGGGAAAAACGACGAGATAAAATTTCCAAAATATTCATAATATACGTTAAGCTATAAATAAAGTATGATAATTGTAATAGATGAATGCATGAAATGTGAAAGTGAAATGCAAAATTATTACATAATATGTTACAAAATTCGATTTTTGAGCTCGTCAATTAGGAGCTTGTAAAACAAAAAAAAAAATAAGGATTTCTTTACAGATATCCTGTTTGAATAGAATAAAATTCGTTATCTTAAATTGCGTCTGGATACTGAAAATTGATTCAATTTGTTTGTGAATCTGAAATATGTACGTTGTACTCCCTCCCCTGTGACCTCGTGTAAAAAAAAAGATATAGGATATAATTTAATGTGAACCCAGAATCGGAAAGAATCCCTCGCTGATGACCTGCACCGGAGTTAGTTTATTCTTATTAGATACTCTTGACCTTTATTTTTCCCATCCCTAAATCCCCGCTCAGTATAAAATATACATAGGTAGGTATATACCATACCCATGTACTCGCATTTGGTTTGGCAATCCCGTCTTGTCTCCCAGTTTAAAAGTCCTACGGTAATTCCCCGCGGTCAGGTATATAACCTGTGGGAATTTTTGCTCCAGAAACGTCCCATGGGAACTACCTGTCATCTCTCCCCTTCTCGTGCCTTTACCTCGGCTCTGATCCTTGCTTATTGTACTAACTCCGCACTATACCGCGTGTACCATATACGTATAACTATATATTCACATCCATCCCTAGTTCCCCACATGTATATATATATATATATATATATATATATATGTACAAACGAAGCTCTAATATATACCTATATATATATACACCATCCGTGAAATACATTGAAAGTGAATGAACGTACACATACAGGTAAAAATCCGTACCTATACTACCTGTTCATGGGAACAAAAATATTCCACGCCACCCACGGGGGGCGGTGGTATATTAACCTGAGAAAAAATGAAATAAAAATTTCATCAAGGTATATAGAAAACTGATCTATATTTATATAATATGTACGTATATATCTAGCAATTTGATTTTTTTATTTTTTTAATATTTATTTACGGATTTATTTCCTGCAGCTGGTATATATGTAAGATATTGATTATAATATCTACGGATATATTCGTACGGAGCATCATAAGTCGTTGACCTATCGTCGTAATATGAAAAAGAAAAAACAAAAGGGGGAAAAAAAAACTCAGGTAAGGAGTTGAATAGGTACCTTAATCGCTGGACCAAAAACCTTTTTGTTTTTTTTTTGCTTTCAAACTCTTGTGAATAGATCGGTCGGATGCTGTAACCAAATTGTTAAAGTGCATCGAAATATCCGGTGTCATCGGTTAACTCGGAGCCAAACGGCGCGGTCCAGTCGCATATCTAATAATCTGTGTCCCAAATAGAGGCGCGTGAAAAAAAAAGGATGAAAAAGAAATTAAGAAAAAAAAAAAAAAGGAACAAGAAGAAGAAGAACGAAAAAATTGTAACGGAAATTTAAACGTCGTGAGAAATTATATATAGGTGGTTCGTTATGGCTATATATATATATATATATATAATCGAGTGTTTCGTACTCGGTGGGTATACGGCGTAAGTAATGAGGTTTAAAAATATTGGAAGCATTTGGTACACGCGAGATGAGGATTTTTTCTTTTCCTTTTTTACCTTCTTTTTTTTTTTAACTCGGATAGAATGACGCAACATAGGTATAGGTATGTTTAATCAAATGTATACCTAATGCATTTTTCGGTGTTATTTGTCACTAAAGCAAAAGCGAGGCAAAAGTTGATGAAATTATATGGGAAAAAACGGAGAGGCAAAAAGAGGTATGAGAAAATAATTGATATTCCGTATAACAGGTAAATTAAAAAATAATAGGTGTACAACGAAATATGGGTAATTCAATTTAGTTTACCAACGGAAGAACTAGTTCACTGAAAATGACGGTAATCTACTTGTTATATAAATATGTAAATTTAACAATCTACGTAAAACACGTTATAGTAAAATGAAAATAAAAAAATCACGTATAATTCTCCATATTTATTACTGAATGATTATAAGAACCAGTTCACTTGATTATCAAATCGTTTACACCGTATATACATATTTACTTGTCTGAGCGAGGTATATGTATATAATTAACGTAATTGTCAGCCCGAATTAAATTTTTCTTTTTTTTTTTTTCTTTTTTTGATTCATAAAAATAGGAAGGAAAAAAAACTCTACATTCATCACATTTTTTAGGCAAATAATATGTAATTCACTAAAGATTCAGGACAAAGAGACAAACTTGACTATCTCACTCACTCTTACAGAATTTAATGTCTTTCAGAATCGTTTGAACATACAATCCTATTTCTGATTGCAATAAAATAAAAATTGTGTCACGAACAATTCAATTATTTACAATTATTTCATACCGAGGACTTGCAATCCCATTTCCCAGGCCTTTCGGTTAGACTAGAGTTTAGATCCGAAGGGATCCTCCCCAGGCTGCATCTCTTATACGGATAAATGTAGTCAGTTTTTCTCTCGCCCGATCGACCCTGATCTCCTTTCATTAATTAGCATGTAAAACTCATTTCTCGGAAGGTGAACCTGCCTCTGAATTTTTTAATACATTATCTATACTAATTCAGGGTATATTCATAAGCTGAAATCACGATCGCAAATCACCTGGGGAATTAAACCAGTAATTTAAAAAATTTACCATCACGAATTGCTCTTAATAATCTCCGAATTAATCAGATCAGTTCAATTTAAATCCACGAAGTGGCATTGATCGATCGATTCACTCCCTCATTCATATATAATAATATAATATACATCGTTGAGAGCCGCGGTATTAAATTATGGTACAAAAACTATTAAATGATAAACTCTATCTCTAATTATACCAATTGCATATAACAATTTTATTTACAGCTAGCCCTAGTAAAATTCTCACAATTATATAGTTTCTTTCAAATTCTGCTAATGACTCGGACCAACCTTTTCTTCCCAAACTTTTGAAAATCTCGCATAACTTCATCTTTTTTTTTTTTTTTTTTTTTTTTTTTTGAGCAGGTTCCTGGCCCTTATATACGTACAAGTGTTCCCATGCCATATGCTTCATATGGCCTACCCTTTATACTTGGGCCCGTACTCGCCCCATATATAGAAAAATAACATACTACACGTATTCGGTACATATACCAATACCTATATATAGGTAGGTATATTATGAGCGAGTAGACCTTTTCATAAAAGGATACAGTGACCGGACCAGGACATCCCGAAGGGGGCCATAATACGGAATCTCGGAAATTTATGGGAATTCTCTGGTGTCCCGTTTCCCGTTTTCATGGGAATTTAAGAATTTTGTCGAAAAAAAAAATATACATATAGGTATATGTATATGTATGAAAATAGTCTCATCCCGGTCGCGTGAGACCCGAAAAGTGAGAAGGGCGAAGAAGGAAAGAGAATGAGGGAATTGGTCAGTGTGAGAGAAAAAAAAAATGTAAGAAACATTACGCATCCATCAACGTCTCAATTATTATATACATGTATATATGGGAAACCGGGAGGCAGAGTAGGCGTCTCAGCCGCAAATTTGATTTCAAGGAAAAATTCACGAAAAAAAAGATCTTTGAGCAATTTTTTTTTTTCTCCCTCTCTTTTTTCCATCAATTTTTAATTTCGACTATATTTTTTTATATTCAGGTGTATGAAGAATTTGTGTCACGAAAATTTCTTCGTAGTACTATAATCAAAATTGAAGATTTTAATTGAGCTTTTAATTCAGTTCGTCCCTATTGCGTTACGTGAGTAAATAATATCGTGCAGATTAATAAGGAAGTAATAAACACGTGGTTATAAGTGCTAATTAATATCGTGTGTATAATATAGTAGTATATCGTTGTGATATAATATAGTGCGATGAACGAATGTTTCAACCAGCCCTAATTAGTTATCTTCATAGATTACTGTGTATAATGGCATGTATATACGACTGTGTTATAATATATAGCAGAGGGATATTCCTTCGCGGTAGAGAGTCGTGCGCCCGTCACGGATTATTGATTTCGTAATAATATTATACCTATCTACCCAGCTACTACCAGTATACGGAAGTAGGAGGCAGAGGGAGTAGGTACTCGTTCCAGGCATTGAATAGCAGGTGAATAGGGATATTTTAAATCGGAATATTCGACGCGAATATTTCCAAAGTTCTGTACGGTCAAAATTACGAATTGTACTTTTGAGACGATTTCGAATTTTCAGAAACGTTCCGAAAGGTCGGAATGCAGACAGCGCAACCCCTGGAGGTCCAGACCCCCCGAGAGCCGAAAAATTCGAAAATTTCGCTCCATTTCTCAGGATATGTGAAGACAAAAGCGATAGTTTTTCTAATCGAGATCCATTTCACCTACTTCGAACGATATATTTGATGTGACAAATAATTGATAGAATTTTGAAAACTGTTTTTCAAAAAAGTTCATCTCAAGATGATTCATTCGACCGCTTATTGGTTCCGATAGTATCAACACAGCCCGAATTAATAAACACGATTGAATCCATGTGTGAATTTTCAAGTTTCGGAGTCTTCGCTTTTCGGATCTTTATAGCTTTCGAAATTTCGAAGTTTTGTCAATCAGCTATATGCAGACTTTCGGGTAAGTACCCGTTCTAAAAACTGTGAGTCGATGATGTTCGAGTTCGAAATTTTAACTTATATAGTATAAATCGCAGCTTCACCCTCTTTCCGGTAAATATTTAATCAGATTCAACATCCAAGCTAATTACACGTTGACAAACAAGTCTTTCTGCTGCAGTTTCTCCTTGCGTTGTACAAAGTAATTAATAACTATAGTGTATAGGCATGTGAATGTGAATGTGAATATGAATATGAATATGAATGTGAAAATGATCATCAATATGCACATTTCATGTGCGTAGGCAATAAACCTGAGAATCTTTGTAAGACCGTCAAGTATGAAATGAAAAATGTAAATCAGTAGTGAAGAGTAATTACCTCGTATACTTGGGGCCGAGTCTGCAATATCCGATGCAAGGTTGACTAGATCCTCCAGGCCTCCACCATCGCCACTACATTCCATCATCGTGTCCTGAAACAGAAAAACATTGAATGAATAAAATCGAAAAAAAATAATTAGAACTGGCCTAATAGATCGCCGAGGTTATTACTTGAGTCATCAAACTCATTACGTAACTCGAAGACTACAAAAAAGATGTTTACTCTCACACAGATGTTCAATCCCCGAATCAACCGGACGAGTTTCGAATAATTTCTACGTTTCCAAAATCCGTCTAAAAGGGCGGAGAAAGGGCCTTGAAATTTTTCCCACTGACCCAGTGCCCCTGGGTTTTGGGGGGTCGTAAATCCTAAAATTGGCGAAACTATTTGTGGTTTTTACGAACCCTAGCTGCTAGTATACCGATTTTCCCGTTTCGTAGGACAAATTTAACACGGCATATTATTTATTGTCTTATTGTCGCCGCTTTCCCTGAATCCGCAAAACAACGGTAGCCTTATAACTGCAGGAGCGCATAAACTGCGCAGGAATGTTATAAACCTTTACAGCATCGGTTTTCGGGGTTGTAAAAATTTACCAAAACCTTTTGCCTCCGTTATGTTGAAAAGGCGACAATACCTCTAGCTAGGATATACAGGAAGCGAGGAAATAGCGTTCGCTGCAATTTGGAGGAGAACATTTTTCGCTATTTAATAGTGAAAGTTTTGGGATGAAAAATTTCGAAAGTTATAATCCCGCTAAGAAAATAGGTGGGTGCTTATAAGAGTTGAAAAGTCAATTTTCACCTGGAATAAAATACTGCGTTGATCAAAAACTCTGACAAATTAAATATTCGAACTTATTCTCGATTTAAATCCTTCCGAAATAACGGAAACGAAAAAAAGTCTTATAATCATCTCCGGTTGCCAAGCGGATGTCGATGCGAATTTTTCTCCTTAGTACCGAAGCAGTGGATGTATTCGCCACTTTAAACATCATGAAGGTATATGATACGTACATCGTACCTATAGCCATGGATAAATGATGATTCAATGGCGTATAGAATATGTAAAGAATTAAATAGCAAAGAACTGAAATTTCGATGCGATGTTATCTGCAATTGATACTATAAAGTATAAGGCCTGAGAAACATATCATGTCGATGAATAATTCCTGCGCGCAAGGTGAAAGAGTGAAAAATCTTGAGAGTTAATATCCCGGCTATAATTGCCAGCGTGATTAAATGGTCGATCATAAACCACTACAAGATTTAATCAACGTTATATATGCGCGAGTATTTGTCATCGTGAAATTAACCGGCGTTTTAAATACGTCTGTCAATCTTAACACGCGACTAATCGATCCTAATTACATATTTGATTTATAAATACAGTGTAGAATTATTGCTCCATGGTTTCTCTCAAGATCCGAGACGCCGCAATAAGAGACTATGAAATTTTTCAACTCGTTTTAAGTTCAACCTATCCCAACAAATGAACTTTCCTTAATGACACAAATCTTGAATAATGTAGTGCGCGTATTGCTGTTTTGAATACGCTGTGTAATAATAAAATAATGGAATGAAGTCAAATCTAAAATAAGAAATTGTGGTTTCTGAAAGATAAGGTATAGTAGTAGTATTACGATAAATATTAATAATATAGTTGTACGTATCTGTGTTAGAGCAGTCTATGACTGATCGCTAGTACCAACACTAGAAAAAGATAAATACATAATTCAAAGTACACATACTATGAATAACGAAATCTAATTACCTCGCAAATGGCATCCTCCATCATATCGTGTGTATCTCTCATATTTATCGATCGGTTTGATAATAATCACTGAACAAATATTATTAAGGATAATATAACCCGCAACGGATTAGGGCGATTGAACTGTCGTCACAAGCACATTGTCACTTATTGAGTATGAATATATCACTGGTGGTATAAAATCCGCGATATGCAGGTATGCGTCAAGCTTGTGAATAATATAGTTGTCTAAAAAATTCTCCTGCGAGAATATGGCTGTCTTAAAGAATTTCACTTGTAGAAATAATAAACTCAGCGATGTTTTATCACACTGTGAGCTTCCTCCGATATTTCTTGTTGTGTCAGTATTAGCCGTCCAGCGACTAGTCCCTTTAATTCACACGCGATTATTATCGTTATAAATAAACACACTTGTGTATATCGGACACTGATGCTGGAGAGTTTCGTTCACTTCTCCACCTCCAGTCGATCCGAACACGACCTTTTTGATTGTGAGCGACGGAATTTACGGGCTGAAACGCACGGCTCACCTCGAGACGCCAGCAGGTCTGACGCCATGACAGTCGCGCGGTCAACCAGCTGCCAAATCCCTACCACCACCAACACGCGCACCGTCGATGTACGTCTCAGCCAATCGGGGTCGAGGGATACCGTGACGTAGCGACGCTCGAAGTGCTCGAATAGATCGCGCGCGCCACTCGATACGTCTTAGGAATTTTTTGTTACATTTCATTGTTACTGATTGTTACGGATATATCGATGTTTCATTGTCTTTAGGATCCGAGAGATAACAGGGCGACGATATTTCGGCTGCTGCATTAAGTTGGTCCCGGATTGTATTACAACTTGTAATCTGTATTATAAGAAATTAAAAATCAAATAAAGAACATTGATTCAAAGCAAAGCGGAATATTTGAATAGTTATTTTTCAGTTTTTGTATACTTAGGTTGATTTGAAAAATGAAGAAATTGACATTTTTCTGAACACGCTATACGCATAGACAATAATAATTGATGCAGCACTGCGTCAAAGGCGAATATTTTTTACTGATCGGTATGGTAAATGTTCTGAGAAACGATGATATTGTAATTAAAGGAATCCGAGAGAAAACAATAATAGTAAGGTATAAGGTAACCGGTACTCTGCCAGGACGAGAGGACTTTTACTCCTGTACGACGGTGGTACAGGTGCCAGTTCACCTGTTCGATATATTATTTAAATGCTTCACCTGCCTCGAGATCTAAAGATACTGCGAGATAAACAGACCCGATCGACTGCTTCCTGCTTTAGAAAAATATTTGATTATAAGTACTATGGCTGCATCTTTGAGTATGATTTTTTGAAGAATTAAGAAATAAGAGGCATTCTAATTCCTCATACATTTAAATATTGTAATGAATTTATATATTTAATGACCGAAGGTGCTGACTGGACGGAATGGAAGGGGTCAAGTTTGAACGGTGAATAAACGCGGAGTTTTCGCTGTAACACAATTTGTTTAAAATCTGTTTGCGACAACGTTTAATCCGATCTAGCAAATCCGCTTAAGGGTTTGCTTTGCTTTTTGGGAGTAGTAGTGACTCGATCTATTCACTTACGAGTGTGTTAAGTTTCTTGAAAAAAACTGTCATAAGTTTATAAGTTTATACTTTCACATTTGTTAATCCTACTCAATAAATTCATATTTTCATATTCTTTCGATTTAACGTTACGATATCTTATCGGTATAGGTATTCATATTCTTCCGCGATGCTGAAGACCCGAAAAAGTCGTCGACATAGTCGGACCAATACATTAAAGTACACGTTTTTTTATATCGTTTACTTCGATGCTGCTTATCTTCGAACAATTAAAAAAAACAATGTGCAGAAGGTTTGATTGCACCTTATAGTTGCGTGAAATAGCGACGATACTTAATTCTGACAAAGCTACGTGAAATTTGAATTACGAATTATCTTTTCTATTTTTTTTTTTTTTTTTTTTTTTTTTTTTTGAGAATACGATTTACCATCCACAAGACATTTGTATATATTTTTTTAGTTGTCTAAGGATATATCCGATTGTGCTGAACAATCTAGAAGATGCTGTCGTATTATCTGAAAAACGAGAAATCTCAAAGCTATAGAATCTGCTGTTCAAAATTCCTTTTCATTTCTTTTTTTTTTTTCTTCAAATTTTTCTATTTAACGTTGAAAAGTTTAGCAAACTTGAAACTCTTGGATCTCAGATCTGTTTTTTGTTGTTGTTATTTTAGTGTATTTATCCGGATGTTGGGACAAGTGCTTTATTGTGGGATATAGCTGGTGCAACAATGAAGCGGATAATGCCTAGACGCTAGAATCGATTCTTCAGATGTCAAAATACAGGGATTAGCTTATTTGGAGAAAAAGAAATTCTGGATTTGTGGTTTTTCGCTTCGCTACAATTGTTGCCAAATATCTTTCAGCATTTATCTCTTTCCTGCTTTGTCAGACCGCACAAGATTTCTCTACATGAATCTACAGCACACCAAAGCATACTATAAGGCTTTAGTATATTATTTTCACATTTTCTCAATTCCCAAGTATTAAATGTAGTAAACATAAAAAAAACTGTCTTCCATCGTAATTATAATAAATAAATCGATTCTGCAGGCTTGGTGGAATAAAAAAAAAAAAAAAAGAAATGCTGTGATAAGAAAAATTATTAAGAGGAATAATTTTATTAATAATTAAACTGCAGCCTCGAGAAAAGCTTGCAAGAAAGGCTATCCAGCAGCCGGGAATCCGAAGTGCATGTTGGGATGCCGTGCTCAAGGAGCTATTACACGGGCTCGTACATTTTATTGATTAGATCGAACTCTATTCACAGCTACATGCACACGGCGGGGCTTTGTGGCGTTAAGAAAAAATAAAAATGAAAATAAAAAAATTAATACATTTTTATCGGCTATAATTCTAGAGCACACATCTTTTTGATTTGATCAAGGAACGAAAGCATTCATTCATTACTCATGGCTATCGCATACTTTATTACCAACTAATAAAATTGAAATAGAAATCATGAGTGTACGATTTGCGATTAAACGAATGATTATTTTGTATTTCGAATCGTTTCATTAAACTTGATCGCGCGACAGGCTCGTGATTAATCATTAATCCTCAATAATTCATTCAGTGTCTTCGGGGCCATTCAACAATTACGTCACGCCGCCAGAGGGGGGGGGGGGGGCCCGCTCCAGAGCGTGACGGTCTGGGTTAAAGTGGTCAAAATCTGTATGACGAAATGTGATGAGGGGGGGAGGGGGGGTCAAAAATGGTCGAAAATAGCGTGACGTAATTGTTGAATGGCTCCTTCGATGTTACCTATACTTACCAAATGTAGGATAGTATAACATTAGTAAGAATCATAATTGCTTATTGCCATTTTCATATCCCATTAGTAGGAAAATGATTATAGCTATCCCAGGTAGCACAAACGCACATCGGCTTATTTTGGCCTTCTAATCAACTGAAAGATGACTAACAGTCAACGGATGTCCGCTTTGCAGTCAATCTGAAGACATTGACAAAAAGACGACTGATCAAAGTCTGTTAGTCGTATTTTTGTCAATGTCTTCAGATTGACTGAGAAGCGGACATTCGTTGACTGTTAGCCATCTTTCAGTCGATTAGAAGGCCAAAATAAGCCGATGTGCGTTTGTGCTACCTGGGATATAATACTTGGATGATTGGGTTGAAAAATAACGATAATGGCGTATGATGTGAGGTTGAACTGCTCGGTATATTATCGACGTGCGATAAAGCGCAAGCGTATATGAAAAATTCTCAATAGAAGTTGAGAAAGCTTGTTTCTTGGCCCGATATTAGCTTTAGCTTAAATTTATAATAGGAGCTTTCATAAACTGCACCGTTTAGGTTTTTAGAACAAATAAAAGATTCCTTTATTTCCAAATATTTTTATTCTCATACTGTAACAACATTTTCTGTGTGACGACATAAATTTTTATCAACAGTTAGTGATTGGTCAATGGGTGAAAAATGATTGCGGTATAGGTGTGCCTTGAAAGTTTTTATCATTATATCGTTTCCCGAAATTTTGACATTCCAAGAATCAACGATTCCCGTGTTATTCTTGCGTTTTTCCCAATTATGCGGGTTTCTATTAGCACTACAGTTGTAATTCTGTTTACTTGTTGTTTAACCACTCCAAGTTCCGTCGAGGGTGATGCGGCCCTCAACCTCCGCAGTAATGGGACTCATCTTTTGTATATACTTCACGAAGTTATCAATATCTACTGTTCCTACTTCGTGATTGCGCTTGCCAATGGCAAAAGCTGAAAGACCATTACTTCCGTCAACTAGAAATGAATTTACCACTATTCGGTACCATTCGTCCAGGACGACATCCTCGTAAACTGGTACATCACAGGCACGACACCTGCAGTGAAGCAAAAAAAATTGTCAATAGATTTCTTCGTTTGAAATCAAAAGCCAATAATTATGTATTCTGGTTTAATCAGAATCGTCAAGGAGTGGTGTATGCGGAATTCGAGTTTCAACTATTTTCTCAAATAATGTAAAACCTGGTCATACGAATAACAATCAAGTCAACTGCTACGAATTGTTCAAACTATATACCTGCGTGAACAAAATTTTGTGAAATTAATTAATTGTTTCGTAAGTTATTCGACGAATGGAGAAAAAAAACTTATAACTCAGATATTGGCGACATTTTCGATCCGATTTACTTGACTTACTTGACTTTTAAACTTGTGACTCTAGATAATGCCTCGTTCGACAAGTTGAACGACACTCTGATTCCGGACCACTGGAGAAAGCCACCTGAGCCATGAAATTCTGTCGTACTGCGGCTAGTGCTTACACTTTGTTCCAACAGCTGTGAAGATGGTGACAAGTTATAAATTCCGTTGTAATATTTAACTGAGTGGAATAAGCGATTTTTCAAAACTGAAGGGACTCCTAAACGATTTTGTAATTTCCCATTCACTCGTACCTCGATCAAAGAAGATCCTTGCAGCTCTAAAACATCCCAAGAGTTTCCGAACGGTTGAGCCAACACAGCATCAGAGTAGGTAATGACTCCAGTCGTGTCATCGATCGAAGCACGAATTCCTCCTACGTTTATGCAAGCCAGTGCTGCATAGGTCCAATAAGTACTGTTTTCGGCGAATTCTATCCACTATACAGCAATTGACACACGCAAGTATGAATTAGAGATGAAAGATGGTTATCGATTTATTTCTGGGAAACAAATCAATATGATTCCAGAATAATAGTGGCTGATTTTTGAATTGGTATTGTTCATTACTCACAGTGTCTACCATTGCATCTGTGATAAAGTTCCCAATGTTACACTCTCCGTATCGACAATTATTGTTGAGTAGGACCTTTGTTGATCCGATAACTTTGAGACCCTGAGCGTCAACTTCTTCTTGCCACGGCACCAGGGCAGCGAGTACTTTAGGATCTATAATCACGATTAATTGATTACAAAAACCATGGAATTTCTTGATTTTCTGTTCTATTACATTCAATATTTGATAGACCCACTCTGTTCGACGGAAGTGTTGAGCAGAATTGGATTCCCCTCCCAATCAGCAACTTCACCATCTTCGTCAAACCAAACGGTGAGATTACCCACGTACCTAAAATCACGCGGTAGTGTTACATGATGATTTATTTCCACCTACTAGTTGATCAAATCACAAAAAAAAACTAACTGTGAACGAATTGGAAATAAAAAATTAGCCCTACTTGCTAAACGCATATGCTTGGACGATGAGAACCGTCCTACCACTGTTGGCCTGAATGACTTTGGCTGGATAGTCATCCTCAGGCACCTCGATGTCCGGTGGAGTGCCTAAGATTTTAGTATTACGAGAAGGGGGCAATAACTTCCTCGAACTTGTGAGAAAGTACAATCGTTTTATGCTAATCGTATCTCACCTGTGTAGAGGAAAGTGTTCGAATGACCACCAACTATGAGATCTATGTTTGGACAAGAAGCGGCCATGACTTTGTCCACTTCAAAACCGCAGTGACTTAGAACAATGATTATTTCGATTCCTTGTGCTTTCAATTTCTCTGCTTCGGCATTTACGGTCTGCACTTCGTCCAGAAATTTTAGTTTTTCTGTGCTTGCGATAGTCTTGAATAGGATCGTCAAAGTTTATTCCAAGAGGTCTAATTATACTTAGTTAATTATGAACGACGTGTGATTATTAACCTGAATCCGTAATTCTTACATTCGTTGTCGAGAGTATCACTCCGATGACTCCAATCTGTGTTCCATTTCTCTCGATAATTGTGCTGTTTTGGTATAACCCCTGAATATCCGGCTCCTCACTGTCGTCAATGTTTGTCACAACCACTGGAGACTGGAGCATTTTCAAATAAGGCACTAAGCCGGCTATCCGATTGTCAAATTCGTGATTTCCTAAAGTCTAGAAGAGAAAACCGTTCGAATTATTAATGACTTGACTCCAAGTTCTGCACGGCATGTTGCATGATTTCGTATCCCACTTTCGAGTAACAACACACGATGCAATGTGTCATTGGAATGTATGATATTACACAGCCTAATCAATGTCATACAACACGTATAATAAACTAATCATCTGCATCAGTGAAAGGCAAAGATCAATGGTCGATTAAAGTATGATAAGCATCATGTTGTACGTACATATTATTGATCTGATACGATAACGTCCAGTTGATTACCACGTTTGAATTGCTCGAATTGTTAGTGAAGCTTAATGAACTTAAGTAATACCATTATAGGTACCAATATAGTGAACTCTTTATGGGTGATAATTCATAGCGATAATTATAGTCCTGTGAGAATGCCGAAAGGGATAATCCATCAAAATCATAATCCATCATTTATGATATAGTTATGGAACCGTGTTTTATAGCTAATTTCATCAAGCTTGCGATAAAATTCTATAATCACGTAAGTTGTGAGTAGAAAGTGGGAGACAACACACATGACTTATCGTGTATTATCGAATCATCTGTTTAATTAATCCAACACCCGAGCGTGGTGAATTACAAAACGTATGAACGAATTGCAGATAATTATTAAAATCATGCATCCCGTTTACAATCAAAGAATGATAACATTAAAGATGAGTAAGGATAATCAGTCCTCACTCGCCGCGTCTGTGCATATGAATTGGCTGACATATGACACAAAATAGCTTTCATTATCTATCGACGTATTGTTTAATTGTTTCTTAGCAATTACCGAGGCATCATGTGGGAGCATGTTCATGAAAGTTCCCGTCACATTCCAACCATGAACGTTGTACCAAAGAGTACCTTGAAAATTGTCTCCAGCATTGAGAAAAATCGCATTTGGTCTTTCCTTCACTAGCTGATGTGTCGCGGTGTAGACCCTGGCTATACCACCCACACATTCAGCCTCATAGCCTTCGGGACAAGTGCCTGAAGTGGATGAAGTCTGGATAAACCTGTTCGGAATATACATTTCTTTTTTTGATTCAGCAGGAAGTCATATTAGCCGCATAAATCTACGACGATTGGAACGTTAAGCAAAATTGTCAGCATAAATCGCATTCTGTTATCTGATATATTCGGTTTGAGGCGATAATTATAGTTCCAATCATATACGAAACACAGACATCGAAGAAACTCGTGACACAATATTGTTAATCCGAGTCGAAACTTGGGAGGAGTTCGAATGCTGACAGTCGCAAATAATCACGCAATAAAATTGAAGTATTAGAATTGTTCCTCGACGTCCTATGAAATCATCTACTTGATTACCAAACCAGAATCATAAATAATTTCACGTTATAATTTACTTATCACGTGATAAACAAGGATAAGAGCGATAATGTACAATTAACAACAATATGCACGATGAACGTGACTGTTCTCCTAATCTAACGAGTGTAATGTGTACCACGTGTGCTGCACAGTGTACAAATGCAATATGCGATGATGCGAAAAATCTACAAGGTCTGGGATTAACAAGTGTACTATAACATTTTCTACGTCATATGACAAACATGATTCATGCTTTCAAATTTCAATTCATATACTTCGCGAGAAATCATTTCATCGTGGGGAGTATTGACGCGATTACTACGGCTCGCTTTTTTGTCTACATGTGCGCAGATATATCGACAACACTCCGTTCTCTCATTTAGAACGCTGCGTCTCAATAACCTGCGTGGTGTTCCCGGGCAATGGCACTTGCTCGCACAGGCTACAGCACGTGCGCAGAGATATCGGCCTTGGTTACGACGCGGCAGAGTCAAGTGGCGGTGCGCTAGTAAAGTGGTCTCTCCACAGATGGCCAGCAGGCCGGCCAGATTCTCGCAAATAAATTTGACCGACGTTTGCTTATCACCCTGGAGGCTTTGTGTTACATTTGTCTTCAGTAGGGTCATTACTGATCCACTGTAGCAGGTGATGAACTTTGGATATGATCTATGATTAATCCGCGCTCATTATCGGTCGACTATCGCAAGGCCGGTATTGAAAATCTGATGCTACCTGAAGACCTATTTTGATCGAATATCCCCGTAACTAATACAATCATCTAATCTAGATGACGAATAGAAAATGTTTTGCATTTTTCACTTCTCACCAGAAACGTTAGCAACAAGCTTCGTAATTAGCTTAACATAATTACCAAGTCCAGTAGAAATGCCTGAGAGTGCAAACTTTTTGAAGGGTAAATTGCTCTTTCAACTGAGGTAAATCAATGGATACTGAATGATACCCCAATGAAATTTGTGCCCTCAGCTCCCGGCAACCCTTGGAATCAGGAGATGAAAGGCTTAGAATCTCAACATCTCGGAAACTAACATCCCGATTGTAAAATGTTTCGAACACAAGTTACTCAGAATAAAAAAATACACAAAAAGTTAGATCAAGTTGAACCTCGTGTTTCTATAAATAGGGGCGTTAGACCGATGTGAAGATTCGGTGTTGACACATGCGCGGAACATTAGGGAAAGCGTGTGTAACTGCAATCCGATCGGAAACAGCTAATAGGCTAACTGTTTCTCATGGAGAGAATTAACTGCAAAATAACTCTAATTGTATGTTTATCGTGTTCTCTAACGTTTTCTATAACGCTGTTATTATAACCAACCAATATAATAATACAAATTAGATAGTTGCGCATCACCGAAGAACGAATTATATTACAACAATTTTTTGTGTCATAAGCTGGGTACACACCTGAGCATATTTGCGCGCACGCACATCTCTTGTCTTCGTTCTTCCTTCTAGGAGCAAGAAGGAAAAAGATGGTTCGTGCGCGCAAATATAGTCAAATATGCTCAAGTGTGTACCCAGCTTTACGTCCTGCAAAAATTCATGTGAATGTATCGCAAAACAGTTGTATAATAATAAGATAAGCGAAAATATGAGTAATAGGAAAAGGAAGAAAAAAAAACGTTCAAAACGTTATAATACATTTGAATTTCAATTGTATTCGCCGGTATTCGCCGTTATTTTAACAGGCGATATTTTGACGTTATCACATTGGAATTATGAATGCAGGTATATAACACGACAGTTAGTGAATAACCCCCCTGATAAGGGGAATTAATACAACTGCACTTATCACAATGCACGAAATTTAGAAAATATTTATTACAGCGATTAATCGTTAAAAAAAGTTGTACTTTCGTATACCAATTGAAATCTTTACCTAGCATGAAAGTCGTTGATATGTATGACCGATAACTCGAACCAGCAGTCACCTCGTTCTGCAGGAAGAAAACTATGATATGCGGACGCCTCACGAAACGGCAGTAACGTCACTGTCACTAACACCGTCAAGTTCATCAGCCACGAGGTACCCCTGTGAATCATCTTGCTGAAAATTTAACAAATTCTTAAAAAATGCACCATTGACGATGCACTTTCTGATGTCATACGTATACGAACGTCGAAAGGCAGTTTAGGAAATTCAAAATTCGGTACAAGTTCCGTAAAACATTGCTCATATTCGGCTCATATACCGAATATGAATAAGCTGATGATCTTCACACCATCAGAATGGAAAAATAATAATTTGCAAACGATGTACGTTACGTATCGCGAAACCTATACTTACTTTTTTTTCCTGCGAGTAGCTGATAGTAGGTAAATCAAAAAAAAATTGGATAACATCATTAGTGAAAATTATAGATGAAGACGAGTTTTTAAGATTTGAGACTTGGTTTTTTAAGTTCGTTTTTATAATGACGTGTTTCCTATTATTATAAAAATATCGTCTTCCACAGTTATTTTTCCCGAAGTGCGAATCAAGTATCAGTATACAGCTATAAAATTGTAATATAGCTATCACGGAATGTGATCGCTCCGGTACTCGTATCTTGTCTATTTCTTTTACACTATACAATCTCCGCTGCCTCAGTCATCCGCTATTTAAACAAATTTGCTTGCCATTATTAAACCAGCTCCTTCCCACCATCGGCGTGTGTATTGTCCTGATTTTTTAATTTTATGCTGTAACTTGACATCATGGATATAACAATTTTCATAGAGAAAAAATCTGAATAAGAACTTGACGTCATGCTCGAGTCGTCGGTCTCTAATATCATAAGTAAACCTACGCGTACAAGATTCACAAACATACCTATAGCGACGCGCAATTATGTATCCGAAAGTAGTGGGGCCCCCCAACTTTCGTTAAATAACAGAATGGGCTTGGTTTTGAATTGGTTAAACAGCGGAGATTGCGTCACTTAACATCACACAAAAAATTGCACCTCCGCTTGTCAGCAGGATCCCTGAATTTCATCACGAATAAATATAAAAAATTAAAAATAATGCACTGGTTGTGCATTTTTGATTACCGAAGACAAACAATTTTTCATTTCTTGCATTTAGCGTGAAAAAATGATTTCTGGTGGAGCGAGAAGACTGTCGATACGAACGGTATGCCCACTGGTAAGTGTTAATTACAGATCTAAGTGAAATGCACAAATACACACAGAAAAAAAGGATAACTTGAACCAAAAAATTTGTTTTGAAGGACCGCAAATCTCCCGAGCAAAGTAAAAATTCTATGAGACCAAGTAAATACTTTCTTGAATCATGAAAATTTTCTTGGTTCCAGAGAATTTTTACTTCGCTCGGGAGATTTTCGGTTTTTTCAAAACAAATTTCTTGGCGCAAGTTATCCCTTTTTTCTGTGCACAAATTGAGCACCGATTACAGAACTCTTGAACCACGTTTGAGGCGATTTTCTTTGAACCACGTTCGAGGCGATTGACTAGCGTATTAACTTTAATTCTTTTACATTTATTCATAGTACTTCGTCCCAGTGAATTTTATTAATGAAATAGCTATAATATTATGTTGAGCCTGTTGCAAAAAGTTTCCTGGCTGGCTGAAATCTTCTTATTCGAAATTGTCAAACCGTGCTGCAGAAAATTTACGACAAAACATGCGTGTCGAACATTATTTGTAGATAATATTCGACAATGATATTTTATGTCATATTTTTATTTCAACAATTTCCGGAGAATTACAGCCGTTAAAATTCTACTTACAGTACTACACGAAGATATCAAATTAATACTGAGTCTGTAAAACAAGAATAACTCTCAAATCTGTTCGCAAACAAACTTTCTCAATAACAAGATAGAAGGTCATCTAGTAAGGCTGCGTTCTACTCATTATAAAAATTTAAGTGAAATCTGTTCAGATCGATGACATCAATCACACATTTTGTCTGAGAACAAATCAATTGAATTTCGAAGATTTCGTGCCTCAAAATATTTAGAATTTTTAGGAACTGAATGAATATTAGTTATGTCACGAGGATCCCGAATACAACAAAAATGTATCGAGCCAACGACTTGTGTGAAAACATATTCAATGTTGAAATGTCGAAAAATTTGCAGACTTTGACAATAAAACACATGCACGAGAATTGAATCTTCCAAATTACCTATGAAGACGTAGGGGCGCTTGATTTCATGATGGAGATGGTGAATTGTATCTATGCAGTAGGTACTACACCGTAAATGTTTGTCGATTTTATAGCTCTTATTTTTAAATAAAATTATTAATAATATGTTCTTGAAGGCCTTACTCAGATACTCAGGAAATTGGACCTTTTGTGATAGAGTGACTTGTACCTTTTTACGGCTTGAAAAGCGTAAATATCACCTGCCACGGGTGGCTGACAAGTTCACTATAACTGGTTGAACTGTATTCAATTAGATCGAAACACCGTTTAATCCTCTATTATGGTTTGCTCAATTCAAAGAAAATAGTGAATTACACCAATATCACGAATCAAAGAATCAAAATCCTTGTCGAAGGTTTAACTTCCCTCGATAATCGACGCGTGTTAGATCGATGACGCGCTTTATTGTCATGTTCTCAACGCCCGAATGTACTATTCGTATGCAGATCATATATTTATTAAAAAAATAGACGAAACCTCACCGAGTTATGTTCAATGATCGCGTCCGCGAACAGTACTGCTCTTGTGAACAGACAATTGCGACTTCCTCCCACTATAGGTACCACGTTTTTATGACGTTGCACCGCTACGCTCACGATTTCATATCCACTCGTATCATTCGTTATCTGTTACGTGAACGAGGTAATCATCTGATTATTTTGCTCGTAATCAGCGATTGAATAAATGGATGAAATTGTACACAGAAAAAAAAAATTTTTGGCCCAAGAAAATTTTCTGCAAACCCATTAGAAACCGAAATTATCTTGAATCAAGACAAAATTTTCTCGAACCAAGAAAACTTTCTTCGATCCAAGAGAGTTTTCTTGGTTCGAGAACATTTTTGACTTCATTCAAGATAATTTCGGTTTCCAATGCGTTTGCAGAAAATTGTCTTGGGACAAAGAAATTTTTCTTGGGACAAGAAAATTTTTCTTGGAACAAAAACATTTTTTTTGGACCAATTCAAATTGGTACAACTCGTTTTTTCTGTGTAAGCCTGCTCAGACAAAACGGTTATATTTTTTCAATGTTTTCGAACTGTTATCATAGCCGGTCAGTATTATTGTTTAAAATTAATGATGAAACAGCTGATTCTTGCTCTGAGCTTCGCCGGACTTTGCGTGATACCTTGCACGTAATAATATTATGTGCGATAATGACGTCGGTTGACGCCTTGTGAATATTATTGCAGTAATTATACTTTTAACAATATTGAGTGCGACTAGTATGTAGGAGAATGATACATACTGAATAAAATAAGTATAACGCATATTAACAACCGAATAAACCTATAGCTTCGAAATACACTAGGAGTAGTTTTTGCTAGTCACTTCATTCAATGCCAGTCTGATTCTTCTGGTGAATGATTGTTATAAGGTGAGAAAATAAAAACCTCAATGCTACAACCACCGGCGATTACAGAATGCATACATATATGAGTCAAAACGCGTCAAACGGATGATGGCTCTGCCCAAAATTGTAAGTCACCAAAAAAAAACTTGAGTGGGCTCAAAATTTTCCTCCTACTTTCTAGTTTCCATTGCCATGTGGCATATTTGAAAAATTCCAAATGACGGCTATTCCGTAATACTGAAGATCAGCAAATACCAAGATCCTTGATCTCTGAGAGCGATTAAGTCTGGCACAATTTAGAGATTATAATACGGACTAACCATTTTTTGTTTTTTTGCTCAGAAAAATAATTATCACCTCAAACGGCAGAAAACACGGTGATGTAGCCAGGCAGCTGATGCCGCAGCTGTTCATCCCGTAGGGCTTAACGTTCGAAAAACTGGACGTGTCTAACTGAACGTAATTGCACTACAGATGTCATCTGCATGCTGACTGAAAGAGCATCGAGTTTTTCCTACTGTACACTACCTACGTTCAAGTTCACGAACAGTTCATAAAAATGCATTTATACAATGATCCTATCAACCAGCTATGAGCATTCAGTGGTCAGATTTTGAAAAGGGCACCACTGATTGGATGCCCATTGTGTTTGACTCTCGACTAATTGATTGATTATTAGTTGTCCTTCATTCTCCGATTGGCCACTACCTATAAACTAGGATAAAAATATTCAATTGAAATTTCTTAACGAACTATGACTACTCGGCGACAAACTTGGAGGCATGACTGTATCTAACTCGAACGTGAGAAGGAGAATTCGTTACCAATTGTTGTACACGAATTGTTTGACTCAAACTCCTGCCAAAAATTGTATAACTATTAATGTAGTATAGGAGCGATGAGTTGAGATTTACATAAGACAAGATTTGAATCTTTGTTTTTTTCCCTTTCCACTTGTTTAGGGTTATTGACCTCGTTTAACTATCGTTAACGAGAGGCACGTGTTGAAGAAATATTAGTTGGTTTGCTTATCCTAACAATAGACATTTCTTAGAATCAGCAGCGCAAGATATTTTCTGGGTAATATATATATGTATATATTATATAGGGGCGGGAGGGGCAAAACGGGGTACTTACGGAAATATAAAGTTTTCAGGAGGAATTTTTTTTTTTTTTCTTTTGCGAGCAAAATGGGGTACTCTAATTACTTTTTGGAGGTATCCCTCCAAAAAGTAGTTGGGGCACCCCATTTTGCCCCCCCCCCCCCCCCTTCCCTATTTTGCCCCTCCCTCCCCTATATGGATACAGAGAAATCTAAACGCGGAGTAGCTGATCTTAGCGATTCGATACTATACAGATTTCGAGTAATCGGTTGAAAATAAAAAAATCAAATTGAACTGCTAGATTTTAGTCAGACTCCTAGAACTCAAGTCTACGTTCCAAATCAGTCATATAGTAGAAACACTAAAAGACGAGGGTGAATCAATTTCACAGTCCCGACAGCAGCTTCAGTCGATCTCTACCAGCCCGCGGACGAGGAACAACAGACAACGTTAGACCATTTACTCTAATCTAACTTAAGAGATCGCGCTGTTCCTATTATATAACACCTAATAGCAATTCTATAGTTTTAGTGAGCTTCTCTGAAATTTAAATATCACTATAGAGTTACAAGTTTACAGTGACTATGATAACTCTTCAGTAAATTCCATAAATGCAAGTTGAATTTTATGCTAGTTATTTATCCATGGTGCGAGTCATAGATAAGCACAAAAAAAGGATTTGTTGAACCAATTGAAATTGGCTGAACAAGAAGAATCTGTTGTCTCAATCGTTTGTGCATTTGAATCAATCGAGAATTAGTGAATGAAAGCGTCTTTTGCTTGTTCAAATCGAATATTTTGTTACTTCAACTAAACCTTATTTCCTGACCCATGGTCACCGTTCTTGAGGTGTAAAACGTTGTTGATTTGGTTCGAAATAATACTTTTCGATACTAGTGCGAAAGTGTTGATTCTCGGACGAGTGTGAAGTTTTTGTGACAACCACACGAGTCGAGAATCACCTTTCGCACGTGTATAGAACTTTATTTTTTAACACAACGCGCGTTAAGTTGAATTTTATGCACGCGAAGCGTGCGCACAATCGAACTTTACGCACAGCGTGTTGAAAAATTCTTTTTCTTCGGCATATTAGATCATAATCCATAGATGGCAGAGCTTTGTCCATTCTCAATAATTCAATGCAATATTCCGTAATGAGTCAACAATGAAAGGCTGATTTCTATTTACGGTTTCATCCGTAAGTCTCTCTTTCCACGGTCACCTCAGTGTAGCGTTATCAGAATTCTACTACGGAATATCATAATTGTCGCCGAACAACTTGTCAGGAAAGTAGTCGTGGTGGTTATCAATTGCTTGGGGTATATTCGATTGTTCATAATGATGTGGTGCACCTGCTTCGGATTTTTAACAGTCCTGTTGCTCCTAATCGGAGTGACAAAAGCAAACCCTACATCGGCCAGTAGTAGCCCTCGTGTAACTGATGGCGGGATACAGATCCACATTCTTCATACGAACGATATGCACGCGAGGTAAGAGATGAAACTATGATTAGATTGTTAATTAACCGATTAATAAATGGGGCGATACTAGTAAAAACGTCCAGGACTCACGCAACATTTGCTATGTAAATGCCACGTGCATAACGCATCGTGAGTTATAACGTAAAGTTATATATAAATTTGCAACTGCGTGAACCATGGGTAGGTACCAAAATTAGATGAGTTCAGTGGATAAATCGTATAGACAAATAATGTTGATATAGCTGACTGTTGAACAGTGCACGAAAAATTGTCATTGCAGACAATAATACCGATGACAATATTTTTCTCCTATGATTTTAGATGTTGAGAGTGGGTACGACGAAAGTTGGAAACCACAGAAACTACATCATTCTGTCGACGCAGGCCACTAATCGTTGACTAGATATTTTTGAAAGAGTAACAGAGCAGCTTGCACCTGTTCGAATAAGTTGTGAATTATTTACGTTGGGCTTCAGATATGATTATACACTTAATATACACATCGATAGATACCTACATACGATTCTATTTATGACCGAGATTGAAGGTGTAAAATTCCCCTCTCGAATTTCGTAACATTCTGCATAGTTTATACTTTTTAGGTCAAGGCATTAAAGACAATAGTATAAATTCTGAGTGGCCTATGCCGTACCACGGTTAGTGATGATTCGACCTCTCCTAATATTATTAAAAGACCTATTCAAAATCCACAATAAAATTACGCCGACTGATAGTATTGATACGGACATCTCACCCACGTCAGAATTATGGACGCAGTTTTGATTTTGAAAAACTCATCGAATTCTACAGCAATCTACGCAATTAGGACAAAACTATAGCGTAGCGTAGGATCAAAATTAGAAAAAAAAAATTATTTCCAACACTGAATCGAGTCGATTTATATGGATTTGCTTTAAAGCATCCCTTAGAAAAAGAAAATCACAACTGCCTAGTGAACATGTTTCTTGAGATTCCTAGTTCAAATTTACCTTCAGCACTTATGCGAGTTGCTTGGACAAGATCGTAACTCCTGTACACCATACGTTTATCTTAATGAAATATGACGTCTCAAGTCTGGCCTCTAAGATTGGTAATCGTATTATTTCTACAACCCTTCTATCCAGGTTCGAACAAACATCAAAACTGTCCGGGACGTGCAGCGATCCAGAAGCGGCGAGCAATAGCTGTTACGGAGGGTTTGCGCGGATAGCCACACTGGTCAGAAATGCTCGGGCTGGAAGTACTCCAGCATTGTTTCTGAACGCCGGAGACACTTATCAGGGCACAGTCTGGTTCACCGTGTACGAATGGAAAATCGTTGCCAAATTCTTAAGCATCTTAGAACCGGACGCAATTGTAAGTTTGCAGGGAACTAGGCACGGCCATTATAACCCCATGAAAAGCACCCCCCTACATCACATTCATTTTTCCTCAAATTGATAATTAGGCCTTCCATAATATGGTTTTTATAGCCTTTGAGTCTCAATGCTACGTAGGAGCATAGATATAGCGATGGGCAATGGACGCTTCCGTTGGTGTAAACAGAAAACATGGAAAAATAAAAATGAAAATGAAAAGAAAAACCGCAAAATCTTCCCCTCAGGTCCCGCTTTAAAATAGAATTGGAAATATGCGGCCATCATTGAAAAAATCGTTATTTTCCAAAATCTCTACATTTTTTCCGCACATGATTATCAAAGCCTGACACACATTCATTACCGAAATTTTCATTTAGATCATTATTGGTTTTCTCGGATATATCTGTGATATCTGATTCTGACGTTATCAATCCTATAATTGGACATTTGAAACAATATCTGGGATCTGATCGATCCGTGGACTGATTCTTTTCGCGTGAAATAGCCCACATAGTATATCTTTGATTTCAAATATACACAGCTCGTAATTCTTATATATTATTAGCTCTAAGATCTGCAGACCTATTCTTAAAGTTAGAAGCGGAAGAGTTCCAAATTCTTGTGATGTCTGCCATAAACTTTTACGCGAATGTATCGTCGAAAATATCTATTTTTCGTCGAAATTCGTTAGTTGAGAAGTCAGCGCCAGAAATAATTAGCTACTAATTGAATTATCAACTTCAAAAACAGGAAAAGTCGTGAAGAAAATGTCCCCAAGACTTTCTGCAGCTCTTATTTACGCGAACACGAAGTGTGAGAATGCAAATTTTAAAGTCTGAAAGTACATGAGAACGTTAGTCTTTATTATGTAAACTCGTGTGACTAGAATTATGAAAAACTGTTACAACTGGCCAATTGACAAGCCAATCAACAGCTGCACAGCTTTTTGTCGGATCGCAATAGTGATCAGTTATCACAAACATATGAAAACCAATTAAAATGTCGGGTCAATTGTTTAATCACTCTGCCTCTTAGCCATCTTTTATAACGAAGACATTTTTTCATTGCCACGTAGATATTTGATGTTTAGTGTTATTCATATGGATGGGGCAATATTTCGTCAAATCGGCGCCAAAAAATGAACAATTTATCGTGATGCCCCAATCATTTTTACCTCTCAGATACCCTTCACTGGCATATTTTACTATAAGAGTAACCCTTCATTTCTACGTTTACAGTCTTTGGGAAATCACGAGTTTGATAATGGGGTTGACGGACTAATACCCTTTCTGAAGAACGTAACATTTCCTGTACTCGCCGCCAATCTAAATCTTACAAACGAGCCGGAATTGGGCGCGACAAATCTTGCCAAAAGCGTTGTCGTTAACGTTGATGGAACGCAAGTCGGTATAATCGGGTATCTTACCCCGGAAACCAAATACATCTCAATTACAAGGAATGTTATCTTCGATGACGAGGTCGAGGCAATATCCAAAGAAGCAAAACGACTCAAGGAAAGCGGGGTTAATATTTTAATTGCACTTGGACACTCTGGGTTTACAACCGATCAAAAAATTGCCGCTGAAGTCGAGGATATCGACCTTGTAATAGGTGGTCATGATAATACATTCTTGTACAATGGTAAGTTCTCTTATGATTACTATTATGTCTCTTTCTGATTCTTGAGCAATGAATTCTTTCATATTCGACGCAAATACGCATGAATTAATTATCTGCCTGTCTTCGAAAGTGTGTCGAGATGTATACATCTCAAGAAATTTCACTCTCCACGTGGCAAAATCACTCTTTCAGTAAACTGAACACCTATGAGGAACAACAGTCCCTCTCATCTAGATGCATTTACATACGTACATTACGTCCCTAGGAACTCAGCCTGACTCCGAAACACCAAAAGGATTGTATCCCACGGCGATTACCCAGAGTAGTGGCAAAGTCGTGTATGTAGTTCAAGCCTATGCCTTTACCAAGTACCTGGGCAACCTCTCTGTTACCTTCGATTCCGAAGGAGAACTCACACACATCGAGGGAAATCCTATACTTGTGGATTCCAGCATCGAGCAGGTGATCCAAAATTGAATCGAGAATATTCTTCGAAAGCCCGTCTTCCTTCTCGAGACATCACACAATACGTTGAATGCTATAAAAAAACATTGAACCAAATTCCATTTCAGGCTGCAGACGTACTGGAAGAATTGGAAAAGTGGCGAGACGGGGTAGCCAATTTAACCAATACTGTAATTGGTTCTACTCGTGTCCTCCTCAACGGAGACACTGAATCTTGCCGCCACGAAGAGTGCAATATGGGAAATCTAATAGCTGACGCCTTTGTCGATTACGTAAGTTAGTCGAGTTAGAATCGACTTTTGTAACTGCGAGAATAATTTTCTTCCTTCATTTCGCAGAACTTGAAGCTATACACTGGCACGAATGGTTGGACGGACGCAGCAGTTGCCCTTGTGAACGGTGGTAGCATAAGAACTTCCATATCCACCAGCAACAATAAGCGAGTGAGTATGATACCAGGAACTGGGTGAATCCTGTTAATCAACAAAAATCAGTATTTCTATCTCAATTGCTGCAGATTACCATGGCGGACGTCCTCGCTGTATATCCATTCAACAACGGAATTGTGAAAGTTTCTATGACTGGAAAAAAACTACTGTCAGTGTTTGAATTCAGCGTTCATCGCATGACTGCGAAAAAAGAGTTAGCAAGTTCTTTTCTACAACTTTCTGGAATCCAGGTAAGATTTTTATTGAAATCTACCAAACATAAGCGGGATACAAAACTTTATTGAAAATCAATCGGTACGTGGAAATGAAACGAATTCGTAGTACTTAAGACGTGTATCATATTATTGTGCTCTTCCTGCTCAGGTGACTTACAATCTCAGCAAGCCCGCCAACTCCAAAGTCGTTTCCATTCAAGTTCGCTGTGCAAATTGCAGCGTGCCTGCATATAGTGACCTGAATGAATCAGCAACCTACTCCATGATAATGGAGAAATTTATGTACGACGGCGGCGACGGGTTTACCATGCTGCCTGGATCGGAGTATACGGCACTAGGTGAGTATTTCGGTGATAGGGATTATCTGTATGATCTGCAGCAATCTTTTAGTGATTGTAATCTAGGATATTATCGCACTTCGTTCTTTCAATTCTGCACATTTTATTTCTGAAGATGCAACTGGCGCTGACATCGTCATTGACTATCTGAGACAACACAGTCCTGTCTATCCTGCGATCGAATGGAGGACCACTTACACTGAAGCAGCTGACGCTGTTGATACTGATAGTAGTGCATCCTGTATTACTTTTCCATTGACTCTGATTATCTTACCTTTACTGATAGGGATTCTAACTTAGTCGGAAATAAAAAGAAAATTTAGTCAAAATATATTAGATATAAATGGGGGCTACATGAGTTTCATACTACATACGGTATAAGTATGCACTTCCTTACTTATCCTACAAAAGCCTATACTGCCTTGGGTTTCTGATGATCCAATATCAAGAAGTTCATCGGGTGTACACATAATGTGTCGAGAATCTCGAAATCTCGAAGACCCCTATCAGTGTTCTGATTGGTATAAGCTTAGCGAAGATATTTCGTGGAATAGAGAGCATAAGTGGATGTTCATATTTTATTAATTAATAATTGCATGAATATTTTTGATAACATATAGGTAAACCAAACGCAGAGAAAAGACTACAGGGAGAGAATTTTATTGGAGAGATTCCCATACTACGTATAGTAATTTTGGACCATACTTTCAATATGACGATCGTTCCGATACTTGTACATAATCTTACATGAATATAAGAAAGACATTTCTATATTCATGGTGACATTTGGTAAAAGTAGGTATAGGAACGATAGTCATATTGAAAGTATGGTCCAAAATTACTATACGTAGTATGGGAATCTCTCCAATAAAGTTCTCTCCGTGTAGCAAAAATTATAATTGCTTATTGCTACTTTCATATTTTATTAGTGGGAAAGTGATTTGCTATAATACTTGATGATTACTTTGAAAAAAAAACGATAATAGCACGTAAAGTGAGATCTGAAGTTTGCAATTCCGAGGATAGCTTTTCGTACCTATAGTTAAAATTTATTGGGTAAATAACTACATTGTGAATTCTGTATGAAACGGAGGAATATTATCAACGTGCAATAAAGTGCGAGCGAATAAAAGTTAAGAGAGCTTATCTCTTGGCTTTCCGATGCAGTCACATCTAATTAGCTTTGCTTTAAACTAATAATGCGTATAGGAACGATCATCGGCTGCACGTTTTAGGGATTTGGAAATAATTGAAGATTCGTTTACTGGGATTATTCCCAAACATTTTTATTCTCATACCATACCGACATTGTTTCATAACGGCATGCAGTTTCTTTGATGGCCAACGTGACGGTGACAGGAATCGGTAAAAAAATAAGTTGCGATAGGTGTGCCTTTACAATTTATTCATGTTATCATTTTCCTAGATTTTGGAATTCTAGGAATTCAAAATTCCTCATATCTTCCTAGAGTTCTTCTCAATCATGCAAATTTCCAGCACGAAAGTTATCACTGTTTATGTTTAACCACTCCACGTACCGTCGAGGGTGATCCGGCCCTCAACCCCCGCAGTAATGGGACTCATCTTTCCTATATACTTCACAAAGCTGTCAATATCGACTGTTCCCACTTCGTGATTGCGTTTGTCAGTGGCAAAAACCGAAAGATCATCACCTCCATCAACCAGAAATGAGTTTATCGCTATTCGGTACCATTCGTCCAAGACGACGTCCTCGTAAACTGGCATTTCACAGGCACGACACCTGCAAAGCGGAAACAAAAATCGGATCGAGTTCTTTCTTCGAAATTATTAGCCGAAGAGTCTGATTTAGTCATCATTGTTGATGTGCATTGTTCGAAATTTCAGTTCCAAGTCAATGACTCAAATAAATTAGGAAACTAATTATAGGACGTATGATAAGCAAGGCAGCTGCCACAAATTGTTTACCGAATATTACCTAGATTGTGGAAGATAATTCATTATTTCGAAAGTTATCCGACTACTCAGGATTCCAATTAGCGTCATCTTCAAGAAACTGAACTGACTTACCTGACTTTTAAACTAGTGACTCTAGATAACGCCTCGTTCGACAAGTTGAACGACACCTTGATTCCAGACCACTGGAGAAAACCTGAACCGACAAATTCTGTCTCGCTATAGCTAGTGGTCACACTTTGCTCCAATAACTGTGAACATGATGAGAACTCATAAATTGCTTTGTGAACTTTGCGTGAATGAAACAAGTCATTTTCACAAATTGAAGGGAGTTAATAGATGTAATATATTCATTGACTTATAACTCCTAAAAAAATCTGTAATTCCCTATTCCCTCGTACCTTAATCAAGGAAGATCCTTGGAGCTCTAACACATCCCAAGTGTTTTCAAAAGGTTGAGCCAACACGGCATCAGAGTAGGTAATAACTCCAGTCGTATCTTCGATGGTAGCGCGAATTCCCCCTACGTTTGTGCAAGCCAGTGCTGCATAGGTCCAATAAGTACTGTTTTCGGCGAATTCTAGCCACTATACAGCAATTGACACACGCAAGTATGAATTAGGGTTGAAAGATGGTTATCGATTTATTTCTGGGAAATAAATCAATATGATTCCAGGATAATGCTGGCTGATTTTTGAATTTGTATTGTTTATCACTCACAGCGTCTACCATTGCATCTGTGATAAAGTTCCCAATGTTACACTCTCCATATCGACAATTATTGTAGAGTCGGACCTTCGTTGATCCGATTTCCACGAGACCCTGAGCGTCAACTTCTTCTTTCCACGGCACCAGGGCAGCGAGTACTTCAGCATCTATAATCACGATCAATTGATCACAAAAAGTGGATGAAATTCCCAGACTTCGTTTTCTATACGTTGAATCTTTGAAAGACCTACTCTGTTCCACGGAGCCGTCGAGATAAATTGGATTTCCCTCCCAATCAGCGACTTCACCTGCTTCGTTAAACCAAACGGTGATGTTACCCAGGTACCTGGAATTGCATGCCAGTGTTACGACGATGATTCATTTCCTTTTACTAGCAGACGAAATTAACAAAAAAAAAGCTTCAGCTACGAAGAAAAATGAAGAAAATTTAGACCCACTTGGAATACGCATATGCTTGGACGATGAGAACCGTCCTGTTACTATCCGCCTGAATAACTGCGACTGGATACTCGTCTTCAGGAGTATCCTCGATGTCCGGTGAAGAGCCTAAAATTTTCATTGTTTGAAAAGGGATAAGCGATAGCTTCCTCAATCTTGCGAGGAAGTACAATTTTTACGTGCTAATTGTGGCTTACCTGAGTAGAGGAAAGTGTGCGAATGACCACCAACTATGAGATCTACGTTTGGGCAAGAAGCAGCCATAACTCTGTCTACTTCAATACCGCAGTGACTTAGAACAATGATTACTTCGATTCCTTGTGCTTTCAATCTCTCTGCTTCGGCATTCACGGTCTCCACTTCGTCCAGAAATTTCAGTTTTTCTGTGCTTGCGATAGTCTTGAATAGGATCGTCAAGGTTTATTCCAAGAGGTCTAGTTATACTTAGTTAATTATTAACGAAGTGTGATTATTAACCTGAATCCGTAATTCTTACATTCGTTGTCGAGAGTATCACTCCGATTATTCCAATCTGTGTTCCATTCCTCTCGATAATTGTGCTGTTTTGGTATAACCCCTGAATATCCGGCTCCTCACTGTCGTCAATGTTTGTCACGATCACTGGAGACTCGAGCATTTTCAAATAAGGTACTAGGCCGGCTATCCGATTATCAAATTCGTGATTTCCTAAAGTCTAGAAGAAAAAACCGTTCGAAATATTAACTACTTAGCTCAAGATTCTGCACGGCATATTGCATGATATCGTATCCTACTTTCGGGAATTAACATACGATGTAACGTGTCATTGAAATGTATGATATTGCACAGTGCAATCAATTTCATACAGCACGTGTATATGTGTACATACCAATAATCTGCATGGTCAATTGAAATATGATAGATATAATGCTATATGCACGAAGGTTGTCCTTAATTTTATCATTTTTGAAATCCAATGCATCCATGGGCCAGGACGTCTCCAAATATATGCAAAAAAATGTAGCCCAAAGCCTTCGAATTTTCCTATTTGAATGAAACACGATTTGTGACATTTCGCGGTTAATTTTTTTTTCTTTCCATTCCAGTATAGCTCTAGAAAATCTCAATCTTGGTACACTTCTTACATGTAGTAATAGGTATTTCATAAAAATTCGACAGATTTTCCACGATATAATTGTCGAAGCTTCAGCTCGCCAAAAATAAATTGTCATCTCCAAATTGGGATACATCAAATTTTGTAGTTGAAAATCTGTACATTTTTCACGGATATACCTACTACTGTAGAAGTGTACGAAGTTTCAGATTATTCAAAGCAATAATGCGATAGGAAGTAAAAAATAAACCTGGAGTACTAAAAATCGTGTGTTATTTAAATGGAAAAGTTCAAAAGCTTCGGGGCACTAGTACTCAAAATTGAGATAGGAACCTGGGGTTTCGACTACTTGTCTTTGCATATGTTTGGAGACGTTCTGGCCCAGATGGGAGCGTTAAAATTCGAATATGACCGAATTAAAGACAACCCTAGTATACATATTATTGATCTGATAAGATAATGTCCACTCGATTACCACGTTTGATTATGTCCAGTTCTCAGTAGGTTAAACTTAATGCACCTAAGCGATACCACTATATTTATGGTCTATCATAATGAAAACCAATAAACAGACTTCTTTAGATATTATAATTTATAGCGACTATTATAGCCATGTATACCCAACAAAGTATAATCCATCAAAATCGTGATCCATCATTTGCAATACAGATATGGAAGCCTTCTTTACAGCTGATTTTATCAAGCTTGATGAAGTTCCATAATAACGTAATTAGGTTGGGGGAAGGAAGTAGAAAAAGACATGCGCCTCTCATCGTGCGTTATCGATGCGTTTATTTTATTAGTCTGGTAAATCAATTACTAAATATTTGCAACTAGTGTCCGTCCTCCAGGAACGTGACGATTCAAAAGGCTATAATTAATGTATGGCATAGACTTCTACGATATCGCTCGGGTGCAGTAAGCTTGTAACTCAACGATAGTAAATTATTAAGCCATGTAGCTAATTCCGATGGAAGCATATTTAGTCGAATAGCTCAAATAGCTGACGATTAATTGACGTGTCGTATGAATGAATTGGAGATCATTATTAAAATCATGAAGCCCGTTTACAATCGAAAACTGATAACTTTCAAGATACGTGAGGATAATCAGTCTTCATTCTCCGTATCTGTGCACGTGAATTAGCTGGCAATAAATGACACGAAAGCTTTCATTAGTTATTGACGTATTGTTTAATTGTTTATCAGCAATTACCGTGGCATCATGCGGAAGCATGTTCATGAAGGTTCCCGTTACATTCCAACCATGGACGTTGTACCAAAGAGTGCCTTGAAAACTGTCTCCAGCATTGAGAAAAATTGAATTTGGTCTTTCGTTCACTAGCTGATGTGTCGCGGTGTAGACCCTGGCTATACCACCCACGCATTCATCCTCGTAGCCTTCGTAACAAGTGCCTGAAGTCGATGAAGTCTGTTCAAACCTGTGCGAAATATGCATTTCATTTATGTAATCAACAGGAAGCTTTATTACTCAAATGAAATTGCGAAAATTACAACGTCGAGAAAAACTTTCGGCACTAGTCGCATCTATGATCAAAAATCGTAGAAGGTGATAATTATAATTCTGATCATTCATGAAGCATAGAAATCAGAAAAAATTCAAAACTATCGTAAAGTCGAGACGAATCTTTTGCCCGAATAAGGAAGAAGTTCAAGTACTGATGGTGACGAATCAACACGTAACTAAGTTGATGTAATAAAATTGTTCACATGGCTAATTGAGACTTTGAGGTACTCGAAAATCATTTGGCTGATTGCCAAATCAGAATCATAAATCATTTCGAATTTCAATTCACATATCACGTGCTGATCAAGAATAAACGCAAAAATATGCATTCAACAAGTATATGCACGATAAACGTGACAGCCCTCTGATCCAACGTGTGTAGTATCACGTGTGCATTGTACAAATTTTATCCGCAGCGATGCGAAAAATCTTCCTGGAATTAACGAGTACAAAATGTTCATTCATATACTTCGCGATAAATCATTTCACCGTGGGAAGTGTTGACTTAACGATGCGATTACTGCAGCTTGCTGACGATCATATGTACAGATATCTCGATAACACGTCGTTTCTTTATTCAGATCATTAGATCCAAATAACTTGTGTTGTTTTTCCCGGGCAATGGCACTTGCTCATACAGCACGTGCGCGAGATATCGGCCTTGGTTACGGCAGAGTCAGGTCGCGGTGCGTTAGTGAAACGGCCTCTCCACAGATGGCGAGAGGACCAGCAAGATTCTCGCGAATAAATCTTACCGACGTTTGCTCATCACCCTGACAACCCAACTATCAATTTGTCTTCAGTAGGGTCATTACTGATCCACTGTAGCAGGTGATGAGTTTTGGATATGATCTATGATTAATCCGCGCTCATTATCGGTCGACTATCGCAAGGCCGGTAATGAAAATCTGATGCTACCTGAAGACCTGTTTTGATCGAATATCCCCGTAACTAATGCAAGCATAATATACTGATGATGATTTGAAAATGAAGTCGTTATCGTCATTAACGTGATCGACAAACTCTAAGATCAGTTTAACATGCCGACTGAATGATTTCCCCTCGGATTTCCCATATCAGACGATACCTGATAAGGGTAATTAGTGCAACACTAATTATAGTGCACTAAATTGAGAAAAATATTAGCACAGCGATAAATCCTTGATATTATAAGTTGTACTTTATACACGAATTAAAATGAAATTCGGCGTTTTTAGACATTAGATATTTCGGTATATTTGCGTACTAGAGTCCTGAGAGAGCTAGACTTTTGGACTAGAGCACGGACCTTATAGTGAAAATTTGTTAAAATATTTGAAATGAAAAATTCTTACAAAGTTCTTTTCTAAAATTAATAAATCTGACGCTAATATGATGATAGACCGGAGCTTTTATTATTTTCGTTTAGGCGGAAAATGTCACAGATCTAAGAAAATGGTACAAAGCTTATCACAAATTGAGTTTGCAATTGATTATTTAAGAATATTCTTATAACATTTTTATAACATTTCAAAAACGTTGTTCAAAAAAAATGAAGAAGAAAACTTCACACATTATACTTCAAAGTTTTCTACAACTTGTTAATTATTTTGAGATAATTGGATGCTTTGGATTAATATACTGTAAAAAAGCGGTGTTAAAATGGACCTTCACCGCCTGAGAGGTGTTAAAACGGTGTTAAAGAAAAAACAAATCCCAAAATTATAAAATTGAACAAATTACGTAAATATCTTATTATTCATAAGATTTAATGTTTATGAACAATATAATATTCAATTTTATCATAACTTTGATGTTTTCATAAGGTATAACGAATAAATCAACAATTTGATAGACTACACCGTTGACGGTGTTATTTTAACACCGCATTCGGAGTTGAATTCAACACCTAAAAACGCAGCACCGGACACCGCGCGGGCTTACATCGATTATTTTTTACAGTCTACCTATTCTTTGTTAGCAAAATATACTTTCGAATGAAATGAAATAAAATAAAATTATTATTCCATAATTCACACTTCCGTAGATATGAATTTTTCAAGCTAGTAGTGCGAGAGCAGCTCTGAAA
Organism: Tenthredo livida; assembly: GCA_963992785.1. NCBI lineage: Eukaryota > Metazoa > Arthropoda > Insecta > Hymenoptera > Tenthredinidae > Tenthredo > Tenthredo livida. The sequence continues at coordinate 8,421,356 of OZ023066.1, read as the reverse complement.
AGTGGGAATATTTTTGTGAATTTTTATTTTCATGAATGGCTCGACGAACTATTTGGAGGGATCACTTCTTTTCCGATAACATATTATATTCCGCCTTCTGTGTGTGATTTCACGTATTTTTGTCCAAATAATTCAGTGTTCTCACCTAGCATGGAAATCGTTGAGATGAATGACGGATAACTCGAACAAATCAGTTCGACCAATATAGGCAAGACCACGACCTGTGAACGCCTCAGACAACGACAGTAACGTAGACGTCAGAAGCACTGCCGGGTACATCAGCCAGAAACTACCCCTGCGGACCATCTCGCTGAAAATTCAAGAAAATCTTCATGAATACATATTTAGTTTTATAAATACAAATTTATAGCGTGCTGTATATGATCTACATTAATCAATAGAATCGAATCCTTATTTTGGCAGCGCGTACAATTCAAATTTACATTCGGCTATCAATAACCACTGATTCGGAGATATACCATCCCTTTTCTTGCTTGTTAAGCACGATATCGGCTCCTTGCAATATGTTGTTCTGGTGAATTGAATTGCTAATATAACGAATACTGTTTCGAATCTGGTTCGAAAAGTTTTCAGGCTAGCTGAAACATCCTTGTTTGTCGTGTTCAAACCGTGATGAAAAAATTCACAGCGAAACCTGCGGGTCGAACGTTATTTATAAAGATGAGATAATGATATTCTTTGTCATATTTTTTTACAATTTGCGGAGAATCACAACCGCCGAATTTTTCTAATTACACTGCAGAGACATCAAAGCAATACCGACTTTGCCTCGAGGGGACGTCAGGTTAAAAAAAAACGAACTTTCAAATCTGCTGGTAAATTTACTTTTTTACTAACAAGATAAAACGACGTCTTGGAAAGTTGTCTGACATTTTGTGAACACGTATGTCGAGTCTATTATTTTATATTGATAGCATCAATCCGTGATTTTGGCTATCGATCAAACTATTCAACTTTGACTATTATACTCTTCAAAATATAAAGTATAAAGTTCCTGCGCCAGTGTATGATCACTTAAGTTCCTAAATTCGACGATTCCTTACCAATGAGTTTTTTTTTTTTCAGACCCATACATATAAAAAAAATCAAGACTTCTCGGAACTTGAAATTTGACAAAATATAACGTTCTATAATTTCATAAATCAGTTTCTTGGACTTCTTTCCTGTATTTTGCACATTCACTGTTGCTGGCCTGGCCACTGGTAGATTCACTCAATTTCTGCACTAGATAAGTATCTTCATCAATCATTGATTGCATTCATTGATCACCCGATTAGTTTCAGTATACATATAGTACATCCACGAGGCATAAATAGTGTGAATCTAACTTGTCATAGGAGACAGACTAGCTCACTGTATAAACTATATCCAAATGGAAGTCAATTAGATCGACTTCCCTTGCCATTTTTCCGCGACTGAATACGTAGTGAATTACACCTGTCACGAATAAATAATGAAACTGCTGCTTTCTCCTGTTAGTCGCATAAATCATAACAATTTGATATCAAAGTTCTCAGTCTAATCGAATCAAAATGCTTATCGAAGTTTTTACTTCCTCTGATAATCGACTTGCCACCTTTTGATTCTGCGCCTTTTTTTCCCCGTTTTGAATGCCCGAGTATATTCAGATGATATAATTTCAACGAAATCGAAAACTCACCGAGTTGTGTTGAATGATCGCGTCCGCAAACAGCACTATTCTTGCGAACAGATAATTCGGGCTTCCTCCCACTGTACCGCTTAAAATGATATTGTACCACCGCGCTTGCGATTCCATATCACCTGGTATTAGTTGTTATCTGTTACGTTAGTACGAATTAATCAGCCATGTATTCTGCTTGTAATCTGCACCTACATGAGGAATGAAATTATATCGTAAGGCAATTAAACCTGCACTAGTTCAGACAATACGGTTGTATTTTTTGAAACACTTCAAGCATATGTTATATGTAGGTATACTATATGTGTGTCAATATTTCTTGACTGTGATCACAGCCGATAAGTTAATACCTCAAATGATTGACAGATGAGATTGTTGGTCTGGGATTCGTCGGATTATACGTGATATTTTGTACATAATAACGTTATGTAATATAATAACGATGGTTGATGGCTTGTGCAAATTGCTGCAGTAATTATGCTGGAAATTTACTAATCACGCTTACTTCCAGGAAAATAACACTGTAAATATTACTGCAACATCATAATTTGACTATAATCACTGAATGGTGGCAGTTGCACTGTTGGTAAGAACCCGAAACCGATTAATGTTGATAATGGAAAGATTATGTATTCAGAGGATATAAGAAGAACGTTGGAAAAAAAACTCAAGGATTGCAACAATTTTCAGCATTGTCTTCAAACGACACCGTGGAGTATATTAATATCAGAAATTATATGATATAACACAGTTTGAGATCACAAAAAAGATATGTTGCACGATACAGAATACTTCTCTCATTGTTAGACTCGTCAGCATCAGCAGACGATACAAGTACACTTTAGAGGATTCCAATTTTCAAAATTCATGGTGTCCAGTCGAGCTCGATTTTCCCATTACCCACGGAAACCTTTTCTACTCCTTGCCTGAAACTCCAAGATACGCAGTTGAGATTACGGGCAAAACTCGCCTATAGGTATATTCATATCTTGTTAAACATATTCTCAGTTCGATACAAAAGGGGTCTTTAAATTGTCAGATGAACTTTTTGTCAGCAAATATAATTGGGCCTCAAAAATCAGAAGACCTTCTCATTAATTTGATCGAGTCCTATTTAACAGAATTATATAGTGAATCGGCATAGGGCGTATTTTGTCATTCCAATAAATCTACAGCTGCGAAATATTCTAATAGGAGTAGTTTTTGCTATTTACTTCGCTCAATGCCAGTCTGATTTCTCTCCTAAATGATTATTATAACTGCGGTCTCGCGTGAGCAAATAAAAACGTCAATGCTTGACAGAAAAAAAAAAACCACTGCCCATTACACAATACATCAGCGTCCGGCTATGAACAGCGACCATGCATCTGTGTTCGAAAATCGAAGGCTTCGAACCCAACAATCCATTTGACAGCTCATTAGTAATTAATTTGAGGTTTTATGACAAGTTTCAGCGATTGGATTTACACTTAATAATTATTATCACCAATGATGATTAGTTACAGAAGTGAAACTTTCGAAAGTATAATGACGTGTATTTAGTCTATTCCGAATTGTGATGTACCTACCGTTATACGCGTCGAAAATTGTGCCACAAATCTAGCGGCTCGTGGTACTGGGTTCTGATATACATGCAATTCATTTTTTGAGAGTCATTACAATGCGCCATGTTCTTGGATTTTCGCGATTTGTTCTCATGGTTACAGCATACAAATACCAAAAAATCAGTTAAAATGTGGTCTTCGTTGTATTATTATCAATTGGAGTCCCGTAACAAAACTCATACCTAATAACGGGCCGTACAACGCGGAATAAGAAGTGAAATTATAAACTAACCGTGGTGGTTTTTGGGACTTATAATAATTGTGATTCAACGGGAGAACGTAACATGATAAAAAATATTAATAACGATGACCAGCAACTCCTCAAAGCCTTGAGGAAAGCAATATACTGAGTATTTTGCTAATTGAAACATTCTGTCAAAAATGCACAATGTTTGAAGCAGGCATGTGGTGTGGAGATATGACTGAAGGCTAATTGAGAACATTGCAATCAGTGTATTTTTCACATACGCTTGAAAACGCTGCATAGTTAAATTTTTAAAGGCTCGATAAGCACAAGCGATAAAAAAAAAGCCAGCAAACGAATATTTTTTCTGACTGTATGCACGCATATATACGAGACAAGCTATAGCAGGATGCGATCGACACGGTCTCGTCATTTTATCGAATTTAGGAGACCGATCGAAGAGAAAACGTTACACGAACTACCGCATTCTCTACAAATATAGGCACATTGAATTTCCGACAAACGGGACCATAAACAAGCAGGATAAATAAATTGTAGGAAGTCTTGTCAACTGCTTCAGTAGAAATCCGTCAGCCACCGAATACGGTTCTGGAGACTTACGTGCAAGGCGGTCGGTGTTTAAGATTATAAGATTTGGCCTCGGATTATACTCGGTAAAACTGTGCGCTAGATATTCAAACTTTCATATCATTTAATGAAAACCTGAAACTACATCGGAAACAGTCGACATTGGTACATTATTGATTGCGTGACCCCTTCTCATCGTGTGTTGATCAATGACATCTCAATCGTCGTGTTTCAAGTTCGACTAAAAATTTGCATGTAAGAAATACAGTAAGTAAATCTCTTTATTTGATCATCAATTCGGGAAATTTTCAATACTTCACAACGCAGCTATGTAATATTTACCCGCGAATATTAAAACAATGGTTGTATATTAAATCGAATTGATTTACTCAAGCTTGAAAATTGTTAAATGAATTTCCGCATAATTGTTGCAATTATTTTGAAGACTGTATAGGTATGCCGAGGTATCAGCCACGTATGTATCGCATGAAATCCTGCGTCAACAATCCGTGAACATTATATGTGCACGGTCGGTACTCGCGATAAACTTTTTTCGGGCTTCAAATTAGCTATCATTTCAAATCAGCTAAGATAGTATTACACGCGTAACACCTCCGTAATCTATTTTGACAGTCCGTACTTGTAACAATCATGACACGACATACGATTTTATGTTCTCCCTTCCCAGTCTCCGAAAGCGTTATCGAAATTCTACACGGTCTAAGTCGACTCAAGCAAGTGACTTTATTGTAGCAATAAACATTTAGAAAAAGCCACAGTGATAGTGGTGGTGCCCAGCTGGTCAGTGTGCCTTGAAATGCTCATGACAATGCCGTGCAACGTCCTCCAGGCGGTAAAGGTGCCGTTCGTGCTGTTGCTGATCCTCAACACCAAACTCACTTCAACGGCAAATGTCCTCCGTGCAACTGATGACGCTTTGCACCTCCACATCGTTCATACAAATGACATGCACTCCAGGTAAGACTTTTGAACCATCTATTAAGGAAAAACTCAGGAAGATTACCGCGGTTGCTTAGCTACATTTATAAATGGACATCCGGTTGTTATGTGAAGGTATTTGCAGCCATTAGAATGTTTACCCAACTCATAGTGCAGCATATTATTATTTAAGTATATGTAACTACCTGCAGAGTGAATTATATCTGGATATAATAAATATTCTCATTTAATTGGGAAAGACTTTGAAAAAAGAAATTTCATTTTCTGATGAAGTATTGGTACGTTTGTCGAGAATTATGGTTTTTCTAGCCCAATAATGGTGCTGATCAAAAAATGCTCAGAAAATTGTTCAGGAAGGGCTTACTGAGCTTAAGACTTTGCACCGTCGCAATTGCAAGAAGAAGATAGTAAGTAGGTAATTTTCACGTCCCGATAAGTTCCATGTATTACATAGATACACTGTATGCAAATATCCGTCACGATTACGTAACTCTGGCGTGCTATCGCATATACGTGTTCAGCAATGCACTTGAAATATCTTATATATGACTGTCGTTATAACTTATCAAAGCTTAGAATAATTTGCAATGAAGATGTGTTATATGGAGATGGTCACATATGAATGTACTAGCCTTGACTAAATTTAAATAGCTCTATTGAAATGCTGTAAGAATACGTGAAAAAAATAAACTATCGGTAAACTGCAGTCAATAACAATAAGCGTATATCCTATTCGTGAATAAAAAATTCTGAATCGAGGCATATATATTCATTCGAAAATCCTGTTCACTGAGAATATCGAACGGTCATCACATATGTCATCGTTCATTACCGTACGCAATTTTTCCTGAATAATAATGATGCAAACATGTTTAAAATTTACGACAAATGGTTTCTTTATTGAACATCAGAAACATGTACATATAGTGAATATTGATATTTGTGTGTTCACTTAGATTTCGTGCAATTTGATTCAAACATAATCAATCCAAGATACACCGACAGTAATAAATATCCTTCGTACAATTATATATGTAACGAATTTGACCATATTATTAAAGGAAATAAAAACTCAAGTCTAATATAATAATGAAGCTAGTCTAGCCTCTCTTCATTCTACTATTTGGCACTTCGTTGATGTGGACAGTCTGTTGATAACGTATTTTGGTCATAGACGGTATTTCGACATGGTTGTAGTTTTTAACCATGCCATTTTCCATTCAAGATTATACGACCCTCAATCCCCGTAGTTATGGGACTCATCTTCTTTATGTACTTCACGTAATGATCAATGTCCATTGTTCCAACCTTGTGATTACGTTTTTTATTCTTCATAATTTCATGACCGTCAAATCCCTCGGCCACGAACGATGGTACTACTATTCGGTACCATTCCTCGAGGATGACATCTTCATAAATTAGTATTTCACAGGCGCGGCACCTGCGAAGGACCAATGCATAATCATCAATTCACTGCTTCAACATAAATCGAAAAGCATTTTGGAGTACTCACCTAATTTTCAGACTAGTTACTCTAGAATACGCTTCGTTTTCGAAGTTAAACACCACGCGAATTCCCGACCACTGCAAAAACGCTGTGCCAATGAATACATCCGGTCTATAACTGTTCACCACAGTGTACTCCAAAACCTGTAATCAATCCTCACCATGTTATTAAGTTGTTGATAATGCATTTGGGATAAATTGGATCACACAACGGTATAACATCGACTTGAGTTTACTTTCGTGAAGCTACTAGAAATTCATGCATAGACCCCATATTGACAGTGACCTACTCATCGAGAATTATTTAGCTGTGGTTTACTTGACATGAATTATGATGGTCAATACCAGTGATGCCACCGCCAAGCACAGTGAAGCAGTGAATTGTGATTTTAATAATTCTCGAGAATAGGGAAGATGCTTGTACCTACCTGAATTAGATCAGAGCCTCGCAGCTCTACAACATCCCAAGTATTTCCGTACTCTAGGTGAGTTGCCATGCTACCATAAGTTAAGTCACTCCTTGCAGCTGTTGAGTGCGAATGAATTGCTCCTGCATTAATGCATGCCACGGCTGCGTGTGTCCAGTAAGTTTTGTTCTCGGCCATACCAATGTACTACAAAAGAGAGTGTGATAATACGGCCAAAGAAATAGTGATATTCAGTAGACGGTGAATATCATCCAGAATATATTATAGAATTTTGCAAAAAAACTTTAGAGTGATAAAACACTTTCGACAACTATATAATCGTTTATTTCTTAGTTCCGGTAACGAGTTACTTAATAATTTTACTCACTGTGTCCACCATTGCATCAGTGATCAAATTTCCAAGATTGCACTCTCCAAATCGACACTTATCGTCAAGCTGGACTCTGGTGTATCCAATCACTTCAGCACTAAGCGCATCGACAGCAACTTGCCATGGCTTCAGAGCAGCCAGAATTTTGGGATCTGTGATCACGAATGGTAGGATATATGTGTTAATAGATCTCACAGTGTTTTTTTCGTCATGACAAGTTTATGGGCGAAAATACAACATATAGATCCAATGTACTAACTTTGCTCTACGGAATTGTCGAGAAGAATTGGATTGCCTTCCCAATCAACGACTTCGCCAGCTCCGTCAAACCAGATGCTGATGTTGCCGAGATACCTGAAATTATGCAAGGAAGTCAGGATCACTATAGTGTTACTCAGAGAATAAGATAATATATCTTAAGGCAGGAATAAATCAGAGGAAATCACCATACTTGGTAAATGCACTAGCTTGGACAATGAGAACCGTTCTATTGGTGTTTCTCTGTGTTACTACAACAGGATACTTGTCTACGGGAATGTCAGTAGCGGGCGGAGTCCCTATAATTGTAAAAGTTCAAAAATGCCTTTTGTAAACCTTCTGTAAGCTCTCGGGAAATTTGAATTATAAAAGACAGACCACCGTTCTGAGACTGCGATAATCGTTTACCTGAGTAAAGAAATGTGTGCGAATGACCACCCACTATGAGATCCACGTTTGGGCAGCTGGCAGCCATAATTCTGTCCACCGGCAGTCCGCAATGACTTAGGACAATGATTATATTGATACCACGTTGCTTTAGTCTCTCAGCTTCGGCATTGACAGATTCAACTTCGTTTAATAATTTCAGATTTCCCGTATCCGAGGACATCTTCGGATCGTGAAAAGTCAAATTAACTATAACAGGCGATCATCGATATCCTACGATCAGAAGTAGCTTGAAGTTCCTATACTCACGTTAATCGTCGAGTTGATTACACCAATTACTCCGATCTTGGTACCATTTCGGTCAATAATCGTACTGTTGGAGTACAAACCTTGAATGTCCGGTTCTTCGCTATCGTCAAAATTTGATACAACAACTGGGGCGTCGAGAGCTTTCAAAAAAGGTATCAAGCCAGCTATCCGGTCGTCAAATTCGTGATTTCCAAGGGTCTGGGAGGAAAAATGATTCGAATTTCGGACATGAAAGGTCACATCAGGTAATTTGTTGATCTACAGATTACATGAAAGATGAACATTCAATGTCTGCTGAGAATTACCACGGCGTCTTGGGGAAGCATGTTCAAAAATGTTGCAGTAATGTTCCATCCATGAGCTCGGTACCAGATGGTTTTTTCGAAATTGTCCCCAGCATTGAGAAAAATAGCGTTAGGTCGCTCCTTTACTAGCTGATGTGACGCTGTATATACCCTAGCGATTCCGCCAACGCACTTATCTTCAGAACCGTGAGTGCAAGGTTTCGCATCAGGATCGGTCTGAACGAATCTGTACAAAATAAGTTTACTCTTATTTTTTATTTCCACACTTTTGCCAGTCCAATTTATTCGAAGCAATTGAATTTGACGCTGACTGACATCCTCTGACAGTAGTGCAAATGAAGACCTCTCAAGCTTCAGAAACTATGTATTCCAACATGAAGCCGTGACACAAAATTTAATAAGAGGCTTTCGTGACTACAGATCGGAAGAGAACTTAATGACTAATTTGATTGGCCTGGATATCAACCGCGCTTTTTATCTGATGCGAATCTTCACATGATTATAGATGTACTGGTGATGCTCGATCGTTGTAGCAATTGTTGTTTTTTTTTCCTACGTCCCGCAAGACTCGATCAATGCGTTATCTTTTAATATGAAAATTAAGCAACAATAACTAGCACAATAATCCAGAGTTCCATACAAGTCATGCATCAATAATGGGGCGCGAGCATGATTGTCGAAGAAAAATATCAAACAATCTGAAAAAAGAGTCTAGGAAGTCGTTTAATTGAGCAAAATTGAATTCAATCAAACTAATCAAACTACGTCAGCGGTTACTCGGAGAAAAATACTTTCTGCTGCTGATGTTAGCCGCTTAATTTACTATTAAAATCATCACGATTTCCTTCTATCCTACGCAATACACTCGAGCTATTTAACCTTTGAACCAGCACAGACTAATTAATACGTCAAAGACAAATTAAAATTTGACAAAGATTTTATCCTGCGACGGATACACTGTTGAGTAAAATATACGATATAAATTAGTACTTGTGTAATGAAAATATCACGTATCTATTTGGCACTAAATCAAGATGGATGATGAATGGATTACAATCCCTGGCTGAGACGCGTAATCGCACAGAGTATTAGGCTAAATACTCACGTCCGTTAAAAAAGTATATTATATAAATTTAATACCTCGTGTGGAAGTCATTAAGATGGATGACTGACAATTCGAAGAGGTAATTTCGTTGTGAATCGACGAGACCCTGGCTTGGAAATGCCGCAGTTGAAATCAAGGACGTCATCATCAAATACGCGACCAGATTCACCGGCCATATAACATCTCGGTAATCCATTCTGCTGTTTATTTAATAATTATATACATCAATCACAGCTTCCAATACGATTCAATTTTCAGCATTAACCGAATGAACTACTGACAATGAACTATATTTACGCCCATTAAGATATGATAGTCGACAATTTTATGCTATATCATTACGTTATCCTCGCACAGAACAGACAAATATACAAGTGCCATCAGTCACTCATCGAGCTACTGCGCTCTATGACGAAGTTATTTTTTATTTATTTGTCCTATATCCTTCTACGTAATTCGCCGTTGATCGCAGAGCAAGCCAATCACGAGAGTACCGTTCATTTGTACAAATATTGTACAACGAGCAAGTTAATCCTTCCAAGAACGTGGCTGATCGACGTTCATTGTTCGATATTCCGCAATTGCCACATCATGCGGGATGCACAGTATGACCACGGTTTTCCTTTCCCATATACTGCGTCATTACTGCACGGATCACCCGTCGAATATGACAAACTTTATTGTGTAATGAAAAAGAAAACTTGAGCACTTCGATAAATTATGAATTGATAACGCTGCCTTGAGTCTATACCAAGAACAAAACGATTTCATTTCTGCGATGTGAACAAATTGACTGATGGCTTGGCTTCGTAAGAAAACAAATTATCTTTTTGTAGTCTACGAGATCAACGAATATTTCGTACTTCCAATCTATCTATATTTCATTAGCGGCTCAAGCTCGAGTATGAAACATTTTTACTCGGAGCAAAAAAAATGTAGTATTAACGGAATTCAGATTCCAGTTGATTCTTGCATAGTAGTCTCGCAAGGTGTAGAAAAATTCAGAGTTCAAGTATACTGACTTTTCGTTTCATTCAGTTCAACGAGGCCTACTCAATTGATATAGACACACATGTCTGTCGGACACTCTCTAATCAGAGACCGTTTACTCAGGACAAAACCCTATTTCCACATACCAAATGGCATTGGTCCGTTGTGGCAATACCTTTCACATGATTAATATTCGTATAAGTTTACCTATTGTGGGTAACAGAGACCTTGAAGGAAGATCACAAGTGTAACGTTCTTTCTTTTTTCTTCGTCAAATTTGTGTAGGTAGTTGTATTAACAATAACACGAAGCGGGAGTATAGGGATTCAATCGACAGAATCCATAGTCCGTATTGGAATCAAATTCACTTTATACTATCTAACAAATGAAATTCTATAACATTTACTCTGAAGGAAGAACGCATTTGCACTGCTAATAAGGACTTTGCGCGTTCTTAATTTTTTTCCAGATTGCTTTCTCGTATCAGCGAGAAAATATCACAATTCAGACACCTGCTGATATTTTTAAAACATTGAAAAACCAGAACATTTCTGTAAGCCTGCAAGAACATAAAAATAAATATTACAGAAATATGATGAATATTTGGGATGAAAATAGGATGTACCAGTATCGCACTTTTATTATAGCACTACTGTCCATCCTCTATGTAATTATGTAATTTATTATTGAGTCAACTCATCTATGGTTATATTTGATGGGTGCTCCAAAGATACATGTGCTCCAGAGTACAATAAGCTATTCTATCCTATTCTATTTTATTTTATTCTATTCTGAATCTTATTCTTAGCAATATAAGTTAATTATATTATAGTCTTTAAATCTGAGTCGTTTGAGAACCGTAATTATTATAAAAGTAACTTATACTGGCAGTAATTATAGTAGAATTTTGTAATGAATAATGCGACTGCTTCAATACAAGGTATGAAGCACGTATGAGCTAGATAAGCTTCGCCACAAGGTCTGCACTTTCAATTGTTATTCACCCAATGCTAGACTGGCTCCTTGCACTTGGTAACCATTATAAAAGCAATTGCAGCTCAGCAAAGAAAGGTCTGCCTCGAAAAGTTCATCTTTCTTGCATACTCATTATACTTGCACCACACTTCATGAACCGTCTCAGAAGTCAAGGCCACATAAGTCTTTTTTCGGTAACAATTGACCTGTGTAACTCGAATCGATCGAATAATCTATCTACTAATAATTATGAGGGTCATAATTATCTTGAAATTGATACAATCATGAGTATTCTAGTCTCTGCACCGGAAATCAATGGTTATAGAAGTTTGGAAATTATTCAGATCGTAACTTCTGACGAGGCGTAATACCGTGTGATGATAGCATGTAATCTGATAAATTGTAATTCTATGATGAACTTTATCTTTTTCTAGCATAAGCTGTAATAAAATGCGACGATTTTACTCATATACGCTGCAGTAAAACTAAACCAGTGTAATAAATTCCGGAGTCAAATTGCGCGATGGCACTGCACCAACTTTCGTCGTTAAGCGGAAATCTTGAAATTCACTTACGAGACACACTGGGTGGTAAAGCTTATCATTCAATGCAGCTTATCATTCCTACTTTTCATAAATGATACAATTCTACGCCGCTGTACCAGCTTCGTCCTTGCAGCTAAGTCTGAGAGCATTTCGAATTTGTAATACCACCTACCATATTTGGTCTATCTTCTGAGGAATAATCATTACCTCAAACGGCAGGAAATACTGTGATGTATTTTCCAGCTGATACCACAATTGTAGAAACCGTAGAGTTCGGCGTTGAAAAAATAAAACTCGACACGTTTAACTAAATCTAACTGCACTGCAGATGTAATCTGCACGCTGACTGAAAGATCATCGAGTTTTTCCTGCTGTACTTTACTTACGTTTAGGATGACTAACGATTTATACAAATGCATACACAATGATCCTGTCAACCAATCATAAGCGTCTATTAATCAGATTTTGAAAAGAGCACCACTGATTGGTTGCTCATTGTGCTTGACTCTCGCCTAATTGATTATAAGTTGTCCTTCATTCTCCGATTGGCCACTACCTACACTGGGACAAAATTCTTCATTCGACGTTTATTAATGAACTACAATTACTCTACGACGCGACGACTTCAAAGGCATGTGACTATCTCCAACTCGGACGTGAGAAGTAGAATTAGATACTAGGTGTTGTACGTCTGTTAGCACTTGTAATGACTTGAATCCGGTCGACGAATGTGACTAATTATAAGTTGTGGAACAATTAACGTATTTACAGCAATGACATGTAGTTTACATAAGAAAACGCTTAAATCTTCGCCTTTGTCGCTTCTGCATATTCAGGGCTGTCGACCTCGTTCAAACTATTATTAACGAGAGTCACGTGTTGAAAGAAATATTAGGCTGCTTCCTCATATGTTAATAGTGGAATTTCTTTCTTTTAAAATAAGCGAAGCAAGATATTGTTGGGATGACGAACACAGGTGGACCTAAATTTCGAGTGTATTTTGGCGATTGTAATTTGTAAACCCTTGTCAGATTGAAGCGAGACTTTCACAAATCATCCGGTTCGCGGTCTAAACCTGTTATAGCGGAAACACTAAAAGACCGCGGGCCGAATCAATTGCACAGTCCCTGCAGTAGCTTCAGTTGATCCCTACCAGTTGGCAGACGCGGTTTAACAGACGAGATTAGAGTGTTGATTGTTACCTAGCTTACAAGTTCGCGCTGCTCCTATTATCACACTTAACATAGCATCGTCTTGCGATATTCGATAGTTTTATTGTAGTTTTTTTTTTTCAAGATCGAAATATATCACAATAGTGATACAAGTTTACAGTTACTATTATAACTATTTTCAGTGAATTCCACAATTACAGGTGGGATTATTCGCACTGTGAAATAAAATTTGTTCAATCACCAACCTGTGGATCTTCTGATTTGCTATAATCTTTTTTTTCCAATTAAGTCTCTTGCAGAGACAGGACAAAGCATCTTAATTGATAACTGTTCAACGGATTATCGTTATTGTTCTATCAGGTGTACTAGATTCCTGATACAAAAAGATCTCGATAGTTGTTTTTTTACAATTCGATCATACTAATAGGTACCCGAATGAAAAACTTCCATCCCAAATGATTCGATGCGATATTTGCTAATGGCAAACATTGATCATGCCTCAAGTCTGGTTACAGAAAAAATACCTGGTTCTGCTCCACAGTTAACTGTGTTAACAATCAAAAGCTGATTCCCATTCGCGGTTTCATACCGAAGTCTCTCCCTCCACGATCTCCACCTACGTTATCAGAACTCTGCTAAGTGATATTATCATTGTCGCTAAAGAACTTGTGAGGAAAGTAATCGTAGTGATTCTCAGTTGCTTGGTGTATATTCGATGTTCATAATGACGTGGTGCACCTGCTTCGGATTTTCATCTGCAGTCCTGTTGCTCCTAATCGGGGTGACAAGTGCAAACCCTACATCGGCCAGTAGTGGCCCTCGTGTAACTGATGGCGGGATACAGATCCACATTCTTCATACGAACGATATGCACGCGAGGTAAGAGGTGAAACGCTGATTAGATTTTAATTAACCGAATAATGAACGAGGTGGTACTAGTAACGTCCCAGACTCATGCAACATCGGCCATGTAAATGACACGTGCGTAACGCATCGTGAATACCGTGAAGTTATTTATAAATCTACGACTACGTGTACTATGAGGAAGTACTGGACGTAAATGAGATGGTTATAAGATTGTTGTTTCTGCCAAGTACAACAAATATCTTCCAGTGGACCGTCTTAACGTGTAATATTAAATAATAATATAGTAGCAACGAAGCACAAAAATCTTCGTCTGGTATCTCTTCAGAGTGAAAAATTGATCCACTCAAAACCGAAAGAATGAAGTCTCACTCTGAAAAATTTAGAGACATCATCAACGATTGCCAATTATCAAATACAAAATTTAACACAACATTTAGATTTCTAGGTTTTTTGAGAAATCTGATTTTTGTTTGGTGGAGCTTGATTTTTTCTGCTCAAACCTGAGGCTTACAAATTTGTTAGTATACGCAGACGAACTAGAATCGACCTAAGAACATTCCACAAGGAAGTCTCATGAACTGCAAAGTCTCGTGGTTGTCTGATCTGAAGGGCTGGTCGAATTCTGTCAGTAGAAATATGATAAAACAATCCGAACACGAATAAATAATGTTGATAGCTGACTATTGAACAGTACATAGAAATTGTCATTGCAGACAATAATTTCGATAGCAAAACATTTCCTTATGATTTTCGTTGCGAAAAGTAGATAATTTAAATATAGGAAATAACAGCCTGCGGCTATTGCAATAAATTCTAAATAATTCACGATGAGGAAAATAGAGTTTTTAGATCAATGCATAAGACACGAGAATATAAATTCTGAGTACCCCATGCCGTAACAAGAACAGTTAGGGAAAAGTTGACTTCTCCTAATATTACTCAAAAAACCCATTCACAATTCACAATAAAATCATGCCGACTGATATTATTATTACAACTTTCGCAAATAAGAGTGTAGGATCAAAATTTAAAAAAAGAAATGTACATTTCAGATGATAACACGTCTCAAACTTTATTAGATAAGAGGAAGGTCTGGATTAATCTAGTCGAGTCAACAGTTTTTTTTTTTTATTCATTCATTTCACGCTTTCAATTATGCTAATTATGGTATCCTGATATAAATCAGCTGATGGAGAAAATTTAGGACCCAATGATACCACATAAATAACTTCATCCGAAATGAGTATCTGTTTTACTACTGGTCTGTGCGACAAATCATCAAATTTGTATTGCTAATTGCATTGCAACTTTTTTGTTAAGCGATTTAAATTGTCATTTTTGAAAGATACTAAATTATTAAAAACGTCGTGTGGGAGCAAGTTACGTAGTGAAGTCGCTGACCTACTGACTCGCCTAGATTGATCGAGACCTTCCTCTTATTCAAAAAAATAAATCATTCCCAACACTGCATCGAGTCGATTCATATACAGATATTCTTCACAGCATCTCTCAGAAAAATAAAGTCATAACTGTAATGAACATGTATCTTGAGATTCCTAGTTCAAATTTAGCTGCAGGACTAATCATAGAGTTGCCAGACAAGAGATCGTGACTCCTGTACGTCATACTCTTATCTTGATGAAACATGACGTTACAAGTCTGACCTTTAAGATTGATAATCGCTATTATATCGACAACCCTTTCATCCAGGTTCGAACAAACGTCACAACTGTCCGGAACGTGCGGCGATTCAGAAGCAGCGAGCAATAGCTGTTACGGAGGGTTTGCACGGATAGCTACACTGGTCAGAAATGCTCGAGCCGGAAGTATTCCAGCTTTATTTCTGAACGCCGGAGACACTTATCAGGGCACAGTCTGGTTCACCGTGTACCAATGGAAAATCGTTGCCAAATTCTTAAGCATTTTGGAACCGGACGCAATCGTAAGTTGGCGTGCGAAACTGGGCACAACTATTATAATCTGACGCTATCAGAATACCGGCCATTGCCAAAAACTATCTTTACCCAAAAATAAGTTATCTATCCGCACTTCACTATAATTTGATATAATCTAGACATATCGTCAACGTGGTGCAAGTTTGTGGCCATTTGAATGATTCTTTATATTGATATCAAAAACAACTCTACCACAGTGAACATGAGACGGTTTTTGCTTCATCATTTCTTTTCAAGTAACAATTAGTCACTTTTCCTTCACTGTTACAAAAGATAATTATTTCCCTGAATTGAGGGGTAGTGCTGTCTTGAAATTCCATTCATAATTATGTATATTCTAAGACGTAGTTCGAATAAATTTTCCCGAACTTGATGACGTAACATCGTTTTGAAATGGGCCGGTTCAATGACAAAACCCAAGATATGTAAACTATGTATACGAATATTATCTTATTCCGCTGCACTTGTCATACAAGAATATGCATATGAGAAATAAAAGATCAATTATCATACGATCTCGGACATCCAAGTCCGAAGCCGTTCATCTCGGAAGTATTTGAGGTTTTTCTTGGCCGCGGACCAGAGATCTCAATAAAAGGTGATCATCCGATTACGTTGACATTTGACAGGGGACATGTGACATGTTTTTACATGCCTCTAGAATGTCGAGCTTAAAATCGATGCTTCACTCTCTCATGGCCACTATTTTTACATCTTAATCGA
This sequence comes from Tenthredo livida, assembly GCA_963992785.1. Taxonomy (NCBI): domain Eukaryota; kingdom Metazoa; phylum Arthropoda; class Insecta; order Hymenoptera; family Tenthredinidae; genus Tenthredo; species Tenthredo livida. Next base: position 8,404,444 of record OZ023066.1, on the reverse strand, counting down.
AATTAGACATTTCTAATTCTGTCTGGCCCCGGATTGAATCGTCGACTGATTCTTCTCGCACGAAATAGCTTGCACATACATACATACCCATACGTGAGTTATTATCTTTGAGTAAACACAGCTGGTCATTTTCACATATTAACAACTCCAAAACTGAGGCCTGACTTATTCTCAAAGTTAGAAACCGCAAAGTTCCAAATTATTGTTACGTCTGCTGTGAATTGTCACTAAAATATCGTTTGAAATATCCACTTTGCGTAGAATTTTGTTAAATCAGAATATAATAGGTGAAACATAATTCGTTTCTATAATTGACCTATTATAACTTTAAAAAAAAAAAAAATGCGTGAAAGAAATACGGGCAAGGCTATATATTATGCGCCTCTAACATATATACGAACAAGAAGTGCAGAGAGATTACGGATTCTAAAGTCTGAGTGGTAATAAAAAAAATTAGTTTCTATTGCGTAAACTACAATTATGAGAAACATTTACGATAACTCGAGCCGCTTGACATAAGCCAATCAACAGCTGTACAGTTTGCCTGGGTCGGAATTATTATCACAGACATAAAAGAACCGATCAAAATGCAGGGTCAACTATTCAATTCTTCTACCTCTCGACCATTTTATTATTACAAAGGAACTTTTTGATCCCAACATAGATATTTAATTGACGGTGTTATCCGTGTGTGAACCAGTATTTATAGTGAAATAACAATTATTCCTACTTTTAATTGCAAGATAACTTTCACCGGCATATCTTAATGGTGTTAATGGAAACTTTTGTTTCTACGCTCACAGTCGTTGGGGAATCACGAGTTTGACAATGGAGTTGATGGGCTGATACCCTTTATCAACAACGTGACATTCCCTGTACTCGCCGCCAATCTAAATCTTACAAACGAGCCGGAATTGAACGCTACAAATCTCGCGAAGAGCGTTGTCATTGACGTTAATGGAACGCAAGTCGGTATAATCGGGTATCTTACCCCGGAGACCGAATACATCTCATCCTCGGGGAACGTCATCTTCGATGACGAGGTCGAGGTGGTATCCGAAGAAGCAAAACGACTCAAGGAAAGCGGGGTTAATATTTTAATTGCACTTGGACACTCTGGGTTTACAACAGATCAAAAAATTGCCGCTGAAGTTGAGGATATTGACCTCGTAATAGGTGGTCATACCAATACATTCTTGTACAATGGCAAGTCTAGTCTCTTACAATTATCATCTCATTTTCTCTCTTTCTATTTCTCGAGAAATAAATTCTCTCTTCATAAATTTGATACGAGTACGGATTAACCAATTATCTTCCTGTCTTCGAAAGTGTGTCGGATCACAGTGAAGCTTAACTTATGCGGAAGGTTCCTACATCTCGAGAAAATGTATTTTCCAAGTGGCAAAAACACTCTTTCAGTAAACTGAATCACTTTTAATGAACAATAGTCCCTCTCATCTAGCTAAATACCGAAATTATGTTCTTAGGAACTCAGCCTGACTCCGAAACACCAGCAGGGTTGTATCCCACGGCGATTACCCAGAGTAATGGCAGAGTCGTTTATGTAGTTCAAGCCTATGCGTATACCAAGTACCTGGGCAACCTTTCTGTTACTTTTGATTCCGAAGGAGAACTCACACACATCGAGGGAAATCCTATACTTGTGGATTCCAGCATCGAGCAGGTGATTCAAAATTAAATCGAGAATATTCATTGAAAGCCCGTCTTCCTTCTCGAGACATCACATAACACGTTGAATTGTGCAAAAAAATATTAAACCAAATTCCATTTCAGGCTGCAGACGTACTGGAAGAACTGGAAGAGTGGCGAGACGGGATAGCCAATCTAACCAATACCGTAATTGGCTCTACTCGTGTCCTCCTCAACGGAGACAGTGAGTCTTGCCGCCGCAAAGAGTGCAATTTGGGGAATCTGATAACTGACGCTCTTGTTGATTACGTAAGTTCCTCAAGTCAGACGTGATTCCAGTTACTCCAAAACAGAAATCTCTTTCATCTCTTCACAGAACTCGAAGCTATACACTGGCTCGGATGGATGGACAGACTCAGCAATCGCCGTTGTAAATGGGGGTAACATAAGAACTTCCATATCCGCTAGTAACAATAATCAAGTGAGTACGATAGCGAGAATTGCATGAATTCTATCATTCCATGAAACTGTACATTGGGTCACTTCCCACGCAGATTACCATGGCAGATGTATTGGCTGTACTTCCATTCGGAAACATAGCAATAAGCGTTTCCATGACTGGTAAAGAACTCCTGTCAATGCTTGAATGGAGCGTTTATTACCTCACTGGAAGTGCCACAGAAGATTTGAGAGGTGCTTTTCTACAATATTCTGGAATCCAGGTAAGATTGTGATTAGCATCTACCAAATAACAGTGGCACACAAACCCATAATAAAAATCAATCAGTTCGTACAAATGAGACGAATTCGTAGTACATAAGACGTGTATAATATTATTGTACTCTACCTGCTCAGGTGACTTACAATCTCACCCAGCCCGCCAACTCCAAAGTGGTCTCCGTTCAAGTTCGCTGTGCAAATTGCAGCGTGCCTACGTTTAGTGAGCTAAATGAAACAGCAACTTACTCCGTGATAATGAATGATTATATTTACGGAGGTGGCGATCAGTATACCATGCTACCAGGATTGGAATACAAAACACTAGGCGAGTATTCATAAGTATTTATTATTATCTGCATAAATTATAGTAATTTTTTGATAATTACAATTCCCTTTGATATTCAACTCGTTTCTTTCAATTCTGTATCGTACTTTCCTGCAGACGCAAGCATCGTTGATATCGTCATTGACTACCTGGGAAGACGCAGTCCTGTCTATCCTGCGGTTGAGTGGAGGATCACTTATACTAATGATACTGAAGCACCTGATACTGTTGACACTGAAGCACCTGATACTGAAGACACTGAAGCACCTGATACTGATGACACTGGCAGTGGTGCATATTATATTAATTATTCATTGACTCTGATCACCTCATCATTACTAATGAGGATCCCAACGTAGTCAAAAATATAGTGAAAATATATTAGATATAAATCGTCGCTGTATGAGTAACATGTTTTAGTTTTTTCATGATTTCAAATAATTTCACTCTTCTTGTATAAAGGCGCACTGCTCACCTGTACTCGCGCGTAATACATATTCAAAGATTCTCGCTCAAACTGATACATTCAATGTTACTGTATAAATTCCAAGATTTTTCTTCGCATTTCTTGTGCAATGATCATTAAACTGAAGCTGAATTCAAACTTTGATCATTCCTCAAAGTTCCATGTGGACCTCGCGTCTTTCGTTTTACTGTTATAGTTAATTATGGTGAATTGATCGTCGTGCGTGATTTTCAAGGGATCTAGTTATCTCTGAATACGATGAATGTCTTCCTTTTTTTCTTCACCTCAAATCAGTGGTATGTCTAAGATGTAATCGAAGATGTGATAGATAAGCTTCACCTTTCGGTGAGAAGGAAAGTTATTTATTGTTATCTTAAAACAAACTCAGAAACGACAATATGAATAAATTTTTATTTATAAATCAAACGAAAAGTTGAATACCCTTCCAACCATAATTGAGAAGTGGAGGGTCTTAAGCAGACAAATCCATATCCTTTTTTTTCAGACAATGAGGAAAAAATCTTTATACAGGTCAGCTGAAGACTTAGTTCGTAATTTATAATTGATTAATTAATTCATCCCACAATTGATCGTAAAAATTTTCAATATTTCCAATCGGTAGATTTTGAATGATTACGAAAATTATTCCAAAGATGGCTGGTCGTTATTATAAAATCTTACTTCAGCATGTCAATATTTCGCTATTATAAAACGAAGAAATAATTGATTTGCTTCCTGTTCAATCAAATATATTTATTGAATATCGATGGCCTAATTCTCAAATGTCGTAACCCACAAATGAAAAATTTTCTGAGAGAGAGTGAAAATAAGTCAAAAACGTAAAAAAAAAGTCTAGAGAGACGAAAGAATCAATTTCCGAAATTTCGTGGCTTACGACATTTGAGAATTAGGCCAACGATATACAGGGTGATATTCCAGGCACATCGCAGTACTGCAAGTCTCGGACCGTCAGGTGGCTGATAAATATGTGCGCGAAATTATCAGGTTCGCCGCTCGACTATTAGGTAGCTATAGTATAGTCAAAATTTGATCAACGCGATCGTAGCAATATTGCAATGTTGCTACAATATTGGGTGCTGTGTGTGAACCGAAGATGTGCTATAATCAGCTACTGGAATTATCGAGGCTACACGTGCCCAACTCTCAATATAACTTGCGTGATAAGCTTAATCTAAATCACTCAAAGGGCAAATATCTTTCTCTATAGATATCGCTGAATTAAACGAGACGATGTATCAAACTGATACCAGTACCCCACACCAACATGAGACCTCACATTCCATCTTGTACAAAAAATTGTATTCAAATCTTAATCGCGAACTCTGTATGCGAAATAAAATTTGTTTCTATGTTTCTCTACAGCAAAATTCCACAATTTTTTTTCAATGAGATCACTTTGTTTTTCCTGAAATTACTTCTTGAGGCAAAATCTGAAACAACGTCAAGAGACTCGGTATCGTCTCGCGCCGAGTACAATAAAAAACAATATTATCACATTGCTGTTTGCCCCGCCTAATGAATTAAAGCGATCGCGCAGACCCTGAAGCGTAAGTCCAAATCTTTCAGGCCGATTTTTTCGCGTGGCAATGAGAGTGGTCAGTCCTCACAGAGAGTATAGAAAATCAAGACCGAATATTGAAAGAAGAAGGAAAAACTCATGCTTTGATTAGACCTGGGTATATCTTATTCTTTTGATTCCTGGCTTGTCTGTTGCTCTGTTACCACATTTTGTTGATTTTTTTAATATTGTTAGCACCACGAAATTGACCCGCGCAGTCATGAGTAGATAATTCAATCTGCAATTGCACCCGATGACCCAGACAGCATCAAACTTCAAAATATGTCCTTTGGATGTCCTATGGACATACCGACGTCCCATGGATGTGTTATGGATATCTGCTGAACTTTGATGCTGTCTGGGCGATTATATACCCAATGATTGCCCAATGATTATATCGAAGCTTACATCATACGTGCTGGTGAAAGCACAAGCAGAGTGTTTTTCGCCTCAACAGTTATTCCCGTATCAAGTATCGTTTATACTGGTAATTTGGAAGAGTTTATGTATAGGTGCTTCCAAAGATAGGAAACTGGTACACTTTGATAGTTTTAGATAAGTCCGTAGCGTGGGTCAGATCCGATTGCTGTGCTACAAGACATGGGCATAAGGAGTACATAAAGCGATGCTTCGTCAAAAAACGTGTGTGTTGTTAAGAAACTTGTGAAGAAGATAGTCGCTCTGAGTCCCAATTCCGTAGTGTATATATCCGATTGTCTTGAACAATGTGGTGCACCTTCTTCAGCGCGTCAGCAGTCCTGTTCCTCCTATTTGGGGTGATAAAAGTAAATCCTACGTCGGCCGAAAGTAATGCTAGTGCAACTGATGGAGGTATACGATTCCATATTGTTCATACGAACGACATGCATGCAAGGTAAGAGTTAGAACGCAAATTAGATATAAATTTACTAACTAACAAACGAAGCGTTATACTAATAGAAACTTCTGAGACCTGCACGACTTTCGCCGCATAAATGACACCTACCTAACATCGTGAATACTTACTGCATACCCATTTATGAATTTACAATTACAACTGCGTGTTACTACAAAGAGAATTCAACCTCGATGAGATCACTATAAAACTGATGTTTCTGGCAAGGGTAGCAAAACTCTTTCGAAGGTCTACTCTAACATCTAGATTTGCGGATGAAAATCACCTCGAAGTTATACCTAAGGTGGTTATACTTCGGAATTCAACCGACATAATTAATCGTCAATTAACAATGTTTATCTCCTTTGTGGAGTCACCCTGCAGAGAACATGATAACTACACCCATAATAGTACAAACTGACTTGAAATTTAGATCTCCGTTTTCCTTTACTGAGAACTGTACCGCGATTTTGTATTTGCCACCAGAAAACAGAACATATGCTATGTTAACACCAATAGATGCAGAATCGCGGTAGTGGAACCCTGTTGATTTCAGAGAAAATGCAATAGACTGAAGGAAAAAATTGAAGAACTAAACATTTCTAGTTAAGAATTTTAACCAAAGTTATAGTCTCATCTTCATGAAATATAAAGCCAAGAACCTGACCCTCAAGCTCGATTATCGGTATTAGCTACAGCTATACAAGCCTGATTCTATCCAGGTTCAAAGAAACGTCAAAAGCATCCTGGACGTGCAGCGATTCGGAAGTGGCCAAACATAGATGTTACGGAGGTTTCGCACGGATAGCCACACTGGTTAGAAATGCTCGTGCCGGAAATACCCCAACATTATTCCTGAATGCCGGAGACAATTACCACGGCACACTCTCATTCGTCGCCAACCAGTGGAAAATCGTTGCCAGATTCTTAAGCATCTTGAATCCGGACGCAATCGTAAGTTGGCGAAGATCATTCGTCTTGAAGTAACAGAGTTACTTCGCTATTACTGTTACAAGAAATAATTGCGATCTTTTTGAAAACGTATGTGACAAAATTAATGAGTCGACTATCAGCCTATACAGAGGATCGATTCAGATCATGTTTTCACCGCAAATTGTGTACTGCGCGCTGAGGTGCCAATAATCTTTCCAAACTGCTACACCACTTTCGGTTTGAAAATGGCTGATGAACAAATTTGACGAAAATTCATAGCTGTCGGATTCAACTGGTTTATAGACACTTGCGATCTCACAATTCAGAAACTCACAATCGAGAGAACTGAGACATAATTTCAAAGAATCTATGCCAACAAATGATATGTCACTGATCTCGACATCAGATTTTTCTCTAAAATACTCTCAGCCTTGATCATCTGTATGTTCACAGTCCTTGGGAAATCATGAGTTTGACTATGGGATTAACGGACTGATACCCTTTATCAACAACGTATCATTTCCTGTACTTGCCGCCAATCTAAATCTCAGAAACGAGCCGGAATTAAACGTTAGAAATCTTGCCAAAAGCGCGATCATCGACGTTAATGGAACAGAAGTCGGCCTCATCGGGTATGTCACCCCGGAATATACCGTCATGACTGGAAACGTGATTTTTGAAGATGAGATCACCGCAATATCTGAAGAAGCAAGACGACTCAAAGAACAAGGGGTTAATATTCTAATCGCTCTTGGACACTCTGGGTTCGAAATTGATCAGAAAATCGCCGCCGAAGTCGAGGATATTGACCTCGTGATAGGTGCTCATTCGCACACGTTTCTGTACAATGGTAAATTATAGTTCTTGTTCAATTCCTTTTTGTGTTCTTAAGTATAACTGAAATAAATTCAATATTCGATTCGAAGACTTTGATTACTTTTCAGCGTTTGCACATGCATCAACTGTGCAGGCAAAAAGAATTAATTCGGTACAGAGTTACGCTTTGAGTGAACTGGCGTGTATCTCATATTTCATATTTTATATTTTCAGGGACTCAGCCCGACTCCGAAACACCAGAGGGATTGTATCCCACGGTGATCACTCAGAGTAACGGCAAGAAGGTTTACGTGGTTCAAGCCTATGCCTATACCAAGTACCTGGGCAACCTCTCTGTTACTTTTGATTCCGAAGGAGAGCTCACACACTTCGAGGGAAATCCTATACTTGTTGACTCTAGCATCGAGCAGGTATATGAAAACGAATTCGAGAATATTCAGTAAAAATTTTGACTGGAAACACGATTACATTCTCAAGACATATTATGGTATGCTGAATAATTGAGAAGAGAAAATTTGAAGAAAAAAAAATTCATTTAAGGCTGCTGACGTACTGGAGGAGCTGGAGAAGTGGCGAGATGAGATAAACAGGATAAATATGATAAACAGGGTCATCGGTAATACTCGCGTAACCCTTGACGGATCCAGTATAACTTGCCGTTGCAAAGAGTGTAACTTGGGGAATTTGCTAACTGACGCTCTTGTCGATTACGTAAGTTGATCGAGCGAAATTGGAAATTTCTGTGAACTTGAAAAGAAATTTCATCCTTCTGTTTTAAGAATTTGAGGCAATATGCCGAGTCACCATCGAACGGATGGACGGATGCAGCAATTGCCATCGTAAATAGCGGCGCCTTAAAATCTTCTATATACACTTCGAACAAAAACCTAGTGAGTATGACTCGCCAGCAATTGGGCGAATTTCGCTATTGCACTAAAATCAATTTCGTCACTTTCCGTGCAGATTGCCATAGGGAATGTCCTTAATGCACTCCCATTCAGCAACAGAGCAGTGACCCTATCTTTGACTGGCAAAAAAATTCTACAAATGCTGGAATGGAGCGTTTATGACTTGGTTGAAAATCCGACAAATGAATTGAAAGGTGGTTTTCTACAATTATCTGGAATGCAGGTAAGAGTTTTGACAAATTCACTAAAAATCCACTAAACGACTGCGCTGTTTTTGAAGCCACTGATCTTGGATAAAAAACAATCGCTACAAGCAAATTAGATGAAATTTCAATCCCAATGCAAGATACTTCGTTTCCATGTGCCATCCATAATATCTGCACATGAGTCTACTCAAACGCGATTCAAGCACATATATATCTCATAAGCATTAGTTGCCAATCATACAATATTATTGTGTCTTGCTTCCATAGGTGACATACAATCTCAGCCAGCCCGCCAATTCTAAAGTCGTTTCCGTCCGAGTTCGCTGTGCCAATTGCAGCGTGCCTGAATATAATGATCTCAATGAAACAGAATCTTACTCCGTGATAACGACTGACTATATCTACGAAGGTGGCGATAATTATACCATGTTGTCTGGGTTGCCCTTCAAAGCAATCGGTGAGTATTTCATCGATCATCGTAAACTGCAACATGTGCTTTGTCGTGGACTCAAATTTCACTAATCGTGATTGAGGATGTTGTCTTACTACAGTCTTGTAATTCTATAATTTTTTTCCTGTGCAGATGCGAACCTCACTGATATTCTCATTGACTATCTGGGAAACCACAGTCCTGTTTATCCTGCGATTGAGACGAGGATCACTTTCAGTAATACACCTACAACTCCTGACAGGGATAGCAGTGCATCTATGTGATTCATTAAATGATCATTTTACCCTTACTTATACGGATTCTAGCGTATGCGTTAATAATAAAAGACGATATAGTTTCACAAGCTGCTAAAGTACCAAGTCTTATAAGATGTTTCGTTCCCTTCGTGATTATGAAATATAAGTAAAATTCCTCAGTTTGAACTTTTCTATCTCATTCGTGGACATATTTAATTTGAAGAGATCACGTATAGCTCTTTTTCGAAATGAATCGAACGAAACAACAGTCGCATCATTCTACGCCTGCAAAAGGGCTACCCAACGCGCACCGCGCTGACGTCATGAGCCTGGATGGTAGTGTCCTCGCGTAGTAGGTAAGACGAACTAAATAATTCCCCAAACTGGCATCCATACTTGTGTCGTAGTTTTCCACCCTCATGTATTGCTTTATCGTAAAGGAGTTTTAGCGTGAGGTTGAGCACAGCATCAGACCAGGCAGCGAGGAAGTGAAAATGGAAGGTCGGTCGCCGACTGGTATGGATTTTAGTAGATGATTAGTGAGTATGTATCCGTGTCTAGGAATGAAATGCACATAAGAACGAAATTTTTATCGTTTATTACACAATGCGTTGTGCCGCAATGCTGTTACAGTGTTAAAGTGCCCTAGCCTGTGAAAAGTGTTTTGGTAATGTAAAGTTTTAGTGGCCTTCTACAATGGTGGATAACAATTGCATTATCGAGGGAAACGTCAAGTTTCGCGATGGCAAGAAGGTGAGTTTTTATTACAAACGAGAGTGATAATTATTACCTACTATTACTAGGTCAAAAAAATCATTAGTTTCGTATCCAAATCCCTTTTTTAACACGTGCTAATTTTCTACAGAAGAAGAAAAAAAAAAAAGAAAAAAAAAAAAAGAATCACTGCTAAAGTTATACATATAGTCGACATTCTCACATCCTTCCCATTTATTTGACGCGGTGTATAATTACCAATACATCTGCTTCTAAGTTGCGTTTCATGTATAATACAATACAATTGATTTTATCACTCTAAACGTAGGGTAAAAACTGATACGAATTAAAGAATACGTATAAAAGGCGTTAATAAAACGCGACAAGAGATCTTATAGTTATAATAATTCGATGTTTGAAAAGGCCCTCTGTCATAATAATGAACAATAGGTAACTTATGTGAACACGATACGACTACTTTTTTTTTCTTTTTTTTTTTATTCTATTCATTCGTTACTTTTTATAGCCACAGCAGAAAAAAAAAAAAAAATCTTTCTGTATTCAGTATTACATCATAAACAGATTAGGACTCCAATTATTACGGTGTACAAAAACGTACATAAAATATTTCTCTGAGACCCTAATAAACGCGTGAATAAATCACTTTTGATTAATCGCATTATCTTTATGTATGGTTTAAAGAAAAGAGAAAAAACACCTTACAGAATCCACTCCCAAACTAGTCAGGCGTTCAATTATCTTTATCTCTGCTTACTCTGATATTTCTTATCGTTTTTTATTATATTTTTTGTAAAACTTTTAATTGGTCTCTATACACAAGAAATAGTCTTAATCGTATTTTCTATAATGTACACTTGTTGTAATAAAAATAAAATGAGATAAAAACTTGTCGTTTATTGTCATTTTCTAGTGGAAGTCAAGATGGTGTGTAATGAGAAAACTCTCACCAGTTGCAGGTAAATTAATTATTTAAACTATACACTTTACAGGAAGACAATAAGGTTCAAAAGTTCTTGCATTAATTGGAATACCAAAGTATGGGTTCAAAGTTCTACTTGTATACCAATAAAATAGTCTATACACACATATAAATATATGTATATGAATACCAAATGAATGACTTATAGAGTTGAATTGAAATAACTACAAAGCCTTTGGTAAAACTGGTTCCTTACATAATATGTAATTACCATTTGTGTAACAATATCCTGTCTTTTAGTAGTAACCACATTCAATGCATATTGCAAGCTAATTACTTAAACACAATGAAATAAAATTCAATAGTTTATTTTTTTAATCATACTCTTTTTCGCAATAATACATTCATCTAATTACCCTTTTTTTATATACCTATGTATATAATGTCAATAGATTCAAAGAATCAAATAATAGTCTCTAATTTAATCATCCACTAATTATTATTATAATGTTTTAATTACTCCCAGGGTACAAAGGCTCTATTAATATATTCGTTTTTCAGACTGCTTACACTTACAACTTTACGGAGATAGTAAAGACCGATATAAACAGGGTCAAACCAAAGCCTCGCTTAGCTTACAGCACTTTCTTGGGGTTGAAAGTGGATTTACACTTGATAAAGAATCTAATACTATAGCCATTATATGCCAAGATGTTACGGTAGTTCTTGCTTTTGATACACGCGAACGACTAATACAGTGGCAAGTTAAGATATCCAACAATCTTGGCGAAGGTTCGTTTTCACTGTGATTAATACCGCGCTACTAATAGCAGGGTGTTTACAAGGCCTGGAAAGCCTCAAATTGGCCCCAAATTTATCTAACAGAACTTTCAATCGTTGTTTTAGACTGTTAATAATTATCGGTCATTTCAAACCTGAAGGAATTTTTCTGATTTTTCTATACCATGTCTAGAAGTATTCAATGAATCGAAAATAAATCATGCAAAAATTCTATAATTTTGTAATATGGACGAATGATTTTTTCAAACAAAACCAAAAATACTGGAAAAAGCTAAGAATTTGGATTCGAAGAGCTGTAGACACCCTGTTTAGGCACTTTTATCTTCCAACTCAGTTTAAAGATTATTCAATTATTTTACTCTGTCAAATTTTTATATGTAATTCAAAACAAGGCGATTTTCTTTGATTGGAGTGAACTATAACTAATTTTAAAATAGTCAAGACTTCAAAAAGCATTAATTAACAAAATAAACCTCTTCTTTTCAGACCAACAATTCCTGATCCTCATCTCATCAGCACCAACAAAAGCCAAGCTAGTGAGCGGACCGGCGCATTTGCATGTGCAAGATCGTCGCTTTTGCATCACAACTGGAATACCACCAAGGCTAGCTGGTGTTTGGGAAATAGCGAATCTGCGACGTTACGGAGTAGTTGAGGGAAGATTTTGCTTCGAGGGAGGATCAAGATGTGGCCGCGGGGAGGGTTTGCACGTCCTGATAACGGACCAGGGAGATGACATAATAAAAACCTTGCAGTTGGCAGCTGAGGGAAAACTTTCTACCCGAAAAAGACCAGCTACTCGGGAACTGGCTTCATCCGACAGTCCGAGGAGGCAATGTTCTCGATCCGAAACAAGGGCGAGTGACTTCTTCCCATCCATGTTGTACAATTCAGGCTCTTACGAGGGACAATGCGATAGTTGCAAAAATGAAAGCTCTCCATATTGGTCATCTGCTGAAAGCAGACAACAAACAGACTTGGACAGCGATTATGGATGCCGAGACACTGTCTCGATATCCGAACTAACTGATCAACCCGGTGAATGGCGGAGCTGCTCTATTGTGCAACAGAATAACTCTGGACTTGAGAGATGTTCCAGTTGTATCAGTAAGCTGGGGACTCTCTCAAAGTCTTCTACCTCGGGCACTAACTCGGGAACAGCTCAGTCCAGTAGCCCAGCTCCGCTTGGAGGATGTCAGCAGCCACCCAGGGCCTTCGACAGGCTTTCTTTGTCCTCTTACAGCAGTAGTAGTCACGAAAGTGATTATTCCATGTCTCAGCAGGCTGAGTGTCACTGCGTGTCAGGCAAAGCCTCGAAACAAGTTCTTTCTCCGCCTAGACCACCCAAGCCACACACCCCGTGCGGTAAGAAAGCTAAAAAGCCTCCAATGCCGCTACCGCTACCTGAACACTCTTGCACATGCCCACCAAAGCTGTCGACCGTTAAAAACAATGCTGCTACTCCTTTCACAGGTCCGTACGAAAACTACGATGTCCCAAAGACTATCATCCGACACGCGATATCCCTCGAAAGATCACCTTCTAACGATCAATATTATGACACGCCAAGGAAGATAAAGGAATGTCTTGCATTGCCAAAGAGCTTTGCGAACTACGACACTCCCCTTGTACCACAAGCTGTGGCTTTACAGCAGTGTGGATGTCCTGCAAAACTAACGTCTCAGTCTCCGCGTGGCTCTGCTTGTCCTTGTCACAATGTCATGAGTTGGGCTGGTTTTGTTTTGCCATACTGTCGCCGAGGGGCTGGCATTGTATTAGATGCTGTGCATCCAGTGAGACTTTCTGGAGAAGGAAAAATGCCTGTTGTTAACGCCAGCGGCGAAATAGCGGTTTATGCAACCACAGATAGGGGTGGTAGTAATGATCAGAACCAGGGAGCTAGTAAAGAAAAATGTGGATGTCAGGCGGAAAGTGGGACTGACAAGAATTACGAGAACATAGGACCGGTGATAGACACTCAGCCTGAATCGAAGCAGATCAATTATGCAAATATCGATTTCACCCAGTCTTTGGAGCACTACGAAAACAGCAAAGACATTTTGGCTAAAGTTGGAATCTCGAGAGAGGAAGCGGCGAAGTTTGCCCAAGAGTTTAAGGAGCCTGTTACTGCTTTTACCGAAAATGAGGATCCCAAAGTCTGTAATAAATGCGGGCATGCCAAAGACGGGGATAACGATTACCTGATGATGAATCCTGACAAAGAAATACCCAAGAAACCATTCCCTGGATATTTGCCTATGCAACCAGCTCATAATACGTGTTCTAAGGATATTTTATCGAGGATTTGTAGCACGGGAAAAAGCAGCAGCAATCCTACGCTAGCCGGATCCCAGTTCATCGAGGGAAGTAAAAAACGATCAGATTCAGATCACCGGGTTCCTGGATCTGCAATGCTCTCTAGTCCATATCTTAGACGTCGACTTATGGATTCAACAAGCTGCATAGAGGGTAGCGGCGGAATGCTGGCAAGAAAAAGATCCTATTCGGCAGAATCAGCGCACTATACGGATGACGAAAAGCGTACATTGTTCCCATCGACTCTAACCATTCATAAATGTCCTAGCGAAGCTGATAAAGGGCTACTGATTAACAAGGAAAGACGAACTTCGGGAGCCGATGCAGAACTCAAAACTTATAACGACAGCGAGGAGATTTCCCCAGCCTCATCTCAACCCTGTTCAATAAAAATACGACGCTCTTCTTCGGTGCCATCTAAAACTGGCCACAACCGTGACTCGTCAAGTAGCAACGACTCGGGAGTTTCGACGGGATCCCTAAGCCATCGAGGCGCTGAATTTGGGGAATTCGAGCTACCCATGATTACGAATAATTCTGCAAGAAGACACTTGATTTCAATATCTCACAAAAGCCCACCTCCTGGGATCTGCTTTCACAACAGTTTGCCAAGAAAATCTAAATCGAGTGACCCTCTGCGAGAGCTTTCGTTTCAGTTCCAGAAGCTCAAAATTCCAACTAAGTCTTCTTCTGCCGAAGGAGACATTCCTGCCTGTGTCCCTAAAGGTACAAAAGGCTACAACAGTCCAGGCGAAGTATCTGCCACCCCCTACACCGATTCTCGCAGTACGAGCAGCGGTACATCCGATATGTCTGATTACATAGAAACATTATCTTTATCGTCACATTCGTCGTCTGATACTCCGGATAATCTTAGGTAAGGTATACTTGTGAAAGAAAAAAAGAAAGCTATCACTTCGGTATCTAATTTCTTTCGTAACACTGAATCAACAGATTGGGTGGACGTCAGGTGGCAACAACTCTTCGTCCTCGGAGCGGAAAAGAGTATTATAAAATAGATCGGAGCATTTTGGTTGAGCAGGGTCGCACGGTAACAGGGCCGACCTCAAACTACGCTAACATTACTCCTGTTATTGAAAAAAGTGAATCTCCTTCACCCGGATATATGAGTAGCTCGCCATATGACCAGCCACAACCAACACGTGACCACTTTCTCTTTCCTGAGGTGAGAACCTTTTTCTGAAATACAATGTTCAATCGTATCGCAATTTGTTATGGAGTTTTCTTTATTTTATCTAGTTGTTAGATAAGCAGCAAACCTGGTTGCGCTCATTGGATTTAAATTGAATCGATTACGCTGTGTAATATGATGAATGAAAATTAATTGAAACTCTTTAATTACAGCAAGCTTGAAAGCATTGATCTAATTCATAAGGAAGGAGAAGAACCTGAAGTTCCTAGCATTTCCAAACAAGGTGGACAAGAGTATTCAAGGTAGAACTAATAATGGGGCTACGATCACTGTTCACGCTTCATGCTGAAACCAGGTTTCAGTATTTTCGTACTTGTTGTTTAATTTTTGTTTATTTTTTCGATTTCTTTCCCAGTCATATGTACTTTTGGTTCATTATATATAGACTCTCTATACCAGATACCAGTGTATTAGAGTCTCGTAGTTTTTGGAAGAAAAATTACTTATTTATTTCAGATATTTCGTATTTAAATATGCCGAAGTACAAATTCTGTGGTAACTTGATACACGCTGTTACCTATACAGTTTCTATAGAAAACCACAGCTCTACGAGGTGGTATTTGAAAGCAGCTAAAACGATAAATTCAAATTTCTTTTAATTCCTGGCAGAGCTGATGATCGATAAACCTTATGCTTTAAAAAAAATTTCAAAGTAAGAAATAACGAAGCTTGGTTACTGTAATGTATAGTGAAAATATAATCAATAATTATATATACACTTCCTACAACGATTCAAACAATTTCTAAAATATGCTCAATGACAAATATAATAATAGTATAGTAAAAATCCTGCCCTAGAGTAAAGGATATGATGTGTGCATTGTATACTTTTTATGAGTATACCAGTTTTTTGAATAATTTTTATTTTATATAAGTACTTTTATATAGCGTGATGTACAGAATGATAAAAACGAAAAAAACGAAAAAAAAAAAAAAAGAATGAAGTTAAAGGCTCTTAAAATTTACATTATATATACTTGGATGGATTTGCCTACTTGTCCGTTACGGCCTGAAATGAATATAATGTACTATATTCCATTGAATATTATTTACAGAATTTATTTGTACTTAATGGTTTATTTTTTAAGAAAACTAAAAGAAAAGAAATAACATAACATAACATAACATAACATAACATAACATAACATAACATAACAAATATTATAGCCTTTATCAGATTTCTTTCACATAATGAAAATTCATATATACATATATTATATAGGTAATAGATATTTATAGTTTATGGGAAACCTAAGGTAGCATTGTGTATAGTTTTTAGATGAAATTTTCTGAACACCCAAGAGCGTGTAGGCTGGTATAAGATATACGCTCTAAATTGTTTTCAGAATGATGTACAATTATTTTAATTCCTCTGTTTATGCCGTGATTTAATAATGTGATCATAATTTCCCGTTGTCATTTCAATCATTTAGAATCACGTTTACGTGACGTATTTATTTCATTGTTATAATTTGTAAATTGATCGAGTAAAAGATGTGTGGGCAAACGCTGGGCCGTTATCAACGTCGGAAACCCTTCAGCCTATTAATAGCAAGTTTCTCTGATAACGTGATACGTATGTCAGAAATATGCAGAGTAAATTGAAATTCAAACAGAATATGAGATGAAAGTTATTTGTCAGTTATACTTGAAGTAATTATAACGAGGGAAATATTGAGATCAATAAATAGACATTCTGTAACATTATTAGGATTAAATCAGGGTATCAGTTTTCTATAACGTAAAAATAGTTCCAGACTAGATGCTCAAGATTTAAAATGAAAACTGTTTAGTTCTAAAAGAACAATAACAACGTAAAGAGCTTTTCACATACCAATAGCTTACAATTTTTTGAGAACATCTTTCTCTTTAACAATCAGCTAAAATCGTAATCGACTCTACACTATCTCGTAACTAATCAAAGTATTTATGTGATAAAAATCGCCTCTTGATTTCATCTTCTTCTTCTTCTACATTCATCTACAATTTCCATTGATCTCGTTCATTCGTTGATATAATACATAGTATGCCTTTTTACAAATAGTAGTTCTTTCTTTTTAACAGTTCGTAAACAATTTCCTTTTGGCAAACAATATAACGTAGTAATTTTTTCAACTCTTCAGAATCTCTGAAATTTCATTGCGATATGAAAAAAACGTGACCATTTCTCAGTTTTACGGATATCGTTAATCAATTTGAAAGTAATGGTGAACTTAATGGTCTACTTACTGTGAAACAGCGCACCAAACATATCACAATAGCTATTTAGTAGATACCTGTCCTGGCTGGCTGGAATTCCTCATATAAATTCAAATTTTGATAAACTTTTGATTCAACGAATCTCGACCAACTCACTATCAGTCATATAATATAGAACTGGTACGGTCATAGATCAACACACATCTGATGATATGGTGTTATTTAATATTACACATCGAACTGTTTTTTCTATTTATAATATTCATACAGAGTTATGGTTTTCCAATTTCTGGTTGTGTCAAATGCTATTTTTTATTCATTTGGGTATTTACAACGATTAGTTTTTGGTACCTACTGTTCTTCTAACTACATGAAATTCTTAGATCGGCGCCAATGGTAATGTCATATATCAGTAAAGATGATGCAAGCAGTTAACAATAACATATACTGGTCCTATTTATTATAATCTAGCAAGCAAATAGTAGAGATTTTTTTTCTAACTGAATGAAAAAATTATTTGTGCACATAAAGTATTATGCTTCAAGGAGGGAAGTCTGTGGGTAAGAATTAAATGTTAGTTACATTTAAAAAAAAAAAGTATTCAGACAATCAATATAATTGATACGGAAAAAAAGATAGTTTTTCATACCATGAAGTGACGGTATCTTTGATAATTCTTGCATTCTCTTTTCATTGATATAACGAACTTGAGTACTGACTGTAATCAATAAATTGAACTTGCCAAACATGTACGGCGAGCGTAGTGTCTGCGTATGACAAAAAATTGAAAACCAATAATTATTGTAACGTCACCCAGGTCTTCAGGTGTATTACGCAAAGTAGATATATACAGTATTGTCATGTGATTAAAACTGTATATTGCGTTGATAGAATTCTATAGAATATAATCAGAGAGATGTTATTGTCTCGAGTATAATATTATTGTCTGTACTGTAAGAATAACGAAAAAACAAACATTTATATCGTAGATCAGTGATTTCCAGTTAAATCATAAAGTGTCGAATCTCATTTTGGCAAAGATAAGTTAAAATAGGAAAAAGCTGAGTAGCAATGATGTAACGAACAATCTAAATTTATCGTCATTTTTCGGTGAACTCAGCGCGACATGTATAACGAAATGAGAAAATTAGGTGATAAGCTTTTATAACTTAAATTGTAAATTAAATACAATTATGGCCGTTGAGCCTATCGATTGGGAATCACTGTCGTAGACCCATACTAGTCAAAAATTAAGTACTATGGTAGTAATAGTCTATTTTTATCGCAAAAAGTACTTTATATTATTTAAAAGCCTGATACACCTAAAACTAAACCCCTAATATTTACATTATGTTATAGTGAAGCCGTTTCTCTTTTCATTCATCATCTTTAAAAAATTCTCTGATATACTTATAAATAATAGAATTAGAATTAAACAATTCAGATGATTGCTTATTATTTTCAAAGTACAATGTACAAGGAATTGAGTTTATAAAACACCTATAGGATTGATTAACTATTGGTCGTGGTGTATCGGCTTTTAAAATGTAATCAACCATATCCAAGGATTAACCAGTTAATAATTATATAGGAAAATTCGAAGGGTATTGAATCAGTTGCACTCTGAGTTTATGTATATAGCTGCTGCGGCATTAGCTGAAGTTTAATTTTTCTCTCAACTGCGCCTAATTTTTTAAATAAAATCCATTTGCTGTTATAATCTTTCTCAATGTGTACATTGTATGCACAATCGCAGGGTAATCCATTTTTGGATTCATGACGCACTCGTACAACGCACACATTGTAAGATTATAATACCATGTAACTACCACATTGGGTGAAGGAAGGGGTCGCTTCAAACTCAAGTCAAATACCGTATTGTCAGGATTATGTTATACTTAAAAGCAGAACAGGGTAATTTCTGTGCCATAATTACTTAGAGCATTGAAAAGCATAAGATTGAACTTTACTGTGTTTACACTTCACGGTCTGAGCCCTTCTCCTTTCTTCATATCCCAATGCAAGCCAACGGAATAATTAAGTGGATATAAATATTGATTTTGAAATTTAGTTTAACGCAAATCACTATTTATTATTGAATCAATTGATTTTATACATTATTATTTATATCTGGGTAAAAAAAAACAAATAGTATTGATATAGAGATAGTTTTATTTTTTATTCGCCATTTAATAATACAAGGAGCTAATCAATAATTATGATTGATAAGCAATTAATAATGATGCTTGAGCTTAATTTTTGGGGTGTTCAAATGGCTGCTACTTTAAATGATTTATATACACCATCTTAGTTATAGAGTATAATTAGTGAATAGGGATATAGTAAATCGAATGAATTGTATTATGCATATTATTGACCAGAGAATATATCTCATTTGGTAATGTTCATAAATACAAAAGTTGTGAGGATTAGCAAACACTATTTTACCAGTTATCATTTTTCAAGACACATTACAGCCATAATGTATATTGACCAAACGCACTGGTCAAATCTCATAAAAATTTATTATGCAGATGGTACCAAGTATTCCTGACACTATTCTAACTTTATAGACTAGTAATCAGTCTTCATTTCGTCTCAGTTAAAATCTTATTTTATGGTTTGATCATTTCTTGTGTTTTCTCTAAAGCCAAGATCAAAATCTTGGCATCAGATATCTCCAATTGTATTAGTCATTTTAGAAAGAATCACATCACATCGGATGGAGATATGTAGTAGGTCAGAAAATTTTTCTCAAAAATTTGTGCAACGAGATTTTAAACGAGTATGTATAAATCATTCTGGAATAACAAGAATGACGAAACCGTAAAATGAGCACAAGTAACAGTGCTAAAAATCATAGAAACAAAAAAAAATTTCTTTTTTCTGAATACCAAATGTATTGACTATCTTAAAACTTTTGATAAAAGATAAGAAAAAAAGAACGAGAATAAACAAGTAAATGAATAAATAAATAAATAAATAAACCAAGCAATTTAAGTAATATAATATAAGTAAATTAAAAATAATATGCAAATTGTAGTGGCTCAAATCTTTGAATATCTTGAAGGGGTAGAAATAAAATAACATTAAAAAACAAATTTTGAATACTGTTGTTACCTTATTCATCTAAAACTTTACTTCCTTTCACCTGTAACACGAATTGCGAGAGTCTGTATTACCGAATATTTGAGAAGGTAAGATCTCATCCACCAGTCGATGTATTGAGGCACTTCTTTTTGCAAATGCATACAAGTATATTGCGTCTTCTTTATGTAATTTGCCAAATGTAATCTTCGTTGATTTCTCTTGCAGCTGCAGGTTTTATGCTTATAATTTCAATGTTATTCGTTTTTGTGGCTTCGGCAATTGTCGCATAAATATATTTTTATCAGATATAGGTAAACTCGTTTTCCAAAAATTTTCTATACTCTATACGAGTTCGCGGATCTTCGTTCAGAACAAAATATACTTTTTCACCTAATTACACATGCGTGTGGCAAATTATTTGAATAAATGTATTTGTCTGACGAACGTCTTTCGGTTTCCTTAGAATTTTAAAAATAGTATTCTTTGAATGCAACTATCTAACAAGGATTTGGATAGAAGAAAACTAATCTAGAGTAATCAGGATCATCTGCGTTCATTATGAAATTTCATTTATTACATTATTTTAAAGTTGGTTTACACTGCATTCACACAATGTCTTATTTACAATACAACATTCAACTGGCTCTAAATTTTTACTTTACATTATACAGATAGACATAGCGCATAACAAATCACGTATATATAGCATATTCTCCTGACCTCATACATAAATAAATATAGACTATAGGTAATATATGGGTAATATTATTCACTAATAATGATTATTATACATGAAACTCGATTTTCAAAATTCAACTGTACTATAATCGTACCCTGAGTTTCTCGATCCTCTATAATACTATAGTTCGATCGATACACATACATATCCTATTGATAATAATAACACTTACTATATCCAGATAATTGGTATCGTGCCACTTACTGAAATTATTTTCAATCGATTCTTCACTAGTACGTTGCGCGGTACTTAATTTCATATTTGTTGAATCGTTAAAAAATAACACATGCAGCTATATAGAAGATTATTTAGAAAATACATGTACAGCAAATAAAAATCCAATCATCTTTACTTTCACCGTATAAGTATGGTAAGTGTTGTCTCAATCGATAATACTTAATTCTAATTCTAATATTCATTAACTAATGGCCTAGTTGTGAGCCTTTCATTTAAAATATCTTCTGTATTACTATATGACAATGGAGAAGATGTGTTATTAATATTATTATGTTATAAATAAATAAATTACGGCAAGCCGATCACTTCTTTTTCTGCTTCATATCTACTTTTAGTTATAGAATTTTAGAAAAATATCACTACAAAACACACACTTAACAATTCTTTATCATTGCACTTTGCAGGGTTTGATCGGCTTCGTTGTATGTACGAGCATATATCGTGTAGCTATTTAATATTTTTCATATCTAGCTACAGTTGAAAACTAATTGTTATAATACCTATGTGTTTTCTACAGCCTACATTGCTGGATTTCGCGTATTTCGTGACGGAGTTCTCTTCGGTGGTTCCTGTTCGAAACTTCGAGGAATCTTGTTCAACTCTTCATCGAAATCCTCAGCTTCCGTGTGGATGGAATCCTTTCTATACAATAAAGAAACAAAAAAAGATAAATAATCATATCCCCGCCATCTACACATAGTGTTTCCAATCGATTTTTATACGCAATTTCAATGCCTATCCTTACGGATCGTTCGATAAGAGACAATCTTGTAGAACATTAAGCGACAAAAAAAAGTCAGCGATGGCATATCTCTAAAGTTAATGTTACAGCCGTGAAAAAGATCGTTTCATTTCCAATGTATTACATTTTTTTCACGAAATCGCAAAGTCCGGGAATATATTCCATTTTTTTATGTAATGCGGATACCGTTTATCGTCGTAAGTCGCGTAATCGAGCTGAAAATCAATCTCGTCAAGCCAATTGAAATTCAAATAAAAAAAGATGTTTCAATTAGCTGAATCAGCACGAAAGCCCCTACTCGTGAATAATTAATTTCGTTTCAAATCTGCGTATAGTCGCGAAATCATAATCGTGATCCACGTGGCGGTGATTATTCAACGGCTATTTCAATTAATTTTTTCATTTTTTTTTTTTTTTTTTATCTCCCATCAGTATCTTCTTAGATTTCTTGGCGATATAAATTCTACGTCGTTGTATCTGTCAGTAGAATTCACAATCTCTTATAACATACATATATACGTAAGTGCCAATAAAGTGTAACTTGTTACATTACGCCTTCGGCTTTGCTATAAGGCCCTAAGGCCACCACTTAATTATTTTAACCCACGGCACATGTTCAACTGATTTATTACCGATCCAAGTTGATTCGAATCTAAATATCAAATTTAACTTGTCGCGATTCATAGTTTATTATAGTTTTATTTTACGTTAATGTTAGACTGAGTACGAAATATGTAACATATGTTTAAAAAATCTGCACTGTCATATACCTACATGCATACCTACTGCGCGAGCAAATTCCTTAATTAGAATATAATTAGCTCTCAATTAGCATAGGCATATGTTATAGAGTAATTGTAATTCTACTCTCATTTACCACTGAGTAAGTAATTGTTTGTTACTAAAACGCACCATCGTGTTATAAGTATACATATAATTACTAGTTCACGATCTCTGCATAATGAATGTGTTATAGCTCACGTGTATTTGTTCGAAGAAGGTAAGAACAGCGATTTCGGACACGCTTTGAAGTATGGCCAGCATTCTCCCTGCGATTTTCCTGTCTTTTCTGCCTCCACGTATTCTTCCATAAGTTCAGCGAACGGGGATTTACTTGCGCTGAATTTACAAGAGGCAAAAAAATTAATGGGGAAGGAATTAACAGTTTATCTAGTTCTACATAACTCGACGTAATGATGTCTCGCGAAACCTGGTTAAAGAATATTATTTCTCCTTCCAATGAACCCATTCTAATTTGGCTTTACTCCAAACTACCCGAGTGATACATGTTACGTATACATACATACAGACTTGTAGCTACTTAAATTAACTTTACACGGTGCAGACCTGACATTATTTCAAAAATTATTATCGCATGCTATCGGAATACTCACGTGAAGAATAGCCTTATAATTTCCCCAATGAAGCCAAAATTGTCCAACGGATGTCCGTGCACCTCGCATATTGCTCGTAACAAGCAGGCTTTTCCGTCCATACCAAATTGGCTGAGCATATCCTCGGCTATTCCATACAACAATGCGCGTTCTCCACCTTGGAAAGCATTTTTCGGTATTTCCGGTGCGTCGCGTTTATGGAGTCTGTGCTTCATGAAGGAGGCAATAAATTCTCCAAGGGCCACACCGGCTTCTCGGCTCTGAAATGCCCTGCCGAAAACAGGTGGCAAAGCTCCGTAAGCATTCTCATTGTCCGTGAGTCCCAGCTTGTCGAAATCAACTGCAATTGGTATCCAAAGTTCATATTTGAGCGTTTATTGTTATTTGCGGGATGTAAATGGGCAAATTGAACTCACTAGTGAATGGGAAACTCATCGACATGTTGCTGAGAAAACCGTAGGGTGGATATCGCACGAAGGGCATCAAAATCGTCGGAGTGATGGTCAGTGCCGTCCCTGGAGGTAGAGCGATTCTTCCGTCATTTGTGATCCACAAAAATCTCTTCTCCCTGTTATGCACTTGATTATGAGCGGCTGGGGCAATACCCGGGTCATCTGAGTGAGTTTGAGGCGTCGATCCGTCAAAGAGAACCATCAGACAAAAAAGGAACGCGAAGTTCGGTACCATCTTTACTGCAACGATGAAAAAGAACAAATCTTATGAAAACAGGTGCCGAATAAGGATATGACGTGTTGACTGTAAAAAAAATTTGTGAATTCCCGAAGACCGGGTCAAAGTCGAAATCCGTTATATCTAGCCGTTTACCTCCTGATGATCCCGTTCCGTACTTTGCCAAATGGAATTAAACTTGCTATTATCAAAATGTAACGAGCACATAGCCCGGAGGTTCGCATTCGTTATACTATAGATTGCTGGTATAAGACCTCTTTGGCCTATTAATGAACACGGTATGTGAAGTACGTCACAAAAAAACCGTAAACGTTATAAGCGAATCAAAATATACGGAATAGGTGCGTAGCTCTTACTAAATCCGCGAAGTACGATCAAAAATCGAACGCTACAGAAGAAAATAACGGTCGTTTGTCAAGCCCGGAGTCTAGACACACTCACATACATAATTAAATAAAAATTATGGTCCGATTATTATTACCTCCTTTTTTCTGTACCGATATTTGACGCCGCGAACGAATGACCTGAAGTCCCAATTTTTTAATTTCCTAGTACTTCGAGGTCTCTGACACTTACATGATTAGTACACAAAATCCGTCACGCATTATTCAACCACAACTTTACCCCGAATTTTTCTCTTCAACAACCGCGATAATCTGAAAAAATTAGTTTGCCTCATCAATCTGTCAACTCATTATTTCAGTCTCGGCAATATCGAGACATGCACACGCCAATCTTGAATTATCTCGCCAAGTTCACATTCAATCGACGTGTGTAATTGAATTTATTTATCAATAAACTGTATTTATATTCCCTTGATATACTCATAGTAGGTACTTTCATAAGACCTGCCAGGCTTCATACGCTATTAATTCATCATCAATCATTGCAGTAGTTCAATCCTCCGGTCATTAGCATGGTGTGTAAAAATGAGAAAACGACTTCTTATGTCAATCTGTACAAGATTATGTGCGATTTTATAACTAGCCAAATTTCTTTCGATAATTTGCAAAAATTGGACAGTCTGTACACCGAAAAGCGTTGTAGTGACTCTGGCTTTGTGCAGGAACCCATGTCTGAATTTGGCCGATTCGAACAACGACAACCGCGATCGGTCGACGGTGCAGTTAAAAAAAGCTGCAGATAACCCGTAGATTCCAGCAGGGACGACCTGGTAGCGTCCAGCCGGCCTCTTCTGGTTACCTACCTCTTTTTCTGTACCGGACAGGTGCAAGCTGCAAAACGCGACCCGGGACAAGTCATAAATGTCGAGCAGCATTTTAAAAGAAGAGTTTCCTCCGTGACATGACGAGGCATCGTCAGTCGTTGACGGAAGAACTGTGAAATTCCTCGCTCTAGATTTGATATGAACTTCAGAAATTTGCAGGAGATACGAATGATCACGTCTGACTCGTCAATACCCCCTACCGTGGTCACCAGCAATATTAACGTAACTGCATGTCCTCAAATATTGCTAATTTATCCAATTTGGAAAGAAAACAACGCTGGAGATTCTATGAATTCACTCGGTCAATAGATTGGAATTTTTCTGCAAAGTTACTAGCGTTTATAGTTGAAACATTTCTCAACTGAACCTCATACGCCAAGAAAATTGGAGCTGAATAAGGAAGATACGTGTGGCGCCAAATTTGCTGCATTGCATGTATCATGCAGTCTCGATCCGCGTGCGTATTTGCACGCAGGAAACCAGCAATATCAATCTGGGTACCACGGGCGGTGTGATATTATCTTGAGTAGCTTTTCCGGCTGGTGCTGTGTCGTTTATTATTTCCAAACGTGTTCGTACCTACGTATTATACAAGACGATAAATGAAATTGACAAGTATTCAATCACCAGACCCTCGCCGTTAATACAAGCTCTGATCTGCAACACAAGCACAGGGTGCGTTTATGGACATACGCATCTATGATACTAATTTTCCGAGTTTTCAAATCAGGTATTCGGTTGTACCTACTTGAAAGATCATCGTCACGTTATAAACTCCAAGTCAGCAGACGTAAACATGTGTATTTAAATAGCCCAATAATAGTTAACTACCAGTTTTACCACTTCTCTGCAGATTAGGAAAAAAGAGACATTACGCAGAGTCAAACGAGATGTAGCGAAATATAGGTGAGAATAAAAAACAAAATGGCAAAAAATAGCGCCTACCCAGAATTCACAGTGCAAAATACCAGCTGTAGCCGGGGTTTTGCCGTTACGTCTTCGGAAGACCCGCAGGCAGTATGTTCATATAAGCAGGGCTCGAACTATCAATTATAATTAGTCGGTCTTCATAGTCTTGATTCTTTGGCATCGATTTACGTGCCATAAAATCAGTCATCATCGAATAATTTATACAGCGCAGTAAATATAAGTACAGTATAGTGTCGATGACCGATCTATATTGACCGTTTCATCACAAAACTCTAGATATGATCCCATAAATCTCCAAGTATTTTAGAATCGCTTTTCCACGTCACACTCGCTCTCTTCGCAGCTGCTTTATGAATGACGAGGAATTGCAAATGGACCGGTTATTACATCTCCGAAGAAACATTATGAGATAAATTTTCTCAATATAGAATCCTCGACGAATATTACCGGCAGTAAATCTGACGTCGTTATGGAGAGAGCTACGATGTTATAATAGTTATAAGATCGTTGACGGAATATTTTATTTACTATTTAATTTATCCGACGAATGATTGAATATCAAACGTGAATTTTATGCAGTCTACTGGCGATGGTATGCCTGCATTACCTAACCGTCTGCCCAGTGCTAAAGATTCCACGAAGGAAGGTGGGTGGCCGAATGGATTACAAAACACCTGCCACAGGTGTGCCCATAGAATTTTATAAGATTAAACCGAATTATGGATAAAGGTGGAAGCAAATCTGTTTACTATTGAAGCATTCCTTATGGCGATCACTTTTACTGGCGAAAGCTCCCCGAGCCGTCCTTGCAGACTATAGCGATAAGGGGGACCAGGAGGACACGTGTTAGCAAACAAGATTCTCTCCTATAAAGTACATGGCCGATAAAAATGAATATCCATTTCTGCGGGAGCAGGTTTCTCCGAAGACTCCGGAACTATGAATGAAAAGAGATTGCCTACTCTATCTTTGTAGTCTATTGCACGCATTATGTGATGCGAGTATAATCGGTGACCTCGTTACGAACGAGCTGGGACTGGCGGATGGGTCAGTTCGACTTGCGTAACATACCTAAAGTACAGCATTGACCGTTACGACTATAAGTTGTAGGTAATTTTTGTATAAAAATGTAATAATACTGAACGGATGATGACGTAAAAAAAACACATTCGAATGTTCGAGACACGTTTCCACAAGTGGTCCCATAACTTTGGCCATATCTGTTGCACCGTTTCGATGGAGGAACAAAAAATTCAGTAATGATCGAGTGGTCGTATGTATACTAATGTATAGGTATATAACTTCGGCATAAAAAATCGATCTTTTTATTTGCGTCTTCTGCATAACGGGCGCGGACTGATGTTAACGGCGAAGGAACGGGGCCAGGTAGAAGGGCCTGCAGATATACCGCAGATCCAAATCGCTATACATACGGACACTTGTTGGATTAAAAATTCCAAAGCGATTTGCGAACGACGTAAAGAGATTTTTGTGTCACAAGTACGCGCTCAACGAATACAAAGCTTGTCCTGCATTCGACTTGGCAATGCGTTGAATAAAGACCCGCGGGTGAAGAGAGGAGCGAGAGGGCGTTGAGGGGACTCATATGAAATCCACACTATACGCAGTTGATCAAACGGATATATATTATAGGTACACGTGGCCGTAATTAGTATCGGGTGCAGAGGCGACTCGACTTAACGATCAATTGGGTTCCCCGATATTTTCGCGGGACCGTTATTATAGTCGCGGTCAGCGCCAACCTGCATTTGCCCTGCTTAACGAATCGGCCAGGTGATCGTCGAGAGCCAATCTTGTTGCAGTGGGGCGTATGAATTCTGTTCTTCAATTACTTTATGCGAAGACATGGTCAGGCATCGTCTCGCTTCGATAAACTAACGTTTCCTCAACTTAGCCAAGGACAATCAAATCTCGGCGATCGCGATTCCGCGGTCCCTCCAGCACAGTCGTTTTCGACCTCTCACTTGTACGGGCGTTCGAATATCACGCGATTACTACACTTTTTGCGTCTATCCCCTACTCGTGAAATATCAACTGAAAAGGTCAGCGATCGGAGGGAACTTATCGGGTGAATAAAACCGGGGCACAAATATCCTCGAGCCCTCGTGCTTTCATTTTTAATCCTTCAAACTGTTCGATGATAAAACACGATGGACTATAAGTTACGACCCTGCAAAATCATAAACGCAATTAACTACTGCAGCCGCGTTCGATATCACCGTTGACGGGATTCCGGCGTCTGACGACTTTTCACTACCGCTAGAATCACCCTGCGACCGCGATCCCTGCTTCGCGTACCTATATGGTACACGATACATACATACATATATACGGATATATATATTACATGTACACATGTATCCACGTACAGATATGGTAGTCCTTGAAATGGGAACGTAAAAAGGGCATATATGCCATCAGTCTGTAACCGCGAAGGGGAATGAACTGCAAGGTGTACTTCGCTTGCACTTGCAGTTAGTTCCTAATTAAATATCTGCGAGAAGATTATGCTAAAACGCAAAGGGGACGTGTGGCACGGGAGTGTCGAGGTGCAGGAGTAAGCTAGACGCTTATTAGATATGCAACGCAGTCCTCTACCTCATTATCCGTTCCAACTTGAGTCAAGCGGACACGATTGTTTCAGTAGAGAAAGTTTTTGTCCGTTTTAGTGCACCGTTTCAAATCGGGGGTAGATGCGCGACTCTGGTAAACACGGTTTGGCAAATCGGACACGTACGTTGGAAAACGCTGAGGTGTACAAAATAACTCTTTATTCCAAACGAGAAAATGTCACGCGTACGCGTTCCGAATTCGCATCTTTCTTTTTTTCTTTTTCATTCGCGAGACATTGCACAGTCCACACAATGAAAACCGATGCCTGATGATTTCCGGGAAACGAAGACAGAGTATCGTGCGACTGAAAACGTTATATCAATATAGGTATACCTATCCAGATTCCGCATTGCACTGTTACAAAATATTGAAGCAGTCGTTTAACTGCCCGGTTGATGTGCATGCAGTAAATGGTCCGCTGTAATACTCCAACTTTTTATGCACTGTGCAGAATGGCGAATACTGGACTTACGCCTGAGCCAGGTAGAACATAAAATGAAGTCATCCGGTTCCAGCGTATCATCGGGTCGAAGACATGTGGATTATAACGTTGAAAAATGCAATTTTCCACGTGTTTTTGGGCCTCGAAAATAAAGCCGAGTGACCTAATTCCAGATAACGTACGGCAGTACGTCGAAGTTTGGCATTGACATTCTGTATTAAAATCGGGTGGATCGACCGAATCAAGCATTCATGGCTCAGTCTCGTATTTACCGTTTAATGGTACGTGTCGCAAAGAAGACTTGAGAATAAAAAATGAGCTCCTCCTACTCGCTAGTGATAGCTATTCTAATTACCTGATTAATTTCTCACCACTGGCGTGCAGTCTTCCGTTAGATAGATGCTTATGAATTCAGAGAGATGTTATCTATCTACGCGAATGAGTTATCTAAATCTGCTCAATAAAACGCTCGATATTATACGTGTTATCGAATGAATTGAGAGATTTAAATCTAAATTTGTGAAAAAGAGTAAAAGTCGTACTTGCCCTTGATATTAATCGAGTCACATTCGCTATAGCCGTATATAAACGTGCAATAGATATTCTTAACGTTGAACGGTAGTTAACCAACGAAAGCTAAACGGGAAGAGTTTTGGTCCTCGGGTCAAGTAACTGGATTAAGTATGTAATAAAAAATGGCTATTAGTTCATATTACTTTTGCTGAAACGGCCTTCATTTCCCTCGCAGTATATCCGTGTAAAAGCAAGCGAATCAGAAACACGTCTGCCTAATTTCTCTAGATATTCACTTACAGAATCTTTCTCGAGAAATTTTATTCATGTCAAAATTTAACAGATGATGGTTCTGGACCATGACATAATCCTTATTTACGTCCGTGTGAATACATTCTATAATTCTGTAACCAATTCGATTTATTGTTATAGCATGACTTGTCCTGAGGACCAAAATTGATGGTAGTACATAGGTATTAATGAAATCTAGTTTATTTTAGGATCTGCGAAACGACGAGACTCGGACTACCCAAATTTTCAAAATAAATGTATGAGATTTTTTATTCTCATGTAACCGTCAACAGATATATACATCAACATGATCGTTAAATTTTATTTTTTTTTTACACGAATTTACTGTAGTTCGGGCAAAGTGAAGTATTGCGTTGGTGCATATCTGCTGTTTTTTATTATTTTTTTTGCAACAGCAAGAGACATGTTATCTTGATAGGAGCAATTCTGAGTACCAATAAATTTATACCAGGAGCAGTTTATACAAGATCTAGAAAACGAGTCAAGGCTAATTTGCAGCCTGGTATAAATAAATCATTTTTCAGAAGCCAGAACACGATGCAAGCTGTCATTATCCGGGTAGATTCAACCGCGTTTACTACTACGTCCAGAATTAATCTACGGTCTCGCGACATTTCGCTCAACACGTCGAGGATTTTACATCAGATCCAATCGCGCGTTCAGGCGACAACTTCTAGACGTAATCATTATATTTTAATAATTTATCGAACGGTTACAGCGAGGCTAATGAACGCATGAATTAAGCAATGTGTCAAAATTTTCAGAAAATGATATTGCCATTCCGTCGACGAGTTTTGCGTAAAGAATGTAACTTATCGAACGAAATACTGCATGGTTTCATCGATGAGATCGGTTGGAAATGAATTAATGATCATACAACCTAACTGCAATTGGTCAAGTGTCCGAAGTTTCATTGAGATATTACCTTCGTGTGGTGGTATCGTGGGTCTTGATTTAGTACGGCAACCAAGAATGGAGAAGATTCAATCGCCAAGATGTCGAGCAACTTTGATGCACTCTGAGTAACAGGGCTATGGCATAATTGCGCTCTGATGCTACACTTGGGAGTTATTTGATTCTGTTTCATCCAAGAGTGTTCAATTTTTACTTGTCACGATTTCAAGAACCAAATTTAGTATCTTATCAATCCAATTGATGCTATTATCCCGTGAAAGATACACAACGTTATACACCCAGCGTACACTTGAAGCAACTATCGGACCGAAATTCTAATTCTTAATTATCTGTCCAATTAATTTGACTAATGTTTCAGATTAGTGGCACGACAGAAGAACAAGATCAACATATGTAATCATCGCTCAATTGTATCGTTATCGTTATCTGAATTTATGATTTGTTTCATCACGTGTGAAATGATGAACTTATTGTTCACAAATAATTGACCAATAAATGTGACTCTAGTATAATGTGCACATGATAGAGTGTTCCTTTTTTATAATACGATTTCACAATCGTTCAAACGATCACTTTTAACTTAAAAAAAAGTATAAAACAGGTGAAATCGCGTCTCTCTTAATCGAAGGTAGGTATGTTTCGTAAGTAACAGCGGATTCGGCACTGCACGCGTGGCTCTCATTCACGAGGCACCATCCTCTTGGAGAATCTCCCCACCTTCAGCAGGCCACAGCCACCTCCACCGTCTTTGGATTTTCTTCCAGTATGTCACTATGACCAATGAATGATCATACTCCCCACTAAAGAGGGGCCAACTATGAGTAAACATTTTATTCATATGTATAATATAAGGAGTAAGGTATATTTGCTCACAATTAAAAAGCCACATCAGTTTAAAGCTTTATTTTTATGACCAACTAGCGAAATGTGCTTTTGAGAATATTGCAACATGCTTTGCTGGAATGATTCCGAAGAACTACATATTCCGGGTACGTTAATCTCAATAATTAAAAAATTGTGAGTGAAACACTGTGCGAGGAATTTGTAATGCTAAAAGAATAGAGAATTCAAAAACTGCGTTTCTACAGACTGCAGAGTCACTTCAGTCCCAATAACTGTTCTTTAGCTCTTAACTGATCACTGCATTCCACTAGGACCAGAAACTAATAGCGGTTTCGATTGGGATGCACTAACTGGACTGACGATGAGTGAGTTTTCCTCGTTTTCTGTTTTATGCTGTTGACTAGGATGGAAGTACACCAAAAAGAGTCGTTCCGACCAACGCAAAATTGCTTTACAGGGTGATTTAGTTCGACCGAGCCATACTTTCGGGATGGATTAGGTACGTATGAAAATCTACTACTAGATGACCATTGCCAAAATTTCGAGAGATTGATAGTTTCCAAGTTACGAAAAGCCTAAGTTCACTTATGATAGAACTTATATATGACTAAAGCAGGGCTGGCCGAAAATGCAGCTTACCCTGTCGCAAATTTGGAGTATTTTTATCACTACAGTCGTGTCTCATCGGCGCAGCCCCCGTACAAATCCTTCGACGATATGAAGGCCACTGACCCCACGACAGGGGGCCCTACCCGAGTCAGCATCAGGGCTCAGCTTTGCTCGGCAACTAAGGGTGCTATAATATGATAGGGTGCCAAATAGTATCGCAATAGAAATATTTCGAACGCAGAGAAGTTATCGCAAAATAGACTATGTAGGTATGCCTACTCATGGACCGGTAAAAATTTTTCCTTACTCCGTTATTTGGTAATTTATTGGATACTAACGATATTATAACACTCGTCCTTCTGTTACAACTGAACTTCGACCAGAGTCTGAACATCTTCGTCCACCAAGGATTCGGTCTATGAAGTGTATTATCGTAATACGAATTAATTTATATACCTAGGTATGTCAAGGAGCAAATGAAGAGACTCCATCAATTGCGATCAGTGAACATTTATTTTAAGTAAACATTTACAAAATAAATATATATAACTCTGACAATGAGTAATATAATATTGTATCGATGTTGGAGCAATAAATTTTCACAAATAGTAATAATGCATTACTTCATCATATTCCACTTTCCCTTTCCTGAGACTTTACATTTCAGGATCCATGAAAAATCTCTTCGAGTCAGATTTTCTTCACATACCTGGCTGATCCTTCCACTAATAATTTAAAAAACTCTGAATAACATGAACATGCAGCGATGCGCATTAAGCCACTCTGTATGCCTGCTTGCCTGTACAGTATTACCTTTTTTCCACAAAAAAATTCAGCACACCTCCTCGGGTATGATATTCTCCTGATACCAGAAGCATTTTTCGATTCAAAATTTTTCAAACTCTAAAAATCGCTAGTATGAACTGGATATAAGGACGTGCATGAAGACACGTATGCATGCCTATATCAATTCAATACTCCTTTCCCCCACCAAAAATTTCATCACACCTCCTCGGGTCAGATGTTCTCCTGATACCAGGAGCATTTTTCTACTTAAAATTTCTAAAACTCTGAAAATCGCTAGTACTAACTAAATGTAGGACGTGCATGAGGACACGTATGCATGCGTATTTCAATACACTATACTCCTTTCCCCCACCAAAAATTTCAGCACACCTCCTCGGGTCAGATGTTCTCCTGATACCAGGAGTAATTTTCGACTTAAAATCGTTAGATTTTCAGAGTTATAGAAATTTTAAGTCGAAAATTGCTCCTGGTATCAGGAGAACATCTGACCCGAGGAAGTGTGCTAAAATTTTTGGCGCGACAGAGGAATAGTATATGGAGATATAGGCATGCATATACACTGCTTCCGAGTGATTTTTCTGGCAGTTGATACCTTCTTTTCGTAGCGGAAAAAAGCTGGTATTCGACCTAAAATTTCTTGAATTCTAAAAATCGCTAGTATTAACTAAATATAAGACGTGCATGAGGACACGTATGCATGCCTATATCAATACACTATGATTCTACCCCCCTTCAAAAATTTAGCACACCTCCTCGGATCAGATGTTCTCCTGATACCAGGAGTATTTTTCGACTTAAAATTATTTTTACTGCTAAAATTGGTATCATAAGTAAACCATAGAGCGACGTGCATGAAGCAACGTATGCATGCCTATATCTACACACTACCTTCTTCCCCCTCCAAAAATTTCAGCACACCTCCTCGGGTCAGATGTTCTCCTGATACCAGGAGCATTTTTCGACTTGGAATTATTTTAGCTATCAAAATCGCCATTATACGTAAACTATATAGAGACGTGCATGAAGCAACGTATATGCATTCCTATATTCTATAGACCATTCCCCTCCCGCCAAAAATTTAGCACACCTTCTCGGCTCAGAGGCTCTCCTGATATCCGAAGAACTTTTCGACTTGGAATTCCTGTAACTCCGAAAATTGCTAATAAACTAATTATACGACGACGTTCATGAAGGAGATGGTGGGCTGAAGTGTTTGGCAGGGAAAAGGAATGGTTCTTCATGCACGTCTGTACTATATCACGTATGCATGTAGTAGGTCACTATGTTGCGACTGCCTCTCGCTGTTTCATCTATACTTATTTGAAATGATGAGTCAAAGGGAAGGGGAAAGTGGAAAATAACGCAGTAATGGATCAATTATTGGTATATCTGAGGATTTATTGCTGCAGCATCTATACAATATTTCTCAATTTCAAATTTATATACAATTTGTAATTGTTTGTTCCAAATAAATTTGCATCCGTTGTGAACGATTGCAATAATTTGCTCAACGACCAAACAAGAAAAATCTCTTTTGGTCAATGGGTAGGTATACCTATACTACTACTACATTGTCCATCTTGGGACCACTTCTTCGCGCTCGTAAGTATTTCTATCAAGATGCATCTCACAATCACATCTTTTCAACGCGGCCCTACTAGCACTGCACGGTTTGCATTCTTGAGTCGGCACTGCCTGAATCACATCCAAGCTCTGTCAGCACCCAGCTAGCACAAAATACTTGACGACTTATCTAAGTCCCTTATTCGACTAAAAGACGATTAAATGCTGCCGAATGTCCATTTGCCAGTCAAGACTTAAAAGTGGATATTCGGCGGCATTTACCTAGTCGTATTTTAGTCAAGAAAGATAGATTAGATAAGCCAAAGAGTATTTTGTGCTAGCTGGGTAGTCAACTACCTTCTGTAACTCAGAAACCGTCCGTCCCTCGAATTTTTATTACAGGACATTTACTCTGAGAGATTTTCATAAAGATTCGATTCCGAAAATATTGGCCCAGTCAAACTGAATCACCCTGTATGTCTGTCAGTATAATTTCATAACATGACAGACGCAGGAAGGCTCCTCATGATATACAACCCGTATCCCACATTGGTCTACAAGTGATCTGTGGGCTGGCGTCAGCATTTAGTATAAGCGGTGGCGCCACGCTACTCAAATTTTGAAAATCACTTTCACGCATCACCATACGCGCGGGAGTAAATACGAAATGAATTTATCACATACACCGTAAGCTGGAGAATTCTGTTTATAAAATAATAATCTTCAGTCGACGCATACATATACTTTTCGATATGGTATGCGTAAAATTTCATTTAAAAAAATTAAAAAGTAAAAATTTCATTTTACGCACACTGTGTCGAAAAATATCGTATGAAACTCGTGCGTAAAAGTTTTTACGCACTTGTTGCATAATATACTATTATAGCAACAAGTGTAAAGACAAGTCAAGTTCAAAGATTTCCTACTGTACCAGATTATGAAACTAGAATAAAAACTATTTTTAATATAGGACTACTAAAATCTTACGATATCTAACGAAAGTTTCCTGCGAAGCCTAAAATAACTTTTTTTCAAACTTTCTACATTTCATGCCTGCAGTCTTGATTCAGTGCGAATTTCATTCCGTTACAGTCTCATCGAAAACGGGAAGGTTTTCATTCTGGAGCAAAGTAGAAATGTTTGATTGATATCAGTTGATTTTTAGAATTCTTGAAGGAAACGAACGCAGCTGAAAGTTCAAAAACATATAATAGGAACTACGAAGTAAATAACGAAGGTTTAAAATTCACAACATGCTTTATTGTAGGTCTGCGAATCGAATAATAGCTTAATATAATACCTCTAAGCCTAAATTACGTTAAAGACCTGCACCTTAACACAATTACGAAAACATTCCATATTCCGCCATTAATTGAAGCGATAAATGTATAATAAAGTATCACATGAACCAAATAGATTCTTTCCGTAACGATTAAGCACGAATATTAGCGAGTAATGTCGACGAATTTGTTTTTTTCTTGGTACAAAGTGACTATAACAACATTTTTCCGTTGTTTTTTTTTTTTTTTTTACACTTTGATACAATGAAAATGAACGAAAAAAAAAAAAGTGAAAAATTGCAGATTTAAAAGCAAATTCGAAGCGTTTTGACTGCATTTTTCATAGAAATAAAAGAGAGATTGACTGCCGAATTATGTATAACATTCGGAATACACAAGGCTCCAAAATTAAAGGAGACTGACATTGTCGGTCGGACGTAATCGCAATTGTATTAGGTAGCATAGGACATTACAACAAATCGCTTATAAATTGAGACAAACAAGTGTTCAAACTTATCGACAGATGAGTCAATAACATATTAAATATGGTTACTTGCAATTAATTGTAATTAACGATACGATCGTATGTCCTGTTATGGCACCTGTACATACATACGCAACTGAACTTAAAAATACACTTACTCACTAGTTAATTAACATTCTTTATTGTCTAACGATATATTTATTTTCAAGAGTGTACCTCCCATCTTTCTTTCTTTCTTTCTATTTCATAACTAATAAATTATATCAATAGTTGAGCGTGTCTGTGTGTTTACTTTTGCTCAAAAAGAGATTTAGATCTACATGCTTTCTTATATATTTTCGTTTGTTTTTTTTTTTTATTTTTTTTTTTGTTATTTTAATTTTTTTTTTTCCACTTTTTCTCTTTATTCATTACAGCGCTATATTTGGTTGTGTGCACAGATAATGCTCGTCGTAAGATCACTCTGATGCACAATATGATGCCCTTCCCTTTTGTTTCTATTACAATACTATTACAACGTTTCGCATTATTCTCATTCATATTTGTTTTTTTTTTTTGTTATTTTGTTATTTTTCCTTTTTTTTTTTTTTATTTTTTATTATATCGGTTCTAACCGTCGTTATTTTATTACAAAAAATTGTGTGTTTCGTACAAAAAAAAAGTGTCAAGTTGCATTGATAAGTTGATGCATTTTGGGAAGAGCATTGTTTTTTTTTGTATTTATTTTTATTCTTTATTTAGTTTCGCTTAAAAAATACCTAAGTATACTTAATCTTTAAAGTTTAAACGTTTATAACAGAAAAACCACCAATATAATCGAATGATATAGTCACAGCTTTACAACGGATGGTCAAACTACATTTTCCCCCTAGATCAGCTTATAAAAACAGCAATTTAAATCACAGGAAAACAGCCTGACCTTTGACCACAGAAATAAAATCATTGGATTATAAAGCTGGTTTTATCTCTGGCTATGGTTACGCCAAGACGTTATCTGAGGAAGTACCTCTGAAGAAGGCACCCTTGTGTCTGCTTACTTATATCAACGTATTCATTTATCGTAACAATTGTTAAGTTAAAGTTTATAATAATTAAAATCTAAATCATTAGTTGGTGAGGTCGTCTGTATAACCGGGGTCTAGGAACTCTAGTGCGGGATGCCTTCTAAGTTCAATTTATCTTGTGGTTTTTTATCTTTTTTTTTCTTCTTTTCTCTCTATCTTTCTTTCTTTTCGTTATTTTTCTTCAAAAAGGTTCGCGACGTAGCTTGGCTTGCCTAGTATGCTATTTAGATACTATATATATATTTTAAAAAAGAGACATTCGCACTTGCAGTTTATTCTTTTCAAAACTGCTACATGTATGTTTAGGTGAAATTTGTCTTTTGTTATAATCCATCCATATCAGCTTTAGAAAAAAAATTGTAAACGCAGTGAAAATGCATCACAATGCAGATGAATTGGATAGAATATAAGTGTAAACAGTATTAAGACACTTCAGACACTATGGCAGTGCGCACTGGTTAGAAAAAAAAAACTAGTTTTTCTTTTCTTTTTTTTTTCTACCTAGAACCACAAGTTTTTTTTTTTTATACATATATATATACATATACATATTTTTATATATATATATATATTTATATATATATATATTCAATTTTTTTGTTTTTGTTTTTTATTCATTTATTTTTTTTCATTTTCCATTCCTTTTCTTTTATAAACGTCGTATCTCTTTCGACTATTTTTTCTATAATTATTAATAGATAACAATATCATTAATTTAAATTCTCGCCAATAATCAACAACCATATACCAGCAACGAACAGCATCGCACTTTTATGTTATGAAAAATATTCACTTTTTATCGCAAAATAACATTCATCGAAAGTAAGGGCTGCTTAAAAGATTGGTTTACAACGATAATCACTGTTCTTTGTGACAACAGGAGTGATATTTACACGGTTTTTTTTTTGTTTTTTTTTTCTTTGTTTTTCTTTTTTACTTTGTAGGAAATAGGGATTCAACGCTTAGTTCTATGATATATGTGTCTATTTATAATCACAGATCAGTAACGATCCTGCTCATGTTACAAAGGTTCCCTAGCACCATACGTGGAATCATTGGATTGTTCATATGTGCTGGAGAATTGTAAAAAGATTTATTGAAATGAAATATTTCATTCCATAGTTTATACAAATAGGAAATAAAATGGTGAAAAAAAAGAAAAATGAAAACAAATAAGAAATAATTAGAAAGAAAAAGAAAAAAACGACGATTATTAGTCTTCTCATATTACTGAATCTATTATTTAGTATTTCAAATTATACAACACACTTATTTGTGGTTTAAACTTGATGGAGTAATTGTTATAAACTTTCTGATAATTTCTCTCTAAAAATATCATCCCTGTACAGATACTATAATATATAATATAGAATTACTGATCCATATCTATTATCTATTCACGACGCAGCCTATCATCAACTGATTCCATTCGGAGCTCTTTCTATATATTTTATTTTGTTTGATAAAAACTAGGGCCTATAAATCACTAAACTAAGACTATGTTTAATCTTAACAATCGTTATACTAAAATAAATTTGCATAGTAATTTGTACAGTCAACAACTTTGCTTGTTTCAGTTTCATTACGGCGTACCTAAAAAAATGATCGCTACTTATTTCACACGTGTATAAAAAAAAAAAAATAAAAAAAAATACATATATATATATATATATATTATAAGATTACGAAAAAACTTCTGCTCACACATACTCATCATCGAAATCTGATCGAAATCTGCATGACCATTGATTATTATAATAGTTAAGTAAGTCTTTGGTGTTTGTACCAATTTTTCACGATATATAACATTTTTATACAACGGATAACAATTTTTTTTTTTGTTTTTTTAATTTCTTTTTTCTTTCTTGTTTTCTATTTTTTTTTTTTTTTTCGCTTTTTAAAAATCATTTTCGTAACAATAAACTAATCAATGCCGAGACGAAGTAGAATATAGTTCGCATCGGTTTTGACAGAATTTAAAACGCCATACGACGGTGTATTTTTTTTTTTTCTATATTTTGCAAAATTTGTTTTTTTTTTTGCAAACGTATTATAGATTTGAGTATCTTTGGATTCTGAATTTATTATTCAGTTATAGCGGTTATTGCTTTAGTTGTATATGTCTGGTCATATGTCTGGTTATCAGATTATTGAATAAATTGATAGGTTTTGAATTGTCCTAATTTTATATAACACCTGGACGAAATTCAAGAACAGAAATGACATTTTTTTTTTTCTTTTCATTTTCAAATATTTGTTTAAATGCTGTCCAAGATTCGAAGGGGCGTATCAATGTTTTATGCTTGGATAGCAGCAACTTATAACAAGCATAATTTCTAACATATTCACGGAATATTTTCATTTCAAACCTTTGTATTTCAAGCGTTTTATATTCCGGCAAATACGAAACTGCAGGACACGATTATACTAGAATAAAAAATCATCTGATTGTAAATTCGTAGCTATTTGAATAAATCTATAAAGAAGAAAAAGATGAAGAAGAAGAAGAAGAATAAGAAGAAAAAGAAGAAGCTATCTTGAGCATTAGTTATTAACGGTCACAGTAATAATTGTTGTGAATTAATTAGTAGAACTTGGAAGTGAACGGATTGGATAAAGTAAAACGAAAAAGAAAAAAAAAATACAGATCTACACATACATAAGAGAAATCGAACACAAAGTCGTTAGAAATGATAAAATAAAATGATCAATTGATCGTTTTCTTTTCAAACTAAG
Organism: Tenthredo livida; assembly: GCA_963992785.1. Lineage (NCBI taxonomy): Eukaryota > Metazoa > Arthropoda > Insecta > Hymenoptera > Tenthredinidae > Tenthredo > Tenthredo livida. The sequence goes on along the minus strand of OZ023066.1, from coordinate 8,363,824 downwards.
AATAACGGGCAACCGACAATACGCGAAAAATATTATTACAGTAAAATGAAAGATAATAGAACAGAAAAAAAAAAAAAAAAAAATCATACCCAATCGCCCGGGCAAACACTGTTTAAAGAAAAAATTCATCACTCAGTAATTAGTTTTATTAAGTAATCAACCAATACCTCGTGTAGTCATTAATCACTTAATATCCTTGTAATTATAAACTAAATAACTGCGATATATGTTCCTCGTGACATTAGGAATCACTCTGCACTAGGACACTTTCATACTTTGATAAATGTACCAATTCACATTCCTAGCATTCGCGTTCAATAGAGAATATCAAATATCCAAATATTATTGCTACAATAATTCCATGACGTCTTTTTTACCCTCAGTGCAAAACACCTTGCTAATGAGAGTAGATAATTTAATTTATAAGTTAGGTCATGAATTCATGATATATATATAGTAATTATTCCTTTCTTTCTCTCTCTCTCTCTCTCTCTCTCTCTTTCTTTCTTTCTTTCTTTCTTTCTTTCTTTCTTTCTTTCTTTCTTTCTTTCTTTCTTTCTTTTCTTTTCTTTTCTTCTCTAAATAACAATACGAAATCGTTTTTACGAAACACCATATCAACGATGCGAGGAACATGATACAACTTATCAATGAAATTACCGTTCCCCTGAGGAAGATCTAGATTAAATTTTCAAACACTATAAACTGACCCTGGTTTTAAGTGTACATTTAACTGAGAAAAATAAAAAATAAAAAAAAATAATTAAAAAAAAAAAAAAACCATATGGTTTTTACTCTTCACACTAATTTCTTTTTTTATGTATTCTTATTTCTTTTCTCTATCAGCAGCCATTCGGCATTGGTGGTTTCTAAATGCAACCCCCAAAGACATTTTCTAGCGCTCTAAACAAGCGCTTATATATATTTGTCAATGGTACGGCCTTCAAGACTATATTTTTTTTTTTTTTTCACCAATTGCGTATTCAACTCTTTACGGAAGAAAAAGCATATTTAAGGGGAAACAACGACACTAATAAACAAAAAAGAAAAAAAAAAAAACGCACATATATATATATATATACATATACGTGGCCAAATCTACTTGCATACGGATCGTGCGTAAGAAAATAAAAACCCCTTTAACATTTTACATTAATATAGGCCTTTTTTTTTTCTTTTTTTTTACCCTACATCTACGCAGAGCCTATCATCCTCATAATATTCCGAAATTCCGTATTTACAGAGAATGATGATTAGACGCAGAAAGACATTTTCATTGTTTAAACAGTATTGTCCATATGATTGGTATGAACATAAAAATTTACGAGACTGCTATATCAGGGCTTTAAATCACGCTCAACAAATCCAGCGTGCCGTAGTCTCCACCAGTCTCAAAATATAGTTGCTAAACAAATCGTACATCGAAGTGACAAGATTTTTTGGGGTACCGTAGGATTGTCACATATCCAATTTCATTTATCAAATGTATAAATAGCTGCCTGTTGCTAAATCTATGCCCAAATGACTCTTCTTTTATATTTTCACGAAGAAAAACAAATATATATATATATTTGAATTTCTTTTAGTGAATTATTTTCAAATTTTTCGGTTGAAAGATTTTCATTTTTTGTATACTAATAACAAAAGGCAGAAAATCAACCGTTTATTACCTTTGTTGTGTATTATTCAAACTGTATAATGCGAAGTATACAACGGCTTAAGTATTTCTCAAACTTCGCCGCCTTCGCAATCATTAATCAGTTTTAATCCTTAGGATCGATTCTTCTCAATATAAAATATTTACTTTTGAGGAAATCCATAAGTCAATAAAGTAAAAGTAACGCCTGTCGTCGACCCGGGTAGTGAGATAAGCACAGCCGAGACGTGTTTTCAGTCACTATACGCCATGAGAATCTCGTAATACATAAAATACGACATGACTCTGTTACTGTCACTCCGACGTACGCCATTGTCCTGCAACGTAACAGTCAACAAGACTGTTCACCATGTGACACGGGCTAACGTTAAACTACAGTCCCTTCACGCTCTTTTTCCTGCTGTCGTACTGCAACTGCTGCTTCAACCAACAAATAAAGACACTTGAACTTGTCCTTGTCTTCTTCTGGAGGTGTCGGAGGTGGGGTTTCGTCATTGTGCGGGCTGTGCGTACTATATACTTCTGTTTCGTGCTGCACATCTGGCGTTGTGGTCAAGTGCTGTCTAGGAGCGCTCCAATATGCAGCCTCGCTCACAGTTGTGACGTGTTCATCTCTGAAAACGAAATTATAACTAAATAAAGACGTCCTAGCAATAAGAGAAGCTGAAGAATTCAGTGCCCCTTTTTATTCAAGATCGCTAGATCTCCCACCAATTCCATAAGTTTTAACAACAAAGTCAACTCCCGATATACAAATGACTAAAAATTTTTTCAATCAACTGATAGATCATTCATAATTGGCCAATAGGATTGCTTACCCTCTGCGGGCAGGGTGAGCAATTGGATTGCCATACGTTAGTTGATTATTGTGCTCGACTTTGGTTTCGGGATACGAGTAGACGATCACACTAGGCCACTCAGTCGAGGGTCTCTCTTCCTCACTGTGTGAACTGCTTTCGTAATCGTTTGGACTATCTTCCTCACTTCTGGAAATATTCAACTATAACTTAACAATGTCGTTTTATACTCGTGCAAAAAATAAATAAAAAGAGAACCAATTCGGAATTAGAAATGCTTGAAAAAACAATAATTTACTACTACGCACTACGTTTCCTTGAAATTTTCCAAGATTTTGATTTTGGCTAATTCTTTTTTACACTTACTTACACCTCCGTTCTTCAAATTCATTTCGAAAAAATGCTTAAATCTTGAATTCTTTTTTGAATCAATAATTTCACAATACAACATTTTGCAGAGTAAATGAAATTTGATTTTTTTTTTTGTTTTTTTTTCAACGAATCAATAAAATAAACTTGATAAATAATTCCGTGGTGTGAAAAAAAAAAGAAAAATTTGTATAAAAACATGTTTCAATTACCTGTACAAGATTCCAGCGGCATCTTCGTAATCGTGGTCTCTGCTTCGTTTAGGCGCGCTCATACCAGCGGGTGAATCCCAGCCCTGATTTGCTCGTGGACTAAGACTCGATGCCTGTTGATGACTTCCACCAGCCATTTTTTTACCTCGACGAGATATCGTGTACTGTAGAGGATCGTGACCTTCCCGCCTTATCATTTCTGGTAGAATACGTCTCCTCGCGTTTATGAACCAGTTGCAAACCTGAATAGCATATGAATCGTTGTTTTGTATTTGAAGATAATGATAAGTTTCTATTTCGTCATTTAATGGGCGTGAAATGTGTACGCGACTATAGTACTGCTTCATCATGCTTACCTGTAATACCGTGAGATTTGCTTCTTGGCTTAGGGTGAGTTTTTCGCTGTCACTTGGGTAAGCGTTGTACCTATGTTCGTAGAGCCACCTTTTCAGGATTTTTACCGAATGTTTTGGTAAATTTCCACGACGTTTTCGTACAGAATGGGTTCCTGAATGTAGCATACCCGAATGGGCTTTGCCATTCCGCATTCCCGCTGATTCATGATCACCGTCTGATCCGCTTTGATCATCGTCCGTACTGCTTGATGATGGAAACCGTTCCCTAGCTGGAATCAGAAGAAAACAAATAAAATTATAGATTAGAAATGTAAATGAAAATGAAAATGGAAATGGAGAAAAAATAAAATGAAATAGAATTATCGATTTGAGATCAATTCATGTCCTTTGCGCAGTATACATTATACATTCTCTCTGACCCCAAATTCTAATACACGAAATACCTATATCCGTTGCGGAACATTTCCAAGCTGAATGCGAATGAGTAATTCATGAAATATATCGAAATTTCTGCATATACGAGATCTAAGTTATGATAAAGAGTAGGTACTGTAGGCCAATTCACCAACACGAATACAACTAATCGTAAATTTTTAGTTAATATCGTCATGATGAGTTTGATTAAAGGCCATATTCGCTATGAGAGAAGTTTCGTGCTAATAAGTCGGTGCATGAAATGATGAAAGACACCGAATGATCTTTCATGAAAAATTACGTAATTTGACCCAACGTTTGATTGCAACCTTTTCGGAAAGGTAGACTCCGAATATCTGGATAGAAAAAGCACATACCTACCTAATTGTGCGATTTATAGGTGAATAAATGTTGTAAGGTATGAAAAACTGATATATCTGATTGAGTTTTTATTAATAGCTCGATAATTGTACATTTTTTCGATTCAGGCTCGATAACTCGGGTTTGAAAACCTCCGAGTAGTGAAACCTGGATAAAATCCAGTCGAAGTACTCGATCGCAAAAAGAAAGCTCCCATGTTGGCTTCGGGCCGAAGAACGCTGAGACACTAACAATAAGAACCCCTAAGGCCTTAAGGGACTTCATGCGCACGAGGTTGATGATACAGAGAGTGCTGACCGGTAAGGAACGCGATCCAACATGCCAAAGAACGCGAACGAATGAGATGAATCTACGAGAGAGAGAATCGAAGTTCCAGACTCGAGCCCCACATATACATACTATACGTGGTGCTGCTCTTACGCATCCCGCATTTTCTCGTACGAAGGTAGTAGGTATATAGAAGAGCCGATTGAGCCTCGATCGGCGGTCGTTTAGTTTCGCAAAGATAGAATGAGACGTTGTATAATGGCTTTGGAGAAAAAAAAAAAAAGGGAGAGATTCCTTTTTTCTGGCAAAAGATCTACAAGCCATGTGAATAAATTCAGAAGCCAGATTTTTCCTCCCTTATAGCTACTTAGGTCGTTCAATATGTGCTCATCGGACCGAAGAATCGTGAATAATCGTTCGGAACCTGCTGCTGCTGCGGTTAGTGAAAAAGTGAGAGTAAAGCCGCGGCACGTTCAGCCGGACCAAACTCCAAAGATCGTATAACCGCAACCGCGGCGTGTATAGGGCCGATAGACCGCGACAAGGACGTTAACTATTGCCCAATGAATGGGACTTTGTAGCCGTCGACTAACCACTTCGATGGTAAAATTTACCTGGAAACTCGGCTCTTTTCCACGACCTCAGTAGTTATAAGATATTCGGAAAGACTCGACGCCCTAAAAAATTATAACTTTAATTTTTTCTATCTCCTCCTCCATCCCTTGGCTACGACGCACTCTAATCCACCTAAGCTGGCTGCAATAGCTTTCAGGGTACAGGAAGAGGATAGATTTCAATCTTTTTTTTCTTCTCTCTCTCCATCTCTCTCTCGCATACGTAGTTACGTAAATGTGAGAGTGGGGGAGGAGGACCTTGGAGTACACGTGGACCGAAATGACGTTTCCTCCTCGAGGTCAGGCCAGACTTTTGCAGATATTTAAATAATAGCGAGACGGTTCGCCGGTTTTTTACTAGTTCCCCGATCTGCTGCTTATTGCTCCTTTTTCGCAAAATGAGAGCAACATTCAACTATTTTATGTATTTTCTTTTTGTTTTTTGTCCACATCCCCCCCTGCACGGCAAATTTTTGCTAACTTATTGTTAAACGTATACTATATACGGAGTAAATATACCGTTACTATATAGTACAGTTTCTCTCCCCCATTGAAATTTATTAATAGAAATCAACCGGCTAATGTAAGTGTCACGCGCGTTCCGCGGTCCAGCGAAAACTTTCTATCGTTTTCACGATACCTTTTTTTTCGTCCTGTTATAGAATACCTACACGCGTCACCGAACATTAAAGGACCTTGACTAACTAGTAGTACCGGCTTCACAAAGAACAAAATCATTTTTATTTCTCATTTTCGTATGTATATTTCTTTTTTCCTTTTTCTTTTTTTGAATCTTCTTTCGATTATTATACAGAATTTAAATAACATGACACCTCAAATCCCACACGTCTTATGCGCCTACCTATATACCATATACCTATAATTCGCGATACGTTTTCCTCCTTTCTCAATGGCACTCAACACACTGATCATAGGATCACTCGTCATCTGATTTTTCCCTCTGGTTGAACGCCACGCAGACGAAGACTATGGATCCATGTCTACATACATATACTAGAGGGAGAGAGAAACGGGCGGTTTATGTAGGCTCTGACCACGGATCAGAACTGTTTTATTCGTTTCTGAGATTTCAGACTTGGCTACGACGCCAAATCGCGGGATTATGGGTATAGTATGCGGTGTTGAGGCTATAGACCCGCGCCGGCTAGAAAGATAGCGAAATTATTTAGACAGGGAATATTTTTTGCCGGTCAACATTATTCACCATATACCTATGATGAAACCCCATTTTTAAGCCCCAACGGGATATCAGTTTCTATATAAAGCCGAGTTTATGGGATCATTAGCGATAGCTGATAAACGAATGAGAAGGCAAAAGGAAGGTGAGTCGGAATTCACTCCCTAATAGGTATATATACGATAGCGAAGGAAGGAGGAAAAGCCCGGCCGATGGGAAATCACCGTTTAAGAACTATACGAGACGAAGCTGAAAGAGAGATACTGGCGAGATCTGAAAATAACCGGACAGCCTAGCCGGTGGTTCCATATTTAGCTTGAGTATTGGACCGCCTCGTAGATGCCGACTACGTCACGGCCATTTGGCTCATTTGACATTTAATACCCCACGTGCTTTCTTGGGTCTAAACGGCACAATTTTCAACCCGTTAATGTACGAGTCAATCCGAGGAAGTGAACCGCGGACCGAAAAGACCTTGTGCCACGTGGATCGCTCGAGAATATATTCTATAATTGTGTGTCGAAAGTGCATGTAGCTAGAAAATAGTTGAGATGAATTTCGTTGATTCGTTGTAAAACGAAAAGAAGAAGAAGAAGAAGAAGAAGAAGAAGAAGAAGAATAAAGAAAGAGAAAATCTGTCGATATATAAAAAGAAAAACTGAATAGCAGCCAGGAAGATAATCGCGAAACTAGGTCGAAACACCGGCGAATACCAGAACGAAGTAATTAACACGTGGTCAAGACACGTGCCTCTCTTGGGGGTCATTCTACTATATTTATTTTCCGAAAGTTTTCTTTGGCGGAGTAGTGGTTCGGTTCCGAAGTATAGCTACGTCAAAGTCAATCGTTATACGCGCCGTATAGAGTCGGTGAAATTCGGTTCAGTTCGTCAGTCGTCGGAATAACGAAAACGGCGACGACGACGACAACGACGCGAACCCGACGCTCTGCAGCAATCTGCACACCCGATGTCAACGACCTATTTCACGACGCCCTGACGTCACAGACTCATGTACCTATAGATATACACAGGTAATCTTTCTCTCCCCTTGTCAAAGTTCGGATTTCAACCACACAGATTCGCAAGCTGCATTTTTACCCACCATGAAATTGCGTACTGTGAAGAAAAAGAAGGAAAAAGATCTATAGGTATACTCTTCCAAAAATATAAGTATGTACGTACATACATGATTATTTTCGAGTCACGCGGGTTCATCTGTTTTACCTACTCGACACGTTACTTTCGAAAATATATTTCGAACTGCACGTGCTAATAAAATATTTTTTTTAGTCATGCTGCCAGCGCACATCATATATACATATAACATGCGTATTATGTGAGATGGAGGGATCCGGCAAGTGCGGATATTCGAATCAAATTAATTATACCGTTGACTCGTGCCAACCTGCGTATATAATATATTACATACATGTATATATCTACCCCTAGATTTGTAGAGTACGAAAATTGGATTGGATTTCTAAGATAAGCTACCAAAAAACTTTGGTAACGCGTATTTAATGAATCAGTGCCATTACCATCGAATTGTAAAATCATCCAACCGGAAGACGATTTTCTCTGCGGGGAATCGTTCTGATTTGTATTAACGAAAAGCGGATGAATAGAATATCCTTCACGTGGGATGATTTGGCAATTCGATAGCAAAACCACGAATATGAAAAAATCGCGTAAGGTGTGATTAAAAAAAGAAAAAAAAGAAAGAAAAAAAGTTCACCCCAAAACGAGTGCTGCACGTGTGTATTGTGATTATATAGTCCGATTTCATAATATCGTACAAAGTCCCAAATCGTTATCTGAACGATACAGAAAGCCATACATGTAAGCGAGAGATTAGATTCGAGTCAAGTCGAGTCGACTAGAGTCGAAACTAAATCTAAGGGGTTGAGACGCGAGACTAATCTTAGACCACGATTACGTAAGGTCCAGTAACCTGCCGCTTAAATTTAGGAGCTACGCGCGAGGCTAGACTAAAGTAGACAATTCTTCTCTCCGTCTCTTGACTATCTGTCTCTCCCACGTCCGTTATTCCGCTAATTTGATTATTTTTATTTAAAAATATATGTTTATCATCCTTATTTGACCATAATTACGATCGTTGTCATCACTATTATTAACAATCAGTTACAAAGAAGAAACAAATAGTTTCGAGAAATGATGATAAATTTTCTATTACACCCTTCTATTCGTGACCAGACTGCAAACATCGAGAATTTTCAGAGCAGATTAAGTGAACGTATTGTTTTCAGTATTACCACGATGGTGATCTATGATAATATTATGTTCGGTATAAAACTATGTAAAATATTTCATAGATTTGACGAAATTGCATTCTGCATTCGCGCGAACTAGAAGAGGAAGCTGAGACGAAACGCGGCGAGGCGGAAGTGATGGTTATGGAATAGACATCCAGAAATTATAGTTCGAGAGTCTTGATAATCAGCTATTATCCCCGTCGTTAAACCCGTCTGGTATAATTTGATTAATTCAGAAGATCGAAGATCTTGAAAAATTGAGTTGAACAAATTTGTAGAATGATGAGAAAATTGAATGAACGCATTTGCATGATAACTGATTAACATTTTAGTTTTATTTATGATTTTAACGACACGTCAGTGAATGAGCATATTTCCTGTGAAAAATAGTTACCTATATGTGAACGACTAGCAGCGCCTGGTAGTATATCTACCTAGTATATGTTGCAATCGTTTCGTATAATGAATTTATAACGCGTCCTTCGGTATTTTGAATATAATCGGATGCGTGCGCGATGCTGAAACGAGTATAAAAAGAGTACGAGAAAAAGATAGGTAAAAAAAGGGTAACGTGAAAAAAAATAAAAAAATTTTAAATTATGCAAGACAAAACCAGAAGAAAAAATGGGGATAGAAAAAAAAAAAAAAAACCTCCAAGTTTACACGTTTAGTATACAGATCGTAATATATGCAATGCCGAAGCAGATTGCGCAGAACCATAAAAGCGCGATAGGTAGATACAGCGTTTTTATAATTCTAAACCTTTATGTCATATATGTATCTCTATTTGTCTCGTGTATAATAGGTATACGCGTTTGATCGTCTTATAAGTTGCTGCAGCACTAACACACCAACTTACAAGCTCCTGCATCGATTCATATTTACCGTCTAGTCGCGGAATATATGATAAAGCATTGTATGGGGACTGCCGCGTGTAGTTTCTAACTACGGGGTTGCTGCATTGCGTAACAAAAGCTATTCTCGAATCGTGGAAAAAAAAAACAGAAAAAAAAAAAACAAAATGACGGTAGGTAGGCAGGTACCCACTGCGAGAGTAAAACTTATCTCCACATGCCTCAGAGAACAACGAGACAAGACACGTCGCGTCGCGTCGCGTACATACGTCATATAATTGTGAGTATATAAGTATAGGTATAAGTATATACGCGACAGTTGCTTGCAACCTAGTAGGTATGCCTCTAAGCTCCGACACAATTTGTACGACGAGGATTGTTCTCTCTCTCTCTCTCTCTCTCTTTTACTTCGCGGCGTATTACGTATATGTTGCGCTCGGTGCTATGTGTGTCCTCGATTAATCGTAACTCGTATCTATACCTCTTCGCTCGCGTATGTATAGGTAGTACGATAAGGTGATGCCATAGATATAGGTGCTACCTACCTACTTGTGCTTTTCCATCGAATTGGAAAATTGGAAACCTCATATGCTTTGCGGAAATGATGTTTTCGAAGAATGAAATTTTCCTTCCTGCATGATATCGTATCGTTTTCATTCGTTCTTCCGCTCTTCGTTTATAATAAGATCGGAACGATTCCCCGAAGGAAAGATACGGTTATTGAAAAAAAAAAAAAAAATGTCAAATTCTATGGAAAAAGACGAGTAGTATAGTACCTACGGTATAAATTTTCGCAAGTATGAAAAATTGAAAAAGGGATTTACGCAACGCCCTTGAGACACGATCAAGGTCAACATAATGAATAATGTATCAGGAAACCGTGACTTTCGGGACGGACCACCGGATCCAAAATGGCCACTATATACCACACGGTCGGTGACATCTTGGTAATAATCGAAACGGCTATAAGAGCCAAGGCGCTGTCACACCTGCCGGTTGTCATCATTAATTTTTGCACTCTTGTAAAGAGAGATAGACACAGAAATGATGTGGAATTTCAATCGTATGGTATAGAGAGCCGGTGTGGTAGGTATACATATAGGTAGGTCTATATGTTGTCTATATACAGTTCGCTCGAATTAATACCAAGGTATAGGTATGTACCTATATTACGTATTCGTGTATGTGTACACATATTACGTGGTACAATTTCGTCGCGAACACAACGTAGGCGGGGAAACTGGTGAGAGGAGGCGTTGAAATATACGTATAGGCACCTGGCCATAAAGGCGTTGGCTGGAAACGTCAATGACAGATGCTGTCAGTTGCACATGGAAATTATAAATTGGTTATAAATTGGGTTTAATTTTCAACAAATTATGTAGTGCACAATGATCTGCATAGGTTTATATAACCAAACATAATCTTCTTTTTAATTAATTGAAATAAGAGAAAATGAGAAACTATAAGATATGTAATAAGACGGATAAAATTGTTTAATTTATCAAAAATTGTATAAAAAAAAAAAATACTTATACACATCGACTACAATACTCATCATATGTTTCCTTCTCACACGCAGAGTTTTTACTGTTTATCTTTATTTTACATTTGCGGGTTAACGATAGGGTTTATAACGGTTTGATAACAGGCTGTTCGTTCTGATTCTTATAGTTGAAAAAAATCTATCATCGTTTCATCCTCTTATCTATACTGTATATATATATATATGATACTTTATAGAAGTAGAGTAGTTGAGCGAATAATATATCATAACATTATATCTATACATCGTATTTATTTATCTCACGTGGTTGACAGCTCCTCATAGTTACATATGTAAGTAGGTATATACTTCGTATAGTATACAGTATACGTAGATGAATGTGTGTATTGCAGATGCATAATTCGCAAGCTGCATATTTTACTGATACGTAAAGTAAGCAGATGCATTTATACCGTATAGCATGTAAGCAAGCAACTAAATAGGTAAAATATGCAAGCTTAGGTATATGCTTTGACGTAGTTGTTAAAAACGACATTATGTTACTTAATTACCGCTGCTCAAGTCGCGAGACGACAAGAACCTTCGCTAAGTAACAATTGCATCGTAATATCATCGAACGTCGATGACACGAGATTAATTGGCCGTTAGTTTCGTACGTTCAAGTTTTGCCAAAACTAGCGAGATTAGGAGTTTGGCCATAACAGTAAGGCCAAGAAAGGAAGAAAGGAAGGAAGGCGGTCGTGTGTAGTTAAGCCTGCAGCCTGCAATCTGCAACCGGCGTTTCACGAGCGTCGTGCAGCACGACAGGGGGCTCGGTTCATTTGTATTAATAGGTGCGTATGGAAATTCAAGCGGATAAATAAATAAAGAGTGTAATTTGGTCGATGTCTGCACGGACGACACGTATACACGATTTCCATCAAAGTTCAAAGGTTAAACCGGGCGAAGATATACTATCTTAGACAAGCTGAGCTAAGCTATGCATATTTAATGATACCTTTAAACTGCATTGTGAAATGTGACGGCCCGACCGTCTTCTCATATAATCGTTTGCATAAATAACGGATTAAGCTACTCAAAATTACGGAAACATTTTTATCAAGGTGTATAATGATTTGAACCTATTTAAACCTATTAGATTTTTTTTTTTTTTCTTGTTCTTTCAAATTATTTCTTCAAAATTTTGAAATTCTTTTTTTTGCTCTTTTTCGTTCCCCTTTATTTTACGTGACTTTATAATATACATAGAAGTAGGTATAGTAATGTGAGAGTAGGTATGTGCGAAAAAATTTCATTTGAACGCTAAGAGCTTTATTAAATAAAATTATTCTAATTTATAGAAATATTCACTCACGTTCAAGATGAATTATACTAATTATTCAATAACTTGCACAAAAAGAGAAGAAAAGTAAAAAAAAAAAAATGAAACAGTTTCAAATGTGAAACAAAAAAAAAAAAAAAAAGAGAACTGGTTGTTTTGTTATGAACTATAATTTTCGCCGACCGAAAGAAACACACACATAATTAACATCTCGAATTAAAAATTATAAATTCTCTCGGCGAAGCGGTTCGCTGATGTTTATTTGTCGATAATCTATGGCGTGTGGTTATCGTCTAGCCAAAAGCTAGGTGAATAGCTGGAGTAAGTCTGACAATGATAGTAGAATGACTTGAGAAAGGCATTTCCTGTCGGGACCCCACGTTCTCGCTTTGCGAATGGGCTGAACTGGTATATCATACTAAGAAAAAAAGAAGAAGGAAAAAGGAAAAAAGGATAAGGAAAAGGAGAGAAAAAAGTAGTAGTAGTCGTCGTAGTAGAAGAAGAAGAAGAAGAACCGTTTGTGAAATAATAAAATGAAGCAAGAAAAAACAAGCGAATCGTCGCATGGATCTGAACAACAACATCTGGAAGTAGATATATAATATATATATATAGGTATATGTGTATGTAAACCAAGTTGGCAAGAATTTTGCTTAAAAAAATAAAAATGAATAAGTAGAGAATAAAAAGTAACACCTAGTTTTTTCTACGGCAGGAAACGGACCGCAACCCCGCGTCTCGCCGTATATACATCGATAGCATATACACATATGCGCATGTACCTACATGTATAAAAGTATAACCTAATAATTATAATAACTGCAGTATAACATATTACGCGAGCTTCTTGGGAGAGCGAAAGGGAGAGTGAAAATGAGAGTGAAAGTTCGTCTCGACTATAAGAGTGTACTGATACTCGAAAAAAAATCATTCGACTAGGTATATACATGCAATTCTTGTGTTAATTTTTTTCCTCCAATTATATAGAGACCAATGCATCGTTCGTTCGCCAGTTTCTCTGTCTATGAAATACCACAATGATTAGTACTACGTGTGATAACTTTCTCATCAAATCATCGATTCCCGGATCATTTGTTTTCACTTCGTTTTCTCATATTCTAAATCCGCGCTAATCGGAATCGATATCCAACGTTTCATCATCAACCAGACGATTCCACGCTCAAGAAATGTCGGAAATTTAACTAGGAGGTGAAATGAATTTTTTTTCCCAATTTTTTTTTCATTTCTATAATCTTACATACGAGCATCACCATAGACTAGGAAAATCCTTGGCGCGGCTCAACTGCGGCTCTGTGGAAGAGTAAGAGAGATAAAGACAATAAAATAAGAGAGGGAAAGTCCAGACTATTATAGTTAGGAGTCTGTGGCAACAGTCAGTGGCGTATATTAAAAAATTTACTACGCTATTACTACAGGTCGTTCGAGCGTATTGTTTCGGCACGCGATCTCTCGGCTCTTATATAAATTTCATTCATTTGCTCCTCGATAATAAACATGCATGTATATATATATATATATCAGATGCATTATGTGTAATTTATGCAATTTCGGTTTGCGCAAGCTGCACTCCATGGGTACATAGGTGCAATACATTGTGCAGCGCTGTTACTTTTTCGCTAATTACGGTTGTTAATCAAACAGCGAGTATGATGATAATTAAAAGCTGTGTTATTCGTGTACCTACCACTGCAGATATATAGGTTTACATTTTTAAATGCATAAATATTATTAATCAATTCATACCAGCAAAAATTAAAAATTAAAACACGCATGCATGTGCACGCATGTAGGCATGAGATTGTTACACATGTAATAGAAGCTGAGGAGTCGAGTAAAAGGCGAATAAAAAGTTTGAAAAAAAATGACGAAAAATTGAAGAAAAAAAAAATGAATCGACAGAAATACAGAAAATTTACTCCTAATGCCAGCAGACACCTCCTTCCTCGTTATGGTCGAAGGTATAACCCCGCGTGTCCACCAGACCGTAAAGACGATCGCGTATTAAACTAATTGTGGGCAGCTAGTAGGTATAATCGTTGGAGAGGGTCGGGGCGTGAAAATGGCGCCCACCTCCTTAATTATCAATTAACGAAACGTATCTCGACTCGATAAGAATCGGCCAGTCTCCTATATAGCATCTTTATAATAATTGAGGATCCAAAAAAAAAAAAAGATAAAATTAAAAAAAAGCAACAAGTCTCCAGTAAAAATGACCAGCGTTTTACAGATTGTGCGATTGTTTCGTTCGAGGGAAAAAGAAAAGAAAAACAATTTGGCCTCTCGTTAATTAATGAAACTTGCGTATAATGCGGAGTTATTTTATCCCGGAATCACCTCTCGTGGTTTTTATACACATTTCAACTAATGGTTGAATGAAATATCTTCAACCACACACCGTGTATCTATATCAACGGTTCGTATCGCAAACTGGAGACGGTCAGAAATCATTTTTAAATTAACAAAGTTGAATTATTCAGGAAGTGGAACAGGATAAATTGCCATAGCGTGTGGTTATAAACCGATGAAACAGTGCAGGAGGTGAATAATCCTCAGGGGCACGAGTCAATTTCAAGTATTTAACGGAATGTAACGATTAAATTAATCAGACTTTTTCTTAGTCGTTATCTTTTTTCGATTGCAATTCAACCTTTGAATTTATTGCACCTCAAATTCGACCATTTCAAGACCGTAGTATGCAGTCGCATTGCGAATAGCACGTCAAGAACGTTTCGAGGAATAGAGACGACACGGCGGTTATATACTATATCAAACTATATAGTGACGACCATATCTATTTCTCACGCGATTATCTAGGCAGCAAACAGTGCAGCAAAAGCCTCCTCAAATATCGCCTAGCATATACATATATACATACACATATGTATATCTTTAACCCGAGGTGGTGATAAAACCGAAATTTATATTTACTTTCGTCTCTTCTTCTTTACAACTTCGTCCCTACGTTCCGAACCCTCATTATACGCTTTGAGTTAGCGATAAAGGGCCGATAGGGAGGCTTCTAGCTAATAAGCTTATCGCTCCCTTAAGGAAGCTCTCTTAATGTTTATAAGTCTAAAAACCATATCCCTAATAATGGTCGACATATTTCCCTTTCCCATTTCTGACTTAACTCGACTATTAATTACTGACGTACCTATAATATATACTATATGGTTATATTATAGTCGAGTTGCCGTTGCTACTGCTATCTGCCTCTAGTGCATGTCGTTAAAGAGATCGTATACATATCGTTGCTTCGCATATTGCTTGTCGTCGTCGTCGTCGTCGTCTCAACGAAACCAATTGAACTCTCTTGACTCGGTAATCACTTTGACTACTGCATATCGCTACTCATCTACCGTTACTGTTTATTATTTTAAAATTAAACTACCAACTCAAAAGTTGATAAGTATACAACTATCGTTTACAAATTTGAAACGCGTGTAAAATGAATAAGAAAACAAGAAGCAAAAAAAACAAGTTAAGAAAAAAAACTGAAAAAATTATAGGCAGGGAGATGAAGCTTATTTTTACAGAATCGATACCCTCGTAACGTATATAACTGCATTATTTACGCTATTATATACTCGGAATTAATAAATAATTAAATGAGTTGCATCTCAGCGTGGGATAAATGAAAGATATGACACGTGGTCACGCACCTAGCTCATAGCTGTCACTAGGCTATAGGCGCTGAATTTATTACCAAGTTTGTATATAATATCGCGAATCGAAGTATTCATGTAGTATAGGGTATTTCTGGAAGAACGTATTTATTGCTGTTCATTAATCGTCTGGCAACAATCTGAATGTCGGTATTTATATCTGTCGATATGAATATATAACTTCTGGATATTAACCCTTTGCTTCACGTGAGCACGCTACTCCATTCAAACCGAGACGATTCGCGACTCACGTGAAGCAATGGGTTAAACGCTACAGGTATTTTCGCTTCTCCTTTTGTTTTTTGTTTTTTTATTTTTTTATTTTTTGTTGTTCGAATTGTAGGAACCAGCACACCGTTTTACAGCCCAGAATTTAATACGTATACATACCCGCAACTTTTACCTTAGTTTTATTTAATCTCATTTTATTTACCATAAGTTGACATTTCGCTACCACCACCGTTGTAGTTGTAGACTTACCTACTTGCCTACTTTCACCCGGATAATAATAAGGAGAAAGAAAAATAAAGAAAAATATAAACCAGTGACGCACTATTGTAGATAATGATAGGCACATTAATATATGAGAAAACAATAATACATACACCTTATAGTAGAGTAGTTCAGTTGAGAATTATGAAAAAAAAAAAAAAAAAAAGGTTTGTAGGAAAAAAATGTTTTCTTCAACAATTTTCATCTCAGATATCCACTTTGCCCTAGTTTCTTCCCTACTTGCATGCGTGGTTTTTAACGCGTAAATTTTGCGATTGCATTCTTAAATATACGCAAACTGCGGTCTGCATACAACAAAAAGCCATGAATTAGTACAGGTAATATACGGTGTTAAAAACTATACTGAAGAACAAAGGCGAGCTTATATGCCCGTGAAATCATATACGGCTACATAATTAATTTGACAGGAGAATACGCCGGTATTTAAGAAGTGAAAATAACCGCCACAATTTTGACAACTAACTATATGTAACTAATTTTCATTATGCGCTTCCTATCGCGTGCGGGTATTTCAATATGCATATTATATATATAACATATAGGTACCTACACACGCATTGTCTTTATTGTTACTATTATTCATTTCGTTAACGCTAATTATTATACATACAACTTAAAGTTTAACACCGATAAGGGGGATAGAAGAAAATAAGGGAGAGATGAAATCATATCCTATATACATGAGCATATACATATATACATATATGTATATAAATATGAATGGAATAAACAATAATAAGCGATTGAACGGGAGAGATATGATCATCAAAAAAAAAAAAAAAAAAGGAAAGTGTGGAGGAAGGAAAAGAAAGGAAAGGAGAAGAGGGTGGGGGATGTGAGGGAATCGCTGACACTAACCTCTATGACATCTGTTTGCGTATAACGTGCGGTGTTTTGCATTGAATAAGGTTACATACGCTAAATACACATACATATGCAATTTAAATCGACAAACGATTTAGAGGAATGTTTTTTTTTTTCTTTTCCTTCTTCTTCTTGTCTTTTTCATTTCTCATTTATTTCCTTGTCTTATTATTATTCGTATATAAACGTGAGATTTCTGAATTAAGCTTGACAAACTTGCAAGCTATTTATGAAATATCTTAATAATAGTATAAATTAAAAGTAAAGTCTCTCCCCCTCCCGGGCCGCCGAATCTAAACTCACGACGTGTATAAATGATATAATTCTCAATTTATTATACGAAAATTGATTAATCGAAGAAACAAAGTCCCTAGAGAAATTTCCCAGAGACTTAAGACGACCGCTTCGGCAATACAAGCGAGGCCTCGGGTTGTATGTCAAACATGAACGGCCCAAGAAGAAGAAATGGAGGGGGATTTCTTAACGGTCAAAAGACATGTCTGAGCCGGGTTAACCCGTTGAAAAATATCGGGCGTTTTTAGGCTCGTTAAATTTTTCATAAAACCGGACGTTAATCAATCAAGTAAAATGTCTTGCTATCAATGCGATAAACGATATTACATACATATATATATAATATATATATACTAATATATACATATATATAGAGGTATATTATACATCCATAACGAGACTATAAGGAGTCTGGCGTGATGTGATTTCAGCTCCTGTAGTACCGGAGGGAATCATATCTGTCGTCGCGTCGCCAGTTTTTATCTTTAATGCACTAGGTATGTAGTATAAACACATTGCCGCCTATATAGCGTGTAGTAATAGAATATTCTAATTAAGGATAATCGTTGCTTCCTTCAAACTCAATAATCTTATTATATATTTCATTTCTTCAGCTAACGAGAGTATTTCGAACTCGTGTATATTTATTACGATTTGTATAACTGTCTTGATAATTAGGGCTGAATTAATATCTAAAAGGATTCAAATTTACTCCGATTAGAAAATATATATATAATATATATAACGTAAGAGACCGAAGCACCGACATAACGAGAAGTTAGAAAGACGTTGACAGCTGTGCCAGAGGATAAGAGGAGTAAGGAGTTGCATTGCTTCACGTAGTACATAGCTGCCCAAACGAGTTCCCATCGCGGACAACCTGACGCGCGCTAGCAACTCGGGGTCGCGCGTCGTCAGTCTTTCTGAAGATCGAAACTTTCTTAGGGCACGAAATCTTCCGCGTCTATTACTCATATATATATAGCAGCAACAAAAGAGCAGTTATAACAACAAAATGATACAGTTTTTAATAATTGTAAGAAATTTTCATATACAGACTATAATAAAACCACAAACGGAGATCAATTATACATAAGACAAAGGCGATCAATTATACATAATAAAATCGAAAAAAAAAAAGAAGAAAATGAATGAAATAACCGAGAGGTATAGGAATTATCAATTTGTTTGGGACAACAGCTGGCAGCTGGTTGTTACCAGTTTAAAACTGGTTGAGACTGTAGGGAATCGTTTTGAGAACTGAGGGACTGATAGAGGGTATAATCTTTGTCGCGTGTTGACGGTAATATTAAAGGGTTTCGTAGTGAGTAACTATTGTCTGCAATTTAAGAAAAAAAAAAAAAAAAAAAAACCACCAGCCCGCATAGCCTGTCGTCTGTCTTCTTAACTCGACGTATGTAAAAATTCTTCTACTACATCTTTTCGGTCTTCTATTTCTAAAATCTATTGTAACGTTCCGGAACGTTGCGTGAGGCATTTATTAATCGCAGTTATATTCGGCGGCGAGTGAGTAGCGATTGACTAAAGCAGTTTTCCACTTTTCATGATGATTCTCTCTACCCTTTGTTACTCTGTCGTGAGCCTTGAGCGAAGCTGGATATGTTAGATCTCGTTTCTCCAATATATGAATTGCACAAAGATCAGTATTTCGTTTTCGGACAACCGTGCCAAAATATGAACATTTACGATATACTAGATGGCTTTGACTGTAAGTATCGTCGTAAAACTGCGCGATCTATTGACGTCAGGCTTATGTATTTCTCATAAACTTTTAATTCGCGGGAGGAACGAATAAATTAAAAACGTTGATATTCTAGAAATTCATTCTTACAATGACGAGGATTCATAATGGCGATTAAAAAACTAAAAGAAACGTTCGCAGACCCACCATCTTGGATATGGATTCCGAAACTGACAAACAGCAACATAATAGAATCCAGATATTTCTCGAATGTCCATAAAAGTCGAATTTTATGTAACAAAAATATCGTAAAACGACTCTAAAACATTTGTGCTGTGTATCAGTTCTGTTTTCTTATGATCCTATTTCTTTTCGCCTTTTTTTCCTCATCGAAAACAACGGCGTTAATCCCTTCAGACGCGGACTCTTAGCCGCGCGAGCACGTGGCCAGATTCTTGAGCACCGCCTGTCTTACTACGGGGTTCACAGAGCTCAGCGCACGGACCAGCCCGGAATCCAGTCGCGCAAGACAAGGCGCGAAATAAGAGCGTCGTAACGGCTGTGACAAGGATGTAATACGCGCTCGCGCTCTCCTTGGGTTCTCTAAAACGACTCGCTGCTAGCTAGCTAGCTGGTTGGTTGGCTAGGCCTGGCTAACTCACAATCAGCCCGCGGGCTGTCGGGAGCATAAGAGTTTGTACACGACGTTAACACGTTCAATTCTAGCTAGTCGAGCGAAACCGAATTGAACGAACGAACGAACGAACGAACGAACGAACGAACGCCTCTTACTTACGATTAGGACTTTGAACGGCTTTAGGAATTCTATTGACTGATTATAGTAATCGCTGGTTTGCCAAATCTGCAACGAGTATAAATTTGAACGATTGCACACAAAACTGACAGTTCGTTCTTAGAGAAATAGACGAAGAGTTTGAGGGAGGGGGAACCCTGCTCGTCGAGCTAGTATCGATTTATCGATTCTTGATAGATGGAATAATTCATATATTCATGATGAAAAATAAAGGAAAAATAAATAATCTACATATGTATGTATGTATAGTATATTGTATACGCAAGGGTATCCGCATTGTCGCACAAACTACGTTTTATAAAAGGCGCATGTCATCGGTCGATATTAAACGCCACGCGACGAACATTGAGTACCAGCGGCTTGGTCCTGAACGGACGACGCTACGGTCGCGACGCGTCCTTTCCCACGCCGAAGACGTCAAAGTTTAGAACGTCAGCGCCATGACACGCACGCGGTGCCTGACTAGCGTTACTTTCAATTGTTCAAGCTTCTATACCATTTGTACTTTTGTTATTAGTTATTAAAATCATGACGATATTTAATATTAACGACGAAGAAGAACTATTCGTTTTATACCCACGGACCGAAATTCGTATTTCCCTGTTGTTACAACGCACTTATTTACTAAAATAATAATAAATGACAGCTGGCATGGCATGGCATGGCATGGCCTCCGGTTCGGCTCGACAAGCTACGTACTCTGTACACACTCGCTTCGCTTCTCTTCTCTTCTCTTCTCCTTCGTAACTTCTTTCTCTCTTTCTCTCTTTCGTTCCTTATTTCTTTCCTTCCTTCTTTCTTTCTTTCTTTCTTACCTGGCGACAGGACGGCGGGTCTGTGCGGGAAACGAGGATCCCTAGTTGGCGTGGTCTGAGTACGATGGTGATCCAAGTGATGCCCGTGATGTTGCAGACCCCTATCAGCGTTCATCCTTTGCTCCAGGTGCATGGCTGCGGGCGGCAACATGTCTTACTAATTCTTTTGGCAGTTAGACACGCAAACACTTTGGCTTAGTTTCCGCTTTCCTTATTTCGCGCTCAGCTTTGCCTTTTACGTTTTAAACACCTTACTTCATTACTATTCTTAGGCACTTTAGTTTTGGCAGATATTTCAGCTGCTTCATGGATTATTTTTCCGTTATAATAAGAACAATTTATTCATTCGTTTATTTATATATTCATCAATTTAGTTAGGCGTTAAAGCAGTTGTCTGTGAATTCCTGTAGATCATATTCTCCGTTGATATTTTATTTTCATTCGAATAGCAAGTTTCGAATCGCGTCTTACTTATAGCCTCGATGTGGACTTTGCACGATTTTATTTTTGTCATTCGTCTGAGAAACATAAGTGTGGGTGTTTACGCGCGCACTCTCTTAAACTCTCTTGTTGCACTGATCAACTCAGCTCCTCTTGTATTCTTATTCTCACTTAGTGTCGTAGTTTCTCGCGCTTAGGTTCATTTCCAGCATCGAAATAGATTGGTAAACTAATAACGAGATAGCAGCTACGACCAGCGTGTATTAAAACAGTCGTGAATCCAATCATGGATAAATATCCAGCACGTTTTTCATCGGTTTCGTTCATTCACCGCAACAAGACATTCGCGAATGTTTCACCACGCTACCTTTTCTCCCTATTAAATATATTTCCACCGGAAATATCCCCGCTAACGAATGCATTTGATAATTATTATATTAACGTGGAGGTTTTACCTCGCGAAATTTTTCAATTTTCCTAAAAATGAAATAGGTACAGCGTTAAGCCAATTTGTATAGAATACGAAATGTAACAACAATTAGAAACAACTAAAATAAATGATAAAAATTCAATAACAAACACCGACGATCGACGACACACCTTGACAACTCGAGTGCCAGTGCACGACTGAATGCCGTTGACGCCGACGCCGGCTTGACAGACGCCCGGGGCAGCGGCGAGCCCCTCTTACACCCGCAACCCGCACCGGTTCCCGAACCTTCTCCCACCACCGAGCCTCACTTGGCGGGAAAACGTATCCTATGACAGCTGCCCCAGACCCGTTCTGGCCATTCTGCTGCCTTAAGAACGGTGCGCGTTAACGCGCAGCTCTGAGCGCGTGACATTACGGACGATACTAGCCACGCCGTGGAGAAATATGCGCTAACTTCTGTCACCGAGCGGATCGCAATTGTCAAATATTGGACGACGCGCGTCACAGATTACGTGTGTCGCTTAGATTTTACGTCAGACTTCAAGAAGAAGAAGAAGAAGCAGAAACACGGCAGTTCAAATACCGCATCGTAATTCTAGCCGACAATTGCAATTTTCAATTTAACAACCAGCGACACTCGGCGCAAATCGTCAACGCTAAAAACGTCCTCACCTAAATTTAACATAGAAATAGATTTTTCACACAAACAGAATGTGCATGAAAAAATGATTTCATACGCAGGTAATGAAAAGGAAATTGTATATTAAACTTTCAATGGAAAATGACAAAATGACAAAATCCAACTTCACTCCCCTCCCCTCCCCCGATATCTATTATCGAAAAGAATTCGTCACGTCTCGTAGCTGCAATTTGCGCTGCGAACCTCGAACTTTGGCCCAACCATTCTACGTGACAACCCTCGTACAACCCGGACCTCGGTAGCAGCTTGAATTTTCAACAAATCGCTTGCACTGCGCGTCCTGAGCTCGTACCCTAGAAAATTTAGCTGCACTTTTTTTTTGGGGTCTGTTGCTAGGGGATATATGAGGGTTTCAGGTCAGGTCAGAGCAGAGCAGAACGGAAAAGGTCGTACTCTGCTCATACTTTCCGGCAAGTTTCTATACCTGGCTTTAGTTATTTACGATATAGCCACTTCCTGTGAAATTAAGTACATCAGAATTTCAATTTAGGTGAATAATGTAATTCTTGCTGTATGAAATTATAATAAATGAAAAAAATTGGTGGTAATTACCTAATTGCATCGTTATTAAACTATACATATACGTAATATAATCAGGACGTAATATCGTATCTACTCGATTAAAGAAGATAGTCTTAACATACCTGTGTGTATACATTAGGGTGGTCCTTAATTCGGTCATATTCGAATTTCAACGCTCCCATCAGCCAGAACGTCTCCAAATGTATACAAAAAAATGTAATCAGAACCCCAGGTTCCTGCCTCAATTCTAAGTACTTCCCCAAACCCTTTGAACTTTCCCATTTAAATAACACACGATTTTTAGTACTTCGGCGTTTTTTTTTCTTTTCTTAATTCCTTTTCGCATTATCGTTTCGAATTAATCTGAAACTCCGCGAATTTCTTACTTATAGTAGTAGATATCAGTGAAAAATTTACAGTTTTTTACGACATTTTATCTATCACAATTCGGAGATAAGGAATGGTTTTTTGGTGCCCTGTAGCTTCGAAATTTATATCGTTGAAAATCTGTCGAATTTCCATGAAATACCTCCTACTGCAGGTAAGATGTGTCTACCAAGTTTGAGATTTTTCGGAGCTGCACTTCAATAGGAAAAGAAAAATTAGCCGCGAAATGTCTCAAATCGTGTTTTATTCAAATGCAAAAATCCGGAGGCTTTGGGACGGTACTTAGAATCGAGATAGGAACCTGAGGTTTTGGCTACATTTTTTGTTTTTTTGCGTATATTTGGAGACGTCCTGGCCCATGGAAGCATTGAAATTCGAAAATGATCAAATTAAGGACCACCTTAGTATACGTACATAAATCTATCTACCTACCTACCTACCTGTAGCCGCGGTGTAGTAGAAAATCCGGCATTGAAAAACAGAACACTTCATTATTTTACAACGCGTATAATCTTTATTGAATCGTATATTACATGGTCAAGCCTCTTACTTACGGTCGCAATATGCAAAGACACTTACATATCTACTTATCACCTTAGTTTCTCACCGTCGCAGGTTCTTGATACAGAATAGAGAGAAGGAGAAGAGAGAGAGAGAACAAACAAAAAAAAACTGTAAACGTGACACAAAACGATTCGGAAGCGCGTTGTCAGGCGGCATATATCAAGTATCGTGTAAAGTGTCTCCGCTATGGTATATATTCTCCACATATATACAAGTACGCGAAAATACAAACGCACGCTATGAGGCGAGAAGAGGGAGAGAAGAGAATCACCTGAACCAAGAAAAACCAGAACCATATACCTGGCGTGAATAAAGATCAAGGTGTAAGGGAATGAGAGATATAGGAGGGAGCGAGGGAGCGAGGGAGGGAGAGAATTAAAGAACCAACTAATACGTGTGTAAATAATAATCGTATTGGTAGAATGTGATGGTATATACCATTCGAGCAGTATGTGCCTCCTATTTATATTATTTATGTGCTCGTGCATGCGACTCGATAATGACAGTAGAACCGTAGAGAGTTGCGCAATGTGACTTACATAACTACGATCCGACTGTCGCCTTGGCTCTCCCCGCCGAGCCCCTCAACTACCGACGCATTACTCCTCGTTGCCGAGGAGGCGAGTTAGCGTGTAGCGTACGTATAGCGTATAGAAACGCGATATACAGCTATACGCGCGCGTAGTTACGCGCACGCACACCTTCTGACTAGGACGCCGGCTACCACGCGCTACTGTCAAAATGAACCACGCGAAAATCACGAAGACAGTCGGCTCGCGATAGGTTTTATAAGATTTTAAACAGCAGACGAAAAAAAAAAAAACTAGACGGAAATTGCGAGGGCCGAAACGAAACTCGTAGCTATAGATATCGCAAACGACTCGGATGATGATACCGAGCGCGGGCACCACGCGCGCGTGGCCTTTTAATCACTCGGCTTTGAATTCACTAGTCTATACCATCGCGCGCGGTAGCGATAGGCATCCAATCTTACTAACGCGTCACTAAAGGCTGAGGAAATTGCCGAGTCATCGGATCCCGCCTACTGCCAAACAATTCGTTTTTCCAATGATTCGCTGTAGTTTATTAAAATTGGACGGAACTAGATGAAAATTATTAATCCTAGGCCTAGGCCGGATTATTAGCCAGAGCATTATCTCCAAGGAATCAGATTAGTACTCCAACTAGCGAAATTTATTCTTCTTTCAAAGCTACGTTCGACGAGTTTAAAGAAACGCGAATGAACGAAGACTTATACTTGAACGATACAGGGGTTCAAACGTTGAGCTTCTGCACTGTATCATTTTTAGTTTTAACAAATTAGAGTTGAAGTAGGTGTATAAAGTTTTTGGGTAAACTGAGACCACGAGAGTTTGATACTTCGCTTTTGACCTGTCTTGGCTAAATTATTTCGAATATCTACTTCCGTTGGATTTTTAATCAGTAGGATGTGGTTAGCTATATTAAATTATTATCTCAACATATGAAATCCTTGGACTCATTTCTTGAAAAATACGAATATCCGTTTCCTGCAGTAACAAAAGATTCTTTAAGGAAAAAGACAGATCGCTTTTTCCTGCATTTAAGCACATTGCTAAATACGAGAGGCTATTCCCTCATTAAACCATTTGACCATTTGTATCCGGAATCAATGAAATCGTTTGAAATCATGCTCTGAAATCATAGCGAGTGAATCTTGGAATCGTGTGAGAAATGTATGAAATAATTTACTGAATCATTTGAAATCGCATGAAATCAATCAGTCAAGAAATCGATTTCGATTGAAATCATTCGTACACCGATAGTGCGAGTAAAGAGCCCCGCGGTTTGCATTTTTTTCCTTCAGTTTGCCGATAAATCCTCTCAAACGATGGAGACACACAATCGTTAAATCCTACAAAAATATGTAGCAAGTACATCCAGTAGATATATTCCGACTAGCTGTATATGTGGGAAAAAAAAAGATGCGCCGGTAACTACGTTGCACAACTGAAACCTGTTTTCAATTATTCACAGAAGTTTATCTTTCTCGTATTTAAAATACCACGTACACGATGTACAAACAATATATTGAACACACTAGGTAGGTACAGACATAAAGCTACTAAGTAACTAATGAATAATAAATAATTAAAAAAGCGTTAAAGAGCCTTGAGTCTCTCGAGTCGCCCATTCCTCTCACCTTCAGCTATATACCTTGGAAATACCAGGGGCGCACGTACAGGGGGTGAAAATTGCCAAAGTATATACCGAACCCACCCACGTGTACACACATGTGTCTAAAACGACCCAGAGGTTTCTCTGCTCCCCTGGTTATTCGGTTCATTGATTCCCTCGCGGTACGACATTCCCATTTATCAGCGATTTCTGGAGGTTTATAATGACTTTTCACCCCCTGGCCTGCAGCTGAGGTAAGAAAAATGATTCGTTAATAAATAAATTGAATGACGGTCATTATTTAATTACGCAACCTATCAGCAGCAGATAAATTCGTTACAACACGCGATCTCGGTATCAGCTTATACATACCCGGAGAGACCTATGCTCAAAGTATCTTTGTGTAAACATAATACGCTGTACTCACACATATATATGTATGTACGTATATATACGTATATACCTATAAGGTTACATACACTAGAAACGATTCTAGCGGCGGATGAACGGACCGAAGAGAACTACCGACCGACTGACAAACGGATGTGTACATGTGTAGGTACATCGCCGTGGTGGTACCGGTTATATCTGGCGTACGAGCGGTTTTCATGAATGAACCTACATGGCTACATCTATCCACGCCGCACGCCCACATCCAGCGGAAGCAAGTTGTTTTCTGTGTCAGCCATGACACTCGTACGTAGTGCAGTACTCTATGTGAATACCAACTGTAACATGTACTTTTACATTTTTAAGTGCCATCGTAGAGTGAGATCCTCAAGATTCTAATGGGACCACCATTAAGTGGCCACACACGATTTTAAGGATAATCCTACTCCCAAACGATTAAGTATATTGATACAAGCTCAAAGGCATAAAAAGACCGCGGATCGGTTTCGAGGCGCAGGTGGTTCTACTAAATCTTCAGCTTGATTTATCGGTTGTTATACTGTGCCGAAGAACGCGCGTATCAAGTTCGTATGGCCAGTTTAAGACAACGTTAAACCGTCGGGAAGTTTTGAGGTGACAACCGCAGGCCGTTAAATATTCAGGCGGTTTTGGTTTGACCCATAGGTCGAGTGGAGAAGAAATTGTTGAAAGAAGAATTCTTTAAAATTCCACTTCTCTAGCTCTCTCTCTCTCTCTTTCTTTTCTTTCTCTTTTTTTTTCCGTCTTGACGAAGATATACTAGAGAGGAAAAAAAACTTTCTTCTTGCACCGCGATGGAGCCAATTAGCTCCAGCTTTTCAAAACTCAAGTAGCATCGACCAATCGACTATTCGACGTATAAAAAACCTGCAGCGCAATATGTGGATGTGTGCACTGCACATATACATATCCAGATATAATCTACGTGGATTCTTTTCTTTCGCTTTTCCTGGCCTAACATTTCAGTCGCACGTCGTTAGAAGACCGCGTAGGACTATTATACCTCAGGTTTTTCCACGTGTGATTACGAATTCCCTGGCGTAGAAGATCCTCGAATTTCGATCAGCCCTAACGATTTTTGTGTCTCTCACAATTTTTCAAGGTTTGGGTTCAGATCTTGGGTCGGAAACGCGACTTTAGGTACTTTGGAAGGTTCGCATGACCTCCTCTCCGATCACTATATACCTACTCAATAGTTCCTACGAGGGTTTTGCTCCGGTCTTCTGATTGGCTAGTTCGATGAAGGTAAAACAAACAAACTTCATCCCCGATTGATTTTTCACCCTCACTACCCCTTTACCTCCCTTCTAAGTATCTCTGAAGTCCCTCGGTCGGCCGCTCGGCGAACCTTCTTCGTACATTCTGAGATGTGGCCTTGGCTTTCTCTCGTATATAAGGAGAAATAGTGGAAGAAGAAGGGAGAAAATGAATGAAGAAAGAAAGAAATGAAGAAAAATGAGAAAAGGACTTTAGAAGCACTGGGGCTCATATTTTTTTGCTTTTTTTTTTTACGACTTACACACCTTCATACGCGTTGTCGTTAAAATCTCGAGTTACCACACAGAGAAAATTGTGACGGATTGATGGATGGGCGGATGGAAATCTTCGCTGTCACTGAGTTGACTAAATATACGAAAATACGTCTCATCCAACATGACGGCGATAATTAATAGATTTAGTAATGACCAGGTCGCGATCCCTGTTTCCCGAAAATCTATTCATCAGCCGATTATAGGCGACCCTTAGATCTTCAGCGAATTAGGAAACCAATCGCGACTGATTAGAGAGTTTATTGGCACTGCAAGATTCAAAACAGCGCGAAAAATAAAGGGGAAAAAAAGCGGGGGGGATTGGGTATATTTACGTACACGCGTGTTACGTATGCACGAAATATAGGGCTACTAATGGGATACAGAGGGGTAGAAGTGGTTGTTTGCGTTTCCGAAGCGCTGCGTTGGTTACGCCGGAAATGAAGCCCCGAAATTCAACGCTGGACCCTAAAATCGTTAAGAGGATTTCTCTGCTCTACCTCGCCGTTCGCTAATGATGTAAAAGACTCGGTATATTTCCCTCGCATTATTATCATTGTCCAGTGTGGAAGAAAAACGGAAGAAAAAAAAAGAAAAAAAAAACAAACAAATCAAGTTACGGGAATATTCTCAAGGAAAAAGGGCGCAGCAGGTATCCTGGGATAATAGGAACACGTCAGATTAAATGTTGGATAATTTCCAAGTGAATAACAAGCAACAGGTATAATGGTGTCATTTCTTAGTCACCCCATCACTTTCGCATAGGCATTAATCCCGTAATTGGGAAAACGGTTGTTACCGACTATAATAGCCAAGAACGACACGTACTTCTTAACAATTGTCTGTTCTTCTGTTTTGGGAATTCGTCATTCCCTTTCAATCTCATAAGTTATAAGGAGGAATATTAATCGCTGGCACGTGACAGTGGTACTCTGTAACCGCTAATGGAACTACAGCACGTGTGGTATAGTATATTATCCGTAAGGTTGCGGTAATGAGAGACGATTTTTCAAATTCATTTAACATTCTCGTTCGCGTGTGCAAATCGAGTGTAACAGTGAACGTACGATAAACTAAACGTTTGCGAGAGCGCAATACTGTACTGTCGCCGCAAAAGAGTATATAATTGCATCACACAATTCATTGCCCTCTATATCTTAATCAGTTCGTTGCTACGTTGCTGATGCTCTTGTTATTCACTGTATTACGTATCTACGTGGGTATGTGTGTACGTAGCTATCATTGTGTACCACATTAGTTGAACAGCGTTAAATATACTTCATATCGCGTTGAAATTCTGTGGAAAAAATTCGTATTCCTACGCCATTGTGTATATAAAAATAAATAAAAATTTGTTAAATGTAGACGGATCTCTTCAGAATTTATGATACATTTTTAGGATCAATCATTCGACCTTTTAATCA
The DNA here is from genome assembly GCA_963992785.1 of Tenthredo livida. NCBI lineage: Eukaryota > Metazoa > Arthropoda > Insecta > Hymenoptera > Tenthredinidae > Tenthredo > Tenthredo livida. Next base: position 8,334,329 of record OZ023066.1, on the reverse strand, counting down.
TATGAAACATTCAATTTCACTCCAACAAGAATATCCCGTATAACTCAATCAAGAGTTAAACAGCTTATGGCGTATCTACGCAAAATGAACTATCGTCAAATTCATAGATCTATTCATCACTCGCTCAGCTGCGAATGTCTTTGATATACACGATCGTCTATCATTCTCATTCTGATTTTGCATTTATGAAAATGATTAGCGACTCGATAAATTGTCCGATTTAATTCTCATCATTTTAATGAATACCGTGAAAGGGCCCAGCGTTGCAATCAAACGGACGTCAGATTAACAGTACCTTTTTTCTTCTTCTAAACAGAATAATATCGGTACAGAGAGAGAAAGGGAGAGAGAGCGAGAGAAATGAGCTCCGGTTACGCGGCGTTGCACTGTGATCATTGAACACGATTCTCGCGCGGTACATGTATTACTGCTTCTGTTAACGGGGTTGATCAGTCACGGGTTATCATAGGTCACTTCTCACTTGCCGAAGCCTTGACACTTCCGACGAATAATTATCACCGTATTTTCGGGTAACGATCCGCTGTTTTGACGTGCGTCTTACCAATTCTTAATTTATATCTAATTTATGGCTCTCCTGTTTCATCTTTTTTCTACATCCAACGATCCGCACCGGCTTCTGCTTAGTTTCATCATTTAATCACAACCACAATTATTCGTTAATTGCGATAAATCGTTAACCAAGTACGTAAAATAAGCGAAATAAAACAGCTATATATACGCATACTATACATTCGATTTTACTTTTTTTTTCTCGTAGTATTTTACCACATTTTCTTCACACATCATTGTTGCTCGGCTACCTACTGTCAACTTACGCAAGAATCAGTTAACCAAACCCAATCTATCTCTGCAGATATATCGCAGAAACCAGTGAACGGCGAGATTGGATTCTGTTGGCACGTGTGTTGATCTTTTCACTTGTTAATATCACGATATAGTATTTCACATACTCAGAGCCGTGGGCTGCTTCGGGCGATCGAAAAATGCAATTCATTTGTATGTAAATCTGTTTTGACACACTGTCCGAAATTCTGGGCATGATTAGGTGTTATAATAAAAACGGGTAGCAATGTGAATTGAGGGGCATATTATATGTTTTTTGAAGGTGAAAAAAGAGCACGCGGTTCGAAGAGAAGCCTCCCTTGTTCTGCTTAAATAATACCTGAAGACGTGTCACTAGCAGCGATTGCAGATTCTCAGAAACACTTCTTCTGTTTTTTTTTCTTCTTCTTCAAAATAAGGTAGCCATTGTTACCTGCTATGAGGTTTCAAGATTCTCTCCCCTATTATTCCTGGGACACAATTAGAACAATGCTTGGGTAAAATATCGAACCCTAAATTAGTCACCCCATTTGACAGGGTGTTTGCCGAATGATTGGAGCCGAATACTCATCGGTCGAAAGCGAAAACCTCATTGTTTTGACGCTAATTTCCATTTCTCGGATTCTTGCAGATTTACGAATTTGTTTTCGAGGAAAGTGGATGACTCGCGTATTGTTGCGATTGTTTTCGACTTACTGACGAGCATCAAGCTTCCCGTCCTACCAATATAGATCCAGGATACTGGAGTAAACTGGTAATGCCTGGATAGGATCAGATCAGTCAAAGATTCCAGTAGCAGTGTCTAACGCAATTTCACAAGTGTTACGATCGTCTGTCATCAAGTTATGAGAGTAACGATGTAACAGCGGAGCAATTCCCACGTGTCGTTCTATTAGCGTCCGCACCACGAAATATGCGTCGACGTACGTTGACTAGACAAATTTATAATTTCATTCTAATTGAGACTCGATCGGTTTACATGAGACATTGGCACCTAGTTTCCGATTCGATAAGGTCGATGGTTATGAAAATTAGCATGAAATTAATAAAAAAAAGGTTTGATCATTATACCTCTACCGACTATAGTATACTACGAATTATTTATACCGCGATAACTGTATAATAAGTGTGGCCGAATTCGAGCAGACACATACGAGAATATACAACCTGCAGGCGCGAAAAAAGAAAGAGACAAGAGCAGAAAAAAAAATGAAAAAAAAAACCAAAAATTATGGAGGGCGACCTTGAAGACGTGACGTTTTAGAGATAATTTTTTTTCCTCATATCATGAGGTAGGAGTCTAATCAGTATTATCTGCTCTAATTAACTATATTAGATAAAAAAAAAAAGAAGAGAAACACACGTGTATAGGTATAGGTACTGCAGAACACCTACCCCGTGACATATCAAACTTTCAATACGAAACTTACTGAGCATAACCAGTTTCGTTGAACTTGTATACCTACACTCTGGACTGCGCGTGATTTGATAAGATTATCAAAAAACAAAAAAAACAAAAAAACAAAAAAAAAAACAGAAGGTAATAAATTCGTGATTTATGCACCTCGATGATCATCGACGTAACTTCGATCGATGTGTAAAGTGCTAGACACTCTCCTAGGGCCGAAAATTCTGCGTTTTTTTTTTTTTCGGCGTTTTAGAAAAGGCCCTATCTGCTGTCAAATTTGACAGTTTATTTTGACAGCCGCAACCACTTGACAATTTTTCTCTCTTATCTTATCGAAATGTCAGATATATCTCGGTCGTATATTAATTTTAATTTACTATCAGAGCAAGAGAGGCAAGTGAACGTAGGCAAGATTTTGATAAGAACCTTGAACCGAAATTATACTTTGTTTGTCGATCAAAGAAACCATTTCCCATTCGCACGTCCCTCCCTCTCTCTCACTCTCTCTTTCTATCTCATTCTCGTCTTTTTCCCACTCACTTTTCCTCTATGACTTAACTTTTATCTGTTTTCCTCTCTCTTCGCTCTCCTCCTCGCCGCGGGACACTTTTATCTCTGAAATACCGTTCTTGGGTAATAAACGTAAGCGAATACACACGTGCCGATACGTCTAATCAAACCTCGATTCTGGCCCACCTCCAAATTCACATTCACAACGACTTTAATAGACCGAAATAGTACCGCTGCGACTGCACTGCAACAGCCTCCTCTACTAGATATAACAGGATCTCGAAACCCCAACTATATTTCACCACCAATAGTGTTTCTTTAATAATATTCAACTCGATAAGTAGAAGCAGAAATATATTTGAATAAGTACACCTTATTCATAAAAATATGGATAAATACATAGCAAACAAGGATAAAGAGAGATGTACTCCAGCCGATCTAGATCTCCTGATACACAATTTGTTTCTACGTATATATGTATAATATCAACCCTTGGAGTATATAACATTTCGTTTCACGTTTCACCCCTAACTTACTCTCTAGCTTTTTCCTCACATGAGTTGGTGAACGCCTACTTCCTCCTCTCTATTTCTCTCAGTCTCTCATAGCGACTGAAACGATATCTGCTCGTCGCGGTTTGTGGTGATGGATACAAACATCATCTCCGGAATATATTTTGAACAAGAAATTGAAGTTTTCAAAAGTTGCTAAGTCAAGGTAAAAAATATTCAAAAAAGGAAGAAAAAGAAGAAGAAAAATTCTTCTTCGATAATAAGAAAACATTGAAATTATTGAATCCTGCGTTAGAGACTATAAAAATCTTGCAATTTTCTTTCGTCGGGTATTTCGACTTCCGTCCGTTCCGAAACAACGCATATCTTGCTCCAATACATCGCTATCAAGTCTCTGGTTGCTATCTGCTGAAAGCGCACACATGGGGGCCTACGGTATACCGAATACCTCCTCAGTCGGCATTGGGACCTGCTCCATGCGCGTCCGGAATCTCACATATGAGCGACAGGTTACGAGCAGACAGATAGACCGGACGGATGGTAGGACAAGATTCGAACGCGTTTATACTTCGCTGAATACCATGTCCCGCGTACTGTTGCTTTGCCGCTAGGATATATTGTACCTACCTAGTAGATATATTCTGCTATTCTACAGCTCGGAGTTTATTACCATTTAATTAGCCCTTAGCACCCTCCCCAGGGTTACGAAGGTTTCAGCATACCTCCGCAACGTAGTTATGAATTTTTACTTTTCCTTTTTTTCTCTCTTTTTTTTTTTCAACTTATACATATGTGTACCTACACATGTGGGTATGTACAGCATATACCTATATTCACGTGCGGAGAATGGAATGCGCATATAACAGGAGTCGGACGAGCTGAGCTGTGCTGAGCTGAGCTGAGCCGAGCTGAGCGGAGCCGAGCCTCGACTTAATGCCTCATGTTATCCTGGCACACACTCGACTCACGCACGTCTCCGAAACTACGCACGACCCGCAGAATCTCTTTTGAATATTCAAATGTTTCGATAAATGAAAAAAAGTTGAAAAAAATTGAAATATATAAAAAATGAAAAATAAAAAATAACAAAAATAAAACAATACCCCTTCAGTCTGGCTATCCGAAATCGTAAATATTTAGCTAAACGGGTGACGATTTAAACCACAACTAGGTATATATTCCACGCGAACGCGTTATATTATACCTAATCGCTTTTTGATACGTTTTTTTCGTCTTTTTGTTTCGTTTATTTTTCTTTTTATTTTTCTTTCTCTTTTTCGGTCTCGTTTCAAAATACCGTATGCTAGTTTCCTTCTCTTCTAATTATAGGATATCCTAGCCTTATTCTAACGGCTTGTGAATTTAGTGTATAGGTGAAAAATCTTCGGAGACTATAGCCTTAGGCATTGCGAAATCAGGGCCGTATCGGGAACTGTGATTATTTCTTTATCGTATAAAAAAATCATTTCGATCAAATTTTTCGCATACATTTTATTCCACAATTATATGTAGGTACACAGACTCCGAATCACACATCGAATAAAATTCTTCATACACGAAATCATCACCTATGATCGTTTCAGCAATTCCGATAAAAAAAAAAAATGAAAGAATGAAAAAATGAAAAAATGACAATAAAATGCGGTTCAAAGTTTTATAACGGGAAAACGAGAAACTTTTTTTATTACTTTCTGCAAACCAGCAGGTCCTTGCGATCCTCCGAGCAAGGTGTACAGTGAGGATGTTAAGGAACTCTATCTCATACTCTTATTACATTGCCGTCTTTAACCTTTAGCGTAATTATCACCTCTTTCTCGAGGCCGAGTACTCTGGGTTCTGTGATCGCTATACTAACGAGGTATAAGAAGCTGCAGTACAAAGTCTGTTTATTTTTAAATACCTATGTAAAAATAATCCGAATACATACGTATGTGTCGTACAGGAATTAGCAACATTCCGTATATATACCTAAGCTATCTAATGTATCGTTTAATGGAATCCACGCGTTATAACTCGCACAGATTGATATCAGCACTATATATATATATATGTATATATATGTTCGTGGACGAGGCTGGTTTCTCTACGATTCAACGGTATATAAAAATTCATTGAACGAATGACACTAAACGCCGCGTGTGTCTCGAATAGTTGCCAAGGTCGATTTGCTATTCCTAAAACTATCGTTCGGATCGGGCAAGGCCATATAAAATCGAATAATTATACGCGGCTGTATAGGTTTGGCTGAACGATAGACGAAATCAGAAACAAGAAAAGCTACGAAATAAATAAAGGCTTGTTTTTTGTTGTTTCTTTCTCTCCTTCCTCTTCTTCGTCTTTCTCCTCTGCATCTCCTCACGCGGGGTGTATCTCGACGGAATACATATATCCGGGTACATAAAGCATTCACAATAGCACGGGTCACCCTGACGTTGACCAGCTGTTAAGAGCGAAGGAGTTTCGCGGTGTATACCCCGAGGAGTCGAACGGTGAACCTGCCGAGCTGCTCGGAATGCGGTCTCGGAAACGAGCGGACTAACGTAGCAATAAAACGATCGATGAGTGAGCCAATCAAGGCGACGCACCTCCGAAAGATAAGATCTATGTCGCGGCGTTATACATATAACCGCTGGACTAAGAAACCTCTCACAGTTGTTTTATCGAACGAGTTATACAGCGGAGGGGAGAAAAGATATAGATAAAGCGAAATAGATAGATAAATAGATAGATAGATGGAGAGAGAGAGAGGAGATTCGGGCATGAATGGTTAGCAGACAAAAGCGAACGCTAGATTTTAAAATGCCAATGAACTCCGTTCTGATTGGACGCCGTCTTCCCTCCGCCACTATTTTCTTTTTTCTTTTTTCTTTCGGTTTTGTTTTCCATACGCATATGAAATGGAACAACCCTTCATCTTACTACGAACGATATTCCCTACCTTTGCAAATAGCATAAAGTTGGGTGAAGAGAAAAACGTGATGTTCACACTGACATCGAAGACGAATGTCTTATTCGATATTTCGGAAGCTTTGATCATATAGGCCTTCGTGGCTTGAAACAGTTCTATCAACAATATGTACTAAGTATAGAATCAGTGAGTGAAAAAAAAACGAGAAAAGAAAAAATGCACCTTTCTCTTCTCTTCTTTTGTACCGTAGCACACATAACAGGCGGTACCTACTTTCGTTCCTTTTGTATACGCGATAATTTCGCGAACGTTCGTACGTAGCGTCGGTAACCGCGACCTGCATTACGCACTAGTATAAGCAACGGCAGCAACGGCGCGGAGCGGAGAGGAGTAGAGAAGCTAGTGCGTTACTTACCATCCAGTGTGTAAAAATAGATTGAATTCGCACTCGGTAAATTGTTATAGTGTGTACTCGTCCGTCCCCACCGCGTACTGCAGAGTTTAGAGTCCAGGCTTTTTGCCTCGGTTGTTTTCTTGGCCTCCCTTTGACGTTAATATTAGCTCGGGAACAGTATCTATCTATATATCTAGGTGTATACATACATACATACATATATACCTATCTATGTATGTATGCGACGAAATGAAATGAAATCAAATGAAATGAAATGAAACGAAACGAAACGAAACGAAACGAAACGAAACGAAACGAAACGTCAGTCATTTTGTTTCGATAAAGAATCGCGGGCGCGTAACCCGTTGAACCCTTTTACAGTAGGTATAGAAAGTCAATGTATGTACATACATACGTAAGTCGTGGGTATATTTATAGATAGAGCTCCGGGTTGAAACGGGAGTATTTAGACCCTGCGGGTTTAAAAATAACACTCTGGCGTTCCTCGCAACGTGCTTCCTAATTTAACGTTTCAATGAAATCATAGACCTAGTTTTAACCGAGAATAGAATATACTGTCCAATTCGGAAACGGTATAAATTTTCAGTATTTGGTATTGTTTCAGTTTTTTTTTTCTTTTTTTTTTTCAATCATTTTTTTTTTTTTTTTCTTTCTTTCTTTTTGTCTTCATTTCCTCACTCTACGCGATTATAAGATACGAAACCAATTCGTCGCCATGAAATTTTGGCAACCGAATGCACATCTGCGTCAACGCCTCTGACTCCTATTTAGGGTTAAGACTTTTTGCTCGAATTTTCGTCCGAAAAAAGGAGAAAAGAAATTTTCGCACTATTTCGGAGCTGAAAGAATTTCAATGAAATAAAAATAACACGGGGGTTGAGAATGTAAGAAAAAGATAACGACAGAGGAAAGCCTCCTCCCTTTCTTCTTCTTCTTCTTCTTGGCTTGCCTTTTGTAAATTGCCGTTAACCGAGTGCCCCGAATCGACCTTGCACTCGTCTTCTTACCTCTTGTATTTGTATACACGCGAAATTGGGCTACGAGTTGATCCGGCTCAGCGATCATAGATCAAAGCGTCTCAAGCCTGAGAAGAATTTGTCGTAGATTTTTTATCGCGATTCGAGGATCGGCGAAGCCGAGCTTCACACTCGATTCGTGAATGATAAAAATCTTCATTTTTACGATTATAATGTCACGACGCTGTCTCCTAATCGTAGTAATAACGCGGTTAATAAAATCGTATTATTGTTAATTATCTCTCGAGCTTGTCATATCCGACGATCTTTTAGACAGCGAGAATTTTAAGCGGAGTTTATATAGTACATATTAGCAGCCACGAGGAGGAGGTGGGCTGTATAAAAGTAACTAAACTCTGTTTGCGATATAACTTAAAACAAACGAATGCGTCCCGCAGGGTGATACATCTCTCGGTTTCCACTCTTGAGCTGTAAAACTTATTCCTTATCTATATGCCAAGCCTGCAGGAACGAAAATTACGCGATTAAAAACGTCGCGCGGAGGAAAGAGCTGCACCTACCCATGATACCCAATAAACCATTTCGGTCTCGCCTTTCTGTGAGCTTTCACACTTTCAATGTGTTTTTTTTTCTTTTACATAGACTCATGCGCGTTTGAAGTAAAAAAATTTGGGAAATTATCGATGGTTGACTTCTTTTCGTTTTTTTTTCTTTTGTATCGAAGTATGAATTTTGGATCGAGCTGTATACGCATGCAAGATTTCTCTCGAGCGTTGTTAGACGCCAGTGTCTAAATGGGTTGCACAATAAACGTGCCTGAAATTTCTTATTTATTTTTCAAACAGTTTAAGTAAATTGAAACTCGCTCCGTTGAAGTTTGTTCGTTGATTAACTCGAGGGCGTAAAGTGGCCGGGTAGTCAAGCAGTAGTGCTCTCGGACTCGAGCGAGTTTGTCGGGAGTGTGATTATTACATGGATATTGTGACAAGGACGAAAAATAACTAGTTCGAAAAACTTTTATACCTATATTCAAATAAGCCGCGAAATTCACACTCTCATATCAATTGTCGAAGTCAAATATCGAGAAACTGGATTCTAGACGTATATTATTATAGGTATGGCTAAAAGCCAGAGATAAGCCCCAAATCTCGCGTTAGATCTGTGCGCTCATTAGCGTTGACTTTTTCTTCTTCTTCTATTTTTTCTTTCCATTTTATTTTACCTTACTTTTGTCAAATTTTTCTCGGCCGGTCGTCTTTAGAAGCAGAAAAACTAAACTAGAGCAAGACATAGAGATAAATAGAGAATGGAGTTTCCTGTCGACTGACATCGAGTGACGGGAGAAAAGTCAAACTGACGAAGATACGAATGTAAAATCTACTAATTACCTACCTCGTATATACTAATCTGTTTACCTATAGGTATATAAATATCGAATATCAGATATATAGGTACCTACAAGAAACGTGCAATGGAAGTGACGCGACGAGATGCGGCAGCACGGGAATCTTATCGACAACCGCCCTGTCGAATCTCGGAACATCTGATCGATCGTGATTTAATAAGTTGTCAAGAATCTGTTATTGATATACGATTTAAGTTTGGATCAGCTTGGTCGGACCGTAGCGTCGGACAGTCCCCGGTTTGATCAAGAAACTTTGTTGAAAAATAATTTCATTATTTATTAGATCCCTGAAGAACGAGGACTTCTGGTGGCCGCAATTAGCGTTATCTTAACCGCAAGCTACCGGCTCTGTATCTGTACACACATGCATACCACACGTTCCTGCTATACTGAATAACCCAAAGTAGAAATAATATCACACAACCGTTTCACTCCCAAGTCTCGGTTAGCGGCGGAAATCATTCGACGGTTTTTAAAAGGGTATGCGTGATTAGAACTTGATAAAAGTCTAGTTGATTACTACAACGTTTTTATGCACTGCATTTACATACACTCGCTGGTAAAATACCTATACGAATGATTCAATATTATACAAAATATTTAAAATTAGTACGAAAATTAGAGAGAGAGAAAACAAAACGAAGAGAGAAAAAAAAAGGCTGGGTGTTCATTTTCGAGTCGTTATACACAGATGTAATTTTTTTTTTTCCATTTTTTTTTTATTCCTATTCCCATCTATTGATAAAACGATGTTGAGGCTTCTGACAGAATCTCATTTATATCGCGGATGAACTAAATCAATTGTCCCGCGCCCACGGCGGGATTCTCACGTCAACTCTGCGCTGCAGTGTCCATGTGTGCATACGCGCGTGTTTGATCTGTGTAAATGTCAGATTTTTACTGATTGTTATAGAGCAGACATTTGTTGGGCGTATATACGTTATAAATTAATTATACTTGGACATTTTTCAAACCGTTTGAAATTGGTCTGATATTGTAAGAAATATCAATGAATCGCAGGGCATGAGGAACGATTTTCAAATCAGCTTCATTCAATTCCCGTTACTGTTGATTAGAAAAATGTTAGAGATTTAAGGGAGGTGATTACACATACGAAACCCTTTTTTTTTAATCGATTTAAATTTAAATGCACATCGTCCAATTAGGAGAATTGTAACATGATTGAAGGTGAATCGCATGGGGGACCAAGTCGACCACTTACTTTCCTCACTTCAAAGACAAATTAAGCCAGTCGTCAAGCCCCATTGCCCCGAAATATAGAACTCGCTTTTTTATGCGGTTTTTATTCCACTTTTTACTTTGTTATATGCATTTAGGTTCGTGAACTGCAGCAGTCGGTAAGATATTGTGTCACACTCCTACGCTCGTATAATTCGTGAACAGAACTTGGTCAGACTCATCGCCGGACGCGGAAGACGAACTAAGTATAGTACCTACACCAGACTGAACTTCTCTTTCCAATTTTCTGCATGAATGATGAAAAAATCAAAATAAATGATCAATGTGCTTATGCGAAAAATCAATACCCATATGTCCACCATTCGGGAGGTGATTCACCTATTTCAAGCTCCTCGACATTACAAGTCCGAATTTCATTTCTGTCAAACATTTACCCGTTAACAGAGAAAAAAGTGTCAGTCTTATAAAAACCGGAGCGAGACATTTTCATTACCCCGCATAGCGGAGCGAAGGGTTTTCAAGCGAGTAAAACCAATTATCGATATGGAGGGTGACAGACAGGTGTATATTATGACGAAGAATACCGCGTGTAGACACGATCGGTATAACGTTGGAAGTTATTAATAGTCAAGACAGACGCCGATGCGTCTCGGAGCTACATATGATACGGTAAGACAGTAGTGCCGCATTGTTTATGAATGACAAGTGCAATTTGAGACTTTGAGACCGACGAACGGACGATCAGCTTAAACATGCCACTGCCTCTTCCTCTCTCTCTCTCGCTCTGTCTCTCGTTTTTTTTCTTTTCCTTTCTTTTTTTCTTATTCCGTGTCTCTGGTCTGAGACGTGGTGTATTGCGCCACGAAGCAGCAACGAGGAAGTCGTAGTTGTGGTTGTGGTTGTGGTTGTAGTCGCTACAGTCGTAGTCGTAGTCGTAGTCGTAGTCGCGGAATCCCAACAAGACGAGAAACGTTAAGCGCGACTAACACAAGTGCATGGAGCAGCGAAGGAGAGTATCACCGCATCACCTTATTATAGTCGACGAGCGTGAACCACCACACTAGACTAGAACTATAGTTTGGTTAACTCGAGGAAAGTTTAAGTCTAAATATATAACGTAGAGAACGGCGAGACGGCAACAGGCGCGTCTGTACTTTGCGCTAGCTACTCCAGGAACGCTCGGTTCTCGCTTCATGCCTTTTTGCCCGCTGCACCTACCTCTAGCCTCCTAGCCACCGGAGTGTCCGGACTCTCTGATTCTTTCGGACTCGTATATTTCCTTCGCCTTCTTTCACTCGCTAAATAGCCAAGATCGTTGATACTTGGTTTATTTTTTATTTTTTTATTTTTTTATTTTTTTATTTTTTTATTTTTACATTTTTTTTTTTTGCATTCGAATATACGAGTCGAATTCCGTGTCCGCGTTATTGTGGCTTTTGTTTTATTGTAGGTATACTATACCTAGGTGTAAGCGCGATCGATAACAAAACGAGCCGAGCCGATGCGAGACGAGGAATTTCGTTATAGATTCGAACGGAAGGGTAATACGAAATGGTATACCCGATTTTTTTTTCTGTTTTTTTTTTTTTTGTTTTTTTTTCTATTCTTTCTTCTTTTCATTTTAGTTCGTGAGAATTTACGCCGTGAAAATAGACCGTGACAAATATATATCAAGGTTATCGATTCTTTTTATTTCAACCTACTAAAATTATCTTCAAATACCACTGCGGCGAATTTATCACAGGTATATAGCTGCCTATATGTACATATGTATATGCTAGATGGAGATGAAATTTTTGTTTTAATTTATGTCAGAAAGGTGTTTTGTACCGCCTACTCGTTCGCTATATTATATTATCATTAATATAAAAATTTACAAGAAGTAGGTACCTACGTACATATAGGTAGAGTGGTAATCGATCTGGATGAACTATGAGCGATTCATCTACTTGACCACTTCGCGGCGATACATACAACAAATTATTGCAAGTGGGCGGTAAATGGGTTTTTTTCTTTTCTTTTCTTTCTTTTTTTATCTAGCGACAATTTTTTACAGCGACAAAATACTTGACCTTTGGTATCAAATTCGAGGCCAGAAAACCCCTAAAAATAATAATAATGATAATAATAATAATAGGAATCGTGAAAAAGGAGTCAGGAAACAATGGAACGCGTAACTTGTCAGCGTTGACATTTACCTAAAGTAGGTATAGAGATGAACGCAGAGGGTGGTGAGAATCCTGCAGCAGGCATACGCATATATTATATTGTTATAAATTAAACCTTATCTCTTGTGATTTCAAATTAGTATAATAACCGAGTTGTCACGCAACTATAGCTGTTGACTTATTCAGGGTGACGAAAAACTCCCGGGTAAATTAGCTCAGAGCAAAAAAGAAAAAGAAAAAGAAAAAGAAAAAGAAAAAAGGAAGAGAAGAAGAAAAAAATGAAAATGAAAACAATATAAGTTTTACAATTATTCTTATAGACGTGAATTTATTCCCCCTCGATCGAATTATGACCGACCGAAACTTTGTTCGAATGAATTCCACGTGAGATTTATATACATTATTATCCTTACATTCTCGGTGCTCGCGGTAGTATTGAGAAAAGAGAAAAAAAAAACTCGTTTTTTTCATCTTCTTCTTTTTCCTCTTTTATATTATATAGAACTTCGACGAATACATACATATGCGTACATACATCCAAGATTTAGAAAATATATAGTAAATAAGATAGCGTGTATCGCTATACCTATGCCAGATTAATAGGAGACACGACGCAGGCTTTAAGCTATAGTTGTGTATCAATATGCTTACGGGTGAAAAAAAGACGAGATTGTAATACATTTCCTATACGTTATATCACATTGATAATACATATTCCGCTTCAGTGCTGCAGCAGGCTGTTTAATCGTAAAGTTATATTTTTTTATCTCTCGGAGGTAAACGTTTATATTTCTCCTCGAACGGCAAGGCGAGATAGCAGCGCGTAGGATAGCGTGAACTATAAGCGAAGAGCTTCCGACGATTAAGAAGCTAAGGTACTAGGTGCTTGATGGAAGTGAGGAGATGGTGCGGTGCGTATATCTCATACCTCGCCCCTCGCCCCGATTCATCATCATGTGCTTTTCCTCGGCATATAAAAAGCCTCCGCGTCGTTGATGCAGGTAGAAGAAGCTTGTATATTACGACAATCACATAAGAAGGATCGTTTGTTTTTTCTTACATCATCCAAGCCAAGCAGTTGCGTAGACTCTCGTATACTCGTATACTCCTATACTTATACATACATACGAGTATACATACGAGTACCTATACACACACCTATTACAACCGATAAAAGAAAATATTTATCAACGTTATCGCGCTAGCTGGCTTCTGGCTAGGAGAAACTGATTTCAATCTTGACAGGTATCACTCGGTTTTATACGTTTCCGCAGGTTGTTGCCATCCACGATGTCATAAGCTCTATTCACTTTTAGATTTATTTCGAAATTATTTCAGACGGGCCACATTACATTCGATATCAGCTAACCTTCGACTGTGTGACGTTCGGTTCTAAGATTTTTCGATCCAAATATGTATCACCGAGTAGTATCAATCATTTTTTTGCAATCATTTGTCTCTTGGTATATAGATTAAATAAGAAGGATAAAATTTTCTATTTTTTGTTCCTTTTCTTTTTCTTACCACGTTTGAAACGTTTTGCAAAGTGGTGAAAAAAGATTAGCGAAATTCTGTAGGAAATTGAACACAATATATGCTAAACATTTTTTTTCTTTCCATATCAAAGAACTAATTGATTGAAAAGATAAAAAAAAAACTATGTCATCTCTCGGAAAACAGTAGGTGAATGACGAGTATGAAATTTCGTTTTCATGGGGTGAGCACAGAAAGGCAGAGATCAACTTTTGCACGGTTACCTCAATTTCATACGTTGATTACCATATAGTCCGTCGTTCTCTATTTAAGGAACCTAATACAGACGCGTTGACGCTAATGATTTAATAGCCTGCGAGTTGAGGATAATATGATGGTATGGTACGTCATCAGTTAAATGAAGTGGGAACTATGAAGTTTTGTGTTTACTCGTTCCCGTAATTAACTCATTGTATAATTACGACTGTGGTAAGTTATGTTTCCTGCCACTGGTTGTTATACACCTATGTATGTATTAAATGTATAGGTATGTACGTACATACAATAACAATCTGTAATGGTAGGCAATTCAAGAAGATAAATAATAATTCATTATCAATTCGGAGTTTTCCCATTTCTCGTTTCTCTCCGCGAAGACATCTCATGTTACTTATCATGTCCTGAACTCAATACCGAGGCCATGGTAAGACTGGCGAAGATGCTAGACGCCCACTATCCTATTCTTCGTTTTTCCATACGAATTCCACCCTCTACGTCACTCGTCACTCCAAGCTCACGAAAGACATGGAAAAAGGAAGAATGAGGAAGAGTCTGAGCCAAGTTGAAATTGCATTAGTTCCGGAGGCTGTGAAATCCCGATTCTCGACAACTCGACGACGTAGTCACAGATTATTAAAGAATGATCCTTCAACCGTATAAAAATCAGTTAAAAATTCCCCAAACTTTCATTCTTCCATGCAATCATCAATATTCTTGAATTATTGATTATCCAAGTATAGTAGCATAAAGACGTAGTATTTTTCGAGGCTGCTGTCGATGATTCTTATTGCTTTATAAATTCTGCGGTAAACGAATTATCGTTCAATTCCATAAGTGCATAATAATTCATTAGGTACTTTTCTACAATAGATATATTTATATACGATATACGCAGATAGTTAATAGTGATAAGTGCTTACTATTAAAAATACAATCGCAATTATTTCTCGTACTGCCGCGCAAATTGCGAGCAGTTGTGTATTTTTACACAGTATAGGTATGATGTTGAGTTTATATTTATGTAAGCCTCGCATGTAGGATTTAAATCGAGAAGCAATGTTTTACAATTCATCTTCCTACTTTTGTGTATGTCTTCTTTTTTTTTTCAGTTTATTTCTTTCTGCTTTTTTTTTTTACTTCTTTTCCAAATACCTGCAACTGTTACTCAGCTCTATGTATTCGAGACTGGACTCGGCGGCTGCGAGGAAACACAGGCATCCCTCACCGCCAAGAGAACTCGGGACGGCGCTAAGATTAGCGACGCGACGCCCGAGGAAGTCCACAGCTCGTAGACGCGGACGTCAAGCGTCCATCGCTTGTCTTACGTTACTGACTCATCGTCGTTGGTACAGAATTCCTATACGCAACATTTCAACGCCTAGACGAAAATCTAATTAATTTCATATTTGTCGTAATAAAATTTTTTACCTTTTCACAGATATTAGAAAATGACGTATTAAACTCTAATGATTTTCGTCTGTTTTGGGCAAAAACTAGAAGAGACTATCGAGCTAAACTAGAAATCTAGAGAAACCATAAATTCTTCAATTATTCCGACAGTATAACTTCGGGATCGTATTGAGGGGACTGTCTAATACTTACTCAAATATTGGACATCGTCGGCTAAGTTTTACGATCGTAGATCTTTGAAGCGGGCTTCTGATATGAAATCTATAATTAGGGCTGATATAGATACGTCGATAATATCAATACTCCAGTCGATACTCCAAAGCATGCTCTCGCAAGTATTTTTCGATATTGCAGTCTCACGTTGATGTATAGTATATATGTGACTTATCAACACATCGATTCAAGAATTGTGTTCATATTACAAAATTCAATTGCCAAGCATATAGCTAGATTTCTAAACATCGAAAACTGCACTTCCGAGTTGAAAATGATCTTTCATTTACGTGAAACTTATTGTTATACATATAACAAGGCAAATGATTCTGACGAATGTTCGATTTAAAAATTAGTCAGTATCGCTTAAGTAGGTGAAAATATTCGTATACATACCTACGATCTACATAAGTTTAAAGTTTTTCACCTCGTTTCCATATCCGCACGTGTTTCATTAGATCATTCGCATAACCCCAGCCTCTACAGGTTCGCGTGACGCATATATATATATATATAATACATATAATCCCTGTCTGCGGGACTTTGACGTTTTAATAAAGCGCCTAAACGTGGCATAAAGATGGTAATAATTCGCGCGGTATATTGCACGTATCTAAATTTCCGAGTGTCATTTTCAAGCCTCGAGTATTTCACATTCGTTGAAAAATCCTAGGTGCAATAAGGATCAGTGAGGGGCAATTCTGTGAATACGAACCTTGCATTCGCTTCTATTACGATATTGTATAGCCGCAGGATAGAACGACTGCGAGGTATTAAATTGCTGAGAAAGTCAAACACAATTCAAGGACGCGAACTTGAACTTTCTATACCGAATTACTGAACGATGTAATTTTCTATTCGATCGGCATTACAGCCTCGCGCATTCGTTCGGTTACGGAATTGTAGTTTCGTCACTATATTTCTCCGCAATGAACGAACAACCGTAGGTACAAACAAGAACAATAACGATACTAATGTAAGACCGGGAGAGGGTAATTGAACGTCCAGGCCACAGGAATAATTGAAAAGCCAAAGCGTGTCAAGACCACGGAGTCAGTCGACCGCACACTCGATTTTACTTACCAAATACGTAATGAAAACCGGCGTTGTTTAGGTTTTAGAGAAATCGTGGGTACAGAGATCGAATTGGATAGAATTCTTGGCAAAAATTCTGACCGTCAATCCGTCATCGTTAATCGAAATTAATTAATCAGTCTTGAATGTTTGGAGTAAGGGATTGAAGAATCTTTTTTAACTAAACTGCAGATAGAAGCGCGGGGGAAAAAGAGACCTTGATAGTTTGGTATACGCCTAAAAGTACGTTCACCTTCTTTATATGGAACGAACAACCAGCACGACGTCGTTCAAAGAATGCCTAAGACATGTCAGGGCATTCTTCATCGGTCAGGAACGGTTTTAGACTCGGCCTTTCGATCAGTTGGATCGCGACGTATACCCCGATGTCGTCAGTCCATCGAAGACAAGAAGTTCTACTACTATGGTAGTACGAAGATTTTAAAACGAGTAACCAAGCAGCGCTCGGAGAGTGCCTGCAGCCTGAGATCGTTTGTAAAATAATAAACTGCAGTAACTATAACGAATACGACGCCGTCGAGTTATCAAGGCATAATATATACCCAGTATATACATAGATATTAATTCCTGTCCCGAATACGATACCACGTTTAGCTAATTCCATTATGCCCTGCGCAATGTTATAGCGATGGTAAAAGCCCGCTTAATTAAATGCCAATGCGGAAGCATGACCTATCTTAACAATTTTAGATACGTTGCCAGGTCTCTACGCCAGACGAGCACATCTCGCGATCCACATCGCCCTCCATCTCGCGATCCTAGTTCAATTTAGGTACCTGGAGCAGAGTCAAATTAGAAAAAGGTAGTCGGCTATGATTAGACGGGTCTAGATCGCTATAACGTATACTAGACCCGTGACGAAGACCTGCTGCCGCTTACCATTCGCATTTGTCGACTAGGTCGAGCTTTAAAGAGCGTTCACACCACGTCGGATCAAAGCTTGGCGCTTTCCCATTCAGTTATGACCGCGAATAGACGCGATAGTTACGCGATAAGATCATTACGTGGGCCGCATTTCATTGCCAAAATTTTATCACTAGTTATTACATTATATAAATATAATGTGTAAGTCATAGTGACGTTGTGCATAAGATGCATGAATTAAAAGTTCGATAAATTATACACGTCTGTGATTTTTGACAATTTCCATAAGTTATCCAACTTGCGAATTACGGCCTGAAATTTCATGGGGGTATATAACTGTAGGGATAGATATCAGCGGACTTTGGTATAGAATAGCGTTTCACCATAAAGAAATATATATTTCATTATCTATGGTGATAAATTATACCCGAATTCTTGGGACGTCATTCTGTATAATTTGAAAAACTATAATTGGGACCTAAACTCTCCCGCAAACTGCAGCAAAATTTTCAATTCTGATTACACCAGACCTTCCGGGTTTTATTTTTGGTAATTTCACGTCGTTTATATCCCCAAAGATCTACTCAAGTTTCTAGCCCCGAATATTTGTCCTCTTGGTCATCACGTTTGAGCGATAATGAACGAGTTACGTAACGACTGACAAACAGCTGTCAGAAAATAAATCGCGGCTTGTTCAACGCGAAGACACCCACCACTGATCTTGTAGATATATATTAAATATAATTGTTCAAAAATCCATGCCGTGAAATAAAGAAATTTTCACAAAAGACCAATGCGATTAATAATTGTATAAAGAGGGAAATAGAGACAGTGAAAAATGGTCGGTTCCGCATAGCTGGTTATATATAGGTAGCTGCATCATGTATTCAAAGGGTGGCTAAGTTATTCCGACTTTTTTCCCCCCGTCATGCTGCAGGCAAACAGAAACCAAAGCGAAAAATACAAAGATCCCGGAAATCGATGCATTAGTATGTATTGTATATAGGATGAAGCTGTAAGTGCTGAAAGAAAAGCATAAATAGCTCAAAGTTATATATCGGTAATTATCGTTAATGGCCAAGACCACACGGTGCCACGAGAGAGATCACGAGAGATCACGAGGAATCACGTCCGACGCCTCCACGTCCCGACGCCCCCGACAGCCAGACTAATTTCGCAATCGGTTGTCAAAAATAGTTTGCTTCTACGCGGCTATACATATGCCGATGAGACAGAGAGCCTAGCCTAGCCTGTTGGGTGATTCTTAGCCGACAATTTCTCGTCTTTCGTGTCACCGCATAATAGCCAAGTGGGCGTAGGTGCGATTTTTTTTATCCAATTTCGCTCCCTGTCTCTCGGGGTATCTTTTTCTCTGTCTTAAAAATGTCACTGTCCTCGTAAACCGATGATTTATCGATGCGAATATAGATAGCGAAATGCGAAGTGCAATAATAGCTAGTCGAAGAGATACTTAAGACAAAGCTCATTGCGGTTGAGCAACTAGTTTGAAGTTTATAAGATGATTTAAAATAGGATGAAATATACTCTAGGACGGACAGTTCAGCTCGCTCGCATCTAGTTCGCAAATGTATATAACAGCTAGTTTAAGTAACCGTTCACCAGCTAAATTGTATATCTCAACAAAATCTTGGGACCTTGGCATGGCCACATAGCAATTACGCGTTTATGATACCAATAACTTCGCGCGTGGCAAACCATAGATTACAGAACGCCGGAAGTCGGCGCGATCGCAGGTTGATTGAGGTTTTCGTCCCTAACTTACATTAGCCCGTACACAAACCTAGTTCGCAGCCTCGAATCGCTTCTATACAATTTACGGTGAACGCAATATCCATAATTTTCCCGGAATATATCGAACACATATTTTATACCAGCTATATAGATCCGAGTTTTATTCGCCGTCGAACTTTGCTGCAGAAATGAAGTTATACTCGAAAACAAAGAAAATGTGTAACCTGCACCTCCAGGCAATAGCGGGTAGCCAAAAAATTTTAGAAAAATCGAAATCAATTTTTGATGATTTTCTAAGCCGATGAAAAAGAACGAGTATAAGGTAGGTACAATGCATCGTCTAAAAATTCCGATTAGTATACAGTATAGCCTCAGTGAAGTTATTTTTTCTTCTTTAGATAAAAGAATAATGACACAATCTTGCATGCAGTAATAACATTTACGTACCTACCTGTGTGGATAATATAATAATAGAGTCACCAAGAGCGATAGTATAAAACAACGTGGTGGATGAATGAAAAGTTAATGCAACAACGCGGTGTATGCGTTGTAGGTCGGTGTATAGTATATATTACATATATCGTGTCTCCGCGTGTTCCCGCTAAACGCATAAGCTGAGTTCGGGTTATCAGTTTAGCCTACATTGCAGTAGCTTTAAAAATACACTCTATATACGCATAGGCAATCTATTATCTGTTAATAAAATGCCTTATCTTCCATATAATGGTGAAGTAAGAGTTACGATTAAATAATTTGCCCCCTGATCGAGGGGCTATCTATCTCGCTTCTATAAATGTATATATGTATATAACTATATAGGTACATGTATGTATTTCATATTTACTACCTTTTATTAACATATAGTAATAGAAATAAGACGTTAAAGTTACCACTACACTATAATACCTACCTGCGTCAGAGATAATAACACGTCTTTCAGTTTTCATTTTTTTTCCCAATAATGATAATAATAATGAAGAATATCGATAACATTAACCCTCGGCGAGGTTAACGTACGCTATAAGCTCGCACTACCTTCCATGCATAATCCATCTAGGTACCTATGTAGTATAGGTACCTATATTTCAATCCTTCACCGAAATACGGATATGAAATAAACCGAAATTTATTTGCACGTAATACATTGAACAGTCTTATCGATATCACGACCAGGTTTGCGGAATATATATAGATATATATATATACCGTGTTCTAATCGACAAGTTATCGGGGCTTATCGGGGTGGGGAATTGCGTCAGCGTCCTCGACTATAGTAGGATACGGAATTTTAAGCGGCGCCAACGCAACGCAACGCAACGCAACGCAACGCAGCACGAGCATCGTTCAATCGCTTATTATTATCTACTATTTTCTATTTAAATTACGAGTACATACATATAAGTACTTAGGGTATATAGCTGTACGTAAATCCCCCACCACCTCCACTCCGTACAACATATTAAAACCCCACATTTGTTTGATCAGCTGCATCTGATCTGACAATACAATCGCCGGGAGAATACACAGAGCGCCTGTATATATCTGTATAGATATATCGGAGGGATTAATTAGCCCCGCGAGACCGAGATATCGTAACAGGAAATTTTACGCTCCGATTTCAAGGGTTACTAAATAATCAATGA
The DNA here is from genome assembly GCA_963992785.1 of Tenthredo livida. Lineage (NCBI taxonomy): Eukaryota > Metazoa > Arthropoda > Insecta > Hymenoptera > Tenthredinidae > Tenthredo > Tenthredo livida. Next base: position 8,313,254 of record OZ023066.1, on the reverse strand, counting down.
AATTATTCGTTCCCGCATGGAGAATTCATTTTCCATATATGTATACGATATTGGTGAAAAACTTTTCGATTAAACAAATTATTCAAAAAATATATGATTTCATATTTTTTGTTTCCTCGTCACAATTATTATTGATGAATAAAAACGATTTCAATATCCTCTTAGTTTTCGTATTTCTGTATGAAATTCAAACCGTAGATAATTGATAATTTTCCGCGTAATACGTACTTCCGGGTAACTTTATCGCCGATATTTGCGGTAGCTGTGATCATTTTCGGTTCACTGTTGGCATTGATTGCGCAGATTATGCAAACAATTTCGTTAAAGTAAACTGAAACACGACGAGGACTTAGTAATAACTAATAATACGATTTCTAAAACTATATGGAGGAAAACGAGAAGCCAGAGTCCGATATTGACCGTCTTTTGTTTCTCACGAATTAGCAATCAATTGAAATCGCGTGGCCTCGGTTATAGTATTTAAAACACCGCGAATGACCCGCGCCAGTATATACCTTCGCGTATTATTACGTTTGGTTGTTTTCTTCGTATTATCGTTAGCAGGAAATGAGACGACCCTGTTCCTCACGGTTTGCATTATTATAGCCGGTTGCGAACTAAACAACTGCAGGTACCTAGTGTCCGAGCAAAATTTCGCTATTTCGGTCAAGGTTTACGACGATATCTTATTCTTTTTTTTTCTTCTTCTTCCAGCGCTTTACTTTTCGCAGTATAAATGATTAGTGGCTTAGCCGCTCGTCCCCGAGGACATCAAAGTCGTAATTACAGAACCACATATCATATTAGCCTGACCAAAGTGCGTCGAGTATAACAAGTGCCAAATATCTCCCACGATACATAACTGACTCAGCTACATTGAACCTTAGCTCATTAAATATTCAAAATATGATTTCTTATTCCTAATGGCAAAAATGAATGCAAGGATCTGTTTTCTCCACAAACTTATACCTATCCTTGAATCTTGAATTCGATCGAAAAATTTCATCTATAAAATATGAATCGTTAAGAAGCGATGAAGAGCCGCGATGTAGCCGTTTCTATGATGGATCGAGACAGCTGGCTCGCGCTCTGCGTGATCATCGTTGCATGGGGTGTATAGTTTTTGTTGTTACATGAAGTTTACTGTACGTGTTCAAGCAGCGTATTAGTAAAAAGAGCGCAAGAAAAATTTTCAACAATTTTAAATATCCTCTCTGGCACTATTTTCTTTGGTACAGTATCACGTACATACGTTGCGAGGGGTATTCGAACAAGAAACAAAGATTCTAAGGCACAGCTCAGTCAGTTTTCCAGCTTTTTTGTTTCAGGATTCAAACTCATGTGAATTGATACGCGCAAGAGTCTGCTGAGTTGATTTGAGAGAAACCCAACGTGCTCGTATTTGAGTTGAGTAAAAATGCAATAACATATCTAAATACATAACGACGTTACGTTATATAGTCAGAATTACGGCAAGTATAACGTTAACAAACACATTTTGCAAGCTCATGATATTGCGCGAGTTCGGAATAAGTTTCATTAGACATCAGCCCAGCTGTTTTATTATTACTATATGTTACGTTATCGCCCTGACGATTTTTTTCTTCAGCCTTATAAATCTACATACATATATAGTCGTCCTCCTTAACTCGTTGACTAAATTCATTCCCTATATAATACATACGTCGTCGATGACGTTGGCGAACGATTATGTTATATGAAATTATTACGGATCTACAAACACATGCCAAAGTCCCTCAAAGATAACGAAAAGATTTCTATACATAATTAGCTCGACTAACTGTATATTTACAGATTAAGGTATATATAGTAGCGTACGCTTATACCATTAGATGTGGGTACAACCCTTCAAATAAGGCGGCAAAGATGTAGCCAGATTGAAAACTGATGGTAATTATAGTAATTATTAGGTATTGGTTTTATTGTATTATACTAAAACACAATTAGAATACATCTGCAGTCTAACTTCTCACTACTACACATATGGCTTAGAGCCGAATTAATTAGCTGCGGTAAATCAAGAGGCTCTAATTTGCGAGATCAATCAAACTCGAAGGTTAATTAATTCGACTAATGAAATATATACTTTTTCTTCATTCAGAAATATATAGCTCATGTTATACGTGAGATAAGATATAAGACTATGCCAATTTTTATACCACATATGATGTATGCCTTTTTTTGTGGCTAGGTACGTCAGAATTTTATGAATTGGGGCTTTGACATCGTCGATTATCCCATCGGAATCTACATATACCGCAAATGAATGAAAAATAAAGTGCGGTCATGTGTCCGCGGGGAACTTCCGGATCTGACAAATCGGCGCCAGACAGAATTCTACTATACTAGTAGTCCGGTGAGACCTAGTAACTGACGCAAGCGCGAAGCCCCGACTCAGACGTCGCCACGAGGGCGCAGAAGTACAGAAATACTCCTCAATTTGGAGCGCGCATCCCGTGAGCTTGCGTCGTTATATAGGTTCTGTTACATATCTCTCCATCTCTCTTATTCTTCTGTATAGTTAACATGTATATTATCTCTATATGTATAGTTAGTCGTCGTGAGAATGTAAGATGATGAAAAATCGCCCCCGAAAGCATGACAGCGTTTTTGAATTTCGTTTCGCATTTTTTCGATTTTTTTTTTGTTTTTCTTTTTCGTTTTTTTTTGTATAGGAATAAGAAAACACCTGTATAGGACAGACCGGGACGAAATGAGGTAACCGAGGATCAAAAAATTGAATTATATTATAATTTATTTTATTGAATTGCATAGTTTTCATTTTATTGAATTCTTCTTTATTTTACTTGTCAATTTTTTAGCGTTTTATCTAATTTTGATACCCATCGCCGAAATAGGAGCAATTTCGTGCGTCAAACCCAGAATGACCCAGTTTGTAAAACGATTAAGATCCAGTGTAGATATGAAATTCGTGGAAATCAGATAACGCGTCTCTCACGAGATAAGAGAATTTCGTTGATTATACCTACTCGCCCGATATAGCGATCCGCGCGAGCTTTAATTCATCTAATTATAGTAGAAAGTCGAAACCTACCTAACTGCATCCTTATACGTTCCCTGTCATTCCGTCTTCTCAATAGCTCAACTTATAGACGTATAGATGCGAAATAAAAAATAGTCAGAAAAAAAGACTCATATGCATTGGATTAAACTGCATGTGTACGTGTATGCAACTCACGAATGCGTATATATACACTTCGATACGTACCGTATAATAGTGCGTTTCAATGGTAAGTAATTATCGAGAGAGTCTATACTACCGTCTGTCACGCATGTGCAAACCGACCCAATTACATTCTCATGCTAATGTCTGGTTGTCGTGTCCTGCGTCTTGTGCCTTACGCCTTAATACCTTACGTCTTGTACCTTGTGCCTTGTGCCTTGCGGGCGTAAACTTACGTCTGGCGTCTTTCGTTCCGCATCCATAGACGCCACCAGTAGGTATATATATATATATGTACCTATATATGTACATTCATCTATAACTATGCTTTACACAATGGGTTAGGAATTCCCGAAGCCATATTCTCGACACTTAATATAATATTACTAATCGATGCTAGCAGAGCTACTGCAAATTTATTTTTAGGATTCCATTATCTACATCGTATCATAGACATCTGTATAGTCAGCTATGCATAATTGTTACGTTAATTAGTATAATTTATACCAAATATTGTGTACAATGCATATGTGCTCTCAGCTCTATATTACACACACAATATTTATATATATATGTATAAATACACGTATGTATAAATCTATACGATAGCTTAAGGAATATCCTTGCGGCATATATATATATATATATACAGTCCGACCTCCCAATAAGAACGAAAAGCCCCCAAGGGGAAGAGGTTTTGCAAGAATTCGAGTACCCCCACCATGCGTGCGCTCTTCAGTGACTCACTCTCTCTGTCTCTCTCTCTCATTCGCACCCAAGTGCAATTCGAGCTCGGAGTGGGGGTAGTGGTCGAGCGAGAAGTTGGGGAAGCGTGCTTATTGAGAGGTCGCACTGTATATATATGTTTACACCGTTCGTTTAGTTAAGTTCAGTTTCTTGGAATAAACTCGTATTAAAGAGACCTTTGCTACTACGTTGACAAGGAAGATATCCTTGGAATACGTAAATAAATGGATGAATTTGCTATTCCGGTCCTTCTGTTACTAATTCTTAACCGGTACTATACCATATGCATAATATAACATCATCATACTCACTAGTGTCTGAGGTATAAATTGTTCCAAGATTGACGTAGCCGCGAGTGAGGAATAGGATTTTTAGTTGATATAGGTACACGGGACGAGTCTCGAGAATATAATATGCTGTAACCAAGCAATACAAGAATTGAGCCTTGGAATCTCTGTTTGTGGCCATGCCGCGTACAACTGTTGCTGCCATTACGTAACAATAAATTTTGCATCATATAGGATAGTTCCTCGGAGATTTTATTTATCGTTTCTAATTAATGGATTTAGATTTCAGAGTTTTATAGGGATTAGATTCTTCTTTTCCTTCGAAAGAAAGAAAGAGAGATAGAGAGAGAGAGAGAAAGAATAATCAACGAGATTATATAACACTGCTGCCTAATTACGGTGATAATTTTTTTTCAACTAAATAGTTACCCTCGAATATAAAATTTAATTACATTACTGATTTACTATACATACAGTCTCAATTAAATTTTGGAAAATATTATTTCCAGATTGAAACACAAAACCTATGGGTAATAGCTGTTATCCGTATCCACCTGAATAGGATATACGTGGGATTGAAACGTGTAGGTACATTGATTTACTTCGAGTATAAATATACCTATGTATGTAGTTGACTTATTCTACAACAAAACTTTTTCGTTACAGAAGCACATTTATCTGAATTTCTACGCGTATATCTAAGTGTTGACACACATGTGCCAAAGTGTGTTTATCCTCTCCCAGGTTTGCACTTTTTTTTACCACTGACATTGAAGTATTGCCTCTATAATACTTCAATGTATACACATACACATTGTGTGTGTGCGTGTGTACATTTGATACCGATATTAGCTATTCTTCACGACAGTCAAACACCCGAAATGAAACATCGAGAAATTATCTTGAAATGAATTCAACTTAACACTGTCAGAAATTGTTTGCAAGCTTTTTTCATACACGCGGATCGATCATTTTTAACCGCAAGAATTAAAGAAACTTTTTACACGAGGTGTAGAAGCTTTTATACATCTTTTATATGAAATTGTAATGTAAAACTAGTCGAAGGATAAAAATAAAAATAAAAAGTTTAATCATAAATTTAAAGCTGAATCCTTTTTTCTCTCCAAACTAAATTACGTTAGCAACGAATTTAACTACGAGCAATAGAATTGCTGGAACACATATCTGCCTCTGACATTTGAAAGCCTCAAATTTCTCGTCTCGTTTGTAACTGCAGGTTAAAATTTGTCGTTATATCGTTGAAAGCACTAGTAGCTGGTGACAGAAGAAGATGGCATTAAAGGTAGGTATGTATGTGTGTATGTACGTATGTATGTATTTGTACGGTACCTAACGTGAGATGAAGTCGTTGGCCGTTTGCCTGCAATTTTCATCCATTGTGCGAATCTATTGATATCGCAATGCGAAAATATAGACTTCATCTCGTACATAAGATTCGAGAAAGAGATGAAGATATAGGAGAGATGAAGGCGGAGGTGGAGGTGGAGGTGGAGGAATAAGATGACTAAAACATAAATAAACAATAATGTAAGCGCCAGTGCTTGCGGGCTGCTCATCCTGTCATTGGCCAGAATAGAATGCTGGAAGCTCTGAGAGTGAGCATGGGTCGGCTAGAGGGGAATGAAAAGGGTTGTGGTGCACCTGTTCTCACTATTTTATGCCATCGGTTGCCGTCACAGCTTCACGAGCCACGTACGGCTGTCTGTGCATAGTTTCATGGTCTTTCGGACATTTGTGTCTTCAGGTTATCCTCAAAGTTCACGATTTATTAATTGCCGAAAATTTTCTGATTTCGTAATATTATTTAAACTCACGATTTTTTGGGGATTTCTTGCGGGTCTACGATCTGCTGTATCTGTACAAAGCTCTATCCGGCATATTCAATATATTCATGCAATAGCACAATGCGAGAAGTTTGGTTTTATGGAAATGAGAAAAAATAAAAAAAATGAAAAGAAAAACGAATAGAAGATAAATGAATAAAACGAATGTAATAATACACAAAAATGTTTATCGCGGTTGCTGTTTGTCTGAAACAACAAAGTTGTCCAAGGCTTAACGCTCAGCTGATAATTTGCAATTATACGTCAAAGAGTAATTATATAGTACGTCTGTATAGAAACATTTAGAGTGAAAAAGAAATCGTTCAATTTGTATACATATCTACCCGCGCAAGATCAGCATTTGGAATATATATTGCGCGCAGATAAAGCGAGATGAATTTGTGTAGGCTGTTTTGCAAGATGAACACTTTGATCTCAGCTGTCTCTCGATCGAGTGTCGATAGTTCAAATTAAATACGAATGAATAAAAACAAAAATAAAAAGATAATACAAAACTTGAATTAATCAATGATTAGGAATGATATTTTTACGCAACTATAAATATATATTTTTATACAAAACGAAGAAAAAGGCTTGTATATACAGTTCACACAGTACACATTTAATTAATTGCAATTAAGTACTAATCAACATTAATGAAATTCCAAGAACGTCTTTACATCCTCGCGTGTAATCGGTCTATTCTATAATTTTCATTATATATCTATCTATATCTGAAACTATAGAACTATAATTTCAGAATAGTCAATGTATATGTATGTATTCGCTTTACCATTTATTATCAAAATCAGCAAAATAGTTGAAGAAAAATTATACTACGCGCGATATATGAAATCCTTGAAATCAAATGAGTGCTACAACTGCAGTATTAATACTACTTGTGTCAAAAAATAGTGTAAAAATTTAATCGCATTCAACAACTATATAAGTACCTACATATGACCGATAACCAATCGAGTTAATTATAGTGAAAAATAACGCAGAAATATAAGCTAAAAATAAGCCATTTTTCACTTCTGGTTAACGAGAAAAATTACCAACTAATATGACCCAGTAATGAAGACCATAATAAAACGACGATATCTCATTTAGTGAATATCAATATTCGCACTTTGATAACAATTTTCCGATTAATTTCTCAACGATATTTTCGCATTCTTAATTCCTGATGCAGATTTCCGAAATCTGTACCCAAAAATGATAATTATAATAATTTTTCCCACATATTTATGACGATTAAACATTCTTCAAGAAAAATATTCTACCTACGAATTAATCAAATTATATAAGTCCGATAAATTATAGCCACGAAACTATACCCAATTGAAAATCAAACTAAATGCATCGTAAACGCTAATTAGTTGTTCACTTAGCGTTAATTAATCTATAATAAAGGCTGCTAAAGATCCTTTGTGTAGCCACGAATGATTAAATTTGCAGATTCTTTCTTCCGATTACGTTACGCGATTGAACGCAAAATTCGATTCGGAGTAGGTACATATATTTTAGGTAACGTAGGTATAGGTAGTTATAGTACTTTATCTGTACTTTGTGTATTTTCAGGGTCGATATCGTCGATATCAAAGCTGTTCAAAGCAAGTACTGTGCATTTACTATTTTCTCATAGTCAGTATTATGATAAGGCAAACATGATAGCGAGGAGGAGGTTGTTGTTGTTCGTAGAAACGTAAAATATGTGCGAATCGTTACAAACGCTTCGGATTTCCTTTTACCATTCTAAGCAAAATACCACCAACGAAGCGCGATGGTATAGTATAATAATGTGTATGTGAAAAATATAGGCGATAATAAAAGAGAAGAAACGAGAAAAGAAGAGAAGAGATGTGAAAAAGCTACGCACGTGTTTCTACAGGTGTAATATTCACTTCCGGCGGAAACGCTGGCTACCTAGATGAGAAGATATAAATATGCGACTTTTCTCATCTCGCGTTCGTATACGTATGTATATGTATACCTAGGCATACCACGTGAGTTGTGACGTTCTAAGATTATATTCGCACATAAATAAATATAAAATACGGAATGAAATACTTCCCGAGATTGAAACGAAACGAAAAAAGAATCGACTAATTTCCAACACATTCGCTTTTAAATTCCTTTAAAATCCATTAAACGTGTAAGTTGTTTGAAACACGAGACAAACTCGGCGCATAGTTGAGGGTTTAGCAGACGCCGCGTAGACGGTGTCCTACATTTGCAAAAATTCAAAATGGCGGGCCGGAGTCGCCACCTTTGAACGGTCCTACATACATATTTTATGTAATATGTATATTAATTGAAATGCGGTGGAGCTACTCAATATCCGTAACGTAAGGTGCGGTGTGTTTGCGCTGAAGGGAAATCGTTGCAAGAAAAAAAAAAAAAAAAAAAAAAAAAAAAAAGGCAATCATTACCGAACCCTCAACGCGAAGTATGCGACGATCTTCTGTAACCGCACACAGCCATATCCATGTACATACTTATTTCACGTCCTGTCTCGGATCAGCGAGTAAGGCATGCCGAGAACACGCGTGATAAATTCGTCGGTAAAATAAAAGGCGCCTCGAATATAATGGATCGATCGATTAGTCTTAAAAAATGTTGTAATGAAATAATATTGGTGGTAAATAAAAAGTAACAAGAGAACAGAAAGAATAGAAGATCGTAATTGATTGACAGCATTTGTCTAATTGTTTATCGGCTGTCACATTCGAACGGAAAATGACAGTTGGCGAAAAAAGAAGGAGTCCGTGCGCTAGGTTGTGTGGACCCCGTGCGGCGTGCCAGAGCCCGCGCTACACCACACCACGTGCCTGAACGCGGAATAACGTCCTCGACGGTAAATTATAGGAGCGATAACTTTCGAAGTTTAATTTGGGATGAGATTTTGATCGGCATTAAATATACGATATTTCTAACTCACCGATTTCGTGATCCATTGCCGGTACGGCTACGTATACACAGGTTGTACGCGCCAGGCCGACCTCGAACAGGAACGTTGTTTACGACGGTCAAATAGAGCTGTCAGAGAAGAAATTCGCGTGAGAATATTCCCTCGAATAACTTAGAACGGTCTCTGGCTGAGGTTAGGAAACTAATCACTTTGTCAAGGCTCGGTAAATGGCGTTAAATAACAGCGAATGTCCGGGCTGTTTAAGGCCTTTCAAATTTCTGTCAAAGACACGCGTTCGGCCATGCCTGCGGTGCGAAACGTAAAATTACGTCGGACGCTAACAGATAGGATAGAAACTTACAGGCAATTGCCGTTTACGGACCCACGCCCGATCGACCGAAAATATTTTCACTGATTTTAACAAAATTATTATGATTCTGACACATAAACACTGAATATTGAGCCTGGCGTTTTCACTAGCGTCAGTCAGATTGACAGTCGGCGATAGTGACTGACAGGTGCGCTTGTGTATGCGCGTCGCACCGCGCGAATCGAAAGACCGACTGCTGCCACCACCTAACGGTAGGACGCGGCATCACGAGTGGCAAAGTATATTTTGCTATTGGGATTCCCCCGTATGTCGTAGGTTATGCTAGGTATCACGACTTCGGAATTTCGTGGGAAAGATTTGCGATCAATGATCATTAACAAAGTTAAAAAAACGTAAAAACTAAGATATCGCACTTCTTACTAAGTAATATTACATCGAGATGTTACGATATCAAGCGACCTTTATGAAAACACTTTTTTTATTTATTTCAGTTTTCGACAGAATACGGATTATCAATTAGACAACCAATTTAAATTCGGCGAACCCGATTATTCGTCCGCGATTATTGTTACGAAACGTAATAATTTTTCTCGACATCGTTAAAAAAAATTTTTAAAACCTTTGTTCGAAAGAACAGATACATCGACGAATAATAACGACAACAGTTTAGCTATGTAACGAATCCACGTAAACACGAAATATCGCCGTTTAAGTTATTCGAAATTATTGAAAAATTCTTATTTTTAGAATTCGCACAACTTGATACACGTGTCTGTAACAAGCTCTGCGTCAACAAGTGCGATATACGTATATAAATGCACCTCAATGTCATTTTATAAAATTATTGCACAGATTGAAGAATACATAACGCTCTTTTCTTTTCTTAAAGAAAAAAAAAAACATTTCATTAGATGATCTATGAACATGCAAATATATGGACAAATTCTTACCTCTTAAAAACTTTCGGGAGACATCAATACACTGTTTTCTAGCTGTGTTCGACTCCTTCATATGTTTTTTTGTCGAGAGAAAGATGGCATAACGTACTATGTCGTTCTTTTAGTTAAATCTTCATACACCCATGAACGTAAAATACAAATAGTACAAATAACACAAACTGTAATTCTACCATTGAAGGAAAAATATTTTAATTATGGCCAATATCAGGAAAATTATTATCAAACAACCCAAAGAAATCCTTGGTGGCATTCTGCCGACATCTTCAAAGTCTTCTCTTCTCATCTTGTCACTGTTTAAATTCTGTTACAATTAATGATTTCGAATATAATCTTCTGACAAAGTTAGGCCGATTTCAGATTTAGAGACTGAGTCACGTTTGTTATTTTATCAGAACTCCATAGATTCGAAAATGAAATTAGGCCGCTGAGGTTTTGCTATAGACTGAACTGCTGATCTGGTATCATGATGTATTCATGTTTGTCGACCGTTAGCTTCCAGTAATTAACCAATGAGCACGTTGCTGTTTCTGAACTTTGAAAAAAAAAAACACTACAATTCGATTGGCGAATAGAGACAACGGAATACCGCGCGATAAACATGTACGGAATGTAAATATAAGAAACTGAATACATAAAATCAACAAACCGACGAAGAGAAAATCTCGATCTTTTTTTTTTATTTTTTTCCTACTTAGGTATAATGTTTCGGTTACACAAACATTTCGAAAGTCATTCGATCCGCAAATCGTGACTTGCGTATTGCTTTGTCACGCACTTTTATGTTATGACAGTACAATGGCTACCTCTCTCTATATGGTCAACCTGAAAGTATTCTACATGGACCGAAGATAGCCAATCAAGTGACCAGAAGAAGAAAAACTCGGAAGTCAAGGTCAATTTCTCAAAGGAGGAATCGTACGTTTTAATTCGATGGATAATTTCGGTTTTCCAAATATTTGAAAATCAAATCAGCCTGAAATGAACCGGCAATGTGCTGATTCCCGAAATTAAAACTAAAACTAGCGAATGCTGTACTGAAATAAATCTTTTTCCTCAACTGTGCATAAAATTTATTGCAAGAAGAAAAAGAAATATGCATATATCTATAGTATATATATTTGATACGTAGTAGAATGATTCTCTTCTAGGTAATATTTATTTTTATTATTTCATTCCCTGGACATACTATAAAATAAGCATAATTGATATCACGAAATTCGAACGGTCATTAATAACTGTCTTCCTTGGGCGATGGAGAGAATTTTTCTTTAAGAATTCCAGCCTTGAATTGGCGTTCCCTCTCATCTATCATCATATCTGTACGCATCTTTTGCTTGTGGCGTGTTGCGCATTCCTGAAGATCTTCAAAGAATAGAGAACACTTTTGGTAACCGCGTGGTATTCCGTAAGCTTCCATGCATTCAACAAAATTCATTTCAAAATCAGCACATCTCTTTTGTTGCTGGAAATTTATAAGACATCCTCCGAGGTCCATAAGCGGTGTTAGAAATACAGGAGTGGTATCCATTATTGCTCTGAAATTTACGTACATTTATTATAGGCTAAAGTCGTCTGCTAAGCAATCGGATTAGATAAAACAGCCAGAATTTAATTAAAGATAAAAAAAAACAATTGAAGATCCTTTTAATTATCGCTCTTTTATTCTAAAGAATTTTAGCCAAAGGTAATTAATTAATTATTATTATCATTGTTATTATCATTATTCATTATTATTAGAGCGGTGAGAGGATTCAAACAGCGTTTTTTCAATTCATTATCAGAGTTCAAATAATTACTTTATGCTGATAGAAAGCAGCGTGTCTTATTGCGTGTGAAGAAGTGCTTATGATCGAAGTAAAAATGATAATCATGTGATATAATTAATCTTGTCAAAATAGCGTAACAGACATGACGAGTGTGACTGTCAATACGTTAATTACATTAGAAGTATCAAATTTGCTAGTGTGTCATTTTTAAGGAGTAATTTATTACGCGTAAATATTTGCAAAAATTGAAATAAAGATTCATTGAAATATCTGTTATGAAATTTGCGAAGTTGATCAAAGATTTGAATGGAAAAAGGGTTGTTAACCATATTTTGTTAACATAACGAAGGCTAACATAACCTCGACAAATTATTCAAACTTACGCAACGAGTTATATAACCGTTATTTGCGTAAGGAGAATTTCGAAATTATGAAACCTAAATAGTATTGTTATGTAGGAATCTATACGTTGTCACGCTAGAAGCTGGGAATTTCTTAACTCATTTTAAATTGTAATCAAAACTCACCCTTGTCTTATTACTTCCTACCGAAATAGCAACTTTCTAGCGACACTGAACTCCACTAACTTCACCTAGTGGTAAAGACAAGAACCTCGTATCGAGCGGTAAAAGTTGAATGAATAGAACCAAATCATTGTCTAATTTGCCTAGGCGATGATAAGTTCAATTTACAGGGAAATGAACGTTCAACGAAATCGATGCATTGATAAAAATATTTTATTCACAATAAAAAGCCGGCTATCTCTTCTCGCATTTGGTCTAAAGACAATCTCTGCCTTACTGAGTTTTGTAAAAATTCAGGAACATCGTGTCGTTCATCAAGATCTTTGAAAATTAATCTACACCCATAGCATAGGTATATCTGAATATCTTTCAGAGATATTTCAGAGTTTTCTTTGCTCTTACCACAGCTACAGTTACCACAATTATCAGAATCGCTTGTACCAACGTTTCTAGCAGCCTCAACAAACCCAGGAAATGTTTTCAGGTCAAATGCGTCTTTCCCGATTATGCCTTTCGGACCTTCCGCAGATATTAATCTAGAGAATTCTGTAGCTTGCAAAGAAGAAGTGTCTGTATACACTGTGTCTAACGGAGCGCTGCACAGCGCACAAGTTTCAATCAAATTATTAGATTGCTGATTCCCCGAGCTAAGTTTCTCGCCAGTTCTAAAAACTGCCGAAACAGTACCTGAAAATTCTGAATTTAAATCGGTAACAAATTTTTCAGTCAGTTTTTGTATACTGACATAAGTATCTTTCTTAGTAGTCAAACCAGGACTTTGAACGGTCTTAATTTTATGAAAATTTAAATAGTAGGCAAGCTCCTTTCTGGTAAAGTCTCGCATCGGTCTGAGTATCCTAATATCTGGATCTCTAGAATCAACGAAACCAACATCTAATGGAAGATGGGCTCCTCGACCGAGAGCAATATTGCTAAGAATTTTAATGGCCAAATCAGTTGCGCCGTCAGCTGTAAAGATTTTACAACATCTAAGAAACTTTGCGACAGATATGAGCAGTTTTTGCCGTAATTTGTGCAGCATTTCTTCTTTCGACGTGTAACTTGATATGCCATTGAATAATAGTTCCAAATCAGATTCCTCTTTGATGAGCTCAGGCCTTTCATCCAAAGGGTAAATCCTCGGTTCTGAATTATGCAGAGACTCATTCAACGATACAACATAGCCAGAAAATCCCAGGGTAGAAACTTGCTCCTGAATATCTGACATCGTTCTACTTCGCTGTTCTGGAGTCTGGCCTGTTACTGCGCCCTCTGTAATTAATAATAATAATAATAAACCAATTTCTATCATCATTCTTCATACATATTGGACGAATTATAAAACAAGAAGAATAAAGATGTTTCAAACTCTGGTCATTCATGCTCAATTCTATACTTGAATATATTTTCTATTACCATCTATGTACAGTATCGTTGTCTTGTACATCAACCTTTTATGAACAGCTTCGCCCATGCCTGCCTTTATCAAGTGCAAAAGTACGGTGGATCCAGCCTTTCCTGAATGACCAATTAGTATTGAATCTGTCGGTCGAACTAGCTTAGACTTTCCTACTGTAGCTCTGAACTTATGCGTTGCCGCAGCCAAGAAGCACGTTCTACAGTATAAGTCCTTAACTCTGAGTACCACCTCTGCATTATTATCGTTACATTTTTTACACTTGGCTCCATCGCTGAAAGAATTTCAGAGAAAATATCAATGCAGGATATTTTTCGAAAGTGAATATCGAACTTTTCTAAGTACTAATTCAATGTAAGCGAATATTTAGAGGTTAGAAAGTGCGAAACTTAGTCTACGTTCTAAGATTCAGATGAATGAAGAGGCGAAGTATGAAACGAATTTATTTCCAATTATATAAGAATTGACGCATTAGTTTATTCCGTACAGCTTTCACAAAAGTAATTGACAGTGACACGTGCTACTGAATCAAATACAGCTGTTACTCACATTTGCGCGACCTCGTCTGGTTGCATAAATTCATCGTCTGTCTCGAATTCGGGATCGTTGACGCTGCACATGATCCGATTTTCAAGTTGTGTCCAAGATTTCTAACAGAATATTAAGCAATAAAAATAATGATACAATGTCGAGTAAGGTTATGTTCGTTCACGGTCTGTCATAATCATATATGAATGGCGATTGGCGGATGAGGAGATGAGCATAAGCTATCTAAGCGCTCCATGAACCTGGTGTTAGGCGCGAGAACTAGTTCAAATTGTTAATTTGAAATACATATTTGCGTCGACATTATTTGATCATAAGGAAACAACGATAATGTCTTACTTATTATATTATTACACTTATTGTCGTAAGGATATAAGAGATAAGAGATACTTGGTAATCGTAAATGGCAGTAATATTGCGCGCTGCGATAAATATCTTCGTCATTTTGTGTACGAATGATGAATTTATTATACCCCTCGTATACTTAATGCGATTAGGTAACTCGACGATTGAAGTCATACAGAAAGAAAATGCTTCGTAGTTTGAGATTTACAATCGTATCTAGGGGTCAGATGCTACCTATTTTTTTTGTTGTTTTTTTTTTGTTTTGAGTAAACAAACTTGAGTCCGATTTAAACTCACAAGCTCAATATAACATTTGCGATAATTAATGATACATGCATTACTGAAAATTGATTGTTTACTGACCTATATAAGATAATTTAAACTCCCGGACAGCAGCTTCTATATATTTTCACAGATGAAGGTGGTAGGAGATTTTTGAAATGCAAGAAAGAAGTTATATATATTTTTTTTTTTTTTTTTTTTTGAGATTTTTCGATATATTTATTTGTATGGACAATTTGGAGCATAGTGCACAATATATTTAATATATAGTAGTCTGGGGGAGGGGGGGTCAGAGTACATTCTGGAGTCTGAACACAATATCTTACAATTTAACGACAAGATGCCTGCGAATCTGTATTTGCTTCATTTGCGTCTGTACGTTACACGTTACTTGTATATACGTGATATATATAATATATAAAGCGCAACGAGTCACTGTTTATTATTCCCAAAAATGTTTATTCAGTATTAGGTAGAATATTCTACGTTGTCTCAGTCCACCTTGTTTCATATTTTTCCGTTCAATTATTCCGCGTTTGTTGGTATATACTTTTTTTTTTTTCATTTTCATTTTCATTTTCATTTTCATTTTCATTTTTATTTTCATTTCCATTTTTCTTTTTCATTTTATTGTTTAATTTATTATGCAACATTGGGGCAAATATGTATTACTTATGAATGTATATTTTTTGGCTAGAGATTGTCTCCATTTGGCGGTGACACGTTCACGCAGAGATTAAGCAACAACGCAAGGCCGAAGTTCCCTCGTCTTTATCTCCGTGGTGTTCCACCAATCGAGGCAGTCCCTCAACTCGTAGTAGCGTTTAACAATCTATATTAAATTTATTTAAAAGCAAATACATGGTACAGCCTATACAATTAATACATTTCTTTACCATTACAACAGCGGCGTGTACAGGGTAGGGTTCAGGTACTTAGGCTATCTGTATATTTTCATAAAAATTTCCATTCCAATTATCATCAACCTTTCATTCTTTTCAATTATGTATTTTAGTTATTTTATTCTCTTTTTTTTTCTTGTATTTCTCTTTTATAAAAATCACAGCACAGCACCAGCATTTATTTTAAAGCCTACCCTTTCGCCGCTGGGCGCCCCACTAAAACTGAGGCGTCCTTTTCCCCGTATAATCAATTTCTCTGCAAAGCGAATGTATTTCGTTAAAAAAATCTTTTATTTTTTTGTTTTTTTTTTCAGTTTTTTTTTTATTTTATTTTTTTTTTACTTTTTATTTTTTGATTTGGAATTTGCAACACTATGCGGTCCAATCGTATTCTTTTACTGTTGTCTATCCACGCGGGTACAACGTGTACATGTTTTTTTTTCTCATAATAATATAATAATAATAATAATAATAATTAATAATTAATAATGATCGTTATAATAATAATAATCATGCTGATGATGACAATGACGATAAAATTGTTCATAATCACAATAATAATAATAATAATAGTTGTAGTAATAATAATAATGATAATAATAATAATAATAATAATAATAAAATAATAATAATAATTACTGAACTAATATTATGTAGTTATTTATTTATATGTATCTTGTATATATTCATACGTAACACGTTGTTTTTTGTTTTACATTTTTTTCTCTCGACACTCAAAATTTTCCTTCCTGCACATCTCATATTATATAATATCTACGATCGCGCAAAAATCTACCTACCATTATTATTTTAGTAAACAAATAGCGTTCTAGTTTCGATTTACATACTTAGCGTCTCTCATTTAGAATCATGATTTTTCATACCTTACAGGGTAGTCTCGTAATATTTATCGTGTTCAATAATAATTAATATAATTAAATTGTCTAAGAGATAGTTTAGCAAGTTATGCAATTTTTTTTCTACAAAAATCGAAGTCTGCAATATTCTTTACAATAAAATACATTGATCCGGGTAGCGGGTTTATTTTCATTATTATTTATTAAAAATTTCACTTTTTGTCAACTTGCGGCCGCCTCCGTACCGACAACAACCACTCACACTAGTTACGAATTGAAACAACGTAATTTCATTCGTTGTACAAGTGCGTTGCTTCGACCGAAAGGGATTACATCCGCAAGCTTCAGTCTAGCGGGACTTGCAAAATTTGCGTTCTGCGCTTTTGCAAGATCTTTGTTTCTATTTACTTTTGTTTTCGTACTTGTTTATGTCCTCACTTATACATCTACGTATTACTATACACTACAGGGGTTGGAGAGGGAATATGGGGGGGTGGGGTAAGGGGAGGGGTTGTTGCATCATTTAATACACTATATACATCAAGGAGGAATTAGTTAGCAATTTCATACACCGACAAAACCTCAATCCTTATACGCCTACGTTATTACAGAATTTCTACATTAGCATACTTGATTCATATAGAATTTTATTTACCGATAGAAAACAAAAACAAAACAGGAGAAAAAAAAGAAAAAGAAATATACAAAAAGAAGACAGATACTTGGCTCGCGCGACATACATCCCTAAATAAAAACAGCCAACGTTTAAGCTACGTGATTTATATCCTCTAGAATTAGAATCAGATAAAAACTATATAAAAAAAAAAAAAAAAAAAACCTCTATCAATAATAATTTCAAAATTCTTTTCTTGTTTTCTTATTTTTTATTTTCATTTCGTCGGCCGTTTAGGTACATTGCGACCGCAGGGAGCTCTGGAATTGTCTATGGTCCCGTCTGGCGTCCCTGTAGCCTCGAAAACGCATTTTCGACTCTAACTCTAACTCTCACTCTCTCTCTTTTTTTCTCTTTTTTCTCTTTTTTTCTATCACACACACACACACACACACACACACACACACACTCTTATCCCCCGAATTCGAGTTCCTCTCTGTTATACCCGCAACCCACGTAATCCAATTCACTTTATTCTCTGTTCTTTGATTCCTTCGAAAGTTACAACTTTTGCAGGTCTATATCTGCGAGCTGTGTACAGGGGTACACCGATATACATATACATATATACAGCTTTTCCCCCTTCTTTATTTTATTTTTTCGTTCTTTCGTCCCTGATCTCACCCGTTCAACTCGGACATGCAAGTTATAAAATACAATTGCAGTACGAATTCACGTGGTGGAATAACGCGAGTAAATTAACTACACTTTCGGCTCAGTGTCAACGACCCGAAAATATATCTGTGAAAATTATCGCGAATCTTGAATCCTGCATTTGAATACAATACGTCTAGATATAGTACAACGCCACGATCGAGGTCAATTATTGATATAATTTCTACGTCGCGAGCTAAGTCCACTCTATCGTAGGCATTGAATTGTTTATTTCTACGTCATCGACACGAGTTTACCGTCGTGATAACAAGTCATACGTCTCCTCCTCAGTTACTTCACCACTAGTCATCCGTCAAACTCTCTGTCTCACACTCTCTGTACATCATTTATTTTCTATTTGGGTTCGAAGACTCAACAAAGAATTCTTACAATAACAGCCTGGTTGCATGCAGCCTTTCGTTCTGCCCTCTATAAGTGTGTATATTAATAAATAAATGCATTCGTTTCCCGAGTATAATCACTATATTTATCTACGCTTCGACATAAGTCTCTCCAAAATAGGGATATAAAAAAAAAAAAAAAAAAGAAATCAAAAGAAACATTACAAAAAAAAAAATTGCAGTCAAAATAATTTGGTAAAGAACGCAAACACCGAAACTTTCCAAAAATCCATTAGAATCCATAAGAAATCCACTAGATATCTCCTGCGTAGCTGGATCTCTTAGGGTCTCGCACCGTTGATGCCACTTCCCGAATGTGCGTGGTGATTTTGAGCCGTGCTACCTGCCGAATTGGCGGGCGCGGGGGCCGCGGGTCACTTAGGCGGGAAGGAGGAAATCGGCGAGATCACCGAAGCGGCTACGGCCGCGGCCTGCTGGGTCGCTAGCACTGCCGCTGCAACACACACAGCAGTCGATTACCATGCAAGTCCATAGTCCTTCGTTAAGACCTTATTGCAAGAGGGTTATACGCGTTTAATTTAACGATCGCGTAACTGCCACTGTACCTTATTCACTATGTCCAACGAGTAGTCTTTTGTCTATTATCTTTTTACGAATACGTATAACGCGAACAATTATTTAACTCTTAATTTTTTTTCTTCTTCTTCTTCTTCTTCACCTACTACGTATGTATACGTATCTGAGTTATACGAAGATTTTTTAAAAGATTTACGTAAACTCTCGGTATCATGAATGTAGTTTGATTATACATTAAACGGCTGCAGGCAGTGTTGGTTAAATGAAATTTTTTACCAAAGGCAAAGCAGTTACGAGATCGTCTTGTTCGATGATGATATAATGTGTATGTACTTCAAGACAAAGATGAATGAGTGTAAGAGAAAAAAAATAAAGGAAATAAAAGAAATTTGCATCTCTATGAGTTTGTACACAATACTCCGTAGAGCAGGTCCCGATTTGTGTAGATGAGAAAAAGAATGGTCTCTTTTTGTTTTTTGTTTTTTTTTTTATTATTATTTCTTTCTTCTTTGTCACGGCTATAAAAGTTTAGATCCGTTTAAAAGTTTTCAACAGCTTTCAACGTCCGTATATTACGAAACTTTCCAAAGAAATTGAACAGACATTTTGAATGAAACCCTCTTCAGAAGCAACTTACTTAATAAGGCCTCAGCTGCAAGACTATACGACTAGTTAGCCTCTCCACGATCCCGCCTACGTGGCTACGTCACTTTGTGGCATAATAATTACACGGTGCTTCGGTGCTCATTATATAAATAACGAATAACATAAAATGCACAATTAACAGTCTAGCGTTCGTATGAATACAACACGAGAGAACGCCCACGCAGAGAAAAGGCTGTTTAATCGCAATATTAGCTTCTATGTTTATTACAATACGATATAAAAGTAGTCGACAACGGTACTCGACCCGGAAACTTAGTATACGAATATGTTCAAAGAAAGTCATTGTACTCTGGGCAAGTAATTAATTGATTAGATAAAAATTCTTAATTCTTCTCCGAACCCATTATCTAACTTAAGTCACGCTGTTATTAGAACTTAGAGCACGTGCGCGCATATCCGTTAAGCTGGTATTACACTGAAGGAATTGACGCCTCTTTGTACGTGCATAGAATGATAGTTTATGTATTAATCGTGAAGTCTGAATCGGTGGCGTCTTTTTCTCCAGTATATTATCAGCCCGGAACGTTTTTTCTTTTTTTTTTTTCATCTTTTTTTCTTTTTTTTTCGTATATATATGTCGAAGTAGGCATCGTTTGTTGCTTTAATTTAGTTATCCATAACCATAAGAAGCCCGAAGGCCTGGCCTGAATGGTAAATGGTAAATGACGTAATATTTCGTCAAGTTATTTCTAGCATCGAAGAAAAACATGTAGAAATTACGAAACAGTTTATCAAGTGGCAACGCAATCGCGCCTAATAAGAATTATCATTTACTTAGAATAAGTTTTTCCTCTATTCTCTGGACCTAATAAATCCTTCATCTTCTCTACGTCGATCAAAATTACAATTTATACAATTCACTAAGCACAACGGATATGTGAAGGAAAAAGCAGTTATTTAAATAAGCATTTTCTCGGCTTGAGGTAACGATTCGATTTTATTTTATAGTCGACTTATACCTCAGCCCGAACTCGAGGAGGTTCACTGAGTACGTCGTCTGTGATTTGGCGTCCCCTAATTAATGAATGTGGGAATCCTGGCAGTGCTTGCTCTATAGTATAAGATACACTTGGTCAATATTAATTCTCGTCTATTCTCTTCAAAACTCTCTACTCTTTACTCGTTACTTTTTATATTATCTTTGCTACAGAGTGTAGCTCGATTTTCTAGCTACAACGCGAGAGAGGTTTCTATACAGATTAAATTGTACGAAGAATTGTTACTGTAACGCTGCTGTACTGAATTATTTATTATTATTATTATTTTATTTCATTTTTTCTCTGTTACATTAAGATTCATATCTCGACTCGTTCCGAAAGCCTGCATGGAAGACTGCTACCGGGTCTAAATAAAGGGCGGTTAAATCTTGCGCCTATTATTCCAACAAAAAAATTAACTACTATACTTTTTGGGTTTAGGATTAATTTTCATTTCGAGTTGTGTATGAGTAACGGGGTTCTCTGAAAAAAGCACGATAAATAATTATCACAGTCTGAACTAGCCTAAGCCTACGTCTAAAATACAACTTATACCCTAACGAAGTGTAATTCAAAATACCACTCGATTACCTATTTGCGATCGACATCGTACAAGCGAATTAAATACGTTTGAATTTATGCATTTCCATTTAACTAATTTACAATTCAAATATTTACATAAAAGCTTCGGTCAAATTTTGGGTCTCGTTTAACGCTATGCAACGTTGAACATTTCGTTTCATTTTCATTTTCATTTTCATTTTCATTTTCATTTTCTTCTTCTTTTTCTTTTTCTTTCTCGTTCAATAATCAATCCCAATGTCTCGATCAATTTCCGTTCGTGCAATCTGCACGAATTTCTATCTTTCTTTCTTTATCTATCTTTTTCCCCTTTTTCTATCGTTCTCTCACATTTTCTCTCTATAACTCTCGCTTTCATTCTCACGCATGCATACCAAGGAACTGATACAACGTTTCTTTAACATTTTTGAATTCGTTGACACGCACCAATATGGTGCACTACGGTATTCTGTGCTTGAGCTGATAACGTTTCAGTTACCTTGCTTCGTCAAGTTTGCTACTAGTATTAAAATTATCATTATCATCTGTTCGCGCTTTCTTTTTGTTCATTTATTTATTTGTATTTCTTTCTTTCCTTTTCTTTTTGTGTTAATCAAACGATAAATAAATAAAATATTTAAAAAAAAAAAAGAAAAATAAAAGAAAAAAATCGCGCGACAAAAGCGCGCTCGACGCTACGCACGCGACTGCTTAGTTAAATCAGCAAAGAGGGAACACATCGCGTAGCGTCGAACATCCCGTAAATTTAAATATTACATTTATATCTGTCTGGTTAAAGAGTGAGGCTGTCTCCGACGATTCCTATAATGGCGTTGACAAAACAAGCTAGGCAATGACACGCGCTAGGGTAGGGGTGCGCCAGCATTTACCGCACTCATCGATAGTCATCAGTTAATTAATACATCTATTACATGTATGTAATTGTGCCATCGTGATCCGGTGAGCAGGAAAAATTCGCGAAACGTACAATAAACTAAATAATATATACATTTAAATCGCGAAGTAATGATCAAGACTGATCTGGACCACCCTTGGAAAAGAAATGGCCACGATTCCTGCCTGCAAATTTAGCTCGTTTCATTTATTTTTTACCGAGTGTGCGCCTTGGATCGCCGGGAGCCTTACTGTCAGGGTCTGACAAGAGGCTTACCTCCGTAGGGTGCTGAGTACTGTCCCGTAAGAAGGGGATATCCTAGTCCTACATGTGTATGATGATGAGTATGAACGTGTCTCTGGGGTGGCGGCGATCTGTTATCCTTTCCAGAGTTTCCGCCGCCCGTATCTCCGGATCCTTGTTGTTGATTACCGCCTTGATTTTGTTGTTTGCTTCCCTGTTGTTGTCCTTGATTTTGAGGTGGTCCAGGTCCAGCAACAGAGGTCGGAGGCCCACTGGGGGGTCTCGAGGGTGTTGGACCCGTCGAAGAGGGGCTAGCAGATGCCGCGGAGGTTTTTGGGGTCGGTGACTTTAGTGCCCTTTCTTGGAGCTCGTGTATCTTGTGCGCCGAATAGTATTGATTGGCATGATGCTGTAAAAGATCAAGAGCCTTTCCGCCCGGCGGTCTGCTAAGATCCTCGGGCGCATGATACCTTGGTATTTGATGAAGATATGGATTGCCTGGGAAAGGTGTCGGCACTAGCATAGGACTAAGTCCCCTGTATACAGGATGACCCGTGTCAAATCCAAGCGGAGAATAATGCTGAGGTTGCATATAACTCGGATGAATGTAAGCGTACTGCGACGTCGGGGGTGGTGGAGGTCCCTGAGTCTCCATAGTGGGCTTCACGCCCTCTTGTTTGTTTTTCGTGTCCTCCGACTTCCCCAAGTCTTGAGGTTTCTC